>CM046875.1:380599523-382999523 GCA_025667525.1 Glebionis coronaria
TTTGTCTTTTAGTGGGGTGAGAATATCTGAGGTATTTAAAACCCTTCAAAGGATATTCTAACAGCATTTGGAATATGCCATTTTCAAATTTTCATTTTCCATTTTAATAAAACATTTTCTAAAAAAGAAAGTTTATTAAAAAGTCTTTTGTCTTATTAGCAAAAGTGAGTTTTAAGGATAATCCTTTTGATGATCACTAAGTATGATTAAGAAAGGTTAGTGATATGATTATTACCTTGATGATAGTGTTAGTTAAATAATTCATTATGTGTTTCTACACTAAATGTGTTGTATGGTTTGTTGTGATCAAAACTAAGAAAGATTAGTTAACACTAATAATGTTTTTAGGCATTACTTGCATTAACAATCTCCCCCTTTTTGATTACGACAAACGATAAACTCATTTACGTATAAACACAAACTATGGAATTATTAACTAGTTTATCACTATCATTTCTCCCCCTTTGTCGTAGCAAAAAGGTTAGCATAAGTCTTTGAAGTGCATCAAACTTTGCTAGTAGCTCCCCCTTGGTGGTTGCTCCCCCTTGCTTGGGGTACCAAGTTTGTGAGCTAAGGTGACATGCTACACAAACGTTAGTAGAAAGGAAAGAAACACCAATGTATATATGATCACTACCTACTAAGTAACTTGAGAGAAAGAGAGGAAATCTCAAATTAGAAGCAAGTATTTTGCTAAGTATGTCCAAAGAGGTAATTGACAAAATCAAACTTCAATAAAATGAAGATGATAAGCTTGTCAATGGGTTAAAGCTTTAGAATTGATGGAATCACCCATAAGCAATTGTAAAAATTTAACCAAGATCAACTCAAAAATAGAACTAATTAGATAGCACACAAATAACACAAAAGTTACAAAAAAATAATACAACAAAGAAGATAGTCATACACATAGTATGAGTATCTAAAAGCAATAAGTATGGAAAATAAACCACTAAGCATAAGCTAGTCTAATAGTGATATTTTCCAAGATTGCTAAAAATAAAATAAAACTAAAAAGACGACGATGCATCATTCGAAGTTTTGTCCACCGGAACGAAAACTTGAATAGGAGGTCGAGTGAGGAGGAATTCAAGAAAATTTAACTTCTCATACACATGAGCAAGTTCAATTTGTTGAAATCGGCAACAATCACACGAGGATCCATGATGCAACACAAAATCGTTTGATGGGGGTATGGCATCAAACTTAGGGTTTGGTGGTGGTGGGGTAAAGGGTTTGGGAGTGTTTTCACAATGCCTTGTGAGGTTTGGGAAGGTGGAAAGGTCATTGAGTTGGGGGGTATTGAAGGATTGTGGTGGTGGTGGAACATGTTCTTTTGCTCCGGTGATGGGGTTTATGGTGTAAGTCTCATTCCAATACTTGATTGGAGAGAAGGTAGGGTTTTTGGGTGGTTTGGAAGAAGATGGTTCATTCTTCTTAACCCAAACGGGTCGAACCGAGATTTTCGGTTTCTTTGAAAGCTTGGATGAGGAAGATTTGGGTGAGTGGGGTTGTGACAAAGAAATGTCAAGGTTAGGAATGTAGGAGTTAGGCATTGTGAGAGTGTGAGAATGATATCTCAAGGTTATGTGAGAATGAATTCTCAAGGTTGAGAAGGTGTGAGAATGAAATCTCAAGGTTGGGGTATAAGTAAAATGTAATCAAGGTAAGAATTTGAATACAAAATGTGTATTGTCAAGGAATGTTTAGTCAATTTGAGTAAACAAGGAAACTTGACTGGGAATAGGGTTTAAAGGTTTTGACCAAAAATTCGTCAAAAGTTACTTTCTGGCCGCGGTACCTTATATGGTCCGGCGGTTCCATATCACTAAGGAACCGCGGGTCCTTAAGGAACCGCGTCCAGTGGACTTTAAACAATGTTTTTCCTGGGTTTTGGGGAAAAACTAAGACTTTTTCAAAAAAGTTGCAAATCTTGGAATTTTACCTCTATTAGAACGAAAATATTCTAGGGTTGCATAAAGCAACACATTCACAAAGAATGTCTTGACAAAGGATGACAAAATAATTTAGATATCATTTTGAACCAATTTTAGTCAAGTTTAGGGGTTGTGATAGATTTAGGTTCAATTTTAATTTCAAATTAAAGTGGATTAGTGTGCACAAAAGGATAGAATCACACAAAGCTAAATCCATAACACAACAACAAGAAACATTCATTAATAAGGAAACAAGTACAGAGATAAGTAAAACTAACTAATACATAGCTAGCTTATCATAAAATCTAGATAAGTAGTTTTCTTAGGCTTCGTTTTGTTGAAAACTCTTATTAAGACAACTCCATCATTCATCTCCTAGGAGGAGGCATGGAGAACAAAGTAAGCAAGAAATCTTGCAAACCCCTATGTAGTCCATACATATCCATCCTTAGGTTTTGGATGAGGAAGTGGTTGTAGAGACAACATGGACATCTAGGACCACGAGTTTATTGAAACCCAAAGTAAGGATCACCCAAGAGGAGGGAAAGAGGGACATCCAAAATTGGGATGTTTGAGTTGGGTGGAGGTGGAGGAGGCAAGTTCTCCAAGGGTGATATGGGTGAAAGTGGAGGCATGTTCCCCAAAGGGGAAATGGGTGAATGTGGAGGTAAATCCTCCAAGGTTGGTGAAATGGGTGAGTTGTGAGGGGTAAATGGTGAAGTCACCAAAGAGTCATCAAAGTCATTCCACAAGGAATGCTTTGGATTGGTTGAGGTTGTGTGGTCACTTCCAAGGGTGCACTTGGAGTGAAGGGTGAAGAAAGCTCATTCATTCTAGAATTAAATGAAGAGGAGGTAGAACCAATGGAGTGGTTAGTACCATGGGTGGAGGAGGTCTTGCATGGTGCAAGAGGTGGGGAAGGTGATGAAGAAATGAGGATAGGAGCATTCTCATTCTTAGGTGTGTGGAAAGGTGAAGAGTTAGGCTTAGCTACCTTAACCCTTATTTTGAGTGTTTTTCTTGGGGTGGAGGTCTTGGAAGTGTTTGAGGTTTTGGTACACACCATGGTTGATTAGGGTGGTTTAAGGTTTAGGGAAGTATGTTTGATGTGTGGAGAACATGGCAAACAAGGTGGGTTTAAATGGTTGAGGGGATGATCCAAACTAGTAATGGGTTAAAATCATTTTAGGTGAATAATGAATTTAGATACCCTAGTTTAGGAAATGTGCAGTTTATTACTGAAAATCATGCAAGGTTTACACAAAATTAAGAAAACAGTGTAAAGCAAAGATGTTGTCGTGCACAGTGACCGGCGGT
Organism: Glebionis coronaria; assembly: GCA_025667525.1. Classification (NCBI taxonomy): domain Eukaryota; kingdom Viridiplantae; phylum Streptophyta; class Magnoliopsida; order Asterales; family Asteraceae; genus Glebionis; species Glebionis coronaria. The sequence continues at coordinate 380,602,778 of CM046875.1, forward strand.
TCCTTATCTAGGACCGGCGGTACCTTATCGATAAGGAACCGCGGGTCGATATGGAACCGCGACCAGAAGGTTTTCAAAAAATTTCCCATCCTAGTTTTTGATAAACCCAGATTTTTCCCAAAAGTTTTCACAAGCCAAAGTTAACTACAGATCATAATCTAATAAGCTAACTATCAAAAGGCATGCACAAAGCTATGTAAAACACAAACATGAAGGCATAATTAACATTAAGGATCAAGATAAATGATAATTCTAACATGCAATCACAAGTTAATACATATCCAAGATAAAATAAAATTGTTCAACAATACATGTTTACCAACATGTATTCTTTGAAAAGCTTCAATGCTTTCACCTTCTCTTCTTCCCCAATCCCTTGATCATATTCCCCAAGAACTTGAAACCTTTTCTTGATTCAACCCGGTGTTCGTGCAATTCCCCTCGAGTTCTAAGGTTTTCGCGGTAAAGATGCTCCATATTGAGATCTTCCGGTACTTCACTAGAATGACGAGGAGGAGGAGCTAAGTCTTCAAATTCATCCTCGAATGGGTTTGAGGATGGATGGGAATTACTCGAAGAGTGGAAATGAGAACTAGTACCTATGCCATCACCATCACTTGTTGGCATGTCCATGTCCTCATCATCCATCTCTTGATGAACAGATTTTCTCGATCCTCGATCACTTCTTGTCTTTCTAGCATATGCCTCTTGAATGGGCAACATAACCCGATGAACCGGGTAGAAGAGAGAAAGATCAAGGTGGGGAAAATCATGAGCAACCCTTTTGAAAAGGCGAGTTAGAAGCATAGCATAGGGAAGGTTTGTCTTGGGCTTCGAAAGGGCATAATTGATTCGTCGAGCGATATAGAATGCCAAGTTGTACTTGGTGGATGTAAAGATGCAACTCAACATATGCACCATACACGCCGGGATATGATCTCGGTTTCCACCAAGACAAAAGACATTCTCCCTAAGGATATTGGCCCATTGAACCATAAAATCCTTAAGGTCGCTAGAGAGAACTTCATATCAATTCACATTTCGTACATTTGAATGAAGGCTTCTCACAACGTTACCATCACGCTCTTTCGAGATGATTTCAAGAATGAACTCTAGATCAATTTCGGTGTGGTCATTTGGAGGTTTATCGAAGGATTTCGTGAGAGCATCAAGTCTCCATTTATCCGTAAAATGACAAGTGCCTTCGTATGGCACACCGAGAATTTGACCAAAGTCTTCAAGAGAGTATTGAATCAATTTATCATTCAATACGAAACGAATGAAGATTTGTCCATTGTATTCAATCATGGAGTAGGTGCTAAAGAATTCAAGAAGGATATAGACATAACCCGTTATTTCCTTGTCAACGACTCTACCCTCATGGAAACAACGAGTGGAAAGGGATGGAAACACGTTTTGAAGTTGGGGGGAAGCATAGGTTTGGGAGATGTCAGGCATATAATCTTTAGTGTATTGATGATCTTTTTGATATTGAGAAGGCATGATTAAGTACCTAAACACAAGACAATATTTCTCCAATCACTTATATGAAAATCAAAAAGGAAAACGAAAAATGAAAATGTGTTATATCAATTTCTTGACAAACATAGGATTGATTCCATATCATTTTCATGTTCACAATGTGTCTATTCCATCATTAACCAAGAACACATGATCTATGTTAGATCAACAATGGATTAGAACATTGGTTTTTCAAAACAAGGTTTTTAGGTAAGCATTAACAATGTCATTACCTACTTGTTCATGGGTTCATCTCAAATCCATCATTCAACCAAAATCATTTAGCCTAAATTCGGATTGTTCTACAAGTGGGTTTTAGTGAAATCTTAATGAATATCAACCTAAGGAATCATAGTAAGATTACCATGTCAACCCACATTCCTATTAAGGTTTTAATTCAATTTCAATTTTAAAAATCCCCAATTATGAAAGGATGAACCCTAGAACAAAATAGATGAAATTGAAAGAAAATACTTACAATTAATTGATGTTAGATGAAGGATGAGTGAAACCCACAACTTGGAATCAATTAATTTGAGTGATTGAAGGTTTTGGAAGCTTCAACAATGGTGGAAAAGGTAAAACCCGTCGGCTGTGTGTTTTTGGGAGAGAGAGAGTTTGGTTTGAAAAAGAATAAAAAAACACAAACTGGCGCTCTGACAAAAGTTACTGCCCGCGGTACCTTATCGATAAGGAACCGCGGGTTTAAGCCGCGGAGATAAGGAACCGCCGGCAGAGGCAGGTTTCTATCTCTGAAAAACGCCAAATTTTGAAAATCCAGTTTTTCTAAAATACTTAAAATTAAATCATGAGCCTTTTAGAATATCATTGGATCATCATAACACTAAGCAATATGCCTTAACGAAGGATTACGAGTTATCAAGAACGAAAAGAACCGAAACGGACAAACGACTACTCGTAGCAAAACGACTAAGTGGAGAGGAATCAAGGGAAGTGAATCAAGACTAGGATCAATGCTCAAGGGATTAATGACAATCTTCAAGTAGTAGAAACGAAGAGCTTGTGTCATATATAGTGGTTTAGGACTTGCCTTTCCGGCAAAACGATAAACGGCTTTGGTAATGAATGAGCACAAAGCAATTATTCAAGTCTAAACTAAGATCACTTTCAATAATAGTCTTAGTCTAAACTAAAATATGAGCAAAGTATTAATTCACTTTCTCTCCCACAAAGGGCCTACTAACCGTATGGGTGCAAACCATGGAAATCATGCTTGATACTTTAAGCTTCTACTAACTCACTCTACATCACCATAGTGAGTCAAGTATCCAAGCAATGAAGGTTTGAGAGGATAAAGGAAAAGAAGCACAAACCACAAATAAATGTCAAGGCAAGGATGCCGAGAACAAGCACATAGTCAAGTAATGATCAAAAGAATGATCAAAGGGCGTGTGGAAGAACGAAAGCGTACCTTGGCCACAAAGAGCAATCCATGAAGGAATAAGTGCTATGTCCAATCAATGACTATGATGAGTACTAAGTCTTCAAGGACTAGTATCATTCCCAATCATCTTGGTATCATCATTCAAAGATGTTAAAGATCAATGAAAATGATTCTTCTACAAATGCAAGTAACTCAATCCACAACCAATTAAGTGATTGATCTTCATGAGTACCTACACAAAGCAAGATGCAAACTAGTATATACATTTCAAGAGTATATCTAAAATGCATAAAGGCTACTAATCTTAAGTGGGATGCAATGTTATCAATTAAAAGACCTATTTTTCAAAGAAAACATAGTTTTGACCAAACAGAAACTTTAGTACAACTAGACCTTCTAATTTGAGGAGACAATGGATCGATCCAAGTTTTAAAGTACAATATACTTCAAAGATCTTGAGTTACCATCGCTCTGATACCAATTGTAGAAACTAGAAGGGGGGGGGGGGGGTTGAATAGTTTCTCTTCGATTGGTGACCAAATTAAAATTTCTTTCAATTTGGTTTGTATCAAAACTATCTTTTACTTAAAGCTAAGTTGCATAATGATTAGGTTCAACTGAAATGCACTAGCAAGAATAATAAGCAATTATAATGATAATAAAATAAAAGAGTAAGGAAGGAGACAACCTAGTGGGAAGACACCAAGATTTATAGTGGTTCGACAACGAGGCTCTATCCTCGTTTCTACTCCACTCCTCGAGTACACCTACTCGAGATTTCCACTATATCCACAAGCTCCCTTCTCGGCGGAGAAAACCTTACATCGTTGCTTACATTATTTTCCGACACTAAGCTAAATGTCGAGACCTAATCTTTAGCTAGGACCAATCTACACGACGTTGCCTACTTCACAATTTAACGACACAAGTCTAGATGTCGAGTTCTAATCTTAAGGTATAACCAATCTTCACGACGTTGCCTACTTCACCATTTTACGACACAAGGCTAGATGTCGAGTTCTAATCGAAAGCTAGAACCAATCTTCACGACTCTTCACTTTGAAGCTAAGTGAGAACTTCACACAACACAACTACTAATCACTTTAAAGTTTAGTGAGAACTCACAAGACACAACCACATCACTTTATAGTTTAGTGAGAACTCCTAATCAAATCTATTACAACTCAACTAGACTTATCCAAGTACACACATGTAGCTTGGATTTACACAACACAAATCCAAGCAAACACATATGCAATGGATGTACACAACAAATCCAAGTATCCACAAATAACTTGGATGAACACAACTAGTCCAAGTATTCATAAATACATTGGATTGACCTAAAACAAAAAGGGGTATCATGATGAATATGACTAGCTCATAGATTCATCTGTATCACAAAACTAGTGAGTGAGTGATCTTCTCATTGGACATGGTAAAGGAGGGGATCAAGAGGATAATCATATGTAAACATCCTTAACAATTTAAGTGATCATTTACTAATGATTATGCTATAGAAAATAGAAAGAGGGCTGAGAAAAACGTCCAAGAGGCTTGCTGGAAGATGAGATTTGACCCACTATTTAAAGGAGACAAAGTTACAACGGATCTATAACGGTTACTGTGCGACGTACCTTATCTCACCCCGCGGTACCATATCGCTAAGGTACCGCGTAGGTACTTAAGGTACCGCCACTAGACTCCGCTCCGTTTTTTGTCTTTTAGTGGGGTGGGAATATCTGAGGTATTTAAACCCTTCAAAGGATATTCTAACAGCATTTGGAATATGTCATTTTCAAATTTTCATTTTCCATTTTAATAAAACATTTTCTAAAAAAGAAAGTTTATTAAAAAGCTTTTGTCTTATTAGCAAAAGTGAGTTTTAAGGATAATCATTTTGATGATCACTAAGTATGATTAAGAAAGGTTAGTGATATGATTATTACCTTGATGATAGTGTTAGTTAAATAATTCATTTTGTGTTTCTACACTAAATGTGTTGTATGGTTTGTTGTGATCAAAACTAAGAAAGATTAGTTCACACTAATAATGTTTTTAGGCATTACTTGCATTAACATCGTCCATAATCTGAGCGAAAGCATCAGGCAAAGCAGACTACATCCCAACAGTTCTTTCTCGATTTAACACAATGTTTTCAATACATACAACAGGTTGCACTGCTCCCGCATTTTTGTTACTCCATTCTGATCTAACAACCAAATGCCAAAGCATATTACCAAAATACATTTCCATTCTGTAAAACCTCTGATTTTACCTTATTGATTTTGTTAATTGTTGTACTCTTTATTTTTGGAATCTATATAATTCCACTTTTATATGACTTATTATTAACCATATACCTTTTGTCATACTACCTTTCATATTTATTTTTATATTTATATGGACCTTTAGTCACTGTTGACTACTCTGGCAACTAATTGACCATCTGAATGAACAAGGACTCATCACCTCAGTACATATTTTGAGATAAACTGTAACCTTACTTAATTTATTTATTAAGTACTTGGACTTATTTTATATGTATATATTTACATATATATTTCATAATAGGAATAAACACCTAACACCTTAAAAAAATGTACATTGTTTTACATTGTCATTTATTTACTTTATTTAAGCAAAATAATTATAGTGATGTGTTCATTATATACTTTCACTAAATTACCTAAAGCTTCAACTAAAATACCTATAACTTAACAAAATGCATACAATATCATACAAGGACCATCATTCTCATTCAACACATGATAAAAATTATCAAAACCCTCCCACATGCATATATATGTCGTGTACATATATGTATACTACCCTAATCATGAGAACTTTTGTCAACCTCATCATACAAGCCTTACACAAGCCTTACACAAGCTATACACAAGTCACTATTTGGGACATACCTTGTCCTCCCTTGCTTACTTACACACGTCTAAACCACCAAGTGGGAAGGAAGTTGAATTTTACTAATTTTGGCATGTGCTCATACAAATCCTACAACATATCTACCAAATATCTTGTATATCTTTCCTGGATACATAGGACATAGTACCAATATACACTTGGATCCCATCTTTCCTTAATTGGTCCAAAATCTACATGCATACATACACACACAACACAATTCACTTGATACTCATCACTTCACCCTCTCTCTAAAAAACATACGACTATAAGCCTTTCCTCCATTAACAAGACCTTCAAGCTCATTTACTAGGTCTCCTCCATCTTGAATGCTAATCATTGATTCACTCCTACAAGTATCTTGATCTCCAAAACAAGAAAAGAAGCCCTAAAAGCTCCATTGAAGCCCACGTCTTGTTTTTAGCTTCAAGGATCACCATTGTTAAAGATTAGCACTCATTCCTACTCATTCTCCTATCCATTCCTAAACCTATCAAAATAAGTAAGTAAAACTTAAAACCTATCTTTCAATATATTTACTTTTATTAACATTAACATACACATGGTTATTACTAGTAAAACTTAATGTTGAAACAAAAATATGAAACCCTAGATCCTATATGGGTCACGACATAAAATGTTTCATGAGCTCAAATGATGTAAAATCTTAATAACCATGATGAACATGACACTATGAGCTAGTTAAACTTGAAAAACTATGAAAAACATAAGCATGCATATGTTGGACGTAGGGTTTAAGCCCTATGGTTCAATATTGGGTGATCTTGTAATGTTTAAACATGCCTAGAGACATTAGATCTATATTATAGTTGCCGTAAAATGTTAAGCTCACTATTTATGCCTTATAAGATTTAGTTTTAAGTCCACTATAATAAGCTTGCCTAAACAATCTTCATTGTTACTAAATAATGTGTTTATAAAGCTTTTGGTGTCAAAAATATAACTTTATAAAGTTTCGGGTTAAAGACATAGATCTATAAATATTTTGACAAAAATGATAGATCTATGAAGTTTTGGGTTAAAATGGTAAATCCATAATGTTTCGGATTAAAAAGGGAAAATATAAAACTTTCGGGTTGAAATTGTAACTTTATTAAGTTTGGGGATCTAAATGAACAAGTATAAAAACTCATTTTCCAAAAAGATAAACATAAGGGCTATTTTGTAATTAGCCGAGAGTTAAGGGTAGTGATTTGAAACTATCCGAAACTTAATATTTAACACAAGGACCTAAATGAGATTTCTATATTGTTAGGGTAATTTGTGGAATTTGGTAAAAACCTAGGGATTCCTTTTGCCTTTTACAGAAACCTAATATAAGCCCTAGGGACCTATTTTGCCATTATAGCAAACATTAGTAAGCCCTAGATAATCCCTAGGAGTGACTTTGGGCATAAGCCGAAAGTTATCGGAGCCCTAGGGGGTATTTGTGAAACTTATAATAAACTTAATATAAGTCGCATACTATAAGGACAAAAATTGCCATCTTGTGGAACTTAAACAAACCCTAGTTACACGTGTAACTAGGGAGGGACGAATATTGTAATTACTAGAAACATTTAGAAACCCTAGAGGTATAAAAGTAAATAAACCGCGGGTAATTATATAAGTAGAGGGACTAAAATGTAATTTATACAAAGTATAACAAACCCTACAATTTCTATATATTTATACCCGATATTTAAGACTTAAAACCTAAATAAACGCAACATTCGTTATTTTTCCAAACTTATAATTTAATAATTATAGACACTACGTAAACGTGGAATTTAATTAAAATGATATACGTTTTATAAACCTTATTTATATATAAAATATTAACTAAAAATGATTAACTTATAAATATAAATATATTAACTATATTTATTTTCTATTACTTTAAATATATATAAAACTTCCGTTCATGAATATTTAAATTGTTTTATAAACAATATAAGTACGAGAATATTAATTAAATAGATTAATTAATTTAACATTATTATTTATTTTATACTTAAATTAAATACTACTATAACTTGTACAACGATGAACTAAAATACAAATATCGTAATAAAATGCTAAAAATAGTATATGCATGCACAGATTTATTCTGAAACTTTTATGCATTATGTTATGCATTTACTAAGACCTTATAATTGTTTAGGTCGTTGACTGTATCGCGAGCATCATATCAGATTTACTTGTGACTATTTGATGTACTATTGAGGTGAGTTCATGGCCCCACTTTATATATTGACAAACTTTTAAACCTTTTAACGGGGAAGAAAACATGCAACATATTTTATTTTATGGACATGAAACTATGAAACCTTTGATTACATTGCCTATTGTAGATGAACCCGCATGACCCGTGCATCTGAAACTGTTAGAATTATTGAATTACCTGAATGTTATAAATAGATCTATTTGGGATTGACCGTCCCTATCTGGGTGAGTCATGCTCACTGTGCCTAGGCCAAGACAACAGATGTTTCACATGTCAGCACTTATTATTTTTGGGTGCCTTTTTATAAGGCGAAGGGTCCTTATTTGTTAAGGACTTAACTGTCAAGTCTCAGTTTCAGGCAATATGGGAATGTAATTACTTTTAAGTATTGACGCTTTGTGCATTACTACTTCAGTGAATGTTTATTGTCCAAACTTATTTTATTAAACTTGTGAATTCACCAACTTTATGTTGACTCTCTAAGCATGTTTTCTTAGGAAACTGAAGCAGGTATTGGTGTGCATGGAGTCAAGCATCATGATAGGCTGCATTTATAGAGCTCATCTGGGTTTTATAAACTGGAGAATAATTCAAACTGTTGAACAATGTTTAAGACTACTTTAATACTATTTGCACTTTTATCCATGTAATAAATGTAATGATAATCTTTTATCTGTTGCTCTGTACGCTATCTGCTGTTGATCCACCAACGTGACACCCAAATATTATTTCCGCTGCATTTGACTCAATTTGGGGGTGTCACAGAAGGGTATCAAAGCGATAGTTATAGAGAAGCAGAACAAAATTTAAATAAATATAAAAATAAAATTTTTATATAAACTGGACTATAACTGCTTTAAAAATCTTTTGAGATTTTCGGGACTATAATAGTTAAGCATATAGAGTTTAGAGCATACATTCTTACGTGACTACATGTGCATTGATTATTAACATCCGGTTAATTAATCTCATAAGTATTAACGTAACCTTTAACATGACGAGTGTTAAATGGCACTATTATATAATTTAATCATTATTTCCAAAAAACTTTTAACTGTACTTATGTAAATTAAAACGATATTATTTTCAGATTATTATGGCTTTACCTATTGATACTCCTGCTGCCGTATCACCGACGTCCGTCTCGTGTGGATGGATATCTGCTAGTGACGCAGATGACAGTCACACATCTGGTGACAACGCTCTCGTTGCTGCGCTCGTTCCTACTCCACCTGTCTCACCTATTTCCCCGGCTGAGGAAGAGGTTCAGCCACCTGCTGCCATACCACCCATACCACCAGTTTCTTCACTACGGGACTACGCACCCGAGTCTCTGCCGCCTCGTAAGAGGAGGTATGAGGCACCTGTCGACTCTACTTTTGAGGTTGGCGAGGGTTCGGGTACTAGGCGCGTGGATCCTGTCCAGGCCCAGATCACTGCACTGGCTGCACGCCAGGCACAGGATGTTGCGGAGATTCATGCTCTGCTGGCCGATAGACAGCTTGGACGCACTGCTCTGCAGTCGCGTCAGGACCTTCTGTGCTGGACTGTTAGTGCTGAGGCACATGCTGCTCGTGGAGCATGGTCCACGACTTACCATTCTCTCCAGTGGTTGCTAGAGGAGAATGAGTTCCTTCGTGATCAGATGTACCTACTGTAGAGTCAGCAGACGGAGACTCACACCGCTCTCATGACCATGGAGCAGACGCTTTCCATCTTCTTCGATCTCCAGGACGTCCGTCACCAGGATTGACATCAGAGACCGCTCATCTTCGGGGAGTTCAGCAGACCCTCAGAGACCAGTTCTTGGAGGCACTCCGACTCCTTAAGGAGACCCGAGAGGCCATGACTGCGATGCAGGATGCCATGCAGGCACCAGCCGTCTCATCACCACCAGTGGCACCAGCCGTATCTGAGGAGTCCGTCAGGCATGAGTAGACTAGGTGTACTAGATCTTTTGTACATCATGATAAGCTATTAGGGTTGCATCCCGGCTATCATGATATAGGACCTCATGTATCTGTACTTTCCTTTATCAGTTGTATCTTTGTACTGTACTATTTAGATTAGGGATTCATAGATGTTGTACTTTATATTATGTGTAACACCATCCCAGACAGGCGGTCTGTGCTCTGTCTTGGATTGGTTGTGCAATTTGTACTGTATTCCTATTCTAGACATATGGCATATACTCATTAGCTTTTATTATATCCTGTACTATATTATATTATGAACTTTTAAACAGGTTATCCAATTTGTTGCAAAGTCTATGCATGAATTTCTTTTCGTGTATTTATATAATACTGTGCTAACGCCTTAAACTAATGATTTCATTTTTGTGTATAATTATAGAAAAATGGTAATCACTAGAACGAACCCCAACAATGTCGACACTACCCAAAACGTCACTGTTTCCCAACTAAGGGAAATGATTGATCAAGGCATCGCAACTGAGATGACTGCCAGCAGAAACGTAGACGATAGTCAAAACTCTAACAACCGCCAGAATAATCAGACCACCAGGGGTTGCTCGTACCCCGACTTCTTGAAATGTAAGCCTTCCTACTATAAGGGCAAGGAAGGAATGGTGGAACTGATGCAGTGGTTTGAAAGGTTGGAAACTGTGTTCCGCATCAACGACTGTGCAGAAGAGAACAAAGTAAAGTTTTCCACCTGCACCCTACTTGAGAGTGCTCTTACTTGGTGGAACTCTGTAGTTGCTACTCTTGGACACGACGCTGTCTATGCTCTCAACTGGACTGAACTGAAGGAGAGAATGACAGAGAAATACTGTCCAAGGGGTGAAATGAAGAAGCTTGAAATCGAATTATGGGATCTCAGATGCAGGAACAATGACATCACTGCATACAACCAAAGGTTCTAAGAGTTGACTTTAATGTGTACCAGAATGTTTGTGGAGGAGGAAGATAAGATTGAGAAGTATGTGGGTGGACTCCCAGACACCATTCACGACAGTGTGCTCGCATCTCGACCTACTACCGTCGAGAATGCCATCGAGTTCGCTACTGAATTGATCAACAAAAGAGTCCGTACCATATCCGAGAGGCAAACTGACAACAAGCGAAAGGTAGATGAGTATTTCCATAGTCAGCACCAGTAGCATCCTAAGAAGCAAAATGCTGGGCAAGTTTACAGTGCTACCTCTGCAGGGACTAACTCGTACGTGGGCGCCAAACCTTTGCGACCCAAGTGCAACTATCATCATACTGTTGATAGCCCATGCCAGACCTGCTACAGATGTGGACAAATGGGTCATTTTGCTAAAACCTGTCGAGTTAATGCTGTCACTCAGGCCCGACCCAATCAAAACACTGGAACTACAACAACAGGGGCGGATACAATGCCCGTGGGAAAGGGAATGGACAGCAAGGGAACTACAATGCTGCTGGAGGAGATAACAATGAACCCAAGAGGGGAGTTGTGTGCTATGAGTGTGGAGCACCAGGACACGTGAGACCAGGTTGCCCTAAGCGGGCCAACCAGAACAAGAACAGTGGAGGAGCTTCGTCCAGAGTGTACGTGGTCGGCAATGCAAAAGCCAACCCTGATTCAAATGTCGTTACTGGTACGCTCCTACTAAACAATCGTTATGCATCCGTTTTGTTTGATACTGGAGCAGACCGAAGTTTTATATCTACTGAATTTAGCCAAGTACTAGAAGTTGTTCCATCGATTTTAGATCACCGTTACTCCGTAGAACTAGCTGACGGTAAGACTGTATACGCTGACACTATCATTAGAGGTTGTACCTTAAACATTTCCAAACATCCGTTTAACATTGACCTTATCCCCGTAAATCTTGGTAGTTTTGATGTTATTACTGGTATGGACTGGTTAGCGAGATACCGCACAGTCATTGTTTGTGACGAAAAACTAGTCCGTATCCCATGGGGAAACGAAACTTTAATCATTCGAGGAGACGGTAATACCGACCTCACCGACACTAGACTTAGTGTTATCTCTTGTACTAACGCTCAGAAATATTTGTTGAGAGGATGTCCTATCTTCTTGGCCCATATTTCTCAAACAAATGAAGAGGACAAGCCCGAGAAGAAGCAAATCAAGGACGTACCCATCGTCCGAGATTTTCCAGAAGTCTTTCCTGATGATTTGCCAGGCTTACCACCCACCCGACAAGTGGAATTTCAAATTGACTTGATTCCCGGAGCTGCACCTGTAGCCAAAGCTCCGTACCGGTTGGCACCATCAGAATTGAAAGAACTAGCTGAACAACTCTAGGAACTATCTGACAAAGGATTCATTCGACCCAGTTCCTCACCATGGGGAGCTCCTGTGTTATTTGTCAAAAAGAAAGATGGTTCTTTCCGAATGTACATCGATTACAAAGAGCTAAATAAGTTAACTATGAAGAATCGTTATCCGCTTCCTCGCATTGACGACCTATTTGACCAACTGCAAGGGTCAAGTGTGTATTCCAAGATCGACTTGAGATCTGGATACCATCAGCTATGGGTCAGGGAGGAAGATATTCCAAAAACAGCTTTTAGAACCCGTTACGGTCATTACGAATTCCAGGTTATGCCATTTGGGTTGACCAATGCACCAGCTATTTTCATGGACCTTATGAACCGTGTGTGCAGTCCCTACCTGGATTAATTCGTGATAGTCTTCATTGACGATATACACATTTATTCCAAGAATTAACAAGAACACGGGGAACACCTTGCACAAGTACTAAAGGTACTCAAGGAGGAGAAACTCTATGCTAAATTCTCCAAATGTAAATTCTGGATTCCTAGAGTGCAATTCCTCGGTCATGTCATCAATTGTGACGGTATTCACGTAGATCCAGCAAAGGTCGAATCTGTCAAGGATTGGGTATCTCCTAAATCACCGACAGAGATCCACCAATTTCTAGGCCTTGCCGGGTACTACCGTAGATTCATTGAAGATTTTTCCAAAATAGCCAAGCCAATGACCAAACTCACGCAGAAAGGAATAAAGTTCGATTAGGGAGAGAAAGAAGAATCAGCTTTTCAGCTGATCAAGCAGAAGTTGTGCAGTGCACCTATATTAGCCTTGCCTGAAGGCAACGATGATTTCGTTGTATATTGTGATGCTTCACATAAAGGTCTAGGAGCAGTATTGATGCAGAGGATGAAAGTGATTGCCTACGCTTCAAGACAACTGAAGAAGCATGAAAAGAATTACACCATTCACGATCTAGAACTTGGATGCGTAGTTTTTGCTCTCAAAATCTGGAGGCATTACCTATACGAAACGAAGTGCACAGTGCATACTGACCATAAAAGTTTGCAACACATATTGGATCAGAAGGAGCTGAACATGAGACAACGCCGTTGGATTGGGTTGTTGAGTGACTACGACTGCGAGATCAAATACCACCCCGATAAAGCAAATGTGGTTGCTGATGCTTTAAGTCGTAAGGAAACGGACCCTCCTATGAGAGTTCGGGCATTAGTTATGACAATCAGTTTGGATCTACCCAAACAGATTTTGGAAGCTCAGACTCAAGCCCAATTACCTGAAAACCTCGTGAAGGAAGACGTCGGGGGAATGCTTAGAACCGACCTTAGTAAGGAGAAGCTAGAACCTAGAGCAGATGGAACCCTATGCCTTCACGGATGAAGTTGGTTACCTTGCTATGGAGATTTGAGGAACGTGATCATGCACGAATCTCATAAGTCTAAATATTCTATGCATCCCGGATCTGAAAAGATGTATCAGGATATGAAGAAATTATACTGGTGGCCGAATATGAAAGCCGACATCGCCACCTACGTGCAGAAGTGTTTGACATGTTCCCGTGTCAAGACTGAACACCAGAGACCATCGGGTTTGCTTGTACAACCCGAAATACCGAAATGGAAGTGGGACAACATCACCATGGACTTTGTCACTAAACTCCCAAAGTCATCTCACGGTTACGATACTATCTGGGTAACCGTCGACCGACTCACCAAGTCCGCTCATTTCCTGCCAGTTAGGGAGAATGATTCCCTTGCAAGACTAGCAAAAACGTACCTGAAGGAGATTGTGACCCAACATGGAATACCAGTGTCGATAATTTGTGATCGAGACGGTAGGTTCACATCAAACTTTTGGAAGGCTTTCCAACGAGCCTTAGGTACCAATTTGGACATGAGCACTGCTTATCATCCGCAGACTGACGGTCAAAGTGAACGAACTATCCAAACTCTAGAGGACATGCTACGGGCATGTGTGATTGATTTTGGAAATGGATGGGTTGACCACATTCCTTTAGTGGAATTCTCCTACAACAACAGTTATCACGCCAGTATTAAGGTTGCCCCTTTCGAAGCACTGTACGGTCGCAAATGCCGTTCACCTGTGTGCTGGGCAGAAGTAGGTGAATTTCAGCTCACTGGACCAGAACTAATCTAGGATACTACAGACAAGATCGTCCTCATTAAGCAAAGAATTCAAGCTGCTCGCGATCGACAAAAGAGCTACGCGGACCTGAAACGCAAACCTATGCATTTTGAAGTAGGTGATTGTGTTATGCTCAAGGTATCACCTTAGAAGGGTGTTGTACGCTTTGGCAAACGTGGAAAACTGGATCCACGTTATGTTGGCCCTTTCAAAGTAATAGCCAGGATTGGGGAAGTAGCTTATCGTTTAGAGTTACCCCAGCAACTGAGTCGGGTACACTCTACCTTTCATGTGTCTAACCTGAAGAAGTGCTATGCTGAAGAACCATTGGCTATGCCATTGGAGTGAGTCCAGTTTGACGACAAACTCCAGTTCATAGAATAATCAGTAGAGATCATGGAGAGGATAGTTAAGAAATTGAAACGTAGTCGCATCCCGTTGGTCAAAGTACGTTGGAACTCTAGGAGAGGCCCTGAGTTCACTTGGGAACGAGAAGACTCGTTCAAAACCAAGTACCCACACTTGTTCACCTGACCAATGACTTCATCCTAAGCACTGAGGACAAAGCTAAAATAACGAGATGGTGCTGTAAAACCTCTGATTTTACCTTATTGACTTTGTTAACTGTTGTACTCTTTATTTTTGGAATCTATATAATTCCACTTTTATATGACTTATTATTAATCATATACCTTTTGTCATACTACCTTTCATATTTATTTTTATATTTATATGGACCTTTAGTCATTGTTGACTACTCTGGCAACTGACTGGCCACCTGAATGAACAAGGACTCATCACCTCAGTACATATTTTGAGATAAACTGTAACCTTACTTAATTTATTTATTAAGTACTTGGACTTATTTTATATGTATATATTTACATATATATTTCATAATAGGAATAAACACCTAACACCTTAAAACAATGTACATTGTTTTACATTGTCATTTATTTACTTTATTTAAGTAAAATAATTATAGTGATATATTCATTATATACTTTCACTAAATTACCTAAAGCTTCAACTAAAATACCTATAACTTAACAAAATGCATACAATATCATACAAGGACCATCATTCTCATTCAACACATGATAAAAATTATCAAAACCCTCCCACATACATATATATGCCGTGTACATATATGTATACTACCCTAATCATGAGAACTTTTGTCAACCCCATCATACAAGCCTTACACAAGCCTTACACAAGCCATACACAAGTCACTATTTTGGACATACCTTGTCCCACCTTGCTTACTTACACACTTCTAAACCACCAAGTGGGAAGGAAGTTGAATTTTACTAATTTTGGCATGTGCTCATACAAATCCTACAACAAATCTACCAAATATCTTGTATATATTTCCTATATACATAGGACATAGTACCAAGATACACTTGGATCCCATCTTTCCTTAATTGGTCCGAAATCTACATGCATACATACACACACAACACAATTCACTTGATACTCATCACTTCACCCTCTTTCTCAAAAACATACGGCTATAAGCCTTTCCTCCATTAACAAGACCTTCAAGCTCATTTACTAGGTCTCCTCCATCTTGAATGCTAATCATTGGTTCACTCCTACAAGTATGTTGATCTCCAAAACAAGAAAAGAAGCCCTAGAAGCTCCATTGAAGCCCACGACTTGTTTTTAGCTTCAAGGATCATCATTGTTGAAGCTTAGCTCTCATTCCTACTCATTCTCATATCCATTCCTAAACCTATCTAAACAAGTAAGTAAAACTTAAAACCTATCTTTCAATATATTTACTTTTATTCACATTAACATACACATGGTTATTACTAGTAAAACTTAATGTTGAAACAAAAATATGAAACCCTAGATCCTATATGGGTCACGGCATAAAATGTTTCATGAGCTCAAATGATGTAAAATCTTAATAACCATGATGAACATGACACTATGAGCTAGTTAAACTTGAAAAACTATGAAAAACATAAGCATGCATATGTTGGACGTGGGGTTTAAGCCCTATGGTTTAATATTGGGTGATCTTGTAATGTTTAAACATGTCTAGAAACATTAGATCTATATTATAGTTGCCTTAAAATGTTAAGCTCACTATTTATGCCGTATAAGATTTATTTTTAAGTCCACTATAATAAGCTTGCCTAAACAATCTTCATTGTTACTAAATAATGTGTTTATAAAGCTTTTGGTGTCAAAAATATAACTTTATAAAGTTTCGGGTTAAAAACATAGATCTATAAATATTTTGGACAAAAATGATAGGTCTATGAAGTTTTGGGTTAAAATGGTAAATCCATAATGTTTCGGATTAAAAAGGGAAAATATAAAACTTTCGGGTTGAAATTGTAACTTTATTAAGTTTGGGGATCTAAATGAACAAGTATAAAAACTTATTTTCCAAAAAGATAAACATAAGGGTTATTTTTGTAATTAGACGAGAGTTAAGGGTAGTGATTTGAAACTATCCGAAACTTAATATTTAACACAAGGACCTAAATGAGATTTCTATATTGTTAGGGTAATTTGTAAAATTTGGTAAAAACCTAGGGATTCCTTTTTCCTTTTACCGAAACCTAATATAAGCCCCAGGGGACCTATTTTGCCTTTATAGCAAACATTAGTAAGCCATAGATAAACCCTAGGGGTGACTTTTGGCATAAGCTGAAAGTTATTGGAGCCCTAGGGGGAATTTGTGAAACTTATAATAAACTTAATATAAGCCACATACTATAAGGACAAAAATTGCCATCTTATGGAACTTAAACAAACCCTAGTTGCACGTGTAACCAGGGAGGGACCAATATTGTAATTACTAGAAACATTTAGAAACCCTAGGGGTATAAAAGTAAATAAACCACGGGTAATTATATAAGTAGAGGGACTAAAATGTAATTTATACAAAGTATAACAAACCCTAAAATTTCTATATATTTATACCCGATATTTAAGACGTAAAAGCTAAATAAACGCAACATTCGTTATTTTTCCAAAGTTATAATTTAATAATTATAAACACTACGTAAACGTGGAATTTAATTAAAATGATATACATTTTATAAACCTTATTTATATATAAAATATAAATTAAAAATGATTAACTTATAAAAATAAATATATTAACTATATTTATTTTCTATTACTTTAAATATATATAAAACTTCCTTTCATAAATATTTAAATTGTTTTATAAACAATATAAGTACGAGAATATTAATTAAATAGATTAATTATTTTAACATTATTATTTATGTTATACTTAAATTAAATACTACTATAACTTGTACAACGATGAACTAAAATACAAATATCGTAATAAAATGCTAAAAATAGTATAAGCATGCACAGATTTATTCTGAAACTTTTATGCATTATGTTATGCATTTACTAAGACCTTATAATTGTTTAGGTCGTTGACTGTATCGCGAGCATCATATCAGATTTACTTGTGACTATTTGATGTACTATTGAGGTGAGTTCATGGCCCCACTTTATATATTGACAAACTTTTAAACCTTTTAACGGGGAATAAAACATGCAACATATTTTATTTTATGGACATGAAACTATGAAACCTTTGATTACATTGCCTATTGTAGATGAACCCGCATGACCCGTGCATCTGAAACTGTTAGAATTATTGAATTACCTGAATGTTATAAATAGATCTATTTAGGATTGACCGTCCCCATCTGGGTGAGTCATGCTCACTGTGCCTAGGCCAAGACAACAGATGTTTCACATGTCAGCACTTATTATTTTTGGGTGCCTTTTTATAAGGCGAAGGGTCCTTATTTGTTAAGGACTTAACTGTCAAGTCTCAGTTTCAGGCAATATG
Organism: Glebionis coronaria; assembly: GCA_025667525.1. Classification (NCBI taxonomy): domain Eukaryota; kingdom Viridiplantae; phylum Streptophyta; class Magnoliopsida; order Asterales; family Asteraceae; genus Glebionis; species Glebionis coronaria. Next base: position 380,621,096 of record CM046875.1, read on the forward strand.
GGAATGTAATTACTTTTAAGTATTGACGCTTTATGCATTACTACTTCAGTGAATGTTTATTGTCCAAACTTATTTTATTAAACCTGTGAATTCACCAACTTTATGTTGACTCTCTAAGCATGTTTTCTTAGGAAACTGAAGCAGGTATTGGTGTACATGAAGTCAAGCATCATGATAGGCTGCATTTATAGAGCTCATCTAGGTTTTATAAACTGGGGAATAATTCAAACTGTTAAACAATGTTTAAGACTATTTTAATACTATTTGCACTTTTATCCATGTAATAAATGTAATGATAATCTTTTATCTGTTGCTCTGTACGCTATATGCTGTTGATCCACCTACGTGACACCCAAATATTATTTCCGCTGCATTTGACTCAATTTGGGGGTGTCACACATTCATTCACAAAAAACCGCAAAGCTTTTACATTTTAGATCCTATAATACTTTTACATTCATTGAACAAACATCCACTACTATAGGTAATATTAAAAAAACATAATCAAAATCATTCTAGTTAGTAAACAAATACGTACTCTACTATACTAACTATTGGCTTCAACACCGTAACATGTTCTTCCAAGGACTCTCGACGGCAGGTAACAGAGATGGCATAGTAAAAAAGATCGGAAGCGAAAGGTCCAACCCTTGTTTTCTCTATCCGTGAACCAACTCTTGTAAAATCAAGTATATCCTCTTGACCTATAGCTCTGGTGATGGACTTGATGAAAAGCAGTATCCGTTGGTTTATGACGGGGATTGTGGTGATAGGTATTGTTATTCGGGGAAATTGAACACGAGTTTGGTTTTGGGATAGATTGTGATTTGTGACCGTGGAGGTAATGCTAGGGTTGATAAGGGTATGCAGTTAAGTTAGATACAATCCATCCTGTTGATCCCAAACTTAGATCGATTAAGCTTTGTGTATACGAGATTAGATCAAGTAATACACGTAGAGAAACCTTTGCTTATGAATAAAGTAACTAAGTGTTATGCGGAATTAACACTTAATCTAGAACACAAAGATGTTAAATAAACTTTCACTTGTATTAGAATAATCGAACTTGATTACAATGAAAGAGGTTTAACAGTCGAATACTTGTGAAAACTTATTATAACTGATGATTAACATTAACCTAAAAGATCTTCTTTTATAGATTAAGAAGTCTTGTACAAGAAGCTACGAATCAACTATTCTAGGTAAAGATAATAATGAAAAATACAATGTCGAACTTATCTTTACCATATACAAATATAGAAACAAATAAACAAAAAGATTCGTATGAAGATATATTCCATCAGTGCTTGTCTTCAAGGCTGTCAGCGTTGACTTCTTCAAATGTCAACGCTTGGCTGTCAGCGTCCAACTTCTTCTTATCAGCGCTTGAACTCTTCTTATCAGCGTCTAGTGAACTGACCCATAATTTATTCCCAACAATCCTCCCCTAAACTTGATATCTATTCCAATGATCAAGTTTCTGAATAAATACTTAAGGCTTAGGAGGAATCTTACAAAAACTTCTTATGTTGATGATAAACATATCTTATCAAGTCTTTGGCCACGTCACTAGTGTAATCAATCTTCAAGGGTGTTTCCTTCATCTTCTCCAGTACTTCTTTGGACAAGAAATAGTCAGCATCCACAAGTAGATACTCTGAAAACTTTGTAGAGCTCAAATGAAACACACCACAAGTAGAATAAAGCCTCCAATGAAGACCACTGAGGTCATCTTCAAGATCCTTCCATACAGCAGGATCTGCTTCCCTTGGACCACACAAAGTCAAAAATGTGTGCCATAGTCTTATTCCATTTGCTGAAGTAGGTGCTTCAGCCTTATACTTGGCCTCTATCAATCTCCATAGATGCACCAAGTCTTCTCTGTCTATGCTTGCAAAGATTGAAATAATCGAAGTGAAAGTGTGTACCTCCTTCCCAAATCTACCAATCTTCCAAAATCCACACTCATCTTCATCAAAACTTATGATTGGATTTCTGGCATCTAGAGATACTACATTAACCAAATCTGAAGCTTCCAATGGAGAAAGCTTGAGATGCTTCCTTATGACAGTTTCACTTGGATAATACACATCCATATCTTTGGGAAATTGGAGAGGATCTCCTTTCTTCACTGGTCTTTGAGCAATCCTCATCTCCTTTGCAATCTGCATTTCCTCAGCAAGCTCCTGTTTCCTTTCTTCTGAAAGAAACTGCAAGACATTATTTTCTTGCACATGTCTCCAAATAGGATGTGCCTTGTACTCTAGCTCCTCAAAAGATAAAGCCAGCAACTTCTTGTATGTCCATCCAGGTTGATGGCATCTAAGCAACTTGTAATACAATTGCCTGCTATCTCTTCTAAGCCAAGTCTTGACCTCTTGTGCATTATACTTCAAAATCACCTTTATATCATCTTGTACCCTGAGAAGAATTTCCAACCCCCAAATTTGATCTGACAAACTCATCCCTGGGTTGTCCATTACCTTATCTTCCCAAGCATGGTACAACCTGGTGATTTCTAGAAGGTCAAAATCAACCTGCTTCTTCAAATCACTCAACCTTTCTTTTGCCAACTCATCCCCATATTCAAGTCTTTCTGGATCTTCAATGATTTGAACACTTGAATCTGAGCTAGCTCCTTCTCTTTCATCATCACTCTCTTCCTCACTCTCAGAAGTGGCAACAAATGGTGATCTACCACTCCTCTTCAAATCTTCTTCCAAAAGTTGTGCAGCCAACTGTTTATCAAATGCAATTTGTGCTGCATCTTTCTTTGGAACATCTTCTTCAACCATAATTCCTTTACCTTTGTCTTTTGGATCAATGGTAGGTAAAGTAGATGAAGATACCTGTGTAGACACATCTTTGATGATTGTTGATGACTGGAATACATCAACATCACCTGCAGGTTTGTCAGCGTTCAAGTTACCTGTGTCAGCGCCCCGTTTACTCTTGTCAGCGCTTGATGTGTCAGCGTCCAAACTTTTGTCAACGCCAAGATTACTTGTGACAGCGCCCTGTGTAAAATGTTCCATCACTGTTGTAAATGACCCATCCAAATTCAAAGGGGTTACCTTGGATGTATCAATGACAGGGTGCTTCTTCAAGTTGGTGAGTGCTTCAGCAACATTTAAAGATTCACTAAATTGTGAACTCTTCTCACTAGCTGTATGAATCAGCTCATCCTCTTCATCCTCCCCTTTGGAAGATTCCTCTAGTCTACTCCTGCTACTAGGATTCTCCAAAACAGTTACCCGCTCCCTCAATGCTTGGAGTTCACGGCCCTGATTATTGACAATTTGTACAAGGCTGACATTTTGCTTTTGCAAGCTAATGACAGCAGCCGTCAATTCATTCAATGTCATAGGTTCCAATCTGCCCTCAGCTAGAATGGGGATTTGACCTCCCAAAATAGAATCATAGGGCATGGATGAGGTCTTAATGATGTTGGGACTGTCTTGACCAACATCTAAGCCTGTGCCAATAGCCCCAGCCTCATCCATGTCACCAGCCACACTTGTGGAGGTGGTTCTCTCTGCTACATGGCTAGGACCACTAGAGGAGAACACTCCAGTAGTCCTTTGGCGTTTATTTAACCTAGATTGTAAGGGTGTGGAAGATGATGTAGATTGTGTGGGTGTGGGTTGGTTAAGGGGTGTTTGGGATTGTTCAGGGATGTCATCAGCGTTGGGATTGGCTGTGTCAGCGCCAACATTTTGAGTGTCAGCGTTGACATTGGCTTGGTCAACGTCCATGTGTTCAGGTGAAGGTAATGGTTCAACGACAGGCTCAAGTTGAGGTTCAGGGTCTGGTTGTGGTTGGGCAGCCTGAATTACTTCAAGCATGGCTTGGGTGAGAGGTATAGGTCTTTTTGTTGAGATCATTTTGTCAAAAATGGTTTTCTTTTGCTTAGGGATCTCATAAAAATGGTCATGATCCCTAAGACAATATTCTTGTAAATCAAACACCATTTTCAAAAATCTTGGGTAAGCCAAAGTCATTTTACTTCCCTTATTTTTACACATCCCTTCAAAAATCATTTTTGAAAAATTATACCTAAGCCCACGTGACATACAAACCAAAGCACTTGCAATGGACCTGTTTATTTCATTAAAAGCAGTACATTTTGGACTTAAGCATTGAAGAAGGACATGTATCAAATATTTCCAATCTGAGGGAAATTCCTGCTTATGATATTTATTTAAAGTTTTATCAGCAGGAATAGGATAACCCAATTCCCTAAGACCTTGTTCTATTGTTGCAATGGCAAGGGTAGTCACACCATCAGCGTCATTAAGACGCAAAGCTTGGCGAACCAAAGCTTCAGTGACCACCCATGTTCTACCATGAACAGTAGATGTTAATGTAGTCACTCCATTAGCTGTTGTGGAACTTACATTATTCCAAAACTGTCTAATGTGTGCGACAGGGACTAGTGGTTCATGAGAAAGTGCATACCTTATGGAGGATGCATTTAAAAATGCCACCATTGGTGAGTACTGAGGGAACAAATCATTATCAGCGGCCAAGTAAGCTACCATATTATGTTGGCTCTTGAACTCCAATGTCAGATTGTTTGAGTTGAACTTTGGTGCCATGTTGAAAGCTGTTTAGGTTATGTGATATGGGAAAAATCTAGGAGAAAAATGTTAGACAAGAAAATGAATACCCAGAATGAAAAGTTAGCCAAATTTATAGGAGAGATGCATGATTATGATTGGTCAAAAATGAGGCAGTTATATTCAAAGAGTAATGATGAAAATATTGAATCAAATATAACTTATCTCATGCATTAATTAAAAGTAACAACTCCCCAAAAATTACGGCCAAAGATTAGTCAAAAATAACAACTGGGTAGGGCCCACTAGGTGTCAACGGTCAAAAATAGCCCATCAACGCCCAACGGCTATATTTTCTTGTCAGCGTTTGCCTAAAGCCTTGTCAGCGTCACGATTGGTCGTAACAGCGTTTGGAGAAAAACTTGTCAGCGTCTAAAAATAAAAATATTTTAAAAAGAAAAAGACCTTAACAAAGTAATTTATCCTAAGGGAAATACCTTGCAAGTTGATAATAATTACTGGGCGGCAAGCACTGTCCACTTATGCACACTTGCTTATGCAAGATAGACACAAATGTCCTCAAGTGTCCCTTGCTAACCAAAATACTTACCAACAAAGTTATTTCATAAAATCCTTTGTAACTCCCAGGTAAACCCATAACAAAAATATTCCCAAGTCTCCCAACAGACCACAACCAATTCTAGGCCAAAAATGTCTTGGCAGCATGCATAGTTTGTCAACTTTGCATGCTACAGTGCCTCATGGTTTAGTAAAACTAACCCATACTCACCTGTGGACACAATCTAGAATTGTGATGAGAGTATTATAAGAATACCTAAGTGTCCTAAAGGTTCCTTAAACCTCACCTTAAACTATGATACATGAGTTTCTCAAAATATATATGAACATTAAAAATTTATGTCAAGATAGGAATATAAATATTCCAACCATCATCCATAAACAAAAACATGTCCAAATAGCTCTTCAAAGATCCATAAGCAACTCTGTATCCAATGGCATAAAGCTAACACCACCTACACATTTAGATTGAAAACCACAAAACTAACATTGTTGCTGACAGCGCCCCGACAACACTTATCAGCGTTGAAGGAACTCTTGTCAGCGTTAGACAATAATATCTCTAACAACGGCAAAATAACACTTGTCAGCGTTAAATTTACCTTTGTCAGTGTTAGAAAAATAAAGTGGAAAAATCTAAATCATCACAAAGACCAATAACAATGCATTATCCTGTACATACTTTTACAAAAAGGTTCCAAAACACATATTAAGTGAGATTAACCATTCCAATATTTGTTACCAAATATTGAAATCTTCCAGTATCAAAAGGTTTAGTTAATAAATCAGCCACATTATCTTCTGTGTCTACCCTATCTGGTTGTATTAAACCTTTCTCAAAGCAATCTCTTATAAAATGATGTCTAATTTCTATGTGTTTGGTTTTAGAATGATGTACAGGATTTTTAATAATGCATAAAGTACTGTTATTGTCTACAAAAATCTTGGTATGCATGAAATTATACCCATAATCCAACAGCTGGTTCTGAATCCATAAGACTTGTCCACAACAAGCAGCTGCAGCCACATATTCTGCTTCAGTTGTAGAGTTTGCCACCACTGTTTGTTTCTTGCATTGCCAAGATATCAATCTACTCCCAAGAAATTGACATCCACCAGTTGTGGATTTTCTATCAAACTTGTCACCACCATAGTCACTATCCGAATATGCAATAAGCTCCAATGGAGAATCTTTTGGGTACCATAAGCCAAGATCTGGATAACATCTTAGGTACCTAAAAATTCTTTTCACAGCAAAAAGGTGACATTCTTTGGGATTCACTTGATGGCGTGCACAAGCACACACAGCAAACATGATGTCAGGTCTTGAGGCTGTAAGATACATCAATGAGCCAATCATTGATCTATAGTGCCTAACATCCACATCTTTTCCAGCTCCAATTTTTCCCCAAGGGTGTTCCCTATCCATAGGAGTGGAAGCACTCTTTTCATGTGGAGAAAAACCAAATTTCTTCAAGATTTCAGCTACATATTTGTCTTGGGAGATGAAGATACCATCTTCTTTCTGCTGAACTTGTAATCCTAGAAAGAAGTTCATCTCACCCATTGCACTCATCTTGAATTTATCTGTCATAAGCTTGGAAAAGTCTTCACTCATCTTTGGATTTGTGGATCCAAAAATGATATCATCAACATAGACCTGAACAAGTAAGACATCCTTACCTTTCTTCTTTGTAAACAATGTCTGATCTATGGTGCCCCTTTTAAAACCATTTTCCACCAAGTAGGTGGACAATGTACCATACCATGCTCTTGGGGCATGATGAAGTCCATACATAGCTTTCTTCACTCTATAAACCTTGTCTGGATTCTCAGGATCTTCAAAACCAGGAGGTTGCATGACATATACCTCCTCAACAATTGTTCCATAGAGGAAAGCACTCTTCACATCCATTTGATAAACAGTGAAGTTCATACAAGAGGCATAAGCTAGGAAAATTCTTATAGCTTCAATTCTTGCAACAGGAGCAAAGACCTCTTCATAATCTATACCTTCCTCTTGTGTATATCCCTGAGCTACCAAACGTGCCTTGTTTCTGACCACAATACCCCTTTCATCTTTCTTGTTCCTTAGAACCCATCTTGTCCCAATTGGTCTCACATATCTAGGATAATCAACCAGCTCCCAAACATCCTGTATAGCAAATTGGTGAAGCTCATCCTGCATTGCTTCCACCCAACTAGGTTCTTTGAGAGCATCAAAAATCTTTTTGGGTTCCTGTTGTGACAGCAAACAGGCAAACAAACATGCTTGTACAAGAGGGGTATCAACCTTCTTGTGGATATTAGCAATGAAGCTATCATGAGTCTGGTGAGATCTTCTAGTTTGAACAGGAGTCATGATATTCCCAATGATTTGAGAGGGAGGATGATTCTTCAAAGTAGATCTAGGAATTCCATTTTCAAGAATTCTGTTGTCTTCAATATCATCCTCCATGTTGCTAATATCTTCTTCAGACTCTCTTCCATCTTGAACCTCTTCATTTATTCTTGAAGGTTCACCTTGTTCAAAATTGGAAGATACGAAATGCTCATGAGTGTTGTCAACGTTGGAATTTTGCTTGTCAGCGCTGGAATTACTTTTGTCAGCGCCAGAATCATTGTTGTCAACGTTTGAGCCATCAGCGTCTGAATTGGTCTTGTCAGCGCTAGAATTGTGCTTGTCAGCGCCTGAATGACCATACATGTTATCAACTGGTGGTAATGAAGAACCACCTTTATCCTTTCCAGCAGCAGCAGCAGCAGCATAATACTCATCTGTCCATATGGGAAATGTAACATATTCTTGTGTGGGAGATGACTCAACTGCTTGTGGTCCATCCTTCTTAGCAACCTGTGTACCTGAAACATTACCAATTCTCTTTTCCAAAACACTTGAAGTTACCTTCACAATGTCTGGATTAGTAACAGGCATATAATTTAAAGCTCTAGATAAAGGTTCCAAGTCAAATAACCAATTTGGACCACTTTCAGGATCACTAGGTTTACTCTCTAAAAACCTAACATGTACTTTTTCAAGTATACGTTTTTCCTTTTTAATGTAAACCCTATATCCTTTGCTCTGCACTGAATAACCCATGAAATAGCCTTCATCACCTTTTGCATCAAATTTACCTAGGTCATCACTAGTTTCTAAAACAACTACATGACAACCAAAAGGCTTGAGAAAGCCAATATTTGGCTTCCTTCCCCAAAGTAACTCATAAGGTGTCTTATTGTGTATTTTGTTGACCAATGCCCTATTTTGAACATAACAAGCTGTGTTAACAGCTTCAGCCCAAAAGGCTATAGGAAAGTGGGCATCAGCCAACATGGTTCTGGCTGCTTCAATTAGGGTTCTATTCTTTCTTTCAGCAACCCCATTTTGCTGTGGGGTTCTAGCTATGCTAAACTGCCTAGTAATCCCTTTCTTGGCATAAAAATCCTCTAGTAACTGATTTCTAAACTCACCCCCATTGTCACTTCTAAGAATTTTGACCTCATTACCACTCTTCTTTTTAATCTGGGTAATGAAATCAATCAAAATTTAGGCAGTTTCACTTTTCTTGGCTAAAAAGAAAGTCCATGTAAACCTGGAAAAATCATCAGTGATGACAAAACAATATGATTTACCCTTCAAACTTTCTATATTAGTTGGACCAAAGAGGTCCATATGCAATAAGTGAAGTGGTTTAGAACTAGAGTGCACCTGTTTAGATTTGAATGAGACCTTGTGCTGCTTGCCCTTAAGACATGCAACACAAGAGTGGTCATTGTGGAAAGCCTTTTCAGGCAAACCATCAACTAAACCAAGTCTCACAAGTCTATTGATATTTTTAAAGTTTATGTGCCCTAATCTCCTGTACCAAAGATTACTTTCATCTACTGAAGCTTTAGCATAAAAACATGACATTTTATTATTCATCTTAATTCCATTAAGATTCACATTATATATGTCTTTATGCCTTGGTGTTCTAAATTCTATGTATTTCTCCTCAGGGAGCTTGTAATCTTTGCTTAACACCAAGTATTCAGTATCAGTAAAAAGAACTTTATTCTTGTTATCACACACCTGTGATACACTAAAAAGATTATAGTCGAGTTCTTTTACCAGAAATACGTTTTCAAAACGTAAGTTGTTGGTGAGAAGAGTTCCTTTGCCTGTGATAGTTCCATATCCGCCCCCAAAGAGAACCTTATCACCATCTTCAATGGGAGTGAAGTTACTCAAGTAATCTTCTTTCCCAGTCATGTGCCTAGAGCATCCACTGTCCCAATATCCATAGTCATTAACCTGTTTTTGAATGCCCTGCACATAAGAAAACAAATTAGTTTTCTTTGGGAACCCAAGCCTTGGAAGACTTGGATTCATCTGGTTGTTCAACAAGAACAGACTTGGTTCTCATAACAACCCCATTTTCATCCCTTTTTGGATGAAATGCCCAGTTAACCCCAATTGGTCTTGACATGACCTTTGAAATATAATGAAATCTGTTGCATGTCATAGAAAGACCAGTAGAATTAGGGTTTTGGTCTTGTTTTGGTCTCCATGTTAAGCTAGTAGAAGCTTTAGACTCCTTTCCCTGTGGTTGCAAATACCTAGGTTTGGCAGTGTGTCTGTCAGCGCTGAAATTGTTCTTGTCAGCGCCCCGATTGCTTTTATCAGCGTTGAACCTAAGGTTTGCTACAGGAACCCATTGCCTATTGGACCAAGTGTTTGTTTTTTGGAAAGGTCTTAGGCCATGTGTGTTAGACCCTTTAGAAAAGAATGGGGCTGGTCTAACAACTTGTGAACTTTTGTTCATAAAGGTTTTGTGTCTGACAGTATTTGACCTATGTTGACTTTTGTCAGCGCTGAAATGGTTCTTGTCAGCGTTGACATTTGAAGCGTTGACACATTTGTATGCCAAATGTGAAAAGCTACCACAAGTGTAACAGGCTTTTCTAGACATAGTCTTAGGTCTAGAAGCAAAGAAGCCTGTTCCATGGTTACTAACTTGGCTTTTTGGTGACCTAGTATTCCTATACATCTCTGCATACTTAACACTAGGTTTTCTAACAGTGTGTGAGCCAAGGTCAACAGCTTTGCCAGTGGTTGGGTGTGTGATTTTAATAGGTGTAGGATCATGGCTCGTGATTGTTGTGGGCTCATTTGGACTTTCACACAACAAACCTCCCTTAACAAACAAAGTGTGGTTAGCTTTCTTCCACTCATCTAGGTCAGTTAGTTTTTGTTTATACTCTTCAACTGGGGAAGTCACTCTAGGTGGAGGAATGAATTCATTCTCTTGGAGTTCTGGCAAGCCAGTCCAAGATAAGTCCTTTGATTGGACACCATAGAAATCCCCAGCTGGTGGTGGAACACCAGTATAGTCTTTCATCCCAATCCCACTCATGTCCTTAGAGTCTCTTTGTTTACTAACACACTCTCCTAGGGTTTGTGTGGCCTTATCAAATCTCTGGATTTTAAGACTCACATTGTCCTTATTTTTGTTAGCCTCATCTAACTTAGCTATCAAATCAAGATTAACCCTGTTTGTGATATCTTGAATATCTTTACTTTGATGTAGCTCATGTTTTAAGATATTTATTTGATCCTTTAAATCAAACTCCATTTTCTTATACTCAGCTACTGTCCTTTCTGTTTGGGTGAGAGCAATTTGATAATTAGATACTTTGCATCTTTCAGAACTTGCCTCATCTAATAATTTTACTATCTCCTTATTTAGTTTTTCAGTATTTAAACGACAACCCTTAGAACAGAAAGCATCATCATATACCTCATTATCTGATGAAGAGGAGGAGTGTGCCATGAGAGCATATTCAACATGCTCTTCTTTAACTTCAGCAACCAATGCTTTGTCCTCTTCCTCATCCTTAGCCAAAAAGTTCCAGCTCCAGTCCCATCCTCCAACACCATCAATTTGTTGAATAGCTACCATGGCCTTGGAATCTTGGCTCTTAACCATTTGGCTTGAAGGCTTACCAGCATCAGATCTTCTTGGAGATCTACATTCCCTCATAAAGTGACCCATACGATGACAGTTGTAGCACTCAACTTTGGATTTGTCAAATCCAGCAACATCCTTAGCATCAAAGGTCATCTTCTTCTTGAACCTTCTATTAAACCTGTTTGCTCTTAAACTTACAAGAGCCATAGTCCACTTGATGTCCATCTCTTCCAATTGCTCATCACTTATTTGCTCAAGATCCTCATATGTAATCCTTGAATCACTGGGCAAGGAAGCAATGAATGCACACACAGTATCTAGATCTAAACCAGCAGGTTTAATTCCATCAGCGCCAAAACTGTAAGTGTCAGCACTTGAGTGTGAGGCGTTGACAGGATGTAATCCAGCGCTGACATGATGTGTTCCAACGCTGATAGGATGTGATCCAGCGTTGACACATGCAGATCCAGTGACTGGATGTCCATAGGAGTTCATGGAATCAAATTGACCTTCACTTTGTGAGAAGAAGGCCATGTTGCTACTAGAAGGTTTAGTATCATGCTCCAGAAGCCATTCATTCTCCAACAGCCTTAGTTTGTTGAAGATGTCATCAAACCTAGAGGTTTTGTGGGTGTTATTGACAAGAATGGATCTTGCCTCAATCTTCCATATATCACCAAGACTTTTGAGAAAAGTAGCATTCAAGTCAGGGTCATCAATCTGTGTTCCCATGAAGGAAAGTTGACTTGTAATGTCAAGCAGTCTACTTCTCACACTGCTGAGATTCTCATTGGGTTGAGCCTTAAAGACAGCATACTCATGCATGAGTTGCTTCTTCTTTTCTTCTTTTGTGTCAGCATTGCCACCATGTGCTACTTCAAGAGCTTCCCAAAGCTCTTTTGCAGACTCAAAGCGTTTGTACTTGTGCTGATTCTCATGACCAAAGGCGTGTTTCATGATGTTCAAAATTTTCATGTCCACCCTTTTCTTGGCTATATCTTCAGCAGATACAGCTCTTCCATCTTCAGGCCTTTCCTTCTTATCAGCTTCAGGACAATTAGGAACAGCTGACCTTGCGGCAATAGCATTAGCAATCTTTTGAGCTTTGTTGAATGTGTTCCCATATTCAACAATCTCCCAAAGAGTGTAGTCGGATGGCTACATATTGCTCAAAATTGGACTTCCAAAGCTCGAAGTTCCTGGCATCAAACATGGGAATTTTGATACTAGGGTTTGTGGTGTTTCTTTGTAGCAAAATAGGAGCAGGAGGTTGTTCTGAGCCAGACATGATGTTTTTAGGGTTTTGAGAAATTTGGGGTTGCGTTGTTTTAGGGTTTTTGGTGTTTTAGGGTTCTTTGCGTTACTTAAAGATCAAAAGTTTCTCAACAAGCTCTGATACCACTTGTTGATCCCAAACTTAGATCGATTAAGCTTTGTGTATACGAGATTAGATCAAGTAATACACGTAGAGAAACCTTTGCTTATGAATAAAGTAACTAAGTGTTATGCGGAATTAACACTTAATCTAGAACACAAAGATGTTAAACAAACTTTCACTTGTATTAGAATAATCGAACTTGATTACAATGAAAGAGGTTTAACAGTCGAATACTTGTGAAAACTTATTATAACTGATGATTAACATTAACCTAAAAGATCTTCTTTTATAGATTAAGAAGTCTTGTACAAGAAGCTACGAATCAACTATTCTAGGTAAAGATAATAATGAAAAATACAATGTCGAACTTATCTTTACCATATACAAATATAGAAACAAATAAACAAAAAGATTCGTATGAAGATATATTCCATCAGTGCTTGTCTTCAAGGCTGTCAGCGTTGACTTCTTCAAATGTCAACGCTTGGCTGTCAGCGTCCAACTTCTTCTTATCAGCGCTTGAACTCTTCTTATCAGCGTCTAGTGAACTGACCCATAATTTATTCCCAACACATCCGTCTTCATGATCTAATGTCACGTCAATGGCACCATCACGAATTGCCTTGGATACAATGCTCTCAGCATCGGCCACGGGTTTTGGTGAGTCCAATCTCAACTTCTTTGACACATCAGCAAGTGAGATACGAGAGTTGGAGATGCTAATGTTGCGGAGCCCAGTTCTTATCACGTTGTTACGAAGTCTCACAATTAGCTTGTTAGTTCGATCCGAGGTGGTGGAGAATTTCTCTGCTATGGTTTTGAACAGCTCTAGATCTCCAATTCTCACAACCTAAAAAATGAACAAAATGTGTCACACCCTCAAATTACCAATGTATGTGAATACACGAGGATGTGACTATCATGACAATCAAGATACATAGTGATGAGACCGCAATTATACATGGTCTCATCGTTCTTTTCAGGCTTAAAACGGTCAATATATCATAAAATACCGAAAAATATACTTGTATTCGTTTGTTGTATGTTTTAGGTACGGATATCGAGAAAATTACAAAAGATCACAAGAATCGATCAAAAACGAACACGGGAAACATAGTCGCATAAAGAACCGAACCCGAATCATGATTTTCCATTGAAGTCCTTAAATTTTGAAGATTTGTCAAGATTGGCCCCTCAACTTTTGAAGACTTGTCATATTATACACTTGCAAATCTCATATATTGCATTTGGGTCCCTAATATTTCAAGAATATACCTTATTTGCCCTTGAAGATTACTAAATTACATGATTAGTCCTGGGTTAAAATTATTTGCTATCCATGTGCCATATTTAGCAAGTCCTCCAAAGTTATTATCAAAGGATCTTAAGTTTGGATGCTACATACTTGATACGCACAAGTTTTGGAAAGAGAGGGACTATAATTGCCCAGACATCAAAACCAACCAACCAATCACACTATGCCACCTCACCCCACTCAACCCCTACACCAATCCAGACACACCACGTCACCTTACACTAACTGATATTAGTATTAAACAAAAATTTTAAACGTGTTTTAATATTAATCTCATTCGCGGTTTACACTTTCTGTAGCCTTACCCACCATAATCACCCCAAATCCCCAGGTTTGAACCCTAATCTACAACTACCCTAATCCACCAAAATTAAACTATGATAATCTCTAGAAATGCAATTTATCTTAACTAAAACCAAACCCCACCTCGCAACACATTCACGTGAACCCCTGGCCCCCACTTCAAGGTCCCCTGCTACATCCCTTTCATCCAAAACCCTAATACCTTACACAATCAACAGCTCATGTTGATTCCTTCACTCCCACACTCAAACGGACGACCAAGATTGGAAAGTGTAGTTGGCAAACCCACATGGATATGGCAGAGATCACAAGTGACCATCTTGACCAAGATTCAAGTCAAAGAAGACCAAGGGCAGTTTTGGTTTATCATACTCTAGGGTTAGCTTTTTATTTTATTTTATTTTGATTCTAGAATGATCTTGTAAGCCATATATAAGGCAACATAGGTAGTATAAATTCTTGTTCCAGTTTTATTTCTCAAAGGTTTGTAATTCAGATTTTGATTTAATAAAACTGAGTTCCATTTTAATTTCCTTGTCTTTTAAATTAACTTGCAATTTTACTTTCCTGCAAATTTATTTTTATGCATTTTACTTTTCAAGTTTTCAAAAAGTTTTCAAGAAAGAAAAGTTGGTGATTTGAGATTTTGACCCAAAGCCTTGTTTAAGCAGTGTTGTTGTGAATCCTGTTGAGGATTGTAAGTTTTCAAGTATTATTTAAGTTTTGAGAAAGTCTTTTTGGTAAAAAGAAGTTTTCAAGAAAAGTGAAAGAAAATCAGATTGTTTTGTTATTTTGTTATTGTTCACGTTTTTTGAATCTTAGCAGCTTTGGAAAGCTTGTGTACGGCGTACACATAAGCTCACAAACTCAGGGGTACGGATTGTGTGCCCTTGAGGTAAGTCCTCTTTCTAATTTTCTGTCCTAAAATGGTGTTAAGTGTTTGATAATTTTGGCTAAAAAATCTGCATATTAGACTTTAAGAAGTGTTTGGGACAGCAGGGGTAAAGGGGTAGTAACTACCACTAACACACTTGTTTAGCTCTGCATAGCTTATAAGGACTAAGTGGTATTGATTTTCACCAAAAGTTTTTAATTTATAGTGTAAATTTTGATTTCTCATGTTCCTTCAAAAATCTATTTAGAATAGTCATAGATCAGGCTTGTGTCTTTGTTTTTTATGTTTAATCGTGGGTGACTACTGATTTTAATTTGGAATGCATGTGGTTTAAGGTGCTAGGAATCTTAGTTCACACAATTTGAGTTCACTTAGTTTTCTACCCGCTGTCATAAGCCATCAAGAACCATCAACCCCTTATTTTTGGTCTAGACTTCGAGTTTTAAGCTTAAATTGGTGAAATCTGTTAGTGACCAGTGTGTTTGAGGAAAGTGTATGCTTGCTTGTTCGAATTTAACCACTGTTATGATTCATATGAGCACATTAGGATAATTTTCTTTATGATTTGTTTGCATTTTGTGTTTGAGATCTTGTTTTGATAAATAATTGTTGTATTTCATAAGCCAACTGCTATTGGATGCACATAAGCAAAAATTTGTGATTCTGTGCACGATTGTGGTGTAGATTGTGTTGTTTGTTTTGTTTCTTTGGCCCTTGTACCAACAACAAACCTCAAAACATAACTAAAGTAAGAAAACCAATCAACCTGTTGGTTACTTGTGTGAACTGTGTACGAACCCAAACCTGGTTTCATGTTCATAAACTGCCATCTATATCTCAAGAACACCAACAGCTATCAATTGATTTATTTTGAGGTTTTCAGCCTTAAAATTTAGTAAGTGAGTAGTTTAGTTGTAGGTCTTTCACTATTTTGAGAACTTTTAAGTTTTGGAACTGATTAGGATTGCTGAATAATAAGCCAAAAACTCACTAGTAACGCTTTGGATAAACATAAGTTCTTGTTACTGTTTTCCATGTAACTTGATCTTATTCTTTAGTTTTCTCTACCTGTGAGATTTCATTTGTTAATTAATAGGGGTATCTGGTGTTTCAATCTTGTGTACTTTTGGAAGGCTAAAATACAATTTGAGTTCACTATTAGAACATTTAGCTCTCAAATGCCTTTTTCTGTCCGTAAGTTACCAGCGGAATTGTAGGACGTTAAGTTAAGAGTGAACTTGGAAGTTGGCATTTAGATAAGTTTTAGATAGAGTAGTGGTTATTTAGGCATTTTGAACTTTTTCTTGGTGGTCGGATTTGCTTATTGCAGTCACTGGAATACCTATAGCACCAGCAAGCTCAAACTACCCCTATTTTTCTACATACAACTTTGTTACGTGATTTCTGGTGTTCTTGTGTGCTAATTAGTTTTAGGATAGGTTTAACCTTATACTATCTAGTAGAAAGGGTTTAGAGGTTATTGGGTAGCCAACTAGCGTAAAGACCACTGATAGCAAAGTCCCACAGCCTTTTTGTTATTTATGTGATAGTATAATCATTGGTGATTGGTGTTGATTTTGTGTGGTATTATTTGTTGTGTTAGTGTGTTGTGTTTGACTCCTCACAACCAAACGGTTGTGAGGGTGCCGTTTGTGCCCAAAAACATCGACGAACGAGTTCAAAACAGCCTACAAATCAAGCCAAAACCATACTACAACTTTTCCTTTGTTGTCCGAGAATGATCTTTTTTTTGTGTTGTCCGATATCGGATAACACTGTTCTTAGACAAGACCTTTGTCTGGCATGATCTTGGACAACAAAGAAGCACCCCAAAGTGGAGTACTATCGGAGTGCTTTCGTTTTTGGCTTATCGAAGTAATCACTTGGCCATTTTGAGCTTTTCTAAGACTTTTTTTACCTTATATTTAAGTTTGAATAGAATAAAAATAAATAAAAAAATTTATTTAAAAATAAAAAGGTAAATACAAATTAAATAAAAAATTATTTGTTTTTTGCGTTTCAAGCTTATTAAATAGGTTTGGAACCTAATTTTTTTTTTAAAGTTTCTTATTTCCATATATTATTGATCTGTTTTCAAATAAAAGTTCAAAAAAATATTTTAAAAATAAAAATAAATAAAAAATAATAAAAAATAATTTGCGAATTGCATTTTCATAGCTTAAAAATAAGTTTTAAAAATTTCGTATTTTTTAAAATTTCTTTGTTTTTCATTTTTTATCTGTTTTGAAAAAAAATCTATTTATTTATTTATTTAATCATTTTTATATTCTATTTTCATTTTTAGGTAATAAAAAATAGAAAAAAGTTTTGAACAAAGTTTGAAAAATACTTTTGAGTTTTAGAAAAATATTTTTGAGGTTTACAAATGATAAAATTCAAATTTGGAATTTTTCTTCAAAGATTTTTGATTTTTGGTCTTTAAACGGGTTTTTAAAATTAAATAACTTGCAAAATAAAAAGTTTCAAAAAGTTTTATTTATTTTTCAACCTTAGATACATTTTTAGGATTTATTTATAATTTTTTATAATTTATAAAATTTAGTCGATTTTTACGTCTCGATTCGCGCGTAACGCGTTTTACGTCGTAGATTAACTTTAGCGTAATCCGTCTTTCTTTATTTTTTCTTTTATTCACCTTCCAAAAGCGTAATTACTCACATAAATAACGTCTATAATTATTGGCTCAAAGACAAACACCATACCTCCACCGAGAACGAACTCAACGACAAGGTTTCGCGTTTTTCACAAAACGTGATACTTAATACTTACCCGCTTTTGTCGCTTTGTTTTTCCTAAAATAAAGTGCAAAAATACTACATCAAAAATGGCGCCGCTGCCGGGGAGGTGTGTTTAGCCATATTTATTTATCGTTTTTGTTTGAGTGTTTACATTTTTATCGTAAATACTTCTTTTTATTTTTCTATACTATTAGCCATACAAATAATTCGTGTTAATTAGAACTCTATTAACACAAAATCGTTTTCTCGTTTTCATTGTGCATAATATATTGTATTTACGTAGAACAACTAATACACAATAATTATCCAAATACGCGAGAAATCGCACCTCGATAGTGGGCGTTCCGGTCATTATCGAGTGTATCGAGTTTAAACGAAAGTCAAAGGCAAAATAGATAAATACTCTTAATTGATTTAATCTCGATAAATAAAAACTAAAAGGTGGGTATAAGGCGGTTGTATTTCACGACCTAATGAAAAAAGTCTCTTAAGTGCTTCGCGCCGCCTCTTTTTCTCCGCTCGCTTGTGAGTATTTTGAAAGTGACGATTATTTAGGGGTTTGCCAACTCAAGTATTATTAATCTATTTTTGTGAGTTTTAATTATTGAACCTCGAAACGTTTTGGCGTTCCGCCAACGTTTCAAAGTCGACGAAGGCTTTTACTTCACGTAATTTCCTTCACTCCTCCGGATTCATTAATCGAGACCTTTGATTAGTTGATAGTTTTTGTAGATTGACTTCTACGCAATACACAAAATTCCAAAAAATTGAAAAACTAAAAACACAAAAATAATCTTCTACTTTCCCTCTATTTTTGTAATTCTCTTCTTTAACCTTCTAATTTGTTTAATTCTCGATTATGATTTTCGTGTTTCATCATGTCGAATGATGGTTACTATTCGTGTCCATATTGTGGAGAACTGCCAAATGATGGTAATTGTTATTCTTGCGAGATTTTAGGAGGAAGGGAGGGTTATATCTACAACTCTCCTCAAACCGACAATGGTGACGGATTTCATCCTCCGACCAAGATCACCCATCGTCTTCGTTTTATTCGTCGAATGATTCATTTTATTATTGTGATAATAATCAAGATGATGAAACGAATCAAAACGCATATGGTTACGAATTCCAATCATATGACCATACTCCACAACCGCCCTCGTCTTATTCATGTAATTTTTGTGGTTTGGAGCATGATTTCGGGTTTAGTTGTACGAATGATTATAATAACCATGAACCCTATCCTAATTCCTATGACCAATCTTCGCAATACCCACCGTCATATTCATGTGAATTTTGTGGAAACGAACCTCACTATGGGTACGATTGTCAACCGATGAACCACAATACGTCTTTCGACAATCAGTTCTCCTGTTTTGACGAATCACCTCCACAACATATTTTCAATGATGATCTCGGTTCGAGTCGCATTGAAGAAAGTTCTAATCGCTTCAATGAACGACTTGATATGCTTTTTCAACTAATTATGGAAAAAAAGGTACCCCAATTGTTGAAAAAGTTGAAAAGAGCATAGAAAATATAGAAGACGAGAAACAGCGAATTAACGATGAAATCAACAATATCTCTACCGAGCTAAGCATTAGGAGATATCGTCGGGAAGAAATGAGTGACGATTTTGAAAGAGAGTGTGAGATGAAGACTCGAGGACCTCTTACAAGCTTACAATGGCTTAAGCATCGATATTCGAGAAAAGATAGAAGAAGAAAAGAGAATTGAGCATCTTGCTAGATGTGATCTCACGTTTCCCAATTTCGATGACGACGATGATGATAGCGATAATTTCAATCTCGACCCATCTCATGGAAAAACTACTCCTAATCCCACACCGTGTGAGATTGTGGATTTATCATGTGAGAAGTCCACCGATGGCCTTGCTCACATTGATACGTTTTTCGACGCCAATGTCGAAACCACTAAGGCAAAATCTTAAAATGAAGAGCCTTTCACTCCTATACACACTACGGAAACCGATGCCTCTCTAAGCATGGGGAGACGAATCTTAGCACTAATCCTAGTGTCGAGATCCCTATTCCAATCCAAAGTGAGCCTACGGTTTTCTTCGAAGATTAGGTATGTGATTTTGCTCTCGATGAATTTTTCCATGAAGATTCTAACGAGGCAAATCACGATAGTGAGTGTCATTCGATTTCTTGTGATGATGTCTCTCCCATTGACACTTCGGGGAGAGAATCAACGACTTTCTCGAACCCACTTTTCAATAACGATGATTTTTCCGCTAGTGATGAAGAGTCACTAATCGACAAGGACGTTCAAAATACCGATTTTAAAATCTTTTCGAACCCTTTATTCGAATTTGATGACACATTCATTTTTGGTGACGTAAATCCTCTCTTTGATGAGACGTTCGAGGACATCGAGAGTGAGGATTCTAAGGATCCTAAACTCGATGAGCCGGATTTGCTAGTCACCCTCCCGGCGTCTCATACGGATGAGATTTCTCTTTCTACTCATGACATTTCCATTCTCGAGGGGTTCACCGATGGACCGCCTCTCGATGAGAATGAGGATTTTAATGAGGCTTTTGCCTTCGATCCGGGGGGAGACTTTGAAACTTCTATTATTGGCAATTCTTTTTCTATTTCACCTTCGTTTCAAAGTATACCAACCCACCCCCTCGGATATGATGAGTTTTCTTACGTTGTAAGGAGTTTTCTTCCTTACAAGACGTATCCTCTGGCTTTGCGTATTTTATTTTCAACAAAATGTGAGGATACGATCTTCGATCCCGGTATAAAAGGTTTGCCTTTATTCAAGGTTGCTTTTGGGCCTTGATTACATATAAGTCCCACAAAAAATGACCGAACCAAGATAATCCCTAAATCATCACATTTGTGGGGATTCGAGTCGAGCTTTTGACTCGGTTATCAAAAAGAAGGTGCCTCGTGGGGGAATCTCATGCTTATCCTTGTAAATATTATTGCTTTTTAGTTAACCTAATGTGAGGGGATTTGTGCCCTTCTAATAACTAGATTTTACTTAGTTATGAAAGTTCGTTAAACCGATCTTTTCGAATTGATTACTAGTTAATTGTGCGACTCAGTCGTTCTTGGTGGAATATAAAGGGAAAAGGTTATATATTTCTAATTAAAAGGTAAATATGAAAATGTCGTTGAGTAAAATAAAAGCTTTAAAAATTAAACTAAAAATTACTAGAAAAACACTTGGTAAAAACAGAGATTTCGGGAAGCGTGCAATTTTTAGAAATTAAAACGTAATGAACTTAAAACTTAAAACTTTATAAAACTTAAAAACTTAACCCATCGGAATGTACACAGTGAATGCTGTCGGAATGTGCAAACAAAACCATCGGAATGTCAAAATAAATTCTATCAGAATAATAGTAAATCAAATCTATCGGAATGCAGTTCTATCGGAATGTAAGCCTATCGGAATGTAAGTCTATCGAAATGATTAAGATCTGAGCTATCGGAATCCAAGGTTTTCTGTCGAAATGTTGCTAACAAAAATTGGGCAGCGTTTCGTCTTAAAGTAACCTTAAGACTCGTCGCAATGTACGATCGCAATGAGCGGTCGCAATCACGATCGGAATAAGGGGGAAAAACACTTGATCGCAAAGTAAAACCTTAAAGGTTATTGCGATCACACTGAAACCATCGGAATGTAGCGTCGGAATGAGTAAACCCCTAAGATTGCGATGGAGCACAAATTAATCCGAAAATGGAGATAAGCTAAAAACTCAATAAGCACTAATAAGCAAATACGAATAAGCACTTGTTCAAACCTTAACCAAATCAAAACAAGCATAAAATTAAAACTTTTCTTTTAAAACATGAAATAAACAAACTTTTATAAATCAAACTTTAAAAAGACTAAATTTTTAAGAAAACTTAAAAACAATAAGCTATATACGAAATAAGCCAATAAGCACAATAAGCTTAAAGCTTAAACCGTATAAGAACTTAGTAGGGAATAAAAATATAAACTTTTTAACCACATAAACATCAAAATCAAACAAGAATCATTAACATTTCTTATCAAGGATAAAGCAAAATCAAGAAAGGAAGAAGATTGAAGAATAAAAGCTTAAATTTGAACTTTTGATTAATGAATTTCAAATACAAAGATGAAATAAAGCTTAAATTTGAAAGTAAAGATGAATTTTTAGTAAGAGAAAGTTAAACACTTTCTCTCTAAAAATGAAAACTACAAAAAAGAAAATAAACTAACTAACACCCTCCTAATGTGTCATTAGGAGGGTATTTATAGGAGATGGGGAGGTGCATGTGCTTCCTTCTTTCTTTCTTTCTTCTCGACTCGATTAAAATTCTTTGTCTTTCTCGACGTCGTCTCGGGATTTGTCGATGTAAATTGAACTTGTCTTGTAATTTTCTTCTTCTATTGGACTTGAGTTATTCGACTTCATTAAACTTCCGTCTTTAGACTTTTTCTTCGATAAATCTTCAGAATAGGCCGTGGACTTCCGTTCTTTATGCACTCTTGATCTTTTGACTTCGTCTTCTCTCGTTTTCTTTGATAAAAGCCCGTGATAGCCCATGTTTTCTTCCTTTTTTATCTTTTGGTCCTAAACCACAATAAAAACACAAACCACACATAATTCCGACTTTTACGACATAAAATACACGTTTTGGTCTTGTTATTATTGGAATTAAGTGGTAAAAGGATAAGTGTTTTCACACTTATTAAATCTCATACACTTGACCATTGCAATGCGCTAATGCAATTCATTAATTTCAAAGCACATATTACATTTCTCATCATAAATAACCCACCTTGGCCTTTATTAAATACTAAACTTTAAGGAAACTAAAAAGATAGAAATATGTACAAAACAAGTAAAGAAATCAAAGACTTACATTGGGGTTTTGGCTATCATGAATGTTCATCATCCTCAAGTTTCACGTTCCCCATACCAAGCTTAAAAATAAGATCATTGTTATTATAAGTTAGCAAACTAACACGAACTCATGTGGCCTAACTATTTACTTAGACTCCCTTATTCCTAGGTGTATCTCTTGTATTTTAATTTTGTCTTGAATGATCATGAGGATACATTGTTTGACTTATTTTGATAGTTTATTTAGGCCGAAAATAAAGTGGGACGATTTAATCAATAGTTAGATAAAGGACAAAATCTTTTAAAACTGCTTCTCGGGACCTCTTAAAGTTCATATCTTGGCATAACTCGCTTCACGATTTGAGACCTTTCTCGGACCGATATTTGGCAGCGACTTCATACTTCGAATCTTTGAGAGACGTTCTTGAAATTATGGTCTTCTCTTCATAATAGGAATTTCTTCGCTTGAAGTTTTTGAGAGATTCTTCATATTTGGACCACGACTTCTTCATTTTTCTCCAATCTTTATTTTGGACTTTGATATACAACGATCCGCCTCCTTTTAGGACTTGGATCTGTTTATCCTCATATCTTGCTAGGGTCTTTTCGGATAGACTTCTCCATGATCTTTAGGGGAGTATTTGCTTTTGGTCATGTGTCTCGATCCTTCATATTGATTTTCGATAAATGATTCTTCACATCACTTTTGGATCTTTAGCAACAAAATGTAGCCCTCATGTCTTGTTAGGACCTTTTCGGACTCGCCAATCTTCGCATCCCGCTTCAATAAGTTATGCCTTGGCTATGAACTCTAATTAATACCGAGCAACTTTTAGACTATCTTGTGCTAGAAGCTAAGTAACTTTTCAAATCGTACAACCTTATTTATTGCAGATAAATTTATTAGCATGCGATGGGAGAAAAAACTTATCATCAACTCACATAAATTCATGAAAGAATACCAAACTTATAATTGACTCTATCATCTCTCGTTCTCCACAATTTAAAATCTTAAGGTATGAGACTCGTGAATGCTTAGCCTATTAAATCAAAGGTTTAGGTTTTCGAGTTATCTATAGGATCTTGCAAATTCTTAGACTTTTTCAAGTTTAGAAATCGCATTTTAAAGTTCCCTTGATAAACAAATCTCTAGGATCAATTATAGGAACTTGCGAAAAGTTCTTGTCCTTAACCCGTGAGAGTTAAGACTTTTGCATTTTAAAGTTCCCTATATAAAAGCCTAGCAAAGCTTGACTTAAACACTTAAGGATACTAGCTAGAGTAAACTTAGATAAGTAAACTCGGGTTGAGTCAAAAGATTCACGATGTTAAAAAAAAATTTAAAACCACTTCATTAAAATTTATTCTAACACATAAAGTAAATAACGATAACAAAGGAAAATACAAGGCCAATAAAATTTTTGAAAAATGTCGAAAAATCAGATTTTCCGGTTAAAATGAGGACAATTTCATGGAAAAGCCCACTTACTTCGATAGAAGTCCCCCTACACTTGATATAAACATTGTCCTCAATGTTTAACCATGTGGGAGTAAACTCCCCTACATTTAGGACATTGTGCATGTTGTTTAAATCTTGCTAAGGAAAGGACAACTATAGTGATTTCAATGTGAACATATAAGATATGAAATATTGAATCACGACAGTTTAAGATAGAACCGGGAAGATGGGTACACGGGATCACGGTTCGTCAAAAGTCATAGAGAATGGATCTTTGAAGCTTTAATCCCTGCACATTAGAAGAAACAAGACAACAAACACATACGGGGCTCCCCCTACACTTATTATGAAAACGGTAAAGGATAGATCAACGGGTTGCCTCCCGAGAAGCGCTTGTTTTTGTTAACCGAGTCACGAGCCTGACTCGACCCAGAACTAATTCAAGGGAAAAGTGGTGAGGGATGGAATCATCTCATGAGAGATGTCCACACCAAAGTACAACTTCACGCGCTGGCCATTCACTTTAAAATTAGGCCCATTTGGCTGAGAAAGCTCAATGGTGCCATATGGGAAGACTTTGACGGTGAATGGACTAGACCAACGGCTCTTCAGCTTGCCCGAGAAGATCTTCAACCGAGAGTTAAAGAGTAAAACTTGGTCACCAACGTGGAACTCTCGGTTCTTAATCCTTGCATCATGGATGATCTTGGTCTTCTCCTTGTAGATCAATGAGTTCTCATAAGCTTCATTCCTTAGTTCATTTAGCTCATTGAGTTGAATCTTCCAAAGATCGCCGACTTTGTTGATGTCGAAATTTGCCCACTTCAAGGCCCAGTATGCCTTATGTTCCAGCTCGATAGGGAGGTGGCATGCCTTCTCGTACACAAGACGATAAGGTGTACAACCAATCGGGGTCTTATATGCGGTACGGAAAGCCCACAAAGCATCATCTAACTTATCAGACCACGAGGGACGATGCTCTCCCACAGTTCACTCTAATATTCTCTTCAATCTACGGTTAGATATCTCAGCTTGACCATTTATTTGAGGATGATAAGCGGCGGAAAGACGGTGATTGACACCGTACTTAGCCATGACTCGAGCAAATTGATCATTGCAAAAATGAGTCCCGCGGTCACTGATTATAGCACGAGGAACACCGAATCGAGCAAAAAGATGCTTCAAAAAGTTCACAACCACCCTCGCATCATTCGTAGGGAGAGCCTTAGCTTCAAACCATTTGGAAACGTAGTCAACGGCTACGAGGATGTACTTGTTCCCTTTAGATGATGGAAACGGCCCCATAAAGTCGATGCCCCATACATCAAAGATTTCACATTCTTGTATGAAATTTTGAGGCATCTCATCTTTATGTGTGATCTTGCCTTGTCTTTGGCATGCATCACAATGTTTAACCATTTCATGAGCGTCATGATAAATGGTGGGCCAACAAAATCCAAAGTCGAAAACTTTCTTCGCGGTGTAATTGGGACCAAAGTGACCACCAGTGGGTCCTTTATGGCAAGCTTCAAGGATTAGTAACGTTGCCAGCCCATCAAAACATCGACGAATGACAAGATCCGCACATTTTTTGAAAAGGTAAGGGTCGTCCCAAAAATAGTGTTCAATGTCTTTAAAGAACTTTTTATTTTGTTGAGACGTTAACCCTTCCTTGAGAATTCCACCCGCTAAGTAGTTTGCAATGTCCGCAAACCACGGGGTGTCATCAAGATTGGAATTGATAGACATTAAGGCCTCAAGGGGAAAAGAGTCATTGATCTCTTGATTCGGATGATCCCCTTGATAAGGATCCTCAAGTCTACTTAGATGATCTGCAGCTAGGTTTTCGTCTCCCTTCTTGTCACGAATTTCAATATTAAATTCTTGAAGGAGCAAAACCCGACGAAGAAGTCTTGGCTTGGAATCTTGTTTAGTCAAGAAGTACTTCAACGCGGAATGATCGGTGTACACGATGGTGGTGGAAAGGACAAGATAGGGGCGGAACTTCTCAAAAGCATACACTACAGCTAAAAGCTCTTTTTCGATAGTGGAATAATGCAATTGAGCCCCCGTCATTGTCTTGCTAGCGTAATGGATTGGTTGGAAGTGTTTGTTCACTCTTTGGCCCAAAACCGCTCCAATGGCAAAGTCGCTAGCATCATAAATCAATTCAAAAGGTAGCTCCCAATTAGGGGTAACCAAGACCGGTGCCTTAGTTAGCTTGTCCTTAAGAAGATTGAAGGATTCAAGACACTCTTTAGAAAAGATAAAAGGAGTATCTTTTTCCAAGAGGTGGGTCATCGGGCGAGCGATTTTAGAAAAATCTTGAATGAATCGACGATAGAAGCCCGCATGACCAAGGAAACTTCTCACACCCTTCACGGTTGAAGGTGGAGGCAATTTTTCTATGACATCAACTTTAGCACGGTCCAGTTCAAGACCGGCTTTTGAGATTTTATGTCCAAGCACAATGCCTTCTTTTACCATGAAATGGCATTTTTCCCAATTTAGAACAAGACGAGTGTCTTCACACCGTTTGAGCATACGTTCTAAATTGGCAAGGCAATGAGAGAAAGAATCACCATAGACCGAGAAATCATCCATGAAGACTTCCATAGTTTCTTCAACCATGTCATGGAAGATAGCCATCATACACCTTTAGAAAGTCCCAGGAGCATTGTATAAGCCGAAAGGCATTCGTTTGTAAGCAAATGTTCCATAAGGACAAGTGAATGTGGTTTTCTCTTGGTCTTTAGGATCGATGGGAATTTGAAAATACCCGGAGAAACCGTCTAAGAAGCAATAATAGTCATTACCCGCTAGACGTTCGAGCATTTGGTCCATAAAAGGAAGAGAAAAATGATCCTTTCTCGTAGCATCATTGAGTTTGCGATAGTCTATACAAACTCTCCACCCTATAACAAGACGAGTAGGAATCAACTCGTTGTTTTCATTGGGCACAACGGTGATTTTACCTTTCTTAGGCACACAATGGACCACACTAACCCATGGTGAATCCGAGATAGGGTAGATCATTCTCGCATCAAGAAGTTTGATAAGCTCTTTTTTTATGACGTCATGGATCTTGGGATTCACCCTTCTTTGGTTTTGAATAGTGGGTTTAAAGTTGTCCTCCATGAGAATTTTATGTGTGCAAAAGTGAGGATCAATTCCACGAATATCGGAGATTTTCCAAGCAATCGCTTTCTTATGATTCTTTAGCACGACGATAAGTCGAGATTTTTCGTCTTCTTTCAAATCCTTAGCGATGATGACGGGTGACTTCTTGTTGTCTTCAAGGAACACGTATTCGAGATGAGATAGAAGATCCTTAAGTTCTAAATCCGGAGGATTTTCGATGGAAGGCGTAGTCAAATTCGGTTCATCGATAGAGATTTCCTTAGGAGACTGTGGAGAAATATGGTCCTCATTGAGAAGTTTCTCAATGGTACGGATGTCTTCATCCAAATTGGAGGGAGAATCATCATATTGTAAGTCCACATCTCCCAAAGTTGCTTCAAATTCTTTCAAAAGGAGACCACTTTCTCCAAATGGAGTCATTGATGGAGCAATAGAGGCCACAGTCTCAACAATGGGTAGAGAAGAAGAACCACTTTTACAAGCGTCTTTGAAATGTTCGTCACAAGCCTCATCAAGAATGTCAATGAAATTAATGCTCTCGTTTTCAGAAGGCTGCTTAGAAAGTTTACCCATGTTGAAGACGATTTTATCGTCACCAACTCTCATGATTAATTCGCCTGCGGCTACACCAATGAGAGTGCGACCGGTCCTCAAGAATGGACGTTCAACGATTAATGGAACACGGGGATCCATCTCGTAGTCAACGACAACAAAATCCGCCAGAAAGGTGAATTTGTCGACGCTGACGAAGACGTCTTTGGCTATCACCACCGGATAAGCAACCGTACGGTTGGCTAATTCCAAAGTCATTCGTGTGGGGACTAGCTCGGGTAGAGACAATTGTTTCCAAACGCTTAAAGGCATTAAGTTGATACTAGCACCTAGATCGGCTAGGGCCATACAATTCTCTACCCCGGGGAAGTTGCAAGGAATGAGAAAACAACCCGGATCACCAAGTTTGGTGGGTAATTTTCTTAAGAGCACTGCGGAGCAATTCTCGTTAAGTTGGGTCTGAGCGATGTCAAGAAGTTTCTCCTTATCACTGAGAAGATCTTTAAACATTTTAGCATACTTGGGCATGTGAGCGAGAGCCTCAGCAAAGGAGATATTGAAATTCAGTTGTTTAAACATTTTAAGAAAGTTAGAAACCTGAATATCATCCTTGTTCTTCAATTTATCTTTCCTCAACCTTGAAGGATAAGGTATATTGGGTTGAGATGAAGCCTTTGGAATGTAATTCTCACTCACATCCTTGGGTGGTGGAGGGGTGGAAGTAGAAGGCGGTGGAATTGGAGAAGTAGGAGGTGGAGGAATTGGAGAAGTAGACTCGTTTTCCTTTGTCACAATCACCGGTGTAGGTGTAGGAAGCTCGGGTTCCTTTAAACCTTTTCCACTTCGAGTGGTGATTGCTTTCATCTCCCCTCTGGGATTAGCAACAGTGTT
The DNA here is from genome assembly GCA_025667525.1 of Glebionis coronaria. NCBI lineage: Eukaryota > Viridiplantae > Streptophyta > Magnoliopsida > Asterales > Asteraceae > Glebionis > Glebionis coronaria. Next base: position 380,649,739 of record CM046875.1, read on the forward strand.
ACTCGGAAGAGAACCCGAACCAGAGGCTTGATTAATTTGGAAGAAACTAGCCATCATGTCCCTTAAGTCATTCGTTTGACTGCTCAAAGAGTTTCGCATATCGGCTCGAAGATCATTCCCTTGTTTCACCATATCTCCTTTCAAGCTAGCCATTTGCCGCTGAAGATTCTGCACTATTGCGTCATTAGTCCTCATGTAAGTTTCAACCTCTTGATGAAATACGGTGGGTTGGGTGGGAGGAAGAGCATGGTAGGCAGGTGGTTCATAAGTGGGTTGTTGGTAAACTTGGTTGTTTCCTTGAGGTGGATATGGGTTTCTTTGGGTTGAATATTGATTTGGAGCTCGACGTTGGTTTTGATTGTTGCGATTGAGGTTGTTTTGGTTTTGAGGGGGGAAACCGGGTGGTGAAAGAAAGTTGTTTGAACGATAATTGAGCAAATTACGGTCACCTTGAGGACGTGCTTGATAGCCTCCCGTAGAAAAGTTACCGTTGGCGGCATACACATTTTCCGGATTGTCATGAGTCGAAGGACAATCGGTGTATGAATGAGATCCCCCGCATATTTCACATGACTGACTCATAGCATTAACTTGTGCATTGATAGCTTTGGTATTGTTAGCGGTTTGGAGAGCAAGTGTTTCAACAAGCGAAGTAAGCTTATCAATTCTCTTGTCGCTCTCACTAGTACTAGCACTAGCCACATTAGTCCGAACACTCTTGGTTTGCACTCTAGACTTATTCTCAATAATGTCCCATGCGGCATTAGAAGACTTAACCAAAATGTTACCCCCCGAAGCACTATTTAGTGAATCTTGGTCATTCATGCTTAAACCATGGTTAAAAGTATTTATTTGATGTACTTTTGTGAAACCATGTTGTGGACACTTTCTTAAAAGTTCCTTAAAACGGTCCCAAGATTCACTAAATGTCTCACCGTACTTTTGTTCAAAGGTAATGATTTTATTCCGCAAAGCGGTAGTACGTGAGGGTGGGAAAAAATAGTTGATGAATTTAGTCTCTAAATCTGTCCACGTAAGAATACTTTGTGGTGGTTCCTTATCAAGCCAATGGCGGGCTTGTCCCTCAAAGGAGAAAGGAAAAAGTTGCAAGCGAATTACCTCTTGTGAAACCCCATTATATTTGGCCGTATTAGTGAGTTGAAGAAACCTTTTGATATGGTCGTGAGGATCATCAAGTGTACGCCCCAAGAAAGGTTGAGCAGAGACCATTTGAATGAAGCCGGATTTGAGCTCAAAGTTGTTGGCTCCAATCTCGGGTATGACAATAGCATTGGTGTTTCCCTCTACTTGCGATTGCAAAAGCTCGATCATTGGTTGAATGTCCATGGTGACAATAGGTGGAGTAATGACTTCGGCTTGAGCTACTTTCTTCTTACGAGCACGAGTACGCATACACACCTACAAAAGGAAAAGAAAAATAGACAAGAAATATTTTTGGTTTTTTTATGTTTTTCTAATTTTTTTTTGGATTTTTGAAAATATTATATTTTTTAGGATTTTTGAAAATTTTAAAGCAAGAAAAATAACGTTAAAAAATGATCGGATCTCAAAATCCAACGCGTCTCTCACTTAAAACCGTTAATCTTAACGAAAAGAGCCGGCAGCGGCGCCATTTAATAACTAGATTTTACTTAGTTATGAAAGTTCGTTAAACCGATCTTTTCGAATTGATTACTAGTTAATTGTGCGACTCAGTCGTTCTTGGTGGAATATAAAGGGAAAAGGTTATCTATTTCTAATTAAAAGGTAAATATGAAAATGTCGTTGAGTAAAATAAAAGCTTTAAAAATTAAACTAAAAATTACTAGAAAAACACTTGGTAAAAACAGAGATTTCGGGAAGCGTGCAATTTTTAGAAATTAAAACGTAATGAACTTAAAATTTAAAACTTTATAAAACTTAAAAACTTAACCCATCAGAATGTACACAGTGAATGCTGTCGGAATGTGCAAACAAAACCATCGGAATGTCAAAGTAAATTCTATCGGAATAATAGTAAATCAAATCTATCGGAATGCAGTTCTGTCGGAACGTAAGCCTATCGGAATGTAAGTCTATCGGAATGATTAAGATCTGAGCTATCGGAATCCAAGGTTTTCTGTCGGAATGTTGCTAACAAAAATTGGGCAGCGTTTAGTCTTAAAGTAACCTTAAGACCCGTCGCAATGTACGATCGCAATGAGCGATCACAATGAGCGGTCGCAATCACGATCGGAATAAGGGGGGAAAAACACTTGATCGCAAAGTAAAACCTTAAAGGTTATTGCGATCACACTGAAACCATCAGAATGTAGCGTCGGAATGAGTAAACCCCTAAGATTGCGATGGAGCACAAATTAATCCGTAAATGGAGATAAGCTAAAAACTCAATAAGCACTAATAAGCAAATACGAATAAGCACTTGTTGAAACCTTAACCAAATCAAAACAAGCATAAAATTAAAACTTTTCTATTAAAACACGAAATAAACAAACTTTTATAAATCAAACTTTAAAAAGACTAAATTTTTAAGAAAACTTAAAAACAATAAGCTATATACGAAATAAGCCAATAAGTACAATAAGCTTAAAGCTTAATCCGTATAAGAACTTAGTAGGGAATAAAAAGATAAACCTTTTAACCACAAAAACATCAAAATCAAACACGAATCATTAACATTTCGGATCAAGGATAAAGCAAAATCAAGAAAAGAAGAAGAAGATTGAAGATTAAAAGCTTAAATTTGAACTTTTGATTAATGAATTCCAAATACAAAGATGAAATAAAGCTTAAATTTGAAAGAAAAGATGAGTTTTAGTGAGAGAAAGTTAAACACTTTCTCTCTAAAAATGAAAACTACAAAAAAGAAAATAAACTAACTAACACCCTCCTAATGTGTCACTAGGAGGGTATTTATAGGAGATCGGGAGGTGCATGTGCTTCCTTCTTTCTTTCTTTCTTCTCGACTCGATTAAAATTCTTTGTCTTTCTCGACGTCGTCTCGAGATTTGTCGATGTAAATTGAACTTGTCTTGTAATTTTCTTCTTCTATTAGACTTGAGTTCTTCGACTTCATTAAACTTCCGTCTTTAGACTCTTTCTTCGATAAATCTTCAGAATAGGCCTTGGACTTCCGTTCTTTTTGCACTCTTGATCTTTTGACTTCGTCTTCTCTCGCTTTCTTTGATAAAAGCCTGTGATAGCCCATGTTTTCTTCCTTTTTTATCTTTTGGTCCTAAAACACAATAAAAACACAAACCACACATAATTCTGACTTTTACGACATAAAATACACGTTTTGGTCTTGTTATTATTGGAAATAAGTGGTAAAAGGATAAGTGTTTTCACACTTATTACCTTCCAACCTTTATTCTATGGTTGTTTGTGAATTGTGGTTATTTAGATCATCATCTTCACGATTGGAGCCTCTCGTGTTCGTTTTTCGTGAGCACTCGATCGTTTGCTTTGAAGAATTTCTCGATATCCAAATGGTATATCCTTGATTGTTCTAACCTTAGGTATTTTAGCACACTTCATAAACGGCTATATATTTAATGGTTCCACCCTTTCCATGCTAGATTAGGCATTCGACTTCATCTCTAGTATGAGGGTATCCTACCCTTAGACTCGAAACATTAAGGACAATTTTTAACTTTAGTATGGGGGTGAATAGATACTTGCCTTGCTAAACCTTCACGCTTTCTAAAGTGTATCTTTTTGTTATCGTTTTGTTGCAAATAAGGCTAAAAATGGCCAAATTTTAAAATTTTTCTTGTTTTTCATAAGTGTTTAAGACACGAATGTAGGTTTTTCGATGGTGAGAATAAGAGTAATTTTTGACTCGACCGTGCGTGTTGAGCACTTAGCTTTGATTCCTTAACTATATTAGGCTAAGTCTGATTAAATTAAGGACGAGAAATGATAGTGTTAATTATAAGTTACTATGCTAAACGTAGAGTACTCGTATTCTTTCAAAAACTCATGTGTTTTAATTATTTCCTTTTTTTCCCTACGCTTTTATAATAAATTATTAATAAATATTGATTTAGCGGTTTAGTCTCTATTGTTGGTTTCTAATTTGTTTTAGTAGCTTCCATGTAATTAAATTGGGAAAACATTAAGGTATCGCCAGCGTCACGGTTTTGAAGTATTGGCAACCCGAATAATCAAAGGCTTCCCCCAATAATAATTTAAGTTCCTCTTCACCTAAATCAAGCAAAAAAATTGAAGCTCACAAGGCCGAAAAATCTATGCGAAAATTGAAAGTGAATGTCTTAAATCTTGAAGCCTTAAAGATCCAAAATTCGCTTTAGCGTGAGGATATACGTCAAGTCATAATCAACACCTCATGGCGAGGTTAAATAAAAGATAAGGGAAAGACCGAGTCACAATAAAAGATCCATGGCGGAGTTGAATAAAAGATGGAGGTAAACCATGATAATCAAAGCCACCGATAATGAGGCGGGTAATAAAAATCATGGTAATAAGTCTCATGTTCAAAACAATTATAAAACCGTGTTTATCGATCCTTTTTGTTGACTTAACTTTTGACATCGTTGTCTATTAGGATGAATTATTAATTCGATGATTTTGGTTACACCGTTAAGGCTCTATTTTTGGACCTAATCTCTACTCACACATAAGTCAATGATGTATCCTCGTGATCATTAAGACAAAAATAAAATATAAGAGATACACCTTAGGAATAAGGGAGTCTAAGTACGTGATTAGAGCATCTGGATAGTGTCAGCATTACTAACTTATAATGACAATGATCTTGTTTCACGCTTATCATGAAATTAGGTGAAAATTGAGGACGACGAAATTATTTCTAACGAAGCATTCACGTGTTCTTATTCTATGAACCTAAACGTCCCATTTTGCGATGAAAATCCTACATTATGTCTTTAACACACGTAGTAGCTTATTAAGTTTACGTTTCAATAAAAGTCGATAAAAATGAATTTTGGAGATGCTTAGATACTTTATTCTAGCATTGCGTGAGGGCACGACAATGGTTTAGTATGGGGAAGTGATGAGACCGCAATTATACATGGTCTCATCGTTCTTTTCGGGCTTAAAACGGTCAATATATCATAAAATACCGGAAAATATACTTGTATTCGTTTGTTGTATATTTTAAGGTACGGATAAAGAAAATGACAAAAGATCACAAGATTCGATCAAAAACGAACACGGGAAATGAAGCCGCACAAAGAATCAAACCCGAATCATGATTTTCCATTGAAGTCCTTGAAGTTTGAAGATTTGTCAAGATTGGCCCCTCAACTTTTGAAGACTTGTCATATTATACCCTTGCAAATCTCATATATTGCATTTGGGTCCCTAATATTTCAAGAATATACCTTATTGACCCATGAAGATTACTAAATTATATGATTAGTCCTTGGTTAAAAGTATTTGCTATCGATGTGCCATATTTAGCAAGTCCTCCAAAGTTATTGTCAAAGGATCTTAAGTTTGGCTGCTACATACTTGATATGCACAAGTTTTGGAAAGAGAGGGACTATAATTGCCCAGACGCCAAAACCTTAACCAACCAATCACACTATGCCACCTCACCCCACTCAACCCCTACACCAATCCAGCCACGCCACGTCACCTAGCACTAACTGATATTAATATTAAACAAAAACTTTAAACGTGTTTTAATATTAATCTCATTCCCGGTTTACACTTTCTGTAGCCTTACCCACCATAATCACCCCAAATCCCCAGGTATGAACCCTAATCTACAACTACCCTAATCCACCAAAATTAAACTTTGATAATCTCCAGAAATGTAATTTATCTTAACTAAAACCAAACCTCACCTCACAACACCTGTACGTGAAACCCTGGCCCCCACTTCGAGGTCCCCTACTACATACCTTTCATCCCAAAACCCTAAGACCCAACACAATCAACAACTCATGTTGATTCCTTTACTCCCACACTCAAATGGACGACCAAGATTGGAAAGTGCAGCTGGCAAACCCACATGGATATGGCAGAGATCACAAGTGACCATCTTGACCAAGATTTAAGTCAAAGAAAACCAAGGGCAATTTTGGTTTATCATACTCTAGGGTTAGCTTTTTATTTTATTTTATTTTGATTCTCGAAATGATCCTGTAAGCCATATATAAGGCAACATAAGTAGTAGAAATTTCTTGTTCCAGTTTTATTTCTCAAAAGTTTGTAATTCGGATTTTGATTTAATAAAACTGAGTTCCATTTTAATTTCATTGTCTTTTAAATTAACTTGCAATTTTACTTTCCTGCAAATTTATTTTTATGCATTTTACTTTTCAAGTTTTTAAAAAGTTTTCAAGAAAGAAAAGTTGGTGATTTGAGATTTTGACCCAAAGCCTTGTTTAAGCAGTGTTGTTGTGAATCCTGTTGAGGATTGTAAGTTTTCAAGTATTATTTAAGTTTTGAGAAAGTTTTTTGGTAAAAAGAAGTTTTCAAGAAAAGTGAAAGAAAATCATATTGTTTTGTTATTTTGTTATTGTTCACGTTTGTTGAATCTTAGCAGCTTCGGAAAGCTTGTGTACTGCGTACATATAAGCTCACAAACTCAAGGGTACGGATTGTGTGCCCTTGATGTAAGTCCTCTTTCCCATAATTTTCTGTCCTAAAATGGTGTTAAGTGTTTGATAATCTTGGCTAAAAAATCTACATATTAGACTTTAAGAAGTGTTTGGGACAACATGGGTAAAGGGGTAGTAACTACCACTAACATACTTGTTTAGCTCTGCACAGCTTATAAGGACTAAGTGGTATTGATTTTCAGCAAAAGTTTTTAATTTATAGTGTAAATTTTGATTTCTCATGTTCCTTCAAAAATCTGTTTAGAATAGTCATAGGTCAGGCTTGTGTGTTTGTTATTTATGTTTAATCTTGGGTGACTACTGATTGTAAGTTGGAATGCATGCGGTTTAAGGTGCTAGGAATTTTAGTTCACTCCAATTGGGTTCACTTAGTTTTTTGCGTGCTGTCATAAGCCATCAAGAACCATCAGCCCCTTATTTTTGGTCTAGACTTCGAGTCTTAAGCTTGAATTGGTGAAATCTGTTAACGACCAGTGTGTTTGAGGAAAGTGTATGCTTGCTTGTTCGAATCTAACCACTGTTATGATTCATATGAGCACAGTAGGATAATTTTCTTTATGATTTATTTGCATTTTGTGTTTGAGATCTTGGTTTGATTAATGATTGTTGTATTTCATAAGCCAACTGTTGGATGCACATAAGCAAAAATTTGTGATTCTATGCACGATTGTGGTGTAGATTGTGTTGTCTGTTTTGTTTCTTTGGCCCTTGTACCAACAGCAAACCTCAAAACATAACTAAAGCAAGAAAATGAATTAACCTGCTGGTTACTTGTGTGAACTGTGTACGAACCGAAACTTGCTTTCATGTTCATAAACTGCAATTTATATGTCAAGAACACCAGTAGCTCTCAATAGATTAATTTTGAGGTTTTCAGCCTTGAATTTTAGTAAGTGAGTAGTTTAGTTGTAGGTCTTTCACTGTTTTGAGAACTTTTATGTTTTGGAGCTGATTAGGATTGCTAAATGATAAGCCAAAAACTCACTAGTAACGCTTTGGATAAACATAAGTTCTTGTTACTGTTTTCCATGTAACTTGATCTTATTCCTTAATTTTGTCTACCTGTGAGATTTCATTTGTTAATTAATAGGGTATCTGGTGTTTCAGTCTTGTGTACTTTTGAAAGGCTAAAATACCCTTTGAGTTCACTGTTAGAACATTTAGATCTCAAATGCCTTTTTCTGTCTGTAAGTTACCGACAGGAATTGTAGGACGTTAAGTTAAGAGTCGAACTTGGAAGTTGGCATTTAGATAAGTTTTAGATAGATTAGTGGTTATTTAGGCGTTTTGAACTTTTTCTTGGTGGTTGGATTTACTTATTGCCGTCACTGGAATACCTATAGCACCAGCAAGCTCAAACTACCCCTATTTTTCTGCATACAACTTTGTTACGTGATTTCTGGTGTTCTTGTGTGCTAGTTAGTTTTAGGATAGGTTTAACCTTATACTATCTGGTAGAAAGGGTTTAGAGGTTCTTGGGTAGCCAAATAGCGTATAAGCCCACTGATAGCAAAGTCCCACAGCCCTTATGTTATTTATGTGATAGTATAGTCATTTGTGATTTGTGTTGATTTTGTGTGGTATTATTTGCTGTGTTAGTGTGTTGTGTTTGACTCCTCACAACCAAACGGTTGTGAGGGTGCCGTTTGTGCCCAAAAACATCGAGCTCAAAACAGCCTCCAAATCAAGCCAAAACCATACAACAACTTTTCCTTTGTTGTCCGAGAACGATCTTTTATTTTTATTTTTTAGTGTTGTCCGATATCGGACAACACTTTTGAAACTCCATAATCAATGCTAGAAACACTAAACTTAACTAATCAACACAAGTTAATACTTTTCAAACGTAATCTTATTATTGTATAATAAAGAATTACAAGTGTTATGGATAACACCGTTTGATGACAATGTGTTGTGCACACTTTGAACAACTATAAACCCTAACTTATGAATACAGTCACAACTGTTTGATTCAATAAGTTCTAAGCATTAATGTTATGAATATTCTTAAAGTGTTGAACATTAATGCTGGGATACACATCCTATTTATAGTGATACGAGGTTGACCTAAGTGGTACTTGATGGTGACTACACAAGACATTCAATTTTCAGACATCAGTCACATGATGCTCTTCTATTCTTGGTAGTCTACCATAATGCTTTAAGGAAACAGATCTTGAAACAGTTTCCTTTTTCTTCATTGTCTCGAACACACTAATGGCATGCCCAAAGTGTGCTGAGTGTTAAAAGGGTATTGCCACCCCTGTTAACCCTCAACCCCTCAGAGTCCCTAATACATCTTGGCTGTTATCCATCACAGCCAATGAGTATGTCTTCAAGTAATCTTTGACTTCCTTGACAATGTCTCTGACATGGACTCCTCTGAGGTTGCTCACAGAGACTTGGATCTCTGTGAGTCTTGCGATACTTGCCTATCTCCTAGGCACAGGCAAGTGACTATCTAACATCTTACTTTCTGTTTAAATCTATGATCAGGGAATCTAACAAACTTAGATTCCCAAGAATCTCCCCCTATTTAAACATAAATATAGCTAGATCTATCTAAGTTAAGGTAAGTGAGTTAACAGCTTCTTCTTACTCATAACAGATCTAAACAAACATACCTCATGATTTTATTCATATTTAAATAAAAATTACAAGTACATTACAAAAGTGAAATAAAATGTGAAGGTAAAATTGAGCTGTGATTTTCTTCAATAGTCATCATTTTTGATATTTTCTTCAGCTTCAGCTATGTCTGATCTAGTATCTAATTATGCCTGCAAAGCTTTTGCAAAAACTTTGGAATACTTTGTGTTAATCTTGAGTCCCTTCTTGAGACAAAGCAGTTGAATTGTTGATGCTAAGCCAAGCTCATCTTCTCTTTGAAATGCATACTGGCAAGCTCTGTTCATGAATGCCATTCCTCTTTCAGGCTCTGTCTAGGTTTGACCATCAACAGGGCCAATGATACCGTTTGGTAGAATCAAATCCCTGTGCATTCCATCCACTTGAACATCATCTGTGACAAAAGTTTCCTTAACAAGTTGAGAAACTCTTCTTCTTTTCTTGCCAGACTTTGGGGGTTCTTGTTCAAAAAGCTGTGGTGGGGGGATCTATTTTGAGTTTGGCAGCTGTTTCTTTGATCCAGGTAAACTTAGCCTTAAGAGTTTTAAGCAGAAGAAAATTAGCCAGACCAGTTCTTTTGGCAGCTAAGGCTTCAAGTTCAAACCATTCAGATAACCCAAGTTGCTTTAGCATGAAGTCTTCAAATACATTTATGTTTCCCTGTTGGTTGTCTCTCCACAAGATCATCTGTGGTGTGTTGGTGGATTTGTGAATTGTGTATTTGAACTTGTTTATCTTGCTAGGTGCATACCTGTTGTTAACGCAGGCATCATAATCAGCTTTGACTTTTCTTAGTGCCTCTGCGCGTTTAGCTTCCATTTCCCTCAACCTTTGTCTCTGCTTCTCCCTTTCAGGTGGAGTCATCTTCCTTAGAGTTGCCTCATTCAGTTCCTTGGCGTTCTTGATTTCATTTAATCTCTTGAATTCCTCAGCATGTTTCTCTATTTCTTCAGGTGTTAAGGGATTCTCATTGGAAGGTGTGAAGGTTGAAAATTGGGAAAGGTTTGTGGTGGATCCTCCTGTCTCTAGCATCGCAACTATTTTCTTTAGTTTTGTGTCTGTGTCAACCAAAACTATCTCCTTTCCTTTCTTCGAGACAAAGGATTCCATACTCATGTTTTTCAAAACCTCAGCTCTTTTGATAAACGCTGTCTGAGCTTGAGTTTGTATTGCTTTGGGAAGGGAGCTAACAGTGAACTTTAGCTTCTTGGCAGCTGGTTCACCATCATCCCCATACTCGCTGGTGTTAACCAAAGTCAGGGACTTTGATGAATCAACTCCATCTTTATTCTGTTGCTCCCCCTGAGTGTTATCCTCATCATCAGGTATGATAACAAGTGTGATGACTTGGAGGGGGACATGTGAAGAAATGGTGTTGTCAGCGAATGTTGAGCCCTGTTTAGCAGATTCAAGGTTAAGTACCTTTTCCTTCTCCCCCTCACGTTCATCCTGTCTACTCAGACGTTTGGATGAACGTGTTTGAAAGTGCTTTGCAATCTGTTCAACAGAGGCAGCCAAAACACGTTGCCTTTTCCATGAAGCTCTGGCAATCTTCAGTAGAAGGTTGCAGTTTCCATTTGTATTGCCCTGAACTCGATTAATGATGAAGTTTGTATGACGATATTGCTTGTTTCGAACAACTTCAAACTCTCTGTGCATAGTTAACTCATGTTCATGAAATAGAGCAGGGACCTCTGTATCAATGACATCCTTGATTCTTGTGGATAAATGACCAAGTCCTTGTGCTACACCTTTCGTGCACCGTCCTTGATAGGTTCAGTGACTGCTTCAGCGACTGCCTTTTTGATAATCCCTGGAAATGTGACAGTGAAGTTATGCATTTCAGACTTGATAACAGGCTGAAGATTATGGATGTTCAGGCTTTGTTGAGCATAATCATCCCCCCTTGGCAAGAGATCAAAGTTGGTTTGGGCAGGGTGATCAAACATGAGAAATTCAGCAGTTGGATCATAAGCAGGGCGGTGGAAGACTGTTGTTGTGGAGGTAGCAGAGGTGGGAGTGACAACAGCTTCCTTAGGAGGAGGAGTATTATTATCAGCTGGAGTGGACACAACTATTTCCTTGGGAGGAGAGATAGATTGTTGATCATCTTCTTCTTCTTCATCCTCCTCTTCAAACATCCCCTCAAGGATTTCATCCTCAGGCATTGATTCAGGATCAGAGACATCATCAACTAGGGACAGCACTTCCTCTTTAATATTAAGCAGGGGCTCTTCATCATTTGGTTGATCCTGAATGATTGTATCAGCCTCTTTGTCTTGTGTACCTGGGATTCAGTGGCTGGCTGTACAATTTCAGCCTGCAAGTTGTTATAATTAGTAACAGAGTAATAAGTAAGGGGAATGGTTGCCATTTCGCTGTCCTAGAGAGGCCGAGGGTGATTACTTAGCCACTCCAAAGGATAAATCCTTGGGATTCTTTTAAGAGTGAAAAATATATGGTTAATGATCGCCATTCGCTGCCCCTAGGAAAGCTGAGTGTGATTATTCAGCCCCCCCAAAAGGTTAAAACATTTGGGACTCTTTTGATTGTGAAACATATGTTGTTAAGGATCGCCATTCGCTGCCCCTAGGAAGGCTGAGGGTGATTATTCAACCCCCCAAAAGGTTAAGAAACCTTTGGGACTCTTTTAATAGTGAAACATATGTGGGTGAAGGTCGCATGTTACGCTGTCCCTAGGAAAGCTGAGGGTGATGATTCAGCTCCCCCTGAAAAGGATAAATCCTTTGGGATTCTTTTAATGTGAAAAAGTTATGGGTTAATGATCGTCTTAGTGCGCTGTCCCTAGAAGAGTTGAGGATGATTATTCAGCTCCCCTAAAAGTAAAACTTTTGGGATTCTTTTTCTGAGGGAACCAAGAGGCTGTGTGAGGTACAACTGATCAAGGTTGAGACATATGTGTAATCAGGTTGTTGTTAGCCTGAATACTGTCTAGAGGGTGCAGGGTCATCGGGGTACTTTATAAACACAAATGAATCATTCCCTGGTGCATAGACAGGGTGTAGAGAAGTCTTAAAGAGTTCTAAGTGCATAGACAGACTTCTATGGGTCGAGGATTACCCTAACTTCACCACTCTCACCTACAGACATTTGAGAGTGGCTGCTTGTGGACCTCTAAAAATTTACACTGATTACCTGTGTGATATCAGCAGGATTTGGCTGATTTCCTGTTGTCTCGGCTAACATCGAGACGCTAGACCCTTGTTGTTGGTCAACTGAAGTGTCTGATTCTATATGAGTATCTGGAACAGAGGAGGCGTCTAGGTTCACAGTCTTCTTTCCCTTGGCCTTAGCAACAGATTTGGTGTGGGAAGAAGATGGGTTTTTCTTCTTCTTAGGCTGTTGGCCAAATGAAGCCTTGGACGTCGTGGTGTGCTGCCCAGAGGTCAAAGACTTAGACTTGCCAGACACACCAGAGGTAATCACCTTCTCAGAAGAAGGGAGCAAGGACTTCTCAACTGAGGGTTATTTGTTAGCAAAGTTTATCATGTGGGATGTGACAGGGACATCTTCAGCTCCAATTTCTTTATAGATGGCACCTGTGATGCGATAGGGTTTCAGAGAAGTGAGAGCAGAGTTATGATAGTTGTCTCCCAACAGGTTTTCAAAGATCAACGATAGAAAGCGAACGTAGCAAATGTTCTTTTCCCTGACTTGGTTCCTTCCTTTCAGCTGTTCAACTAGGTTGGAGAAGAGAATGCTTCCAACATCAACATCAGCTCCCCAGATCAGCCCATAAGCTATAGATTAGTGGTTCAAGGACATCTGATCTTGGGATCCCTGCATTCCTCCCAGGGATTTGACAATGTGGGTGAAGGACACGCCACATAGGGGTAAAATACTTGATCTTTAGAAGAGACTTCGAGAGGACCTCAGCAGGTGTAAGAGCAGGGTTCACATCATGAAAAGGTTTGAGTGTAGCCAGGGCATCCTTAACAGCCTTTTTGTCAACCACCTTTAGGCATTCATCACCATGTTTTAACCCATCCACACTAGAGAAATCTTTGAGTGAGAAGGCAAATGGGTGTTTGTTGCAAGAGAGGCTAAAGGTTATTGTGTCATCAACGACTTCAACAGAGTACTAGAATTCCCTAAGGTATTCTTGGTAGAAGGTGGTTGGGGATTTCATGAATGCTTCACTTACATCACAATTCTACATGAAGTTAACCAGATCTGAGTAGGATTCATTAGGAGCCTTGATCCATCCAATGGAGTTGTTTGATGCAAGGATGCTTTCGTTGAGTTCAAAGTTAACGTTTGCTGCCTTGGGAACTGGGAATGCCATGGATTCAAGGTCGAAGAAGAATGAAAATGGAGGATGGGTTTAGAGAGAGAAAACTTAGAGAGAGAAATAGATTTATGAAATGAGAATAGTGGTAGGTGAGGAGAGACGAGAGACAATATATATATTCAAATAAGAAAACAGTTATTCAACCGCATTTAATGCAAAGTGGGAAAATGACTGCTCATGTGGGTCCCTTGACCTTTCAAAACTTATTTGTCTCCTCGTTATTCGAAAATAAATGATTAAATATTGAGAATGTTTTTTAGCATTTACTTTGAAAGTAACTACCTAGTTTCATGTAAAAAACATTTAATATAGAATCAGTCATTTAATGAACACATTTATTATCAAGCCACAGGCTTTGAGATATTGAGCATCCCTAGCTCAGCAACTAGCCTGTTGAACGAAGGTTCAGCCAAAGGTTTTGTGAAAATATCAGCTAGTTGCAGCTCTGTGGGAACAAAGTACAGCTCAATATCTCCCTTCATTATGTGATCCCTGATAAAATGATACCTGATATCAATGTGTTTGGTACGAGAGTGAAGAACAGGGTTGTTGGAGATGGCAATGGCACTGGTGTTGTCACAAAAGATTGGCACTTTTTCATATAAAATTTCATAGTCAGCCAATTGACTTTTCATCCACAGCACCTGAGCACAACAGCTGGCTGCAGCAACATATTCTGCTTCAGCTGAAGACATGGCCACAGAGTTTTGCTTCTTAGAACTCCATCCAACCAATTTTCCTCCTAGGATTTGACAGCTGCCTGAGGTGCTTTTCCTGTCTATACAGCATCCAACATAGTTTGAATCTGAATAGGCCTTGAGATCAAAGCCTGATTCCTTGGGATACCATAGACCTAGGGATGGTGTTCCTTTGAGATACCTGAAAATTTTCTTAACAACCACTAGATGGGATTCTTTTAGGTTAGCTTGGTACCTTGCACAGAGACATGTGGAGAATTGGATATCAGGACGACTAGCTGTCAGATACATGAGTGACCCAATCATGCCTCTATATAAAGTCCCATTAACAGAGACCCCTGACTCATCAGGACCCAAGTTATTGGGTGGAAGCATGGGGCATTTAACTGATGCACAATCAGCTAAGTCATATCTTTTAAGTAGATCTTTAACATATTTTTCTTGACAAATTGAAATTCCCTTAGGACATTGTTTAATTTGAAAACCCAAAAAGTAAGTTAATTCATCCATCATACTCATCTCATATTTCTTGGTCATTAATTTAGCAAATCGTTTACTAAGATTAACATTTGTTGACCCAAAGATGATATCATCCACATAAATCTACACAATGATGAAATCACTCTTATCCTTGAAGGTAAAGAGTGTTTTATCAATAGAACCCCTGATAAATTTGTTTTCAGTTAAGAAATTAGAAAGAGTTTCATACCATGCTCTTGGAGCTTGTTTCAGCCCATACATGGCTTTGTGTAATCTGTACACATGATTGGGAAACTCGCTGTTCTCAAATCCTTCAGGTTGGTCAACATACACTTCCTCAGCCAAATCTTCATTGAGGAAAGCACTCTTAACACCCATCTGATACACAGTGAAGTTCATATAAGCAGCATAAGCCAGGAAGATTCTGATGGCTTCAAGTCTTGCAACAGGAGCAAATGTTTCATCATAATCAATTCCTTCAGTCTGAGTATACCCCTGTGCCACCAGCCTGGCCTTGTTTCTGATGATGTTTCCAATTTCATCCATCTTATTTCAATAGATCCATCTAGTGCCTGTGATATTCTTTCCAGGTGGAGCTGGCACTAGTGTCCATACTTTGTTCCTTTTGAACTGATTGATTTCTTCCTGCATAACAGCTACCCACCCATCTTCCACAAGAGCCTCAACTACTCTCTTAGGTTCAATTTGAGAGAGAAATTCAGTAAAGAGACATTCATTGGCTGAGGCAGATTCTGAGTCATGAATTCGCTGTCTAGTGGTAACCCCTGCATTAGGTTCCCCAATAATGTTGACAAGAAGAATGTGTTGATCTCTTGACCACTTATTTTGAGGAGCTGGGGACTCAAGGACAGGAACACTTGTGGGGACAGCTGGAACTATTTGAGTTTCATCCTGCTGACTAGGAGGGCTTTCTTCAAAGACAACTTCAGTGTCAGAGTCTACTTCAGCCATATCAAGAGGTACAAGTTCATTATCAGCAGGAGATTCTTCTGGGATTTGAAGAATTGGTGAGTCATTAATATCAGTAGAGGAAGAAGGACTACAAGAGGTCTGTGGTTCTTCTTCATCAAGCTCCTGAGAGGTAGGAACTTCTATGTTGTGAGTAGACAGAGGGTCAAAAGCAGGAACATAAGGAGTGAGAGTGTTGGAGTGATGATGGTGATGACTGGCAGGTCTAGGTTCGGAGAATTCATCACTTGGGAAAGATACATTTTCATTAAAATCAGTTTCATCACCCTTTGTTCCAGTTCTCTGTATGACATCATCATCTTCATTGAATCTGACATGACAGGTTTCTTCTACTTCTTGTCTTCTGATGTTGAAAACTCTGAAGGCTTTGGCTGTTGGAGAGTATCCCAAGAAGAAACCATCATCAGCTTTTTCATCAAAATTTCCAAGTTTATCCCTGTAGTTGTAAATGAACACAGGACATCCAAAAACATGAAAATAGCTGACATCTGGAGATATGTTTCTGAAAAATTCATAGGAAGTTTTACCATGTCTTTTGACAATGATTGATCTGTTTTGTGTGTAGCAGGCAGTGTGAATAGCTTCTCCCCAAAATTGCTTTGGTAAGGCTGCACCATTCAACATGGTTCTGGCTGCTTCAACCAAAGTCCTGTTTCTTCTTTCAGCCACACCATTTTGTTCAGGGGTGCCAGCTGAAGAGAAGTTTTATGAAATACCTTTTTCATCACAAAAAGATTCAAGTTGATGATTCTTGAATTCAGTACCATTATCACTTCTTAGAGCTTTGACTCTAACATCATTCATATTTTCAACCTGTCTGATGAAGGACATGATGGTATCAACTGCATCACTTTTCCTTCTGAGGAAGAACACCCATGTGTATCTTGAAAACTCATCAACTATGACCAAGGTGTATTTGTTGTGATTAATGGTCTGAGGTTTGGCAGGCCCAAAAAAATCCATGTGAAGGAGATGTAAGCACTTGTCAATAGAGAATGGTTGCCTAGTCTTGAATGAAGACCTGTGATGCTTTCCCTTGACACAGGCAGAACAAGTCTTGTCTTTAGAAAATATCACTGAAGGTAGACCAGCAACCAGGTTTTGTGTGGCTATCTTGTTGATGTTCTTGAAGTTGAGATGATACAGTCTTTTGTGCCACAGCCAATTGACACTTTCAGAGGCTTTAGCAAGAAAACAATTTGAGCTGTCTTCTGTGCAAACAACCATGTTGATGACATAAACATCTCTCCTTCTAGGTGCAATAAGCACAACATCATTGTTTTTGTTGAATATGGTTCCCTGAGTCTTAGTAAACAAAACCTTGTAGTCAGCATCACACAATTGGCTGATGCTAATAAGATTGTGTTTAAGACCATTCACATATGCAACCCTTGTAAACGTTATCCCGTTGCAGTTCACTGAGCCGTATCCCTCTGTGTCACCTAAAGAATTATCTCCAAACACCACTTTAGGACCTGGCTCCCTTGAGTATCTGTGCAGGTATTGTTGAATCCCTGTCATGTGTCTAGAGCAGCCACTGTCTAGATACCATACCGATTCCTTGAGATGTTTCTTTTTCATTGTGATGTCAACCCATTGTCCTAATCTTGCATCACCTTTTCCAACAGCTGGTTCATCCTCAGCTATAGCCATGAAAGCCCTGACTCTAGTAGTATCTTCCTCATCTGAAGTCAGTGGCTCATCATTCCAATCATAAGCTTCAGTTACCAACCCTTTCTCTGTCTTTTTATCACCTCCCTTCTTCTTAGACAGAGATTCAAGCTTCAAATTCATCTGTTCTAACTCAGCTTTAAGTGCCTTGTACTTGTTTTTGTAATCCTTCTTCTCATTGTCTGATGAGTTCGATTGGTGAGATGAGTTATTGTGTTGTTGTTTGAACTTGTAAGGTTTGGTGGAAGATGATGGATAGGAAGGTGAGGATGTCTTGGTGGAAGGACAGTCTTTTTGGAAGTGTCCAAGCTTTCCACAGGCAAAGCAAGTTTCTTTTAATCTGTCAGTTTGTTTACTAGCTGATCCTATTCTCCCTGATCTTTAGAAGAATCTTCTTTGATTGTCTAGTATCGCTCTTTCATGAAACTCTGCATTAAGGTCTGTTAAGAACTCTTGGCTGTTGCGGGTGTCTTCTTCAACATCAGAGTCGCTATCATGAGGATGTGGTGCAGAGATCAAGGCTTTGGAAGATGCTCCTTGAACTACAAATCTTTTAGTCTCTGACTTGTATATAGTATCAATCATCCCTTCTTCATAATTATACTTTCCATAAAGCTGAGCTAAGGTGTCATTCTTGATTGAGTTATTTACTCTCTGAGTCTGATTCATACTCAGCCACTTTCTTGGAAGGCTGTTGACAAATGTGGCATTAATCTCAGCTTGACCAATGGTGACATCATTCATAGCTAGGTCATTGAGAAGAATCTTCAGCCTTGTATAGTTTTGTTAAACCTTTTCACCTTCAAGTGACTTGAAAGCATTGAACTGAAGTCTGAGTGCCTGAATCTTTGTTTCTCTGGTTTTAGAGGGTCCTTCATGGCCAAGGATGAGGTCTGTCCACATTTGCTTGGCTGTGGGACACTGAATGACAGACTTCATGATGTGTTTGGGAAGACATGATATGATGATGCTTTTGAGACGTTAATCTTGGTTTGCCAATTTTCTATCAGCTGGAGTCCATTGTTTGAGAGGTTTGAGAAGAGGGTTTTCTTCAGTGGAGGTAAGCGCCATGGGAACATAAGGACCATTTTCTAAAATTTCTAGAAGAAATGGTTCAAGTCATCGAGATACACAATAAATTGACTCTTCCAACTAACAATATCTTCTTCATCAAAGACTGGTACACTTGTGACATGTGATCCACCTCTTGAGTCAAGAAGTTGGGGTAGATCATCGTCATTAGGAGGAGGGGTGAGTCTTAGTGAAGATGGTGATGCATTGTTATTGTTACCAGAAGGTGAATGTGGTGGGTTAGAAGTTTCTGGCATGGTGGATCTTGATTATAAAACTGATAACGATGTTTCTTTAAGGTTTTAATATCAAACCAGGCTCTGATACCAATTGAAAGTCCCTAATCAATGCTAGAAACACTAAACTTAACTAATCAACACAAGTTAATACTTTTCAAACGTAATCTTATTATTGTATAATAAAGAATTACAAGTGTTATGGATAACACCGTTTGATGACAATGTGTTGTGCACACTTTGAACAACTATAAACCCTAACTTATGAATACAGTCGCAGCTGTTTGATTCAATAAGTTCTAAGCATTAATGTTATGACTATTCTCAAAGTGTTGAACATTAATGTTGGGATACACATCCTATTTATAGTGATACGAGGTTGACCTAAGTGGTACTTGATGGTGACTACACAAGACATTCACTTTTCAGACATCAGTCACATGATGCTCTTCTATTCTTGGTAGTCTGCCATAACGCTTTAAGGAAACAGATCTTGAAACAGTTTCCTTTTTCTTCATTGTCTCGAACACACGAATGGCATGTCCAAAGTGTGCTGAGTGTTAACAGGGTATTGCCACCCCTGTTAACCCTCAACCCCTCAGAGTCCCTAATACATCTTGGCTGTTATCCATCACAGCCAATGAGTATGTCTTCAAGTAATCTTTGACTTCCTTGACAATGTCTCTGACATGGACTCCTTTGAGGTTGCTCACAGAGACTTGGATCTCTGTGAGTCTTGCGATACTTGCCTGTCTCCTAGGCACAGGCAAGTGACTATCTAACAACTTACTTTCTGTTTAAATCTATGATCAGGGAATCTAACAAACTTAGATTCCCAACAACTTTTCTTAGACAAGACCTTTGTCTGGCAGGATCTTGGACAACAAAGAAGTACCCCAAAGTGGAGTACTATCAGAGTGTTTTCGTTTTTGGCTTATCGAAGTAACCATTTGACCATTTTGAGCTTTTCTAAGACATTTTTCACCTTATATTTAAGTTTGAAAGAATAAAAAAAATTAAAAAATTATTTAAAAATAAAAAGGTAAATAGAAATTAAATAAAAAATTATTTGTTTTTCACGTTTCTAGCTTATTAAATAGGTTTGGAACCTACTTTTTTTAAGCTTCTTATTTTCATATATTATTGATCTGTCTTTAAATAAAAAAATTTAAAAAAATATTTTAAAATAAAAATAAATAAAAAATAATAAAAAAATAATTTGCCAATTGAATTTTCATAGCTTAAAAATAAGTTTTAAAATTTTCATCTTTTCTAAAGTTTCTTAGTTTTTCATTTTATTTATCTGTTTTGAAAAAAATATTTATTTTATTTATTTATTTTTTAAATCATTTTTATATTCTGTTTTCACTTTTAGGTAATAAAAAATAGAAAAAAGTTTTAGAAAAAGTTTGAAAAATGCTTTTTAGTTTCAGAAAAATGTTTTAGAGGTTTACGAATGATAAAATTCAAATTTGGACTTTTTCTTCATAGGTTTTTGATTTTTGGTCTTTAAACGGATTTTTAAAATTAATAACTTGCAAAATAAAAAGTTTCAAAAAGTTTTATTTATTTTACAACCTTAGTTACATTTTTTTGGATTTATTTATAATTGTTTATAATTTTTAAAATTCAGTCGAATTTTACGTCTCAATTCGCGCGTAACGCATTTTACGTTGTAGATCAACTTTAGCATAATCCTTTTTTCTTTTTTCTTTTATTCACCTTCCAAAAGCGTAATTACTCACATAAATAACGTCTATAATTATTGGCTCAAACACCATACCTCCACCGAGAACGAACTCAACGACAAGCTTTGTTTTTCCTAAAATAAAGTGTACAAAAATACTACATCATATAGATACAAGGAACGACTATTAAAAGTCATTTTTTAATCATTTAAACATAAAAATAAACTTGTTCCAAGGAATTGTTTAGTACATCATGATAACATAAATCAAAGTTTTCCAAATGTCATAATATTTAAATCAAGTCTCCAAAAGATAGTCATGATAATTTTATTATCTCCACGGCACAACCACGTCACTCCTCCGCCTTGACACCTGAGAAAAACATTGCTAAAACGTCAACACAAAGGTCGGTGAGTTTATAGGTTTAAGTGAAATTGAGTATTTGTAAGTTCTTTATTCTCGATTCTTGACAAATTAAAAGGCCTAAAAATATCGAGCTTTTAATTGTTCTTGGTTGTTAAGGATATTTGGAATTCTATGTCTAATTCAATCAACACGTAAAAAGAGGAAAATATTAAGGCTACGTATCCGTAAAACAAAGTGCACGTACAAATTACTATTCACAAAGTACAAATTTTTAATGCATAAAAGTAAAATTGCTTGAAATGTAAACTTAATGAAAGTATAAGGACTAAAATGTAAAATTCAGAAACTACAAGGACCAAATATGTAAAATATAACAAACTACCAACAAACTTAACAAACTTACAAAACTTACTAACTGAAAATGAAACAAACTGAAATTTAAAGGTTTGAATTTTAGCAAACCCTAAAAACTTGCAAGATTAACTCTGTTTACAACAAGTATCAAACTACAAGGACCATATTGCAGTTAAAATAAAACTCTCGATAAAAATGGGTTAACCAAATTCAGTAAGCTGGATTGAGCTTATTTCTCAACAAATTTAGTCTAGTTTGTTTCAAACTGCTTAAAATCCAAAATTAACTAGGCCAATAACAGGATTTTACTTAAAAGCTTGAAAATCACAAGTTAGCTTATCTCAATAAGCCAAGATTAAGCTAATAAGAAATCTAGACATACACAATCTGATTTTCTTCTACAAACTGATTATTCAACTAACAATAAGCTTGGAATGTCTTTTAGAATGGAAAATGGTCCACTGAATAAGCCAGAATCCAAAACAAGCAAAAACGGGCTTATTTGACCAACTTTGACCAAGAATCCAAAAAGCTGATTTTTGTAGAATCTACTCAAGACATAATGGCAAACTGATTTGTGAAAGAAAATCAACAAGTTTATGAAGTGGAATTGGAGATATGACAAAACAGTTTGGACTTTATCTCAGAAACTTGCATATGCTCATAAGCTAACTAATAAGCTGTTTTGTCACTGAAAAGTAGATACTATAGAATTTCCTCTTAGATACTAAAAGTTCAGATATTAAGCTACAAATGTAAAAAGGTTTTTGGCAAAATGATCTAGTAACAAAGAAATGCTAGTGAATCAAAATGAGTAAGTTTCACTGATGAACTAGTTAAAATCCTTGACCCAAACTTTTTTAATACCAATTGCCTTTTTGAAAAATATTTTGACCACAAAACTCTACTAAAATGTTACACTATGTAACCAAATTTATATGAACACAAATCAACAAGTTTTGCAAACTGAATGTACCAAAAATATCTTTTACCAAACACTACTTAAGAATCAGTTGATGAACTTTTTCAAAGGAAATTTGATCACAAGACTAAAACAGGTTTGGACTCTTATCAAAGCTTGTTTAGACGACTAAATGAGGTGTGTTTGAACAGAAAACAAGCAAGTAAACAGACTGAATCACAAAATGAACCTAATGAGTATAACTGATGAAATACCAAATGAAATCAAGTGAAACTAAGATCAAGGCTGCAAATCAACAATTACTCTAACAAACTATCACAATTATGCTATAAACAAGCTAAACACTCAATCAGATCAGCAAGTAATCATTATTCTAAGAATTTAGCATGCATTACACTTGAGAGGAACAAAAATAAGGATCTTGGAACCATTTAGCACAAGGCCTCCTTTGATGGAGTAGTGAGGCGCTGAGCCTACTAAACAACTCTTAACCACCAGTAATCAACCAAAACTCATCATCATATCAAGATCAGAAACAATCTACAATCATCAATCTGCTACAATCTCTACAAATGGCTGAAAATGGACTTCTTATGAACTCCAAATGAATCTGAATAGCTACTAGTACTTCAAAACATTAACAAGGCATCCATTGATCAATTAAGATCAATAGAATCACAAAGATTCAATAGGTTTGCAGTAATGAGTGAAAGAGAATGAGATTAAAGTGAACTAAATTATGAATTTTATTAATTGGAGGGAAAGTTTGTTACAAATGTTAACTAACTATCTAACAGACTCTTAGGTGTGTGTCAAACACCTAAGAGTTGTTGTAATTGAAAAGGAAGAACTAGAAATGAAAGGAAAATTGAAGTGTGTGTTTTTCACACCTAAGTCTACATAAAACAAATGAGCTAACATATCCTATTTATAGAGCTGAGATGAAGATGAGTTGGGGTTGATGACGTGTCTTGTCAAATCTCTGAGCTCCACGTGGCTTCTCCTTGATTATTGCATAAATCAGCTCAAGAACACAAAGAGGGGTTTTTGCTTGGATCAATTTTAGTCTAATTGGTTATGAGGACTGGATTCCTTGCTGGATTGCAAGTCTTTTTCATATAGAACATTTTATCTGAAATGCATTGTAGCTCAATCCACATCCTAGGCTCGTTTTTGTTGAAGATGACACGTGGATGCTTTTGATTCGTTCTCATCAAGTCACACGGATTAATATACAAGAATGGATAAAATGATTATTGGCTGGCGAAATACTATTGGTTGAAAGGAAAGATAGTGGGAGTTACTGTGTTGATTTGGTATTAAATGAAAAGGCTGCTAGTGGCCAGCTGTCTGCTTAGGTGGTGATCCGAGTACCACTTTTCAAGCATTCTCATTGGTGGATATATTGTCACATGGATTAAGCATAAAGTTATATATAACTTGGCAATTTCAGCCCTTGAACTTTAGCAAAATCCTTATTTAAGCTCTTTTCTTCATTTATTTGGCAAATTCAGTCCTTTGACCTTCATTCTTGATCATTTGAGTCCTTTGACTTGGTTGACTTGAGAGTTGACCAGGTTTGACTTTGATCTTGACTTTTTCCAAAATTGCACTTAAGTCCCTCAAATTTTGAACATTGTCAAGATAGGTCCTTTATCTTCAAATGGCTTGTCATCTTTGATCCTTCTCTTGTCTTTTCTTCATAAATGAGCTTGATTTCACTTGTTTGCTTCATATTTGTATCCTTGTTACCTAATTAAGCACAAACACAAAACATACCACATAATACTTCTTTATAGCATAAAAGTTAGGTATTTGCTATGTGTTTTAGGGTGATTTGTTGACTTATTGATATGAAATTTTGCTCATATCAAATCTCCTACACTTGATCATTGCCATGACCTCATGCAATGCCATATTTTAAAGCACAAATTTACATTTTTCTCATAATTAATCCACCTTGGCCAATATGAAATCTTTTACACCACTCTACACTATATGATGCATGATTTTGATTTTATATAATGCAATGCAAAGAAGAGGAATTCTATTTATATATTTTTGATTTTTCATAAATGATTTTGATGGGAAAACTCATAAAGAAATCAATGACTTAGATTAGGGATTTTAGTACCATGAACACTTATCACCCTCAAGTTTCACTTTCCCCATACCAAGCTTAAAAATGGGATCATTGCATTCACAAGTAAAAAGTGCATCAACTTATTCATGACAATTAAATGTGGAATCGGTTATTATTTGAGCAAATTACTTTTGGGCAAATTTGTCACTATTTAAAGTGTGAAGTATAAGAAATACAAAATCCAAAAATAAGGAAGCACGGTTTTAATCCTAAGTAATCCTCTCATCCATTACTGGAAAAACCGCTCACAATTAATATACGTCCGACTCAAAAGTAATAAGTCATTCGCATTATGTGTAAGATCCTTATGTCATGCATTAAAGTAGCTACACACTCGCTAAGGAAAGAAAAATAAAACTCACGTAATAATTTACATCCGCCGCCTTTTTGAGACCTTGGATCTTCAATCCCGCAACCCGTCAAGGTAATATTGGATTGGAGCAACTATCAAATCTCCGCAACCCGTCAAGTTAATATTGGAATTCAATAGCTACTATAATTAACACTTCACTGCCCCTCTTGGGAGTCTTGTATAATTATTTTTTTTCTTTCTTTTTCTTTTTCTCTTTTTTTCTAGCCACTCATTTTTTTTCATAAGCCGCTCTATTTTTTCTTTATTCCTCACAAAGAAAATTGAAAAGAATAAGAGGAAAAACAACCGCTAAGTATTAAGAATGACATAAGTTTAGTACATGATGAGACTGCTTTTATACATAGTCTTATCGTCAAAAAAGGGCTTTAAATGCATAAAATATCATGAAAAATGCCAAATATATTCTTGCGTTTGTTACTTGTGTATTTTAGGTACGGATATTGAGAAAATTACAAAAGATCACAAGAAACATGCAAAAACGAACACGGGAAACGAAGCCGCACAAAGAACCAAGACCTAATAAAGACTTTCTAAGAAAAACCCTTGAAGAAGTGAAGATTATGCAAGAAGGGTCCTCCAATATTGAAGAATTTACACTTTAAACCCTTGTTTTTTCATAATTACAAGATTGGTCCTTAAAGTTTGTCAAATTTACAAAAAGGCCCCTCCACTTTGAAGAATTGTCAAGAATAGTCCATCAACAATCAAGACTTGTCAATATTAGTCCTCCAAAAAGTCAATCATACAAGTCAAGACCATAATCTTTGAAGAAAATACCAAAACAACCCTTCAAGAATCAACAAATGGCAAGAAATACCCCTGAAAATACTTTGGAAAAGTATTTGGGGAAAAAGTGTGAAAAAGAAAACTTTATTAACAAAGGAATCCGGTTTTTGGCTGTTTAAATTGCAAGTGAAAGGAACAAAAGAGATGGAGCACCAAAAGGGGCAGACAAACAAAGATACCTTAACCACTCTTGGCTTGACACCTGTCCCACTCACCAAAACCCACCAATCACAAGCCACCCTACGTCCACCTCACCATCCACTCACACCAGACTTAACAAACTTAATTTATTAAGTTTAATTAAGGTGCTAAACACCTTTTTTAAAAACAAAACAGATTAAACGTGTGTTCTTCATGTTCTTGATACAAATTGGGTATTTGTTAATTACCAACAATTAAACCCTAATCTTCTCCAGAATTAAGATTAGGGTGTCCCTAAACACATCCCAACTTTGACAACCCATGCCACATCATCACCTTGGTCACATGATAAACCCTTCCTACACGGTTTTGGGAGAAAAATCCAAAACCTGCCAGCCATCCAACGTCCAATATCCTAGCTTGAAACTTAAGCTTATTTTAAGCCCTTGATGCAATTCCTACACACTTTACAGCTTCACAAACAACAAAAGAGTTCAAATGATCAAGCATAAAGCCAAAATCCTCAAGGGCAAAATGGGACTTCTACAGCTTTAGGGTTTACGTTTTTATGCATTGTAGTTAGTCATTTGTAGCCTATATAAGGCATAGAACCTACTTCATAGCAAGTTGCTCTTGATTTTTCCTAGTTCACTTTTCTATAAATCCTACTTTCAATTTATGAAATATAGTTTGAATTTGTGAAGAAAAACCAAGTGCCAATCTTTTATTCTGCTTGTTTATGTTATATGTTTGCTAATCTTGAATCTCAAAACGTGTTTTCAAACCTTGTGCAAGAAATTGTACAAGAGTTAAAAATTTGATATTTTTCTAAGGCTTGGTTTAAACCTTGGAATTCTTGGGCTATAAGTGGATCATAGCACCCTGATAAAGAGTTATCAAGGTGTTGTGAGGCTTATAACTTGGGGATAATCAAGTGTGGGAACAAGGTTGCATTAATCATATTTCTTTTCCATTTTGTCACCTTTCTGTTTTTCAGTTTATTGTGCTAACCTTGTTGAATCTTAGCAGCTTGTTTGTGGAAGCTTGTGCCTTGTTTTGCTAGGCACATCAACTCAAAAATTCGTGAGTGTGGATGTACATTCATGAGGTTTGAGTTCTTGAACCCAAAAATCTGAAAAATACTTGATTTTTATGATTTTGTGTTCTGCTTGTGTTCTTGTTGTTTTTGTGGCTTAATCTTGCTTGATACTGCATAATATATCTGTTATTGTGTTTAATCTTGAATTGAAAAAGATAAGGGGTGTTTGGGTTAACCTGTTTAAGATCATAACATGTTATTGTGTTATTGGAAGTTGTTGTTTGTTGTTTGTACCTGCTAAACACTTGGTTGTATGCTAAAACCTGCAAGTTTTCAGATTTAAAACATCAAATTAAAGATTGTGCTATACCTCACTTGATTTTGCCATTTTTGACCTAAGATTTTGGAAAAACCTAGAGTGAATGCATGTTTAGGGCTAAAAAGTGTTAAATCATAGTTTATATAACCTGTTAACAAGATTTGAGTGTTTGAAATTAGACTTGTGGTCAAGTATATCAGCAAGTGTTCATAACTGCATGTTCTTTGTTCATCAGTAACTTTTTTATGCTTGAATCTTGATCTAGACCTTGACCCATTGCATGAAACCTGTTTAAATTTGTTCATTTGAATTAATTATAGCTTGTGTATGCTTTTGGTGCAATTTGGTTGGTTGAATCTTGCTAAAAGTGCTTATTGAACCAAAACTGCTTATTGTTCATATATGTGCTAGGTCTGTGGATGTTTTGATTAAACTGTATTAATTGGCTGATTAGAATTGTGTTTTTGTTGCTTATATTGACTCCTTATGATTAACTGATCATTTGGGTGCCTTTGCTTAACTTGAATCCACAAAAAAGCCACAAAAGACAAAAAGTCAATTTGGTCAAGCAGGGGGAAAAGTTCCCACTGCTCAACCTCCAAAACTAGCCCCTGCTAGTGTAAAACATCAAACATCTTATTCATAAGCCATTTTGGCTTATCCAGACTTGCAACAACTTATTTTTTGTGATAGATCTTCCTCATTTGACCCATTTATTTGATCTGGAGCTTATTAGGGTTTGACTTTGACTTTGTACTAGAAAACTCATTAAGTTGACTTTTACATAAGTTCTTATCTGCTTATTCTGGCTTATTGCTTGTGCTTATTTGAAAAATTTTTGATTATTTTTCTTAATTAAGTCATTTAAAAGCTTTTGAAAGTTGAATCAGCACTTGAGGTGGTCTAGAACTCAAAAACGACTATTTTGTCATTTTGTGAAGAGAGTCTTGGCTTATTTCAGGCTTATTTCTTGTGCTTTTTCGAATTTTCGTTTTACAGATCTCTTAGGTAACTCAAAAGAAGCTTGTGTGTCAAATTTTAGCTTATGGCATCAGCTTATAACTTAATGGGCCAAAAAGCCCATCATGAATAAGCTGCTTTGAAATAAGCTAGCTTAAACACATTTTCACCTTTTGGGCCTTCAGAGTTTTGTTCTTAAAATCAAGATTTAAGTCAGATAGGAGATTTTGGGCTGATTTGGACAACATTTTACATATTAGGCCTATTTCAAGCCCGTTAAGGGACTGTTTGGACTATTTGCCCATTTCAAGGCCCAATAGGGGTATTTTGTAATTTCAACTTCAATTCTGTTTTATTTAGGTTAAAATAAACTAGTTTGCAACTTTTTAGAATTTTTTATAAATTTTGGATTTTTATTAATATTTATTATTATTTTATTATTAAAAATTAAAATTTAGATTTTTCAAAGTTTTTCATTTTTTTTAGTTCAAATACATTAAGTTAGGAATTTTACAATTTTTAGAATATTTTTATTGTCATTAGATTAATTTTTAGAATTATTTTAAGTTTTAATAGTTTTTAATTGTTTTTTAATAGTTTTTATTAAATTTAAAATTTTCAAAAATAGTTTTAAATTTAGTTAAGTCATTTTAGAGGTTTACAAGTTAAAAAATCTTTCATTTTGGGCTTTTTGTTAATTAAATTGATTTTTTGGGCTTTAATTAGCATTAAAAATTATTATTTAATTAAATAAAAGGTTTGAGTGATTTTTTGATTTTTTGTAAACTCTAATAACATTTTTTAGGATTTATTGCAATTTTCTAAGAAATTTTAGGGTAAATATTTAATTTTGTCACTTTTTACGGGTTTACGTGCACGACTATTCGTCTTAGTTTAATTCATAATCGTAACCATCATTCTCTTCTAATCTCTTTTCTTCTTTTCATATCTCATCAGTATAATCACAAACCATTAATCACTTCTTAGCACAACACACTTGCCTCCTTGAGAACGATCCCCGCTTTGGGTCATTTACTTGTGGTTTTCCTAAACTTGTTAATACTTGCCCTAATTACCTCCTTTTCCTAAAGGTGTGTAAAATACTCAACATCATTTTGGCGGCGCTACCGGGGAGGTGTGTTGTGTTTTGATTTGAACAATTGTTGTTTTTATATAGCCATAATGTCTAATTGTATTAGTAGCACTCTACTAATACGTATTATCGGTTTTTCGTTTTTTTGTGTGAATACTATTACTATATGGTATACGTAGAACGATAAATTTACAAGTACTCCAAAAGTGTGAAAACACAACCTTGATTGGGAGGTCATTACTCAATCACTGTATTCGAATCTTAAACAAGAAAGAAAAGGCAAAATAGATAAATACTTTCGTGAAGCTTAATTTTGAAAAACACAAACTATAAGGTGGGTATAAGGCGGGTATTATAAAATATACCCTAAGAAAAAAGGCTCTTAAGTGCTTCGCGCCGCCTCGTTTCCCCGCTTGCTTGTGCGTGTTTATATAAAAAGGGTTAATCGAGGGTTTGCCAACCAAAGTATTATCTAAGTATCATATATATTTTCTTGGTTTCATTTGATTAAACACTCTTGAACGTTTTGGTGTTCCACCAACGTTCTAAAGTCATCGAAGGCGTTCACTTCACGTGATTGTTTTCATTCCTTGAGGCTTCTTTAATCAAGAGATTTGATTAAGGAGGAGATTTGTAGATTTTTGTCTACTTAATACAATCACAAAAATCCAAAAAAAGTAAAAACAATCAAAAACCACAAAAAAATTGGAAAAATTAAAAACACCAAAAAGAATCTTCTTTGCTCATACCCACGTTGTACGTGAAGTTTATGCTTACTCGTAATCAAGCAAGACGTGCACGTAAACGAAAAAACCGAAAGGAGTCAACACCTACTCCTAATCTTTCTAGTGAGGAGTCTCCTATTGACGAACCTATCGTAGAAGAAGAACCAACCATGGCGAATCGTACTATGATGGAGTTACTTCAAGCACCAACCGAGTGTTATGGAGAGGCTATTGTGATTCCCGCTATCCTTGCGGAGAATTTTGAAGTGAAAACGGGTTTGTTGTTGAAGATCCAAAACAACAAATTCCGTGGTGATGAAACGGACAACCCGCACAACCATATCCGCCAATTCAATCGTCTTACCGTGTCACACCCCACCATGGCGGAATATGGGGCGCGACGTATGGATATCATCACAACATGGCGTGTCTATAGAGATAACTATATAAAATAAGAAATGTCATAAAACGGTGACACAAAAGTCATGACAATATCTCATCAAATGCAAGAGTCTAGGTAAGTAGGTAACAGTCCTACCACTTACCTAAGACAAACAATAAACATAAACCAAACAAACATATAGGTGCCAACATGTATCACTTATAAAAAAAACATAAAGGTAAACTAAGAAGGAACGGGGATCTCCTTCTATATGCAATCCTAAGGCATCCAAGTCTAGCCACTTCTATCCTCAAGCTTAAACACATTCACACCTGAAAGAGACACTAAAACACGTTAACATAAAGTTGGTGAGAGTCATAGGTTTAGACTCCAACGCCAAATTAGTTACAAGCTGTGAATAACAACCATCAACATAATAACATATGGACAATGTGCTACAAGTATGCATTAACAACTAGCATTCAAGATAAATCAATCATCACAATTTCAAGGCATCACGCCTTACCAACAACCACAATTTCCAAGGCCTCCAGCCTTACCAAACACCATGGTCCCATAGGATCCCATACACCTATGTACCTATCCCAAGCCCCCCCCCCCTTGTCATTAACCATTGGTCCCATAGGTGATCACACTATGTACCTTTCCGATCCAAATCATACACAAACAAGAATCACATAACAGTTAATCACATAATGTACACACAAGTCCATCTCAAACCTTAAAAACATTCACAACATCAATTTATAAATAACTCAACATAGTGTCTCTTCCATCCCATCTGGAAGTCAAAATCAATATTAAACATGGGACTATGAAACTCACCTGATTGCTTCTTCACAAGTCCTCGCACTAGTAACAAGCTAACAAACCAAAAACACGCAATCAATACATGAACCAATCACTAAGATAGCTCATCAACCTATGATAGACATCTAGCCTATTCCCATATAAATACCTCATTTGATAAGCTCTAATCACCCCATTACCCTTCCCTAACAATCCTTAACTTGGTTAAGTTTAATAACTATCCCTTTATATTTTACACAAAACAGTCCCAAATTTTAGGTCTCCAAACTTTAAGTCAAACGTCCACTTAAACATACCCATGGTTTATGTAAAAGGAATATTCACACCTTTACTTATGTTAGCTAACACCTCCCGCTTGCCCTAACCTTAAAGCTACTGTTAAGGCCCCTATCTCTACTACTTATAAAGGAAAAACCCCAAAACCTTGAATGTTGAAAAATGACTTAATTATGGAATTGTTGAAAAATTAAATGCATAGAAGTTGGTTATTAATTATGAAATTGTTGAAAAATTAAATGCACATAAGTTGGATAAAATAGGAAATGTTGAAAAATTAAACCATAAACAATTACATAAGTTACCGGGTCACGGATTCCACAACTGGATTAATTCGGTCGAGTAACTTGGTCACGGGTTCCACCAACGAGTCAACCCGGTCGAGTCATCGGGTCACGCATCAACCATCGGACCAACCCGATTAAGTCACCGGGTAACGGGTTTGGCCATCGGGCCAATCTTTTCGAGTCACGGGTTCGACCATCGGGTTAACCCGATCGAGTCACCGGGTAACGGGTTCGACAACCGGGTCAATCCTGTCGAGCCACCGGGTCACTGGCTTCGACCACCGGGTCAATTCTATCGAGTCACCGGGTCACGGGTGGGACACGGGTTCGAACACCGAGTCAACCCGATCGAGTCAATGGGAACGAGCTCGCCCACCGTTTCAACCCGGACAGTCACCGGGTTACCGATTCGACCATCGGGTCAATTAATAAATCATTAACTATCTATCGCTAGGCAATTATTGGGCCACGAGTTCGACCATCGAATCAGTTAGCATATAATTGATTATATGTCTTTAGGTAATTCCGCTGCTATGAGCGGGTAATCGTCTAGTATATATATATATACTTTTGTCATCTCAGATTTCCTGATTTTAAACATACTAGAAGTTTGTTACAATTAAGGGGTCTTACCCTAAACCACAACCTTAGCCCAAGTGCAGATACTTACTACAATATATAAACCATCTCTCATGTTCGTTAGAAGATCCCAATGCAACCCTAAATACCCCAAACAACCCAAAACATAAAAAGAAAACAGGCTGAATTCAAAACTGTTTTGACCTCCGACTGTTGTAACCTGTTTTTGACCCACTTCCCTACCTCCAATTTAGTTCTCGTTTCTTGCATTGAAAATCCACTTCAATTACCTTTCCAGAGATACTTGGATCTCATCTTGAATGTTCCTAGAACTCCTGATATGATCAAAACAATTGACTCAAAATTCTGCCCAGTTTTTAAAAACGGGTTTAATCAAATTAACTTAATTAATTAACCCTAACCCCACTAATTACAAACCCTAATTCATGTAATCATTATAACATCATTATTATAACATTAATTTACTATTTTTAAATCAAACCCTAACCTAAATCCATCATAAAATGATTAAAGAAATCATAAAAACAATTTAATTAAAAAGGGTTATGAAGGTTTTACCTTTAATTCAATGGAAGATGAAAAAAAACCTATTTTATGAAGAAACCCTAATTCTTTGTTGAAACCCACAAACTTCTAAACTCTCCAGGAGAAAAATAATGACTTTTGGTTTTAATAAAACATTATATAGGGTATGGGTGAACCCAAGTCCAACCCATAGCCCACTTACCCTTTCCTTTTCCTTTTCCTTTCTTTTAGGCGGCCAAAACCAACCCTACACCCCCTTATTTCGTTTTTTTAATTTTTTTTCTTTTTATTGTTAATTAATATCTTATAAATATTACCTTAATTTACCTTAATTTATTTCAGCTCCTAAAGTTTCCAAAACCTCAAAACCGTAAAACTAGTCAAATTTACGCGTTTTACCGTAAAAGTCGTAAAATATACACTTTTAAAAAAAATCTCAAATTTTGAAATAAACTTTATAACTAAGTCCTAAATGACTTAAAACCATCGCGAAAAATATCCATATGACTAATTACCTCATCCGAGACCTCTAAATGTTAAACCGTAAATCGTAAAAATACGATTTTCTATAATACATATACGTATACGTAAAACCACTAAATATCACCGTCTCATTTCATAGTCACTACCATGTGAGCTCATGAACATGAAATCATCTCACATCGTTTTACTCACAAGGTACCCTGTACCGGAAACGATATCCAAACCACAATCTATACATACCAATTAGCACATAAACACGTAAAGACACGTAATTCGCACAAAATAAAACTAAGTGACGAACCTCAAAACCAGGGTTGTCACATCACTCCCTCCTAATAGAAATCTCGTCCCGAGATTTACTCCTTAGGATCAACCACACAAACAACAATCACATGAGGATACTTGTTCTAAACGAACTCCTCTAATTTCCACGTGAACTTTAGTTCAAGTTTCAAAATACTACATATACAAACCAAAAATAATTAAACTCATTGCCAAACTCTTGACCTCACAGTCAATAGATCTCACAAATGACTCTTTGATAAAACAAAGATTCTTATTAACACAAGTCCCGAATAACCGTACATGCAAAATGCATTCTCAAACAACCTTTACCAATCTCAATACATGAAATGTATCATGTATACAACTCATTTCCCCCAGGTAATTCTATGCT
Source organism: Glebionis coronaria (assembly GCA_025667525.1). Classification (NCBI taxonomy): domain Eukaryota; kingdom Viridiplantae; phylum Streptophyta; class Magnoliopsida; order Asterales; family Asteraceae; genus Glebionis; species Glebionis coronaria. The sequence continues at coordinate 380,683,408 of CM046875.1, forward strand.
CATAAGCTAATGGTCCGACTTTCCAAAGATCATAAATGTACCTACAAAACTCTACATCAACTCTTCCATTTTACCAAAACGTACCACCCGTTACTATGGGTGAAACTCCCTACATAACTTTGTCACTAACTCTAGCGGTTTCCTCCTTTTCTACATAACATCCCTTGTTGCTCTCATCCTTTCCACAAACATCATTACCACATTAGTAGCCTCTTTTACCAATTCTAGTCCACAATGGGGACAACTCACCCTATCCTTTCATATAGTGCCTCAAATGGCATTTATCGACTTCTAGTATGATAACTATCATTATATGAAAACTCAGCCATCGCTAAAGAGTTTCCTAACTCACTCTAAATCAATCACTCATGTCCAATCATGTTCATCAACTCCCTTCAGTCCGTACCCCAAACTACTTAAAAATCCCAATTTCCTTACAAAGTGACCTATGACGGTCTTTCACATACCCATTAGTTCTTCCAATCCAAATCAACTTATGATCTATACACATCATCAAAAGGACGGTTATCTCAGTTAGACCAAGCCCTTCGTCCCTATGGCACATCACACCTATAACTCCTCATCCATTCGATTATCGATACTAAGCCTCCCAAACAATCAGTATAGGTCAGTGCCATTTCCTTTTCCACACTACGATAGTATTAGCCTGCTTTGTGCTTTATTCTACTCATTAGGCTCTACCAAAGTTTTACCTTCGGTTCCTATCTCAACCTATTTTATTCTTGCTTCGCTTCTATACACACTTCCTTCTTTTTCCTCAACTCATACCATACATCACGATGTGATGCTTCCCATCGTTTCTTCCCTTGCCATAATCCTTCATAAGGCATTCCATACATATTAGGCTAACTTTTACGCAAAACCCTCTATTCCATCACATCCGTACGCAATCCTTCCAACTTCTCAAATACGTGACTTCTCATTCCTCTTGAAATATGAAATGAATTAGTCTGTCTATCGACTATCACCCAACTCTCGTCGTACTTATTCCTCCACCCTATTATGTATCCCTTTCACCAATTTCGTCCTTACATCGCCCTTTCTAAACTACTCCTATCTATGTAGGAAGTATAGTCTACATCCCTTTCCTCCCTACGATTGTCCAAGCCACGCAACATACACGCTGACGCGTTCTCTGCTTTAGATAACTCAACTCGAGTAACCTATATCCTTTATCCAAACCGCCCTAATACTTCATCCTTATAGTTCAAGTTTCGTCTCAGCTTCACTTCATTCTTCTTATTCCATGTCTCATCAACCATGCTTGCCTTTCCCAGATGGTACTTAGCCTTGCAATTTTCTTTCACCACTTAACATTTGCCAAATGTTCATCCAAGATGATTGAATATGTGTTGGAGACGTTCATGATCCGTATAGATCATTCTCCACGTCTCGTACACCAAATGCCTCTAGCATTCTAGGCAGATATAACAGTCCAGCTCCACTAACTAAGTCTATCCAGTTCTTCCAAATCTTCAGTTCCTGCAACGTATAAACGATCGCCTTTCTTTGTCGTCCTCGTACGCGTCCAAATCCTTGCTCCACGTATCGTCATGCTTCGCGAATTCAGCCAGTCCTTCCGATAATGCCAAGATCTGCTCATTATCCAACGCTCCCTCATCCTTCTTCACTTCGTCCCTTGCTGGTTCCATGATACGCCATCATCTCTAACTACTCACCATAGTAAATTTAATACTAAAACTCACACTTGAAAATCGCACGTATAACTCCACTCCAAACCAACACATAATTCGCCTCACTCTCCTTCTCAGATTTGAGTAGATCAAGATGTCGTCGATGCTCCCGATGACAACTCGTTTATACATGTTCATGCACACTTGGTTCATTGACACCATGAAAACCGCTAGTGCTTTGGCGAAGCCAAATACATAACCGTAATCCCAAAGCGTTCAAACAACATCCTTAGCAGTTTCAACTATGTCCTCCTTGCACCCTCTCTCAGCGGGAATACGAATAAATTCCTACCTCGTTCTACTTGCAAAATTCGACACGTATTTTAAAAGACCAATGCTTCCTCTCATTAGACCACTCAATCGCTTACCACATCCAATCTACTACTAAGCAACTCGACTTTTACCTTGCATCCGTTGCAATTTCCATCAACTCTTGTTCTTGGAATCATTCCATCAACAATTTCCTTGGAAAAACACTAACTCCAACTTCTCTCACTTCTCCTACTTGCTCTATTTATGGTTCTACCTCAAAATAATAGGCAAACCTACTAAATTTCAGGAAGTTTTTAGAAAACATACATGCCTTACGAACAATATCCCCTTCCAACACTCTCTATGGCACGTTACTTGTGCTGGTATCCCATAAATCTCTATTCATCTCCTTGGTACTCCTAAGAGACCTCATAACCACATTAGTTCATTTACGAACTTCTTTCCTCCCCGCTAAGGGTATTCCGACCGTTCTCTCATGGCCACCTACTTAAGCGTGTAGGCGCGACCAAGTCTTTCATATGACTACCTCAACGCTCCGGAACAATACGAAACCAAAACTACATCTGAATCCATCAGATACGATCAACGAATCAAACCCACGGATAACTAACGACATTTCACGTGTACCAGTTAAAACAAGTCAAAAACCACGAGTCTCAAAAGAAAACTCAAACCCAAAACGTGTATCAATTCAAAATGACCCATGACAACGAAAAATAATCCAAGAAACACCCAATGGTAACCAAACATATTACGCCCCGCGACATATTATTTAAACCGTGCAAAAGATCGACTTTTCCAAAAGAATAAATATCTTTTTTTATTTATTTATTATTACCTCCCACATCTATGTGACTCAAACAATCTACAAACAACCCTCTTGACGAACTCAAAACTCAACTCAAAAACTAGGTATCCCGTGCATCCCAAATCATAAAAATAAACTACTATTCAAACTCAACCTCTAACCTGACACTTGTACAATAATTTAGGTCAAGATACTGACCTCCCATGACTATACATTCTGAATATTTGAAAAGTACGTTCCGAATACAAATTTTTTGGCTTTTGAATCACTCAAAAAGCTCTAAAAACGAACAAGTTATGACCAAATCAGTTTTATACTAGTTGTTTTAAAAAACTAAAGAATAAACTTAGTGATCAATGTACTCCTTTTAAATGACAGATATAATTGTATGTGAAATCTTCATAAACTCAATTTAACCTTGTATAAATAATTAAAAATGACATAAATCGGTCAAACTCAATTATATAAACTATGTAGGTAGAAAGAAATTTTTACTTCGCTTTATTTCAAAGAAAGTCTTTTAGAATTTGAAATATATAAGTGTTGATTAAAAAGAAATCTTATGTTACATCTTGTTTCAATCACGACTCCAACACCTTACCCTTATTTTACCGAATACAACCAACCATCTAACTCAATATATACCGACCAAAAGAAATGCAAGACCCAACACAAAAGATTTCATTATCTCAAAAGAAATCCCAAGTTATTTCAGTAGACTTGAAACCAAAAACACCATTTTAAAACGTACACGTGAAATACGAAACTCAAAGAATACGCTACAAGACACACTTCAAAAGATTCAAAACGTCGTTGGAACTCCAACAAACTCCAGCACCATAAAACACGACAAACACAAGGTACGTTCAAGTTATAATAACTAGTGAACGACCATATACCATAACCTAACACGTAGTAGTATATATACATCCGCATATATATACCTATCGAATCTCCGAAACATACTCGTTATCCTACATGTCAAGTCAATCAATCGCTTTATACGCTCGTTTTTCCATACGAGTAATCACCATCTCACCGTGCCACAACAAGGCATAAAGCCCACCTCCAAAACCAAACCATATCGTGTGACCCCATAATCACACAACACAACTATAACCCAAAACATATAACACAAAAAGAACGATAGCCATCTCATAGGCAGCCATTACATAAACCCATAAATTATACGTATACCCAAATTCTACGTCTCATCATATACAAGCATGTACTAACCCACTTTCATGCAATCATACTTGAGAACCCATTGAAGTTGTGGTACTTGTATAACTACGTTGGCCACCATACTTATACAATTACCCTTTCCCCAATGCACTCCCTCCTATGATGACACTTATAAGAATCAATACAACATATAACACATAAATCCATCTACTAACATAAGCTCATAACCACATAAACAATAAAGTCCAAAACTCCATCTATTAAAATAACATAGTAATACTCTTGAAATACGTAAATCCATAGTCTAGCTAAAACAGCATAGACTAAATCCAAAACGAAAACATAATCAGTTATAAGTCATGTCGCCCATAAGAGTGGAAACAACATAAAATCCTTCATATCCACCTACTCCTACTAACTCGAACCACCACATGATTCTTAGGGAACATGACTTAAATATCAAAAGAAAAATACTGTACCTCAGGTACATAAAATAACCCAACAAAAGATAGAAAACTACCATGTACCAAATTATGTACTATAATGTACAAGTTAAGCAAAATACGACAATGACTAGCGTAGATGATTATGGTTCAACCCGCACTAGTCACAACCCGAAAAGAAAATAGCATGTGGCTAAGTATGAACTTACTATGGTTCAATTCATACTAGTCAAAACATCGCAATAAATAACATCCAAACACATCAATTATTATAAAATGCACACATACTCCTATGACGCCTATATGCAGGGACCCTTAAGCTATAGACTAGGCTACGCGACTAGGCAACCTAATTCTCTATAACCATTGTCTCTGATACCATTCTGTCACACCCCACCATGGCGGAATATGGGGCACGACGTATGGATATCATCACAACATGGCGTGTCTATAGAGATAACTATATGAAATAAGAAATGTCATAAAATGGTGACACAAAAGTCATGACAATATCTCATCAAATGAAAGAGTCTAGGTAAATAGGTAACAATCCTACCACTTACCCAAGACAAACAATAAACATAAAACAAACAAACATATAGGTGCCAACATGTATCACTTATAAAAAAAACATAAAGGTAAACTAAGAAGGAACGGGGATCTCCTTCTATATGCAATCCTAAGGCATCCAAGTCTAGCCACTTCTATCCTCAAGCTTAAACACAATCACAAGCCACCCTACGTCCACCTCACCATCCACTCACACCAGACTTAACAAACTTAATTTATTAAGTTTAATTAAGGTGCTAAACACCTTTTTTAAAAACAAAACAGATTAAACGTGTGTTCTTCATGTTCTTGATACAAATTGGGTATTTGTTAATTACCAACAATTAAACCCTAATCTTCTCCAGAATTAAGATTAGGGTGTCCCTAAACACATCCCAACTTTGACAACCCATGCCACATCATCACATTGGTCACATGATAAACCCTTCCTACACGGTTTTGGGAGAAAAAGCCAAAACCTGCCAGCCATCCAACGTCCAATATCCTAGCTTGAAACTTAAGCTTATTTTAAGCCCTTGATGCAATTCCTACACACTTTACAGCTTCACAAACAACAAAAGAGTTCACATGATCAAGCATAAAGCCAAAATCCTCAAGGGCAAAATGGGACTTCTACAGCTTTAGGGTTTACGTTTTTATGCATTGTAGTTAGTCATTTGTAGCCTATATAAGGCATAGAACCTACTTCATAGCAAGTTGCTCTTGATTTTTCCTAGTTCACTTTTCTATAAATCCTACTTTCAATTTATGAAATATAGTTTGAATTTGTGAAGAAAAACCAAGTGCCAATCTTTTATTCTGCTTGTTTATGTTATATGTTTGCTAATCTTGAATCTCAAAACGTGTTTTCAAACCTTGTGCAAGAAATTGTACAAGAGTTAAAAATTTGATATTTTTCTAAGGCTTGGTTTAAACCTTGGAATTCTTGGGCTATAAGTGGATCATAGCACCCTGGTAAAGAGTTATCAAGGTGTTGTGAGGCTTATAACTTGGGGATAATCAAGTGTGGGAACAAGGTTGCATTAATCATATTTCTTTTCCATTTTGTCACCTTTCCGTTTTTCAGTTTATTGTGCTAACCTTGTTGAATCTTAGCAGCTTGTTTGTGGAAGCTTGTGCCTTGTTTTGCTAGGCACATCAACTCAAAAATTCGTGAGTGTGGATGTACATTCATGAAGTTTGAGTTCTTGAACCCAAAAATCTGAAAAATACTTGATTTTTATGATTTTGTGTTCTGCTTGTGTTCTTGTTGTTTTTGTGGCTTAATCTTGCTTGATACTGCATAATATATCTGTTATTGTGTTTAATCTTGAATTGAAAAAGATAAGGGGTGTTTGGGTTAACCTGTTTAAGATCATAACATGTTATTGTGTTATTGGAAGTTGTTGTTTGTTGTTTGTACCTGCTAAACACTTGGTTGTATGCTAAAACCTGCAAGTTTTCAGACTTAAAACATCAAATTAAAGATTGTGCTATACCTCACTTGATTTTGCCATTTTTGACCTAAGATTTTGGAAAAACCTAGAGTGAATGCATGTTTAGGGCTAAAAAGTGTTAAATCATAGTTTATATAACCTGTTAACAAGATTTGAGTGTTTGAAATTAGACTTGTGGTCAAGTATATCAGCAAGTGTTCATAACTGCATGTTCTTTGTTCATCAGTAACTTTTTTATGCTTGAATCTTGATCTAGACCTTGACCCATTGCATGAAACCTGTTTAAATTTGTTCATTTGAATTAATTATAGCTTGTGTATGCTTTTGGTGCAATTTGGTTGGTTGAATCTTGCTAAAAGTGCTTATTGAACCAAAACTGCTTATTGTTCATATATGTGCTAGGTCTGTGGATGTTTTGATTAAACTGTATTAATTGGCTGATTAGAATTGTGTTTTTGTTGCTTATATTGACTCCTTATGATTAACTGATCATTTGGGTGCCTTTGCTTAACTTGAATCCACAAAAAAGCCACAAAAGACAAAAAATCAATTTGGTCAAGCAGGGGGAAAAGTTCCCACTGCTCAACCTCCAAAACTAGCCCCTGCTAGTGTAAAACATCAAACATCTTATTCATAAGCCATTTTGGCTTATCCAGACTTGCAACAACTTATTTTTTGTGATAGATCTTCCTCATTTGACCCATTTATTTGATCTGGAGCTTATTAGGGTTTGACTTTGACTTTGTACTAGAAAACTCATTAAGTTGACTTTTACATAAGTTCTTATCTGCTTATTCTGGCTTATTGCTTGTGCTTATTTGAAAACTTTTTGATTATTTTTCTTAATTAAGTCATTTAAAAGCTTTTGAAAGTTGAATCAGCACTTGAGGTGGTCTAGAACTCAAAAACGACTATTTTGTCATTTTGTGAAGAGAGTCTTGGCTTATTTCAGGCTTATTTCTTGTGCTTTTTCGAATTTTCGTTTTACAGATCTCTTAGGTAACTCAAAAGAAGCTTGTGTGTCAAATTTTAGCTTATGGCATCAGCTTATAACTTAATGGGCCAAAAAGCCCATCATGAATAAGCTGCTTTGAAATAAGCTAGCTTAAACACATTTTCACCTTTTGGGCCTTCAGAGTTTTGTTCTTAAAATCAAGATTTAAGTCAGATAGGAGATTTTGGGCTGATTTGGACAACATTTTACGTATTAGGCCTATTTCAAGCCCGTTAAGGGACTGTTTGGACTATTTGCCCATTTCAAGGCCCAATAGGGGTATTTTGTAATTTCAACTTCAATTCTGTTTTATTTAGGTTAAAATAAACTAGTTTGCAACTTTTTAGAATTTCTTATAAATTTTGGATTTTTATTAATATTTATTATTATTTTTTTATTAAAAATTAAAATTTAGATTTTTCAAAGTTTTTCATTTTTTTTAGTTCAAATACATTAAGTTAGGAATTTTACAAATTTTAGAATATTTTTATTGTCATTAGATTAATTTTTAGAATTATTTTAAGTTTTAATAGTTTTTAATTGTTTTTTAATAGTTTTTATTAATTTTAAAATTTTCAAAAATAGTTTTAAATTTAGTTAAGTCATTTTAGAGGTTTACAAGTTAAAAAATCTTTCATTTTGGGCTTTTTGTTAATTAAATTGATTTTTTGGGCTTTAATTAGCATTAAAAATTATTATTTAATTAAATAAAAGGTTTGAGTGATTTTTTGTAAACTCTAATAACATTTTTTAGGATTTATTGCAATTTTCTAAGAAATTTTAGGGTAAATATTTAATTTTGTCACTTTTTACGGGTTTACGTGCACGACTATTCGTCTTAGTTTAATTCATAATCGTAACCATCATTCTCTTCTAATCTCTTTTCTTCTTTTCATTTCTCATCAGTATAATCACAAACCATTAATCACTTCTTAGCACAACACACTTGCCTCCTTGAGAACGATCCCCGCTTTGGGTCATTTACTTGTGGTTTTCCTAAACTTGTTAATACTTGCCCTAATTACCTCCTTTTCCTAAAGGTGTGTAAAATACTCAACATCATTTTGGCGGCGCTACCGGGGAGGTGTATTGTGTTTTGATTTGAACAATTGTTGTTTTTATATAGCCATAATGTCTAATTGTATTAGTAGCACTCTACTAATACGTATTATCGGTTTTTCGTTTTTTTGTGTGAATACTATTACTATATGGTATACGTAGAACGATAAATTTACAAGTACTCCAAAAGTGTGAAAACACAACCTTGATTGGGAGGTCATTACTCAATCATTGTATTCGAATCTTAAACAAGAAAGAAAAGGCAAAATAGATAAATACTTTCGTGAAGCTTAATTTTGAAAAACACAAACTATAAGGTGGGTATAAGGCGGGTATTATAAAATATACCCTAAGGAAAAAGGCTCTTAAGTGCTTCGCGCCGCCTCGTTTCCCCGCTTGCTTGTGCGTGTTTATATAAAAAGGGTTAATCGAGGGTTTGCCAACCAAAGTATTATCTAAGTATCATATATATTTTCTTGGTTTCATTTGATTAAACACTCTTGAACGTTTTGGTGTTCCACCAACGTTCTAAAGTCATCGAAGGCGTTCACTTCACGTGATTGTTTTCATTCCTTGAGGCTTCTTTAATCAAGAGATTTGATTAAGGAGGAGATTTGTAGATTTTTGTCTACTTAATACAATCACAAAAATCCAAAAAAAGTAAAAACAATCAAAAACCACAAAAAAATTGGAAAAATTAAAAACACCAAAAAGAATCTTCTTTGCTCATACCCACGTTGTACGTGAAGTTTATGCTTACTCGTAATCAAGCAAGACGTGCACGTAAACGAAAAAACCGAAAGGAGTGAACACCTACTCCTAATCTTTCTAGTGAGGAGTCTCCTATTGACGAACCTATCGTAGAAGAAGAACCAACCATGGCGAATCGTACTATGATGGAGTTACTTCAAGCACCAACCGAGTGTTATGGAGAGGCTATTGTGATTCCCGCTATCCTTGCGGAGAATTTTGAAGTGAAAACGGGTTTGTTGTTGAAGATCCAAAACAACAAATTCCGTGGTGATGAAACGGACAACCCGCACAACCATATCCGCCAATTCAATCGTCTTACCGTGTCACACCCCACCATGGCGGAATATGGGGCGCGACGTATGGATATCATCACAACATGGCGTGTCTATAGAGATAACTATATAAAATAAGAAATGTCATAAAACGGTGACACAAAAGTCATGACAATATCTCATCAAATGCAAGAGTCTAGGTAAGTAGGTAATAGTCCTACCACTTACCTAAGACAAACAATAAACATAAACCAAACAAACATATAGGTGCCAACATGTATCACTTATAAAAAAAACATAAAGGTAAACTAAGAAGGAACGGGGATCTCCTTCTATATGCAATCCTAAGGCATCCAAGTCTAGCCACTTCTATCCTCAAGCTTAAACACATTCACACCTGAAAGAGACACTAAAACACGTCAACATAAAGTTGGTGAGAGTCATAGGTTTAGACTCCAACGCCAAATTAGTTACAAGCTGTGAATAACAACCATCAACATAATAACATATGGACAATGTGCTACAAGTATGCATTAACAACTAGCATTCAAGATAAATCAATCATCACAATTTCAAGGCATCACGCCTTACCAACAACCACAATTTCCAAGGCCTCCAGCCTTACCAAACACCATGGTCCCATAGGAGCCCATACACCTATGTACCTATCCCAAGCCCCCCCTCCCCCCTTGTCATTAACCATTGGTCCCATAGGTGATCACACTATGTACCTTTCCGATCCAAATCATACACAAACAAGAATCACATAACAGTTAATCACATAATGTACACACAAGTCCATCTCAAACCTTAAAAACATTCACAACATCAATTTATAAATAACTCAACACAGTGTCTCTTCCATCCCATCTGGAAGTCAAAATCAATATTAAACATGGGACTATGAAACTCACCTGATTGCTTCTTCACAAGTCCTCGCACTAGTAACAAGCTAACAAACCAAAAACACGCAATCAATACATGAACCAATCACTAAGATAGCTCATCAACCTATGATAGACATCTAGCCTATTCTCATATAAATACCTCATTTGATAAGCTCTAATCACCCCATTACCCTTCCCTAACAATCCTTAACTTGGTTAAGTTTAATAACTATCCCTTTATATTTTACACAAAACAGTCCTAAATTTTAGGTCTCCAAACTTTAAGTCAAACGTCCACTTAAACATACCCATGGTTTATGTAAAAGGAATATTCACACCTTTACATATGTTAGCTAACACCTCCCGCTTGCCCTAACCTTAAAGCTACTGTTAAGGCCCCTATATATATATATATATATACTTTTGTCATCTCAGATTTCCTGATTTTAAACATACTAGAAGTTTGTTACAATTAAGGGGTCTTACCCTAAACCACAACCTTAGCCCAAGTGCAGATACTTACTAAAATATATAAACCATCTCTCATGTTCGTTAGAAGATCCCAATGCAACCCTAAATACCCCAAACAACCCAAAACATAAAAAGAAAACAGGCTGAATTCAAAACTGTTTTGACCTCCGACTGTTGTAACCTGTTTTTGACCCACTTCCCTACCTCCAATTTAGTTCTTGTTTCTTGCATTGAAAATCCACTTCAATTACCTTTCCAGAGATACTTGGATCTCATCTTGAATGTTCCTAGAACTCCTGATATGATCAAAACAATTGACTCAAAATTCTGCCCAGTTTTTAAAAACGGGTTTAATCAAATTAACTTAATTAATTAACCCTAACCCCACTAATTACAAACCCTAATTCATGTAATCATTATAACATCATTATTATAACATTAATTTACTATTTTTAAATCAAACCCTAACCTAAATCCATCATAAAATGATTAAAGAAATCATAAAAACATTTTAATTAAAAAGGGTTATGAAGGTTTTACCTTTAATTCAATGGAAGATGAAAAAAAACCTATTTTATGAAGAAACCCTAATTCTTTGTTGAAACCCACAAATTTCTAAACTCTCCAGGAGAAAAATAATGACTTTTGGTTTTAATAAAACATTATATAGGGTATGGGTGAACCCAAGTCCAACCCATAGCCCACTTACCCTTTCCTTTTCCTTTTCCTTTCTTTTAGGCGGCCAAAACCAACCCTACACCCCCTTATTTCGTTTTTTTAATTTTTTTTATTTTTATTGTTAATTAATATCTTATAAATATTACCTTAATTTACCTTAATTTATTTCAGCTCCTAAAGTTTCCAAAACCTCAAAACCGTAAAACTAGTCAAATTTACGCGTTTTACCGTAAAAGTCGTAAAATATACACTTTTAAAAAAAATCTCAAATTTTGAAATAAACTTTATAACTAAGTCCTAAATGACTTAAAACCATCGCGAAAAATATCCATATGACTAATTACCTCATCCGAGACCTCTAAATGTTAAACCGTAAATCGTAAAAATACGATTTTCTATAATACATATACGTATACGTAAAACCACTAAATATCACCATCTCATTTCATAGTCACTCCCATGTGAGCTCATGAACATGAAATCATCTCACATCGTTTTACTCACAAGGTACCCTGTACCGGAAACGATATCCAAACCACAATCTATACATACCAATTAGCACATAAACACGTAAAGACACGTAATTCGCACAAAATAAAACTAAGTGACGAACCTCAAAACCAGGGTTGTCACATCACTCCCTCCTAATAGAAATCTCGTCCCGAGATTTACTCCTTAGGATCAACCACACAAACAACAATCACATGAGGATACTTGTTCTAAACGAACTCCTCTCATTTCCACGTGAACTTTAGTTCAAGTTTCAAAATACTACATATACAAACCAAAAATAATTAAACTCATTGCCAAACTCTTGACCTCACAGTCAATAGATCTCACAAATGACTCTTTGATAAAACAAAGATTCTTATTAACACAAGTCCCGAATAACCGTACATGCAAAATGCATTCTCAAACAACCTTTACCAATCTCAATACATGAAATGTATCATGTATACAACTCATTTCCCCCAGGTAATTCTATGCTCATAAGCTAATGGTCCGATCTTTCCAAAGATCATAAATGTACCTACAAAACTCTACATCAACTCTTCCATTTTACCAAAACGTACCACCCGTTACTATGGGTGAAACTCCCTACATAACTTTGTCACTAACTCTAGCGGTTTCCTCCTTTTCTACATAACATCCCTTGTTGCTCTCATCCTTTCCACAAACATCATTACCACATTAGTAGCCTCTTTTACCAATTCTAGTCCACAATGGGGACAAGTCACCCTATCCTTTCATATAGTGCCTCAAATGGCATTTATCGACTTCTAGTATGATAACTATCATTATATGAAAACTCAGCCATCGCTAAAGAGTTTCCTAACTCACTCTAAATCAATCACTCATGTCCAATCATGTTCATCAACTCCCTTCAGTCCGTACCCCAAACTACTTAAAAATCCCAATTTCCTTACAAAGTGACCTATGACGGTCTTTCACATACCCATTAGTTCTTCCAATCCAAATCAACTTATGATCTATACACATCATCAAAAGGACGGTTATCTCAGTTAGACCAAGCCCTTCGTCCCTATGGCACATCACACCTATAACTCCTCATCCATTCGATTATCGATACTAAGCCTCCCAAACAATCAGTATAGGTCAGTGCCATTTCCTTTTCCACACTACGATAGTATTAGCCTGCTTTGTGCTTTATTCTACTCATTAGGCTCTACCAAAGTTTTACCTTCGGTTCCTATCTGAACCTATTTTATTCTTGCTTCGCTTCTATACACACTTCCTTCTTTTTCCTCAACTCATACCATACATCACGATGTGATGCTTCCCATCGTTTCTTCCCTTGCCATAATCCTTCATAAGGCATTCCATACATATTAGGCTAACTTTTACGCAAAACCCTCTATTCCATCACATCCGTACGTAATCCTTCCAACTTCTCAAATACGTGACTTCTCATTCCTCTTGAAATATGAGATGAATTAGTCTGTCTATCGACTATCACCCAACTCTCGTCGTACTTATTCCTCCACCCTATTATGTATCCCATTCACCAATTTCGTCCTTACATCGCCCTTTCTAAACTACTCCTATCTATGTAGGAAGTATAGTCTACGTCCCTTTCCTCCCTACGATTGTCCAAGCCACGCAACATACACGCTGACGCGTTCTCTGCTTTAGATAACTCAACTCGTGTAACCTATATCCTTTATCCAAACCGCCCTAATACTTCATCCTTATAGTTCAAGTTTCGTCTCAGCTTCACTTCATTCTTCTTATTCCATGTCTCATCAACCATGCTTGCCTTTCCCAGATGGTACTTAGCCTTGCAATTTTCTTTCACCACTTAACATTTGCCAAATGTTCATCCAAGATGATTGAATATGTGTTGGAGACGTTCATGATCCGTATAGATCATTCTCCACGTCTCGTACACCAAATGCCTCTAGCATTCTAGGCAGATATAACAGTCCAGCTCCACTAACTAAGTCTATCCCGTTCTTCCAAATCTTCAGTTCCTGCAACGTATAAACGATCGCCTTTCTTTGTCGTCCTCGTACGCGTCCAAATCCTTGCTCCACGTATCGTCATGCTTCGCGAATTCAGCCAGTCCTTCCGATAATGCCAAGATCTGCTCATTATCCAACGCTCCCTCATCCTTCTTCACTTCGTCCCTTGCTGGTTCCATGATACGCCATCATCTCTAACTACTCACCATAGTAAATTTAATACTAAAACTCACACTTGAAAATCGCACGTATAACTCCACTCCAAACCAACACATAATTCGCCTCACTCTCCTTCTCAGATTTGAGTAGATCAAGATGTCGTCGATGCTCCCGATGACAACTCGTTTATACATGTTCATGCACACTTGGTTCATTGACACCATGAAAACCGCTAGTGCTTTGGCGAAGCCAAATACATAACCGTAATCCCAAAGCGTTCAAACAACATCCTTAGCAGTTTCAACTATGTCCTCCTTGCACCCTCTCTCAGCGGGAATACGAATAAATTCCTACCTCGTTCTACTTGCAAAATTCTACACGTATTTTAAAAGACCAATGCTTCCTCTCATTAGACCACTCAACCGCTTACCACATCCAATCTACTACTAAGCAACTCGACTTTTACCTTGCATCCGTTGCAATTTCCATCAACTCTTGTTCTTGGAATCATTCCATCAACAATTTCCTTGGAAAAACACTAACTCCAACTTCTCTCACTTCTCCTACTTGCTCTATTTATGGTTCTACCTCAAAATAATAGGCAAACCTACTAAATTTCAGGAAGTTTTTAGAAAACATACATGCCTTACGAACAATATCCCCTTCCAACACTCTCTATGGCACGTTACTTGTGCTGGTATCCCACAAATCTCTATTCATCTCCTTGGTACTCCTAAGAGACCTCATAACCACATTAGTTCATTTACGAACTTCTTTCCTCCCCGCTAAGGGTATTCCGACCGTTCTCTCATGGCCACCTACTTAAGCGTGTAGGCGCGACCAAGTCTTTCATATGACTACCTCAACGCTCCGGAACAATACGAAACCAAAACTACATCTGAATCCATCAGATACGATCAACGAATCAAACCCACGGATAACTAACGACATTTCACGTGTACCAGTTAAAACAAGTCAAAAACCACGAGTCTCAAAAGAAAACTCAAACCCAAAACGTGTATCAATTCAAAATGACCCATGACAACGAAAAATAATCCAAGAAACACCCAATGGTAACCAAACATATTACGCCCCGCGACATATTATTTAAACCGTGCAAAAGATCGACTTTTACAAAAGAATAAATATCTTTTTTTATTTATTTATTATTACCTCCCACATCTATGTGACTCAAACAATCTACAAACAACCCTCTTGACGAACTCAAAACTCAACTCAAAAACTAGGTATCCCGTGCATCCCAAATCATAAAAATAAACTACTATTCAAACTCAACCTCTAACCTGACACTTGTACAATAATTTAGGTCAAGATACTGACCTCCCATGACTATACATTCTGAATATTTGAAAAGTACGTTCCGAATACAAATTTTTTGGCTTTTGAATCACTCAAAAAGCTCTAAAAACGAACAAGTTATGACCAAATCAGTTTTATACTAGTTGTTTTAAAAAACTAAAGAATAAACTTAGTGATCAATGTACTCCTTTTAAATGACAGATATAATTGTATGTGAAATCTTCATAAACTCAATTTAACCTTGTATAAATAATTAAAAATGACATAAATCGGTCAAACTCAATTATATAAACTATGTAGGTAGAAAGAAATTTTTACTTCGCTTTATTTCAAAGAAAGTCTTTTAGAATTTGAAATATATAAGTGTTGATTAAAAAGAAATCTTATGTTACATCTTGTTTCAATCACGACTCCAACACCTTACCCTTATTTTACCGAATACAACCAACCATCTAACTCAATATATACCGACCAAAAGAAATGCAAGACCCAACACAAAAGATTTCATTATCTCAAAAGAAATCCCAAGTTATTTCAGTAGACTTGAAACCAAAAACACCATTTTAAAACGTACACGTGAAATACGAAACTCAAAGAATACGCTACAAGACACACTTCAAAAGATTCAAAACGTCGTTGGAACTCCAACAAACTCCAGCACCATAAAACACGACAAACACAAGGTACGTTCAAGTTATAATAACTAGTGAACGACCATATACCATAACCTAACACGTAGTAGTATATATACATCCGCATATATATACCTATCGAATCTCCGAAACATACTCGTTATCCTACATGTCAAGTCAATCAATCGCTTTATACGCTCGTTTTTCCATACGAGTAATCACCATCTCACCGTGCCACAACAAGGCATAAAGCCCACCTCCAAAACCAAACCATATCGTGTGACCCCATAATCACACAACACAACTATAACCCAAAACATATAACACAAAAAGAACGATAGCCATCTCATAGGCAGCCATTACATAAACCCATAAATTATACGTATACCCAAATTCTACGTCTCATCATATACAAGCATGTACTAACCCACTTTCATGCAATCATACTTGAGAACCCATTGAAGTTGTGGTACTTGTATAACTACGTTGGCCACCATACTTATACAATTACCCTTTCCCCAATGCACTCCCTCCTATGATGACACTTATAAGAATCAATACAACATATAACACATAAATCCATCTACTAACATAAGCTCATAACCACATAAACAATAAAGTCCAAAACTCCATCTATTAAAATAACATAGTAATACTCTTGAAATACGTAAATCCATAGTCTAGCTAAAACAGCATAGACTAAATCCAAAACGAAAACATAATCAGTTATAAGTCATGTCGCCCATAAGAGTGGAAACAACATAAAATCCTTCATATCCACCTACTCCTACTAACTCGAACCACCACATGATTCTTAGGGAACATGACTTAAATATCAAAAGAAAAATATTGTACCCCAGGTACATAAAATAACCCAACAAAAGATAGAAAACTACCATGTACCAAATTATGTACTATAATGTACAAGTTAAGCAAAATACGACAATGACTAGCGTAGATGATTATGGTTCAACCCGCACTAGTCACAACCCGAAAAGAAAATAGCATGTGGCTAAGTATGAACTTACTATGGTTCAATTCATACTAGTCAAAACATCGCAATAAATAACATCCAAACACATCAATTATTATAAAATGCACACATACTCCTATGACGCCTATATGCAGGGACCCTTAAGCTATAGACTAGGCTACGCGACTAGGCAACCTAATTCTCTATAACCATTGTCTCTGATACCATTCTGTCACACCCCACCATGGCGGAATATGGGGCACGACGTATGGATATCATCACAACATGGCGTGTCTATAGAGATAACTATATGAAATAAGAAATGTCATAAAATGGTGACACAAAAGTCATGACAATATCTCATCAAATGCAAGAGTCTAGGTAAATAGGTAACAATCCTACCACTTACCCAAGACAAACAATAAACATAAAACAAACAAACATATAGGTGCCAACATGTATCACTTATAAAAAAAACATAAAGGTAAACTAAGAAGGAACGGGGATCTCCTTCTATATGCAATCCTAAGGCATCCAAGTCTAGCCACTTCTATCCTCAAGCTTAAACACATTCACACCTGAAAGAGACACTAAAACACGTCAACATAAAGTTGGTGAGAGTCATAGGTTTAGAATCCAACGCCAAATCAGTTACAAGCTGTGAATAACAACCATCAACACAATAACATATGGACAATGTGCTACAAGTATGCATTAACAACTAGCATTCAAGATAAATCAATCATCACAATTTCAAGGCATCACGCCTTACCAAAAACCACAATTTCCAAGGCCTACAGCCTTACCAAACACCATGGTCCCATAGGCGCCCATACACCTATGTACCTATCGCAAGGCCCCGCCTTGTCATTAACCATTGGTCCTATAGATGATCACACTATGTACCTTTCCGATCCAAATCATACACAAACAAGAATCACATAGCAGTTAATCACATAATGTACACACAAGTCCATCTCAAACCTTAAAAACATTCACAACATCAATTTATAAATAACGCAACACAGTGTCTCTTCCATCCCATCTGGAAGTCAAAATCAATATTAAACATGGGACTATGAAACTCACCTGATTGCTTCTTCACAAGTCCTCGCACTAGCAACAAGCTAACAAACCAAAAACACGCAATCAATACATGAACCAATCACTAAGATGGCTCATCAACCTATGATGGACATCTAGCCTATTCCCATATAAATACCTCATTTGATAAGCTCTAATCACCCCATTACCCTTCCCTAACAGTCCTTAACTTGGTTAAGTTTAATAACTATCCATTTCATATTTTATACAAAACAGTCCCAAATTTTAGGTCTCCAAACTTTAAGTCAAACGTCCACTTAAATATACCCATGGTTTCTGTAAAAGGAATATTCATACCCTTACATATGTTAGCTAACACCTCCCGCTTGGCCTAACCATAAAGCTACTGTTAAGGCCCCGATATGTATATATATACTTTTGTCATTTCAGATTTCCTGATGTTAAACATACTAAAAGTTTGTTACAATTAAGGGGTCTAACCCTAAACCACAACCTTAGCCCAAGTGCAGATACTTACTACAATATATAAACCATCTCTCATGTTCGTTAGAAGATCCCAATGCAACCCTAAATATCCCAAACAACCCAAAACTTAAAAAGAAAACAGGCTGAATTCAAAACTGTTTTGACCTTCGACTGTTGTAACCTGTTTTTGACCCACTTCCCGACCTCCAATTTAGTTCCCGTTTCTTGCATTGGAAAGCCACTTCAACTACCTTTCCAGGGATACTTGGATCGCATCTTGAATGTTCCTAGAACTCCCGATATGATCAAAACAATTGACTCAAAATTCTGCCCAGTTTTTAGAAACGGGTTTAATCAAATTAACTTATTAATTAACCATAACCCCACTAATTACAAACTCTAATTCATGTAATCATTATAAAATCATTATTATAACATTAAATTACTGTTTTTAAATCAAACCCTAACCTAAATCCATCATAAGATGATTAAAGAAATCATAAAAACAATTTAATTAAAAAGGGTTATGAAGGTTTTACCTTTAATTCAATGGAAGATGAAAAAAAACCAATTTTATGAAGAAACCCTAATTCTTTGTTGAAACCCACGAATTTCTAAACTCTTCAGGAGAAAAATAATGACTTTTGGTTTTAATAAAACATTATATAGGGTATGGGTGAACCCAAGTCCAACCCATAGCCCACTTACCATTTCCTTTTCCTTTTTCCTTTCTTTTAGGCGGCCAAAACCGACCCTACACCCCCTTATTTCGTTTTTTTTTAATTTTTTTTTTCTTTCTATTGTTAATTAATATCTTATTAATATTACCTTAATTTACCTTAATTTATTTCAGCTCCTAAAGCTTCCAAAACCTCAAAACCGTAAAACTAGTCAAATTTACGTGTTTTACCGTAAAAGTCGTAAAATATACACTTTTAAAAAAAACTCAAATTTTGAAATAAACTTTATAACTAAGTCCTAAATGATTTAAAACCATCCCGAAAAATATCCATATGACTAATTACCTCATCCGAGACCTCTAAATATTAAACCGTAAATCGTAAAAATACGATTTTCTATAATACATATACGTATACGTAAAACCACTAAATATCACCATCTCATTTCATAGTCACTACCATGTGAGCTCATGAACATGAAATCATCTCACATCGTTTCACTCACAAGGTACCCCGTACCGGAAACGATATCCAAACCACAATCTATACACACCAATTAGCACATAAACACGTAAAGACACGTAATTCGCACAAAATAAAACTAAGTGACGAACCTCAAAACCAGGGTTGTCACATACCGCCACTTGCAAATTTAAGGATGTTGCTAATGATTCGATTAAGATGATGCTTTTTCCGTATTCCTTAGCGGATGATAGGTGTGTAAACACCCATCCTTTTACCACTTAATTCTGGCTAAAACGAGACCAAAACACGTATTTAATATCATTTGTTTGGAATTATGCGTGGTTTTTGTGTTTATTGCGTTTTCAGAGTCAACCGGATGAATATTGAAGAAAACATGGGATTGCACGGGTTTTATCGAGGAAAAAGACTCAAGACGAAGTCTATTGTCCAAGAGATGCAAAAGATTTGAAGTCATTGTGCTTATTTGAATATTTATTGAAGAATAGAGCCAAAGATGGAAGATTCATATATGTCGAAGAACTCGAGTTTATTAAACAAAAGATTATAAGTCGAGTTGGAATTATTCACCGACACTTCTCAAAATCCAAAGTCGGAAACGTTTATTTAAAGAAACGTGAAGACTAAAGAAGAAAGAAGAAAAGAAGCCCAAACCAAAGCCCATTCACAAGCCCAACATCACACGCCTATAAATAGGACTTTACTTCACAAAATTAGCACTTAGTTAGTCTTAGTTTTAGTTTTTCATATCTCTAGTTTTAGAGAGAGAAAGTTCCAAACTTTCTCTCACTAGATTTTTCTTTGTTTTCATCTTTCAAATTTTAAGCTTTTCATTAATCTTTGTACTTTGAGTTCTTTTAATTAAAAGTTTAAGTTTAAGTTTGTGTTCGTCAATCTTCTTCTTCATTTCTTGGTTTCACTTTGCTTTTGATCCGAAAACCATAATCCATACGGATTGATTTCGTTTGGTGTTTAAAGGTTGAAAGGGTAGTCTTTTTACTCCTTGTTAAGCTCTTACTTGTATAGGCTATAAGCTCTTAATGCTTAGTAGCTTATTTCAAGTTTAGCTTATTACTTTTCGGATTTCACAGGGTTTTAATCATTTTTAAGTTCGTTTCATACGGTTTATAATTGTTTACGTTTTACAAGTTGTCGAATTTAAGCTTTTTAAGTTATTTAAGTTTCGGATTACTTAGCTTATTGATTTTGCTTATTGAGTTTTTAAGTTACCACCAATTTCGGAACAAAATTGCTCCCATCGCAATAGTAGGGTTTGTACACATTCCGACGGGGTCACTGGTTTGATCGCAATAACCCTTTGTGGTTTTACTTTGCGATCGGTTGTCATTCCCCCTTATTCCGATCTGGGATTGCGATCGCTCATTGCGATCGCACATTCCGACGAGATTAAGGTCCTTTTTAAGTCGAAACTCTGGCCAATTTTTATTTACCTTATTCCGATCTGACATTGCGACAAAGGGTTCTTAGATATTCAGATCTGACTTTCCGATTTAGACATCATTCCGACAGCTTGATCGTAATTATTCCGATGGTAACAAACATGAACATTCCGATGGACTCCACTTTGACATTCCGATGGTTGTTGTAGTTATATTCTGATGCTTATTTCTTTGATGCATTCCGATATGAATTATTTTCAATATTCTGATAGAACAAGTTTTTAAGTATTAGTTCAATTAAGTTTTCAAAGTATTTGTCTATTCTTTTCTTTACGTTTTCAAGCATTTACTTTTAACTTGTCAATCTAGTTTAATCTTTCAAACTTTAATTTTACCCTTCGACACTTACTTATTTGTCATTAGTTTAAAATAGATAAACAAACCAACACATTTTTTTTATTAACCAAGAACAAATCATTCCACTTAGAGCCGTGATCAATTCGAGGAGATACCGAGACGAATCTAGAACCCCATAGCAAAATCCTTGTATCAAATGGCGCCGCTGCCGGCTCTTCTCGTTAAGATCAATAGTTTTTTGTGAGAACTTGGATTTTGGGATCCGTTTCCCGTGAACGTTACTTTTTCATAAAAATTTTCAAAAACACAAAAAAAAAAATATAAAATTTTCAAAAATCCTAAAAATTAAAAAAAACATAAAAACCAAAAATATTTTTCCTTTGTTTTTGCCTTGTTAGTTCTTTTGCAGGTGCATGCGTACACGAT
Organism: Glebionis coronaria; assembly: GCA_025667525.1. NCBI lineage: Eukaryota > Viridiplantae > Streptophyta > Magnoliopsida > Asterales > Asteraceae > Glebionis > Glebionis coronaria. The sequence continues at coordinate 380,705,395 of CM046875.1, forward strand.
CAACGTCTTATCAAGAGCCCGAGCCTCTCGAAGACTTAGACATGGCCGGTGTACAAAACAACAACAATAACCCACCTCAAAACAATAATAACAATAACAACCCACCTTTCAACAACAATAATAACAACAACAATGAGCCTCTACCGGATAATCGTCCGATGATTGAACTTCTACAAGCACATGTAGATGGCAACAATGATCCAATTGTCATACCCGCGTTTGCAGCCAACAACTTTGAGCCCAAATCCGGCTTTATCCAGATGGTCTCTGCTCAACCATTCTTGGGGCGTACCATTGATGATCCACATGACCACATCAAGAGATTCTTACAACTCACGAACACGGTCAAATTCAATGGTGTTCCACAAGAGGTAATTCGTTTACAACTTTTTCCCTTTTCTTTAGAGGGACAAGCCCGGCATTGGCTTGCTAAGGAACCGCCACAGAGTATTCTTACGTGGACGGATTTGGAGACCAAGTTTATCAACTACTTCTTCCCACCCTCTCGTACTACCGCTTTGCGGAATGAAATCATTAATTTTGAACAAAAGTACGATGAGTCTTTTAGTGAATCTTGGGACCGTTTCAAAGATCTTTTAAGAAAATGCCCACAACATGGTTTTACCAAAGTGCACCAAATTAACACTTTTTATAATGGTTTAAGCATGAATGACCAAGATTCACTAAACAGTGCATCGGGGGGTAATCTTTTGGCTAAGACTTCCAATGCTGCTTGGGATGTCATTGAGAATAAGTCTCGTGTGCAAACCAAGAGTGTTCGGACCAATGTCGCTAGTGCTAGTACTAGTGACAGCGACAAGCGAATTGACAAAATCACTGCGCTTCTTGAATCGCTTGCTACCCAAACCGCTAGCAACACCAACAGCATCAATGCTAAAAACGCTCAAGTCAATGCTGTCAGCCAACCATGTGAAATCTGCGGGGGTCCTCACTCTTACACCACTTGTACCGCCACCCAAGACTACCCTTCTGAGAATGTGAATGCAGCATACGGTACCTATCCTCAAACCGCTTATCAAGTTCGTCCTCAAGGTGACCGCAACCTGCTTAGCTACCGCTCCAACAACTATCTCTCACCACCCGATTTTACTCCTAACAACCCAAACCAACAACAAAACCTCAACCGCCCTCCTCAACAACAACAATCTCGTGGACTATACATACCACCTCACAAACAACAACATCCACCTCAAAGAAACAACCAAGTTTACCAGCAACCTGCTTATCAACCACCCGCATACAATGCTCCTTCCAACCAACCCACCGCATTACACCAAGACATTGGAACCTACATGAGGACTAATGATGTGATCGTGGACAATATCCAACAGGAAGTGCGCAACTTGAAAGCAGACCTGGTGAAACAAGGGAACGATCTGAGAGCTGACATGAGAAACACTTTGGATAGTCAAACGAATGACTTAAAAAACATGATGGCTAGTTTCTTCCAAGGTAATCAAACCTCTTCTTCGGGTACTCTTCCGAGTAACACCGTTGCGAATCCAAGAGGGGAGATGAAAGCAATCACCACTCGCAGTGGCAAAGGTACCAAGGAACCCGAGCTTCCTATACCTCCACCGGTGATTGTGACTAAGGAAAACGAGTCACCTGCTCCTATTCCTCATCCTTATCCTTCCCCAATTTCTCCACCTTTTACTTCTACCCCTCCTCCACCCAAGGATGTGAGTGATCCTATTCTCCCAAAGACTTCCTCTTCTTCCGATATACCTTATCCATCTAGGTTGAGGAAAGAGCAGCTCAAAAGCAAGGATGATATTCAGGTTTCGAAATTTCTCAAAATGTTTAAACAATTGAGTTTTAACATCTCCTTCGCTGAGGCTCTCGCTCACATGCCCAAGTATGCGAAAATGTTCAAAGATCTTCTTAGCGACAAGGAGAAGCTTCTTGATATTGCTAACACCCAACTTAATGAGAATTGATCTGCAGTGCTCTTAAGGAAATTGCCAACCAAGCTTGGTGATCCGGGTCGTTTCTTAACCCCTTGTAACTTCCCGGGAGTAGAGAATTGCATGGCCATAGCCGATCTAGGTGCCAGTATTAATCTAATGCCTCTAAGCGTTTGGAAGCAATTATCTCTCCCTGAGCTAGTCCCCACCAAAATGACTTTGGAATTAGCTAACCGTACGGTTGCTTATCCAGTGGGGATAGCCGAAGACGTCTTTGTAGGAGTCGACAAATTCACTTTTCCTGCCGATTTCGTTGTTGTTGACTACGACATGGACCCTCGTGTGCCATTGATCGTTGGTCGTCCATTCTTGAGGACCGGTCGCACTCTCATCGATGTTGAAGCCGGTGAGCTTATCATGAGAGTGGGTGACGATAAAATCGTCTTCAACATGGGAAAGTTGTCTAAACAACCTTATTCATACGAGAGTGTTAATTGTATTGACGTTCTGGATGAGGCTTGTGAAGAACACTTTATTGATGCTTGTAAAAATATTCCTACCTCTCTTCCCAATGTTGAGACCGTTACCTCTATTGATTCATCACTGTCTCTATTTGGAGAAAGTGATTTCTTTTGGAAAGATCTTGAAGCCACCATGGGAGATGTGAACTTAGCAAATGACGATTCTCCCACCGATTGGGATGAAGACATGCGTTTCTTTGAAAACCTTCTCAAAGAAGACAATCTTTCTCCACCATATCCCACGGTTATTGCTATCGATGCTCTGACTTTGAAAACACCTTCCATCAAAAATCCTCCGAATTTAGAACTTATGGAGTTGCCACCCCATCTCGAGTATGTGTTCCTTGAAGAAAACAAGAAGTCGCCTGTCATCATCGCGAAGGACTTGAAAGAAGAAGAAAAATCTCGCCTCATCGCCGTGCTTAAAGATCATAAGAAGGCAAGTGCTTGGAAAATTTCCGATATCCGCGGAATTGATCCGAACTTTTGTACTCACAAGATTCTCATGGAAGATGACTTTAAACCCGCAATCCAGAGCCAAAGAAGGGTTAATCCTCGAATTCATGACGTCATCAAACAAGTGGTTATCGAACTTCTTGATGCCGGCTTGATTTACCCTATTTCAGATTCGCCGTGGGTAAGTCCCGTCCATTGTGTGCCCAAGAAGGGCGGAATAACCATTGTTTCCAATGAACACAACAAGTTGATTCCCACTCGTCTCGTTACTGGGTGGAGAGTTTGTATTGATTATCACAAGCTCAATGATGCAACGAGAATAGACCACTTTCCTCTTCCCTTCATGGATCAAATGCTCGAGCGTCTAGCTGGTAATGACTATTACTGCTTCTTAGACGGTTTCTCCGGGTATTTTCAAATTCCCATCGATCCCAAGGACCAAGAAAAGACCACATTCACTTGTCCCTATGGAACATTTGCTTAAAAACGCATGCCTTTTGGTTTATGTAATGCTCCTGGGACGTTCCAAAGGTGTATGATGGCTATCTTCCATGACATGGTGGAAGACACTATGGAAGTATTCATGGATGATTTCTTGGTTTATGGCGATTCTTTCTCTGCTTGCCTTGCCAATTTAGAACGTATGCTTAAGCGGTGTGAAGACACTCGCCTTGTTCTTAATTGGGAAAAATGCCATTTCATGGTAAAAGAAGGCATCGTGCTTGGACACAAGATCTCCAAAGCCGGTCTTGAAGTAGACCGTGCTAAATTCGATGTTATCGCTAAGTTGCCTCCACCTTCAACCGTGAAGGGTGTGAGAAGTTTCCTTGGTCATGCGGGCTTCTACCGTCGATTCATCAAAGATTTTTCTCAAATCGCTCGCCCGATGACCCACCTCTTGGAAAAAGATACTCCTTTTATCTTTTCCAAAGAGTGTATCGAAGCCTTCAACTCGCTTAAGGATAAGCTAACTAAGGCACCCGTCTTGGTTACCCCTAATTGGGAGCTGCCTTTCGAGTTGATGTGCGGTGCTAGTGACTTTGCTATTGGTGCGGTTTTGGGACAAAGAGTGAATAAACACTTCCAACCAATCCATTATGCTAGCAAGACAATGACGGGGGCTCAATTGCATTACACGACAACCGAAAAAGAGCTTTTAGCTGTTGTCTATGCTTTTGAAAAGTTCCGCCCCTATCTTGTCCTTTCCACCACAATCGTTTACACCGATAATTCCGCGTTGAAGTACTTGTTGACTAAGCAAGATTCCAAACCAAGACTTCTTCGCTGGGTTTTGCTACTACAAGAATTTAAAATCGAAATTCGCGATAAAAAAGGAGCTGAAAACCTAGCCGCGGATCATCTCAGTAGACTTGAGGATCCTTACCAAGGGGATCATCCGAACAAAGAAATCAATGATTCTTTTCCCTTGGAGACCTTAATGTCTATCAACTCGACTGCTGATGAAACCCCGTGGTTTGCGGACATTGCAAATTACTTGGCGGGTGGAATTCTCGTTGACGGGTTAACATCCCAGAAAAAGAAGAAGTTCTTTAACGACATTAAGACTTACTTTTGGGATGACCCGTATCTATTCAAACAATGTGCTGACTTGATTATTCGCCGATGTGTTGATGGACCGGCAGCTTTAGAAATCCTTGACGCTTGCCACAAAGGACCCACCGACGGTCACTTTGGTCCCAACTACACCGCCAAAAAAGTGTTTGAATCGGGAATTTATTGGCCCACCATTTACCGTGATGCTCACGAGATGGTTAAACATTGTGATGCTTGCCAAAAACAAGGCACGATCACACATAAAGACGAGATGCCTCAGAATTTCATTCAAGAGTGTGAAATCTTTGATGTTTAGGGTATCGACTTTATGGGGCCATTCCCTTCATCTAAAGGAAACAAATACATCCTTGTAGCCGTTGACTACGTTTCAAAGTGGGTTGAAGCCAAAGCTTTACCCACTAATGACGCAAGGGTGGTTTGTAACTTTTTGAAATCGCTATTCGCTAGATTCGGTGTGCCTCGTACCATTATTAGTGATCGCGGGACTCATTTTTGCAACGACCAATTTGCTAGAGTCATGGCTAAGTATGATGTAAATCATCGTCTTTCCACCGCTTACCACCCACAAACTAATGGCCAGGCTGAAATATCCAACCGAGGATTAAAGTGAATTCTCGAAAGAACCGTGGGAGAGCATCGTGCCTCATGGGCTGATAAACTTGATGATGCTTTGTGGGCTTTCCGTACCGCTTACAAGACCCCGATTGGTTGTACACCATATCATCTCGTGTACGGGAAAACGTGCCACCTCCCCATTGAGTTGGAGCACAAGGCTTATTTGGCCTTTAAGTGGGTTAATTTTGATATCAACAAAGCCGGTGACCTACGCAAGATCCAACTCAATGAGCTCAATGAAATCCGTAATGAGGCTTATGAAAATTCTTTGATCTATAAGGAGAAGACTAAGCTCATTCACGATTCTAAGATTAAAAACCGAGAGTTCCAAGTTGGAGACAAAGTTTTACTCTTTAACTCTCGGTTGAAAATCTTTTCGGGCAAGCTGAAATCTCGTTGGTCCGGACCATTCACCATTGCCCAAATTTTTCCATATGGTACTCTCGAGCTCGCTCAACCTAATGGACCTAATTTTAAGGTGAATGGCCAACGAGTGAAGTTGTACTTTGGTGAGGACATCTCTCAGGAGATGATTCCATCCCTCACCATGTTCCCCATGAACTAATTTTGGGTCGAGTCAGGCTCGTGACTCGGTTATCAAAAACAAGCGCTCCTCGGGAGGCAACCCGAGTATCTACCCTTTTATGTTTTAACCTCCTAAGTGTAGGAGGACCTATATAGGTGTTTGCATTTGTGTGGTGATGTGATTACAGGGATAAGTGCACTCTTGGAATCTCCGAAGAACCATGCTCCCGTGTTATCCGAAATCCGGTTCTATCTCTCAACTATCATGATTCAATTTTCTTCATACTCACATTTGAAATTGATCACGTTAGTCGTCTCTTCCTTAACTTGATTTAACCAACGTGCACAATGTCATAAGTGTAGGGGAGACTTTTCCCACATGCTTAAACATTGAGGACAATGTTTATCTTAAGTGTATGGGGGGACTTCTATCGAAGTTTTAAGTGGATTTTTCCATGAAAATGCCTTTATTTAACCGAAAAACATCTTTTTCAACATTTTTCAAATTTTTTATTTACTTTGGCCATTTAGTCGTAATTTTTAAATTTTTATCGTTGCTTGCATATGTATATACCCCGCAATAAAGTCAAAAATATTAAAAAAGTGGTGTAGCTAGTTTAGAAGTCTTTGACATATTAGGCCCGTTGCGATTATTTTGACTCAACCCGAATAGACTTATTCAAGTTTATTCTAGCTAGTATCCTTAACCATGTAGACCTTAATTGGTTTATTAGGCTAAGCATCCACGAGTCTCATTACTTGAGATTTTAAATTGTGAAGAACGAGAAATGATAGAGTCAATTATAAGTCGGTATTCTTGCGCAAGCTCACTTGGTGTAATTATTTGCCTATTCTCCCATCACTTGCTAATAATTTATCTGCAATAAGTAAGGTCGTACGATTTGAAAAGTTACTTAGCTTCTAGCCCAAGATCGTTTAAAAGTTGCTCGGTAATGATAAGAGTTCATAGCCAAGGCATAACTTATGAAGCGGGGCGCGAAGATTGGCGAGTCCGAAAAGGCCCTAACAAGGCATGAGGATTCAATTTTATTGCTGAAGATCCAAAGTGATGTGAAAAGCATTATTCCCAAAATCAATATGAAGGATCAAGACTCACGAGGAAAAGCAATCAACTCCCATAACGATCATGGAGAAGTCTATCCGAAAAGACCCTAACAAGGTATGAGGATAAATAGATCCAAGTCCTAAAAGGAGGCGGATCGTTGTCTCTCAAAATCCCAATTAGAGATTGAAGAAATAATCATGAAGTCGTGGTCAACAAAGTTGGAGTACCCCTCAAAAGTCTCCAAGTGAAGAAACTCTATAACGAAGAGAAGACCATTATCTCAAGAACGTCTCTCAAGATATGAAGTATGAAGTACATGCCAAATATCGGCCCGAGAAAGGTTTCAAATCGTGAACCGAGTTATGCCAAGATATGAACTTTTTGATATCCCGAGAAGTAGTTTTAAGATATTTTGTCCTTTAGCTAACTATTGATCAAATCGTCCTACTTTGCTTTCAGCCTAAATAACTATCGAAATAAGTCCAAAAATGCATCTTCATGATCATTCTAAGACAAAAATAAAATATAAGAGATACACCTAGGAATAAGGGAGTTTAAGCATAAAATTAAGCCATGTGAGTAAGTGTTTAATTTGCTAACTTATAACAACAATGATCTCGTTTTTAAGCTTAGTTTGGGGAACGTGAAACTTGAGGGTGATGAATCGTCGCAGCACCGAAGCCCTAATGTAAGTCTTAGATCCCTTCGCAAGTTATTTCCACATAGCTATCTTCTATCCTTTTGTTTACTTTTAAGTTTTAATTTCTCTTAGTACTTTAATTTTTGTTTAGTAGTATTTTAATAAGGCCAAGGTTGATTGATTATGAGAAAAGTGTAAACTTGCTTTATCGCTAAGCATTGCATGAGGGCATGGCAATGGTTAAGTGTAGGGGATTTGATAGGTGTGTAAACACCCATCCTTTTACCACTTAATTCTGGCTAAAACGAGACCAAAACACGTATTTAATATCATTTGTTTGGAATTATGCGTGGTTTTTGTGTTTATTACGTTTTTAGAGTCAACCGGATGAATATTGAAGAAAACATGGGATTGCACGGGTTTTATCGAGGAAAAAGACTCAAGACGAAGTCTATTGTCCAAGAGATGCAAAAGATTTGAAGTCATTGTGCTTATTTGAAGATTTATCGAAGAATAGAGCCAAAGATGGAAGATTCATATATGTCGAAGAACTCGAGTTTATTAAACAAAAGATTATAAGTCGAGTTGGAATTATTCACCGACACTTCTCAAAATCCAAAGTCGGAAACGTTTATTTAAAGAAAAGTGAAAACTAAAGAAGAAAGAAGAAAAGAAGCCCAAACCAAAGCCCATTCACAAGCCCAACATCACACGCCTATAAATAGGACTTTACTTCACAAAATTAGCACTTAGTTAGTCTTAGTTTTAGTTTTTCATTTCTCTAGTTTTAGAGAGAGAAAGTTCCAAACTTTCTCTCACTAGATTTTTCTTTTTTTTCATCTTTCAAATTTTAAAGCTTTTCATTAATCTTTGTACTTTGAGTTCTTTTAATTAAAAGTTTAAGTTTAAGTTTGTGTTCGTCAATCTTCTTCTTCATTTCTTGGTTTCACTTTGCTTTTGATCCGAAAACCATAATCCATACGGATTGATTTCGTTTGGTGTTTAAAGGTTGAAAGGGTAGTCTTTTTACTCCTTGTTAAGCTCTTACGTGTATAGGCTATAAGATCTTAATGCTTAGTAGCTTATTTCAAGTTTAGCTTATTACTTTTCGGATTTCACAAGGGTTTTAATCATTTTTAAGTTCGTTTCATACGGTTTATAATTGTTTACGTTTTACAAGTTGTCGAATTTAAGCTTTTTAAGTTATTTAAGTTTCGGATTACTTAGCTTATTGATTTTGCTTATTGAGTTTTTAAGTTACCACCAATTTCGGAACAAAATTGCTCCCATCGCAATAGTAGGGTTTGTACACATTCCGACGGGGTCACTGGTTTGATCGCAATAACCCTTTGTGGTTTTACTTTGCGATCGGTTGTCATTCCCCCTTATTCCGATCTGGGATTGCGATCGCTTATTGCGATCGCACATTCTGACGGGATTAAGGTCCTTTTTAAGTCGAAACTCTGGCCAATTTTTATTTACCTTATTCCGATCTGACATTGCGACAAAGGGTTCTTAGATATTCCGATCTGACTTTCCGATTTAGACATCATTCCGACAGCTTGATCTTAATTATTCTGATGGTAACAAACATGAACATTCTGATGGACTCCACTTTGACATTCCGATGGTTGTTGTAGTTATATTCCGATGCTTATTTCTTTGATGCATTCTGATATGAATTATTTTCAATATTCCGATAGAACAAGTTTTTAAGTATTAGTTCAATTAAGTTTTCAAAGTATTTGTCTATTCTTTTCTTTACGTTTTCAAGCATTTACATTTAACTTGTCAATCTAGTTTAATCTTTCAAACTTTAATTTTACCCTTCGACACTTACTTATTTGTCATTAGTTTAAAATAGATAAACAAACCAACACCTTTTTTTTATTAACCAAGAACAAATCATTGCCGTGATCAATTCGAGGAGATACCGAGACGAATCTAGAACCCCATAGCAAAATCCTTGTATCAGCGGGGCCCGCTAAAATTTGGTTAGAGAAAGAGCCACCCAATTCTATATTGACGTGGAAGGATCTCGTTTCTAAGTTTGTGAACCAATTTTTCCCGCCCTCTAAGACTACGCATTTGAAAAACGAGATTTCAAAATTTTCACAAGAATTTAATGAGAGTTTTACAACGGCTTGGAATAGGTTTAAGGAAATGTTACATGAGTGTCCTCATCACGGTTTTTCCGATTTGCATCAAATTGACACGTTTTACAATGGAAATGATCATGAGAGGGATTATCTAAATGCCGCCACGGGTGGTAATTTTTTGTGTAAAACGGTTGAGGAAGCGTTGTTGATAATTGAGAATAGATCTAAGGTGTATAGTCCTCGTAACACATCGAGTGTTCGTAAGGCTTCATCTTCGGCTTCACCTTCTTTGTCCAATACCATCGATGCTTGCCAAATTGAGGCGAACTTGGAAAACAAAATCTTTGATAAGCTTAAAGGACTTTTAATTGAATTCAAAGTTGGAGAACAAAGTGCTCCCGCTACGGCTAAAGAGGTTGAGGTTTCATGTATGTATTGTGGTGGAGGTCATGATTTCTCCGAGTGCATTACCAACGGTGGTAACACTTCGAGTGCCTACACGGCCACGGGAACTTACAACCAAAACGGTCAAGTTACCCGCTCTAATCAATTGACTCCACTGGGTTTTGCTCCTAAACAAAATGCTAATAACAACTATCGAATAATCAAGTTGGTTTTAAAAACAATTACAAAGGAAACTATGGGAATCAAGGGGCTAATAACAATCAAGTTTCAAACAAAAATCAAAACAATGATTTTCAAAACAACAACAAGGGTTTGCAAACTTTGAAAGATCTTCCAAATGAATTTGTTGAATATGCTAATGGAAACGATGCTAGGTTTGACAACATTCAAAGAGAAATCATTTGCCTAAGCGCCGAGTTTAAGAATGACTTGAAAAAGGAGTTGAAAAACGAGTTAGCAAATGAGCTTAAAATCCATACAAACAAAATGGAAGGGAATGTAACTTGGTTACAACAAAATCAACAAAAATATGGAACAAGGGCAACATGAAATAAAGCAAGAGATGATTAAGGCCGAGAAGAGGCAATCTATGTTTGAGGATAAAATTTCATCTATGTTTGAGGCTATAATGTGCAAACCGTCTTCGAGTAGTCTTCCTAGTAACACCATATCGAACCCTAAGGGAGAGATGAAAGTAATTACCACACTTAGTGGTAAGACACTTAAGGAACCGACTCCTCAACCAATTTCTCCTACGGAGGATGCAATTGAGCAAGAACCCGAGGTGGTGGTCGAAAAGGAGCATGTCCCAATCCCACGAAGTACCGCTCATGCCACACCTACGGTTGACCCATTACCACATTTAGAACCCGAGATTCCAAAGTCTATGCCTATGCCTCAACCCACACCACCTTTTCCCTATCCATCGAGACTTAGAAAGGAGAAACGTCAAGAGCGCGATAATTACCAATTTGAGCTTTTTATGAAAATGTTTCGTGACGTTCATTTTAATGTGAGTTTTGCCGATGCTTTGGTCATGATGCCTTGATTTGCCGCTAACTTTAAAAGTATGTTGAACAACAAGGAGAAATGACAACAATGTCTAGTTGTTCATCGGTTTATCTTAACCGCATACCTCAAAAAGTCGGTGATCCCGGTAAATTCTTGATTCCTTGTGCAATCCAGGATATGGAAGAATGCTATGCGTTGGTCGATCTTAGTGCTAGTATTAACTTGATGCCACTTGCAATCTTCAAGTCGCTCAATCTTCCTAATCTTACTCCTTCACTAATGTCTATCGAGTTGGCCGATCATTCCAGTATTCTCGCATGTGGATTGGCAGAAGACGTTTTTGTGAAAGTGGGAAAGTTCTATTATCCGGTAGACTTTATCGTTGTCGATATTCCCACGGATCCTCAAGTTCCTCTCATTTTAGGTCGTTCGTTTTTAGATACGTCTATGGCTTTAATTGACGTGCATGCTAGAAAGATCACCTTACGTTTCAACGACGAGGAACTTGTTATAAATGCAACTAAAATTTCTCCAATTTCTCATGTTTATTCAGTTGCAACCGTAAACCTCGTTGATATGATTGACGTTGTTTGCGAGGAATTTTCACAAGAAGTTTTAGGTTTTGGTGGTGATGAAAATAGTGGCAATCCCACTACGCTAGATCCCATTCTTGATAACTCGACACCAACCTTCACTCCATTTGAAGGTGGTGGTTTTACGTTGGAAGAATTCGATGTTCCACGTACTTGTGACGAAGACCTCGACAATGATGAGGCCTTCTCGATTATCAAGGATTTTCTTAACGATTTCCCATTTCCTCCAACCGAGGAGGTTATAAGTATCGAGCCCAAATCTTCAATTGAGGAACCACCTATCCTCGAGTTGAAAGATTTACCTCCTCATCTCAAATATGTATTTTTGGAGGAGGACGACAAGTTGCCATTTATTATTGCGAAAGATCTTTCGGATGATGAAAAAACCGCACTTGTCGATGTTCTAAAGGATCAAAAAGGGGCAATTGCGTGGAAGTTATCCGATATTAAGGGGATTGATCCCAAATTTTGTACCCACAAAATCTTAATGGAGGAGGATTACAAACCCACAATCCAATGTCAAAGGAGGGTGAACCCCAAAATCCACGAAGTCATCAAAAAGGAAGTCCTTAAACTCCTTGACGCGGGAATGATTTACCCTATTTCCGATAGCCATTGGGTGAGTCCTATTCATTGTGTCCCTAAAAAGGAAGGAATGCCGTTGTGCCAAATGATGCCAACGAGTTAATTCCAACTAGACTCGTGACCGGATGGAGAGTGTGCATTGACTATCGTAAGTTGAATGACGCCACTCGTAAAGACCATTTTCCCTTGCCCTTCATGGACCAAATGTTGGAGCGTCTTGCGGGAAACGATTTCTATTGCTTTTTAGATGGTTTTTCCGGTTACTTCCAAATCCCCATCGATCCTCGTGATTAAGAAAAAACTACGTTTATGTGTCCATATGGAACGTTTGCCTATCGTAGAATGCCATTCGGACTTTTCAATGCACCGGGAACCTTTCAAAGGTGCATGATGGCTATTTTCATGATATGATCGAGGAGATGATGGAAGTCTTCATGGATGACTTTTCCGTGTTTGTTAGTTCGTTCACTTCATGTTTGTCGAATCTTGAGAGAATGTTAAAACATTGCGAGGAAACCAACCTTGTGCTAAATTGGTAAAAATGTCATTTTATGGTTAAAAGTGGAATCGTCTTAGGGCACAAGGTTTCGAAAGCGGGGATTAAGGTAGATCAAGCTAAGGTAGACGTCATCTCCAAATTACCTCATACCAAAACCGTTAACAGAGTTAGGAGTTTCCTAGGCCACGCGGGCTTTTATTGTCGATTCATCAAGGATTTTTCAAAGATTTCTCGACCTATTACACATCTCCTCGAAAAAGATGCACGTTTTGTCTTTGACGAAGATTGTGTACGAGCCTTTGAAATCTTTAAGAGGAAACTTACCGAAGCTCCCATTCTTGTTGCTCCTAATTGGAACCTTCCCTTTGAGCTCATGTGTGATGCTAGTGAGTACGCTATTAGGGCCGTATTGGGGCAACGTCATGAAAAACACTTCTTGCCTATTCACTATGCTAGCAAGACGATGACCGAGGCTCAACTAAAATACACTACAACGGAGAAGGAATTCCTTGTCGTGGTGTATGCATTTGAGAAATTTCGACCTTATCTCGTCTTGACTAAATGCATAGTGTATATGGATCATTCGGCTATCAAGTATCTTATGGCTAAGCAAGATGCAAAGCCGAGATTACTTCGTTGGATTCTCCTCCTTCAATAATTTGATCACAAAATCGTTGAAAAAAAGGAGCCGAGAATCTAGCGGCCGATCATCTTTCTCGTTTGGAAGATCCTTACCAAAGTGTTTACGAGCCCAAGGAAATCACCGAAACATTTTCGCTCGAAAAACATGGTGTAGTGAATTATAAGCTTGATTCTTCTACCCCATGGTTTGCGGACATCGCAAATTACCATGCGGGGAACTTCATCATCAAGGGTACGACGACTTAAGAAAAATGAAAATTCTTTCGTGACGTCAAGTTCTATTTTTGGAACGACCCTTACTTGTTTCAAACTTGTGCGGATCAAATTATTCGACGTTGTGTCTTTGGTACCGAAGCTTCTAACATCCTTAGAGCTTGTCACGAGGGACCCACGGGTGGTCACCACGATGCTAATGTCACGGCTAAGAAGGTTTTTGATGCCGGTTTCTTTTGGCCTACTATTTACCGAGATGCACATGCACTTGTGAAGTCGTGTGACTTATGCCAACGACAAGGAAAAGCCTCACAAAACGATGAAATGCCACAAAATATCATCCAAGTGTGTGAGATCTTTGACGTTTGGGGATTGACTTTATGGGGCCGTTCCCATCATCTCGTGGTAATAAGTACATCCTTGTCGCCGTTGACTACCTATCTAAGTGGGTGGAAGCTAAGGCTTTGCCCACCAACGATGCTCGTGTGGTAGTCAAGTTTTTGAAAAGCTTGTTTTCTCGGTTTGGAACCCCTCTTGCGATCATAAGCGATCGTGGAACCCATTTTTGTAACGACCAGTTCGAAAGGGTCCTAAGGAAATATGGGGTTACACATCGTCTTTCTACGGCTTATCACCCACAAACGAGTGGGCAAGTCGAGGTTTCAAACCGAGCTTTGAAGAGGATCTTGGAGAGATCTATTGGAGAGAACCGAAAATCTTGGTCGGATAAGTTGGACGATGCTTTATGGGCCTTTAGGACCGCTCATAAGACGCCCATCGGGTGCACTCCTTATAAGCTTGTGTATGGGAAGAATTGTCACTTGCCAATTGAACTCGAACACAAAGCTTATTGGGCCCTTAAGCATTGTAATGATGATATGGAGACCACAGGAAAACACCAGAAAATGCAATTGAATGAATTGGATGAATTGAGGGACATTGCTTATGAAAATCCATTAATTTATAAAGAAAAGACTAAAAAGTTCCATGATTCAAAAATTAAAAACCGGGTTTTTAACATTGGAGATCAAGTGTTGCTTTTTAACTCTCGTTTGAAAATATTTTCTGGTAAGTTGAAATCCCGTTGGTCCGGTCCATTCACCGTGACTCAAGTTTTTCCTTATGGGACCATCGAGCTAGCTCAAAATGATGGCCCCAATTTCAAGGTGAATGGACATAGGTTGAAGCACTACTTTGGCGGGGAAGTTCCATCCTTGATCTACCTCTACCAAATCACCTTACCCTATGATAATTAGTATTGAGGGGATCGAGTCGAGCTCATGACTCCGTAATCAAAAAAGAGGTGCCTCGTGGGGGAGTCCCATGCTTATCCTATGTACATATTATCGCTTTCTAATGTAGTAACGTGTGGGGACTTGTGCCCTTCCAACCTTTGTTTCATGGTTGTTTGTGAATTGTGGATTTTAGATGATCATGATCTTCAAGATTGGAGCCTCTCGTGTTCCTTTTATGGGAGCACTCGATCGTTTTCTTTGAAGACTTTCTCAATATCCATGATATATCCTTTGATGTTCTAACCTTAGGTTTATAGCACACTTCATAAACGGCTTTAAATTTAATGGTTACACCCTTTCCATGCTAGATTAAGCATTCGACTTCGTCTCTAGTATGGGGGTTTCCAACCCTTAGACTCGAAACATTGAGGACAATGTTTAACTTTAGTATAGGGGGGTGAATAAATACTTTCCTTGCCAAACCTTCACGCTTTCCAAAGTTTATCTTTTTGTTTATCGTTTTGTTGCAAAATAAGGCTAAAAATGGCCAAATTTTAAAAATTTTCTTGTGTTTTATAAGTGTTTGAAGACACGAATGTAGGTTTTCTGATGGTGAGAATGAGAGTAATTTTTGAATCGACCGTGCGTGTTGAGCACTTAGCTTCGATTCCTTAACTTTATATTAGGCTTAGTCTCTTAAATGAGGACGAGAAAGGATAGAGTTAATTATAAGTTACTATGCTAAACGTAGAGTACTCGTATTCTTTCAAAAACTCATGTGTTCTCGTTGTTTGCTTATTCTCCCTCGCTTGTAAATGTTTTTTGCTTAATAAATATTGACTTAGCGGTTTAGTCTTGATTGTTGGTTTCTAGTCTTTTCTAGTAGCTTCCATGTAATTAAATTTGGGAAGACATTAAGGTATCGCCAGCGTCACGATTTTGAAGTATTGGCAACCCGAATAATCGAAAGCTTCACCCAATAATAAGATTTCAAGTGCTCACCTAAATCAAGCAAACAATTGAAGGTCACAAGGCCGAAAAATCTATGCAAAATTTAAAGTGAATCAAGCCTTAATCTTTGAATCTTTAAAGATCCAAAATTCGCCTTAGCGTGAGGATATACGTCGTTGGCCACAATAAACACCTCATGGCGAGGTTAAATAAAAGGCAAGGCAAGACCGAAGTCATAATAAAAGCTTCATGGCGAAGTTGAATAAAATATGGAGGTAAACCTATGATAATAAGGCCCTTCCGTTAGGGGGCGTATAAAAGTCTTGGTAATAAGTCTCATGTTCAAAACCGTTATAAAACTGTGTTTATCGATCCTTCTTGTTGACTTAATTTTTTGACATCGTTGTCTATTATTAGGGGCTAATAATTCGATGGTCTTGGTTACACCGTTAGGACTCTATTTTTAGACCTAAATCTCTATCATCGCATAAGTAAAAAATGTATCCTCGTGAAACATTCAAGACAAATTAAAATATAATAGATACAACTTAGGAAAATGGGAGGATAAGTACGTGATTAGGGCATATGAGTAGTGTTAGCATTACTAACTTATAATGACAATGATCTCGTTGCACGCTTAACATGTAATTGGGGTGAAAATCGAGGACGATGAAATTATTTCTAACGAAGCATTCACGTGTTCTTATTCTATGAACCTAAACGTCCCATTTTGCGATGAAAATCATACATTATGTCTATAACACAAGTAGAAGTAATAGTAGTAGTATAGCTAATTTATCATTCAATAAAAGTGAATAAAAATGAATGTTGGAAGTGCTACGATACTTTATTCTAGCATTGCGTGAGGGCACGTCAATGGTTTAGTATGGGGGAGTGATGAGACTGCTTTTATACATAGTCTCATCGTCCAAAACGGGCTTTAAATGCATAAAATATCATGAAAAATGCCAAATATATGCTTGTGTTTGTTACCTGTGTATTTTAGGTACGGATATTGAGAAAATGACAAAAGATCACAAGAAACATGCAAAAACGAACACGGGAAACGAAGCCGCATAAAGAACCAAGCCCTAATGAAGATTTTACAAGAAAAACCCTTGAAGAATTGAAGATTATGCAAGAAGGGTCCTCCAATATTGAAGAATTGACACTTTAAACCCTTGTTTATTCATAATTACAAGATTGGTCCTTAAAGTTTGTCAAATTTACAAAAAGGGCCCTCCACTTTGTAGAATTGGAAAGAATGGTCCCTCGTCAATCAAGACTTGTCAATATTAGTCCTCCAAAAAGTCAATCATACAAGTCAAGACCATAATCTTTGAAGAAAATGCCAAAACAACCCTTCAAGAATCAACAAATGGCAAGAAATACCCCTGAAAATACTTTGGAAAAGTATTTGGGGCAAAAGTGTGAAAAAGAAAACTTTATTAACAAAGGAATCCGGTTTTTGGCTATTTAAATTGCAAGTCAAAGGAACAAAAGAGATGGAGGACCAAAAGGGGCAGATAAACAAAGATACCTTAACCACTCTTGGCTTGACACGTGTCCCACTCACCAAAACCCACCAATCACAAGCCACCCTGCTTCCACCTCACCATCCACTCACACCAGACTTAACAAACTTAATTTATTAAGTTTAATTAAGGCGCTAAACACCTTTTTTAAAAACAAAACAGATTAAACGTGTGTTCTTCATGTTCTTGATACAAATTGGGTATTTGTTAATTACCAACAACTAAACCCTAATCTTATCCAGAATTAAGAATAAGGTGTCCCTAAACACATCCCAACTTTGAAAAACCATGCCACATCATCACCTTGGTCACATGATAAACCCTCCCTACACGGTTTTGGGAGGAAAAGCCAAAACCTGCCACCCATCCAACGTCCAATATCCTAGCTTGAAACTTAAGCTTATTTTGAGCCCTTGATGCAATTCCTACACACTTTACAGCTTCAGAAACAGCCAAAGAGTTCACATGATCAAGCATAAAGCCAAAATCCTCAAGGGCAAAATGGGACTTCTACAGCTTAAGGGTTTACATTTTTATGCATTGTAGTTAGTCATTTGTAGCCTATATAAGGCATAGAACCTGCTTCATAGCAAGTTGCTCTTGATTTTTTGCTAGTTTACTTTTCTGTAAATCCTACTTTCAATTTATGAAATAGAGTTTGAATTTGTGAAGAAAAACCAAGTGCCAATCTTTTTATTCTGCTTGTTTATGTTATATGTTTGCTAATCTTGAATCTCAAAACGTGTTTTCAAACCTTGTGCAAGAAATTGTACAAGAGTTAAAAATTTGATATTTTGCTAAGGCTTGGTTTAAACCTTGGAATTCTTGGGCTATAAGTGGATCATAGCACCCAGATAAAGAGTTATCAAGGTGTTGTGAGGCTTATAACTTGGGGATAATCAAGTGTGGGAACAAGGTTGCATTAATCATATTTATTTTCCATTTTGTCACCTTTCTGTTTTTCAGTTTATTGTGCTAACCTTGTTGAATCTTAGCAGCTTGTTTGTGGAAGCTTGTGCCTTGTTTTGCTAGGCACATCAGCTCAAAAATTCGTGAGTGTGGATGTACATTCATGAGGTTTGAGTTCTTGAACCCAAAAATTTGAAAAATACTTGATTTTTATGATTTTGTGTTCTGCTTGTGTTCTTGTTGTTTTTATGGCTTAATCTTGCTTGATACTGCATAATATATCTGTTATTGTGTTTGATTGGGCTTGGGTAACATTGAATCACATTTATACTTGTTTAATCTTGAATGGAAAAAGATAAGGGGTGTTTGGGTTAACCTGTTTAAGATCATAACTTGTTATTGTGTTATTGGAAGTTGTTGTTTGTACCTTCTAAACACTTGGTTGTATGCTAAAACCTGCAAGTTTTCAGACTTAAAACATCAAATTAAAGATTGTGCTATATCTCACTTGATTTTGCCATTTTTGACCTAAGATTTTGGAAACACCTAGAGTGTATTCATGTTTAGGGATAAAATGTGTTAAATCATAGTTTATATGACCTGTTAACAAGATTTGAGTGTTTGAAATTGGACTTGTGGTCAAGTATATCAGCAAGTGTTCATAACTGCATGTTCTTTGTTCATCAGTAACTTTTTTGTGCTTGAATCTTTATCTAGATCTTGACCCATTGCATGAAACCTGTTTAAATTTGTTCATTTGAATTAATTATATCTTGTGTATGCTTTTGGTGCAATTTGGTTGGCTGAATCTTGCTAAAAGTGCTTATTGAACCTAAACTGCTTATTGTTCATATCTCGGCTAGGTCTGTGGATGTTTTGATTAAACTATATTAATTGGCTGATTAGAATAGTGTTTTTGTTGCTTATATTGACTCCTTATGATTAACTGATCATTTGGGTGCCTTTGCTTAACTTGAATCCACAAAAAAGCCACAAAAGAAAAAAGTCAATTTGGTCAAGTAGGGGGAAAAGTTCCCACTGCTCAACCTCCAAAACTAGCCCCTGCTAGTGTAAAACATCAAACAGCTTATTCATAAGCCATTTTGGCTTATCCAGACTTGCAACAACTTATTTTTTGTGATAGATCTTCCTCATTTGACCCATTTATTTGATATGGAGCTTATTAGGGTTTAACTTTGACTTTTTACTAGAAAACTCATTAAGTTGACTTTTACATAAGTGCTTATCTGGTTATTCTAGCTTATTGCTTGTGCTTATTTGAAAACTTTTTGATTATTTTTCTTAATTAAATCATTTAAAAGCTTTTGAAAGTTGAATAAGCACTTGAGGTGGTCTAGAACTCAAAAACGACTATTTTGTCATTTTGTGAAGAGAGTCTTGGCTTATTTCAGGCTTATTTCTTGTGCTTTTTCCAATTTTCTTTTTACATATCTCTTAAGTAACTCAAAAAAAGCTTGTGTGTCAAATTTTAGCTTATGGCATCAGCTTATAGCTTAATGGGCCAAAAAGCCCATTAAGAATAAGCTGCTTTGAAATAAGCTAACTTAAACACATTTTCAGCTTTTGGGCCTTCAGAGTTTTGTTCTTAAAATCAAATTTTAAGTCAGATAGGAGATTTTGGGCTTATTTGGACAACATTTTCGTATTGGGCCTATTTCAAGCCCATTAAGGGACTGTTTGGACTTTTAGCCCATTTCAAGGCCCAATAGGGGTATTTTTGTAATTTCAACTTCATTTCTGTTTTCTTTAGGTTAAAATATACTAGTTTGCAACTTTTTAGAATTTTTTTAAAATTTTGGATTTTTATTAATATTTTATTAATATTTTATTATTAAAAATTAAAATTTAGATTTTTCAAAACTTTTCATTTTTCTTAGTTCAAATACATTAACTTAGGAATTTTACAATTCTTTATTTTTATTGTCATTAGATTAATTTTTAGAATCATTTTAAGTTTTAATAGTTTTTAATTGTTTTTTAATAGTTTTTATTAATTTTAAAATTTTCAAAAATAGTTTTAAATTTAGTTAAGTCATTTTAGAGGTTTACAGGTTAAAATATCTCATTTTGGGCTTTTTATTAATTAAATTGATTTTTTGGGTTTTAATTAGCATTAAAAAATTATTATTTAATTAAAGAAAAGGTTTGAGTGATTTTTGTTTTTTGTAAACTCTAATTACATTTTTTAGGATTTATTGCAATTTTCTAGGAATTTTTGGGGTAAATATTCAATTTTGTCACTTTTTACGGTTTTACGTACACACTATTCGTCTTAGTTTAATGCATAATCGTAACCGTCATTCTCTTCTAATCTATTTTCTTCTTTTCATTTCTCATCAATACAATCACAAACCATTAATAACTTCTTAGCACAACACACTTTCCTCCTTGAGAACGATCCCTGCTTTGGGTTATTTACTTGTGGTTTTCCTAAACTACTTGTTAATACTTGCCCTAATTACCTCCTTTTCCTAAAGGTGTGTAAAATACTCAACATCAGTACACATAAAATGTTCTAACTTAGAATCTTAAGACGTACTTATACCAACCATGAATGATTAGTCAAAAATGCATAAGAGACTACAAACCGATTAAAATCGTTCTTGATTATTTATTAACATATATACATGCGAAGAAAATAGAGGCACAGAAAGAGAAGGGTTTAGCCACAAGTAATTATCATGAAGTTTATCTAGCCCTTTTATACTTGCTTCAACTCTCTCATCTCCCATTCTCCAAAAATTTAAAATCTCAAATAATGAGAGTCGTGGATGCTTAGCCTAATAGACTAATGAAGGACTACATGGTTAAGGATATTAGCTAGAGAATGCTTAGATAAGCAAACTCGGGTTGAGTCAAAGTATCCATGGCGGGCCTAATATGTCAAAGATATCTAAATTTGTTAAACCATATCCTTTATTATACTTTTCTTCTTTTTTTTAATTTTTTTTGGTTGGCCAAAGTAGATCAAAAATTTGAAAAATGTTTGAAAAAAATAATTTCCAAGTTATCATGAAGGTCAATGAAAAAGTCTAGGTAAGGTCACTCGATAGAAGACCCCATACACTTAAGATAAACATTGTCCTCAATGTTTAAGAGTATTGGAGTAAACTTCCCTACACTTATGACATTGATAACTTTGTTTAACCCAAGCTAAGGAAAACTATAGTAAATTCATCTTAAATCACAATGTGTCTATGAAAAATCACAATAGTAACAAAGTGAACCGGATACAAGGGCCTCATCCATAAGCTCCAAAGCACGTAATGAGAGAGCAACCCTACAAACAACGTGAAGACAAAAGGAAGGTATCCCCCTACACTTCTCCTCAACTCTGTATCCTTATTTCTATCCTACCACACTCTAAAACTAAAAACTCTAAACCTAGTTATTCAAGCTTGATTTATGGAGTCTCTAGCTCGACTCTTCCCACACTTAAAAGTGTCTAAAACCTATCATGGAGAACAAAAGTTTTACCCTTTTTAAGAAAAATCTCCATGATGAGGTAAAACAAGTTTTCAATCATCAAAACTCCATAAATATCCCCCCGGATAAAATACATAATTACCATCCCACTTATAACACAATTCAACAACTAACTTCCCAACAATGGTAAAAAGAGTGAAGTGTTGTTCTCCAAAATGGTTGCCCATATGTTCTTCCAAAGGTGATAAGATGATACTCTTAAATCTCTCACAACTTTTCCTTTTATTGCATCAGGCGGATACTGAATTGGTTTAGCAAGCTCTATACCAGGATCAAAAATCCGTTCCTTGATGGAAAAACAACAAGTGGTGGTTGCCTTAGAAGATTCTCCCTTGTAGGTCACATGGTGAGAGAAAGGGTGTGGATTAATCGGTAACAACAAACTCTTTGAAGGAACCATCATGACTTGTTTTCCTTTGTCACTTTGAAAGGTTGAGGTGAAAAGGAGAGAAGTTAAAGTATCTTCATGTAATAGAGAAACTAGAAAGAGTATGTCCCCCTCCTCATCAACATATCCAAGAGTGTACTCAAAAGGTATATCAACCTCTAAAAACTCATCACTCTCATCCATGATAGAATCCTCCTCATCACCATAAACATCATAGATTGGTATATCAAATATTGGTGACTCCTTAAAACTTAAAGAAGTGTGATCATCAAAGAATGAAGAGTCACAAGTGGAGAACTCATCATCACTATCATCATATGTTGGTGTATCACAAAGAAGAGATTCATCATCACTAAAATCCTCATTGGTGTCTTCATCATGTTAGAAAAGTGGGTTATCAAATGATGTTTCAAAGAGAGGATTGGAATGAATCACAAAATCACCAAAGTTAAGCTCTTGAGGTTCATGAAAATCCAAGGATGAGGTAATGGAGGCAATGATCTCAACATAAGGTAGCTTCATAAAAATATTCATCACAAACTTCATCAAGGATATCATCTTGAGTTGCCTCCTCATTAACAACATCAATATGCTTTACCGTTTCGGGCTCATTAGATTTCTTTGACAACTTTCCCATGTTAAACACAACTCTTTCATCTCCAACCCTCATTGTAAGTTCACCTTCTGCCACATCTATAAGAGTACGACCCGTTCTCAAAAATGGCCTACCAACAATTAGAGGAACTCTTAGATACATATCATAATCAACCACCACAAAATCCGCAGGAAAGGTAAATCTCTCCACCCCAACAAAAACATCCTCCGCGATTCCCACCGGATAAGCTATAGTACGGTTGGCTAACTCAAGAGTCATCCTAGTAGGAGTGAGCTCGGGAAGTGAAAGTCTTTTCCAAACCGATAATGGCATGAGATTTATGCTTGCCCCTAAATCCGCTAGTACCATGCAATTTTCCACCCCTGGGAAATTTCAAGGGATCAAAAACCTCCCGGATCTCCAAGCTTAGTAGGCAACTTCTTAAGCAAAACCGCGGAGCAATTCATTTAAGGAAGCATTAGGCAAATCCACCAATTTCTCCTTGTTAGAAAGTAGGTCCTTGATCATCTTAGAAAATTTAGGAATATTGGCTAAGGCTTCCTCAAAGGATATGTTAATGCTGAGTGGCTTGAACATCCTCAAAAAATTTGAGACTTGAATATCATATTTATTCTTAAGCTTTTCCTCTCTCATTCTTGATGGATATGGTAAGCTTAGTTTTGGTGTAGGTGGAGTAGTTGTTGTTGTGTAAGGTTTCTCTTTGTTGGTTTCTTCATTAGTAGGTGTGGAAGGTAAAGAAGAAGTGGATGTTGGTTGAGAAGGTGTAGGTGTTAAAGTTGTAAAGCTTGAAGGTGGTGAATTAGATGTTGAAGGCTTATCACAAGGTGGAACCATAGTAGGCTTAACCATAGAGGTGTAGGAGGTGAAGGATCATTAGTTGTTTTTCCACTTCTTGTTGTGATAGCATTGACATTAGCCCTTGGGTTTGTTTGTGTGTTTGAAGGTAGAGCCATTTGTGGCCTTTGATTAAGTGCCATCAAAATCCTTTTGGTAGACTCCTCAGTCATAATTTTCATTTGCTCTTGCATTCTCTTTTCACTTTCACGAATTCTTCTTTCAACAAGCTCATTAGTATCATTTTTCCCATATCCTTGATTTTGACCTTGATGGTATCCTTGATTTGGAAAGGGTGGAGGTGGTTGGTTAAATCCTTGATTGGGTGTATGAAAGTTATTTCCTTGATTGTGAAAGTTGTTGGGTTCTCTATAGTTGTTCCCTTGGTAGTTTGGCCTAGGCCCTTGATTACTTTGTAACAATTGAGGAGGATTGGGTTGAGTATGGGTGGGTGGATGGGGTGGAAAGCCGGGTGGAGCAAGGTAGTTATTTGACTTGTAAGAGAGATTGTTTTGATTGATGTTAGGTTTGAAGTGCTCTCTATGTTCTTCTTGATACACAGAACACTCAACTTGATAACCTTGAACCTTATCACATTGTAAGTATGAATGAGGACCTCCACAAGTCTCACATGAAATAGCAATAGCATTCACATCATTGGTGGAATTTTTGTTCAAAGAGAGTTCACAAAATTTCATGATAGTATCAAGCTTTTGAGAGATACTCTTATCCATTTGTGGAGTAACACTCTCTTGCACCACATGGAATCTCTCATCAAATTGTGTTAGTTTGCACTATGGATTTAGTCTCAATAATGTCCCATGCCTCGTGAATGGATTTGGAAAGAATATTCCCACCCGCGGAGGAGTTGAGGGAATCTTGATGATGTGGTCTTAATCCATTATAAAAGATATTGATTTGGTGAACTTCATTGAATCCGGGTTGATTGGGGCATTTTCTCAATAACTCCTTGAACTCTTCCCAAGCATCACTAAAGGTTTGGCTAGTTTTTTGTTGAAATCCAATAATTTGGTTTCTCAAAGCCGTGGTCTTAGATGGATTAAAGAACTTGTTCAAAAACTTCTTAGTAAAGTCATCCCAAGTTGTAATGCTCTTAGATGGTTGTGTTTCTAGCCAATACTTGGTATTGCCCTCTAAGGAGAATTGGATCAAAATCAACTTAATGGCATCATGTGGAACTCCATTGTACTTAATGGTATTGCAAAGAGATAGAAACTTCTTGATATGATCGTGTGGATTATCACTAGGTCTCCCAAAAAATGGTGTGTTTGAAACCAAGCTAATCATAAATGTCTTAAGCTCAAAGGAATTTTCGGGTATCTCGGGTATAACAATAGCATCGGCATATCCTTGCACAATGGATTGAAGGTGTTCCATCAAAGGTCGATTGTCAATGGCGGCCATGGCTTCTTGTGTGTTGTTCAAAGCACGATTCTCGGGATCGGCTTGATGGACGTTGTTGTTTTTACTCTTTATCTTCCTTTTCGGAGGAAGGGGTTGTATACCAAATGGTATTTGTGCACGCCCGTGGGTGAGTATGAAACTCAAATCAAGGAGTGAGAGAGAAGCTCTCGTTCGACTTTGGAAAAGAAGGGATTATCCTTTCCGAGGTTCAATAAGTAATATCCACAAGAAAGTATAGTATATGTAAGTAATACTTGGGTGCAAGACCCCCAATCAACTTTTCCTTCTTAGAATACGCATTAGTGAACGGGGGGGGGGGGGGGGGGGTAGGTGGCGCGAAGCACTTAAGTACCTATTAACCCTTAGACGGCATTTTATAGCACATCGCCTTTCTATTCACTTTGTAGTTTGTCCCCGGCATCGGCGCCATTTGAAATTGAGTATTTGTATGTTCGTTTATTCTCAATTCTTGACAAATTTAAAGGCCTAAAAATATCGAGCTTTTAATTGTTCTTGGTTGTTAAGGATATTTGGAATTCTATGTCTAATTCAATCAACACGTAAAAACAGGAAAATATTAAGGCTACATATCCGTAAAACAAAGTGCACGTACCAATTACTATTCACAAAGTACAAATTTTTAATGCATAAAAGTAAAATTGCTTGAAATGTAAACCTAATGAAAGTATAAGGACAAAAATGTAAAATCCAGAAACTACAAGGACCAAATATGTAAAATATAACAAACTACCAACAAAACTTAACAAAATTACCAAACTTTCTAACTGAATTTGAAAAAAAATTGAAAATCCAGGGACTAAACTTATGCAAACCCTAAAAACTTGGACAATTATCTCTGATTACACACTTTAGTAAACAACAAGGACTAAATGGCAATTAAATGGGAACTTTTATGAAAAACGGGTTAAGCTACACAAATAAGCTGGCTAGAGATTATTAATGAACCAAATTTAGTCTAGTAAATTGCAGATTGCTTACAATGGAAAATAAGCTAGGCTAGTAACAGGAAATTTCTTAAAAGCTTGTAAATCCCAAGATTGCTTATCTTAATAAGCCAAGAATAAGCTAATTTGAAAGCCAGACATCCACAATCCAATTTTATTGATGAAACTGATTAATCAACTAACAAGAAGCTAGGAATGTCTTTTAGAATGGAAAATGGTCCACTAAATAAGCCAGAATCTAGAATTAAGCAAAAAATGGCTTATTTGACCAACTTTGACCAAAATTCCAAAAGCTGAAAATCTCAAATTTTACTCAAGACATGTTGGCAAGTTGGTTTATGAAACAAAATTGGCAAGTTTATGAAGTGGATTTCAAGATCTAGTGAAACAGTAAGCAACTTGTTATAGAAACTTGCATATGCTAATAAGCTGACTAAAAAGCTGATTAATAACTGAAAAGCTTGAACTATATTGTTTCTGCTTAGATACTGAAACTTCAGATGTGATACAAGGCTTTTGGCCCGTATAAAAATTAAAGTTCGTTGTGGTGGTCTAATCGAATTGATCTAGGTTCTAGGTGACTCAGCTGTTCTTTGGTGAAACAAAAGTGTGTCGTTGTAGTATATTAAAATAAAAGAGCAAAAACAATTAAAGTAAAAGGCAAGTAAAGTAAATCTAAATCTAATTAAAAGTAAATGGTCCGAGTATTTAAAAGCTTGACTAAAATTAAAGGGCACTAATGTAAAATAACGCAAACTTAAATCTTAACTAAGGCAAACTTAAAACGCAACTAAAACTAAATCTTAAACTAAGGCAAGACTAAAATAAATCTAAGGCAAATAAACTTAAAGTGCGACTAAGTAAAAAGGCGGGAAAAATAAAGTTTGAAATTAAAGAAACTAAAAATTACCTTATCCGGAATAAACCACTATTCGGAATAAAAGTCTTACTCGGAATAAGGTTCCTATCCGGAATAAGTCCCCTATTCGGAATTTCTACCCCTATGCGGAATACCAGGCTTATGCGGAAGAATCCCCTATGCGGAATATTTACCCCTATGCGGAATAAAGCCTTATGCGGAATATACCCCTATGCGGAATATTTACCCCTATGCGGAATAAAGCCTTATGCGGAATATACCCCTATGCGGAATATCCTATGCGGAATATTTCCCTTATGCTGAATATTTCCCTAATACTGAATATTTCCCTTATGCTGAATAATTCCCTTATGCTGAATAATTACTATTCCGAATAAGAAGCTTCTTTTAAAACCCTTATCCGGAATATTGCTGGGCTGCTTCTCCTGGGAAAGAACAGAAACAGAAAACCGAAGAACAAGGGATACAAGATATGCACAAATTTAATCAAAACAAAGCTAAATCAACCACAAGATTAAATCAAACAAACAAATAAACAACTATTAAACATAAACAATCAATCAAAAACAATCAAACTAACAAAACTAATCAAGATAATCAAAACCCACTTTGATCAAAATAAGAACATAAGAACATGAACATGAACATAAAAGATTAAGAAAGGTAGAATGAGATCAAACAATAAAGATAAAGATTAACAAGAATTAAAAGAAAAACTTACTTGAAATTAAATGGTAATTAAGGTGCAAGACAATATTTAAATTTGACAAGTATTTAAATGACAAGGTAATTAAAAGTGGAAGAACTAATTGTCACTATTAGCCAACAAAATGAAAATGATTAAGAACTAATCTATATATAGGGGAGGATTAAGGAATTCTTAGGGAAGCTTCCTCCCCTCTTTCCCTTTCTCTTAATTGCATCATTAGGTCCTTCCTTCTTAATCTCTGTGTTAATTGCACCATTAGTCCTTAAGCCTTTAAATCTTCTTTAATCTTGGACTTTAATGACTTTTGGCTCGGGATTTCTTTGAACTCGTCTTTTAATTCTTCAATAAAATAGACTAGAGTTCTTCGGCTTTAAGTAAACTTCCGTCTTTCGACTTTTTCTTCGATAAATCTTCAGAAATGGTCTTGGACTTCCGTTCTTTTTGCATGATAGGTGTGAAAACACCCATCCTTTTTACCACTTAATTACAATAATAACCGAGCCAAAACGTGTATTTTATGTCATTTATGTCGGAATTATGCGTGGTTTGTGTTTTTGTTGTAATTTAGGACGAAAAGGTGAAAAGTGGAGAAAACACGGCATTCACGAGCTTTTATCGAAGAAAAAGACGAAAGATGAAGTCGAAAGATCAAAAGTGGAAAAAGAACGGAAGTCCAAGACTAATTCTGAAGATTTATTGAAGAAAAAGTCAAAAGACGGAAGTTTACTAAAAAGCCGAAGAACTCGAGTCTTATTTACGAAGAAAATACAAGACGAGTTTGAAGAAATCTCAAGATAAAGTCCAAGTATTAAGAAGACTAACAAAAGATTAAAGAGATCAAGGACCTAAGTGCGCAATTAAGAGAAAGAAGAAAGAGGGAGGAAGCTTCCTGAGCTTCTCCCTAATCTCCCTATAAATACCAACCAACCTCATTTGTTGAGAGTTGTTGGTGGCTTGACAAACCACTCTTCCACCATTTTCATTTCTTGTCATTTTATTTCTCGCACTTTAATTAATTGTCTTGCACTTTTAATCATTTAATTTTTCAAGTAAGTTTTCATTCATTGTTCTTTAATCTTTACTTTTCTTGCCTTAATCTTTAATCTTCCTTTCTTGATTCTTGTTTACTTTTGGTGCGAATTACTTATGATCCGTGTTGTTCATTTATGTTTTCGTGCCTAAAAAGTTCATCTTTTTATGTTTTGATTCCAAAAGTTTATTTCTTTTAAGTTTTGTTAAGTTATATTTGTGCTATTTCGATCTATTTCACTTGAGATTTGTGCTAGTTTTGGGTTAAAAGCTTATTTCCATAGCTTTTTGATCTAGCTTATATCTCGGATCAAAGTAACCAATCGGAAAGGGTTTTTATAACCCTTTTCCGATCACTGCTTTCCGACCATACACCCCCTCTTTCCGATCGCACGATCGGAAAAGGGTTTCGTCGATTCCGACGGTAGCACTTGCCCCATATTCCGATTGGGGTGTAGTTGGATATTCCGACCTAGCTAGTTGTGATAAATTCCGATTGGTGCTAACTTTCTAGTTATTCCGATTGGGTCAAGATTTGCATATTCCGATTGGATGTTTTTATAAACATTCCGATTGGTACTATCTTTCAACATTCCGATCGGATCCTTATGGATTCCGATCGGGTGTATTCCAATTTGAATTTTGTTTTGTTTTAGTATTTTGTTTAAGTATCCATTGTTCTCATTTTATTTTTAGTCTATTTTAATTTCTCTTTGCATATTTTATTTAAATTGTCTATCTACTTTTCGTTAAGTTCCAATTTTACGTCATTTAAATTTTCGTCATTTACTTTTTACGTTTTAAATATTGCACCGTTTACGTTTCACTTAGTTATAGTTTTAATTTCTCGTCATTTATTGTTAAGTCTTGCACATTCATTTTACCAAATCCAAAAACATTTGTTTCACCAAGAACAACTAATCTCACAAAATTAACCGGAAATCAATTCGAGGAGATACCGAGAAAACGAACTTTCAACGAGCAAAATCTCATTTATTATTGCACTCTTGACTTCTCGACTTCATCTTTCATCTTTTTCTTCAATAAAAGCCCGTGAATGCCGTGTTTTCTCCACTTTTCACAATTTCGTCCTAAATCACAAAAAAAAAACACAAACCACGCATAATTCCGACATAAAAGACATAAAATACACGGTTTGGCTCGGTTATTATTGTAATTAAGTGGTAAAAAGGATGGGTGTTTACACACCTATCAAATCCCCTACACTTGACCATTGCAATGTCCTCATGCAATGCATTAGTTACAAAGCACGTTTACATTTTTCATCATAATCAATCCATAGTGGCCTTTATTAACGAGATAGAAAACTATAAACATTCAAAGTAAAGAAATCAAAAGCATACCTTGGGTTTTGTAAATGCCATGAATAATCATCATCCTCAAGTTTTCACTTTCTCCAAACCAAGCTTAAAAACGAGATCATTGTTATTATAAGTTAGTAAACTAACACGAACTCATGTGGGCCAATTATTCACTTAGACTCCCTTATTCCTAGGGGTATCTCTTATATTTTATTGTTGTCTTGAATGATCACGAGGATGCATTTTTGACTTATTTTGATAGTTATTTAGGCCGAAAATAAAGTGAACGATTTAATCAATAGTTAGCTAAAGGACAAAATCTTTTAAAACTGCTTCTTGGGACCTCATAAAGTTCATATCTTGGCATAACTCGCTTCGCGATTTGAGACCTTTCTCGGACCGATATTTGGCAGCGACTTCATACTTCAAACCTTGAGAGACGTTCATGAAATAATGGCCTTCTCTTCATAATAGGAATTTCTTCACTTGAAGTTTTGAGAGATTCATACTTGGACCACGACTTCTTCATTTTTCTCCAATCTTTATTTTGGACTTTGATATACAACGATCCGCCTCCTTTTCGGACTTGGCTTAATTTATCCTCATACCTTGTTAGGGTCTTTTTGGATACACTTCTCCATGACTTTTGGGGAGTTTTTGCTTTTCGTCGTGTGTCTCGATCCTTCATATTGATTTTCGATAAATGATTCTTCACATCACTTTTGGATCTTTAGCAACAAAATGTAGCCCTCATGCCTTGTTAGGGCCTTTTCGGACTCGCCAATCTTCGCATCCCGCTTCAATAAGTTATGCCTTGGCTATGAACTCTAATCCATACCGAGCAACTTTTAAACGATCTTGGGCTAGAAGCTAAGTAACTTTTCAAATCGTACAACCTTATTTATTGCAGATAAATTTATTAGCAAGCGATGGGAGAATAGGCTTATAATTAACTCACATAAATTCACGAAAGAATACCAAACTTATAATTGACTCTATCATCTCTCGTTCTCCACAGTTTAAAATCTCAAGGAATGAGACTCGTGGATGCTTAGCCTATTAAATCAAAGTTTTGGGTTTTCGAGTCGCCTATAGGATCTTGCAAACTCTTAGACTTTTCAAGTTTAGAAATCGCATTTTAAAGTTCCCTTGATAAACGGCTCTCTAGGATCAATTATAGGAACTTGAAAAAAGTTCTTGTTCTTAACCCGTGAGAGTTAAGACTTTCGCATTTTATAGCTCCCTATATAAAAGCCTAGCAAAACTTGACTTAAACACGTTAAGGATACTAGCTAGAGTAAACTTAGACAAGTAAACTCGGTTTGAGTCAAAATATTCACAACGTTTGAAAATTAAAACCACTTTATTAAAGATTTATTCTAATAGGGAAAGAAAATAACTATTCAAAAGGAAAAACTAATAGGCCAAAATAGATCAAAAATTTTGAAAAATGTCGAAAAATTGATTTTCCGGTTAAAATGAGGACAAATACAAGGAAAAGGCCACTTAACTTCGATAGAAGTCCCCCCTACACTTAATATAAACATTGTCCTCAATGTTTAAGCATGTGGGAGTAAACTCCCCTACACTTAGGACATTTTGCACGTTGTTTAAATCTCGCTAAGGAAAGGACAACTAAAGAGATTCCTATTTTAATATTGAGAAAATATAAAATAGTGAATCGAAAAGAGTTTAGGATAGAACCGGGAAGAAGTGAACACGGAATCACGGGTCGTCAAGAATCATCAAGAGTGGATCATTGAAGCTCGAATCCCTAATTAAGAGAGGAGAGGAGAGGAAATAGCAAACCAACGGGTCTCCCCTACACTTAGGATAAAGAAAGCTAAAAGATAGATACATGGGTTGCCTCCCAAGAAGCGCTTGATTTTTGTTAACCGAGTCGTGAGCCTGACTCGACCTTGATTATCAACGGAAGAAGCATGAAACATATCCACCAGGATCAAAGACATAGTTTTCGTCCATCAAATAGCACAAGCTTAAGGCGAACAAGGCAAGCCAAAGAAGAATAGGCAAGGTTCCCTTAAGTAGTGATGGAGCACGGTGGAAGCAAGTATGGTGAGGTGCAAGCATATCTTCAAAATTTCCAAAGATGTTTCCTTTTATTTCATCAGGTGGATACTGAGATGGCTGAAGAATATCAATACCGGGGTCGAACACCTTTTCCTTTAAGGGAAAATAGCACTCAGGCTCAGCAGAGTGTGAAGAAGATCCGTGAAGAAGCACAGACTCGTTCTCAGAAGGGGGACAAAGAGGTGTTAAATCATACGTGCTGCAGATATTGGTGTCGGCCGGTTTCTTCTCCTTTGAAAGAATGTTCTTCAAATCCAAAGTAGGATCAAGACGATAATCTTCAAAATCATAAGGAGGAGCATCACTCTCATGAGGGAAGTAAGTGTTGAGAAATTCAGAGAAGTCTTCCTCAAATGAGTAATCGTCCAAAGTAGGATCGAGTGATGGCGGAGGATCTTCATCATGTGAAGAATCGCTCGAAAGAGTATCAGCCTCATCAAAATCATCATATGTGGGCAGATCGGGATACTCAGAAGTACAATCATCAAAATCATCCGAATCTGAGCTAGAATCATCATCATAAGCATCAAAGACCGGTGGAGAATCATAAATGGGAGAAGGTTCCAAATTGGAAAGAGAATCATCCACATCATCTTGAAAAAGTGGATTATCATTGCAAGACTCGAATAGAGGATTATTGTAGACAACAAAGTCATCAAGCACATTAATCATATTCACTGATTCTCGTCCAAAGGATTTGCTTGTAAGCTTCCCCATTTTAAAAAATTGTGAATCATTCCCGACTCTTAAGATTAACTCACCTTCGGCAACATCAACTAAAGCTCGTCCGGTTCTCAAGAATGGCCGACCAAGTATTAAAGGAATACGAGGGTCCATTTCATAATCAACAACGACAAAATCGACCGGGAAAGTAAATGTGCCAACTTTGATGAACACGTCTTCGGCAATACCAACGGGGTAAGCGAGAGTGCGATTTACAAGTTCAAGAGTCATCTTTGTTGGAGTGAGGTCGGGTAATGATATTGTTTTCCAAACACTCAAAGGCATCAAATTAAAACTGGCCCCGAGATCAGCAAGGGCAGTAAATTCTTCAGTTTTGTTGAAAACGCAAGGCAAGAGAAAACGACCGGGATCTCCAATCTTTTCCGGAAGTTCTTTAAGAATAACTGCAAAGCAGTTTTCATTTTAGCGTGTGTTGGCGAGCTCAATCAGCTTCTCCTTCTTGTTAAGCAATTCCTTAAATGCTTTAACAAATTTGGGCATGTGGACAAGTGCTTCAAGAAAGCTAATGTTGAAGTTCATTTGAGAGATCATCTTCACATAGCGTGACACTTCAGAGTCATCCTTGGTTAGCATTTTGGTCTTGCCTAAGCGTGAAGGATAAGGGATATTGGGTTTGGGTGGTGAAGGTGAAGGCATAGCAGGTAAAGGTTGAGATGTTGAAGGGTCCTTCCTAGGTACATCGTCATGACGAGGCGGAGACGGTAATGGTGCACTAATACTAGGTGTAGAAGGAGTAGGGATAAATGGTAGTGGAGGAGGTGTAGATGATGGGGGTGGGATCGGTGGATCGACAATGGTAATTCCACTACGAGTAGTAATAGCACTCACATTTGCTCGCGGATTGGTGACGGTGTTTGAAGGTAGAGAACTCGAAGAAGAAGGTTGAGCTGCGGGCAAGAAACTAGCAAGCATATTCTTTAAATCATTCGTTTAATTGTTGAAGGAGGATTGAATATTATCTCGAAGCTCGGATCTTATCTCATTTCCTTGCTTGGTGATATCTCCTTTCAAATTGATAATTTGGCTCTGAAGATTCTTGATTTGCTCACCTTGGGTTCTCATGATGGCTTCAACATCGGGATTAATGGGTGGGACTTGTTGAGCGGGTGGGTGATAAGGATTAGAAGCTCTTGGTGGGATTTGGTTGCTTCTATTGTAGTTGTTGGCGGAGTTTTGGTTTTGAGGAGAAAAACCGGGTGAAAGGTAGTTGTTGGACCGGTAACTCAGCAGATTTCTATCCCCTTGTTGTCGAGCTTGGTAATTTTCCGGTGAATAATTACCATAAGTTGCATACACATTTTCCGGATTTCCTTGAGTCGAAGGACAATCTGTGTATGAGTGTGGACCGCCGCATGTTTCACAAGAAGGTGCAACCGCTTTAACTTGTTGTTGTTGTTGGTTTGAAGCGAGAAGCGTGATACTTTTGCTCATTTCAGTCATCATGCGGGTGAGTTCGGTCATATCAGGGTTTGCTAAAGTGGAAGAAACATTGACTCTCGGTTTGTTCCTTGAAGAAGCAGAGGAATCCCAGTTTTTGTGGTGAGTAGTCATGTTCTCAATAAGCTCTCTACACTCCTCGGGTCTCCTTTTCATAAATGTGCCACCGGCGGCAGCATTAATCGTATCACGATCACGAAAAGTCAATCCGTTGTAGAAAGTATCAATCAATGTGACGGGAAGCATGTTGTGGTTTGGACAACGATCAATCAAGACATTATATCTTTCCCAAGCATCAAAAAGAGATTCATCGGATTCTTGCATGAAACCGCTGATTTGATTGCGAAGGCTCGTGACCATGGATGGTGGAAAGTAGCGCGACAAAAAGCGTTGAGTCATGTCATCCCAAGTGTGAATAGAATTCTTCGGGAGACGATCAAACCATTTCTCGGCGTGATGTGATAAAGTATGTGGGAAGAGTTGTAGGCGAAGAACATCCATTATGGCACTAGGCAACTTCATGCTTTGGGTGATTGTAATGAACTTGTCGAGGTGTTTGTTAGCATCATCATCAGGCAATCCACGGAATGGGTTAGTTTGCACTTGCTGAATCATGTGGTGCTTCAACGAAAACTCAGGAGCGTTGATTTTCATCGGCGCAATCGGTCCTCCTCGTCCAAACATGGTAGGTTGACAAAGCTCCTCCATTGTCCGAAGATCGGGCTGTGGAAGAACATTGTTGTTATTGTTGAGGTGCGATGGATGATTATTGTTGTTAACATCTGACATACTTAAATCTTCTCGAGTCTCGGGCTCTTGATAATTAGAAGATCTAGTACGCATACACCTACAAAGACAAAAGAAAACAATACCAAAAACAAAGACAATATATATACACAATAAAGATAAAATCTTTTTGGATTTGTGAAATTTTTAATTTTTATGGATTTTTAGCAATTTTTAATTTTTATGGTTTTTTGAAATTTTTTTAAGCAAGAAAATAACGCTCACAAGTGAACGGATCCCAAAAAGCAACGCGACTCTCACAGAAAACCGTTAATCTTTACGAAAAGAGCCGGCAGCGGCGCCATTTGATACAAGGCTTTTGGCCCGTATAAAAATTAAAGTTCGTTGTGGTGGTCTAATCGAATTGATCTAGGTTCTAGGTGACTCAGCTGTTCTTTGGTGAAACAAAAGTGTGTCGTTGTAGTATATTAAAATAAAAGAGCAAAAAACAATTAAAGTAATGTAAATCTAAATCTAATTAAAAGTAAATGGTGCGAGTATTTAAAAGCTTGACTAAAATTAAAGGGCACTAAAGTAAAATAAAGCAAACTTAAATCTTAACTAAGGCAAACTTAAAACGCAACTAAAACTAAATCTTAAACTAAGGCAAGGCTAAAATAAATCTAAGGCAAATAAACTTAAAGTGCGACTAAGTAAAAAGGCGGGAAAAATAAAGTTTGAAATTAAAGAAACTAAAAATTACCTTATCCGGAATAAACCACTATTCGGAATAAAAGTCTTACTCGAAATAAGGTTCCTATCCGGAATAAGTCCCCTATTCGGAATTTCTACCCCTATGCGGAATACCAGGCTTATGCGGAATAATACCCTATGCGGAATATTTACCCCTATGCGGAATAAAGCCTTATGCGGAATATACCCCTATGCGGAATATTTACCCCTATGCGGAATAAAGCCTTATGCGGAATATACCCCTATGCGGAATATCCTATGCGGAATATTTCCCTTATGCTGAATATTTCCCTTATGCTGAATATTTCCCTTATGCTGAATAATTCCCTTATGCTGAATAATTACTATTCCGAATAAGAAGCTTCTTTTAAAACCCTTATCCGGAATATTGCTGGGCTGCTTCTCCTGGGAAAGAACAGAAACAGAAAACCGAAGAACAAGGGATACAAGATATGCACGAATTTAATCAAAACAAAGCTAAATCAACCACAAGATTAAATCAAACAAACAAATAAACAACTATTAAACATAAACAATCAATCCAAAACAATCAAACTAACAAAACTAATCAAGATAATCAAAACCCACTTTGATCAAAATAAGAACATAAGAACATGAACATGAACATAAAAGATTAAGAAAGGTAGAATGAGATCAAACAATAAAGATAAAGATTAACAAGAATTAAAAGAAAAACTTACTTGAAATTAAATGGTAATTAAGGTGCAAGACAGTATTTAAATTTGACAAGTATTTAAATGACAAGGTAATTAAAAGTGGAAGAACTAATTGTCACTGTTAGCCAACAAAATGAAAATGATTAAGAACTAATCTATATATAGGGGAGGATTAAGGAATGCTTAGGGAAGCTTCCTCCCCTCTTTCCTTTTCTCTTAATTGCATCATTAGGTCCTTCCTTCTTAATCTCTTTGTTAATTGCACCATTAGTCCTTAAGCCTTTAAATCTTCTTTAATCTTGGACCTTAATGACTTTTGGCTCGGGATTTCTTTGAACTCGTCTTTTAATTCTTCAATAAAATAAACTGGAGTTCTTCGGCTTTAAGTAAACTGCCGTCTTTCGACTTTTTCTTCGATAAATCTTCAGAATTGGTCTTGGAATTCTGTTCTTTTTGCACTCTTGACTTCTCGACTTCATCTTTCATCTTTTTCTTCAATAAAAGCCCGTGAATGCCGTGTTTTCTCCACTTTTCACAATTTCGTCCTAAATCACAACAAAAACACAAACCACGCATAATTCTGACATAAAAGACATAACATATACGTTTTGGCTCGGTTATTATTTTAATTAAGTGGTAAAAAGGATGGGTGTTTACACACCTATCAAGATGTTAAGCTATACTTTGAAACAGGTTTGATGTAAAACCAACAAGTAATAAAGAAATGGTAAAGGATCAAAGTTTGATAGTTTGACTGATGAACTAATTAACAATCTTGACCCAAACCTTTTTACTGCCAATTGCCTTTTTGAAAAACAATTTGACTACAAAATTGAACCACAATGATTACACTATATAACCAAATGTATATGAATGATAACTAGGCTTTTACCTAATTAAAAAGATTCGTTTTAGTATGTCTCTTCGAATTGAAAAACTTGTGTTTAATGTGCGACTCAGCTGTCTTTTGGTGGAAACAAAAATGTGTCGTTGTAGTATATTAAAAGTGCAGAACAAATAAAGTAAAAGGGCAATTAAAAGTAAATCTAAATCTATAAAAGTAAAGGTGCAGGTAATTAAAAGCAAGACGAGAATTAAAGGGCAATAAAATAAATAACGCAAACTTAAATCTAACTAAGGCAAACTTAAAACGCAACTAAAACTAAATCTTAAACTAAGGTAAAGCTAAAATAAGTCTAAGGCAAATAAACTTAAAGTGCGAGCAAAGAAAAAGGCGGGAAAAATAAAGCTTAAAATAAAAAGGCAGAAAACTAAAAACTAAGATTTCCCTATCCGGAATAAACTCCTATTCGGAATAAATGGCTATTCGGAATATCTGTCCGTATTCGGAATATCACCCTACTCGGAATATTTGTCTACTCGGAATGTCAGTGCTATCCGGAATAATACACCTATTCGGAATAATTCCTCTATCCGGAATATCTGTCCCTATTCGGAATAAAGTCTTATGCGGAATAATGCTCTTACTCGGAATAATACACCTATTCGGAATGTCCAGCCTACTCAGAATATTATCCCTACTCGGAATGTTTAACCCTATGCGGAATAAACCTTCTATGCGGAATAAAGTTCCTTACACGGAATAAAAAGCCTATGCAGAATCTTAGCCTATTCGGAATGTCAGGGCTATGCTGAATAAACCCCCTATGCGGAATATGGGCCCTATTCAGAATAACACCCTTACTCGGAATATTAAATATTCCGAATAAAGCACAAATTAGCAAAACCTCTATTCGGAATAATAGCTGGGCTCGAATCCAGGGAAATATCAGTAACAATAAACCGAAGAACAAGGAAAAAGGGATATAGCACGAATTAAATAAAAACTTAACCAAATCAACAAAAAGATTAAACCAAACTAATAATAAAACATCTAATAAACATAAACAATCAATCCAAAACAACAAATCAAACAATAAAGATCAAGATAATCAAAACCCACTTAAATAAATCAACAAAAATTAAGAACATGAACATAAACAAATCAACACAAAGATTAAAGAAAGGTAGAATGAGATTGACAAGATAAAGATAAAGATTGACAAGAATTAAAAGAAAAACTTACTTGAAATTAAATGGTAATTAAGAGCAAGACAAGGTAATTAAATTTGACAAGTATTTAAATTGACAAGGTAATTAAAGGTGCAAGGAAAGTAAATGGTGGAAGACTAATTGTCACACTTAGCCAACAAAATGAAAAGTTAACAACTAATGGCTATTTATAGGGGAGGATTAGGAAGCTTCCTCCCCTCTTTCATTTCTTCTTAATTACAAGCTTAAGTCCCTCCTTTTATTAATCTTCATTAATTGCGTCATTAGTCCTTTTCTTCTAATCTTCTTTGAACTTGGACTTAAGAGACTTTTGGCTTCGGGATTTCTTTTGAACTCGTCTTTAATTTCTTCAATAAAATAGACTTGAATTCTTAGGCTTTTGATAAACTTCCGTCTTTTGACTTTTTCTTCGATAAATCTTCAGAATTGGTCGTGGACTTCCGTTCTTTTTGCACTCTTGACTTCTTAACTTCGTCTTTCATCCTTTTCTTCAATAAAAGTCCGTAAATGCCCGTGAATGTCCGTGTTTTCTCCACTTTTCACCTTTTCATCCTAAATCACAACAAAAACACAAACCACGCATAATTCCGACATAAAAGACATAAAATACACGTTTTGGTCCGGTTATTATTGTAATTAAGTGGTAGAAAAAATGGGTGTTTACACACCTATCAAATCCCCTACACTTGACCATTGCAATGTCCTCATGCAATGCATTAGTTACAAAGCAAGATTACACTTTTCATCATAATCAATCCACGTTGGCCTTTATTAAAGGAATAGAAAATCAAAAACATACAAAGTAAACTAATCAAAAGCATACCTTGGGTTTTGAAAATGTTATGAATAATCATCATCCTCAAGTTTTCACTTTCTCCAAACCAAGCTTAAAAACGAGATCATTGTTATTATAAGTTAGTAGACCAACACGAACTCATGTGGGCCAATTATTCACTTAGACTCCCTTATTCCTAGGGGTATCTCTTATATTTTATTTTTGTCTTGAGTGATCACGAGGATGCATTGTTTGACTTATTTCGATAGTTATTTAGTCTGAAAATAAAGTGAACGATTTAATCAATAGTTAGCTAAAGGACCAAATCTTTTAAAACTGCTTCTCGGGACCTCATAAATTTCATATCTTGGCATAACTCGCTTCGCGATTTGAGACCTTTCTCGGACCGATATTTGGCAGCGACTTCATACTTCAAATCTTGAGAGACGTTCATGAAATAATGGTCTTCTCTTCATAATTGGAATTTCTTCACTTGAACTTTTTTTGAGAGATTCATACTTGGACCACGACTTCTTCATTTTTCTCCAATCTTTATTTTGGACTTTGATATACAACGATCCGCCTCCTTTTATGACTTGGATCTATTTATCCTCATACCTTGTTAGGGTCTTTTCGGATACACTTCTCCATGACTTTTGGGGAGTTTAGCTTTACGTCGTGTGTCTCGATCCTTCATATTGATTTTCGATAAATGATTCTTCACATCACTTTGGATCTTTAGCAACAAAATATAGCCCTCATGCCTTGTTAGGGCCTTTTCGGACTCGCCAATCTTCGCGTCCCGCTTCAATAAGTTATGCCTTGGCTATGAACTCTAATCCATACCGAGCAACTTTTAAACGATCTGGGGCTAGAAGCTAAGTAACCTTTCAAATCGTACAACCTTATTTATTAGC
This sequence comes from Glebionis coronaria, assembly GCA_025667525.1. NCBI lineage: Eukaryota > Viridiplantae > Streptophyta > Magnoliopsida > Asterales > Asteraceae > Glebionis > Glebionis coronaria. Next base: position 380,745,266 of record CM046875.1, read on the forward strand.
AGATAAATTTATTAGCAAGCGATGGGAGAATAGGCTTATAATTAACTCACATAAATTCACGAAAGAATACCGAACTTATAATTGGCTCTATCATCTCTCGTTCTCCACAGTTTAAAATCTTAAGGAATGAGACTCGTGGATAATTAGCCTATTAAATCAAAGTTTTGGGTTTTCGAGTCGCCTATAGGATCTTGCAAATTCTTAGACTTTTTCAAGTTTAGAAATCGCATTTTAAAGTTCCTTTGATAAACGACTCTCTAGGATCAATTATAGGAACTTGCGAAAAGTTCTTGTTCTTAACCCGTGAGAGTTAAGACTTTCGCGTTTTATAGCTCCCTATATAAAAGCCTAGCAAAACTTGACTTAAACACGTTAAGGATACTAGCTAGAGTAAACTCGGGTTGAGTCAAAAGATTCACAACGTTTGAAAATTAAAACCACTTATTAAACATTTATTCTAATAAGGAAAGAAAATAACTATACAACGGGAACAACTAATAGGCCAAAATAGATCAAAAATTTTGAAAAATGTCGAAAAATTGATTTTCCGGTTAAAATGAGGACAAATACAAGGAAAAGACCACTTAACTTCGATAGAAGTCCCCCCTACACTTAAGATAAACATTGTCCTCAATGTTTAAGCATGTGGGAGTAAATTCCCCTACACTTAAGACATTGTGCACGTTGTTTAAATCTTGCTAAGGAAAGGACAACTAAAGAGATTCCTATTTTAATATTGAGAAAATATAAAATAGTGAATCAAAACGAGTTTAGGATAGAACCGGGAAGAAGTAGTACACGGAATCACGGGTCGTCAAGAATCATCAAGAGTGGATCATTGAAGCTCGAATTCCTGATTAAGAAGTGAGGAGAGGAAATAGCAATCCAAAGGGTCTCCCCTACACTTATGATAAAGAAAGCGAAAAGATAGATGCATGGGTTGCCTCCCAAGAAGCGCTTGGTTTTTGTTAACCGAGTCGTGAGCCTGACTCGACCTTGATCATCAACGGAAGAAGCGTGAAACATATCCACCAGGATCAAAGACATAGTTTTCATCGAGCAAATAGCACAAGCTTAAGGCGAACAAGGCAAGCCAAAGAAGAGTAGGCAAGGTTCCCTTAAGCAGTGATGGAGCACGGTGGAAGCAAGTAGGAAGCGGTGCAAGCATGTCTTCAAAATTTCCAAAGATTTTTCCTTTTATTTCATTAGGTGGATACTGAGATGGCTTAAAGACTTCAATACCGGGGTCGAACACCTTTTCCTTTAAGAGAAAATAGCACTCAGGCTCAGCCGAGTGTGAAGAAGATCCGCAAAGAAGCACAACCTCGTCCTCAGAAGGGGGACAAAGAGGTGTCAAATCATATGTGCAACGGATTTTGGTGTCAACCGGTTTCTTCTCCTTTGACAAAATGTGCTTCAAATCCAACGTAGGATCAAGACGATAATCTTCAAAGTCATAAGGAGTAGCATCACTCTCATGAGGGAAGTAAGTGTTGAGAAATTCAGAGAAGTCTTCCTCAAATGAATACTCGTCCAAAGTAGGATCGAGTGATGGCGGAGGATCTTCAGCATGTGAAGAATCGCTCGAGAGAGTATCAGCCTCATCAAAATCATCGAAAGTGGGCTGCTCGGGATACTCAGAAGTACAATCAAAATCATCCGAATCTGAGCTAGAATCATCATCATCATAAGCATCAAAGATCGGTGAAGAATCATAAATGGGAGAAGGTTCCAAAGTGGAGTGAGAATCATCGTCAAAGAGTGGATTATCGATGGAAGAATCGAATAGAGGATTGTCATAGACGGTAAAGTCATCGAGCACATTAATCATATTCACTGATTCTCGGCTTCCAAAGGATTTGCCTGTAAGCTTCCCCATTTTAAAAACTTTAGAATCATCCCCGACTCGTAAGATTAACTCACCTTCGGCCACATCTATTAAAGCACGTCCGGTTCTCAAGAATGGCCGACCAAGTAGTAAAGGAATACGAGGGTCCATTTCATAATCAAGTACAACAAAATCGACCGGAAAAGTAAATGTGCCAACTTTGATAAACACGTCTTCGGCTATACCAACGGGGTAAGCGAGAGTGCGATTTGCAAGTTCGAGAGTCATCTTTGTGGGAATGAGGTCGGGTAATGATAGTGTTTTCCAAACACTTAGTGGCATCAAATTAATACTAGCCCCGAGATCAGCAAGGGCAGTAAATTCTTCAGTTTTGTTGAACACGCAAGGCAACACAAAACGACCGGGATCTCCAAGCTTTTCCGGAAGTTCTCTAAGAAGAACTGCAGAGCAGTTTTCATTTAAGCGTGTGTTGGCGAGTTTAATCAGTTTCTCCTTCTTGCTAAGCAATTCCTTGAATGCTTTGACAAATTTCGGCATGTGGCAAAGTGCTTCAACAAGGCTAATGTTGATGGTCATTTTAGATAGCATATCCACATATTTCGATACTTGACAGTCATTCTTGGTTAGCTCGTTGGTCTTGACTATGCGAGAAGGGTATGGGATTCTAGGTTGATAGGGAGACGGTGAAGGTGTAGTTGGTGAGGGTTGTGATGTTGAAGGGTCCTTTCGAGATACATCGTCATGACGAGGCGTAGACGGTAATGGTGCACTACTACTAGGTGTAGGGGGAGTAGGGATACATGGTGGTGGAGGTGGTGTAGATGATGGTGGTGGGGTGGGTGGATTGACAATGGTAATTCTACTACGCGTAGTTATAGCACTCACATTAGCTCGTGGATTAGTGACGGTGTTTGAAGGTAGAGAACCCGAAGAAGAAGAAGGTTGAGCTTCGGGCAAGAAACTAGCCAACATATTCTTTAATTCAGTTGTTTGAGTGATGAAGGAGGATTGAAGATTATCACGAACCTCGGTTCTGATGTCATTACCTTGCTTCAAGATATCTCCTTTCAAATTGATTATTTGGCTCTGTAGATTCTTGATTTGCTCACCTTGAGTTCTCATGATGGTATCAACATCGGGATTAATGGGTGGGTGTTGTTGGGTGGGTGGTTGATAAGGGTTAGAAGCACGAGGTGGGATTTGGTTGCTTCTATTGTAGTTGTTGGCGGGATTTTGGTTTTGAGGAGAAAAACCGGGTGAAAGGTAATTGTTGGAACGGTAGCTCAGCAGATTTCTATCCCCTTGTTGTCTAGCTTGGTAATTTTCTGGTGAATAATTACCGTAAGCTGCATACACATTTTCCGGATTTCCTTGTGTCTAAGGACAATCGGTGTATGAGTGAGGACCGCCACATGTTTCACAAGGATTGGCAACCGCTTTAACTTGTTGTTGTTGTTGGTTTGAAGCGAGAAGCGTAATACTTTTGCTCATTTCAGTCATCATGCGGGTGAGTTCGGTCATCTCAGGGTTTGCTGAGGTTGAAGAAACATTGACTCTCGGGTTGTTCCTAGAAGAAGCAGAGGAATCCCAGTTCTTGTGGTGAGTAGTCATGTTCTCAATTAACTCTCTACACTCCTCGGGTCTCCTTTTCATGAATGTGCCACCGGCGGCTGCATTGATCGTATCACGATCTCGAAAAGTCAATCCGTTGTAGAAAGTATCGATTAAGGTCACAGGGAGCATGTTGTGGTTTGGACATCTATCGATCAAGACATTATATCTCTCCCAAGCATCAAAAAGAGATTCGTCAGGGTCTTGCATGAAATCGCTGATCTGATTGCGAAGGCTTGTGACCATGGATGGTGGAAAGTAGCGCGACAAAAAGCGTTGAGTCATATCATCCCAAGTGTGAATAGAATTCTTCGGGAGACGATCAAACCATTTCTCGGCATGATGCGATAAATTATGTGGGAAGAGTTGTAGGCGGAGTACATCCATTGTGGCCCCAGGCAACTTCATGCTTTGGGTGATTGTAATGAACTTGTCGAGGTGTTTGTTGGCATCATCATCAGGCAATCCTCTAAATGGGTTTGTTTGTACTTGCTGAATCATGTGGTGCTTCAACGAAAACTCAGGAGCGTTGATTTGCATCGGCGCAATCGGTCCTCCTCGTCCAAACATTGTTGGTTGACAAAGTTCCTCCATGGTCCGAAGATCGGGCTGTGGAAGAGCATTGTTGTTATTATTATTATTCAGGTTCGGTGGAATGTTGTTGTTAACACCTGCCATATCTAAATCTTCTTGAGGCTCGGGCTCTTGATAATTAGAAGATCTAGTACGCATACACCTGAAAATGCAAAATAAAAAGAAACCAAACACAAAGACGATATATATACACAATAAAGATATAATCTTTTTGGATTTTTGAAAATTTTAATTTTTATGGATTTTTTTTTGAAATTGTTATGCAAGAAAAATAACGCTCACAAGTGAACGGATCCCAAAAAAAACAACGCGTCTCTCACAGAAAACCGTTAATCTTTACGAAAAGAGCCGGCAGCGGCGCCATTTGATAACTAGGCTTTTACCTAATTAAAAAGATTCGTTTTAGTATGTCTCTTCGAATTGAAAAACTTGTGTTTACTGTGCGACTCAGCTGTCTTTTGGTGGAAACAAAAATGTGTCGTTGTAGTATATTAAACGTGCAGAACAAATAAAGTAAAAGGGCAATTAAAAGTAAATATAAATCTATAAAAGTAAAAGTGCAGGTAATTAAAAGCAAGACGAGAATTAAAGGGCAATAAAATAAATAACGCAAACTTAAATCTAACTAAGGCAAACTTAAAACGCAACTAAAACTAAATCTTAAACTAAGGCAAAGCTAAAATAAGTCTAAGGCAAATAAACTTAAAGTGCGAGCAAGGAAAAAGGCGGGAAAAATAAAGCTTAAAATAAAAAGGCAGAAAACTAAAAACTAAGATTTCCCTATCCGGAATAAACTCCTATTCGGAATAAATGGCTATTCGGAATATCTGTCCCTATTCGGAATATCACCCTACTCGGAATATTTGTCTACTCGGAATGTCAGTGCTATCCGAAATAATACACCTATTCGGAATAATTCCTCTATCCGGAATATCTGTCCCTATTCGGAATAAAGTCTTATGCGGAATAATGCTCTTACTCGGAATAATACACCTATTCGGAATGTCCAGCCTACTCAGAATATTATCCCTACTCGGAATGTTTAACCCTATGCGGAATAAACCTTCTATGCGGAATAAAGTTCCTTACACGGAATAAAAAGCCTATGCGGAATCTTAGCCTATTCGGAATGTCAGGGCTATGCTGAATAAACCCCCTATGCGGAATATGGGCCCTATTCGGAATAACACCCTTACTCGGAATATTAAATATTCCGAATAAAGCACAAATTAGCAAAACCTCTATTCGGAATAATAGCTGGGCTCGAATCCAGGGAAATATCAGTAACAATAAACCGAAGAACAAGGAAAAAGGGATATAGCACGAATTAAATAAAAACTTAACCAAATCAACAAAAAGATTAAACCAAACTAATAATAAAACATCTAATAAACATAAACAATCAATCCAAAACAACAAATCAAAAAATAAAGATCAAGATAATCAAAACCCACTTAAATAAATCAACAAAAATTAAGAACATGAACATAAACAAATCAACACAAAGATTAAAGAAAGGTAGAATGAGATTGACAAGATAAAGATAAAGATTGACAAGAATTAAAAGAAAAACTTACTTGAAATTAAATGGTAATTAAGAGCAAGACAAGGTAATTAAATTTGACAAGTATTTAAATTGACAAGGTAATTAAAGGTGCAAGGAAAGTAAATGGTGGAAGACTAATTGTCACACTTAGCCAACAAAATGAAAAGTTAACAACTAATGGCTATTTATAGGGGAGGATTAGGAAGCTTCCTCCCCTCTTTCATTTCTTCTTAATTACAAGCTTAAGTCCCTCCTTTTATTAATCTTCATTAATTGCGTCATTAGTCCTTTTCTTCTAATCTTCTTTGAACTTGGACTTAAGGGACTTTTGGCTTCGGGATTTCTTTTGAACTCGTCTTTAATTTCTTCAATAAAATAGACTTGAATTCTTAGGCTTTTGATAAACTTCCGTCTTTTGACTTTTTCTTCGATAAATCTTCAGAATTAGTCGTGGACTTCCGTTCTTTTTGCACTCTTGACTTCTTGACTTCGTCTTTCATCCTTTTCTTCAATAAAAGTCCGTAAATGCCCGTGAATGTCCGTGTTTTCTCCACTTTTCACCTTTTCATCCTAAATCACAACAAAAACACAAACCACGCATAATTCCGACATAAAAGACATAAAATACACGTTTTGGTCCGGTTATTATTGTAATTAAGTGGTAGAAAAAATGGGTGTTTACACACCTATCAATGAACACAAAACAAAAAATTTTGTAAACTGAATGTACCAAGAATCACTTAAACCAAACACTACTTAAGAATCAGTTGATGAACTTTTTCAAAGGAAATTTGATCACAAGACTAAAACAGGTTTGGACTCTTATCAAAGCTTGTTTAGACGACCAAATGAGGTGTGTTTGAACAGGAAACAAGCAAGTAAACAGACTGAATCACAAAATGAACCTTATGAGTATAAACTGATGAAATACCAAATGAAATCAAGTGAAACTAAGATCAAGGCTGCAAATCAACAATTACTCTATCAAACTATCACAATTATGCTATAAACAAGCTAAACACTCAATCAGATAAGCAAGTAATCATTATTCTAAGAATTTAGCATGCATTACACTTGAGAGGAACAAAAATAAGGATTTTGGAACCTTTTAGCACAAGGCCTCATTTGATGGAGTAGTGAGGCACTGAGCCTACTAAACAACTCTTAACCACAAGTAATTAACCAAAACTCATCATCATATCAACATCAGAAACAATCTACAATCATCAATCTGCTACAAGCTCTGCAAATGGCTGAAAATGGACTTCTTATGAACTTCAAATGAATCTGAACAACTACTAGTACTTCAAAACATTAACAAGGCATCCATTGATCAATTAAGATCAATAGAATCACAAAGATTCAACAGGATTGAAGTAATGAGTGAAGGAGAATGTGACTAAAGTCAACTGAATTGTGAATTTTATTAATTGGAGGGAAAGTTCGTTACAAATGTTAACTAACTATCTAACAGACTCTTAGGTGTGTGTCAAACACCTAAGAGTTGTTGTAATTGAAAAGTAAGAACTAGAAATGAAAGGAAAATTGAAGTGTGTGTTTTTCAAACCTAAGTCTACATACAACAAATGAGCTAACATATCCTATTTATAGAGATGAGATGAAGATGAGTTGGGGTTGATGACGTGTCTTGTCCAATCTCTGAGCTCCACGTGGCTTCTCCTTGATTATTGCATAAATCAGCTTAAGAACACAAAGAGGGGTTTTTGCTTGGATCAATTTCAGTCTAATTGGTTATGAGGACTGATACATGGTTTTTACCTAGTAAGAAAGTTCTTTGATGTATGTCTAATCGAATTGATTATTGGTTTTAAATGTGACTCAATTGATCTTGGTTAAACACAAAGATTTGTCGTTGATGTATATTAAATGTGCAAAGACTTAAAAGTAAATGTCGTTAAAGTAAAAGGGCGTTAAATTAAAAGGGCGTTAAAAATAAATCTAAGTCTAATTAAACGAAAGGGTGCGATATTTAAAAACTTTGAAAAGTAAAATAAATAAATGACAAAAATTAAAGTGCAACGGAAATTAAAATTAGACAAGAATTAAAATGAGAATGTAAAAATTAAACAAGACAAAAACATGAAAAATAACCCAGATCGGAATATATTCTGATCAATCTTACCATCGGAATGTAGACACACCTCCTATCGGAATACCAATCGGAATCTGTCACTTCTCCTGATCGGAATAACAAACAACCTCAGATCGGAATGACGGCTTACCTTTGATCGGAATGAGAAATGGCGCTTGGTCGGAATGTAGATCGGAACCCCTAATCGGAATATGTCACTTCTCCCAATCGGAATACCAAACTAACACCTCAATCGGAATGAGGAAAGGAGTACCAATCGGAATGCTGTCACAACCCCTAATCGGAATACTGAAAACCCACACTGATCGGAATACCAAGACCCTCCAGATCGGAATGCTGATAGGAATATTAAAACCCTTATCCGATTACTCCAATCGGAATGTATAACCCTTTTCCGATTTGTCAGATCGGAATACGGAGGAAAAAGTACAAATTAAGCTAGAAAAATAAGCTATGAGTCTAATAAGCACAAGAAGAAAATCCTAAGGCAAACAGTATAAAAATAAGCTACTTAACTGAAGTTTAAAGACTTTTCAAACACGGAATGAATAAGCTTTACGAAAAACAACTTTTATATAAAAATAACTTTTATAAAAACTTTATAAACTTGAAAATAAGCACAAATAAGCTATGAAAATAAATGATCTAAGACAATCAAAGCATAAAAACACAATCTTTAATCAAATAAGCAACACAATAAGCATGTAACAACAAGATCAAGCAAGAAAGAAAGGTAGAATGAGAGATTAAAAGCAAGAAAATTAAAGAACACTTACTTGGAATTAAAGGGTAATTAAGGTGCAAGACATGTATTTAAATTTGACATGAAAAGTAAATGACAAGTAATTAAAAGGTGGAAGACTAATTGTCACCTTAGCCAACAAAATGAAATGATAATACTAATGTTCTATATATAGGGGAGGATTAGGAAGCTTCCTCCTCTCCTTCATTTTCTCTTAATTGCATCATTAGGCCCTTCCTTCTTAATCTCTTTGTTAATTGCACCATTAGTCCTTAAGCCTTTGAATCTTCTTTAATCTTGGACTTTAATGACTTATGGCACGGGATTTCTTTAAACTCGTCTTTTAATTCTTCAATAAATAAGACTCGAGTTCTTCGGCTTTTGGTAAACTTCCGTCTTTCGACTTTTTCTTCGATAAATCTTCAGAATTAGTCTTGGACTTCCGTTCTTTTTCCACTCTTGACTTCTCGACCTCATCTTTCATCCTTTTCTTCAACAAAAGCCCGTAAATGCCTTGTTTTCTCCACTTTTCACAATTTCGTCCTAAATCATAACAAAAACACAAACCACGCATAATTCCGACATAAAAGACATAAAATACACGTTTTGGCTCGATTATTATTGTAATTAAGTGGTAGAAAAGATGGGTGTTTTCACACCTATCAAATCCCCTACACTTGACCATTGCAATGTCCTCATGCAATGCATTAGTTACAAAGCAAGATTACATTTTTCATCATAATATATCCACGTTGGCCTTTATTAAAGAGATAGAAAATTATAAACATTCGAAATAAAGAAATCAAAAACATACCTTGGGTTTTGGAAATGTCGTAAACAATCATCATCCTCAAGTTTTCACTTTCTCCAAACCAAACTTAAACACGAGATCATTGTTATTATAGGTTAGTAGACTAACACGAACTCATGTGGGCCAATTATTCACTTAGACTCCCTTATTCCTAGGTGTATCTCTTATATTTTATTGTTGTATTGAATGATCACGAGGATACATTGTTTGACTTATTTCGATAGTTTATTAGGTCGAAAATAAAGTGAACGATTTAATCAATAGTTAGCTAAAGGACAAAATCTTTTAAAACTGCTTCTCGGGACCTCATAAAGTTCATATCTTGGCATAACTCGCTTTGCGATTTGAGACCTTTCTCGGACCGATATTTGGCAGCGACTTCATACTTCAAACCTTGAGAAACGTTCATGAAATTATGGTCTTCTCTTCATATAGGAATTTCTTCACTTGAAGTTTTGAGAGATTCATACTTGGACCACGACTTCTTCATTTTTCTCCAATCTTTATTTTGGACTTTGATATACAACGATCCGCCTCCTTTTATGACTTGGATCTATTTATCCTCATACCTTGTTAGGGTCTTTTCGGATACACTTCTCCATGACTTTTGGGGAGTTTTTGCTTTTCGTCGTGTGTCTCGATCCTTCATATTAATTTTTGATAAATGATTCTTCACATCACTTTTGGATCTTTAGCAACAAAATATAGCCCTCATGCCTTGTTAGGGCCTTTTTGGACTCGCCAATCTTCGCATCCCGCTTCAAATTATCGTTGAAGCAAGATTACATTTAATAACTAGATTTTACTCAAGTTAAAAATTATCGTTGTCCCCGGCAGCGGCGCCATTTGATACATGGTTTTTACCTAGTAAGAAAGTTCTTTGATGTATGTCTAATCGAATTGATTATTGGTTTTAAATGTGACTCAATTGATCTTGGTTAAACACAAAGATTTGTCGTTGATGTATATTAAATGTGCAAAGACTTAAAAGTAAATGTCGTTAAGTAAAAGGGCGTTAAATTAAAAGGGCGTTAAAAATAAATCTAAGTCTAATTAAACGAAAGGGTGCGATATTTAAAAACTTTGAAAAGTAAAATAAATAAATGACAAAAATTAAAGTGCAACGGAAATTAAAATTAGACAAGAATTAAAATGAGAATTTAAAAATTAAACAAGACAAAAACATGAAAAATAACCCAGATCAGAATATATTCTGATCAATCTTGCCATAAGAATGTAGACACACCTCCCATCGGAATGTTTATCGGAATACCAATCGGAATCTGTCACTTCTCCTGATCGGAATAACAAACAACCTCAGATCGGAATGACGGCTTACCTTTGATCGGAATGAGAAACGACGCTTGGTCGGAATGTAGATCGGAACCCCTAATCGGAATATGTCACTTCTCCCAATCGGAATACCAAACTAACACCTCGATCGGAATGAGGAAAGGAGTACCAATCGGAATGCTGTCACAACCCCTAATCGGTACTGAAAACCCACACTGATCGGAATACCAAGACCCTCCAGATCGGAATGCTGATAGGAATATTAAAACCCTTATCCGATTACTCCAATCGGAATGTATAACCCTTTTCCGATTTGTCAGATCGGAATACGGAGGAAAAAGTACAAATTAAGCTAGAAAAATAAGCTATGTGTCTAATAAGCACAAGACGAAAATCCTAAGGCAAACCGTATAAAAATAAGCTACTTAACTAAAGTTTAAAGACTTTTCAAACATGGAATGAATAAGCTTTATGAAAAACAACTTTTATATAAAAATAACTTTTATAAAAACTTTATAAACTTGAAAATAAGCACAAATAAGCTATGAAAATAAATGATCTAAGACAATCAAAGCATAAAAACACAATCTTTAATCAAATAAGCAACACAATAAGCATGTAAACAACAAGATCAAGCAAGAAAGAAAGGTAGAATGAGAGATTAAAAGCAAGAAAATTAAAGAACACTTACTTGGAATTAAAGGGTAATTAAGGTGCAAGACATGTATTTAAATTTGACATGAAAAGTAAATGACAAGTAATTAAAAGGTGGAAGACTAATTGTCACCTTAGCCAACAAAATGAAATGATAATACTAATGTTCTATATATAGGGGAGGATTAGGAAGCTTCCTCCTCTCCTTCATTTTCTCTTAATTACATCATTAGGCCCTTCCTTCTTAATCTCTTTGTTAATTGCACCATTAGTCCTTAAGCCTTTGAATCTTCTTTAATCTTGGACTTTAATGACTTATGGCACGGGATTTCTTTAAACTCGTCTTTTAATTCTTCAATAAATAAGACTCGAGTTCTTCGGCTTTTGGTAAACTTCCGTCTTTCGACTTTTTCTTCGATAAATCTTCAGAATTAGTCTTGGACTTCCGTTCTTTTTCCACTCTTGACTTCTCGACCTCATCTTTCATCTTTTTCTTCAACAAAAGCCCGTAAATGCCGTGTTTTCTCCACTTTTCACAATTTCGTCCTAAATCACAACAAAAACACAAACCACGCATAATTCCGACATAAAAGACATAAAATACACGTTTTAGCTCGGTTATTATTGTAATTAAGTGGTAGAAAATATGGGTGTTTTCACACCTATCAAGGACTGGATTCCTTGCTGGATTGCGAGTCTTTTTCATATAGAACATTTTATCTGAAATACATTGTAGCTCAATCCACATCCTGGGCTCGTTTTTGTTGAAGATGACACGTGGATGGTTTTATTCGTTCTCATCAAGTCACACGGATTAATATCCAAAAATGGATAAAATGATTATTGGCTGGCGAAATACTATTGGTTGAAAGGAAAGATAGTGGGAGTTACTGTGTTGATTTGGTATTAAATGAAAAGGCTGCTAGTGGCCAGCTGTCTGCTTAGGTGGTGATCCGAGTACAACTTTTCAAGCATTCTCATTGATGGATATATTGTCACATGGATTAAGCACAAAGTTATATATAACTTGGCAATTTCAGCCCTTGAACTTTAGCAGAATCCTCATTTAAGCTCTTTTCTTCATTTCTTTGGCAAATTCAGTCCTTTGACCTTCATTCTTGATCATTTGAGTCCTTTGACTTGGTTGACTTGAGAGTTGACCAGGTTTGACTTTGATCTTGACTTTTTTCCAAAATTGCATTTAAGTCCCTCAACTTTTGAACATTGTCAAGATAGGTCCTTTATCTTCTCATCGCTTGTCATCTTTGATCCTTCTCTTGTCTTTTCTTTATAAATGAGCTTGATTTCACTTGTTTGCTTCAAATTTGTATCCTTGTTACCTAATTAAGCACAAATACAAAACATACCACATAATACTGCTTTATAGCATAAAAGTTAGGTATTTGCTATGTGTTTTATGGTGATTTGTTGACTTATTGATATGAGATTTTGCTCATATCAAATCCCCTACACTTGATCATTGCCATGTCTTCATGCAATGCCATATTTTAAAGCACAAATTTATATTTTTCTCATAATTAATCCACCTTGGCCAATATGAAATCTTTTACACTACTCTACACTATATGATGCATGATTTTGATTTTATACAATGCAATGCAAAGAAGAACAATTCTGTTTATATATTTTTGATTTTTCATAAATGGTTTTGATGGGAAAACTCATAAAGAAATCAATGACTTAGATTAGGGATTTTGGTACCATGAACACTTATCACCCTCAAGTTTCACTTTCCCCATACCAAGCTTAAAAATGGGATCATTGCATTCACAAGTAAAAAGTGCATCAACTTATTCATGACAATTAAATGTGGAACCGGTTATTATTTGAGCAAATTGCTTTTGGGCAAATTTGTCATTATTTAAAGTGTGAAGCATAAGAAATGCAAAATCCAAAAATAAGGAAGCACGGTTTTAATCCTAAGTAATCCTCTAACCCATTACTTGAAAAACCACTCACAATTAATATAAGTCCGACTCAAAAGTAATAAGTCATTCGCATTATGTGTAAGATTCTTATGTCATGCATTAATAAGTAGCTACACACTCGCTAAGGAAAGAAAAATAAAACTCATGCAATAATTTACATCCGCCGCCTTTTTGAGACCTTGGATCTTCAATCCCGCAACCCGTCAAGGTAATATTGGATTGGAGCAACTATCAAATCCACGCAACCCGTCAAGGTAATATTAGAATTCAATAGCTACTATAATTAACACTTCACTACCCCTCTTGGGAGTCTTGTATAATTATTTTTTTTTCTTTCTTTTTCTTTTTCTCTTTTTGTTGGGAATCTAAACTTGTTAGATTCCCTGATCATTGATTTAAACATAATTAGGCTGTTAGATAGTCCCTTGCCTGTGCCTAGGAGGCAGGCAAGTTTCGCAAGACTCACAGAGATCTAAGTCTCTGTGAGCAACCTCAGAGGAGTCCATGTCAGAGACATTTTCAAGGAAGTCAAAGATTACTTGAAGACATACTCATTGGCTGTGATGGATAACAGCCAAGATGTATCAGGGACTCTGAGGGGTTGAGGGTTAACAGGGGTGGCAATACCCTGTTAACACTCAGCACACTTTGGACATGCCATTTGTGTGTTCGAGACTATGAAGAAAAAGGATACTGTTTCCTTAAAGCATAATGGAAGACTACCAATAATAGAAGGACATCATGTGACTGATGTGGGAACTTGTAAAAGCTTGTGTAGTCACCATCAAGTACTATTTAGGTCAATCTCGTAACACTATAAATAGGATGTGTATCCATGCATTAATGTTTAACACTTTAAGATATTCATAACATTATTGCATATAACTTAGTGAATCAAACAGCTACGACTGTATTCATAACTTAGGGTTTATTGTTGTTCAAAGTGTGCACAACACATTGTCATCAAACGGTGTTATCCATAACACTTGTAATTCTTTATTATACAATAATAAGATTACGTTTGAAAAGTAATACCTTGTGTTGATTAAGTTAAGATTAGGGTTTCTAGCATTGATTAGGGACTTTCAATTGGTATCAGAGCGGTGTTTGATATTAAAACCTTCAAGAAACATTGTTCTCAGTTTTATATTCAAGATCTACCATGCCAGAAACTTCTAACCCACCACAATCACCTTCCACAAACCCATCTTCACCAAGACTCAACCCTCCTGCCAATGACGATGATCTACCCCAACTTCATGACTCAAGAGGTGGATCACACGTCACTAGTGTACCAGTCTTTGATGAAGAAGATTTTGCCAGTTGGAAGAGTCAATTTCTTGTGTATCTCGATGGACTTGAACCTTTTCTTCTAGAAATTTTAGAAAATGGCCCTTATATCCCCATGGCGCTTACATCCACTTAAGAAAACCCTCTTCCCAAACCTCTCAAACAATGGAATCCAGCTGATAGAAAATTGGCAAACCAAGATAAACGTCTCAAAAGCATCATAATATCCTGTCTTCCCAAACATATCATGAAGTCTGTCATTCAGTGTCCCACAGCTAAACAAATGTGGACAGACCTCATCCTTGGCCATGAAGGGCCCTCTAAAACAAGAGAGACAAAGATTCAGGCACTCAGACTCCAGTTCAATGCCTTCAAGTCACTTGAAGGTGAAAAGGTTCAGCAAACCTATACAAGGCTGAAGATTCTTCTCAATGACCTAGCAATGAATGATGTCACTATTGGTCAAGCTGAGATCAATGCCACATTTGTCAACAGCCTTCCTAGAAAGTGGCTGAGTATGAATCAGACTCAGAGAGCTAACAACTCAATCAAAAATGACACCCTTGCTCAGCTTTATGGAAAGTATAATTATGAAGAAGGGCTGATTGATACTATTTACAAGTCAGAGACTAAAAGATTTGTTGTCCAAGGAGCATCTTCTAAAGCCTTGATCTCTGCAACACATCCTCATGACAGCGATTCAGATGTTGAAGAAGACACCCGCAGCAGCCAAGAGTTCTTGACAGACCTTAATGCAGAGTTTCATGAAAGAGCCTTGCTAGCCAACCAAAGAAGATTCTTCAAAAGATCAGGAAGATTAGGATCAGCTAGTAAACCAACTGACAGGTCAAAAGAAACTTGCTTTGCCTGTGGAAAGCTTGGACATTTTCAAAAAGACTGTCCTTCCACCAAGACATCCTCACCCTCTTATCCATCATCTTCATCCAAACCTTACAAGTTCAAACAACATAACAACTCATCTCACCAATCCAATTCATCAGACACTGAGAAGAAGGATTACAAAAACAAGTACAAGGCACTTAAAGTTGAGTTAGAACAAATGAACTTGAAGCTTGAAGCTCTGTCCAAGAAGAAGGGTGTTGATAAAAAGACAGAGAAAGGGTTGGTTGCTGAAGCTTATGATTGGAATGATGAGCCACTGACTTCAGATGAAGAAGACACCACCAGAGTCAGGGCTTTCATGGCAATAGCTGAGGATGAACCAGGTGTTGGAAAAGGTGATGCAAGATCAGGACAATGGGTTGACATCACAATGAAAAAGGTACACAGGCTTTTATCCATGTCTGATAGTGATGAACGTAAGCATGTCCTCGATTACACCATTTTTGATTTACACTTTGTTGAAGAACAAAGAAAGAACCTGCTTGATAAGTTTCACTCTGTTAAATCTGAACTGCTAAATGCTAAATCTGAATGTGAAACTCTCAGGCGAGTTAATTTAGAGAAAATATCCCTGCAAAATGAAGTAGCTAGATTAACCTTGAAAAACATTGCTTTAAATGATCAAGTCTCTGAATTAAACAACTTAATTGAAAAATGGTTGTGTGCTAGGTTCACTATAGATCAATTGCTTAATGATGAAGTGCCTGCTGACTTAAAAAGGGATATATCTGCTAAGAAAAAAAAGCTGAGAATTCTCACCAAACCCAAAGACATTTTCTTCAAATCTACAGAGACAATTCATATGTCAGATACCACTCTGACTAATGACCCTGTCTCTAAAGATGTGACTGAGTTACCACCTCTGACCAAACTCTCTAGAGTTGAACCTAGTAGTTCCTCTCGAGCTGCTAAGGGTGAACTTAGATCAGATATTGAGAAACCTCCAGCTAAAGTTTTTCATGTGCCTGCTAAAATAACTGGTAAACAAGTAGCTTTTAAGCCTGTTGCTACTAAAGCTGTGAATCAGGTTGACCCTACCACTGAAGATCGCCTGTTGTCTCTAATGAAAGAAGTAGAACTCTTGAAACAACACATTAAGCCTTCCGCTGAATGCTCTACTTCACATGAACCTAAGTCAGTCCTAGGTGAACCCAAAGGGGAAAGGTTAATCAAACCTTATTGCAATATATGTAAAAACACTCACCGTGTGACTTTAGATCATGATAGACACATGACAGCTAAAAGAGCTCAAACACCCTCTAGGGATAGACCATAGAGTTCCAAAAGACAACAGGGAAATTACAAACCTTATCCTCCCTGTAAATTTTGTGGGTTCACAGACCATCACTCAGACGAGTGTGGTGACTTCCCTGGGTGTGATATATGTGGAAGTTATAACCATGAAACAGTGAATTGTCCCTCCCAACGCCAGAAGTTCTACAGGAACACAAGAGTTGCTAATCAGCAATTCAGGGAACCCACTGGAAAGTGGGTTCACCATAGGAACTAACCTGTTTCTATGTATCTGTGCAGAAATATCTCAAGGAATCGGTATGGTATCTAGACAGTGGCTGTTCTAGACACATGACAGGGATTCAACAATACCTGCACAGATACTCAAATGAGCCAGGTCCTAAAGTGGTGTTTGGAGATTAATCTTCAGGTGACACAGAAGGATATGGCTCAGTGAACTGCAATGGGATTACATTTACCAGGGTTGCATATGTGAATGGTCTTAAACACAATCTTATTAGCATCAGCCAATTGTGTGATGCTGACTATAAGGTTTTGTTTACTAAGACTCAGGGAACCATATTCAACAAAAACAATGATGTTGTGCTTATTGCACCTAGAAGAAGAGATGTTTATGTCATCAATATGGCTGTTTTCTCTGAAGACAACTCAAATTGTTTTCTTGCTAAAGCCTCTGAAAGTGTCAATTGGCTGTGGCACAAAAGACTGTCTCATCTCAACTTCAAGAACATCAACAAGATAGCCACACAAAACCTGGTTGCTGGTCTACCTTCAGTAATGTTTTCTAAAGACAAGACTTGTTCTGCCTGTGTCAAAGGAAAGCATCACAGGTCTTCTTTCAAGACTAGGCAATCATTCTCTATTGACAAGTGCTTACATCTCCTTCACATGGATTTGTTTGGGCCTGTCAAACCTCAGACCATTAATCACAACAAATACACCTTGGTCATAGTTGATGAACTTTCAAGATACATATGGGTGTTCTTCCTTAGAAGGAAAAGTGATGCAGCTGAAACCATCATGTCCTTCATCAGACAGGTTGAAAATATGAATGATGTTAGAGTCAAAGCTCTAAGAAGTGATAATGGTACTGAATTCAAGAATCATCAACTTGAATCTTTTTGTGATGAAAAAGGGATTTCACAGAACTTCTCTTCAGCTGGCACCCCTGAACAAAATGGTGTGGCTGAAAGAAGAAACAGAACTTTGATTGAAGCAGCCAGAACTATGTTGAATGGTGCAGCCTTACCAAAGCAATTTTGGGGAGAAGCTGTTCACACTGCCTGCTACATACAAAACAGATCAATCATTGTCAAAAGACATGGTAAAACTTCCTATGAAGTTTTCAGAAAAAGATCTCCAGATGTCAGCTATTTTCATGTGTTTGGATGCCCTGTGTTCATTTATAACTACAGGGATTGTTGGGAATAAATTAAGGCCAGATCACTTGAGCGCTGACAAGAACAAAACAAGTGTTGACAAGAACAAAGCAAGCGCTGACAGCTCAAGCGTTGACAAGTTAAAGTCAAGCGTTGACAGATTGAAGACAAGCACTGATGGAATATATAAGCTACACGGTTATTATATTCTAGAATACTTCTAGTAAGGATAGAAACGACAATGTATTTTCTATGTTTATCTTTACCTAGAATAGTTGATACGTAGCTTATTGTACAAGGCTTCTTAGTCTATAAAAGAAGGCCTTTAGGTTAATGTTCAATATCAAGTTTTACATAAGTTTTCATTCGTAAACATATTTCATTGTAAGCAAGTTCGATATTCATAATCAAAGTGAAAGTTTTGTTTACATCTTGTGTTCTTGTTTAAGTGTTAAATTCCGCATAACACTTAGATCCACAAAGCATATAACAAAGGTTTGTCTATGTGTTATACTTGATCTAATCTCGTATACACAAAGCTAATCGATCTAAGTTTGGGATCAACAAGTGGTATCAGAGCTTGTTGAGGAACTTTTGATCTTTGAAGAACACCAGAACGATACACGAACACCAAAACCCTAATTTTTCTTAGTAACCCTAAAAACACCAAAACCCTAACAACATCATGTCTGAAGCAATAACCACCTCCTCCTCACCCTTACCAAACATCAGGATTCCCATGCTTGATGCAACCAACTTTGACTTATGGAAGTTCAACTTTGAACAATATCTAGGGATCTATGACTACACACTCTGGGAGATTATTGAATATGGAAACTCATTCAATAAAGCTCAAAAGATTCAAGACGCCATTACTCAAAGATCAGCTGTTGAAGGATGCCCTGAGGAAGATAAGAAAGAAAAACCTGGAGATGGTAGAGCTGTAGGTGCTGACGATGTTGCAAAGAAAAGGGTTGATATGAAAGCCCTTAATATTCTGAAAGTTTCTTTGGGACAAGAAAACCAGCACAAATATAGAGGCTATGAATCTGCTAAGGATCTTTGGGAAGTGATTGTTGTAGAATTACCCCTTTAGGAAAAGAGGGCAATAAAATAGGGCAAGTGTGCACGACGATTTATGAAAACCGTGTGTGAATAACCCTAAGTGAGTTCGTTCTCGAGGAGGCTAGTGCGTTGTGTTAAGAGTTGATATTGATTTGTGATTATATTGGTTGAGAAAGAAATGGGATTAGAAGAGAAAGACGGTTACGAAAACGAATTAAAACTACGATGAAAAAGGCGTAAACGTAAAACCGTAAAAACGACAAAAATTAAAATTTTAACCTAAAAATTCCTAAAAATTACTAAAAATCCACAATAAAATTCTAAGAGTTTACAAAAAATCCAAACTTGCTAAAACCTTTTAATTAATTAAATAATGACTTTTTAATGCTAATTAAAGCCCTAAAAATCACAATTAATTATTAAAAAGCCCTAAACAAGATTTTATAGTTTGTAAACCTCAAAAATGACCTAATTAAGCTAAAAACTATTTTTAAAAATTTTAAAACCAAATTAAACTATTTTTAAACACTTAAAAACTATTAAAATGTATTAAATCTTAAATTAATTCTAGAAATTAATTGAAAAGTCTAAAAAATATTTGGAAAGTGACAGAACTCCTAATTTAATGTCCTTAACCTAGGAAAAATGTAAAAACAAGAAAAAATAAAACTTCAAATTTTAATAAAATAATATTAAAATATTCAAAAAAATAAAAAGTTTGTAAATAAATTCTAAAAAATTACCAAAAATCCTAAATAATGTAACTAAAACAAAAATGCAAACCAAATTTTCTGAAACCTATTAAATAATTTTATATTAAATTTTAAAGTTGCTTAAAAACCCTAAAATCTTATAAAATTAAAAATAAGCTAAATTGAAAACCTAATAAGCTGTAAACCTCAAAAGTTTGATTAAAAACCTAAAAATTATTTTTCCTGATTTTTAAATTACTTTTTACTATTTTTAAATGACTTTCTAAAAATTAAACTTAAAATAATCCTAATAAATAAAATAATAAAGAAAAAAAATTACTTTTTGCTCAGAAAAGTCAAACAACCTAACAAAAACTTAAGAAAAATGCTAAACAGAAATAAGCTATAAGAAATAAGCTATAAACAGCTTATTTACAAGCTGTTAACTTAAATAAGCTTAAAAACAAAACACCTTAAGTAATTAATGAAATGAAGTATAAACGTAAAAAGTCATCTGGATCACTGGTAAGCACGCTACTCCTTGGAACGCAAGGTCGCGTGTTCGAGTCCAGGCAGGGTGAACTTTTTACAAAACTTTTTTTTTTTAACTTTTAAAACTTAATCTAGTAACTTAATTACTCATTAAAACACAAACAAAATACAAATTAAACCAAGATTAGGCTAGAATGAATCAAAAACGTGCCCAGGTTGTTAAACTTCTGAAGAACACAAGTGAAGTTTTCTTCACTTGTGAAAAGGAGGTTCAAGAGGGCTTAAACCTTGATTTGTGGTGTTGATTATTGGACAAGAAGGCACCCTTATACTCTTTGGAGTATAAGGAGTCAATGCATACACATAAACAGGCCAATAACTTAACAAAAATTCACACAAATCAACAAGTAAAAGTTCTGATAAGGCTTATGTTACTGATGTATGTTTGCTGATACACAATGCACACAAATGAATTTCAAAAGCTCATAACCAGCATACAAATCCACCAAGAAGCATGTAAATGAATCACAATCCTAGAACAACTTCCTATCTAACAACTTGTAAGAAATCAAGCACCAATTTTCACAAAATCATACACAAGGCAAACTTTCTGATTTTTAGCTATTTCTTCCAAATTTTATCATGCAAAGTGTTCAAAACTTGTTCAAACTGAAACTTAAGCACACTAAACACCTAATTACTAACTAATAAGTGTATTCCAACATCTTTTAACACATAATCAACCAAGTAATCTTACTTAATGTGCAAATCCAAACACCCCTTTAAATCCGAATATCAATTTTTTTTCAAAGCAAACCCAATCAAGACTTAACCAAAGTGATTGAACACTATCCAAGCATGCATACAAGTCCTATTTAAGCAGATTTAAGCACTCAAACATACATTTAAACACTTAACAAGCAGAATCACAAAAAACACATAAAATTTCAGAAAGCTAAAATTTGAAAAGGAAACAAGAGACTACCTAAAGGGTCCTACATCCAGGACCCTTAGTGGTTGAAAAAACACCTCCATATAGGCTGGGGCCTATGCAGAACTTTGTTGATGGGATTATGAGATTTTACTTAACAAAATGGGAAAAATTGTTTCTCCTTGAACCTGCTAAGAGAGAAAAGGTAAAAGCTGTGTAAAAGAGCTTAAGGCTTGCTCCTAGCTTATAGATTAAGCTAGAAGAAAGCTTGAGCTTGTGGGTAAGGTTATGATAAGCTTAAAAATAGGAAATGTCCAATCCAATGGATATTTTACACTTGGGTACCCACTACACCAGAACAAGCCATGGTGTTATGGACATACACAAGGTCAAATACCATCAATCCAACACTCTGAATCAACATTTTAACAGGTTTATATGAAAATTTAAGGTAGAAGAAATCTTTGAAAAACAAACAGAAACTTTAAAACTTGAAAACTTTTTGCTAAAAATCAAACCAAACTCAAACAATAAACTTAAATCAACTAAAAATGTAAAGGGAACTCAATATTTCTCATCAGCAACACTTAAACCATTTATATTAATGCATAAACTGGCTTTACAAAGTTTGTGAAAAAGGAGAAAAATCAAGAACAAGAACTATGATACGTCCTAAAGGCCTTTATATAGAGGCTTACAATGTGATTCTAGAAGTGATAAGAAGCTAAAACCCTAACACTTGAACTTCCAATCTTGCCCTTGGACGATTTTGAATTTTTCAGTCAAAAACAAAGCCATGTGATGTTCTTGGCATTTTGTGGGATGCCAGTGATGTAGAAGCAATCTAGGTCGTTCATTTAACCTTTGAGAACAAGAAATTGCTGAGGGTTGTTGATCTTGCTGCCAAGTTTTGTTTGAGAGTGAAAAGTGGGGCAGGGGAGGGTTGGAGGGACATGTGAGGTGATGGTGATGGGTGTTTAAGGGTAGTTTTGGGTTTAAGGGAAGGTTAATCATGGATCTGGAAATAATCAACCAAAAACCCCTTGTTTTGATTGATGTTCATCCTGGAAAAATTAGGGTTTAAGGGTGGATTAGGGACGGGTTTAATCTATTTTAGGTTAATGGTTTTTTTAAATTAAGTGTTTGGAGGGAGATTTAAACTGAATTAAGTATTCAGTTTATGGTGAGTGGAGAGTGACGTGGAGGAAGGGAGGTTTCTGATTGGTGGAAGGGTGTGAGTGGGTGAGGTGTCAAACAGGGATTGGAGGATTTGTCTTAGGTTGTCTGGCAGGTTTGGCCCTTCTATTTTCATTCTTTGTTCAAGTTGTATAAAATGGCTATCAACGCCAAATTAACACACAACTTTTGGACTTTGGCAATTTTGGCACAACAAGTTTTGAAACTTGTTTTAAGGACTTAATATGCAGTTTCTTCATATTCCAAGGACTGATTTTGATATGTCTTCATACTTCAAGGCCTTGACTTGTTTGTTGACTTCTTGGAGGACCATTATTGACAATTTAGATTTGTTGAGGGACTAAATTTGCCAATTCTTCAAAGTTAAGGGTACTTTTTGTAATTTTGACAAACTTTAGGGACCAAACTTGTAATTATGAAGATACAAGGGTATAAAGTGTCAATTCTTCAAACTTGGAGGACCAATCTTCAGTATTCTTCAAATCTTCAAGGGTTTTCTTTGGAAAATTCTTCATTAGGGCTTGGTTCATCGTGCGGCTTCGTTTCCCGTGTTCGTTTTTTACTGATTCTTGTGATCTTTTGTCATATTCTCAATATCCGTACCTAAAATACACAAGCAACAAACACAAGCATATATTTGGGTATTTTGATGATATTTAATGCATTTTAAGCCCAATTTGGACGATGAGACTATGTATAAAAGCAGTCTCATCAGGAAGCACTTGAAGTTGCATATGGTGGCAATGCAGACACTAAGGAAGAAAAGAAAAAGCAACTTCTGCATGATTATGCTATCTTCAAAGCTCAACCCAATGAGAAACTGAGTAGTGTGAGAAGCAGATTGCTTGACATCACAAGCAAGTTGTCCTTCATGGGGACACAAGTTGGTGATGTTGACACCAATGCTACCTTTCTTAAAAGTCTTGGTGAGGCATGGAAGATTGAGGCAAGATCTATTCTTGCCAACAATACTTACAAGAGCTCCTCGTTTGATGACATCTACAACAAACTAAGACTGTTGGAAGATGAAACTCTTTCAGATCATGGAAGCAAATCTTCCACCAGCAATATGGCCTTCTTCTCTCATAGTGAAGGTCAATTCAATCAGAAGGACTCTTATATGCATCCAGTTACTGGATCATCATATGTCAGCGCTGGAACAAGTCCTGTCAACGTCTCCTTTTCAGACGCTGACACATTCATGAATGACTCCCCAAGAGTTAAACCTGCTGGTTTGGATTTGGATACTGTTTGTGCTTACATTGCTTCTTTGCCCAATGGTTCAGTGATTACATATGAGGACCTTGAGCAGATAAGTGATGAGCACTTGGAAGAGATGGACATCAAGTGGAACATGGCTCTTGCTAGTATAAGGGCAAATAGGTGGAATAGAAGGTTCAAGAAGAAGATGACCTTCAATGCTAAAGACACTGCTGGATTTGATAAATCCAAAGTTGAATGCTACAACTGTCATCGTATGGGGCACTTTATGAGGGAATGCAGATCTCCTAGAAGATCTGATGCTGGTAAACCCTCAAGTCAGGTTGTTAAAGCTCAAGATTCCAAAGCCATGGTTGCAGTTCAAGGAATTGATGGTACAGGATGGGATTGGAGCTATCTGGCTAAGAATGCTGAAGAGGACAAAGCTTTGGTTGCTGATATTGAAGAAGAGCATGTTGAATATGCTCTCATGGCACACTCCTCCTCTTCATCTGATAATGAGGTATATGATGATGCTTTTTGTAGCAAAGGTTATAGGTTAAACACTGATAGACTTAACAAAGAGGTGTTAAAACTAAAAGATGATATGAGCACTGAAAGGTGTAAATTGTCCAATTACCAACTAGCTCTTACTAAAACTGAGAAAACCGTTTCTGAATACAAGAAAATGGAATTTGACTTAAAAGATAAGATAAATATCTTAAAACATGAGCTAGATGGTAGTATGGATATTAGAAATATCATGACAAAGGTCAATAGAGACCTACAGGCTAAGTTAGATGAGGCCATTAAGAATAAAGATAATGTTGACCTCAAGATTCAAAGATTTGATAGAGCCACCCAAACCCTAGGAGACTGTGTAGCTAAACAAAGGGATCCTAAGGACATGACTGGGATTGGGATGAATGATTACTCTCTGGTTCCACCACTAGCTGGTGACTTCTATGGTGTCCTTAGAAAGGATTTATCTTGGACTGGTATACCAGAATGCCAAGAAGAGGAATTCATTCCTCCACCAAGAGTTGTCACTCCAGTGGAAGAGTATCAACAAAAACTGACTGACCTAAATGAGTGGAAGAAAGCTAACCCTACTTTATTTGTTAAGGGAGGTTTGCTACGTGAAAGTCCCAATGAATCACCACCCATTAAGGTTACTCATCCAGTCACTGGTAAAGCTGTTGACCTAGGCTCAAACACTGTTAGAAGACCTACAATTAAATATGCAGAGATGTATAGGAATAATAGGTCACCCAAGAGCCAAGTTAACAATCATGGAACAGGTTTCTTCTCTTCTAGACCTAAGAGTGTGTCTAAGAAAGCCTGTTATACTTGTGGTAGCTTTTCACATTTGGCATACAAGTGTGTCAACGCTCCCAAATCCAGCGCTGACAGGAAGAATTTCAGCGCTGATAGGAAGAAAGTCAACGTTGTTAGGAAGTCAAACGTTGTCAGACCTAAACCTTGTGTGCAGCAAAGTCCACAAGTGATTAGACCTGCCCCATTCTTTTCTAGAAGGTCTAACACTCATGGACAAAGACCTTTTCAAAAGACAAACACCTGGTCAAATAGGCAATGGGTTCCTGTAGCAAACCCTAGGTTCAACGCTGACAAGGGTAATTTCAGCGTTGATAGGACAAAATCCAACGCTGACAGAAACGTGACCAGACCTAAATATTTGCAGCCACAAGGTAAGAGGTCTAAAGCTTCTTCAAGCTTAACATGGAGACCCAAGAAAGAACAAAGCCCTAATGATAATGGAATTTCAATGACTTGCAATAGATTTAATTACATTTCAAAGGTCATTACAAAACCAATTGGGGTTAACTGGGTATTTCATCCTAAAAGGGATGAGAATAGGGTTGTTGTGAGAACTAAGTCTGTTCTTATTGAACAACCAGATGAATCCAAGTCTTCTGAGACTTGGGTTCCCAAAGAAAACTAATTTGTTTTCTTTATGTGCAGGGCATTCAAAGACAGATCAATGATTATGGATATTGGGATAGTGGATGCTCAAGGCACATGACAGGAAAGGAAGACTATCTGACGAACTTCACTCCTATTAAAGATGGTGATAAGGTATACTTTGGAGGGGGCTATGGCACCATTACAGGCAAAGGAACCCTTCTCACCAATAATCTGCGTTTTGAAAACGTCTTCCTGGTAAAAGAACTGGATTATAATCTGTTTAGTGTATCACAAGTTTTTGATAACAAAAATAAGGTTCTTTTCACTGATACTGAGTGCTTGGTGTTAAGCAAGGATTTTAAGATCCCTGATGAGAAATATATTGAGTATAGAACACCTAGGCATAAGGACATATATAATGTGAATTTAAATGGGATTAAGGTGAATACAAATATGTCTTGTTTTTATGCTAAGGCCTCAGTAGATGAAAGTAATTTGTGGCACAGGAGACTAGGGCACATAAATTTTAAAAATATAAATAGACTTGTGAGGCTTGGTTTAGTTGATGGTTTGCCTGAGAAGGCCTTCCACAATGACCACTCTTGTGTTGCATGTCTTAAAGGCAAGCAGCACAAGGTCTCATTCAAGTCCAAACAGGTGCATACTAGTTCCAGACCTCTTCATATGGACCTCTTTGGTCCAACTAATATAGAAAGTTTGAATGGCAAGTCATATTGTTTTGTGATCACAGATGATTTTTCAAGGTTTACTTGGACATTCTTTCTAGCTATGAAGAGTGACACAGCTGATGTTCTTATTGATTTTATCACTCAAATTGAGAAAAGGTCTGGCAATGAGGTTAAAATGCTTAGGAGTGATAATGGTGGAGAATTTAGGAACAGGAAGTTAGATGATTTTTGTGCCAGGAAAGGAATTACTAGGTAATTCAGTATTGCTAGAACCCCACAACAAAATGGGGTTGCTGAAAGGAAAAATAGAACCCTAATTGAAGCAGCCAGAACAATGTTGGCTGATGCTCACTTTCCTATAGCCTTTTGGGCTGAAGCTGTTAATACAGCATGCTATGTGCATAATAGAGCATTGGTTAACAAAATTCAGAACAAAACACCTTATGAGTTACTTTGGGGAAGAAAACCTAATATTGGTTTTCTCAGACCTTTTGGATGTCATGTAGTAGTCTTAGATACTAGTGATGCCTTAGGTAAATTTAGTGCAAAAGGTGATGAAGGTTACTTCATGGGGTATTCAGTGCAGAGCAAGGGTTATAGGGTTTATCTTAAAGAGGACAAACGCATTGTTGAGAGAGTACATGTTAGGTTCTTAGAGAATAAACCTAGTGATCCTGAGAGTGGTCCAAATTGGTTGTTTGATTTGGAACCCTTGTCTAGAAATTTAAATTATATGCCTGTCACTAATCCAGACATTGTGAAGGAAACTTCAAATATTGTGGAAGAACAAGTTGTTGATGTTTCAGGTACACAGGTTAATGAGAGGGTTAGATCACAAGCAGAAAAGGCATCTCCTACATTTGAATATGTCACAATTCCCATTTGGACAGATGCTTTTGCTGCTGCTGGACAAGATAATAGTGGTCTCCAAATACCACCAGATACAAACATGCATGGTTCTTCAGGCGCTGACAAAGGCAAATCCAGTGCTGACAAGACCAACTCAGACGTTGATGGCTCAGACGTTGACAATAACAGTTCAAGCGTTGTTAGCCCAAGCGCTGACAAACAAGGTTCAGGCGTTGACAACACCTTTGCACGTCTTTTCTCTTCTACTTTTGAACAAGGAGGACCTTCCAATGTTTATGAAGAGATTCCTGTTGATCAAAGAGAGTCTGATGAAGAGGATATTGGCAACATAGAGCGTGAAGTTGAGGACACCAGATTTTTTGAAGGAGGAGTTCTCACTTCCACAATGAAGAATCACCCCACATCTCAGATCATTGGTGATATTATGACTCCAGTTCAGACAAGAAGATCTCACCAAGGTCTTGGTGGATTTATTGCCAATATACACAAGAAGGTTGATACCCCTCTTGTGCAAGCATGTTTGTTTGCATGTTTTCTGTCACAAGAAGAACCCAAGAAAATATTTGATGCTCTCAAAGAACCAAGTTGGGTGGAAGCAATGCAGGATGAGCTTCATCATTTTGCAATTCAGGATGTTTGGGAGCTGGTTGATTGTCCTAGATATGTCAGACCTATAGGGACAAGATGGGTTCTCAGGAACAAAAGAGATGAAAGAGGTATTGTGGTCAGAAACAAGGCAAGGTTAGTGGCTCAAGGTTATACACAAGAAGAGGGGATAGACTATGAGGAGGTCTTTGCACCAGTTGCAAGGATTGAAGCTATTCGGATTTTTCTAGCCTATGCTTCATGCATGGGCTTCACAGTCTATCAAATGGATGTGAAGAGTGCTTTCTTGTATGGCACCATTGTTGAGGAAGTATATGTCATGCAACCTCCTGGTTTTGAAGATCCAGAGCATCCAGATAAAGTGTATAGAGTCAAAAAGGCCATGTATGGCCTTCATCAAGCCCCTAGAGCATGGTATGGTACTCTGTCTACCTATTTGGTGGACAATGGATTCAAGAGGGGCACCATAGATCAGACACTATTTACAAAGAAGAAAGGCAAACATGTGTTACTTGTGCAGGTCTATGTTGATGATATCATTTTTGGGTCTACTGATCCAAAGATGAGTGAGGATTTCTCCAAGCTTATGACAGACAAATTCAAGATGAGTGCTATGGGGGAGATGAATTTCTTTCTTGGTTTACATGTTCAGCAGAAAGAAGATGGTATCTTTATCTCCCAGGACAAATATGTTGAGGAGATCTTGAAGAAGTTTGGTTTTTCTCCACATGAAAAGAGGGCTACTACTCCTATGGATAGAGAACACCCTTGGAGAAAGATTGGAGATGGGAAAGATGTTGATGTTAGGCATTATAGGTCCATGATTGGATCCTTGATGTATCTTACTGCTTCCAGACCTGATATCATGTTTGCTGTGTGTGCATGTGCACGTCATCAAGTGACTCCCAAAGAATGTCACCTTTATGCTGTGAAGAGGATCTTTAGGTACCTAAGATGTTATCCTAGTCTTGGTTTGTGGTACCCAAAGGATCACCATTGGAGCTGATTGCATATTCAGATAGTGATTATGGAGGTGATAAGTTTGATAGGAAATCCACAACTGGTGGATGTCAGTTTCTTGGGAGCAGGTTAATATCTTGGCAATGCAAGAAACAAACAGTGGTGGCTAATTCTACAACTGAAGCAGAGTATGTGACTGCAGCAGCATGTTGTGGTCAAGTGTTGTGGATTCAGAACCAGCTGTTGGATTATGGGTATAATTTCATGCATACTAAGATATTTGTTGACAATAATAGTACTTTATGCATCATTAAGAATCCTGTACATCATTCTAAAACTAAGCACATAGAAATTAGACACCATTTTATAAGAGATTGCTTTGAGAAAGGTTTAATACAACCAGATAGGGTTGACACTGAGGAAAATGTGTCAGATTTATTAACTAAACCTTTTGATACTGGAAGATTTCAATACTTGGTAACAAGTATTGGAATGGTTAATCTCTCTTAATATGTGTTTTGGATTCTTTTTGTAAAAGTATGTACAGGATGATGCATTATTATTATTGGTCTTATTGATGATTTAGATTTTCCACTTTATTTTTCTACCACTGACAAAGGTTGCTTGAACACTGATAAGTGTTTTTGCAACGTTGTCAGCAATATAATTGTCTAACGCTGACAAAGCTTCCTTCAACGCTGTTGTGTGTTATCGGGGCGTTGTCATCAACAATGTTAGTTTTGTGGTTTTCAATCTAAATGTGCAGATGGTGTTAGCAGTATACCATTGGATACAGAGTTGCTTATGGATCAATGGAGAAGCATTTGGACAAGTTTTTTTTTATGGATGATGGTTGGAATGTTTCATTCCTATCTTGACATAAATTTTTATGTTCATGCATGATTTTAGCAAACTTTTTGTATCATAGTTTAAGGGGAGGTTTTAGGAACCTTTAGGATGTTTGGGTATCCATATGATACTCTTATCACAATTCTAGATTGTGTCCACAGGTGAGTATGGGTTAGTTTCACTAAACCATGAGGCACTGTAGCATGCATAGTATATCAACTTTGCATGCTGCCAAGACATTTTTGGCCTAGAATTGGTTGTGGTCTGTTGGGAGACTTGGGAATGATTTTGATATGGGATTTACCTGGGAGTAACAAGGATTTTATAAGGTAACTTTGTTGTTAAGAATTTTGGTTAGCAAGGGACACTAGAGGACTGTTATGTCTATCTTGCTTATGCAAGTGTGCATAACTGGACAGTGCTTGCCGCCCTATAATAATTATCAGCTTTTTGGTTATCTTCTCTAGGATAAATTACTTGTTAAGGTCATTTTTCACTTTTTAAAACAATTTTATTTTTGGACGCTGACAAGATTTTTCCAAGCGTTGTTGTGACCAAACTGGACGCTGATATGGCTTTAGGCGAACGTTGACAAGATTATAGCCGTTGGGCGTTGATAGGTTATTTTTGACCGTTGACACTCAATGGGACCTACCCAGTTGTTACTTTTTGACAAATTTTCAAGCCGTAATTTTAGGAGTTGTTACTTTCATTAAATGCATGAGATAACTTATAACTTTTTCAATATTTTCATGATTCGTTTTTGAAAATCTTTGCCTATTTTAGGCCAATCACATGCATTCTTTATCTCCTATAAATTTGGCTCCTATTTTAAACAGGGTATCTATAATTCTTGTCTAACACTTTTCTCTTATCAACTTCATCTTCTACAATTAAAATTCACAGCTTTCATCAATGGCACCAAGGTTTAACTCATCAGAATTGGAATTGGGGTTCAAGTCTCAACACAACATGATTGCTTATCTTGTTGCTGATAATGATTTGTTTCCTCAATACACACAAATGGTGGCGTATTTGAACGCATCCCCATTAAGGTATGCTCTTTCTCATGCACCACTCATTCCAGTCACACACATTAAACAGTTTTGGAACACTGTTAGTTCCTCAACAGTTAATGGAGTGACCACATTAACTTCTATTGTTCATGGGAGGTCTTGGGTGGTTACTGAGGCCTTGGTACGCCAGGCCTTGCATCTTGATGATGCTGATGGTGTAGCCATCCTTCCCATAAATGAAATAGAACAAGGGCTTAGGGCTTTGGGATATCCTTTTCCTGATGAAGGTACTCTTAATAAGTATCATAAGCAGGAATTTCCCCCAGCCTGGAAGTACCTCATCCACATCCTCCTTCAATGTTTGAGTCCCAAATGTACTGCACACAATGAGATCAATAGATCCATTGCCAGTGCTATTGTGTGCATTACAACAGGGCAAAAATATAACTATTCTAAAATGATTTTTGAAGGGATGTGTAAAAATAAGGGGACAAAAATGACTTTAGCTTATCCCCGTTTTCTGCAAATGATTTTTGATGCTCAAGGTTATTGTTCAAGGGATCACAATGATTTTTATAAGATCCTGAACAAAAGAAAGCTATTTTTACAAAGATGAATTCACCACCTCATAGAGACCTACCTTTAACCCAAGCCATGCTTGCTGTTATTGTAGCAGCACAACCCCAACCAGACCCCCAACCTCAAATTGACCCTCAACTACAACTTGAACCCATTCCTGAACCTTTACCCTCACCTGAACAAATGCAACTTGACCAAGAACACTTTGACGCTGACACATCAAATGTTGGCGTTGATGTGACTATTTCCCACGCTGACACACAACCTTCACAATCCCAAACACCCCTTAACCAACCCACATCTACTCATTCTTCCACACCTTCTTCCACACCACCTGAATATAGGTTGATAAAACGCCAAAGGACTACTGGAGTGTTCTCCTCTGGTGGTCCTAGCCATGATGCAGAGAGAACCACCACCACAAGTGTGGCTGGTGACCTGGATGAGGCTGGGACTATTGGTTCTGGCTTAGATGCTGGCCAAGACAGTCCCACCATAATTAAGTCCTCATCCTTGCCCAATGAACCTGACTTGGGAGGTCAAATCCCCACTTCAGAAGAGGGCAGACTGGAACCAATGACTCTTTTGGAATTATCGGCAGTCTACATTAGCTTGCAAAAGCAAAATGCCGACTTAGTACAAATAGTCAGCTCACAAGGCCTTGAACTCAAGCAATTGAGGGAGAGGATTGTTGTTTTGGAAAGTGATCATGCTAGGAGGGGTATGGAGGAGTCTTCCAAAGGGGAGGAAGATCAAAGAAATCTGAGTGATAAGGGCAGCCAAGATGGTCAATCAATGGATGTTGCTGAAGCCCTTACAACTTTGAAGGAACAAACAGGTTTTGATACGTCCTTAATCTCTCCAACCAATCTAAATTTATCATTTACAGCTATGTTGAGAGAGGTTACACAAGGCGCTGAGGGAAAATATTTGAGTGTTGACAAGACAAATTTGGACGCTGATAGAAGTATTTTGGGCGCTGATAGAATGAATTTGGGCGTTGACAACCTGCACATGAAGGTGATGTATTCCAGTCATCATCTATCATCAAGGAAGTTTCTACTCAGGTATTACCATCTACCTTACCAACCATTGCACCATCAGATAAGGGTAAGGGTAAATTGGTAGAAGAAATTGTTCCAAAGGATGCAGCCCAAGTTGAATTTGATAGAAGATTGGCTGAACAAATGATGGAACAAGGTGAAAAGGAAAAGTCACCATTTGTTGTGACTTCTGAAGAAGAAAGTGATAGAGCTAGCTCAGACTCAAGTGTGATGATTATAGAACCTGAAAGGCTTGAGTATGGTGATGAGCTTGCTAGGGAAAAGTTGAGAGACTTAAAATTGCAGGTTGACTTTGACATGCCAGAGGTGGTTCAGATGTACAATTCTTGGGAAGAAAGCTGCATGGATAATCCAGACTTGACCATTTCAGATCAAATATGGGGTTTGGAGCTTCTTCTTAGAGTTCAGAAGGATTGTAAGGTGATTTTGAAGCACAAGGCAAGCAATATTCTCTCAGAATTGAAAAGGGATAGAAGAGAGCTCTACTTTATGTTACTCAGATGTCATGGAGTTGGATGGACACATCAGAAGTTGAAGGCTTTGACATTTGATGAGTTGGAACATAGGGCTTATCCTATTTGGGTGAGAGTGCAAGAAGCAAACACTCTCAGACTTCTTTCAGATGAAAGAAAGGAGCAACTTGTAGAAGAGATGGAAATCAAGAAAGCTATGATAGTTCCCAGGCCATTGAAGAAGGGATTTAAACTTGAGTTTCCAAAAGATATGAATCCACTATATCCAAGTGAAGCAGTTATTAGAAAGAGCCTCAAGCTCTCCCCATTAGAAGCTTCAGATATGGTGCAGGTGTTACCATTAGATTCCAGGAATCCAATTGTGAGTTATGATGAGGATGAATGTGGATTCTGGAAGATTGGAAGATTTGGCAAGGAGGTACACACTTTTACCACTCTCATATCTTTATTTGCAAGTTGTGATAGAGAAGACTTGGTGGACCTTTGGAGGTTACTAGAGACCAAGTATGAGGCTGAAGCACCAACTTCAGCTAATGGAATAAAACTTTGGACCACATTCAAAAGAATGTGTGGGACAAATGAGGAAGATCCTGAAGTATGGAAGGATCTTGAAGATGACCTCAGTGGTCTTCAATGGAGGTTATATTCAGCTGCTGGTGTATACCATTTGAGTTTTACAAAGTTTGCTGAGTATCTACTTGTGGATGCTCAATATTTCACATCCAAGGCTGTTTTGGAAAAGATGAAGGACACTCAGCTGGAGATAGATTATTCAAGTGACGTGGCAAAGAATTTGATCAGATTTATTCATTACCAATATGAGAAGGTTTGTCAGACTCTTCCAAGTTCTTAATGTTTATTCAGAAACTTGATCATAAGAGTGGATATCAAGTTTAGGGGAGGATTGTTGGGAATAAATTAAGGCCATATCACTTGAGCGCTGACAAGAACAAAACAAGCGTTGACAAGAACAAAGCAAGCGCTGACAGCTCAAGCGTTGACAAGTTAAAGTCAAGCGTTGACAGATTGAAGACAAGCACTGATGGAATATATAAGCTACACGTTTATTATATTCTAGAATACTTCTAGTAAGGATAGAAACGACAATGTATTTTCTATGTTTATCTTTACCTAGAATAGTTGATACGTAGCTTATTGTACAAGGCTTCTTAGTCTATAAAAGAAGGCCTTTAGGTTAATGTTCAATATCAAGTTTTACATAAGTTTTCATTCGTAAACATCTTTCATTGTAAGCAAGTTCGATATTCATAATCAAAGTGAAAGTTTTGTTTACATCTTGTGTTCTTGTTTAAGTGTTAAATTCCGCATAACACTTAGATCCACAAAGCATATAACAAAGGTTTCTCTACGTGTTATACTTGATCTAATCTCGTATACACAAAGCTAATCGATCTAAGTTTGGGATCAACAGGGGTAAACTTGGAAAGTTTGATGAAAAAGCTGATGATGGTTTCTTCTTGGGATACTCTCCAACAGCCAAAGCCTTCAGAGTATTCAACATCAGAAGACAAGAAGTAGAAGAAACCTTCCATGTTAGATTCAATGAAGATGATGAAGTCATTCAGAAAACAGGAACAGAGGGTGATGAGATTGATTTTAATGAAAATGTATCTTTTCCAAGTGATGAGTTCTCAGAACTTAGACCTACCAGTCATCATCACTCCAACACTTTCACTCCTTATGTCCCTGCCTTTGACCCTCTGTCTACTCACAACATAGAAGTTCCTACCTCTCAGGAACTTGATGAAGAAGAACCACAATCTGATAGTCCCTCTCCTGCTATTGATGACTCACCAATTCTTCAAATACCTGAAGACTCTCCTGCTGATAATGAAGCTGTACCTCTTGATATGGCTGAAGAAAACTCTGACACAGAAGTAGTCTTTGAAGAAAGCCCTCCTAGTCAGCAGAATGAAACTTAAATTGTACCAGCTGTGCCCACAAGTGTTCTTGTCCTTGAGTCCCCAGCTCCTCAAAATAAGTGGTCAAGAGATCAACACATTCTTCTTGTCAACATCATTGGAGAACCTAATGCAGGGGTCACAACTAGACAGCGAATCCAAGACTCAGAGTCTGCCTCAGCCAATGAATGTCTCTTTGCTGAATTTCTCTCACAAATTGAACCTAAAAGAGTAGCTGAGGCTCTGGTAGAAGAAGGATGGGTAGCTGCTATACAAGAAGAAATCAATCAGTTCAAAAGGAACAAAGTATGGACACTAGTGCCAGCTCCACCTGGAAAGAATATCACAGGCACTAGATGGATCTATAGAAATAAGATGGATGAAATTGGGAACATCATCAGAAACAAGGCCAGACTAGTGGCACAGGGGTTTTCTCAGACTGAAGGAATTGATTATGATGAAACATTTGCTCCAGTTGCAAGACTTGAAGCCATCATAATATTCCTTGCTTATGCTACCTATATGAACATCACTGTGTATCAGATGGATGTAAAGAGTGCATTCCTCAATGGTGATTTGGCTGAGGAAGTGTATGTTGCACAACCTGAAGGATTTGATAACAGTGAGTTTCCCAACCATGTGTACAGACTTCACAAGGCCATGTATGGGCTGAAACAAGCTCCAAGAGCATGGTATGAAACTCTTTCCAATTTCTTAACTGAAAATAAATTTGTCAGGGGTTCTATTGATAAAACACTCTTTACCTTCAAGGATAAGAGTGATTTCATCATTGTGCAGATTTATGTGGATGATATCATCTTTGGGTCAACGAATGTCAATCTTAGTAAACGATTTGCTAAATTAATGACCAAGAAATATGAGATGAGTATGATGGGTGAATTAACTTACTTTTTGGGCTTTCAAATTAAACAATGTCCTAAGGGAATTTCAATTTGTCAAGAAAAGTATGTTAAGGATTTACTTAAAAAATATGACTTAGCTGATTGTGCATCAGTGAAATGCCCCATGCTTCCACCCAACAACTTGGGCCCTGATGAGTCAGGGGTCTCTGTTAATGAGACTTTATATAGAGGCATGATAGGGTCACTCATGTATCTAACAGCTAGTCGTCCAGATATCCAATTCTCCACATGTCTCTGTGCAAGGTACCAAGCTAACCCAAAAGAATCCCATCTAGTGGCTGTTAAGAGAATTTTCAGGTATCTCAAAGGAACACCATCCCTAGGCCTATGGTATCCAAAGGAATCAGGCTTTGATCTCAAGGCCTATTCAGATTCAGATTATGCTGGATGCTGTATTGACAGAAAAAGCACTTCAGGCAGCTGTCAAATCCTAGGAGGAAAATTGGTTGGATGGAGTGCTAAGAAGCAAAACTCTGTGGCTATGTCTTCAGCTGAAGCAGAATATGTCGCTGCAGCCAGTTGTTGTGCTCAGGTGCTCTGGATGAAAAGTCAATTGGTTGACTATGAAATTTTGTATGACAAGGTGTCAATCTTTTGTGACAACACCAGCGCCATTGCCATATCCAACAACCCTGTTCTTCACTCTCGTACCAAACACATTGATATCAGGTATCATTTTATCAGGGATCATATAATGAAGGGAGATATTGAGATGCATTTTGTTCCCACAGAGCTGCAACTAGCTGATATCTTTACAAAGCCTTTGGCTGAACCTTCGTTCAACAGGTTGCTGAGCTAGGGATGCTCAATATCTCAAAGCATGTGGCTTGATATTAAATGTGTTCATTAAATGATTGATTCTATATTAAATGTTTTTCACATGAAACTAGGTAGTTACTTTCCAAGTAAATGCAAAAAATATTCTCAAATATTTAATCATTTATTTTTCGAATATCGAGGAGACGAATAAGTTTTGAAAGGTCAAGGGACCCACTTGAGCAGTCATTTTCTCACTTTGCATTTAATGCGGTTGAATAACTATTTACGTAGTTTGAATATATATATTGTCTCTCCTCTCTTCTCACCCATCACCATTCTCATTTCTCAAATCTATTTCTCTCTCTAAGAACTTCTCTCTCTTAACCCATCCTCCATTTTCTTTCACCTTCGACCTTAAATCCATGGCGTTTTCAGTTCCTAAAGCAGCAAATGTTAACTTCGAGATCAACGAAAGCATCCTCGCCTCCAACAACGCCATTGGATGGATAAAGGCTCCAAATAGCACCTACTCAGATCTGGTTAATTTCATGCAGAATTGTGACCTAAGTGAAGCCTTCACCAAATCTCCAACCACCTTCTACCAAGAATACCTTAGGGAATTCTGGTATTCTGCTGAAGTGGTAGAAGACACTATAACTTTTAGCCTTTCATGCAATGAACACCCATTCGCCTTCTCCCTTAAAGATTTCTCGAGTGTGGCTGGATTGAAACATGGAGATGAATGCCTTAAGATCGTTAATAAAAAGGCTGTCAAAGAAGCCCTGGCCACACTCAAACCCTGCCATGATGTAATCCCTGCCCTTACACCAGCTGAGGTCCTCTCCAAATCTCCCCTGAAGATTAAGTATTTCACTCCCATGTGGCGTGTCCTCTTCACCCACATTGTTAAATCCCTGGGAGGAATGCAGGGATCCCAAGATCAGATGTCTTTCAACCATCAGGCTATTGCATATGGGTTGATCTGGGGAGCTGATGTTGATGTTGGAAGCATTCTCTTCTCCAACCTTGTAGAACAACTGAAGGGAAGAAATCAAGTCAGGGAAAAGAATATCTGCTATGTGCGCTTCCTGTCTCTGATCTTTGAAAGTCTGTTGGGAGACAACTACCACAACACTGCGTTGACTGCTCTGAAGCCCTACCGCATCACAAGTGACATCTACAAAGAAATAGGAGCTGAAGATGTCCCTGTCACCTCTCATATGATGAATGTGGCCAACAAACTACCAACAGCTGAGAAGC
This sequence comes from Glebionis coronaria, assembly GCA_025667525.1. Classification (NCBI taxonomy): domain Eukaryota; kingdom Viridiplantae; phylum Streptophyta; class Magnoliopsida; order Asterales; family Asteraceae; genus Glebionis; species Glebionis coronaria. The sequence continues at coordinate 380,782,727 of CM046875.1, forward strand.
CCTTGCTCCCTTCTTCTGAGAAGGTGAATACTTCTAGTGTGTCTGGCAAGTCTAAGTCTTTGACCTCTGGGCAGCACACTACCAAGTCCAAGGCTTCTTCTGGCCAACAACCTAAGAAGAAGAAAATCCCCTCTTCTTCCCACACCAAAGCTGTTTCTAAGGCCAAGGGAAAGAAGACTGACACCTCCTCTGGTCCAGATACTCATGTGGAATCAGATACATCTGCTGACAAACAACAGGAGTCTAGTGTCTCAAAGTCAGCTGAGACGACAGGAATCCAGCCTAATCAAGCTGATATCTCACAGGTAATCAGTGTACATTTTTAGAGGTTCACAAGAGGCCACTCTCATTTGTCTGTAGGAGAGAGTGGTGAAGTTAGGATAATCCTCGACCCATAGAAGTCTGTCCATGCACTTAGAATTCTTTAAGACTTCTGTACACCTTGTCTTTGCACCAGGGAATGATTCATTTGTGTTTATAAAGCACCCCGATGACCCTGCACCCTCTAGACAGTATTCAGGCTAACAACAACCTGAATACACTTATGTCTTAACCTTGATCAGCTGTACTTCACACAGCCTCTTGGTTCCCTCCTTAAAAGAATCCCAAAGGATTTATCCTTTTCAGGGGGAGCTGAATCATCACCCTCAGCTTTCCTAGGGGCAGCGTAACAGACGACCTTTAACCACATATGTTTCACTCTTAAAAGAGTCCTAAAGGTTTCTTAACCTTTTGGGGGGGCTGAATGATCACCCTCAGCTTTCCTAGGGGTAGCGAATGGCGATCCATAAACAACATATGTTTCACAATCAAAAGAGTCCCAAAGGTTTTAACCTTTTGGGGGGACTGAATAATCACACTCAGCTTTCCTAGGGGCAGCGAATGGCGATCATTAACCATATTTTTTTTTCACACTTAAAAGAATCCCAAGGCTTTATCCTTTGGAGTGGCTGAGTAATCACCCTCAGCCTCTCTGGGACAGCGAAATGGCGACCATTCCCCTTATATTTTTCCCTGTTACTAATTAAAACAATTTGCAGGCTGAGATTGTACAGCCAGTCACTGAATCCCATGTACAAAAAGAGAAGGAGGCTGATACAATCACTCCAGACAAACCCAATGATGAAGAGCCTCTGTTAAATACTGATGAAGAAATGCTATCACTGGAGGATGATGTCTCTGATCTTGAGTCCATGCCTGAAGATGAAATCCCTGAAGGGGTGTTTGAGGAGGAGGATGAAGAAGATGAGGAAGACCAGCTATCTGTCTCTCCTCCCAAAGAAATAGCTGTGTCCACACCAGCTGGCGATAAGACTCCTCCTCCCAAGGACGCTGTTGTTACTCCAAACTCTGCTACCTCAACAACAATAGTCTTCCAACGCCCAACCTATGATCCAACAGCTGAATTTCTGATGTTTGATCATCCTGCCCAAACCAACTTTGATCTTTTTCCAAGGGGGGATGATTATGCTCATCAAAGCCTCAACATACATAATCTTCAGCCTGTTCATCATCAATCAGACATTGAACGTTTATCAAGGAAGCTGGATGTGATCAAGTCTAAAATGCACAACTTCACTGTTACATTCCCTGGAATCATACAAAAGGCTGTGGCTGAGGCGGTTACTGAGCCAATCAAGGATGGTGCAAGGAAAGGTTTAGCACAGGGACTTAGTCATCTTTCAACAAGAATGAAGGATGTCATTGACGCAGAGGTCCCTGCCTTACTTCATGAGCATGAGCTAACTATGCACAGACAATTTGAAGCTGTTCGCAACAGACAATACCGTCATGCAAACTTTATTGTCAGTCGAGTTCAGGCCAACACCAATGCAAATGGCAACCTTCTGCTGAAGATTTCCAGGGCTTCAAGGAAGAGGCAACGTGCTATGGCAACCTTTGTTGAACAGATCGCAAGGCATTTTCAGACACGTTCATCCAAACGTCTGCGTAGCCAGGATGAACGTGAGGGGGAGAAAGAAACAACACTCAACCTTGCATCTGCTAAACAAGGCTCATCATCAGCTAACAACACCATCACACCTGTTCCTCTCCAAGTCATCACACCTGTTATAATACCTGATGATGAGGATAACACTCAGGGGGAGCAACAGAATCAAGATGGAGCTGACTCATCAAAGTCCCTGGTTTTGGTTAACACCAGCGAGCCTGGGGATGATGATGAACCAGCTGCCAAGAAGCTAAAGTTCACTGTTAGCTCCCTCCCCAAAGCAATTCAAACTCAGGCTCAGACAGCATTTATCAGAAGAGCTGATGTTTTGAAAAACATAAGTGTGGAGTCCTCTGTCTCGAAGAAAGGAAAGGAGATAGTTTTGGTTGACACAGACACCAAACTCAAGAAGATAGCTGCGATGTTAGAGACAAGAGGATCCACCACAGACCTTTCCCAATTCTCAACCTTTACACCTTCCAATGAGATTCCTTTAACCCCTGAAGAAATAGAGAAACAGGCTGAGGAATTCAACAGATTAAATGAACTCAAGACAGCCAAAGAATTGAATGAAGCTACTCTAAGGAAGATGACTCCACCTGAAAGAGAAAAGCAAAAACAAAGGTTGAGGGAAATGGAAGCAAAACGCGCTGAGGCACTAAGGAAAGTCAAAGCTGACTATGATGCCTGCGTTAACAACAGATATGCCCCTGGCAAGATAACCAAGTTCAAATACACCATTCATAAATCCACAAACACCACACAGATGATCTTATGGAGGGATAACCAACAGGGAAATATGAATTTGTTTGACAACTTCAGGCTAAAGACACTTGGGTTATCTGAATGGTTCGAACTTGAAGCCTTAGTTGCCAAAAGAACTGGACAGGCCAATTTTCTTCTACTTAAGACTATTAAGGCCAAGTTTACCTGGATCAAAGAAACAGCTGCCAAACTTAAGATTGATCCCCCTCCACAGCTTTTTGAACAAGAACCCCCAAAGACTGGCAACAAAAGAAGAAGAATCTCTCAACTTATTAAAGAAACTTTTGTTACTGATGATGTTCAAGTGGATGGCTTGCACAGGGATTTGATCCTACCCAATGGTATTGTTGGCCCTGTTGATGGTCAGACATATACAGAGCCTGAAAGAGGAATGACATTTATGAACAGGGCTTGCCAATATGCCTTTCAAAGAGAAGATGAGCTGTGCTTAGCTTCAACAATTCAGCTACTTTGTCACAAGAAGTCACTCAAGATCAACTCAGAGTATTCCAAGAAGTTTGCAAAGACTTTGCAGGAAGAATTAGATAACAGATTGGACTTGGCTGAAGCTGAAGAAAGGATTAAAAATGATGACTATTGAAGATGTTCACAGCCCAATTTTACCTTCACCTTTTATTTTACTTATGTAATGCACTTGTAATTTTCTTTAAGTATTAATAAAATCATGAGGTATGTTTGTTTAGATCTGTTATGAGTAAGAAGAAGCTGTTAACTCACTTACCTTAACTTAGTTAGATCTAGCATTATTTATGTTTAAATAGGGGGAGATTGTTGGGAATCTAAACTTGTTAGATTCCATGATCATTGATTTAAACATAATTAGGCTGTTAGATAGTCCCTTACCTGTGCCTAGGAGGCAGGCAAGTTTCGCAAGACTCACAGAGATCCAAGTCTCTGTGAGCAACCCCAGAGGAGTCCATGTCAGAGACATTGTCAAGGAAGTCAAAGATTACTTGAAGACATACTCATTGGCTGTGATGGATAACAACCAAGATGTATCAGGGACTCTGAGGGGTTGAGGGTTAACTGGGGTGGCAATACCCTGTTAACACTCAGCACACTTTGGACATGCCATTTGTGTGTTCGAGACTATGAAGAAAAAGGAAACTGTTTTGACAACTGTTTCCTTAAAGCATAATGGAAGACTACCAAGAATAGAAGGACATCATGTGACTGATGTGGGAACTTGTAAAAGCTTGTGTAGTCACCATCAAGTACTATTTAGGTCAATCTCGTAACACAATAAGTAGGATGTGTATCCATGCATTAATGTTTAACACTTTGAGATATTCATAACATTATTGCATATAACTTAGTGAATCAAACAGCTACGGCTGTATTCATAAGTTAGGGTTTATAGTTGTTCAAAGTGTGCACAACACATTGTCATCAAACGCTGTTATCCATAACACTTGTAATTCTTTATTATACAATAATAAGATTACGTTTGAAAAGTAATACCTTGTGTTGATTAAGTTAAGATTAGGGTTTCTAGCATTGATTAGGGACTTTCACTTTTTTTTTCTAGCCACTCATTTTTTTATAAGCCGCTCTTATTTTTCTTTATTCCTCACAAATAAAATTGAAAAGAATAAGAGGAAAAACACCCGCTAAGTATTAAGCATGACATAAGTCTAGTACACATAAAACGTTCTAACTTAGAATCTTAAGACGTACTTATACCAACCATGAATGATTAGTCAAAAATGCATAAGAGATTACAAAACGATTAAAATCGTTCTTGCTTATTTATTAACATATATACATGCGAAGAAAATAGAGGCAAAGAAAGAGAAGGGTTTAGACACAAGTAATTATCATGAAGTTTATCTAGCCCTTTTATACTTGCTTCAACTCTATCATCTCCCATTCTCCACAAATTTAAAATCTTAAATAATGAGAGTCGTGGTTGCTTAGCCTAATAGACCAATGAAGGACTACATGGTTAAGGATACTAGCTAGAGAATGCTTAGATAAGCAAACTTGGGTTGAGTCAAAGTATTCATGGCGGGCCTAATATGTCAAAGATATCTAAATTTGTTAAACCATATCCTTTATTATATTTTTTCTTCTTTTTCTAATTTTTTTTGATGAAAAATAAAAGAAGAAATATATACAATGCAAATGTGTTATTCAAATGAAAAATGTTTAAAGCAAAAATTATGAATGCATATTTTTGTTGGCCAAAGTAGATCAAAAATTTGAAAAATTTTTGAAAAAAATAATTTCCAAGTTATCATGAAGGTCAATGACAAAGTCTAGGTAAGGTCACTTCGATAGAAGACCCCCCTACACATAAGATAAACATTGTCCTCAATGTTTAAGAGTATTGGACTAAACTCCCCTACACTTATGGTATTGAATAGACTTTGTTTAACCAAAATTAAGGAAAGATCAACTATAGTGAATTCATTTTAAAGCACAATGTGTCTATGAAAAATCACAATAGTAACAAAGTGAACTGGATACAAGGGCCTCCTCCATAAGCTCCAAAGCACGTAATGAGAGAGCAACCCTACAAACAACGTGAAGACAAAAGGAAGGTCTCCCCTTACACTTATCCTCAACTCTATATCCTTATTTCTATCCTACCACACTCTAAGTCTAAAAACTCCAAACCTAGTTATTCAAGCTTATTTTATGAAGTCTCTAGCTCGACTCTCCCATACTTAAAAGTGTCTAAAACCTATCATGGAGAACAAAAGTTTTAGCCTTTTTAAGAAAAATCTCCATGATGAGGTAAAGCAAGTTTTCAATTATCAAAACTCTATAAAAATCCCCCCGGATCAAATACATAATTACCATCCCACTTATAACATAATCCAACAACTAACTTCCCAAGCAATGGTGAAAAGAGTGAGGTGTTGTTTTCCAAAATGGTTGCCCATATGTTCTTCCAAAGGTGATAAGGTGATACTCTTAAATCTCTCACAAGTTTTCCTTTTATTGCATCAGGCGGATACTAAGATGGTTTAGCAAGCTCTATACCAGGATCAAAAATCCTTTCCTTGATGGGAAAACAACAAGTGGTGGTTTCCTTAAAAGATTCTTCCTTGTAGGTCACATGGTGAGAGAAAGGGTGTGGAGTAATAGGTAACAACAAACTCTTTGAAGGAACCATCATGACTTGTTTTCCTTTGTCACTTTGAAAGGTTGAGGTGGAAAGGAGAGAAGGTAAAGGATCTTCATGTAATAGAGAATCTAGAAAGAGTATGTCCCCCTCCTCATAAACATATCCAAGAGTGTACTCAAAAGGTATATCAACCTCTAAAAACTCATCACTCTCATCCATGATAGAATCCTACTCATCACCATAAACATCATAGATTGGTATATCAAAGATTGATGACTCCTCAAAACTTAATGAAGTGTGATCATTAAAAAATGAAGAGTCACAAGTGGAGAACTCATCATCACTATCATCATATGTTGGTGTATCACAAAGAAGAGATTCATCATCACTAAAATCCTCATTGGTATCTTTATCATGGTGGAAAAGTGGGTTATCAAATGATGTTTCAAAGAGAGGATTGGAATGAATCACAAAATCACCAAAGTTAAGCTCTTGAGATTCATGAAAATCCAAGGATGAGGTAATGGAGGCAATTGTCTCAACATAAGGTAGATCATAATCTACACTTGTACAAGCTTCATTAAAATATTCATCATAAACTTCATCAAGGATATCATCTTGAGTTTCTTCCTCATTAATAACATCAATATGCTTCACCGTTTTGGGCTCATTAGATTTCTTTGATAACTTTCCCATGTTAAACACAAGTCTTTCATCTCCTACCCTCATTGTAAGTTCACCTTCCGCCACATCTATAAGAGTACGACCCGTTCTCAAAAATGGCCTACCAACAATTAGAGGAACTCTTAGATCCATATCATAATCAACCACCACAAAATCCGCGGGAAAGGTAAATCTATCCACCCCAACAAAAACATCCTCCATGATTCCCACCGGGTAAGCTATAGTACGGTTGGCTAACTCAAGAGTCATACTAGTAGGAATGAGCTCGGGAAGTGAAAGTCTTTTCCAAACCGATAATGGCATGATATTTATGCTTGCCCCTAAATCCGCTAGTGCCATGCAGTTTTCCACCCCCGGGAAATTGCAAGGAATCAAAAACCTCCCCGGATCTCCAAGCTTAGTAGGCAATTTCTTAAGCAAAATCACAGAGCAATTTTCATTTAAGGAAGCATTAGGCAAATCCACCAATTTCTCCTTGTTAGAAAGTAGGTCCTTGATCATCTTAGAAAATTTAGGCATATTTGCTAAGTCTTTTGCAAAGGATATGTTAATGTTGAGTGGCTTGAACATCCTCAAAAAATTTGAGACTTGAGTATCATCTTTATTCTTAAGCTTTTCCTCTTATTCTTGATGGATATGGTAAGCTTGGTTTTGGTGTAGGTGGAGTATTTGTTGTTGTGGAAGGTTTCTCTTTGTTGGTTTCTTCATTAGTAGGTGTGGAAGGTAAAGGAGAAGTGGATGTTGGTTGAGAAGGTGTAGGTGTTGAAGTTGTAAAGCTTGAAGGTGGTGAATTAGATGTTGAAGGCTTAGCACAAGGTGAAACCATAGTAGGCTTAACCATAGGAGGTGTAGGAGGTGAAGGATCATTAGTTTTTTTTCCACTTCTTGTTGTGATAGCATTGACATTAGCCCTTGGGTTTGTTTGTGTATTTGAAGGTAGAGCCCCTTGTGGCCTTTGATTAAGTGCCATCAAAATCCTTTTGGTAGACTCCTCAGTCATAATTCTCATTTGCTCTTGCATTCTCTTTTCACTTTCACGAATTATTCTTTCAACAAGCTCATTAGTATCATTTTACCCATATCCTAGATTTTGACCTTGATGGTATCCTTGATTTGGAAAGGGTGGAGGTGGTTGGTTAAATCCTTGATTGGGTGTATGAAAGTTATTTCCTTGATTGTAAAAGTTGTTGGGTGTTATATAGTTGTTCCCTTGGTAGTTTGTCCTAGGCCCTTGATTTCTTTGTAACAATTGAGGAGGATTGGGTTGAGTATCGGTGGGTGGATGGGGTGGAAAGCCAGGTGGAGCAAGGTAGTTATTTGACTTATAAGAGAGAATGTCTTGATTGATGTTAGGTTTGAAGTGCTCTCTATGTTCTTCTTGATACGCATAACAATTAACTTGATAACCTTGAACCTTATCACATTGTAAGTAAGAATGAGGACCTCCACAAGTCTCACATGAAATAGCAATAGCATTCACCTCATTGGTAGAATTTTTGTTCAAAGAGAGTTCGCAAAATTTCATGAGTGTATTAGTCATAGTATCAAGCTTTTGAGAGATAATCTTTTCTAATTGTGGAGGAACACTCTCTTGCACCACATGGACTCTCTCATCAAATTGTGTGTTAGTTTGCACCATGGATTTAGTCTCAATAATGTCCCATGCCTCTTGAAAGGATTTGGAAAGAATATTTCCACCCGCGGAGGAGTTGAGGGAATCTTGATGATGTGGTCTTAATCCATTGTAGAAAGTATTGATTTGGTGAACTTCATTGAATCCATGATTGGGGCATTTTCTCAATAACTCCTTGAAGTCTTCCCAAGCATCACTAAAGGTTTGGCTAGGTTTTTGTTGAAATCCAATAATTAGGTTTCTCAGAGCCGTGGTCTTAGATGGAGGAAAGAACTTGTTCAAAAACTTCTTAGTAAAGTCATCCCAAGTAGTAATGCTCTTAGGTGGTTGTGTATCTAGCCAATACTTGGTATTGCCCTCTAAGGAGAATTGGATCAAAATCAAGTAAATGGCATCATGGGGAACTCCATTGTACTTAATGGTATTGCAAAGAGATAGAAACTTCTTGATATGATTGATACAAAGATTTTGCTTGGGTTCAATTTTATTCTCGGTATCTTCTCGAATTGATCACGGTTCAAAGTGGAATGGTTGTTCTTGGTTACAAAAAGGGGTTTGGTTTTCTAAGCTATTAAAAAGGTAAATGCGTGAAGTAAATAAAGATAAACTAAAAGCAAGCAATTAATTAAAAGCAGTTAATAAAATAAAGCATGAATTAAAATTAAACAATTAAACAATAACTTAGAAACAGTAGAATAACCTTTACTGAAAAATGCTTGATTCAGAGTATAACACAAAAGCTTCATTCAGAATAACCTTGATGCGGAATAAATTTGCTCATCCGGAATGTTCCTTGATCCGGAATAAAATGACAAAAACTGCTCATTCGGAAGAATTGGACAAAAGCTTCATTCGGAAGATTTCCTTCATTCGGAATATATGTTCATTAGGAACATTTGCTTGATCCGGAATAACACTGATTCGAAATATTGATTTGGAATAAAACTGATTCGGAACAACATTGATTCGGAACAAAACTGATTCGGAATAGAATTGACTCGGAATATTTTAAACAAAAAGCTTCATTCGGAACATTTAAACAACTGATTCGGAATATTTAGTCAAACACCTTCATTCGGAACATTTAATAAAAACTGATTCGGAATATTTTTTAAACCTTGATTCGGAAGATCTAATGAAATTACTTGATTCGGAATAAATTGAATTGACTCGGAACTTTAACAAAATCACCCATTCGGAACAAAAGACTGATTCGAAATATTTTTTAAGAACTTTGATTCTGAATATAAAGACTCATCCGGAATATTGATTATTCCGGATAAAGACACTGATTCGGAACAATTTAAGGTAAACACTTCATTCGGAACATTTGCTGTTGATCCGGAATCTGGGTAGATGAAGAACACGAAGAACAGTAACAATATAATAAGACGAATTTAACCAAAATCACCAAGTTTTTAACCAAAACTTAAACCAATTTAACCACTAATCATCTACTAATCATAAACATCAAACCAAAACAATAAAATCACAAAACCCACTTACTTTTAAAGATCAAAATCAACCAAATAGAAACTTGAGACTTTGAATCAAAAAGAGAAAGATGAACAAGATTAAAGGAAAGATGATGTTGATTGATTAAGGTTAAGTAAACAAAAGGAAGGATAAAAACTTACAAGATTTGTGAATCAACAAAAATGAAAAATCACCAACACCTTAATGGTGTTGGTATCCTACGAAATAAAAGGAAGAACAAAACTGGGAAATGAAAAACTAAAAAACTAGTTGTAATGTGTGAAGGGAGGTTCTATTTATAGGTCTTCAAGTTGGTTGGTGAGTGGGCTTTCTCCCTTTCTTCTTGTCTTCTCGTCTTTTCAGAAAAGTTGATGTTTTCGATTTCGATTCGGGATTTGTCGACGAATAAATTCAACTCGTCTTTTAATTTCTTCGTTTAATAGACTTGAGTTCTTCGACATATGTAAATCTTCCATCTTTGGTCCTTTTCTTCGATAAATCTTCAAATAGGCCCATTGACTCAAATCTTTTGCATCTCTTGGACTATAGACTTCATCTTTTCGTCTTTTTCTTCGATAAAACCCGTGCAATCCCATGTTTTTTTCAATATTTATCCGGTTGGCTCTGAAAACACAACAAACACACAAACCACGCATAATTCCAAACAAATGACATTAAATACGCGTTTTGGTCTTGTTTTAGTAAGAAATAAGTGGTAAAAGGATGGGTGTTTTCACACCTATCAATTCCCCTACACTTAACCATTGCCATGCCCTCATGCAATGCTTAGTGATAAAGCAAATTTGCACTTTTCTCATAATCAATCAACCTTGGCTTTATTAACAATAACCACTACTACTAAAGAGATATATAAAAGCTTGAATGAAACAAAAGAGATAGAAAACCATTTTCACTTGAAAATAGCTATATGGAAATAACTCGCAAAGAGATCTAAGACTTACATTAGGGCTTCGGTGCTGCGAAGATTTATCACCCTCAAGTTTCACGTTCCCCAAACTAAGCTTAAAAACGAGATCATTGTTATTATAAGTTAGCAAATCAAACACTTACAAACATGGCTTAATTATATGCTTAAACTCCCTTATTCCTAGGTGTATCTCTTATATTTTATTACTGTCTTAGAATGATCACGAAGATGCATTTTTGGACTTATTGCGATAGTTTATTTAGGCTGAAAGCAAAGTAGGACGATTTGATTAATAGTTAGCTAAAGGACAAAATCTCTTAAAACTGCTTCTCGGGATATCAAAAAGTTCATATCTTGGCATAACTCGCTTCACAATTTGAGACCTTTCTTGGGCCGATATTTGGTATGTACTTCATACTTCATATCTTGAGAGACATTCTTGAGATAATGGTCTTCTATTCGTTAATAGAGTTTCTTCACTTGGAGACTTTTGAGGGATACTCCAACTTTGTTGACCACGACTTCATCATTATTTCTTCAATCGTTAATTGGGATTTTGAGATACAACGATCCGCCTCCTTTTCGGACTTGGATCTATTTATCCTCATACCTTGTTAGGGTCTTTTCGGATAGACTTCTCCATGATCTTTATGGGAGTTGATTGCTTTTCGTCGTGAGTCTTGATCCTTCATATTGATTTTGGGAATAATGCCTTTCACATCACCTTGGATCTTTAGCAATAAAATGGAATCCTCATGCCTTGTTAGGGCCTTTTCGGACTCGCCAATCTTCGCGCCCCGCTTCATAAGTTATGCCTTGGCTATGAACTCTTATCATTACCGAGCAACTTTTAAACGATCTTGGGCTAGAAGCTAAGTTATGTACGACCTTACTTATTGCAGATAAATTATTAGCAAGCGATGGGAGAATAGGCTTATAATCACACCAAGTGTGCTTGTGCAAGAATACCGACTTATAATTGGCTCTATCATTTCTCGTTCTCCACAATTTAAAATCTCTAGTAATGAGACTCGTGGATGCTTAGCGTAATAAACCAATTAAGGTCTACATGGTTAAGGATACTTGCTAGAATAAACTTGGATAAGTCTATTCGGGTTGAGTCAAAATAATCGCAACGGGCCTAATATGCCAAAGACTTCTAAACTAGCTATTTAGGCTGAAAGCAAAGTAGGACGATTTGATTAATAGTTAGCTAAAGGACAAAATCTCTTAAAACTGCTTCTCGGGATATCAAAAAGTTCATATCTTGGCATAACTCGCTTCACAATTTGAGACCTTTCTTGGGCCGATATTTGGTATGTACTTCATACTTCATATCTTGAGAGACATTCTTGAGATAATGGTCTTCTCTTCGTTAATAGAGTTTCTTCACTTGGAGACTTTTGAGGGATACTCCAACTTTGTTGACCACGACTTCATCATTATTTCTTCAATCGTTAATTGGGATTTTGAGATACAACGATCCGCCTCCTTTTCGGACTTGGATCTATTTATCCTCATACCTTGTTAGGGTCTTTTCGGATAGACTTCTCCATGATCTTTATGGGAGTTGATTGCTTTTCGTCGTGAGTCTTGATCCTTCATATTGATTTTGGGAATAATGCCTTTCACATCACCTTGGATCTTTAGCAATAAAATGGAATCCTCATGCCTTGTTAGGGCCTTTTCGGACTCGCCAATCTTCGCGCCCCGCTTCATAAGTTATGCCTTGGCTATGAACTCTTATCATTACCGAGCAACTTTTAAACGATCTTGGGCTAGAAGCTAAGTTATGTACGACCTTACTTATTGCAGATAAATTATTAGCAAGCGATGGGAGAATAGGCTTATAATCACACCAAGTGTGCTTGTGCAAGAATACCGACTTATAATTGGCTCTATCATTTCTCGTTCTCCACAATTTAAAATCTCTAGTAATGAGACTCGTGGATGCTTAGCGTAATAAACCAATTAAGGTCTACATGGTTAAGGATACTTGCTAGAATAAACTTGGATAAGTCTATTCGGGTTGAGTCAAAATAATCGCAACGGGCCTAATATGCCAAAGACTTCTAAACTAGCTACACCACATTATTAATATTTTTGACTTTATTGTGGGATATATACATATGAAAGCAACGATAAAAATTTAAAAATTACGACTATATGGCCAAAGTTAATTAATAATTTGAAAAATGCTGAAAAAGATGATTTTCCGGTTAAATGAAGGCATTTTAATGGAAAAGTCCACTTAAAACTTCGATAGAAGTCCCCCCCACACTTAATATAAACATTGTCCTCAATGTTTAAGCATGTGGGAAAAGTCTCCCCTACACTTATGACATTGTGCACGTTGGTTAAATCAAGTTAAGGAAGAGACGACTAAAGTGATCAATTTCAAATATGAGTATGAAGAAAATTGAATCACGATAGTTGAGAGATAGAACCGGATTGCGGATAACGCGGGAGCATGGTTCTTCAAAGGTTCCAAAAGTGCATTCATCCCTGTAATCACATCACCACACAAACACAAACAACCTATATAGGTCCCCCTACACTTAGGAGGTGAAACAGAAAAGGATAGATACCCGGGTTGCCTCCCGAGGAGCGCTTGTTTTTTATAACCGAGTCACGAGCCTGACTCAACCCAAAACTAGTTCATGGGAAACGTGGTGAGGGATGGAATCATCTCATGAGAGATGTCCTCACCAAAGTACAACTTCACTCGTTGGCCATTCACCTTAAAATTAGGTCCATTAGGTTGAGCGAGCTCGAGAGTACCATATGGAAAAATTTGGGCAATGGTGAATGGGCCGGACCAACAAGATTTTAGCTTGCCCGAAAAGATTTTCAACCGAGAGTTAAAGAGTAAAACTTTGTCTCCAACTTGGAACTCTCGGTTTTTAATCTTAGAGTCATGAATGAGCTTAGTCTTTTCCTTATAGATCAAAGAATTTTCATAAGCCTCATTCCGGAGTTCATTGAGCTCATTGAGTTGGATTTCGCGTAGGTCAATGACTTTGTTGATATCGAAGTTAGCCCACTTCAAGGCCCAGTAAGCCTTGTGCTCCAACTCAATGGGGAGGTGGCATGCTTTCCCGTACACGAGACGATATGGTGTACAACCAATCGGAGTCTTGTATGCGGTACGAAAAGACCACAGAGCATCATCAATTTTATCGACCCATGAGGCACGATGCTCTCCCACGGTTCGTTCAAGAATTCGCTTTAACCCTCGGTTAGAGATTTCAGCCTGGCCATTAGTTTGTGGGTGGTATGCGGTGGAAAGACGATGATTGACACCATACTTAGCCATGACTCTTGCGAATTGATCATTGCAAAAATGAGTCCCGCGATCACTAATAATGGCACGAGGCACACCGAATCTAGCGAATAGCGACTTCAAAAAGTTACAAACCACCCTTGCGTCATTAGTGGGTAAAGCTTTGGCTTCAACCCATTTAGAAACGTAGTCAATGGCTACAAGGATGTATTTGTTTCCTTTAGATGAAGGGAATGGCCCCATAAAGTCGATGCCCCATACATCAAAGATTTCACATTCTTGTATGAAATTTTGAGGCATCTCATCTTTATGTGTGATCTTGCCTTGTCGTTGGCAAGCATCACAATTTTTCACCATTTTGTGAGCGTCACGATAAATGGAGGGCCAATAAAATCCCGAGTCAAACACTTTCTTAGCGGTGAAGTTAGGACCAAAGTGACCACCGGTGGGTCCTTTGTGGCAAGCTTCGAGAATGTCTAAAGCTGCCGGTCCATCAACACATCGGCGAATAATCAAATCAGCGCATTGTTTGAAGAGATACGGGTCATCCCAAAAGTAAGTCTTAATATCTTTAAAGAACTTCTTCTTTTGTTGGGATGTTAACCCGTCAATGAGAATTCCACCCGCCAAGTAGTTTGCAATGTCCGCAAACCACGGGGTCTCATCAAAATTCGAGTTGATAGACATTAAGGTCTCCAGGGGAAAAGAGTCATTGATCTCTTTGTTCAGATGATCCCCTTGATGAGGATCCTCAAGTCTACTGAGATGATCCACGGCTAGGTTTTCAGCTCCCTTCTTATCACGAATTTCGATTTTAAATTCTTGAAGTAGCAAAACCCAGCAAAGAAGTCTTGGTTTAGAATCTTGCTTAGTTCACAAGTACCTCAACGTGGAATGGTCCGTGTACACGATTGTGTTAGAAAGGACAAGATAGGGGCGAAATTTTTCAAAAGCATAGACAACAGCTAAAAGCTCTTTTTCGGTTGTCGTGTAATGCAATTGAGCCCCCGTCATTGTCTTGCTAGCGTAATGGATTGGTTGGAAGTGTTTGTTCACTCTTTGGCCCAAAACCGCTCCAATAGCAAAGTCGCTAGCATCGCACATCAACTCAAAAGGTAGCTCCCAATTAGGGGTAACCAAGACCGGTGCCTTAGTTAGCTTATCCTTAAGAAAGTTGAAGGCTTCAATACACTCGTTGGAAAAGATAAAAGGAGTATCTTTTTCCAAGAGATGGGTCATCGGGCGAGCGATTTTAGAAAAATCTTTGATGAATCGACGGTAGAAGCCCGCATGACCAAGGAAACTTCTCACACCCTTCACGGTTGAAGGTGGAGGAAATTTAGCAATAACATCGACTTTAGCACGGTCCACTTCAAGACCGGCTTTGGAGATTTTGTGTCCTAGCACGATGCCCTATTTTACCATGAAATGGCATTTTTCCCAATTAAGAACAAGGCGAGTGTCTTCACACCGCTTAAGTATACGTTCCAAATTGGCAAGGCAAGAAGAGAATGAATTGCCATAAACTGAGAAATCATCCATGAAGACTTCCATAGTTTCTTCAACCATGTCATGGAAGATAGCCATCATACACCTTTGGAACGTCCCATGAGCATTGCATAAACCGAAAGACATGCGTTTGTAAGAAAATGTTCCGTAAGGACAGACGAATGTGGTTTTCTCTTGGTCTTGGGGATCGATGGGAATTTGAAAATACCCAGAGAAACCGTCTAAGAAGCAATAGTAGTCATTACCCGCTAGACGCTCGAGCATTTGATCCATGAAAGGAAGAGGAAAATGATCTTTTCTCGTGGCATCATTGAGTTTGCGATAGTCGATACAAACTCTCAACCCAGTAACGAGACGATTAGGAATCAACTCGTTGTGTTCATTGGGAACAACGGTTATTCCGCCTTTCTTTGGCACACAATGGACGGGACTTACCCATGGCGAATCCGAAATAGGGTAAATCATTCCGGCATCTAGAAGTTTGATAACCTCTTGTTTGATGACGTCATGAATTCGAGGATTAACCCTTCTTTGGCTTTGGATTGCGGGTTTAAAGTCATCTTTCATGAGAATTTTGTGAGTACAAAAGTTTGGATCAATTCCGCGGATATCGGAAATTTTCCAAGGAATTGCCTTCTTATGATCTTTAGGCACGCCGATAAGGCGAGATTTTTCTTCTTCTTTCAAGTCCTTAGTGATGATGACGGGCGACTTCTTCTTATCTTCAAGGAAGACGTACTCCAGATGGGACGGTAACTCCTTAAGCTCTAAATCCGGAGGATTTTCGGTGGAAGGCGCAGTCAAATTTGGTTCATCGATAAGCTCACCCGCTTCTACATCGATGAGAGTGCGACCGGTCCTCAAGAATGGACGTCCAACGATTAATGGAACACGAGGGTCCATCTCGTAGTCGACTACGACGAAATCGGTGGGAAAAGTGAATTTGTCGACTCCTACAAAAACGTCTTTGGCTATCCCCACTGGATAAGCAACCGTACGGTTAGCTAATTCCAAAGTCATTTTGGTGGGGACTAGCTCAGGAAGAGATAATTGCTTCCAAATGCTTAAGGGCATTAAATTGATACTAGCACCTAGATCGGCTAGGGCCATGCAATTCTCTACTCCCGGGAAGTTGCAAGGGATTAAGAAGCGACCCGGATCACCAAGTTTAGTTGGCAATTTCCTTAAGAGCATTGCATAGCAATTCTCGTTAAGTTGGGTATTAGCAATATCAAGAAGCTTCTCCTTGTCACTAAGAAGATCCTTAAACATCTTCGCGTATTTAGGCATGTGAGCGAGAGCCTCAGCGAAGGAGATGTTGAAATTCAATTGTTTAAAAATTTTAAGAAAGTTTGAAACTTGAATATCGTCCTTACTTTTGAGCTTCTCTTTCCTCAACCTTGAGGGATAAGGTATATCAGAAGAAGAGGAAGGCTTTGGGAGAGTAGGATCACTCACATCCTTGGGTGGAGGAGGGGTAGAAGTAAGAGGTGGAGGAATTAGGGAAGTAGAAGGTTGAGGAATATGAGTAGGTGACTCGTTTTCCTTAGTCACAATCACCGGTGTAGGTGTAGGAAGCTCGGGTTCCATGGTACCTTTTCCACTGCGAGTGATGATTGCTTTCATCTCCCCTCTTGGATTAGCAACGGTGTTACTCTGAAGAGTACCCAAAGAAGAGGATTGATTACCTTGGAAGAAACCAGCCATCATGTCCCTTTGGTCATTCGTTTGACTACTCAAAGAGTTTCACATATCGGCTCTAAGATCATTCCCTTGTTTCACCATGTCGCCCTTCAAATTAATAATCTGGGTCTGCAGATTCTTCACCAACACATCATTAGTCCGCATGTACGTTTCGACCTCGTGGTTGAAAATGGTGGGTTGGGTAGGAGGAGGTGCTTGATAAGCAGGTGGTTGGTAAGGAGCGGGTTGGTAAACTTGAGTAAGATTTTGAGGTGGATATGGTTGTCTTTGAGGTGGTTGGTATGGTGCTCAAGGTTGGTTTTGATTGGTTCGGTTAAGGTTTTGTTGTTGGTTTTGATTGGTTGGAGGAAAACCGGGTGGGGAAAGAAAGTTGTTTGAGCGATAGCTGAGCAAGTTGCGGTCACCTTGAGGACGAGCTTGATAACCGGCCGGAGGATAGGTACCGTATGTTGTGTTAACATTCTCACAAGGATAGTCTTGGGTGGAGGTACAAGTAGTTTAAGAGTGAGGACCCCCGCATATTTCACATGGTTGGCTAACAGCATTGACCTGAGCGTTTTGAGCGTTGATGCTTTTGGTGTTGTTAGCGGTGTGGGCAGCAAGCAATTCAAGAAGCGAAGTAATTTTGTCAAGTCTCTTGTCGTTGTCACTAGTGCTAGCACTAGCGGCATTGGTCCGAACACTCTTAGTTTGCACTCTAGACTTATTCTCAATAATATCCCAAGCGGCATTAGAAGACTTAACCAAAATATTACCCCCCCGAGGCACTGTTTAGTGAATCTTGGTCATTCATGCTTAAACCATTGAAAAAATTATTAATTTGGTGCACTTTGGTAAAACCATGTTGTGGGCATTTTCGTAAAAGGTCTTTAAAACGGTCCCAAGATTCACTAAAAGACTCATTTTACTTTTGTTCAAAATTAATAATTTCATTCCGCAAAACGGTAGTACGAGAGGGTGGGAAAAAGTAGTTTATGAATTTGGTCTCTAAGTCTGTCCATGTAAGAATACTTTGTGGCGGTTCCTTTGCAAGCCAATGCCGGGCTTGTCCCTCTAAGGAGAAAGGAAAAAGTTGTAAACGGATTACCTCTTGTGGAATACCGTTGAATTTGACCGTATTTGTGAGTTGAAGGAATCTTTTGATGTGGTCATGAGGATCATCAATGGTACGCCCCAAGAATGGTTGAGCAGAGACCATTTGAATAAAGCCGGATTTGAGCTCAAAGTTGTTGGCTACAATCGCGGGTATGACAATAGGATCGTTGTTGCCCTCCACATGTGCTTGCAAAAGTTCGATCATCGGTCGATTGTCCGGTAGAGGTTCATTGTTGTTGTTATTCATGTTGTTTTGAGGTGGATTAATATTGTTGTTGTGTACACCGGCCATGTCTAAGTTATCGAGAGTCTCGGGCTCGGGATAAGACGTTGATCGTGTACGCATGCACCTGCAAAAGAACTAACAAAGCAAAAACAAAGCAGATATATTTTTGGTTTTTTATGTTTTTTAATTTTTAGGATTTTTGAAAATTTTATATTTTTAGGGTTTTTGAAATATTTTATGAAAAAGTAACGTTCACGGTGAACGGATCCCAAAATCTAATTTCTCACAAAGTTCCGTTAATCTCTACGAAATGAGCCGGCTGCGGCGCCATTTGATACAAAGATTTTGCTTGGGTTCAATTTTATTCTCGGTATCTTCTCGAATTGATCATGGTTCAAAGTGGAATGGTTGTTCTTGGTTATAAAAAGGGGTTTGGTTTTCTAAGCTATTAAAAAGGTAAATGCGTGAAGTAAATAAAGATAAACTAAAAGCAAGCAATTAATTAAAAGCAGTTAATAAAATAAAGAATCAATTAAAATTAAACAATTAAACAATAACTCAGAAACAGTAGAATAACCTTTGCTGAAAAATGCTTGATTCAGAGTATAACACAAAAGCTTCATTCGGAATAACCTTGATGAGGAATAAATTTGCTCATCCGGAATATTCCTTGATCCGGAATAAAATGACAAAAACTGCTCATTCGGAAGAATTGGACAAAATCTTCATTCAGAAGATTTCCTTCATTCGGAATATATGTTCATCCAGAACATTTTGCTTGATCCGGAATAACACTGATTCGGAATATTGATTTGGAATAAAACTGATTCGGAACAAAATTGATTCGGAACAAAACTGATTCGGAATAAAATTGACTCGGAATATTTTAAACAAAAAGCTTCACTCGGAACATTTAAACAACTGATTCGGAATATTTAGTCAAACACCTTCATTCGGAACATTTAATAAAAACTGATTCGGAATATTTGTTAAACCTTGATTCGGAAGATCTAATGAAATTACTTGATTCGGAATAAATTGAATTGACTCGGAACTTTAACAAAATCACTCATTCGGAACAAAAGACTGATTCGGAATATTTTTTAAGAACTCTGATTCGGAATATAAAGACTCATCCGGAATTATTGATTATTTCTGGATAAAGACACTGATTCGGAACAATTTAAGGTAAACACTTCATTCGGAACATTTGCTGTTGATCCGGAATCTGGGTAGATGAAGAACACGAAGAACAGTAACAATATAATAAGACGAATTTAACCAAAATCACCAAGTTTTTAACCAAAACTTAAACCAATTTAACCACTAATCATCTACTAATCATAAACATCAAACCAAAACAATAAAAACACAAAACCCACTTACTTTTAAAGATCAAAATCAACCAAATAGAAACTTGAGACTTTGAATCAAAAAGAGAAATATGAACAAGATTAAAGGAAAGATGATGTTGATTGATTAAGGTTAAGTCAACAAAAGGAAGGATAAAAACTTACAAGATTTGTGAATCAACAAAAATGAAAAATCACCAACACCTTAATGGTGTTAGTATCCTACGAAATAAAAGGAAGAACAAAACTGGGAAATGAAAAACTAAAAAACTAGTTGTAATGTGTAAAGGGCGGTTCTATTTATAGGTCTTCAAGTTGGTTGGTGAGTGGGCTTTCTCCCTTTCTTCTTGTCTTCTCGTCTTTTCAGAAAAGTTGACTTTTTCGATTTCGATTCGGGATTTGTCGACGAATAAATTCAACTCGTCTTTTAATTTCTTCGTTTAATAGACTTGAGTTCTTCGACATATGTAAATCTTCCATCTTTGGTCCTTTTCTTCGATAAATCTTCAAATAGGCCCATTGACTCAAATCTTTTGCATCTCTTGGACTATAGACTTCGTCTTTTCGTCTTTTTCTTCGATAAAACCCGTGCAATCCCATGTTTTCTTCAATATTTATCCGGTTGGCTCTGAAAACACAACAAACACACAAACCACGCATAATTCCAAACAAATGACATTAAATACGCGTTTTGGTCTTGTTTTAGTAAGAAATAAGTGGTAAAAGGATGGGTGTTTTCACACCTATCAATGATCATTTGGATTATCACAAGGTCTCCCAAAAATGGTGTGTTTGAAACCAAGCTAATCATAGATGTCTTAAGCTCAAAGTATTTTGCGGGTATCTCGGGTATAACAATAGCATCAGCATATCCTTGTACATTGGATTGAAGGTGTTCCATCAAAGGTCGATTGTCAATGGCGGCCATGGCTTCTTGTGTGTTGTTCAAATCACGATTCTCGGGATCAGCTTGATGGACGGTGTTGTTTTTACTCTTCTCTTTTTCTTCCTTTTCGGAGGAAGGGGTTGTACACAAAATGGTATTTGTGCACGCCCTCGGGTGAGCATGCAACTCAAATCAAGGAGTGAGAGAGAAGCTCTCGTTCGGCTTTGGAAAAGAAGGGATTATCCTTTCCGAGGTTCAATAAGTAATACCCACAAGAAAGTATAGTATACGTAAGTAATACTTGGGTGCAAGACCCCTAATCAAGCTTTCCTTCTTAGAATACGCACTAGTGAACGGGGGTTAGGTGGCGCGAAGCACTTAGGTACCTATTAACCCTTAGACGACATTTCATAGCACGTCACCTTTATAATCACTTTGTAGTTTGTATTCTTTGAATTCTTGCCTATTGGAAGTATTTATCTATTCTTGCTTAATTAAATTTGATCGATACACGTGTCAAGGACCGGAACGCTCCCGAACACGGTGTATTGCAAAAGCAATACTTATAGAAGTATGTGTATTAAGTTTTCGTATACGTATACGTATCTACATATAATAATATATCAAAAACATTTTTGTATTTATTGGGTTTTTAAAGAAAATACTATATGTACGTGAAAATCGAGGAAATCCAATAATATATATTTTTGGTTGCAATCACTTAGGAAAAAGATTGCTTTTTGAATTTTTTATTTTTTAGGTCAATTCTTTAGGAAAAGAATTGATTTGGTTATTTTTTTAGTTTTTTATATTTTTATATTTTTGATTTTTTTATGTTTTTGATTTATGATAGTAAAAATAACGTCCACTTGGGGAACGGATACCAAAATCCAATCGAAACCGTCAATCAATAGTCTCTTGTAATGTCATGAACCGGCAGCGGCGCCATTTGAAATTGAGTATTTGTAATTTCGTTTATTCTCGATTCTTGACAAATTGAAAGGCCCAAAAATATCGAGCTTTTAATTGTTCTTGGTTGTTAAGGATATTTGGAATTTTATGTCTAATTCAATCAACACGTAAAAAGAGGAAAATATTAAGGCTAGGTATCCGTAAAAAAAAGTACACGTACCAATTACTATTCACAAAGTACAAATTTTTAATGCATAAAAGTAAAATTGCTTGAAATGTAAACCTAATGAAAGTATAAGGACTAAAATGTAAAATCTAGAAACTACAAGGACCAAATATGTAAAATATAACAAACTACCAACAAAACTTAACAAAATTACCAAACTTTCTAACTGAATTTGAAACAAACTGAAAATCCAGGGACTAAACTTATGCAAACCCTAAAAACTTGGACAATTATCTCTGATTATACACTTTAGTAAACAACAAGGACTAAATGGCATTTAAATGGGAACTTTTATGAAAAACGGGTTAAGCTACACAAATAAGCTGGCTAGAGCTTATTAATGAACCAAATTTAGTCTAGTAAGTTGAAGATTGCTTAAAATGGAAAATAAGCTAGGCTAGTAACAGGAAATTTCTTAAAAGCTTGTAAATCCCGAGATTGCTTATCTCAATAAGCCAAGAATAAGCTAATTTGAAAACCAGACATCCACAATCAAATTTTATTGATGAAACTAATTAATCAACTAACAAGAAGCTAGGAATGTCTTTTAGAATGGAAAATGGTCCACTGAATAAGCCAAAATCTAGAATTAAGCAAAAATGGGCTTATTTGACCAACTTTGACCAAAATTCCAAAAAGCTGAAAATCTCAAATTTTACTCAAGACATGTTGGCAAGTTGGTTTATGAAAGAAAATTGGCAAGTTTATGAAGTGGATTTCAAGATCTAGTGAAACAGTAAGCAACTTGTTACAGAAACTTGCATATGCTAATAAGCTGACTAAAAAGCTGATTTCTAACTGAAAAGCTTGAACTGTATTGTTTCCACTTAGACACTGAAACTACAGATGTTAAGCTATACTTTGAAACAGGTTTGAGGTAAAACCAACAAGTAATAAAGAAATGGTAAAGGATCAAAGTTTGATAGTTTGACTGATGAACTAATTAACAATCTTGACCCAAACTTTTTTACTGCCAATTGCCTTTTCGAAAAACAATTTGACTACAAAATTGAACCACAATGATTACACTATATAACCAAATGTATATGAACACAAAACAACAAATTTTGTGAACTGAATGTACCAAGAATCACTTAAACCAAACACTACTTAAGAATCAGTTGATGAACTTTTTCAAAGGAAATTTGATCACAAGACTAAAACAGGTTTGGACTCTTATCAAAGCTTGTTTAGACGACCAAATGAGGTGTGTTTGAACAGGAAACAAGCAAGTAAACCGACTGAATCACAAAATGAACCTAATGAGTATAAACAGGTGAAATACCAAATGAAATCAAGTGAAACTAAGATCAAGGCTGAAAATCAACAATGACTCTATCAAAATATCATAGTTATGCTACAAACAAGCTAAACACTCAATCAGATAAGCAAGTAATCATTATTCTAATAATTTAGCATGCATTACACTTGAGAGGAACAAAAATAAGGATTTTGGAACCTTTTAGCACACGGCCTCCTTTGATGAAGTAGTGAGGCGCTGAGCCTACTAAACAACTCTTAACCACCAGTAATCAACCAAAACTCATCATCATATCAACATCAGAAACAATCTACAATCATCAATCTGCTACAAGCTCTGCAAATGGCTGAAAATGGACCTCTTATGAACTCCAAATGAATCTGAACAGCTACTAGTACTTCAAAATATTAACAAGGCATCCATTGATCAATTAAGATCAATAGAATCATAAAGATTCAACAGGATTGCAGTAATGAGTGAAGAAGAATGAGATTAAAGTGAATTGAATTGTGAATTTTATTAATTAGACGGAAAGTTAGTTACAAATGTTAACTAACTATCTAACAGACTCTTAGGTGTGTGTCAAACACCTAAGAGTTGTTGTAATTGAAAAGGAAGAACTAGAAATGAAAGGAAAATTGAAGTGTGTGTTTTTCACACCTAAGTCTACATAGAACAAATGAGATAACATATCCTATTTATAGAGCTGAGATGAAGATGAGTTGGGGTTGATGACGTGTCTTGTCCAATCTCTGAGCTCCACGTGGCTTCTCCTTGATTAATGCATAAATCAGCTCAAGAACACAAAGAGGGGTTTTTGCTTGGATCAATTTCAGTCTAATTGGTTATGAGGACTGGATTCTTTGCTGGATTGTGAGTCTTTTTCTATAGAACATTTTATCTGAAATACATTGTAGCTCAATCCACATCTTGGGCTCGTTTTTGTTGAAGATGACACGTGGATGTTTGTTATTCGTTCTCATCAAGTCACACGGATTAATATCCAAAAATGGATAAAATGATTATTGGCTGGCGAAATACTACTGGTTGAAAGGAAAGATAGTGGGAGTTACTGTGTTGATTTGGTATTAAATGAAAAGGCTGCTAGTGGCCAGCTGTCTGCTTAGGTGGTGATCCGAGTACCACTTTTCAAGCATTCTCATTGGCGGATATATTTTGTCACATGGATTAAGCACAAAGTTATATATAACTTGACAATTCCAGCCCTTGAACTTTAGTAGAATCCTCATTTAAGCTCTTTTCTTCATTTCTTTGGCAAATTCAATCCTTTGACCTTTATTCTTGGTCATTTGAGTCCTTTGACTTAGTTGACTTAAGAGTTGACCAGGTTTGACTTTGATCTTGACTTTTTCCAAAATTGCACTTAAGTCTCTCAACTTTTGAACATTGTAAAGATAGGTCCTTTATCTTCTCATCACTTGTCATCTTTGATCCTTCTCTTTCCTTTTCTTCATAAATGAGCGTATATGTAAGTAATACTTGGGTACAAGACCCCCCAATCAAGCTTTCCTTCTTAGAATACGCACTAGTGAACGGGGGGTTAGGTGGCGCGAAGCACTTGAGTACCTATTAACCCTTAGACGGCATTTTATAGCACGTCGCCTTTTTATTCACTTTGTAGTTTGTATTCTTCGAATTCTTGCCTATTAGAAGTATTTATCTATTCTTGCTTAATTAAATTTGATCGATACACGTGTCAAGGACCGGAACGCTCCCGAACACGGTGTATTGCAAAAGCAATACTTATGGAAGTATGTGTATTAAGTGTTCACATACGTATACATATCTACATATAATAATATACCAAAAATATTTTTTTATTTATTGGGTTTTTAAAGAAAATACTATACGTACATAAAAACTGATGAAATCCAATAATATATATTTTTGGTTGCAATCTCTTAGGCAAAAGATTGCTTTTTGAATTTTTTATTTTTTTGGTCAATTCTTTAGGAAAAGAATTGATTTTGTTATTTTATAGTTATTTATATTTTTATATTTTTGACTTTTTATGTTTTTGATTTATGATACGTAAAAATAACA
Source organism: Glebionis coronaria (assembly GCA_025667525.1). Classification (NCBI taxonomy): domain Eukaryota; kingdom Viridiplantae; phylum Streptophyta; class Magnoliopsida; order Asterales; family Asteraceae; genus Glebionis; species Glebionis coronaria. Next base: position 380,807,776 of record CM046875.1, read on the forward strand.
TCCACTCGGGGAACGGATCCCATAATCCAATCAAAACCGTCAATCAATAGTCTCTCGTAATGTCATGAACCAACAGCGACGCCATTTGAAATTGAGTATTTGTAAGTTCGTTTATTCTCGATTCTTGACAAATTGAAAGGCCTAAAAATATCAAGCTTTTAATTGTTCTTGGTTGTTAAGGATATTTGGAATTCTATGTCTAATTCAATCAACACGTAAAAAGAGGAAAATATTAAGGCTACGTATCTGTAAAACAAAGTGCACGTACCAATTACTATTCACCAAAGTACAAATTTTTAATGCATAAAAGTAAAATTGCTTGAAATATAAACCTAATGAAAGTATAAGGACTAAAATGTAAAATTTAGAAACTACAAGGACCAAATATGTAAAATATAACAAACTACCAACAAACTTAACAAACTTACAAAACTTACTAACTGAAATGAAACAAAATGAAAGTTAAAGGACTGAATTTTAGCAAACCCTAAAAACTTGCAAGATTAACTCTGTTTACAACAAGTATCAAACTCCAAGGACCATTAATAAGTGTGAAAAAACTTATCCTTTTACCACATATTTCCAATAATAACAAGACCAAAACGTGTATTTTATGTCGTAAAAGTCGGAATTATGCGTGGTTTGTGTTTTTATTGCGTTTCAGGATAAAAATATGAAAAAGGAAGAAAACACGAACTGTCACGGGCTTTTATCGAAGAAAACGAGAAAAGACGAAGTCAAAAGATCAAGAGTGTAAAAAGAACGGAAGTCCAAGGCCTATTCTGAAGATTTATCGAAGAAAAAGTCTAAAGACGGAAGATTAATGAAGTCGAAGAACTCAAGTCTAATAGAAGAAGAAAATTATAAGACAAGTTCAATTTATATCGACAAATCCCGAGACGACGTCGAGAAAGACAAAGAATTTAAATCGAGTCGAGACGAGAAGAAAGAAAGAAGGAAGAAACACATGCACTCCCCACCTCCTATATATACCCTCCTAATGTGTCATTAGGAGGGAGTTAGTTAATTTAGCTAGTTCATTTTTTTTCTTTTCTTTAGTTTTATTTTTAGAGAGAGAAAGTGTTTAACTTTCTCTCACTAGAACTTCATCTTTTCTTTCTTTTCACGTTTAAGCTTTGATTTGATCTTGTAGTTTGGAATCATTAATCTATAAGTTCAAGTTAAGTTTTTCATTTTTCAATCTCTTTCTACCTTTCTTGATTTTTACTTATATTTGATCTGAAATCATCTTTGATTTTGTTTAATCTTAAAGTTTATGAGATCAAAAAGTTCATCTTTTGGTTTCTATATAAGTTTTATACGGATTAAGCTTTGAGCTTATCATGGTTATTGGCTTATTTTGTGCTTAGCTTATTTACTTTTTTAGTTTTCTAAAAGGTTTCGTCTTTTTTAAGATTGTTTTCAAAAAGATTTGCTTATTTAAAGTTTTGAAAGTTCTTATTTTATGCTTATTAGTTCGTCTTATTATTAATTTGGTTAAGTCTTGGTTTGAGCTTATTAAAAGTAGCTTAACAACTTAGCTTATTTCGAATTTAAAAACTGTCGGAAAGGGGTTTCACTTTCCGACAAGCATTCTGATTGCACCATCGGATTAGGGCTTTATATTCTGATCGGGTTCCACTATTATTCTGATACAAGGTATCGGAAAAGGGTTTGTGATTCCGACCAGGATTCCGACCAACATTCCGACTGAAGTGATTATTTGTTATTCCGACAGGAGTAGTTTCCATTATTCGGATAGCTTTCGATTTCCAGCATTCCGATAGTGTTGTCTTGTATTCTGACAGATTATTCCGACGGTACATTCCGACGAGGTCCATTTTGCCACATTCCGATCGGATTCCGATAGGGCATTCCGATGGGATTAAGTTTTTTTTAGTTTTATAAAGTTTTAAGTTTTCAATTAACATTTAAGTTTTAAAGTTTTAATCATTTATTTTTAACTGGTAATTTTTAGTTTAATTTTCAAAGCTTTTATTTTACTCAACGACATTTTCATATTTGCTTTTAGTTTAAAATAGATAATCAAACCATTTTATTTTCCACCAAGAACGACCGAGTCGTACTTTCAACTTGTAATCAATTCGAAAAGACTGGATCAACGAACTTTTATAACTAAGTAAAATCTTGTTATTAAATGGCTCCGCTGCCGGCTCTTTTCGTTAAGATTAACGGTTTTTAGTGAGAGACTCGTTGGATTTTGGGATTCGTTCACTTTTGAACGTTATTTTTCTTGCCTTAAAATTTTCAAAAATCCATAAAAATTAAAAAATTTCAAAAAAAAATTTTTAAAAAAAGAAAAACATAAAAAAACCAAAAATATTTATTGTTTATCTTTCTTTTCTTTTTGTAGGCGTGTATGCGTACCCGTGCTCGTAAGAAGAAAGCAATTCAAGCCGAAGTCGAAACTCCACCTATTGTCACCATGGACAATCGACCAATGATCGAGCTTTTGCAATCGCAAGTAGAGGGCAACACAGATGCTATTGTCATACCTGAGATTGGAGCCAACAACTTTGAACTCAAATCCGGCTTCATTCAAATGGTCTCTGCTCAACCATTCTTGGGACGTACACTTGATGATCCTCATGACCATATAAAAAGGTTTCTTCAACTCACTAATATGGTTAAGTATAATGGGGTTTCACAAGAGGTGATTCGCTTGCAACTTTTTCCTTTCTCCTTAGAGGGACAAGCCCGACATTGGCTTGATAAGGAACCGCCACAAAGTATTCTTACGTGGTCGGATTTAGAGACCAAATTCATCAACTACTTTTTCCCACCCTCACGTACTACCGCTTTGCGGAATGAAATTATTAACTTTGAACAAAAGTATGGTGAGACATTTAGTGAATCTTGGGACTGTTTTAAGGAACTTTTAAGAAAGTGTCCACAACATGGTTTCACAAAAGCACATCAAATTAATACTTTTTACAATGGTTTAAGTATAAATGACCAAGATTCACTAAATAGTGCCTCGGGGGGTAACATTTTGGTTAAGTCTTCTAATGCCGCATGGGATATTATTGAGAATAAGTCTAGAGTGCAAACTAAGAGTGTTCGGACTAATGTGGCTAGTGCTAGTACTAGTGACGCCGACAAGAGAATTGATAAGCTTACTTCTATTGTTGGAACACTTGCTCTACAAACCGCTAAAAATACCAAAAGCATCAATGCGCAAGTTAATGCTATGAGTCAGTCATGTGAAATATGCGGGGGTTCTCATTCATACACCGATTGTCCTTCGACTCATGACAATCCGGAAAATGTGTATGCCGCCAACGGTAACTTTTCTACGGGAGGCTATCAAGCACGTCCTCAAGGTGACCGTAATTTGCTCAGTTATCGTTCAAACAACTACCTTTCACCGCCCGGCTTCCCCCCTCAAAACCAAAACAACCTCAATCGCAACAATCAAAACCAACCTCGAACTCCAAATCAATATCCAAACCAAATAAACCCATATCCACCTCATGGAAACTATCAAGTTCACCAACAACCCGCTTATCAACCACCTGCCTACCATGCTCTTCCTCCCACCTAACCCACCGCATTTAATCAAGAGGTTGACACTTACATGAGGACTAATGATGCGATTGGGCAGAATCTTCAGCGAGAAATCATCAACTTGAAAGGAGATATGGCGAAACAAGGGAATGATCTTCGAGTCGCTATGCGAAACTCTTTGAGTAGTCAAACAAATGACTTAAGGGATATGATGGCTAGTTTCTTCCAAAGTAATCAAGCCTCTGGTTCGGGTTCTCTTCCGAGTAACACCGTTGCTAATCCAAGAGGGGAAATGAAAGCAATCACCACCCAAAGTGGCAAAGGTTTAAAGGAACCCAAGATTCCTACACCTACACCGGTGATTGTGACAAAGAAAAACGAGTCCCCTTCTCCAATTCATCCACCTTCTACTTCCACCACTCCACCACCCAAGGATGTGAGTGAGAATTCCATTCCAAAGCCTTCATCTCAACCCAATATACCTTATCCCTCAAGGTTGAGGAACGAGAAGTTGAAGAACAAGGATGATATTCAGGTTTCTAACTTTCTTAAAATGTTTAAACAACTGAATTTCAACATCTCCTTTGCCGAGGCTCTCGCTCACATGCCGAAATGTTTAAAGACCTTCTTAGTGATAAGGAGAAACTTCTTGATATCACTCAGACCCAACTTAATGAGAATTTCTCCGTAGTGCTCTTAAGGAAATTACCCACCAAACTTGGTGATCCGGGTCGTTTTCTCATTCCTTGCAACTTCCCCGGGGTAGAGAATTGTATGTCCCTAGCTGATCTAGGTGCTAGTATAAACTTAATGCCATTAAGTGTTTGGAAACAATTATCTCTACCCGAGCTAGTCCCCACGCGAATGACTTTGGAATTAGCTAACCGTACGGTTGTCTATCCAATAGGGATAGCTGAAGATGTCTTCGTCAGTGTCGACAAATTCACCTTTCCGGCGGATTTTGTTGTCGTTGACTACGAGATGGATCCCCGTGTTCCATTAATCGTTGGACGTCCATTCTTGAGGACCGGTCGCACTCTCATTGATGTAGCCGCGGGCGAATTAATCATGAGAGTTGGTGACGATAAAATCGTCTTCAACATGGGTAAACTTTCTAAGCAGCCTTTTGAAAACGAGGGCGTTAATTTCATTGACGTTCTTGATGAGGCTTGTGAAGAAAATTTCAAAGACGCTTGTAAAAGTGGTTATTCTTCTCTACCCATCTTTGAGACCGTTGCCTCTATTGCTCTACCACTAACTCAATTTGGAGAAAGTGATTTCCTTTTGAAAGAATTTGAAGCAACTTTGGGAGATGTGGACTTACAATATGACGATTCTCCCTCCAATTGGGATGAATACATTCGTACTATTGAGAAACTTCCCAATGACGACCATATTTCTCACCCGTCTCCTAAGGTAATCTCTATCGATGATCCGAATTTGACTATACCTTCCATCGAAAATCCTCCGGATTTAGAGCTTAAGGATCTACCGTCTCATCTCGAATACGTGTTCCTTGAAGACAATAAGAAGTTACCCGTCATCATCATAAAGGATTTGAAAGAAGACGAAAAATATCGACTTATCGACGTGTTGAAGAATCACAAGAAAGCAATTGCTTAGAAAATCTCTGATATTCGTGGAATTGATCCTCACTTTTGCACACATAAATTTCTCATGGAGGACGACTTTAAACCCACTATTCAAAACCAAAGAAGGGTGAATCCCAAGATCCAGGACGTTATCAAAAAAGAGGTTATCAAACTTCTTGATGCGGAAATGATCTACCCTATCTCAGATTCACCATGGGTTAGTCCGGTCCATTGTGTGCCTAAGAAAGGCGGAATCACCGTTGTGCCAAATGAAAACAACAAGTTGATTCCTACTCGTCTCGTTACAGGGTGGAGAGTTTGTATAGACTATCGCAAACTCAGTTATGCTACGAGAAAGGATCATTTTCCCCTTCCTTTTATGGACCAAATGCTTGAACGTCTAGCGGGTAATGACTATTATTGCTTCTTAGACGGTTTCTCCGGGTATTTTCAAATTCCCATCGATCCTAAAGACCAAGAGAAAACCACATTCACTTGTTCTTATGGAACATTTGCTTACAAAAGAATGCCTTTCGGCTTATGCAATGCTCATGGGACTTTACAAAGGTGTTTGATGGCTATCTTCCATGAACTGGTTGAAGAAACTATGGAAGTCTTCATGGATGATTTCTCGGTCTATGGTGATTCTTTCTCTACTTTCCTTGCCAATTTGGAACGCATGCTTAAGCGGTGTGAAGACACTCGTCTCGTTCTTAACTGGGAACAATGCCATTTCATGGTAAAAGAAGGCATTGTTCTTGGACACAAAATCTCCAAAGCCGGTCTTGAAGTCGACCGTGCTAAAGTCGATGTTATTGCTAAATTGCCTCCACCTTCAACCGTGAAGGGTGTGAGAAGTTTCCTTTGTCATGCGGGCTTCTATCGTCGATTCATTCAAGATTTTTCTAAAATCGCTCGCCCGATGACCCACCTCTTAGAAAAAGATACTCCCTTTATCTTTTCTAAAGAGTGTCTTGAATCCTTCAATCTTCTTAAGGACAAGCTAACTAAGGCACCGGTCTTGGTTACCCCTAATTGGGAGCTACCTTTTGAATTGATGTGTGATGCTAGCGAATTCGCTATTGGAGCGGTTTTGGGACAAAGAGTGAAAAAACACTTCCAACCAATCCATTATGCTAGCAAGACAATGACGGGGGCTCAATTGCATTATACCACTACCGAAAAAGAGCTTTTAGCTGTAATATATGCTTTTGAGAAGTTCCGTCCCTATCTTGTTCTTTCCACCACCATTGTCTATACCGACCATTCCGCATTGAAGTACTTGTTGACTAAGCAAGATTCTAAGCCAAGACTTCTTTGTTGGGTTTTGCTCCTTCAAGAATTTAAAATCGAAATTCGTGACAAGAAGGGAGCCGAAAACCTAGCGGCGGATCATCTAAGTAGACTTGAGGATCCTTATCAAGGGGATCATCCGAATCAAGAGATCAACAACTCTTTTCCCCTTGAGGCCTTAATGTCTATCAATTCCAATCTTGATGACACCCCGTGGTTTGCGGACATTGCAAACTACTTAGCGGGTGGTATTCTCATCAAAGGGTTAACATCCCAACAAAAGAAGAAGTTCTTTAAAGATGTTAACACTTACTTTTGGGATGACCCTTATCTCTTCAAACAATGTGCTGATCTGATTATTCGTCGGTGTGTTGATGGACCCGCTAATTTAGACATTCTCGAAGCTTGCCATAAAGGACCCACCGGTGGTCACTTTGGTCCCAGCTACAACGCGAAGAAAGTGTTTGACTCGGGATTCTATTGGCCCACCATTTATCGTGACGCTCACGAGATGGTTAAAAATTGTGATGTGTTAGAAATACGTTTTTACGTATTTAGGAAGATTCGGTCACTCCGACAATATACTTAGTAGTAGCTCGTAGTCTAGACATCTTTATTAAACAAACAAAGCCAAGCCTAGCCTACAACATGTGTAGGCCGGCCCAACAATGTAAGCCCAAGCCCATCACAAGGCTTGGGTATATAAACCCTCTCCTTTGATGGAGAGGGTGTGTGGTTTCATATTTTTCACATAGTAAACATTTCTTTCTCTCTCAGCTTTGTGTGAAATCCACCATCTTTCTATCTCTTTCTCTCTCTAGAAACATAAGCAAGATTTACAATCCTACAAATGGTATCAGAGCCATGGGATGATTGCTTGGTTTTTGTGTTTGTGTTCTTGATTTACACGCCTATTTTGATCCTTATTACATACGTCCAAAATTTTTTGTGTTTTTGATGGTTTTTTCTTGATACAAATCTTCTACATAGTTGTGGTAGGGATTTGGTATAAAACACAAAATTTTTGGGTGTTTTGATCATTTTTTGGCTTAAAATCACGAATTGGTTGAGTTTTGTCCGAGAAAAGTGGAAATTATTCCGATCTGGTCAAATCGGAAATGGGTTTATATATTCCAATCTGAATTCCGATTGGTAAAGTATTCCGATTGGTAAAGTATTCCGATTGGTAATGTATTCCGATTGGTAAGGATTCCGATTGGTAAAGTATTCCGATTGGCAAGGATTCCGATTGGTAAGGATTCCGACAGGGCTTTCCGATTGGCAAGTATTCCGATTGGTAAGGATTCCGACAGGTCTTTCCGATTGGCAAGTATTCCGATAGGAGGGTTTAACATTCCGATTGGTCAGTATTCCGACCGGGTTTCAGATTGGTAAGTATTCCGACAGGTTTCCGATAATTAAGTATTCCGATTAGGTTTTCCGATAAATCATTCCGATCACTATTCCGATAACAAAATTATTCCTTAAAAAATTCGTGTGTAATTTTGTCTTGGAATTTTTGGTTTATTGAGAACATATTTTAGGGGATTTTAACATTGTTTCTCGACTTCAACTCACAACAACAAACACATTTACTTTCTTTCATTGATCGATCAAAGTTTGTAAATCTTAACTTATTAAAATGGAGTACACATCTCTTACGGATAAGTCCATCCTCTCGGGTACGGATAATCGTCCACCAATGTTGGTGAAGACTATGTATGAGGAATGGGCTTCCCGAATGGAACTTTATATGTTGAACAAGGAGAATGGACATCTCATTTGGGCATCGGTGCTCAATGGACCATTAGATTATGGTACAGTGACGGAAGGTACGACTACTCGTCCTCGCACAACGGGTGAGTTGACTGGAGATATGAAGATTCAAGATAAATGTGATAAGTATGCTACAAACATCATTCTCCAAGCCCTTCCTCCAGATGTCTACAAACTCGTCAGCAAACACAAAGTTTCCAAAGAGTTATGGGATAGAATTCGGGTTCTAATGCAAGGCACCTCGTTAACTAAATAAGAACGAGAGTGTAAGCTTTATGATACTTTTGATAAGTTTGCCTATGTGCCAGGGGAGACTCTCAATGATTACTATCTGAGATTTACCCTATTGTTGAATGAGCTCAATATCTATGGCATGACAATTCCTACCTTTCAATTGAACACCAAGTATTTGAACACTCTTCCTTCAGAATGGAAAAAATACGTGACGGATGTTAAATTGGCTAAGGACTTGCATAACACCAATGTGGATCAACTTCAAGCCTTTCTTCAACAACACGAATGCCATGTGATCGAGGCTCGGTTGTCTACACCTCAAGTTCATGATCCACTTTCAATGTATGCTTCTCAACAAAACATGGCTTATACTTATCAGCAACCATCATACTTGCAGCAGACACCACCACACAACTATCAGCAACCACAGCAACCATCTTATCTACCACTAGTGATGCCACAGCAAGCATTTCAACAAGATGTTCATCAACAATCTTTTCCACAGCAACCACCATATCAGACATCACCATCACAAGCCAACACCTCTCCATTGGGCTATACTCCTCAGCAAGGATATTTTCCAATTGAAGCACAACCAACACAAGCTTTCTACTCTAATGAACTTCCACCAATCGAAGCACCGGTCTTTACACCAAATGATACGCCAGCTGATGTTCTAAACCATCTCACAGCCTACTTGTCAAAACTTGTTGCAACTAGTGGATTTCCACCAACAAACAATCAGCTCCGCACCTCATCAAATCCTCGACAACAAGCCACTGTTCAAGATGGTCAAGTGATGGTGCAACCTATTCAGGGAAGGCAAAATTCATATGGACCTCCTACAAGGACTGGGAACAATCAAGCTGTGAATTCTCAAGCTAATGGAAATGGAAGTCCTAGTGGTCCTAAAAAGGTTGTGACTTGCTACAATTGCCGAGGACAAGGTCATATGGCTAGGGAATGCACTCAGCCGAAAAGGAGGAGGGATGATGCATGGTTTCGTGAGAAGATGTATTTGGTTGATGCTCAGTCTAAGGGGAAGATTTTGGATTCAGAGGAGTTAGCATTTCTTGCAGACCCAGGGGCAGCAGATACTGAAGGCATTGCAGTCGTCTCCACTTCTAATGCAGCTTATCAAGCGGACGATCTTGATGCATACGATTCGGATTGTGATGACATTCACTCTGCCCAAGCTGCTCTCGTTGCTAATCTCTCTCACTACGGTTCTGATGTCATCAGTGAGGTACCAACCACATCTAATAATATTGATGATAACCAACATCAAGTTGGGCATGAAAATGACAACCTCGAACAGCATTCGGGGACTAGTAACTCAAATGATGTGGTACCCAATCCAACACATTTGAGTGAACCTCAACCAAATGCTACGACGGGTATGGAATCTTATGCTCAACATGATTTGGTCATGGTGCCTAAACATATTATTGATCAAATGCATATGGCCCTCAGACAATCCGTAGATATGAATTCCACCCTAACTGCTGAGCTTGCGTTGCATAAAGAAAAGGTCAAAACTTTTGAAATGGTCCCTCAAGAAGAGAAAATAACATGTTCTGAATTTGACCAATTTCGTTTTGAAAAGATTGAACACTTGAAAGAAATAGAATCATTAAAAGCTAATCTTTCCAATGAATTAAAAGAAAAAGAGTCGGTTGTCAATGATTTTCAGAAACTTAAAATGGATTTCGAAACTCTCGAGTCTAAAAAGGTTGAATCGGAAATTAATGCTACCAAACTTCTTAAATTCAAAGAACAACAGCTTTTAAAACAATACGCTTCCACAGAAAAGGTTCATCTTTTAACTAAATCATTTAAAGAATTCGAACTTAAGCGTCTTCAAGATTTACCACCTAATCCTGGTTATGCAAAACAAGCTCAGGAATATATTCCCGGTCTTTATGATATGACCATAATTGGCAAATCGAAAGAAGCACCTTTTGTTCGTAGTACTGAGGAGACACAATCACTTGGGGATGAAACTCATTCTAAAATGCTTTCAAAATTCCATACAATTGATTATGATCAACATAACAAAGATCAATTTTCGAAAAAGACACGCATTCGCTTACAAAAGGAATTAGCAGAATTAACAGTTCTTGTGCCCCAAAGTTTGTCAAATGAAAATCTTCCTAGTACGTCTCCTACACTCGTCAAAAAGGATTTAACGAAGTTAATTCCACTGGTAAGTAAGGCGTCCGTTAACTTAAATACGGTTCACCAACACTTAGCCGATTTTGACAAGGTCATTTTGGAACGTACGACGGCCACGGCCATAACGGAAGGTGAATGGAACTTTGAGCACACTAGAGCTGCGTTTCGAGATGAAATTGTTCCGTTTGTAAAGAATGTTAAAGCTTGTCTTCGTAATATTGATCATGATTTGTTTTTGGAAATAGAAGAAGTTAGACGTGTTTTCAATGAAATGGAAGATGCTTATGAAAACAGTTTACTTGAAATAGAACGGGTTTCACGCCATAATGATCTGCTTCTGAATCAAGTGATGTCTCATGATATAGTTTCTGTCTGTGTGAATACAAGTGTTGATAATGATTCTATTGTGCATAATGTTGAATCTGTGGATAATGTGGTAGATAGTACTTGTCACGAATCTGACGCTGAATTTTTAAAGCTTCAAGATTCATATTCTTCGCTTTCAAAACATTTTGATGAGATTCAAACACATTGTATTTCGCTTGAATGCAAGCAACAATTTATTCAAGAAATCTTTGAAACGTCATTCGAAGGTGTTAATATCGATGATGCAAATTTTGAAAAGAATTTTCGATTGAATTTACAATCAAAACAGCGTCAGCCAAGTGACAAAGTTGCTAACTCTTTGCCGATAGAAATAGAGAAATCCAAGGAGCTTAACTGTGTGAACGTACTTGAGGCCGCTGAGAATTTTAGACTTGATCTAGATAATCGAGTTTCCAAGATTTTGTCCAAAGTTGATAACTTAAAACAGAAAAATACACGACTCTTCGATTCAGTACAGCCCGCATGTGTTGATACAACTGCACAGAATCAATCATTGATTGAACAATTGAATCGAAAGTCGGTGGAAATATCTGATTTGAGGGAACAAATTTGTGATAAAAATCTGGTCTTGGCTGAGTTAAAGGAAACACTTCGTACTCTAAAAGGTAAGAATGTTGTGGATAACGCAGCCACTATCTCAGCTTCGTCCTCTAGTGCAATCAAAAGGAACCTAATAGCCGTCACACCACTTAACCAGGGCCCTAGGACTAAATCTTCTCAAACATTGGTCACTAAAGATAAGGCGGAATCAAAACCAGCTTCTAATATTCCCGTTTTGCCTTCTACAGGAGTAAGCACCACTACTAAGGCTCAAAGATCTAAGCTTAAGAGAAACAAGAAGAATGATAGGATCTTGCCCCCATCTAGTAGTCAAGTGAAGAAGAAAGTAGAAGCCCATCCTAGGAATGTTATTTCTGTTTTGAATAAAAAGAATCATGTAGCTAAACCTAAAGGCTCTGCGGTTGTGCAGCGTTCTAAGCCTACTATGAATTCTAATTTGAAATATTGGAATTGCAATGAATGTATGTTTTCTAGTGGTCATGATTCTTGCCTTATTGACCATGTGAATGAGATGTATGCCCGGAAAAATGGATTAGAATGGAAACCGACTGGGAAAGTGTTAACCCAATTTGGTTGGATGTGGCGCCCCACTGGTAGAACTTTCACTATAGTAGGAAATATGTGCCCTTTGACTAGGATCACTCCCACTAAAGCGAAGAAAGCGTGCCCTTTAACTAGGAGTACCAAGGCTACCAAAACACAAGTGTGTCCTTTAACTAGGAACACCGACACTACGGTAGGAACCAAGTGCCCTTTAAATAGGTCTACTCCCACTGTAGTGCCCGCGAATAATCCAAAACCTAAGAAAGTTGGAACAGTAAAACCTGTTAGTGCTAAAACTCCCATTAGAAAAAGCAGGAAATCTAAGGGTCTCACAAATGTTAGCAATTCTGATAATTCTATATCTGTATCTGCTAACACTCCGGAACCAATAGTTTCCAATGCATTGTCTACTGTTGTGATTGAAAACAGGTGGTCCAAATTGTTCTCTGGTATTTGGACTCTGGTTGCTCCAAGCATATGACCGGAGATCGCTCTCAGCTCAGAAATTTCGTCAGCAAGTTTCTTGGTACGGTTCGATTTGGTAATGATCATATTGCAAAGATAATGGGTTATGGTGAATATCATATTGGGAATGTTATAATTTCAAGAGTGTATTACGTGGAAGGTCTTGGTCACAACTTATTTTCTGTGGGACAATTTTGTGATGCAAACCTAGAATTTGCTTTTCGAGAGCATACCTGCTTCATTCGTAATTTGGAAGGGGTTGATTTATTGAAAGGTACTCGAGGGAATAATTTGTATACTTTGTCTCTACAAGACATGATGGCCGCTTCTCCCGTATGTCTTCTCTCCAAAGCCTCGAAGACTAAGTCATGGTTATGGCATCGACGGTTATCTCATCTTAACTTTGACGCTATTAATCATTTGGCGAAAAATGAACTTGTTCGTGGTCTTCCTAAACTATCATTTCACAAGGATCATTTGTGTTCCGCGTGTACAATGGGGAAAAGCACTAAGAAGTCTTACAAACCCAAGACTGAAGACACCAACCAAGAGAAACTTTATCTTTTGCATATGGATCTTTGTGGGCCAATGCGTGTTGAAAGTCTTAGTGGCAAAAAGTACATCCTCGTCATTGTCGATGATTACTCTCGGTTTACATGGGTGAAATTTCTGAAAGCAAAAAATAAGGCACCTAAATTTATCATCGGATTTCTCAAGATGATTCAAGTGCGTCTCAACACTACTGTCCGACGCATTCGTACAGATAATGGAACCGAATTTGTGAATCAAATTTTGCGTGATTATTATGAAGAAGTTGGCATTTCTCATGAAACATTCGTTGCTCGCACTCCACAACAAAACGGTGTCGTTGAAAGGCGAAATCGCACACTTATGGAAGCTGCTCGAACGATGTTAATTTACGCAAAGGCTCCATTGTTTTTATGGGCAGAAGCAGTATCTACAGCAGTGTACACCCAAAACCGGTCACTAATTCGTAAACGCCATGGTAAAACACCTTATGAGCTTCTCCATGGAAAAGTACCAGATTTATCATATCTTCATGTATTTGGTTCTCTTTGCTATCCAAATAATGATGGTGACAATTTGGGAAAACTTCAACCAAAGGCTGATATTGGTATTTTCATTGGTTACGCACCCTCAAAGAAGGCATACCGAATCTACAACCGTAACTCTCGCAAGATCCTCGAAACTATGAATGTTGATTTTGATGAGCTGACAGCAATGGCTTCTGAGCAAAGCAGCTCTGAACCCGCACTTCATGAAATGGGACCCAGTAATATTAGTTCTGGTCTTGTCCCAAACAACCCTACTTCATCATCATTTACACCACCTACTAGGAAGGAATGGGATACGTTGTTTCAACCGTTCTTTGATGAATTCTTTACTCCTCCAAGTATTGTTGCTCCAGAACCTGAAGTAATAGCTCCGGTAACCGAAGTTGTCGCTCCAGCAACCGTTGCACAATCAGATACATCTGCACCAACAATTGGTCAAGATATACCTTCAACAAGTAATTCTCAACCAACACATGTTTCAACTACCCATGTCATGCCTATTGATGATGAAGAGGATGATGATGATCACGATTTGGAATTCGCTCAAATGCGTGAACTTCCATTCTTTGGTGTATCTATTCCCGACCCTAATCAAGTCGGGTCGTCCACCTCAGAGGAAGCTCCTTCTACAGTTTACTCCAATCCACGGATTCGTGAACATGACAGCAAGTGGACAAAGGATCATCCTATAGATTCTATTATTGGTGACCCTAATCGTCCGGTATCCACACGAAGTCAGTTACAAGAAAGTGCATTGTTTTGTCACTTTGATGCTTTTCTCACTGAAGTTGAACCTAAGACATGGCAACAAGCTTTTACTCAATCCTGTTGGATAGAAGCTATGCAAGAAGAACTTAACGAATTCATACGTCTTGATGTTTGGGAACTTGTCCCATGCCCGGATCAAGTGCAGTTACTCACTTTGAAATGGGTTTACAAGGTGAAACTCGATGAGTTAGGCGGAATATTGAAGAACAAAGCTCGACTAGTAGCTCGTGGATACAAGCAATTATTGGGCATCGACTTTATGGAATCCTTTGCACCTGTTGCCCGTTTGGAAGCTATTAGACTATTCCTCGCTTATACAGCCCATATGAATATGATTGTCTATCAGATGGATGTGAAGACGGCATTTCTTAATGGTGAACTCAAGGAAGAGGTCTATGTTCAACAGCCGGATGGTTTTGTGAATCCTAATTATCCTAATCATGTGTACAAGCTTAAGAAGGCTCTCTATGGGTTGAAGCAAGCTCCTCGCGCATGGTACGATCTATTGTCACAATTCCTCATTACACAAGGCTTCGCAAAAGGCAAGGTGGATCCTACGCTGTTCATTCAGAAACGAGGTAAAGATATGATTATGGTACAAATATATGTTGATGATATTATATTTGCAGCCTCGACCCAAACCTTATCGGATGAGTTTGGGACACTCATGTCTTCCAAGTTTAAGATGTCTATGATGGGCAAGGTATCATTCTTCTAAGGTCTTCAGATATCTCAGAGTCCCAGAGGCATCTTTATCAATCAATCTAAGTATGCCCTTGAATCGCTTAAGAAGTATAAGATGAAATCTTGCGACCCCGTGGATACTCCAATGGTGGAACGAACTAAGCTTGATGCAGATCCACATGGAGTTGCCGTTGATCCGACACTTTATCGTAGAATGATCAGTACTCTTCTGTATATCACAGCCAGTCGACCTGATCTTCAGTTTGCTATATGTATGTGTGCCAGGTATCAAACTAGGCCTACTGAGTTACACTTAGCTACTGTTAAAAGGATCTTTCGATATCTTAAAGGAACCATTAATCGGGGACTTTGGTATTCGAAGGACTCTTCTATTGCACTAATGGCATATGCAGATGCGGATCACGCGGGTTGTCAAGATACAAGGCGTAGCACGAGTGGAACTTTGCAACTACTAGGAGATCGATTAATCAGTTGGGCATCGAAAAGGCAGAAAAGCGCTGCAATTTCAAGTACGGAAGCAGAATACATAGCTATGTCCGGTTGCTGTGCTCAAATTCTTTGGATGAGATCGCAATTAACCGACTATGGCCTAGGTTCCAACAAGATTCTGATGTACTGCGACAACAAGAGTGCAATTGCCTTATGCTGCAACAACGTTCAATTCTCCCGGTCGAAGCATATTGACATTCGCTACCACTTCATCAAGGAGCAAGTGGAAAATGGAGTAATCGAGCTTTACTTTGTCCGATCTGAGTATCAATTGGCGGATATTTTCACGAAGGCTTTAGATCGCGCTCGAATTGAATTTTTGGCCGACAAGCTAGGAATGAGAACCTTCTCGCCTGAGACTCTAAAGGAACTAGCAGATGAAGCGAAAGAATAGTCTTGGTAAAACTATTCTCCGT
Source organism: Glebionis coronaria (assembly GCA_025667525.1). NCBI lineage: Eukaryota > Viridiplantae > Streptophyta > Magnoliopsida > Asterales > Asteraceae > Glebionis > Glebionis coronaria. The sequence continues at coordinate 380,823,784 of CM046875.1, forward strand.
ATCCTTGGTGATCATCTGTATATATTGTTTATATTTTTATCCACAAAAGCAAAATACAAAAATATAAAACCATATAAAAACCATAAAAATTGAAAAATTCAGAAAAATCCAAAAATAATTTTACTTTATTTTTCAAAGGCATGTCTTTTGGTACGATAATATTTACAGCCTTAGAAATGTTGATTAATATCGACACGGCGCCATAAATAGAGTTCGTACAAAAGTTGTAAATATTTCATAAAACATGCCTAAATGGCTTGTAGTTATTTCAGACTGCAACCCGGTTTTCACATTAAAGTCAAGTATTTCTTATGAAAGCTTTGGCTCACAACGGGAATTAATTTTCTCGGGCAAGGTTTACTTTAAAACCTTGTAAGGGATCAAGTTTACTTTATAACTTGGTCTAACACAAATCAATGTACGTTTCAGTGCATTTATTTGTTAAAACAAGAGAAGTCTTGTTTTTATGAAGCTATCATCTCTACAACCATTGCTATCTACAATTGGTATCTAAATACTCGACGATGCGACTACTCAACTGACGACTACAGCTCTTTCGATAGAACACGGATCAACAATTGAGGGGGAGCAACTGTCAAGCATTCAGAATCTTCGATGCCGAACGTGCCAAGTTCACAAGTTGGTGTCAAGACAACAATACCAATCGTACGTGTGGTGTCAAGAGATGACTTCAGACGTGAGGAGGCGACCGACATATGCTGCCAAGAACCATTTGATCTTATCATATGATGTTTTCATCAATCAGGTCCAACCTTGTCAATTCTTTTTTAATATGGTGAATATGTGATCATGCTACAAATCGATATCATATCTCATACATCTGATATCATGAAGATGAAACGGACTCACATTTTTCTTCCCAAAACCTTTGTTAAAACTTCATTAAATAAATTGTTATTAAAAACATCGATTGGGTTAATATTTTTAATATGGGGGAGAAAATGTGATTTAATATGGGATATTATCACAAATGTTTTGACTTAATGTGCCGGCTCATCTCTACATATGCGAAATGTTTTCGAATATCGTGGCATATGTTAAGGGGGAGCAAAATGGATTTTCTATATCAAAATGGATTTTCATGGTGACATATACTTACCCAAAACCCATTTATTTCACGACGATGAAGATTGTGGTGACATAAGGATGGTAGGATAGGTTAAGTCCTATGATTCTTCCAGAACCGGAGGAATCTTCCCAAGGACATTCCATAGCTAGAAATAGTAGTCCTTAGGAAAGGTGGAGAAAGAATGTGAACGTAGCTGAATGCCGACCAAGTACTTAAGTTAGCACTGGAACAATCACAACAAGGTGCTAGTTATGACGTATTGGTAAGCATTGAAGGGGTTGAAGAATGAAAAAGAATTGTAAAGATAAAGGGTGTAAAGAAAGAAGCCCTCCTTACAACTTTAGGCAGAAACCGGGTCAATACATATGCTATTGAGATCCTTTTAATGATTCTTGATATTGAAGACAGACATCATGGACCCAGTGATGCAATGCACAACCCATCCCAGCTAACTCAGATATCTCTTAAAAGATATTTGTTTTATTCACACGGAGACAACGCATTATCTATTGATTTATTCACTCCGAATAAATTGGTATTGAAAAGGTGGCACTCCTCTCCAGCCTCCGATCACTAAAATCCAAAATGCACGATCGAGTCTAGAGCCATTTGAGATCATCAAATATCTCATTAGGACACACTTTCATATTTCCTTGCTTCTTCACACACTGTGAAAAGTAAGAAAGATTTTAAGAGTCCTACGCAAAATCTTCATGATCTTGCCTGAACATCCGAGTAATACGAAAGTATTTACAATGAAGATGGAAATCCTTCTTGAGCGAATATCAAAAAACTCATGGTAGGTGACTTGTGCGATTCTTTATGAATCAAACTTGTGATAACTGGAAAGCAACAGCTGTTTAATTCTTAACTGAATTTAAACACGTTCCAGGCCTCTACGCAATATCTTAGTGATCTTGCCAGAACACTCAGAGTGATACCTTAGTGTTCACAGTGATGAGTGGAAATCCTTCTAGTGTTAACCTCAAACAGCACTTGGTAGGTAACTTGCAAGATTCTATACGAATCAAGCTCGTGACAACTGGAAAGCAACGATGGTGCGGTTCTTAATTGAATTTCACTTGTTCCAAGAACATGAATTGACGGCTTCAAATCATGCGGATATTATTATCCAAATGATTCACTCTTTATGTTCGCAGTCAGCTTTGGACGGTTGAATAAAGAGAACGGGTTTACCCGCGAAATCCTGTCAGGAAGTTACTTAATTGAAACTATCCGTCACGGGTACGATATCTAATATCGTCCAACGGTCTTCACCGACCGGAGGTAAAATGCTACCGAATTAGAATGAAATGTTCAAAGCCATTTCGTTCGTGTCTACTTATGTTGCGGCATTTGAAGACGGTGGCGTTGCGGGATCCAAGAAGAAGTCGTCCCCGCATGCTTATACTTTACGCACTTAATATCTCATCTAATTCAAGAAAGCCTAAAAGTTAAGTCTTCCGCTGTTTCAAACTCTGAAGCTTTCAAGAATTACGAAGGTATAAGTATGTGGGACGTGAGGTCACGAAGAGGCGAAGATCACAAGTGATGGATGCACGACATCAAGGCAAGAGATTAATGCTCAAGACTGATATCAAAGATCACATCAGCATGTTCACCAGAAAAGAAAAAGAAAAGAAAGACGAAGACTACGAGCTCAAGACAAGCATAGTATGCTAGGTTTATTTTATTATTGTAACTAGGGTAACACCCTTGTTTGGAGTGACCTCCCTTAGGGGGAGATTGTTAGAAATACGTTTTTACGTATTTAGGAAGATTCGGTCACTCCGACAATATACTTAGTAGTAGCTCGTAGTCTAGACATCTTTATTAAACAAACAAAGCCAAGCCTAGCCTACAACATGTGTAGGCCGGCCCAACAATGTAAGCCCAAGCCCATCACAAGGCTTGGGTATATAAACCCTCTCCTTTGATGGAGAGGGTGTGTGGTTTCATATTTTTCACATAGTAAACATTTCTTTCTCTCTCAGCTTTGTGTGAAATCCACCATCTTTCTATCTCTTTCTCTCTCTAGAAACATAAGCAAGATTTACAATCCTACATGATGCGTGCCAACGCCAAGGCAAGATCACACATAAAGATGAGATGCCTCAAAATTTCATACAAGAATGTGAAATCTTTGATGTATGGGGCATCAACTTTATGGGGCCATTTCCATCATCTAAAGGGAACAAGTACATCCTCGTAGCCGTTGACTACGTTTCTAAATGGGTTGAAGGAAAGGCTCTCCCTACGAACGATGCGAGGGTTGTTGTTAACTTTCTGAAGCAGCTTTTTGCTCGATTTGGTGTTCCTCGTGCTATCATCAGTGACCGCGGGACTCATTTTTGCAATGATCAATTTGCACGAGTCATGGCTAAGTACGGTGTCAATCACCATCTTTCCACCGCTTATCATCCCCAAACAAATGGTCAAGCCGAGATATCTAACCGTGGATTGAAGCGAATTCTTGAGCGTACTGTGGGAGAGCATCGTGCCTCGTGGGCCGATAAGTTAGATGATGCTTTGTGGGCTTTCCGTCCCGCATATAAGACACCGATTGGTTGCACTCCAGATCGTATTATGTACGGGAAGGCATGCCACCTCCCTATTGAGCTGGAACATAAGGCGTACTAGGCCTTGAAGTGGTCCAATTTTGACATCAACAAAGCCGGTGATCTTCGGAAGATTCAACTCAACGAGCTAAATGAACTAAGGAATCAAGCTTATGAGAATTCATTGATTTGCAAGGAGAAGACCAAGATCATTCATGATTCAAGGATTAAGAACCGAGAGTTTTACGTTGGTGATCAAGTTTTACTCTTTAACTCTCGGTTGAAGATTTTTTCGGGCAAGCTGAAGAGCCGTTGGTCTGGTCCATTCACCGTCGCCAAAGTCTTTCCTTATGGCACCATTGAGCTTTCTCAGCCAAATGGGCCTAATTCTAAAGTGAATGGCCAGCGTGTGAAGCTGTACTTTGGTGAGGACATCTCTCATGAGATGATACCATCCCTCACTACGTTTCCTTTGAATTAGTTCTGGGTCGAGTCAGGCTCGTGACTTGGTTAACAAAAACAAGCGCTTCTCGGGAGGCAACCTGTTGATCTATCCTTTACCGTTTTCATAATAAGTGTAGGGGGAGCCCCGTATGTGTTTGTTGTCTTGTTTCTTTTGATGTGCAGGGATTAAAGCTTCAAAGAGCACTTTTGATGACATTTGACGAACCGTGATCCCATGTACCCGTCTTCCTGGTTCTATCCTAAACTGTCGTGATTCAATATTTTATATCTTATATGTTCACATTGAAATCACTATAGTTGTCCTTCCCTTAGCAAGATTAAAACAAAGTGCACAATGTCCTAAGTGTAGGGGAGTTTACTGCCACATGCTTAAACATTGAGGACAATGTTTATATCAAGTGTAGGGGGACTTCTATCGAAGTAAGTGGGCTTTTCCATGTATCTGTCCTCATTTTAACCGAAAAATTTGATTTTTAGACATTTTTCAAAATTTTTAATCTATTTTGGCCTAGTAGTATAGTAGTATTTTCCTTTATTATCGTTATTTACTTTCTATGTTAGAATAAATTTTTCATAAAGTGGTTTTAATTTTTTAACGTTGTGAATCTTTTGACTCAACCCGAGTTTACTAATCTAAGTTTACTCTAGCTAGTATCCTTAACGTGTTTAAGTCAAGTTTTGCTAGGCTTTTATATAGGGAACTTTAAAACGCGAAAGTCTTAACTCTCACGGGTTAAGATCATGAACTTTTCGCAAGTTCCTATAATTGATCCTAGAAAGTCGTTTATCAAGGGAACTTTAAAATGCGAGTTCTAAACTTGAAAGAGTCTAAGAATTTGCAAGATCCTATAGATGACTTGAAAACCCAAAACTCTGATTTAATTGGCTAAGCATCCACGAGTCTCATTCCTTGAGATTTTAAATTGTGGAGAACGAGAGATGATAGAGTCAATTATAAGTTTGGTATTCTTTCGTGAATTTATGTGAGTTGATTATAAGCTTCTTCTCCCATCGCTTGTTAATAAATATATTTGCAATAAATAAGGTTGTACGATTTGAAAAGTTACTTAGCTTCTAGCACAAGATCGTTTAAAAGTTGCTCGGTATTAATTAGAGTTCATAGCCAAGGCATAACTTATTGAAGCAGGATGCGAAGATTGGCGAGTCCGAAAAGGCCCTAACAAGGCATGAGGGCTACATTTTGTTGCCAAAGATCCCAAGTGATGTGAAGAATCATTTATCAAAAATCAATATGAAGGATCGAGACACACGACGAAAAGCAAATACTCCCCTAAATATCATGGAGAAGTCTATCCAAAAAGGCCCTAACAAGGTATGAGGATAAATAGATCCAAGTCCTAAAACGAGGCGGATCGTTGTATATCAAAGTCCAAAAGTAATATTGCTTGAAATGTAAACCTAATGAAAGTATAAGGACTAAAATTTAAAATCTAGAAACTACAAGGACCAAATATGTAAAATATAACAAACTACCAACAAAACTTAACAAAATTACCAAACTTTCTAACTGAATTTGAAACAAACTGAAAATCCAGGGACTAAACTTATGCAAACCCTAAAAACTTGGACAATTATCTCTGATTACACACTTTAGTAAACAACAAGGACTAAATGGCATTTAAATGGGAACTTTTATGAAAAACGGGTTAAGCTACACAAATAAGCTGGCTAGAGCTTATCAATGAACCAAATTTAGTCTAGTAAGTTGAAGATTGCTTAAAATGGAAAATAAGCTAGGCTAGTAACAGGAAATTTCTTAAAAGCTTGTAAATCCTAAGATTGCTTATCTCAATAAGCCAAGAATAAGCTAAATTGAAAATCAGACATCCACAATCAAATTTTATTGATGAAACTGATTAATCAACTAACAAGAAGCTAGGAATGTCTTTTAGAATGGAAAATGGTCCACTGAATAAGCCAGAATCTAGAATTAAGTGAAAATGGGCTTATTTGACCAACATTCCAAAAAGTTGAAAATCTCAAATTTTACTCAAGACATGTTGGCAAGTTGGTTTATGAAAGAAAATTGGCAAGTTTATGAAGTGGATTTCAAGATCTAGTGAAACAGTAAGCAACTTGTTACAGAAACTTGCATATGCTAATAAGCTGACTAAAAAGCTGATTTCTACCTGAAAAGCTTGAACTGTATTGTTTCCACTTAGACACTAAAACTTCAGATGTTAAGATATACTTTGAAACAAGTTTGAGGTAAAACCAACAAGTAATAAAGAAATGGTAAAGGATCAAAGTTTGATAGTCTGACTGATGAACTAAATAACAATCTTGACCCAAACTTTTTTACTGCCAGTTGCCTTTTCGAAAAACAATTTGACTACAAAATTGAACCACAATGATTACACTATATAACCAAATGTATATGAACACAAAAAAACAAATTTTGTAAACTGAATGTACCAAGAATCACTTAAACCAAACACTACTTAAGAATCAGTTGATGAACTTTTTCAAAGGAAATTTGATCACAAGACTAAAACAGGTTTGGACTCTTATCAAAGCTTGTTTAGACGACCAAATGAGGTGTGTTTGAATAGGAAACAAGAAAGTAAACAGACTGAATCACAAAATGAACCTAATGAGTATAAACTGATGAAATACCAAATGAAATCAAGTGAAACTAAGATTAAGGCTAAAAGTCAACAATTACTCTATCAAACTATCACAGTTATGCTACAAACAAGCTAAACACTCAATCAAATCAACAAGTAATCATTTTTCTAAGAATTTAGCATGCATTACACTTGAGAGGAACAAAAATAAGGATTTTGGAACCTTTTAGCACAAGGCCTCCTTTGATGAAGTAGTGAGCCACTGAGCCTACTAAACAACTCTTAACCACCAGTAATCAACCAAAACTCATCATCATATCAACATCAGAAACAATCTACAATCATCAATCTACTACAAGCTCTGCAAATGGCTGAAAATGGACCTCTTATGAACTCTAAATGAATCTGAACAGCTACTAGTACTTCAAAATATTAACAAGGCATCCATTGATCAATTAAGATCAATAGAATCATAAAGATTCAATAGGATTGCAGTAATGAGTAAAGGAGAATGAGATTAAAGTGAACTGAATTGTGAGTTTTATTAATTAGAGGGAAAGTTTGTTACGAATGTTAACTAACTATCTAACAGACTCTTAGGTGTGTGTCAAACACCTAAGAGTTGTTGTAATTGAAAAGGAAGAACTAGAAATGAAAGGAAAATTGAAGTGTGTGTTTTTCACACCTAAGTCTACATAGAACAAATGGGATAACATATCCTATTTATAGAGCTGAGATGAAGATGAGTTGGGATTGATGACGTGTCTTGTCCAATCTCTGAGCTCCACGTGGCTTCTCCTTTATTAATGCATAAATCAGCTCAAGAACACAAAGAGGTGTTTTTGCTTGGATCAATTTCAGTCTAATTGGTTATGAGGACTGGATTCTTTGCTAGATTGCGAGTCTTTTTCTATAGAACATTTTATCTAAATTACATTGTAGCTCAATCCACATCCTGGGCTCGTTTTTGTTGAGATGACACGTGGATGTTTTTTATTCGTTCTCATCAAGTCACACGGATTAATATCCAAAAATGGATAAAATGATTATTGGCTGGCGAAATACTATTGGTTAAAAGGGAAAGATAGTGGGAGTTACTGTGTTGATTTGGTATTAAATGAAAAGGCTGCTAGTGGCCAGCTGTTTGCTTAGGTGCTGATCCGAGTACCACTTTTCAAGCATTCTCATTGGCGGATATATTGGCACATGGATTAAGCACAAAGTTATATATAACTTGGCAATTTCAGCCCTTGAGCTTTAGTAGAATCCTCATTTAAGCTCTTTTCTTCATTTATTTGGCAAATTAAGTCCTTTGACCTTCATTCTTGGTCATTTGAGTCCTTTGACTTAGTTGACTTGAGAGTTTACCAAGTTTGACTTTGATCTTGAATTTTCACAAAATTGCACTTAAGTCCCTCAACTTTTGAACATTGTAAAGATAGGTCCTTTATCTTCTCATCGCTTGTCATCTTTGATCCTTCTCTTGTCTTTTCTTCATAAATGAGCGTATATGTAAGTAATACTTGGGTACAAGACCCCCCAATCAAGCTTTCCTTCTTAGAATACGCACTAATGAATGGGGGGTTAGGTGGCGTGAAGCACTTAAGTACCTATTAACCCTTAGACGGCATTTTATAGCACGTCGCCTTTTTATTCACTTTGTAGTTTGTGTTCTTCGAATTCTTGCCTATTAGAAGTATTTATCTATTCTTGCTTAATTAAATTTGATCGATACACGTGTCAAGGACCGGAACGCTCCCGAACACGGTGTATTGTAAAAGCAATACTTATGGAAGTATGTGTATTGAGTGTTCGTATACGTATACGTATCTACATATAATAATATATCAAAAATATTTTTGTATTTATTGGGTTTTTAAAGAAAACACTATATGTACGTAAAAACCGATGAAATCCAATAATATATATTTTTGGTTGCAATCTCTTAGGCAAAAGATTGCTTTTTGAATTTTTTATTTTTTGGTCAATTCTTTAGGAAAAGAATTGATTTTGTTATTTTTTAGTTTTTTATATTTTTATATTTTTGATTTTTTATGTTTTTGATTTATGATACGTAAAAATAACGTCCACTCGGGGAACGGATCCCATAATCCAATCAAAACCGTCAATCAATAGTCTCTCGTAATGTCATGAACCAACAGCGACACCATTTGAAATTGAGTATTTGTAAGTTTGTTAATTCTCGATTCTTGACAAATTGAAAGGCCTAAAAATATCGAGCATTTAATTGTTCTTGGTTGTTAAGGATATTTGGAATTCTATGTCTAATTCAATCAACACGTAAAAAGAGGAAAATATTAAGGCTACATATCCGTAAAACAAAGTGCACGTACCAATTACTATTCACAAAGTACAAATTTTTAATGCATAAAAGTAAAATTGCTTGAAATGTAAACCTAATGAAAGTATAAGGACTAAAATGTAAAATTCATAAACTACAAGGACCAAATATGTAAAATATAACAAACTACCAACAAACTTAACAAACTTACAAAACTTACTAACTGAAAATGAAACAAACTGAAAGTTAAAGGTTTGAATTTTAGCAAACCCTAAAAACTTGCAAGATTAACTCTGTTTACAACAAGTATCAAACTCCAAGGACCATTAATAAGTGTGAAAACACTTATCCTTTTACCACTTATTTCCAATAATAACAATATCAAAACGTGTATTTTATGTCGTAAAAGTCGGAATTATGCGTGGTTTGTGTTTTTATTGTGTTTCAGGATAAAAATATGAAAAAGGAAGAAAACACGGGTTGTCACGGGCTTTTATCGAAGAAAACGAGAAAAGACGAAGTCAAAAGATCAAGAGTGTAAAAAGAACGGAAGTCCAAGGCCTATTCTGAAGATTTATCGAAGAAAAAGTCTAAAGACGGAAGTTTAATGAAGTCGAAGAACTCAAGTCTAATAGAAGAAGAAAATTATAAGACAAGTTCAATTTATATCGACAAATCCCGAGACGACGTCGAGAAAGACAAAGAATTTAAATCAAGTCGAGACGAGAAGAAAGAAACAAGGAAGCAACACATGCACTCCCCACCTCCTATATATACCCTCCTAATGTGTCATTAGGAGGGAGTTAGTTAATTTAGCTAGTTCATTTTTTTTCTTTCTTTAGTTTTATTTTTAGAGAGAGAAAGTGTTTAACTTTCTCTCACCAGAACTTCATCTTTTCTTTCTTTTCATGTTTAAGCTTTGATTTGATCTTGTATTTTGGAATCATTAATCTATAAGTTCAAGTTAAGTTTTTCTTTTTTCAATCTCTTTCTACCTTTCTTGATTTTTACTTATATTTGATCCGAAATCATCTTTGATTTTGTTTAATCTTAAAGTTTATGAGATCAAAAAGTTCATCTTTTGGTTTCTATCTAAGTTTTATACGGATTAAGCTTTGAGCTTATCATGGTTAGTGGCTTATTTTGTGTTTAGCTTATTTACTTTTTTAGTTTTCTAAAAGTTTTCGTCTTTTTAAAGATTGTTTTTAAAAAGATTTGCTTATTTAAAGTTTTGAAAGTTCTTATTTTATGCTTATTAGTTCCTCTTATTATTAATTTGGTTAAGTCTTGGTTTGAGCTTATTAATAGTAGCTTAACAACTTAGCTTATTTCAAATTTAAAAACGGTCGGAAAGGGGTTTCACTTTCCGATAAGCATTCCGATTGCACCATCGGATTGGGGCTTTATATTCCGATCGGGTTCCACTATTATTCCGATACAAGGTATCGGAAAAGGGTTTGTGATTCCGACCAGGATTCCGACCAACATTTCGACTTAAGTGATTATTTGTTATTCCGACATGAGTAGTTTCCATTATTCCGATATCTTTCGATTTCCAGCATTCCGATAGTGTTGTCTTGTATTCCGACGTATTATTTCGACGGTACATTCCGACGAGGTCCATTTTGCCACATTCCGATCGGATTCCGATAGGGCATTCCGATGGGATTAAGTTTTTTTAGTTTTATAAAGTTTTAAGTTTTCAATTCACTTTTAAGTTTTAAAGTTTTTAATCATTTATTTTTAACTCGTAATTTTTAGTTTAATTTTCAAAGGTTTTATTTTGCTCAACGACATTTTCATATTTGCTTTTAGTTTAAAATAGATAATCAAACCATTTTATTTTCCTCCAAGAACGACTGAGTCGCACTTTCAACTTGTAATCAATTCGAAAAGACTGGTTCAACGAACTTTTATAACTAAGTAAAATCTAGTTATCAACCATATTGCAATTAAAATGAAACTTTTGATAAAAACGGGTTAACCAAATTCAATATGCTGGATTGAGCTTTTTTCTCAACCAAATTTAGTCTAGTTTGTTTCAAACTGCTTAAAATCCAAAATTAACTAGGCCAATAACAGGATTTTACTTAAAAGCTTGAAAATCTCAAGTTAGCTTATCTCAATAAGCCAAGATTAAGCTAATAAGAAATCTAGACATACACAATTTGATTTTCTTGCACAAACTGATTATTCAACTAACAATAAGCTTGGAATGTCTTTTAGAATGGAAAATGGTGTGACAACCCTAGGTTTTGGATTTGTCACATGGTCTTACTTTTAGGTTATTTTATGTGTGCTTACTTGATTTGTGTGATTACGTGTTTATTTTGAGTGATTAAGGTTGGTGTGGTTATCGTTTATGAGTATAGAAGTACTCATAAGTAATCAAGGAACGGTTATTTCATGTTCATGAGCTTACAAGTTGTGACTATGAAATGAAATGGTGATATTTTGGTGTTTACGTATACGTATAAGTATTATAGTAATAGTATTTTTTTTTAGGATTTACGGTTTATCATTTAGAGGTCTCGGAAGAGGTATTTAGTCATATGAATATTTTTCGGGATGGTTTTAAGTCATTTAGGACTTAGTTATAAAGTTTATTTCAAAATTTGAGATTTTTTATAAAAGTGTATATTTCACGTCTTTTACGGTAAAACGTGTAAAAACTGACTAGTTTTACGGTTTTGAGGTTTTGGAGGCTTTAGGAGCTGAAATAAATTAAGGAAAATTAAGGTAATATTAATAAGATATTTATTAATAATAGAATAAATAGAAAAACGAATTTTATGGGGTATAGGTCGGTTTAGAAGAGAAAAAAAAGGAAAAAAGAAAAGATTTATGGTAAGTGGTAATTGGGTTGGACAAGGATTGTTTTGGCTATATAAGGAACCCCCACCACTAAATCAAACGCATTTTTTTCTATTCCCTGGAGTTTTAGTCGACCAAAAAGAGGAGGAGAATTAGGGTTCTTCAAAAATTTGGGTTTTTACATCTTTCATTGAATTAAAGGTAAAACCTTCATAAACCTTTTTGATTAAATTGTTTTTATGTTTAATTGATAATCTTATGATGGATTTAGGTTAGGGTTTAATATAAAAACAGTAAATTAATGTTGTATTAATCATAAAATGATGATTTCATAAATTAGGGCATGTAATTAGAGGGGTTAGGGTTTTGATGTGAGATCCTTATAGAATATGTATCAAAAAAAGAAGGAAGGAAACAATCTCAACCATCCATTCAAGTTCCATCTAATGGTCTATATTAATCTTTTTAAATTTAATTTAAAAACCCATTTTCATCCTATTTCTTAAAAATTAAATATCTCTCAAACCGTTAATCGTTACGAAAAACTAATTATACCATCGCGACGGGAATTAAGTTATCTTTCTATAGATAGGCACTTCTATACACTTTCGGCAAACTTTTTTTTTTAATTTACGCATAAAAAATTACATGTGATTCTCGAAAAATTACATGTAATTTTCGAAAATTACGTGTAATTTTTTTGGCGAGAATTTTTAACACTGTAAATCGTTAACTTTTGTGTGAATTACATGTAATTATGTGTGAATTACATGTAATTTTTGTAATAAAATAGTTTATTAGTGTTAAATGCAAATCACATGTAATTATGTGTGAATTACATGTTATTTTTGTAATAAAGTGGTTAGTTAGTATTGAATGAAAATTACATGTGTTTTTGTGTGAATTACATGTAATTTTGCTCAAATCACATGTGATTTTATAAATAATTACATGTAATTTTGCTTAAATTACATGTGATTTTATACAAAATTACATGTAATTTTGCTTTAAATCACATGTGATTTTATAAATAATTACATGTAATTTTGCTTTAAATCACATGTGATTCATGTAGACTCACATAACTTTACATCTAACTTTCGTCTCATTTGACGCGTTAGTCTTTTTTTTAAGTTACATGTTTTCATAGATTTTTATTTTCAACTTTAATACCAATAATCTAGAAACCAAGTAAATCACATGCGATTCGTGATAAATCACATGTAATTTGTGGTAAATCACATGTGATTCGTGGTAAATAACATTTTCTCTCCATTCCTCACATCATCCATCCTTCCGAAGTGGTCTTGTGATCCATGTATGCTATCTAAAGTGGTCTTGTGATCCATGTATGCTATCTTGTGATCCATGTATGATAATTACATGTGAATTTGCTTGCATTACATGTAATTCGTGGTAAATTACATGTGATTCAAACAAAAGCACATGTGATTCATCTAAAGTGGGTTTGTTAGAAGAAGTTAAAGTTTTGAAATGTTTGAATCACATGTAATGCAAGCAAATTCACATGTAATTATCATCGAATTACATGTGATCCAATGCAAGCAAAATCACATGTAATTATCATCGAATTACATGTAATTCAAGCAGACAATTTAATATATTAACAAGATTACATGTGATTAAAAAAATCACATGTGATTCATCTAAAGTGGGTTTGTTAGAAAAAGTTAAGGTTTCGGAATGCTTGAATCACATGTAATGCAAGAAAAATCATATGTAATTATCACCGAATCACATGCAATTCAAGCAGAATTACATGTGATTCAAACAAAATCACATGTAATTTAGAAGCCAATTTGTTTTATATATTTTACATAAATGAAAACATAATACGTGATTAAAAAAATCACATGTGATTCATCTAATGTGGTTTTGTTAGAAAAAGTTACGGTTTCGGTATGCTTGAATCATATGTAATGCAAGCAAAATCACATGTAATTATCACCGAATCACATGTAATTTAGAAGCCAATTTGTTTTACATATATTTTTTTTGGATAAATGGGACTCCACCCCGGTAAAATGAACATATTTTATATTAATGGCAACAAACATTTTAATATATTAACAAAATTACATGTGATTCAAACATTTTAATGTAATTCACATAAATCACGTGTGGTTTTAAAATAATAACGAAAATATTTTTGTCATTTAATAGACGGTTATTTTCATATACTTTTAACGATTTTACAATGTTGAAAGTCTCGTCAAAAAAATACACGTGATTTCACAAATCGCATGTGACGTTACAAATTCAAATGTGATTTTTAAAATAATTAATCAAACATGAGTTTTCGAGAATTACATGTAATTTTTCGAGAATTACATGTGATTGTTTTACGAAAATTTTTAAAAAAAGTTCGCCGAAAGTATATAGAAGTGCATATCTATGGAAAGATAATTTAATTCCCGTCGTGAAAGTATAATTATTTTTTCATAACGATTAACGGTTTGAGAGATATTTAATTTTTAAGAAATATGATGAAAATGTGTTTTTTTAATTAAATTTAAAAAGATTAATATTGGATGGTGGAGATTGCTTCCTTTATTCTTTTTTGGATGCATGTTCCTTATAGAACTTTTCTCGGGTTAATTAATGTGGTTGATTTTGTTAAACCCCTTTTTAAAAACTGGGCAGAATTTTGGGTCAATTATTTTGATCATATCAGGAGTTCTAGGAACATTCAAGATGCGATCCAAGTATCCCTGAAAAGGTAATTGAAGTGGCTTTCCAATGAAAGAAACTATAACTAAATTGGAGGTTGGTAAGTGGGTCAAAAACAGGTTACAACAGTCGGAAGTCAAAACAGTTTTAAATTCAGCCTGTTTTCTTTTTAAGTTTTGGGTTGTTTGGGGTACTTAGGGTTGCATTGGGATCTTCTCACGAACATAAGAGATGGTCTATATATTGTATTAAGTATCTGCACTTGGGATAAGGTTGTGGTTTAGGGTAAGACCCCTTAATTGTAACAAACTTTTAGTATGTTCAAAATCAGGAAATCTGGAATGACAAAAGTATATATATATATATATATATATATATATATATATATATATATATATATATATATATATATATATATATATATATATATATATATATATATATATATATATATATATCGGGGCCTTAACAGTATCTTTAAGGTTAGGGAAAGTGGGAGGTGTTAGCCAACATATGTAAGGGTATGAATACTCCTTTTACAGAAACCATGGGTATGTTTAAATGGACATTTGACTTAAAGTTTTGAGACCTAAAATTGGGACTGTTTTGTGTAAAATATGAACGGGATGGTTATTAAACTTAACCAAGTTAAGGACTTGTTAGGGAAGGGTAATGGGGTGACTAAAGCTTATCAATGAGGTACTTATATGGGAATAGGCTAGATGTCCATCATAGGTTGATGAGCCATCTTAGTGATTGGTTCATGTATTGATTTCGTGTTTTTAGTTTGTTAGCTTGTTACTAGTGCGAGGACTTGTGAAGAAGCATTCCGGTGAGTTCATAGTCCCATTTTAACTAAGTTTTTAAATGTTTTTCCAGTATGGGATGGAGATGACACTAGTGGTGTTCTTAAAATGTTTTGGTACTATACTTTTCTTATAAATATTTGGACATAGATGTGCTATTGTGTGACTTGCGTGCTTATGTGTTCTCATATGTGCTTTGATATGTGTTCTGATATGTAAATCTTGGTTTGGTTGTGATTAGCTTTGGTACATAGATGTATGGGCGTCTATGGGACCAGTTGTGATGTGTGTGGAGCGTGGGGCACGATCCGTCCCGAGTTCTTGGTTCTGAGTTCTTGGTTCGTGGGGCACGATTCGTCCTGAGTACTTATGCATCGTCTCTTCGGAGGTAAGATATCTCGACGGGGATATAGTTCATCTTCCACAGGTGGTGTGGGAAAGATCCGGATAGTGTGGTGTGTGTTCTTGTGTGTGTGACAGGATACTTCTTGATTGTTATAATGTGCTTTGTGAATTGTAGATGTGATCGGTTCTTGGTTTAAGTTTTGTTGTGGATTCATGTAACATGATTATCACATTATGGTCCATTACTATAAATTGCTTTTCTTCAACTTATTTACAACGGATGTCAAGGTTTCTTATGATGTTCTAGATAACTTAAACCTATGTTCTCACCAACTTTGTGTTGACAGATTTTAGTGTCATTTTCAGGTGAGGTAGTTGTGCAAGATGATGTTAGAAGTGGCTAGAGTATAGAGGCTGCTAGGATTGCATTAGGAGGAATCCCTTTCCTCTTAGATTTTATTTTGTGTTTTGATTAAGTGAACTTTGTGGTACCTATATGTTTGATGTTGTTAATTTGTATGTCTTGGTAAGAGGTAGGTCTGTTACCTACTTACCTAGACGCCTGCATTGTTTGAGATATTGTCATGACATTATGTCACCTTTTTATGACATTTCTATTTCATTTAGTTAACTCTATAGACACGCTATTGTTGTGATGATATCCATACGTCGCGCCCCATATTCCGCCATGGTGGGGTGTGACAGAATGGTATCAGAGACAATGGTTATAGAGAATTAGGTTGCCTAGTCGCGTAGCCTAGTCTATAGCTTAAGGGTCCCTGCATATAGGCGTCATAGGGGTATGTGTGCATTTTATATTAATTGATGTGTTTGGATGTTATTTACTGCGATATTTTGACTAGTATGAATTTAACCATAGTAAGTTCATACTTAGCTACATGTTATTTTCTTTTCGAGTTTTGAATAGTGCGGGTTGAACTATAGTCGTATACGCTAGTCATTGTTGGATACCGTTTAATTACGTTTTCATGTTCTTTATACATTTTGAATTTTGTCTACGGTGGTTCAGCTGGATTACGAGTTTATTTGTTTCATGCATTGGCTATGTTATTTTAATACATGTGATTTTGGACCTTATGTTATGTTGTGAATTATGTGCTTATATGAGTTGTAGGATCTATGTGCTTATTTGAGTTGGTAGACCGATGTGTTATGTGTAGTATTAATTCTTATAAGTGTCATCATAGGAGGGAGTGCATTGGTGAAAGGGGACTTGTATAAGTATGGTGGCCAACATAGTTACACAAGTACCACGGCATCAATGGATTCCTAAATATGGTTGCATGAAAGAGGGTTAATACATGCTTGTATAGTATATGTTGGATGGACTTGAGTGTATGTACGCGTATGCCTATATATGTATATATCCGTTCTACTTATCGGTTGTGTTCTTAGGATGGTTTTCTAGCTCTTTTCTCGTCGGGATGTTCAACTTCAGTAGTAGCATATTTATCGAGTCCTCATTTCACGTGTTTGTTTGTACGATACATTTAGTGTAGAAGCTATTGAGAGGGTGGAGATTTATTTTGGAATAACGATATCTTTTGTTTTGAGTCTTACATGGTAAAAAATGGAACTTGCAAATAGTAAAAAGATAGTTGTTGGTAGTCGATAAAATGAGGGTAAAGTGTCGAAAACGTGTTTGAAATAAGGTGGAATATAATATTTTTTTTTTACATTTAAGCATGGCTTGTTTATTTTAAAATATTTTGGTTTTGATCACCTAAAGTTATTGTTCTTCAGTTAGAATTTTTTTTATTAAATTAAATATATTAAAATCATGTATTTAATCATATGATGGGTGAGAGTTTTAATTTTTTGGAGTTAAAATAAACTAGGGCTTGAATTTGGTAATTAATAAGAGGTTTTAGGTAAAAGTCGTTTTGGTCATAACTTGTTCGTTTTTAAAGTTTTTTTGGGGTGATTAAAAAGCCTAAAATTATGTACTCGGAGCGTACTTTTCAAATATTTAGAATGTATTATCAATGGAAGTCAGTAGCTTGGTCGAATTAATTGTACAACTGTCGAGTTCAAGATTAATTTTCGGACAACATGGTTTAAACTCGTGTTTGGGTATTTTGGGATAGTGGACACTTAGAAGGCTAACATAGGGCTGCTTTGGGATAGGATTTCAGATGTATCCATCATAGAGATTGTTACATTAATGAAGAATTCTGGAGTCAATGTTGACGCGTGATATTGTGTTATGTGCTTTAGACAATCGATCGTTCGTGAAGAGACTATAGATTTGTTTTTCGTCAAATGATTACATAAAGTACTAATGTGATACCATGGTTTTAGAACAACTAATATACATTACAGTACAAAATCCATTCTGGGGTAAAATTTGGTTTTGCACAAGGTTTTAATAGGATGTCACCGGTCGTAATACGTTTCGGTTGTCGCTGGGTGCTTCTTGTGTCATTGGTCCGTTTCCATGGTTCGTTGGGGGTCAATACATGTTTTATGTTGAGTATCTTTTGGAGTCTCATGGTTAAGGTTCATGTGTTGTTGGTTGAGATTATTTTAGTATAAACCGAGTTCACGTTTGAACGTGAAAGTTTTATCAAAGATATGTATCCTCGTTTGTTTGCTGAGAATAAGTTTGAGTTTGGGAGTAAATCTCGGGACGAGATTTCTATTAGGAGGGAGTGATGTGACAACCCTAGGTTTTGGATTTGTCACTTGGTCTTACTTTTAGGTTATTTTATGTGTGCTTACTTGATTTGTGTGATTACGTGTTTATTTTGAGTGATTAAGGTTGGTGTGGTTATCGTTTATGAGTATAAAAGTACTCATAAGTAATCAAGGAACGGTTATTTCATGTTCATGAGCTTACAAGTTGTGACTATGAAATGAAATGGTGATATTTTGGTGTTTACGTATACGTATAAGTATTATAGTAATAGTATTTTTTAGGATTTACGGTTTAGCATTTAGAGGTCTCGGAAGAGGTATTTAGTCATATGAATATTTTTCGGGATGGTTTTAAGTCATTTAGGACTTAGTTATAAAGTTTATTTCAAAATTTGAGATTTTTTATAAAAGTGTATATTTTACGTCTTTTACGGTAAAACGCGTAAAAACTGACTAGTTTTACGGTTTTGAGGTTTTGGATGCTTTAGGAGCTGAAATAAATTAAAGAAAATTAAGGTAATATTAATAAGATATTTATTAATAATAAAATAAATAGAAAAACTAATTTTATGGGGTATAGGTCGGTTTAGAAGAGAAAAAAAGGAAAAAAGAAAAGATTTATGGTAAGTGGTAATTGGGTTGGACAAGGATTGTTTTGGCTATATAAGGAACCCCCAACACTAAATCAAACGCATTTTGTTCTATTCCCTGGAGTTTTAGCCGACCAAAAAGAGGAGGAGAATTAGGGTTCTTCAAAAATTTGGGTTTTTACATCTTTCATTGAATTAAAGGTAAAACCTTCATAAACCTTTTTGATTAAATTGTTTTTATGTTTAATTGATCATCTTATGATGGATTTAGGTTAGGGTTTAATATAAAAACAGTAAATTAATTTTTTATTAATCATAAAATGATGATTTCATAAATTAGGGCTTGTAATTAGAGGGGTTAGGGTTAATTAACGTGGTTGATTTTGTTAAACCCGTTTTTAAAAACTGGGCAGAATTTTGGGTCAATTGTTTTGATCATATCGGGAGTTCTAGGAATATTCAAGATGCGATACAAGTATCCCTGAAAATATAATTGAAGTGGCTTTCCAATGCAAGAAACTAGAACTAAATTGGAGGTAGGGAAGTGGGTAAAAAACAGGTTACAACAGTCGGAGGTCAAAACAGTTTTGAATTCAGCCTGTTTTCTTTTTAAGTTTTGGGTTGTTTGGGGTACTTAGGGTTGCATTGGGATCTTCTCACGAACATAAGAGATGGTATATATATTGTATTAAGTTTATGCACTTGGGCTAAGGTTGTGGTTTAGGGTAAGACCCCTTAATTGTAACAAACTTTTAGTATGTTCAAAATCAGGAAATCTGGAATGACAAAAGTATATATATATATATATATATATATATATATATATATATATATATCGGGGCCTTAACAGTATCTTTAAGGTTAGGGCACGTGGGAGGTGTTAGCCAACATATGTAAGGGTATGAATACTCCTTTTACAGAAACCATGGTTATGTTTAAATGGACGTTTGACTTAAAGTTTTGAGACCTAAAATTGGGACTGTTTTGTGTAAAATATGAACGGGATGGTTATTAAACTTAACCAAGTTAAGGACTTGTTAGGGAAGGGTAATGGGGTGACTAGAGCTTATCAATGAGGTATTTATATGGGAATAGGATAGATGTCCATCATAAGTTGATGAGCCATCTTAGTGATTGTTTCATGTATTGATTTCGTGTTTTTGGTTTGTTAGCTTGTTGCTAGTGCGAGGACTTGTAAAGAAGCATTCAGGTGAGTTCATAGTCCCATTTTAACTAAGTTTTTAAATGTTTTTCCAGTATGGGATGGAGATGACACTAGTGGTGTTCTTAAAATGATTTGGTACTATATTTTTCTTATAAATATTTGGACATAGATTTGCTATTGTGTGACTTGCGTGCTTATGTGTTCTCATATGTGCTTTGATATATGTTCTGATATGTAAATCTTGGTTTGGTTGTGATTGGCTTTGGTACATATATGTATGGGCGTCTATGGGACCAGTTGTGATGTGTGTGGAGCATGGGGCACGATCCGTCCTGAGTACTTGTGCATCGTCTCTTCGGAGGCAAGATATCTCGACGGGGATATAGTTCATCTTCCACAGGTGGTGTGGGAAAGATCCGGATTGTGTGGTGTGTGTTCTTGTGTGTGTGACAGGATACTTCTTGATTGTTATAATGTGCTTTGTGAATTGTAGATGTGATCGGTTCTTGGTTTAAGTTTTGTTGTGGTTGCATGTAACATGATTATCACATTATGGTCCATTACTATAAATTGCTTTTCTTCAACTTATTTACAACAGATGTCAAGGTTTCTTATGATGTTCTAGATAACTTAAACCTATGTTCTCACCAACTTTGTGTTGACAGATTTTAGTGTCATTTTCAGGTGAGGTAGTTGTGCAAGATGAAGTTAGAAGTGGCTAGAGTATAGAGGCTGCTAGGATTGCATTAGGAGGAATCCCTTTCCTCTTAGATTTTATTTTGTGTTTTGATTAAGTGAACTTTATGGTACCTATATGTTTGATGTTGTTCATTTGTATGTCTTTGGTAAGAGGTAGGCCTGTTACCTACTTACCTAGACGCCTGCATTGTTTGAGATATTGTCATGACATTGTGTCACCTTTTTATGACATTTCTATTTCATTTAGTTAACTCTATAGACACGCTATTGTTGTGATGATATCCATACGTCGCGCCCCATATTCCGCCATGGTGGTGTGTGACAAATGGTCCACTGAATAAGCCAGAATCCAAAACAAGCAAAAAGGGCTTTTTTGACCAACTTTGACGAAAAATCCAAAAAGCTGTTTTTTGGAGAATCTACTCAAGACATAATGGTAAACTGATTTGTGAAAGAAAATCAACAATTTTATGAAGTGGTATTGGAGATATGACAAAACAGTTTGGACTTTATCTCAGAAACTTGCATATGATCATAAGCTAACTAATAAGCTATTTTCTCACTGAAAAGTAGATATTGTAGAATTTCCTCTTAGACACTAAAAGTTCAGATATTAAGCTATAAATGTAAAAAGGTTTCAGGAAAAATGATCTAGTAACAAAGAAATGCTAGTGAATCAAAATGAGTAAGTTTCACTGATGAACTAGTTAAAATCCTTGACCCAAACTTTTTCAATACCAATTGCCTTTTTGAAAACTATTTTGACCACAAAACTCTACTGAAATGTTACACTATGTAACCAAATGTATATGAACACAAATCAACAAGTTTTGCAAACTGAATGTACCAAAAATCTCTTTTACCAAACACTACTTAAGAATCAGTTGATGAACTTTTTCAAAGGAAATTTGATCACAAGACTAAAACAGGTTTGGACTCTTATCAAAGCTTGTTTAGACGACCAAATGAGGCGTGTTTGAATAGGAACCAAGTAAGTAAACAGACTGAATAACAAAATGAACCTAATGAGTATAAACTGATGAAATACCAAATGAAATCAATTGAAACTTAGATCAAGGATGCAAATCAACAATTACTCTATCAAAGTATCACAATTATGATACAAACAAGCTAAACACTCAATCAGATCAGCAAGTAATCATTATTCTAAGAATTTAGAATGCATTACACTTGAGAGGAACAAAAATAAGGATTTTGGAACCTTTTAGCACAAGGCCTCCTTTGATGGAGTAGTGAGGCATTGAGCCTACTAAACAACTCTTAACCACCAGTAATCAACCAAAACTCATCATCATATCAACATCAGAAACAATCTACAATCATCAATCTGCTACAAGCTCTGCAAATGGCTGAAAATAGACTTCTTATGAACTCCAAATGAATTTGAACAGCTACTAGTACTTCAAAACATTAACAAGGCGTCCATTTATCAATTAAGATCAATAGAATCACAAAGATTCAACAAGATTGCAGTAATGAGTGAAGGAGAATGAGATCAAAGTGAACTAAATTGTAAATTTTATTAATTAGAGGGAAAATTTGTTACAAATGTTAACTAACAATCTAACAGACTCTTAGGTGTGTGTCAAACACCTAAGAGTTGTTGTAATTGAAAAGGAAGAACTGGATATGAAAGGAAAATTGAAGTGTGTGTTTTTGACACCTAAGTATACATACAACAAATGAGCTAAGATATCCTATTTATAGAGCTGAGATGAAGATGAGTTGGGGTTGATGGCGTGTCTTGTCCAATCTCTGAGCTCCACGTGGCTTCTCCTTGATTATTGCATAAATTAGCTCAAGAACACAAAGAGGGGTTTTTGCTTGTGAGTCTTTTTTCATATAGAACATTTTATCTGAAATGCATTGTAGCTCAATCCACATCCTGTGCTCGTTTTTGTTGAAGATGACACGTGGATGTTTTTGATTCGTGCTCATCAAGTCGGACGGATTAATATCCAATATGGATAAAATGATTATTGGCTGGCGAAATACTATTGGTTGAAAGGAAAGATAGTGGGAGTTACTGTGTTGATTTGGTATTAAATGAAAAGGCTGCTAGTGGCCAGCTGTCTGCTTAGGTGGTGATCCAAGTACCACTTTTCAAGCATTCTCATTGGTGGATATATTGTCACATGGATTAAGCACAAAGTTATATATAACTTGGCAATTTTAGCCCTTGAACTTTAGCAGAATCCTCATTTAAGTGGATAGAAGACTCACAAGGGGTATTCGGCTTGGTGGTTGCGAACAGTAAGTTGGAGTTTTGGCTTGGTTTGCTCAAGACTTATTACTTGCTTCTTATAGATTTTCCTAGAAACTTTACTTGTTAACCTAGATTTGTATGGATAGTTTGTGTTTTGTATTATGGACAGTGAAAGTTTGTGATTTTATTTAAATTGTAATAGTTTGCTTAGGGTTAATCCATTTCTGGAAATAGTATGCTTGTGAATACTCCTTTTAGGCAATTTTGGAATGTGTGATGGATTGTAGTAATAAGTGGGGGTTATAATATATTTTCCAGGTTTTATGTTTGACTTAGTTTGACCAGATTTGAAATCAACAGATTTGTTTCTAAATGCAAATTTATCAATTCAAGTTTTCATTCAGTTTGAAATTTCTTTGCATATACAATGCTAGTTTTCGGCCAGAGGGGTTTGATGGCCCAATAGCAATTTTGATGGGCAGTTTGGCCCGTAAAGTAACTTGTGAAAAATACTTAGTTTTAGATACTAATACTTATTTTAGTAGTACTCGACTCGACATCGTATTACAGAGGCCTCGACATGCTAACAATAATGTTATGAAAACATACAAGTGAATGCTTATACTTAAAAAATTTACGTGCATTCGTAGTCGGCACATACCGATAGTATGTCTTAACATTACAAGTACGTCTCAAATATGATGAATAAGACGCGAAAACTCGAATTGTTACATTCGCTCTCCCTAAAGAGGCTTTTTCCGCAAAGCAAAACAACAATACATTTTATGTCGACACTACATTGGTGAACAAGTGGAGGTACTTTCCTTTGAATTGGTCCTCGCGTTCCCAAGTAAATTCCGGTCCTCTATGTACATTCCAACGTACTTTAACAATTGGTATACGGCTTTGTTTGAGTCGTTTGACTTCTCTTTCCATAATTTCGACTGGTTCCTCAACGAATACAAGTTTATCGTTTAGTTGGATTTCTTCCGTTGGTATAACGAGTGTTTCATCGGATAGACATTTCTTCAAGTTGCAAATGTGAAAGACATTATGCACACGACTAAGTTCTTGAGGTAGCTCCAAGCGATAAGCAACGTCACCAGTGCGTTGAATAATTTTAAACGGTCCAATATATCGAGGGTTTAGCTTTCCTCCTTTACCAAATCGGATTAACCCTTTCCATGGTGCAACTTTTAACATTACTCGATCTCCGACTTTAAATTCCAAAGGCTTTCATCTTTTGTCGGCATAACACCTTTGACGATCACGAGCCGCTCGCATACAACTCTTGATTTGCACGATTTTCTTCGTCATCTCATGAATAATTTCTGGACCGGTAAGTTGTGCATCACCAACTTCCGCCCAACAAACGGGTGAACGACACTTTCGACCGTAAAGTGCTTCAAACGGTGCCGCTTTAATACTAGTGTGGTAACTATTGTTGTACGAAAATTCTACTAACGCTAGATGTCGATCCCATCCGTTTCCAAAATCGATTACACATGCGCGGAGCATGTCTTCCAATGTTTGGATGGTTCTCTCGCTTTGGCCATCCGTTTGAGGATGGTAAGCCGTACTCATGTCCAATTGCGTTCCCGACGCTTCTTGGAGTGATTGCCAAAATCTTAAACAATATCGACCGTCTCGGTCTGATATGATAGAAATTGGTACACCGTTCTTAGCAACGACTTCTTTCACATACAATTGTGCCAACTGATCCATTTTATTGTTTTCTTTCATAGGGAGGAAGTGCGCGGACTTTGTAAGGTGATACATAATGACCCAAATGATGTCATATCCCGCGGACGTCTTAGGGAGTTTGGTGATAAAGTCCATAGTGATTCTCTCCCATTTCCATTCCGGGATCCTAGGTTGGACTAGTAATCCAGAAGGTTTTTGGTGTTCAACCTTAACTTTCACGCAAGTTAAGCATTTACCAACATAAGTCGCTATGCCAGCTTTCATGTTCGGCCACCAATAGAACATTTTCATGTCATGATAAACTTTTCCCGATCCGGGGTGAATCGAATATTTAGACTTATGTGACTCGTGCATGATTAAAGCTCGAATATTACCGTAACGTGGTAACCAACTTCTATTATCAAGACACAATGTTCCATCGGCACGCGCAATGAGTTTCTTAGTGATCATTCCACCGGCTTCTTCTTTATTGATGTTTCCACCTTAATAGCTTCTCGTTGGGCTTCTAATATTTTCGCGGGTATGTTCAAAACAATAGTCATCACTGAGGCTCGAACTCTTAGGCGTCTCTCACGAGGTTTCCTACTTAAGGCATCAGCTTCAACATTAGCCTTTCCCGGGGTATAACGAATGTCACAATCGTAATCTCCAAGTAGTTCCAACCATCATCGTTGTCTCATGTTAGGCTCTTTTTGGTCCAAGATATGTTGAAGACTTTTATGGTCGGTGTATACCACACATTTGGTGCCGTAAAGGTAGTGTCTCCAAATCTTGAGAGAAAAGACAACCGCGCCTAATTCCAAATCGTGAGTGGTGTAATTTTCCTCGTTTGGTTTTAGTTGTCGGGACGCGTAATCAGTAACCTTTTTCCTTTGCATAAGGATCGCGCCTAGACCTTTAATCGAAGCGTCACAATACACTTCAAAGTCTTCACTACCCTCGGGTAATGCAAGAATGGGCGCATCACAAAGTTTTTGCTTAAGAATTTGGAAAGAAGATTCTTGATCGTCTCCCCAAATAAACATCTTGTTCTTTTGATTCAATTCCGTCATAGACTTGGCGATTTTCGAAAATCCTTCGATAAGTCGTCTATAATAACCGGCAAGTCCAAGGAATTGGCGAATCTTCGTAGGGGTCGTAGGAGTCGCCCAATCCTTTACCGCTTCAATCTTGGCGGGATCCACGTGAATACCACTACTATCCATCACGTGCCCGAGGAATTGTACCGTGTGAATCCAAAATTCACACTTTGAAAACTTAGCATACAATTGTTCTTGTTTCAACAATTCTAAAATTTTCTTTAAGTTCTCCTCGTGTTCTTCCTTATTACGAGAGTAAATAAGGATGTCGTCAATGAACACGATTACGAACTTATCCAAATAGGGTTTACACAAACGGTTCATGAGGTCCATGAATACCGCGGGTGCGTTAGTCAACCCAAATGGCATGACTTGGAATTCAAAGTGACCATATCAGGTTCGAAACTCCGTCTTGGAAATGTCTTCTTCTCGCACTCTAAGTTGATGATATCCCGACCTTAGATCAATCTTTGAATAAATACTTGAACCTTGAAGTTGATCAAACAATTCATCGATCCTTGGTAAAGGATAACGATTTTTATGGTAAGTTTGTTCAATTCGCGATAGTCGATGCACATACGGAAAGATCCGTCTTTATTCTTCACAAATAAAACCGGGGCTCCCCATGGCGAGGAACTCGGTCTTATAAATCCTTGGTCGGTAAGCTCCTTTAGTTGGTCGGCTAATTCTTTCATTTCAGCGGGTGCTAATCGATAAGGTGCTCTTGAAACGGGTGCGGCTCCGGGAGTTAGCTCGATGTGAAATTCTACTTGACGAAGTGGCGGTAATCCAGGTAAGTCTTCGGGAAAATCACGAACAATCGAAACGTCTTCAATTTTCTTCTCCTTAGGGTCGGCTTCATTCTTACTAGTAACTTGGATAAGGAAAATAGGACGAACTTCTTCGATGTACTTTTGGGTTTTAGTACATGAGATGACATTCAAACTAGCTTGGCTTTTCGCGCCATTCTTTTCTCCAAGGATTCTGTTAGGAATACGGACTTGTTTTTCATGGCAATTTATCTCCGCATGGTACTTGGATAGCCAATCCATACCAACGATAACGTCAAAACTTCCAAGTTCGATAGGTAAAAGGTCGATGGTGAAAGGGATATTTTGAAGACTTAGGGTACAACACTTAAGTACGGTGCTTGTAGTGATTGATTTACCATCGGCTAGTTCCACATTATAATTAGCATCTAAGGGAGTGGGGTTCACATTTAATAGTTCACTAAAGGCAATTGACGCAAAACTTCTATCGGCACCGGAATCAAATAATACGAAAGCATAGATGTTACTGATGAGGAACGTACCGGTGACCATGTTGTTGTCTTGGATGGCCGCCTCGGCACACAAAGCATACACACGACCGGGTTCTCCCGCTTGATTCCCATTGTTTCGGCCATTTGGAGCTCCATGATTTAGTCGGGATTATCGACGAGCTTGGTTGTTGTTGTTATTGCCTCAGATTTGGTTTCCTCGGCCTTGAGTGGCTTTAGGGCACCTATTCTTGAAGTGACCCTTTTCTCCACAACCATAGCAAGTGACATCCGCGTATTGCACATTTAGAGTTTCCGGAGCCCTTTGGTTTGTGGGCTTCGGGGGCACTACGACAATCCTTAGCAAAGTGACAGGGTTTGCCACAATTGTGGCACGTGCCCCCACAAGCTCCATTGTGGTGTTTGCTACACTTGCTAGAAAATGGTAACTTTCCTTGGTAACCGGATCCACCATTCACATTAAACACTTTGGCCACATCTTGGTGCTTGTTAGGTTGGTCACCATGATTAGGGCCATGGTTTCCTTCCCATTTTCGTTTGTTATCACCACCCTCCAAAGTAACAGAGTCCATTAGGCCATCCGCCATCTCAATGGCCTCATTCAAATCGGTAGGTTTTGAAGAGATCACATCTCCTCGGATTGAGGATGGTAATCCAATGATGAATCTATCAACGACACGAGTCTCACTAGGTATCATTTCGGGACACATCAATCTCAACCCTTGGAATCATTGAGTGTAAGCCATCAAGTTAACTCCATGCACACGGAGGTTCCACAACTCGGCTTCCAACCGCTTCATTTCATTCCTAGGGCAAAACTTTTTGAGAAGCATTCCCCTAAAATGAGTCCAAGGAGTAGCATTAGCCGCTTCCAAACTTACGGCTTTCACGTGGATGTTCTACCATGTCAATGCACCATCAACAAGGGTGCTAGAGCGAAACTCCACTTTGCCGCCTTCGGCGACATTACTCACGCTAAATTGAGATTCAAGTCTCTTAATCCAGCGTGCAAGACCTACGGCACCTTCGGTGCCTTTAAAGGTACTAGTGAAGCATGAGCGGAATTCTTTGTATGAACACGCACAAGTAGTAGGTACCGGTATTGGCACTTGATTTGTTTCTTCTTGAGTGCTTGGATTAGTCTCGGCGGCTGCAAGAGCGGCGGCAACCTCATCGGCTATCATTTGGTTCAAAACTGATGGATCGATAGCAATGGGTGCGGCCGGAGTTGGGTCGGCCCTATTCTTGAGGGTTTTAGGTGCCATAGTCCTATAACCATAACAAAGATCATTGTAAGGTTAGAATCCCAAGTCCAAGGATTAGAGGGTACAAACATGTCACAAACATGATATCGTAAGCAATTGATGAAAAGATTCACAAGTGATGTAGTGCACAAACTATTCATTCCATGATTAAGTTGAGTACAAAGAAATCAAACACATAGTCTAGAAGTTTCAAGGATTACAACACAAAAGAGAAAATTTGGAATGAAATGCCACATGGGTCAACTAAAAATAGCCCTAGTCATAACGATGCTCGAGGGTCGCGATCCTCTCGGATAAGTCGATCAATGCTCTATGTAAGAGATTGTGCAAAGCTCCAATCTCATAATGTTGGTCCTCAATCCTTCATGCAAGTCCCGCCACACGATCGGGTATGGGTGGCGCATTCCTACCAAGATCCATGATAACCACCGCATAACAAGTCTCGAGCCTAACCAATGACTCGTATGATGATCCAACCAAGTTACGAAGCACGTGAGTCACGTTGCTTCGTAACGTAGAAAGTCTATCAAAGCGGTGGGGAGGCATCCCACGCGCTTCAGCGGTCGCGGAGCACTCGGCCTCATTAAAGCCGCATGGTGGTGGTGGTGTAGGCATAGTGGGTCGAAAGGGGGCATTGTGCCTTGGGGGCACTCTCATGGATGGTGGCTTCGGAGACTTGCGTGCGGTGCGAGTGGAGTCCAAATGCCTTGCGGCTAGCTTCTTCCCAAACATGGAGGGTCTCACGGACATCCTTGCGGTACGGTGTTGGAGAGGGGCCTTTGGGGCATGAGAGGATGAGGTGGATGGAGGAATCATTGGGGCCTTGCCACGTCTCTTGTAGAAAATGAGTGGTGGTGGTGAGGAAGGTGTAGGTGCACGAGCACTCGACTCTCCTTGAGTGGATGACATGGGTGAGAAGCCGCTAGTGGAGGACTCTCCAATGGCCATGAGTCGAGCTCCATTGGTGGATGAGCTCACAAGATAATACGAATCTCCAGACGAGGTAGACATGTCACTGCCAATTTAAGAAAACACGTATAAGAAGTAAATTGATTCTGCAATTATGTATGTTGTAACCTCAAATTTGTTATGGCACAAACCATTTAGCATAGAATTTCAAGTAAGTGTCGAAATAAAAATCGATATTGCGTTCATGTATCATGGCACAAACCATTTAGTATAGAGTTTTCAAGTAGGTGTCGAAATAAAATCGATTTTACATTCATGTATCATGGCACAAACCATTTAGCATATAGTTCAAGTAGATGTCGAAATAAGATCGATTTTGCATTCATGTATCATGGCACAAACCATTTAGCATAGAGTTCAAGTAGGTGTCGAAATAAATCAATATGCTCATAGGTTAAGTTACTTAGCAATCTTAGTGGTCAAAGTAGCATGGCACTAATGCACGAGGTAATATAACTTACATGTTACTTATGTCGAAGACGTGGAGTGAAGTGGCCCATAGAGATGGAGGTTTAGTTATAATCTAGTGTTACCCTTTACAAAGATTTTCATTTTCGACTCAATGTTTGTAAAATAATGGTTTTTATAAAAGCAACCTAGTTCTCAATAACCACGGCTCTGATACCAATATGTCACACCCCTATAATTAACAATGTATGTGAATACACGATATGTGACTATCATGAAAATCAAGAGACACAGATATAAGGAACGACTATTAGAAGTCATTTTTCAATAATTTAAACATAAAAATAAAATTGTTCCAAGGAATTGTTTAGTACATCATGATAACATAAATCAAAGTTTTCTAAATGTCATAAAATTTAAATCAAGTCTCCTAAAGATAGTCATGATAATTTTTATTATCTCCACGGCACAATCACGTCACTCCTCCGCCTTGACACCTGAGAAAAACATTGCTAAAACGTCAACACAAAGGTTGGTGAGTTTATAGGTTTAAGTATAGAAGTGTGATGAACCATAAGATTTTAGTTAGGTAACCAACAAATAATCTTATAACGAATACACGATTATTATCAAATAGCATACGTTTATAACATCCTATGTCCAAGCTCATGACACCGAAGCATTAACCGTACCAACTAGTTTAAATAAGAGCCCAAGCAAATACTACCCCAAAGTATTCGTAACATCTGAAATGTAAGTGTATCTAATTTGGTCACACAACCAACATTAGATCAGGAGGCCAATCCCAATAGATCTATCCATAACATTTGCGCTTACACAAAGTAATTAACGGTTCATGATAGTGGGCTAAAGCATCTAGGGGTATCGCTACTTAGACATCATGTAAGCAACGCATTAGTTTTTCATGGTACTTATGTTCATCCGTTAAAACACGCAATGTTCTCACCCCAAGTAGTTATAAGCAATTAAAAGTAGGGCTATAAACTCACCTCGTAAATCAAGTATGATGATGGAAATGCAAAGTAGCTCGAGGATGTGATCACGCTATCCACAACCTAGTTAAACATAATGACTATGTCACGAAATCTACAATTACACTAGAAAATGCATGATGTCCTAGTTGTGCCTCGACAAGACATTTCGTTTATGGAAAAACTTGAATTTAATACACGGTTTTGAAATGGGTATTGGGCTTAGTATTATAACTATATATTCATATATGCAAATTCTTTTTTGGGCCTAATAAACCCAACCCAAACCGACTAGTCCATTCCCTTTAATAAAACATGGGCTCGGGCCATGTTGCCATTACCCAACCCGATTTGCCAATCCAAACGTTAATAACAGAATAACAGGGGTACATTTTTTTATCACATTAACCACTCATTCCACTCTATCTCTCTCTCTCTCGAATATTACTCCCCATCGTCTCCTATTCAATCTCTCTAAACCAAAACCGGATCTAACCCTCAACCCTGACTAAGAATCTATATTGATCTATCATCATTATCAATGAACTCGAGATCATAACATGTTTATCCATCGTGAGACGTGGGGTATCATCACAAAGATAAGTGTTATTCTTTCTTCTCAAAAGATTTCAAAAGACAATTTGTTTTATGATTCTTAAAAAATAAGAGGGATTTTCTATTAATCTCATACTCGTTTGATTTTATAAAAATCTAAGATATGGGTTCTCGAAATAGTTTTATAAATAAATTAGGATTTCAAATAAATTGGGAGTTTTCTAATTCGGGTGTTTATTCACAATTAATTAGTGTTTTCAAAGATTAAATTGGGTTAATTTCATAATAAAATTGATTTACAAAAATTTAGGGTTTCGAATAAATTGGGGGTTTTCTAGTTCTTGAGTTCTATTCTAATTAAACTATGTTTTTAGACTCCTGTTAAGGTTAATTATCCAATAAAAATATATTTCGAAAAATTAGGGTTTCAAGAATTAGGGGTTTATTTAATTTTATGATTCATTATGATTAATTAATGGTTTCCTGCTACTCTCGTTATTAATTATAAATTAAATGTAAGTTTCGAAAAATTTAGGGTTTATATAGATTGGGGTTTTTATGCCCGCGGTTCTCAATGGGTGTAATTAGTGTTTCTATAAAATATATGATATTAATTTCTAGTTTTTGTTGATGTTACACTTCATTATGGTCTCGACATATTTTAGGTCAAATTCGAAAGGGGTTTTTGTTATTACTATTATCACTTTATACAAATATACCAAAAGATAAACAAGGGGGGGGTCTCGGTATAATTATGGTCAAGCAGGGGTGGGTGTCTCGGCTTTGACCAAATCAAGGGTCTTAAGTCTTTGTTATATAAAGTTAGCATGGTTATTATTCACTAGCATAATATTAGAACATTTTCTAAGTATTAACTCACGTGTCATATGTTCTCGCAGGGTGTTCTAATGTGGACTAGTACACTATATGGATGCCAAAAATAAAAGAATAGTGGATAGAAGACTCACACAAGGGGTATTTGGCTTGGTGGTTGCGAACAGTAAGGTGGAGTTTTGGCTTGGATTGCTCAAAACTTATTACTTGCTTCTGAAAGATTTTCCCATAAACTTTACTTGTTAACCCAGATTTGTATGGATAGTTTGTGTTTTGTATTTTGGACTGTGAAAGTTTGTGATAGTTTTAATTTTTAATAGTTTGCTTAGGGTTAATCTATTTCTGGAAATAGTATGGTTGTGACATACTCAATTTAGGCAATTTTGGCATGTGTGCTGGATTGTAGTAGTAAGTGGGGGTTATAATATATTTTCCAGGTTTTGTGTTTGACTTAGTTTGACCAGATTTGAAATCAACAGATTTGTTTTTAAATGCAAGTTTATCAATTCAAGTTTTCATTCAGTTTGAAATTTCTTTGCACATACAATGCTAATTTTCAGCCCAATAGGGGTGATTTACTGGATTTATGTGTGTATTCCTTGTGTTGTTCGTACTCGATTCAATTCGAATTGATCACGGTTTAAGGTGGAACTATCGTATTTGGTTACTAAAAGGGGGAGCTTTTGGTTATCTATGTTAAATTAAATGACAAGAGTTTTAAAGTAAATGACAAAATATCAAAACTAAATAGAAAGACTTAAACGAAATAAAAAGGGAATTAAAGTGATTAAAAACTGATAGGTGTGTAAACACCCATCCTTTTACCACTTAATTCTGGCTAAAACAAGACCAAAACACGTAATTAATATCATTTGTTTGGAATTATGCGTGGTTTTTGTGTTTATTGTGATTTCAGAGCTAACCGGATGAATATTAAAGAAAACATGGGATTGCACGGGTTTTATCAAGGAAAAAGACTCAAGATAAAGTCTATTGTCCAAGACGTGCAAAAGATTTGAAGTCACTAGGCCTATTCGAAGATTTATTGAAGAAAAGGACTAAAGACGGAAGATTTTCATAAGTCGAAGAAACTCGAGTCTATTTAACGACGAAATTAAAAGACGAGTTGGATTTAATCGACAACAAATCCCGAATCAGAATCGAAAACGTCAACTTTTCTGAAAAGACGAGAAGACAAGAAGAAGAGGAGAAAGCCCACTCACCAACCAACCACTAGGACTATATATAGTTTTTCCCTTAACACATTAGAGAGTTTAGTTTTTTTCATTTTTTCTTTCCCAGTTCTTTTGTTCGTCCCTTCACCAACTCCATTAGGGAGTTTGGTGATTTTCATCTTTTTCCTTTCATCTTGTAATCCTTAACCATTAATCTTGTTACTTTTACATTAATCAATCCATTCCATCTTTTCATTCATCTTGTTCTTCATTATCTTCTAGTTCATGTTCTTAAGTTTTTATTTGATTCAAGTTTGATCTTAAGAAGTTGTTGATTTAGTGTTTTTATTTGTGGGATTTGTTTCTTATGGTATGTTAATGATTTGTGTTTAATTTGGTAAAACCTTTTTGAGTATTTTGGTGTTTAGATTGAAAATCATTGAGTTTACGCTACTACTGTTCTTCGCTGTCCAGTTTTATTCCGAACGAGACAACATTCCGAATAGGCAAGTTTCTATTGCCTTATTCGGAACATTTCATTTTTTCCGAATAGGGTTGTTCCCGTTTCCTTATTCGGAACTTTTATAATTTTCCGCATAGCCAATTGTTGTTTTCCTATTCGGAACTTTTCAAATATTCCGAATAGGACCTCATATTCCGAATAGGGATTTTCATTTTTCTTTTACTCGGAATGTTTTCAATATTCCGCATGATAGTTTCTCCATTTGTTTATTCGGAATATTATTCCGAATAGACCCATTTTCCGAATAGCTTCATTTTTATTTCCTTATCCGGAACTTTTTCCGAATAGGCCCATTTTCCGAATAGCAATTTTTCCGAGTAAGCTTATTTTCCGCATAGAGCTTTATATTCCGCATGAGGCAAGTTTTCCGAATAAGACATATATTCCGCATAGGGTCTTCTTCAGTAAGAGTATTTTTCCAGTTTTGCTTATTAATTGCTACTTGTTTTAAGTTTACTTAATTACCATTTTATTCACTTACCTGTTTAGTAGAATAGAAAACCAATCCACTTTTTGTCACCAAGAACAAATCATTCCACTTTTAACTGAGATCAATTCGAGAGGATTCCGAGAATTCGAACCTTTTCACCATTTTAAAACCATTGTATCAAATGGCGCCGCTGCCGGCTTCTCTCGTTAAGATCAAAAGTTTTTTTGTGAGAATTTGGATTTTGGGATCCGTTCCCCGTGAACGTTACTTTTTCATAAAATTTTCAAAAACACTAAAAAATATAAAATTTTCAAAAATCCTAAAAAGTAAAAAACAATAAAAACCAAAAATATTTTTGCTTTGTTTTTCTTTGTTCGTTCTTTTGCAGGTGTATGCGCACTCGATCCACGTCTTATCAAGAGCCCGAGCCTCTCGATAACTTAGACATGGCTGGTGTCCAAAACAACAATAACATACCACCTCCGAACAACAATAATAATAACAACAACCCGCCTTTCAACAACATGAATAACAACAACAATGAGCACCTTCCGGATAATCGCCCAATGATTGAACTGCTGCAAGCTCATGTCGATGGCAACACGGATCCAATTGTTATACCACCAATTGCCGCCAACAATTTCGAGCTCAAGTCAGGCTTTATCCAGATGGTCTCCGCTCAGCCATTCTTGGGACGAACCATTGATGACCCACATGACCATATCAAGAGATTTCTACAACTCACCAACACGGTCAAATTCAATGGAGTTCCACAGGAGGTTATAAGGTTACAACTTTTTCCCTTTTCTTTAGAGGGACAAGCCCGGCATTGGCTTGCTAAGGAACCGCCACAGAGTATTCTCTCGTGGACGGATTTGGAAACAAAGTTTATCAATTACTTTTTTCCACCCTCTCGTACTACCGCTTTGCGGAATGAGATTATAAACTTTGAACAACAGTACGATGAGTCATTCAGTGAATCTTGGGATCGTTTTAAAGATCTTTTAAGAAAATGCCCACAACATGGTTTTACCAAAGTACATCAAATAAATACTTTTTACAATGGTTTAAGCATGAGTGACCAAGATTCACTGAATAGTGCCTCAGGGGGTAATTTATTGGCTAAAACTTCCAATGCTGCTTGGGATATCATTGAGAACAAGTCTCGTGTGCAAACCAAGAGCGTTAGGACCAATGTTGCTAGTGCTAGCACTAATGACAGCGACAAGCGATTAGACAAAATCACCACGCTTCTTGAATCGCTTGTCACACATACCGTCAGCAACAACAACAGCAACAACGCCAAAAACGCACAAGTGAACGCTGTCAGCCAACCTTGTGAGATATGCGGTGGTCCCCACTCCTACACAACTTGTACCGCCACCCAAGATTACCCTGCTGAGAATGTGAATGCGGCATATGGCACCTATCAACAACCCGCTTATCAAGCAAAACCTCAAGGTGACCGTAACTTGCTTAGCTATCGCAGCAACAACTATCTTTCACCACCTGGTTTCCCTCCTACCAACCCAAACCAACAACAAAACCTTAACCGCTCTCCTCAACAACAACAACAACCTCGACAACCATACATCCCACCTCACAAGCAGCAACAACCGCTTCAAAGAAACAATCAAGTCTACCAACAACCTGCTTACCAACCACCTGCATACAATGCTCTTCCCAACCAACCCAACGCTCTTCACCAAGAAGTGGAAACGTATATGAGGACTAATGATGCGATAGTGGGAAATCTTCAGAGAGAGGTGCTCAACCTGAAAGAAGATTTGGTAAAGCAAGGAAATGATTTGAGAGCCGATATGCGAAACACGTTGGATAGTCAGACGAATGACTTGAGGAACATGATGGCTAGTTTCTTCCAAAGTAGTCAACCCTCTTCTTCGGGTACTCTTCCGAGTAACACCGTTGCGAACCCAAGAGGGGAGATGAAAGCAATCACTACTCGAGGTGGTAAAGGTACAAAGGAACCCGAGCTTCCTATACCTCCACCAGTGGTTGTGACTAAGGAGAACGAGTCGCCTGCTCCTATTCCTCCTCCTTCTCCTTCCCTAATTTCTCCACCTCTTCTTTCTACCCCTCCTCCACTCGTGGTTGTGAGTGACCCTATTCCCCTTAAGCCTTCCTCTTCTTCCAATATACCTTATCCTTCTAGGTTGAGGAAAGAGAAGCAAAAGAGCAAGGATGATATTCAGGTTTCTAACTTTCTTAAAATGTTTAAACAACTGAATTTCAATATCTCCTTCGCTGAGGCTCTCGCTCACATGCCCAAGTATGCTAAAATGTTTAAAGATCTTTTGAGCGACAAGGAAAAGCTCCTCGACATTGCCAACACCCAACTTAATGAGAACTGCTCCGCAGTGCTCTTAAGGAAATTGCCAACCAAGCTTGGTGATCCGGGTCGTTTTCTTATCCCTTGCAATTTCCCGGGAGTAGAGAATTGCATGGCCCTAGCCGATCTAGGTGCCAGTATTAATCTCATGCCTCTAAGTGTTTGGAAGCAATTATCTCTCCCAGAGCTAGTCCCCACTAAAATGACTTTGGAATTGGCCAACCGTACGGTTGCTTATCCAGTGGGGATAGCCGAAGACGTTATTGTAGGAGTCGACAAATTCACCTTCCCCGCTGATTTTGTTGTCGTCGACTACGAGATGGACCCTCGTGTACCACTTATTGTTGGTCGTCCATTCCTTAGGACCGGTCGCACTCTCATTGATGTTGAAGCCGGTGAGCTTATCATGAGAGTGGGTGACGACAAAGTAGTCTTCAACATGGGAAAGTTGTCTAAACAGCCTTATTCATATGAGAGCGTTAATTGTATTGACGTTCTTGATGAGGCTTGTGAAGAACACTTTAATGATGCTTGCAAAAGTATTCCTACCTCTCTTCCCACTGTTGAGACCGTGTCCTCTATTGATTCATCGTTGTCTCTATTTGGAGATAGTGATTTATTCTGGAACAATCTTGAAGCTACCATGGGAGATGCGAATTTAGCTACTAATGATTCTCCCACCGAGGGGGATGAAGATATGAGTTTCTTTGACAATCTTCTCACCGAAGACAATCCTTCGCCCCCATCTCCCACGGTTATTGCTATCGATGCCACGACTTTGAAAACGCCTCCCGTCGAAAATCCTCCGGATTTGGAACTTAAGGAGTTGCCGCCACATCTCGAGTACGTGTTCCTTGACGACAACAAGAAATCACCTGTCATCATTGCGAAGGATTTGAAAGATGAAGAGAAGTCTCGCCTCGTCGCTGTGTTGAAAGATCACAAGAAGGCTATTGCTTGGAAGATTTCCGATATTCGTGGAATTGATCCTCACTTCTGCACACACAAAATTCTCATGGAGGACGACTTCAAGCCCACAATTCAAAGCCAACGAAGGGTGAATCCAAAAATACATGAAGTCATCAAAACAGAGGTTATTAAACTTCTTGATGCGGGTATGATTTACCCTATTTCGGATTCACCATGGGTTAGTCCAATCCATTGTGTGCCCAAGAAGGGCGGAATAACCGTTGTTCCCAATGAACACAACGAGTTAATTCCCACTCGTCTCGTTACTGGGTGGAGAGTTTGTATAGACTACCGCAAACTCAATGATGCCACGAGAAAGGATCATTTCCCTCTACCTTTCATGGACCAAATGCTTGAACGATTAGCCGGTAATGAATATTACTGCTTTTTGGATGGTTTCTCGGGTTATTTTCAAATACCCATCGACCCCCAAGATCAAGAGAAGACTACATTCACTTGTCCCTATGGCACTTTCGCTTACAAAAGAATGCCTTTCGGCTTATGTAATGCGCCAGGGACTTTCCAAAGGTGTATGTTAGCTATCTTCCATGACATGGTTGAACAAACCATGGAAGTCTTCATGGATGATTTCTCGGTCTTCGGGGATTCATTCTCTTCTTGCCTTGCCAATTTAGAACGTATGCTAAAGCGGTGCGAAGACACTCGCCTTGTTCTAAATTGGGAAAAATGCCATTTCATGGTAAAAGAAGGCGTCGTGCTTGGACATAAGATTTCGAAAGCCGGTCTTGAAGTAGACCGTGCTAAAGTCGATGTTATAGCTAAGTTGCCTCCATCTTCCACTGTGAAGGGTGTGAGAAGTTTCTTGGGTCATGCGGGCTTCTATCGTCGATTCATCTAAGATTTTTCTCAAATCGCTCGCCCGATGACCCACCTCTTGGAAAAAGATACTCCTTTTATCTTTTCCAACGAGTGTCTTGAAGCCTTCAACTCACTTAAGGATAAGCTAACTAAGGCACCCGTCTTGGTTACCCCTAATTGGGAGCTGCCTTTTGAGTTGATGTGCGATGCTAGTGATTTTGCTATTGGAGCGGTTCTTGGACAAAGAGTGAACAAACACTTCCAACCGATCCATTACGCTAGCAAGACAATGACAGGGGCACAATTGCATTATACGACAACTGAGAAAGAGCTTTTAGCTGTTGTCTATGCTTTTGAAAAATTCCGCCCCTATCTTGTCCTTTCCACCACCATTGTGTACACCGATCATTCCGCGTTGAAGTACTTGTTGACAAAGCAAGATTCCAAACCAAGACTTCTTCGCTGGGTTTTGCTGCTCCAGGAATTTAAAATCGACATCCGCGATAAAAAAGGAGCAGAAAACCTAGCCGCGGACCATCTTAGTAGACTTGAGGATCCATACCAAGGGGATCATCCGACCAAAGAAATCAATGATTCTTTTCCCTTGGAGACCTTAATGTCTATAAACTCGAAGCCGAATGAAACCCCGTGGTTTGCGGACTTTGCAAACTACTTGGCGGGTGGAATTCTCAAGGAAGGGTTGACGTCCCAGCAAAAGAAGAAGTTCTTTACCGACATCAAGACTTACTTTTGGGACGACCCTTACCTATTCAAACAATGTGCTGATCTGATAATTCGCCGATGTGTTGATGGACCGGCAGCGTCGGACATCCTTGATGCTTGCCACAAAGGACCAACCGGTGGTCACTTTGGTCCCAACTACACCGCTAAGAAAGTGTTTGATTCGGGATTTTATTGGCCCTCCATATATCGTGATGCTCACAATATGGTTAAGCGATGTGATGTTTGCCAAAAGCAAGGCAAAATCACACATAAAGACGAGATGCCTCAGAATTTCATCCAAGAGTGTGAAATTTTTGATGTTTGGGGTATCGACTTTATGGGGCCATTCCCATCCTCTAAAGGAAACAAATACATCCTTGTAGCCGTTGACTACGTTTCAAAGTGGGTTGAAGCCAAAGCTTTGCCTACTAATGACGCAAGGGTGGTTTGTAACTTTTTGAAAGCTCTTTTCGCTAGATTCGGTGTGCCTCGCGCCATTATTAGTGATCGAGGGACTCATTTTTGCAATGACCAATTCGTAAGAGTCATGGCTAAGTACGGTGTAAACCATCGTCTTTCCACAGCCTACCACCCACAAACTAATGGCCAGGCTGAAATATCCAACCGAGGTATTAAGCGAATTCTTGAACGGACCGTGGGAGAGCATCGTGCCTCATGGGCTGATAAACTCGATGATGCTTTGTGGGCTTTCCGTACTGCTTACAAGACCCCGATCGGCTGTACGCCTTATCGTCTTGTGTACGGGAAAGCGTGCCACCTCCCCATTGAGTTGGAGCACAAGGCTTATTGGGCCTTGAAGTGGGCTAATTTTGATATAAACAAAGCCGGTGACCTACGCAAGATCCAACTCAATGAGCTGAATGAACTCCGTAATGAGGCTTATGAAAATTCTTTGATCTATAAGGAACGAACTAAGCTCATTCACGACTCCAAGATCAAAAACCGAGAGTTCCATGTTGGAGACAAAGTCTTACTTTTTAACTCTCGGTTGAAAATCTTTTCGGGCAAGCTCAAATCTCGTTGGTCCGGCCCATTCACCATCGCCCAAATTTTTCCATATGGTACTCTCGAGCTCGCTCAACCTAATGGACCAAATTTTAAGGTGAATGGCCAACGAGTGAAGTTGTACTTTGGTGAGGACACCTCTCAGGAGGTGATTCCATCCCTCACCACGTTCCCCATGAACTAAATTTGGGTCGAGTCAGGCTCGTGACTCGGTTATCAAAAACAAGCGCTCCTCGGGAGGCAGCCCGAGTATCTATCCCTTTAACCCCCTAAGTGTAGGGGAGGACCTATTTTGGTCATTTGTGTTTGTGTGGTGATGTGCTTACAGGGATTACTGCAATCTTGGAAATCTTTGAAGAACCGTGCTCCCGTGTTATCCGCAATCCGGTTCTATCTCTCAACTATCGTGATTCAATTTTCTTCATACTCACATTTGAAATTGATCACTTTAGTCGTCTCTTCCTTAACTTGAGTTAACCAACGTGCACAATGTCATAAGTGTAGGGGAGACTTTTCCCACATGCTTAAACATTGAGGACAATGTTTATCTTAAGTGTAGGGGAGACTTCTATCGAAGTTTTAAGTGGACTTTTCCATGAAAATGCCTTCATTTAACCGGAAAATCCTATTTTTCAACATTTTTCAAATTTTTTATTAACTTTGGCCATTTAGTCGTAATTTTTAAATTTTTATCGTTGCTTTCTCATGAATATATATCCCGCAATAAAGTCGAAAATATTAATAAGTTGGTGTAGCTAGTTTAGAAGTCTTTGACATATTAGGCCCGTTGCGTTTATTTTGACTCAACCCGAATAGACTTATCCAAGTTTATTCTAGCTAGTATCCTTAACCATATAGACCTTAATTGGTTTATTAGGCTAAGTGTCCACGAGTCTCATTACTTGAGATTTTAAATTGTGGAGGACGAGAAATGATAGAGTCAATTATAAGTCGGTACTCTTGCGCAAGCTCACTTGGTGTAATTATTTGCCTATTCTCCCATCACTTTCTAATAATTTATCTGCAATAAGTAAGGTCTTACGATTTGAAAAGTTACTTAGCTTCTAGCCCAAGATCGTTTAAAAGTTGCTCGGTAATGATAAGAGTTCATAGCCAAGGCATAACTTATGAAGCGGGACGCGAAGATTGGCGAGTCCGAAAAGGCCCTAACAAGGCATGAGGATTCAATTTTATTGCTGAAGATCCAAAGTGATGTGAAAAGCATTATTCCTAAAGTCAATATGAAGGATCAAGACTCACGACGAAAAGCAATCAACTCCCATAAAGATCATGGAGAAGTCTATCCGAAAAGACCCTAACAAGGTATGAGGATAAATAGATCCAAGTCCGAAAAGGAGGCGGATCATTGTATCTCAAAAT
This sequence comes from Glebionis coronaria, assembly GCA_025667525.1. Classification (NCBI taxonomy): domain Eukaryota; kingdom Viridiplantae; phylum Streptophyta; class Magnoliopsida; order Asterales; family Asteraceae; genus Glebionis; species Glebionis coronaria. The sequence continues at coordinate 380,865,262 of CM046875.1, forward strand.
CCCAAATAGAGATTGAAGAAATAATCATGAAGTCGTGGTCAACAAAGTTGGAGTATCCCTCAAAAGTCTCCAAGTGAAGAAACTCTATTATGATGAGAAGACCATTATCTCAAGAACGTCTCTCGAAGATATGAAGTATGAAGTACATGCCAAATATCGGCCCGAGAAAGGTCTCAAATCGTGAACCAAGTTATGCCAAGATATGAACTTTTTGATATCCCGAGAAGCAGTTTTAAGAGATTTTGTCCTTTAGCTAACTATTGATCAAATCGTCCTACTTTGCTTTCTGCCCTAATAAACTATCGAAATAAGTCCAAAAATGCATCTTCATGATCATTCTAAGACAAAAATAAAATATAAGAGATACACCTAGGAATAAGGGAGTTTAAGCATTTAATTAAGCCATGTGTGTAAGTGTTTGATTTACTAACTTATAATAACAATGATCTCGTTTTTAAGCTTAGTTTGGGGAACGTGAAACTTGAGGGTGATAAATCTTCGCAACACCAAAGCCCTAATATAAGTCCTTGATTTCTTTACAAGTTGTTTCCTTCCTTTTGATTATTTTAAAAGTTTTTATTTCTCTCTCAGTAAATTGATTCTTATTTAAATAGTACTTGAATAAGGCCAAGGTTGATTAATTATGAGAAAAATGTAAAATTTGCTTTATCGCTAAGCATTGCATGAGGGCATGGCAATGGTTAAGTGTAGGGGATTTGATAGGTGTGTAAACACCCATCCTTTTACCACTTAATTCTGGCTAAAACAAGACCAAAACACGTAATTAATATCATTTGTTTGGAATTATGCGTGGTTTTTGTGTTTATTGTGATTTCAGAGCTAACCGGATGAATATTAAAGAAAACATTGGATTGCACGGGTTTTATCAAGGAAAAAGACTCAAGATAAAGTCTATTGTCCAAGACGTGCAAAAGATTTGAAGTCACTAGGCCTATTCGAAGATTTATTGAAGAAAAGGACTAAAGACGGAAGATTTTCATAAGTCGAAGAAACTCGAGTCTATTTAACGACGAAATTAAAAGACGAGTTGGATTTAATCGACAACAAATCCCGAATCAGAATCGAAAACGTCAACTTTTCTGAAAAGACGAGAAGACAAGAAGAAGAGGAGAAAGCCCACTCACCAACCAACCACTAGGACTATATATAGTTTTTCCCTTCACACATTAGAGAGTTTAGTTTTTTTCATTTTTTCTTTCCCAGTTCTTTTGTTCGTCCCTTCACCAACTCCATTAGGGAGTTTGGTGATTTTCATCTTTTTCCTTTCATCTTGTAATCCTTAACCATTAATCTTGTTACTTTTACATTAATCAATCCATTCCATCTTTTCATTCATCTTGTTCTTCATTATCTTCTAGTTCATGTTCTTAAGTTTTTATTTGATTCAAGTTTGATCTTAAGAAGTTGTTGATTTAGTGTTTTTATTTGTGGGATTTGTTTCTTATGGTATGTTAATGATTTGTGTTTAATTTGGTAAAACCTTTTTGAGTATTTTGGTGTTTAGATTGAAAATCATTGAGTTTACGCTACTACTGTTCTTCGCTGTCCAGTTTTATTCCGAACGAGACAACATTCCGAATAGGCAAGTTTCTATTGCCTTATTCGGAACATTTCATTTTTTCCGAATAGGGTTGTTCCCGTTTCCTTATTCGGAACTTTTATAATTTTCCGCATAGCCAATTGTTGTTTTCCTATTCGGAACTTTTCAAATATTCCGAATAGGACCTCATATTCCGAATAGGGATTTTCATTTTTCTTTTACTCGGAATGTTTTCAATATTCCGCATGATAGTTTCTCCATTTGTTTATTCGGAATATTATTCCGAATAGACCCATTTTCCGAATAGCTTCATTTTTATTTCCTTATCCGGAACTTTTTCCGAATAGGCCCATTTTCCGAATAGCAATTTTTCCGAGTAAGCTTATTTTCCGCATAGAGCTTTATATTCCGCATGAGGCAAGTTTTCCGAATAAGACATATATTCCGCATAGGGTCTTCTTCAGTAAGAGTATTTTTCCAGTTTTGCTTATTAATTGCTACTTGTTTTAAGTTTACTTAATTACCATTTTATTCACTTACCTGTTTAGTAGAATAGAAAACCAATCCACTTTTTGTCACCAAGAACAAATCATTCCACTTTTAACTGAGATCAATTCGAGAGGATTCCGAGAATTCGAACCTTTTCACCATTGCAAAATCATTGTATCAAAAACTTAATTAAGAGTAAATTTAAAAATAAAATGAGATAAGACAATTTAAAATTAAACTAAACAAAAAGTGGCGGGAAAGAAACAAGTTTTTAAAGACAACTAAGTAAAATAAAACAAAAACTGAAACAATCAAAACGATGATCGCAACACGGATCGCACCAAGTGATCGCAGCCTACGATCGTAACAATCGATCGTAGCTTAGATCGTGGTCTGGATCGCAAGAAGTGGATCGCAGTGGTGGATCGTGACACTAGATCTCACCCATGATCGAAGTCTTGGGTCGTGGTAAATGATCGGAACCCAGATCGTAGCCTACGGATCGCAACACACGATCTAGCCACAGATCGCAACCACGATCGCAACAGAGCGATCGTGACCTGGATCGTGGTCTGTGACCTTAGTCTTGATCGTAGTAATGGATCGCCAGAAGCCCTAGGCTTATGCGATCACACTTACTCGATCGGAACAAGTAAACCCTTAAAACTGTTACGATGGAATACAATAAGCAAATAAGCCGAATAAGCACTTCTCAAAATAAGCAACTACCAAAACTTTACCAAATCAATATTAAAAAGAACTAAACAAGCTACTAATGAAAAACTTTTAAAACACTAAATAAGCAAGATTTTATAAAACAAACTTTAAAAAGATTAAACTTTTGAAAATACTTAAAAAGAAATAAGCTAAACAAGAAATAAGCTATAAGCTGCAATAATCTAAAATATTAAGTCGTTTAAAACATTAATGAGAATAAAAAGATAAACTTTTTAATCAAATAAGCATCAAGATTAAACAAGATACATACTTAATCCGAATCAAAATCAAAATCAAAAACAAGAAAGGTAGAATAAGATAGATGATGAAAAACTTGAACTTTAACTTGTAGATTAAGGATTCAAAATACAAGATTAAATGAAAAGCTTAAAACTTGAAAGAAAAGATGGAAGAAATCTAGAGAGAGAAAGTAGAATCACCTACTTCTCTCTAACGATATGAAAACTAAGAAAAAAATAAAAATGACAATCTAACTAACACCCTCCTAATGAAGGATTAGGAGGGTATATATAGGAGAAGGGAGGTGTGGTGTGTTGCTCCTTTCTTCCTTTTGTCTTCTCGTCTTTTTAAATGACTCGTCTTTCTCGACTTTGTCTCGGGATTAGTCGAATAATAAAATGAACTCGTCTTGTAACTTTCTTCTTTTAGTAGACTTGGTTCTTCGACTTCGTCAAACTTCCGCTTTAGGCTTTTTCTTCGATAAATCTTCAGAATAGGCCTTTGACTTCCGTTCTTCTTGCACTTTTGATCCTTTGACTTCATCTTTTGTCTTTTTCTTTGATAAAAGCCCGTGAAAGCCCGTGTTTTCTTCCTTTTTCATCTTTTGGTCCTAAAACACAATAAAAACACAAACCACGCATAATTCTGACTTTTCCGACATAAAATACACGTTCTGGTCTTGTTTTTATTATAATTAAGTGGTAAAAGGATAAGAGTTTTCACACTTATTAAATCCCCTACACTTGACCATTGCAATGCCCTCATGCAATGCATTAATTTCAAAGAATAGTTTACATTTTCCATCATAATTAACCTACCTTGGCCTTTATTAATTACTAGACAATAAGGAAACCAAAAAGATAGAAAATTACATAATGCTAGAAGGAAGAACAAGTAAAGAGATCGAAGACTTACTTTAGGGCTTTGGTCGTCATGAATGTTTATCACCCTCAAGTTTCACGTTCCCCAAACCAAGCTTAAAAACGAGATCATTGTTATTATAATTTAGTAAGCTAACACTCACTCATGTGGCCCAATTATTCACTTTGACTCCCTTATTCCTAGGCGTATCTCTTATATTTTATTATTGTCTTGAATGATTACGAGGATACATTGTTGACTTATTTCGACAGTTTTTTAGGCTGAAAATAAAGTAGGACGATTTAATCAATAGTTAGCTAAAGGACAAAATCTTTTAAAACTTCTTCTCGGGACCTCATAAAGTTCATATCTTGGCATAACTCGCTTCACGATTTAAGACCTTTCTCGGACCGATATTTGGCATTGATTTCATACTTCGAATCTTGAGAGATGTTCTTGAAATAATGGTCTTCTCTTCATAATTTGAATTTCTTCACTTGAAGTTTTTGAGAGATTCTTCATACTTGGACCATGACTTCTTCATTTTTCTCCAATCTTTATTTTGGATTTTGATATACAACGATCCGCCTCCTTTTAGGACTTGGATCTATTTATCCTCATACCTTGCTAGGGTCTTTTCGGATAGACTTCTCCATGATCTTTAGGGGAGTATTTTCTTTTCGTTGTGTGTCTCAATCCTTCATATTGATTTTTGATAAATGATTCTTCACATCACTTTGGATCTTTAGCAACAAAATGTAGCCCTCATGTCTTGTTAGGACCTTTTTGGACTCGCCAATCTTCGCATCCCGCTTCAATAAGTTATGCCTTGGCTATGAACTCTAACTAATATTGAGTAACTTTTAAACGATCTTGGGCTAGACCTAAGTAACTTTTCAAATCATACAACCTTACTTATTGCAATAAAATTTATTAACAAGCGATGGGAGAAAAAGCTCATAATTAACTCACATAAATTCATGAAAGAATACCAAACTTATAATTGACTCTATCATCTCTCGTTCTCCACAATTTAAAAATCTCAAGGAATGAGACTCGTGGATGGCCTATTAAATCAAAGTTTTGGGTTTTCAATTCATCTATAGGATCTTGCATCTTCTTAGACTTTTTCAAGTTTAGAATTTGCATTTTAAAGTTCCCTTGATAAACGACTTTCTAGGATCAATTATAGGAACTTGCGAAAAGTTCTTGTTCTTAACCCGTAAGAGTTAAGATTTTCGCGTTTTAAAGTTCCCTATATAAAAGCCTAGCAAAACTTAATTTAAACACGTTAAGGATACTAGCTAGAGTAAACTTGGATAAGTAAACTCGGGTTGAGTCAAAAGATTCATGACGGGCCTAATATATCAAAGACATCTAAACTCATTAAAACTATTTTATTCCTTTATTTTTTCTTTTGACTTTATTGATGAAATGAAATATATACATACGATGCGATAACAAAAGGAAAGAAAACAAAAGAGAATAATTGAAAAATACTACTTGGCCAAAATAGATCAAAAAGTTTGAAAAATGTCGAAAAATTTAAATTTTCCGGTTAAAATGAGGACATATTCATGAAAAAGCCCATTTAACTTCGATAGAAGTCCCCCTACACTTGATATAAACATTGTCCTCAATGTTTAAGCCTGTGGGAGTAAACTCCCCTACACTTAGGACATTATGCACTTTGTTTAAATCTTGCTAAGGAAAGGACAACTAAAGTGATTTAAATGTCAACATATAGGATATGAAATATTGAATCACAAGAGTTTAGGATAGAACCAGGAAGACGGGAACACGGGATCATGGGTCGTCAAATATCATCAAAAGTGCTCTTTGAAGCTTGTAATCCATGCACATCATAAGAAACAAGACAACAAACACCTATGTAGCTCCCCCTACACTTAATGAAAACGGGTAAAAGGATAGAACATCGGGTTGCCTCCCGAGAAGCGCTTGTTTTTGTTAACCGAGTCACGAGCCTGACTCGACCCAGAACTAATTCAAGGGAAACGTGGTGAGGGATGGAATCATCTCATGAGATATGTCCTCACCAAAGTACAACTTAACGCGCTGGCCATTCACTTTTAGGTTTGGCCCATTTGGTTGAGAAAGCTCAATGGTTCCATAAGGGAAGACTTTAGCCATGGTGAATGGACCAGACCAACGGCTCTTAAGCTTGCCTAAAAAGATTTTCAACTGAGTGTTAAAGAGTAAAAATTGATCACCTATGTGGAACTCTTGGTTCTTAATCCTAGAATCATGAATGAGTTTGGTTTTCTCCTTGTAGATCAATGAATTCTCATAAGCTTCATTCCTCGGTTCATTAAGTTCATTGAGTTGGATTTTTCTAAGATCACCGGCTTTGTTGATATCAAAATTATCCCATTTCAAGGCCCAATAAGCCTTATGCTCCAACTCAATGGGAATGTGGCATGCCTTTCCGTACACAAGACGATATGGAGTGAAACCAATAGGTGTCGTATATGCGGTACGGAAAGCCCACATAGCATCATCTAACTTATCGGCCCATGAGGCACGATGCTCTCCCATAGTACGCTCTAAGATTCGCTTAAGTCCACGGTTAGAAATCTCGGCTTGACCATTAGTTTGTGGACGATACGCGGTGGAAAGTCGATGATTGACACCATACTTAGCCATGACGCGAGCAAATTGATCATTGCAAAAATGAGTCCCGCGATCACTAATGATAGCACAAGGAACACCGAATCGAGCAAATAATTGTTTCAAAACGTTCACAACCACCCTCGCATCGTTAATAGGTAAGGAATTTGCTTCAACCCATTGTGATACGTAGTCAACGGCTACGAGGAAGTACTTGTTCCCTTTGGATGATGGAAATGGCCCCATAAAGTCGATGCCCCATACGTCAAAGATTTCACATTCTTGGATGAAATTTTGAGGCATCTCATCTTTATGTGTGATCTTGCCTTGTCTTTGGCAAGCATCACAATGCTTAACCATTTCATGAGCGTCATTATAAATGGTGGGAAAATAAAATCCGGAGTCGAAAACTTTCTTCGCGGTATAGTTAGGACCAAAGTGACCACCGGTGGGTCCTTTGTGGCAAGCTTCAAGGATTACTAACACTGCCGGCCCATCAACACACCTACGAATAACAAGATCCGCACATTGCTTGAAAAGGTAAGGTTCGTCCCAATAATAGTGTTTAATGTCCTTGAAGAACTTTTACTTTTGTTGGGACGTTAACCCTTCCATAAGAACACCACCCGCTAAATAGTTTGCAATGTCCGCAAACCATGGGGTATCGTCAAGATTGGAGTTAATAGATTTTAAGGCCTCAAGAAGAAAAGATTCATTAATCTCTTGATTTGGAAGTTCCCCTTGATAAGGATCCTCGAGTCTACTAAGATGATCCGCGGCTAGGTTTTCCGCTCCCTTTTTATCACGAATTTCAATTTTGAATTCTTGAAGGATTAAAGCCCAACGAAGAAGTCTTGGTTTAGAATCTTGTTTTGTTAACAAGTACTTAGACGTGGAATGATCAGTGTACACAATGGTGGTTGAAAGGACAAGATAGGGGCGGAATTTTTCAAAAGCATACACTACGGCTAAAAGCTCTTTTTTGGTAGTGGTATAGTGCAATTGAGCCCCCGTCATTGTCTTGCTAGCGTAATGGATTGGTTGGAAATGTTTGTTGATTCTTTGTCCCAAAACCGCTCCAATAGCAAAGTCGCTAGCATCACACATCAATTCAAAAGGTAACTCCCAGTTAGGGGTAACTAAGACCGGTGCCTTAGTTAATTTATCCTTAAGAAGATTGAAAGATTCGATACACTCTTTAGAAAAGATAAAAGGAGTATCTTTTTCCAAGAGGTGGGTCATCGGGCGAGAGATCTTAGAAAATCCTTGAATAAATCGACGATAGAAGCCCGCATGACCTAAAAAACTTCTAACACCCTTCACGGTTGAAGGAGGAGGTAATTTAGCAATCACATCGACTTTAGCACAGTCGACTTCAATACCGGCTTTGGAAATTTTATGACCAAGAACAATACCTTCTTTTACCATGAAATGGCATTTTTCCCAATTAAGAACAAGACGAGTGTCTTCACACCGTTTAAGCATACGTTCTAAATTGGCAAGGCATGATGAGAAAGAATCACCATAGACCGAGAAATCGTCCATAAAGACTTCCATAGTTTCTTCAACCATGTCATGGAATATAGCCATCATACACCTTTGGAAAGTCCTATGAGCATTGCATAAGCCGAAAGGAATTCTTTTGTAAGCAAATGTTCCATAAGTACAAGTGAATGTGGTTTTCTCTTGGTCTTTTGGATCGATAGGAATTTGAAAATACCCGGAGAAACCGTCTAAGAAGCAATAATAGTCATTACCCGCTAAACGCTCGAGCATTTGATCCATGAAAGGAAGAGGAAATGGTCCATGCGAGTGGCATCATCGAGCTTGCGATAGTCTATGCAAACTCGTCAACCCCTGACAAGTCGAGTAGGAATCAACTTGTTGTTTTCATTGGGAACAACGGTTATTCCACCTTTCTTAGGCACACAATGGACGGGACTAACCCATGGCGAATCCGAAATAGGGTAAATCATTCCGGCATCTAGAAGTTTGATAACTTCTTTCTTGATGACGTCATGAATTTTTGGACTAACCCTTCTTTGGCTTTGGATTGCGGGTTTAAAGTCATCTTCCATTAGAATTTTATGAGTACAAAAGTTAGGATCAATTCCGCGGATATCAGAAATTTTCTAAGCAATTGCTTTCTTATGATTTTTGAGCACATTGATAAGTCGGGATTTTTCATCCCCTTGTAAGTCCTTTGCAATGATGACGGGTAACTTTTTATTGTCTTCTAGGAAAACGTATTCAAGATGAGACAAAAAAATCCTTAAGCTCTAAATCCGGAGGATTGTCAATGGAAGACTTAGTCAAATTCAGGTCATCGTTTGTAATTTCCATAGGAGAAGGTGGAGAAATATGGTCCTCATTGAGAAGTTTCTCAATGGTACGAATGTCTTCATCCCAAGCGAAGGGAGAATCGTCATATTTTAAGTCCACATCCCCTAAACTTGCTTCAAATTCTTTCAAAATAAAATCACTTTCTCCAAATGGAGTCAATGAGGGAGCAATAGAGGAAATGGTCTCAACAATGGGTAGAGAAGAAAAACCACTTTAACGAGCGTCTTTGAAATGTTCTTCACAAGCCTCATCAAGTACGTCAATGAAATTAACGCTCTCGTGTTCATAAGGTTGCTTAGAAAGTTTATCCATGTTGAAAACGATTTTTTCGTCACCAAATCTCATGATTAATTCGCCCGCGACTACATCAATAAGAGTGCGACCGGTCCTCAAGAATGGATGTCCAACGATTAATGGAACACGGGGATCCATCTTGTAGTCAACGACAACAAAATCCGCCAGAAAGGTGAATTTGTCGACACCGACGAAGACATCTTCGGCTATCCCCACCGGATAAGCAACTGTACGGTTAGCTAACTCCAATGTCATTCGTGTGGGAACTAGCTCGGGTAGAGATATTTTTTTCCAAATGCTTAATGGCATTAAGTTGATACTAGCACCTAGATCGGCTAGGTCCATACAATTCTCTACCCCGGGAAAGTTGCAAGGAATGAGAAAGCGAGCCGGAATACCAAGTTTGGTTGGTAATTTCCTTAAAAGAACCACGGAGCAATTCTCATTAAGTTGGGTTTGAGCAATATCAAGGAGTTTTTCCTTATCACTGATAAGATCTTTGAACATTTTAGCATATTTAGGCATGTGAGCGAGAGCCTCGGCAAAGGATATGTTGAAATTCAATTGTTTAAACATTTTAAGAAAGTTTGAAGTTGAATATCATACTTGTTTTTCAACTTCTCTTTCCTCAACCTTGAAGGATAAGGTATGTCGGGTTGAGATGAAGGTTTTGGAATGGATTGCTCACTCACATCCTTGGGTGGAGGAGGGGTAGAAATAGAAGGTGGAGGAATTGGTGAAGTGGGCTCGTTATTCTTTGTCACAATCACCAGAGTAGGTTTAGGAAGCTCGTGTTCCTTATAACCTTTTCCACTTCGGGTGGTGATTGCTTTCATCTCCCCTCTTGGGAAGAAACTAGCCATCATATCCCTTAAGTCATTCGTTTGACTGCTTAAAGAGTTTAACATGTTATTCCTAAGCTCGGCTCGAAGATCATTCCCTTGTTTCGCCATATCACCTTTCAAGTTAATAATTTGGCTCTGAAGATTCTTCACCAGCGCGTCATTAGTCCTCATGTACGTTTCAACCTCGTGATTAAATGTTGTGGGTTGGTTGGGAGGAGGAGCTTGGTAAGCGGGTGGTTGATAAGTGGGTTTTTGGTAAACTTGATTATTTCCTTGAGGTGGATATGGGTTTCTTTGGGTTTGATATTGATTAGGAGCTCGAGGTTGGTTTTGATTGTTGTGATTGAAGTTTTTTTGGTTTTGAGGAGGAAAACCGGGTGGTAAAAGAAAGTTGTTTGAACGATAACTTAGCAAATTGCGGTCACCTTGAGGACGAGCTTGATAGCCTCCTGTGGAAAAGTTACCGATAGCCACATACACGTTTTCCGGATTGTCATGAATAGACGGACAATCGGTGTATGAATGAGGACCACCGCAAGTCTCACAAGAAATTGCTACAGCTTTAGCTTGTTGATACTGGTTCATAGCCATGGTTAAGATATTTTGTTCATTTCGGCTAGTTAGCGGGTGATTTTGGTCAATACGGGGTTGGTTGAAGTAGAAGAAACATTGACTCTCGGGTTATTTCTTGAAGATGCGGATGAATCCCAATTTTTGTGATGAGTGGTCATGTTCTCTATAAGCTCTCTACACTCCTCAGGTCTTCTCTTCATAAATGTACCACCGTCGGCAGCATTAATCGTATCACGATCACGAAAAGTTATACAATTGTAGAAAGAATTAATCAAAGTGACGGGGAGCATATTATGATTAGGACAACGATCGATCAAGACATTATAACGTTCCCAAGCATCGATAAGAGACTCATCAGGTTCTTGAGCGAAACCACTGATTTGATTACGAAGATTAGTTACCATGGATGGTGGAAAGTATCTTGACAGAAATTTTTGAGTCATCTCGTCCCATGTATGAATTGAGTTTTTGGGAAGACGATCAAACCATTTTTCAGCATGGTGGGATAAAGTATGTGGAATAAGGTGAAGTCGAATAAATCCATGGTAAAACCGGGAAATTTCATGCTTTGAGTGACGGTTATGAATTTATCGAGGTGTTTGTTGGCATCAGCATCAGGTAATCCGCGAAATGGACAAGCGTTTTGAACTTGTTGGATCATGTCATGCTTCAACGAAAATTCAGTAGCCGTGATTTACATCGGCGCAATCGGTCCTCCACGTCCGTTCATAGTTGGTTGACATAGCTCTTCCATCGTACGAAGGTCGGGTTGAGGGGCATGGTTGTTATTATTCATGTTGGGGTGAGGTGGGTTATTATTATTATGCACACTGATAGGTGTGTAAACACCCATCCTTTTTACCTCTTAACTACAATAATAACCAAGCCAAAACGTGTATTTTATGTCGTAAATATCGGAATTATGCGTGGTTTGTGTTTTTGTTGTGATTTAGGACGAAAATGTGAAAAGGGGAGAAAACACGGGCATTCACGGGCTTTTATCGAAGAAAAAGACAAAAGACGAAGTCAAGAAATCAAGAGTGCAAAAAGAACGGAAGTCCAAGACCAATTCTGAAGATTTATCGAAGAAAAAGTCAAAAGACAGAAGTTTACTAAAAGCCAAAGAACTCAAGTCTAATTTATTGAAGAAATTACAAGACGAGAGTAGAAATCCCGAGACAAAGTCGTTAAAGTCAAAGAATTAAGAAGATTAAGGACTTAATGACAATTAAAGAAAGAAGAAAGAGGGGAGGAAGCTTCCTCTAAGCACCTACCTAATCCTCCTATAAATAGGCCTTAGTTCATTTCATTTCATTTTGTTGGCTAGTTTGACAAACTATGCTCTTCCATTTTCATTTACTTGCACTTTAATTACATCTCATTTACCTTAATTGTCAAATTTAAATGCATTGTCTTGCACCTTTAATTCATTTAAATTCAAGTAAGTTTCCTTTTATTGTTCTTGAATCTTTACTTTTATTGTTCATCTCCTATCTAACTTTCTTATTTGATCTTAATCTTTATGCTTATTGTTTATGTTCATGTTCTTGAGTTTTTATTAAATTGATTAAGTGGGTTTTGATTATTTTGATTAGTATTGTTAGTTTGATTATTTTGGATTGTTTGTTTATGATTAGTAGATGTTATTTGGTTAGTTTGATTTAATCTTTTGGTTGATTTTGATTAGATTAGATAAGATTCGTGTTATTTTTGTTTCCGTGTTCTTCGTTACTGTTTTTCCTAGGTTATTCTGGATCAACGCCAAATATTCCGAATGAAGGGACTTTATTGATTATTCCGGATAAGCTGTTTATTCCGGATCAAGGTGGTGTTGTGATTATTCCGAACCAAGCAAACATTCCGGATAAGTGACATATTTCGGATCAGTTTGATATTCCGGATAAGAGCAACATTCCGAACCAAGGAATTTCTAGCTAATATTCTGGATCAAGTCGTTTATTCGGAATAATAAATATTCCGGATCAAGGTGTTCATTCGGAACATTCCGAACGAAGGGTTTGAGGATTTGTTCCGGATCAGCAGAATATTCCGAGTCAAGGAAAACATTCCGAATCAAGGTTGTTTATTCGGAATAATAAATTATTCCGGATCAGTGACACATTCCGAGTGAAGGATTTATTCCGGATAAGTGACATATTCCGGATGAATCAATATTCCGGATGAGCTTATATTCCGGATGAAGGAGTGAATATTCCGGATGAGCCAATTGTTCCGAATGAGTGATTTATTTTGATTATTCCGAACGAAGAAGAATTATTCCGGGTGAAGGTGACATTCCGAACGAGTAATTATTCCAAGTGAGGTATTTTTAGTTTTAGTTTATTTTAATTTTTAAGCTTTATTTTTTCCCGCCTTTTTCCTTAGTCGCACTTTAAGTTTACTTGCCTTAGATTTATTTTAAGCCTTGCCTTAGTTTAAGTTTTAGTTGCGATTTAAGTTTGCCTTAGATAGTTTTAAGTTTGCGTTATTTACTTTAATTGCCATTTACTTTTCGTCACGCTTTAATTTCCCGTCATTTATTTTAAATTAGATTTAGATTTATTTTACCCGCCTTTTACTTTATAGTTTTTGCACCTTTATTTTTACTACAACGACACAACTATTTGTTCCACCAAAGACAGCTGAGTCGCACTTAAACCAATAATCAATTCGATTAGACCACAACAACGAACTTTAATTTTTATACTTGGTGTAAAAAGCCATGTATCAAATGGCGCCGCTGCCGGCTCTTTTCGTGAAGATTAACGGTTTTCTGTGAGAGACGCGTTGCTTTTTGGGATCCGTTCATTCGTGAGTGTTATTTTTCTTGCTTAAACATTTCCAAAAATCCATAAAAATTAAAAAATTGTTAAAAATCCATAAAAATTAAAAATTTTCAAAAATCCAAAAAGATTTTATTTTTCTTTATAGTCTATATATATTCTCTTTGTGTTTGGCATTGTTTTCTTTTGCTTTTGCAGGTGTATGCGTACTAGATCTTCAACTTATCCAGAGCCCGAGACTCGTAAAGATTTAGCTATGGCAGGTGTGAACAACAACAATAATCCACCGCACCTCAACAATAACAACAATGTTCTTCCACAGCCCGATCTTCGGAAACTGGAAGAGCTTTGTCAACCCACCATGTTTGGACGAGGAGGACCGATTGCGCTGATGCAAATCATGACTCCGGAGTTTTCGTTGAAGCATCACATGATCCAGCAAGTGCAAACAAATCCATTCCGCGGAATACCTGATGATGATGCCAACAAACACCTCGACAAATTCATTACTATTACCCAAAGCATGAAGTTTCCCGGTGCTACTATGGATGTCCTTCGCCTTCAACTCTTTCCACATACTTTATCACACCACGCCGAAAAATGGTTTGATCGTCTCCCGAAGAATTCCATTCATACTTGGGATGACATGACTCAACGCTTTTTGTCGCGCTACTTTCCACCATCCATGGTCACGAGCCTTCGAAATCAAATCAGCGGTTTCATGCAAGAACCCGATGAATATCTCTTTGATGCTTGGGAAAGATATAATGTTTTGATCGATCGATGTCCAAACCACAACATGCTCCCCGTGACCTTAATTGATACTTTCTACAATTGTTTGACTTTTCGTGATCGTGATACGATTAATGCAGCCGCCGGTAGAACATTTATGAAAAGAAGACCCGAGGAGTGTAGAGAGCTTATTGAGAACATGACTACTCATCACAAAAACTGGGATTCCTCCGCTTCTTCAAGGAACAACCCGAGAGTCAATGTTTCTTCCACTTCATCAAACCCCGATATGACCGAATTCACCCGCATGATGGCCGAAATGAACAAAAATATCTTGCTCCTCGTTACAAACCAACAACAAGTTAAAGCGGTAGCCAATCCTTGTGAGACATGCGGCGGTCCTCACTCATACACTGATTGTCCTTCTACTCAAGGCAATCCGGAAAACGTGTATGCGGCTTATGGTAATTATTCACCGGAAAATTACCAAGCCCGACCTCAAGGGGATCAAAATTTTCTAAGTTACCGGTCCAACAACTACCTTTCACCCAGTTTTTCTCCTCAAAACCACAACCCCAACAACAACTACACTAGAAGCAACCAAATCCCACCAAGAGCTTCTAATCCTTATCACCCACCCGCTCAACAAGCCCCACCCATCAATCAAGATGTTGAAGCCTTAATGAGAACCCAAGGAGAGCAAATTAAGAATCTACATAGCCAAATTATCAATTTGAAAGGGGATATCACTAAGCAAGGGAATGACATTAGATTCGAGCTTCGAAATGATATACAATCCTCCTTCAGCAATCAAACAAATGATTTGAAGAATATGTTGGCTAGTTTCTTACCCACTACTAAACCCTCTACTTCGAGTTTTCTACCTTCAAACACCGTCACCAATACAAGAGCGAATGGGAGTGCTATTACTACCCGTAGTGGAGTTACTTTAGTAGGACCATCTATCCCGCCCCCAGTTACTCCATCTCCATCTCCTCCACCACCATTTATCCCTACTACTCCCACACCTAGTATTAGTACACCATTACCGTCTCCAACTCGTCATGAAGAAGTACCCAAGATAAATCCTCCACCAACCCCACCTTCCACCTTTAAACCTTCCACATCTCAACCTTTACCTGCTACACCTACACCTTCCACCTATAAACCCAATATTCCTTATCCATCTCGTTTAGACAAGGCCAAATTGCACACCAAGGATGACATTCAAGTGTCAACTATCTAAAGAAAGTTTCAGAAATGACCGTCACTTTTAGCCTTGTTGAAGCTCTAGCACAAATACCTAAATTTGTTAAGATGTTTAAGTAATTGCTTAGCAAGAAGGAGAAGATGGCCGAGTTTGTTAATACTCGATTGAATGAAAATTGTTCTGCCGTCCTTCTTAAAGAACTTCCGGAGAAACTTGGAGATCCCGGTCGTTTTGTGCTACCTTGTACTTTTAACCAAACCGACAAATTTACTGCCTTAGCCGATCTCGGGGCAAGTATTAATTTGATGCCTTTAAGTTTTTGGAAAAAGTTATCATTGCCCGACCTTACTCCCACCAAGATGACTCTTGAGCTTGCCAATCGCACTCTCGCTTACCTCGCTGGTATTGCCGAAGATGTGTTCATTAAAGTTGGCACATTCACTTTTCCGGTCGACTTTGTCGTTGTTGATTATGAAATGGACCCTCGTATTCCGTTAATACTTCGACGCCCATTTTTGAGAACCGGTAGAGCTTTAATTGATGTGGATAAATGTGAGCTCATCTTAAGAGTCGGGGATTGATAACTATGATTTTACTCAGTTAAAAAGTTCTTTTGTCGTATGTCTAATCGAATTGAAAAATGGTTTTATGTGTGACTCTATTGTTCTTTGGTGGAAACAAAAGTGTGTCGTTGTAGTATATTAAATGTGCAAAGCATAAAAGTAAATGACTTAAATGTAAATCTAAGTCTAATTAAAATAATGGTGCAAGTATTTAAAAGCGAGGCTAAAATTAAAAGGCACTAAAAGTAAATAACGCAAACTTAAATCTAACTAAGGCAAACTTAAAACGTAACTAAAACTAAAGCTTAAACTAAGGCAAGACTAAAATAAATCTAAGGCAAATAAACTTAAAGTGTGACTAAGTAAAAAGGCGGGAAAATTAAAGCTCGAAATTAAGAAAATTAAAAACTGAAATGAAAGAAGCTGAAAATTACCCCTATGCGGAATAAACCCTCATCCGGAATAAATACCTATTCGGAATACTGTCACCTATCCAGAATAAGTTTCTATTCGGAATAATTGGCCTTACTCGGAATATTCCCATATGCAGAATAATACCCCTATGCTGAATATAGCCTTATGCGGAATATTTCCCTTATGCTGAATATTTCCCTTATGCTGAATATTTCCCTTATGCTGAATAAAGCCTTATGTGGAATATTTCCCTTATGCTGAATATTGCCTTATGCGGAATATTTCCCTTATGCTGAATATTTCCCTTATGCTGAATATTTCCCTTATGCTGAATAAGCCTTATGCGGAATATTTCCCTTATGCTGAATATTGCCTTATGCGGAATATTTTCCTATGCGGAATAATTAGTATTCCGAATGGACCACCTGGTAAAACCTTGATTCGGAACAATGGGGAGATTAGCACCTGGGAAATACAGTAACAAACACCCCGAAGAACAAGGGAAAGAAATATAGCACGAATTCAATCAAAACAAAGCTAAATCAACCACAAGATTAAATCAAACTAACAAATTAACATCTATTAATCATAAGCAATCAATCCAAAACAACAAAACTCACAAAACTAATCAAGATAATCAAAACCCACTTTGATTAAAATAAGAACATAAGAACATGAACATGAACATAAACAATAAAAATCAAAGATTAAGAAAGGTAGAATGAGAGCTTAACAATAAAGATAAAGATTAACAAGAATTAAAAGAAAAACTTACTTGAAATTAAATAGTAATTAAAGTGTAAGACAGTATTTAAATTTGACAAGTATTTAAATGACAAGGTAATTAAAAGTGGAAGAACTAATTGTCACTATTAGCCAACAACACGAAAATGATTAAGAACTAATCTATATATAGGGGAGGATTAAGGAATGCTTAGGAAGCTTCCTCCCCTCTTTCCTTTTCTCTTAATTGCATTATTAGGCCCTTCCTTCTTAATCTCTTTGTTAGTTGCACCATTAGTCCTTAAGCCTTTGAATCTTCTTTAATCTTGGACTTTAATGACTTTTGGCTCGGGATTTCTTTAAACTCGTCTCTTAATTCTTCAATAAATTAGACTTGAGTTTTTCGGCTTTTGATAAACTTCCGTCTTTTGACTTTTTCTTCGATAAATCTTCAGAATTGGTCTTGGACTTCCGTTCTTTTTGCACTCTTGACTTCTCGACTTCATATTTCGTCTTTTTCTTCAATAATAGCCCGTGAATGCCGTGTTTTCTCCACTTTTCACAATTTCGTCCTAAATCACAACAAAAACACAAACCACGCATAATTCCGACATAAAAGACATAAAATACATGTTTTGGCTCGGTTATTATTGTAATTAAGTGGTAAAAAGGATGGGTGTTTACACACCTATCAAATCCCCTACACTTGACCATTGCAATGTCCTCATGCAATGCATTAGTTACAAAGCACGTTTACACTTTTCATCATAATCAATCCATAGTGGCCTTTATTAAAGAGATAGAAAATTATAAACATTCAAAGTAAAGAAATCAAAAGCATACCTTGGGTTTTGGAAATGTCATGAATAATCATCATCCTCAAGTTTTCACTTTCTCTAAACCAAGCTTAAAAACGAGATCATTGTTATTATAAGTTAGCAAACTAACACGAACTCATGTGGGCCAATTATTCACTTAGACTCCCTTATTCCTAGGTGTATCTCTTATATTTTATTTTTGTCTTGAATGATCACGAGGATGCATTGTTGACTTATTTCGATAGTTATTTAGGCCGAAAATAAAGTGAACGATTTAATCAATAGTTAGCTAAAGGACAAAATCTTTTAAAACTGCTTCTCGGGACCTCATAAAGTTCATATCTTGGCATAACTCGTTTCGCGATTTGAGACCTTTCTCCGACCGATATTTGGCAGCGACTTCATACTTCAAACCTTGAGAGACGCTCATGAAATTATGGTCTTCTCTTCATAATGGAATTTCTTCACTTGAAGTTTTGAGAGATTCATACTTGGAACACGACTTCTTCATTTTTCTCCAATCTTTATTTTGGACTTTGATATACAACGATCCGCCTCCTTTTATGACTTGGATCTATTTATCCTCATACCTTGCTAGGGTCTTTTCGGATACACTTCTCCATGACTTTTGGGGAGTTTTTGCTTTCCGTCGTGTGTCTCGATCCTTCATATTGATTTTCGATAAATGATTCTTCACATCACTTTTGGATCTTTAGCAACAAAATGTAGCCCTCATGCCTTGTTAGGGCCTTTTCGGACTCGCCAATCTTCGCATCCCGCTTCAATAAGTTATGCCTTGGCTATGAACTCTAATCCATACCGAGCAACTTTTAAACGATCTTGGGCTAGAAGCTAAGTAACTTTCCAAATCGTACAACCGTATTTATTGCAGATAAATTTATTAGCAAGCGATGGGAGAATAGGCTTATAATTAACTCACATAAATTCACGAAAGAATACCGAACTTATAATTGACTCTATCATCTCTCGTTCTCCACAGTTTAAAATCTCAACGAATGAGACTCGTGGATACTTAGCCTATTAAATCAAAGTTTTGGGTTTTCGAGTCGCTTAAAGGATCTTGCAAATTCTTAGACTTTTTCAAGTTTAGAAATCGCGTTTTAAAGTTCCCTTGATAAACAACTCTCTAGGATCAATTATAGGAACTTGCGAAAAGTACTTGTTCTTAACCCGTGAAAGTTAAGACTTTCGCGTTTTATAGCTCCCTATATAAAAGCCTAGCAAAACTTGACTTAAACACGTTAAGGATACTAGCTAGAGTAAACTTAGACAAGTAAACTCGGGTTGAGTCAAAAGATTCACAACGTTTGAAAATTAAAACCACTTTATTAAAATTTATTCTAGCAAAGAAAGTAAATAACTATACAAAGGAAAAAAACTAATAGGCCAAAATAGATCAAAAATTTTGAAAAATGTCGAAAAAATGATTTTCCGGTTAAAATGAGGACAAATACAAGGAAAAGACCACTTAACTTCGATAGAAGTCCCCCCTACACTTAAGATAAACATTGTCCTCAATGTTTAAGCATGTGGGAGTAAACTCCCCTACACTTAGGACATTGTGCACTTTGTTTAAATCTCGCTAAGGAAGAGACAACTAAAGAGATTCCTATTTTAATATTGAGAAAATATAAAATAGTGAATCGAAAAGAGTTTAGGATAAAACCGGGAAGAAGTGAACACGGAATCACGGGTCGTCAAGAATCATCAAGAGTGGATCATTGAGCGCTCGAATCCCTGATTATAAGAAGAGAGGAGAGGAAATAGCAAACCAACGGGTCTCCCTACACTTAGGATAAAGAAAGCGAAAAGATACATGGGTTGCCTCCCAAGAAGCGCTTGATTTTTGATTACCGAGTCGTGAGCCTGACTCGACCTTGATCATCAACGGAAGAAGCATGAAACATATCCACCAGGATCAAAGACATAGTTTCCGTCCATCAAATAGCATAAGCTTAAGGCGAACAAGGCAAGCTAAAGAAGAGTAGGCAAGGTTCCCTTAAGCAAAGATGGAGCACGGTGGAAGCAAGGGTTAAGTGGTGCAAGCAGATTTCCATAAGTTCCAAAGATATTTCCTTTTATTTCATCAGGTGGATACTGAGATGGCTGCAGAATATCAATATCGGGGTCGAACACCTTTTCCTTTAAGGGGAAATAGCACTCAGGCTCAGCAGAGTGTGAAGATGATCCACGATGAAAATGCACAACCTCGTCCGCAGAAGGGGGACAAAGAGGTGTTAAATCATATGTGTTGCGGATGTCGGTGTCGACCGGTTTCTTCTCCTTTGAAAGAATGTTCTTCAAATCCAAAGTAGGATCAAGACGATAATCTTCAAAATCGAAAGGAGGAGCATCACTCTCATGAGGGAAGTAAGTGTTGAGAAACATAGAGAAGTCTTCCTCAAATGAGTAATCGTCCAAAGTGGGATCGAGTGATGGCGGAGGATCTTCATCATGTGAAGAATCGCTCGAAAGAGTATCGGCCTCATCAAAATCATCATATGTGGGCAGATCGGGATACTCAGAAGTAAGGTCATCATAATCATCCGAATCTGAGCTAGACTCATCATCATAAGCATCAAAGACCGGTGGAGAATCATACATGGGAGAAGCGTCCACATTGGAGAGAGAATCATCCACATCATCTTGAAAAAGTGGATTATCAATGCAAGAGTCGAATAGAGGATTGTTGTAGATGGTAAAATCATCGAGCACATTAATCATATTCACTGATTCTCGACCTCCGAAGGATGTACTTGTAAGCTTCCCCATTTTGAAAACTTGTGAATCATTCCCGACTCTTAAGATTAACTCACCTTCGGCATTATCAACTAAAGCTCGTCCGGTTCTTAAGAATGGCCGACCAAGTATTAAAGGAATACGAGGGTCCATTTCATAATCAACGACGACGAAGTCGACCGGGAAAGTAAATGTGCCAACTTTAATGAACACGTCTTCGGCTATACCAACGGGGTAAGCGAGAGTGCGATTAGCAAGTTCAAGAGTCATCTTCGTTGGAGTGAGGTCGGGTAATGAGAGTGTTTTCCAAACACTCAAAGGCATAAGATTAATACTAGCCCCGAGATCAGCAAGGGAGTAAATTCTTCAGTTTTGTTGAAAACGCAAGGCAACACAAAACGACCGGGGTCTCCAAGCTTTTCCGGAAGTTCTTTAAGAATAACTGCAGAGCAGTTTTCATTTAAGCGTGTGTTGGCGAGTTCAATCAGCTTCTCCTTCTTGTTAAGAAATTCCTTAAATGCTTTAACAAATTTGGGCATGTGGACAAGTGCTTCAAGAAAGCTAATATTGAAGTTCATTTGAGAGATCATCTTCACATAGCGTGACACTTCAGAGTCATCCTTGGTTAGCATTTTGGTCTTGCCTAAACGAGAAGGATATGGGATATTAGGTTTGGGTGGTGAAGGTGCAGGTGTAGGTAAAGGTTGAGATGTTGAAGGGTCCTTCCTAGGTACATCGTCATGACGAGGCGGAGACGGTAATGGTGCACTAATACTAGGTGTAGGAGGAGTAGGGATAAGTGGTGGTGGAGGAGGTGTAGATGATGGGGGTGGGATAGGTGGATCGACAATGGTAATTCCACTACGAGTAATAATAGCACTCACATTTTCTCGCGGATTGGTGACGGTGTTTGAAGGTAGAGAACTCGAAGAAGAAGGTTGAGCTGCGGGCAAGAAACTAGCAAGCATATTCTTCAAATCAATCGTTTGATTGCTGAAGGAGGATTGAATATTATCTCGAAGCTCGGATCTAATCTCATTTCCTTGCTTGGTAATATCTCCTTTAAGATTAATAATCTGGCTCTGCAGATTCTTGATTTGCTCACCTTGGGTTCTCATGATGGCTTCAACATCGGGATTAATGGGTGGGGCTTGTTGGGCGGGTGGGTGATAAGGATTAGAAGCTCTTGGTGGGATTTGGTTGCTTCTATTGTAATTGTTGGCGGGGTTTTGGTTTTGAGGAGAAAAACCGGGTGAAAGGTAGTTGTTGGACCGGTAACTCAGCAAATTTCTATCCCCTTGAGGTCGAGCTTGGTAATTTTCTGGTGAATAATTACCATAAGCTGCATACACATTTTCCGGATTTCCTTGAGTAGAAGGACAATCAGTGTATGAGTGAGGACCGCCGCATGTTTCACAAGGATTAGCAACCGCTTTTACTTGGTGTTGTTGTTGGTTTGAAGCGAGAAGCGTGATACTTTTGCTCATTTCAGTCATCATGCGGGTGAGTTCGGTCATATCAGGGTTTGCTGAGGTAGAAGAGACATTGACTCTCGGGTTGTTCCTTGAAGAAGCAGAGGAATCCCAGTTTTTGTGATGAGTAGTCATGTTCTCAATTAGCTCTCTACACTCCTCGGGTCTCCTTTTCATGAATATGCCACCGGCGGCTGCATTAATCGTATCACGATCACGAAAAGTCAAACCATTGTAGAAAGTATCTATTAAGGTCACAGGGAGCATGTTGTGGTTTGGACAACGATCAATCAAGACATTATATCTTTCCCAAGCATCAAAAAGAGATTCATCGGGATCTTGCATGAAACCACTGATTTGATTGCGAAGGCTCGTGACAATGGATGGTGGAAAGTAGCGCGACAAAAAGCGTTGAGTCATGTCATCCCAAGTATGAATAGAATTCTTCGTGAGATGATCAAACCATTTCTCGGCATGATGCGATAAAGTATGTGGGAAGAGTTGTAGGCGAAGAACATCCATTGTGGCACCAGGCAACTTCATGCTTTGGGTGATTGTAATGAACTTGTCGAGGTGTTTGTTGGCATCATCATCAGGCAATCCACGGAATGGGTTAGTTTGCACTTGCTGAATCATGTGGTGCTTCAACGAAAACTCAGGAGCGTTGATTTGCATCGGCGCAATCGGTCCTCCTCGTCCAAACATGGTGGGTTGACAAAGTTCCTCCATTGTCCGAAGATCGGGCTGTGGAAGAACATTGTTGTTATTGTTGAGGTGCGGTGGATTATTGTTGTTGTTAACACCTGACATAGCTAAATCTTCTTGAGTCTCGGGCTCTTGATAATTAGAAGATCTAGTACGCATACACCTGAAAATGCAAAAGAAAAAGAAACCAAACACAAAGACAATATATATACACAATAAAGATAAAATCTTTTTGGATTTTTGAAATTTTTAATTTTTATGATTTTTTGAATTTTTTATGCAAGAAAATAACGCTCACAAGTGAACGGATCCCAAAAAGCAACGCGTCTCTCACAGAAAACCGTTAATCTTTACGAAAAGAGCCGGCAGCAGCGCCATTTGATAACTATGATTTTACTCAGTTAAAAAGTTCTTTTGTCGTATGTCTAATCGAATTGAAAAATGGTTTTATGTGTGACTCTATTGTTCTTTGGTGGAAACAAAAGTGTGTCATTGTAGTATATTAAATGTGCAAAGCATAAAAGTAAATGACTTTAAAGTAAATC
This sequence comes from Glebionis coronaria, assembly GCA_025667525.1. NCBI lineage: Eukaryota > Viridiplantae > Streptophyta > Magnoliopsida > Asterales > Asteraceae > Glebionis > Glebionis coronaria. The sequence goes on from CM046875.1 coordinate 380,888,538, forward strand.
TAAGTCTAATTAAAATAATGGTGCAAGTATTTAAAAGCGAGGCTAAAATTAAAAGGCACTAAAAGTAAATAACGCAAACTTAAATCTAACTAAGGCAAACTTAAAATGCAACTAAAACTAAAGCTTAAACTAAGGCAAGACTAAAATAAATCTAAGGCAAATAAACTTAAAGTGCGACTAAGTAAAAAGGCGGGAAAATTAAAGCTCGAAATTAAGAAAATTAAAAACTGAAATGAAAGAAGCTAAAAATTACCCTTATGCGGTATAAACCCTCATCCGGAATAAATACCTATTCGGAATACTGTCACCTATCCGGAATAAGTTTCTATTCGGAATAATTGGCCTTACTCGGAATATTCCCCTATGCGGAATAATACCCCTATGCTGAATATAGCCTTATGCGGAATATTTCCCTTATGCTGAATATTTCCCTTATGCTGAATATTTCCCTTATGCTGAATAAAGCCTTATGCGGAATATTTCCCTTATGCTGAATATTTCCTTATGCGGAATATTTCCCTTATGCTGAATATTTCCCTTATGCTGAATATTTCCCTTATGCTGAATAAAGCCTTATGCGGAATATTTCCCTTATGCTGAATATTGCCTTATGCGGAATATTTTCCTATGCGGAATAATTAGTATTCCGAATGGACCACCTGGTAACACCTTGATTCGGAACAATGGGGAGATCAGCACCTGGGAAATACAGTAACAAACACCCCGAAGAACAAGGGAAAGGAATATAGCACGAATTTAATCAAAACAAAGCTAAATCAACCACAAGATTAAATCAAACTAACAAATTAACATCTATTAATCATAAGCAATCAATCCAAAACAACAAAACTCACAAAACTAATCAAGATAATCAAAACCCACTTTGATTAAAATAAGAAAATAAGAACATGAACATGAACATAAACAATAAAAATCAAAGATTAAGAAAGGTAGAATGAGAGCTTAACAATAAAGATAAAGATTAACAAGAATTAAAAGAAAAACTTACTTGAAGTTAAATGGTAATTAAGGTGCAAGACAATATTTAAATTTGACAAGTATTTAAATGACAAGGTAATTAAAAGTGGAAGAACTAATTGTCACTATTAGCCAACAACACGAAAATGATTAAGAACTAATCTATATATAGGGGAGGATTAAGGAATGCTTAGGAAGCTTCCTCCCCTCTTTCCTTTTCTCTTAATTGCATTATTAGGCCCTTCCTTCTTAATCTCTTTGTTAATTGCACCATTAGTCCTTAAGCCTTTAAATCTTCTTTAATCTTGGACTTTAATGACTTTTGGCTCGGGATTTAGTTAAACTCGTCTTTTAATTCTTCAATAAATTAGACTTGAGATTTTCGGCTTTTGATAAACTTCCGTCTTTTGGCTTTTTCTTCGATAAATCTTCAGAATTGGTCTTGGACTTCCGTTCTTTTTGCACTCTTGACTTCTCGACTTCATATTTCGTCTTTTTCTTCAATAATAGCCCGTGAATGCCGTGTTTTCTCCACTTTTCACAATTTCGTCCTAAATCACAACAAAAACACAAACCACGCATAATTCCGACATAAAAGACATAAAATACATGTTTTGGCTCGGTTATTATTGTAATTAAGTGGTAAAAAGGATGGGTGTTTACACACCTATCAGGGATGATGCACAAGTTTTTGAAATGGGTAAGCTTACAAGCAAATCCTATGGAAGAGAATTAGCGAATATGATTAATGTGCTCGATGATTTTGTCGTCTACAACAATCCTCTATTCGATTCTTGCATTGATAATCCACTTTTTCAAGATGATGTGGATGGTTCTCTCTCCAATTTGGAACCTTCACCCATATATGATTCTCCACCGATCTTTGATGCTTATGATGATGATTCTAGCTCCGATGGGGATGATTATGATGATTATACCTCCGAGTATCCCGACATGCCCACTTATGATGATTTTGATGAGGACGATACTCTTTCAAGTGATTCTTCACATGATGAAGATCCTCCGCCATCCATGCTTAATCCTCCATTGGATGACTACTCATTTGATGAAGACTTTTCTACTTTTCTCAATACTTACTTCCCTCATGAGAGTGATGCTCCTCCTTTAGACTTTGATGATTATGGTCTTGATCCTACTTCGGATTTGAAGAAAATTCTTTCAAAGGAGAAGAAACCGGACGACACCAACATCCGCAGCACGTATGCTTTGACACCTCTTTGTCCACATTCTGAGGACGAGGTTGTGCATTTTCTTAGCGGATCATCTTCAAATTCTGCTGAACCTGAGTGCTATTTTCCCCTAAAGGAAAAGGTGTTCGACCCTGGTATCAATATTTTTAAGCCATCTCAGTATCCGTCTGATGAAATAAAAGGAAAGATTTTTGTAACTACTGAAGATATGCTTGCACCTCTTCACCCTTGCTACCACCGTGCTCCATCTTTGCTTAAGGGAACCTTGCCTACTCTTCTTTGGCGTGCCTTGTTCGCCTTAAGCTTGTGCTATTTGATGGACGAAAACTATGTATTTGATCCCGGTGGATATGCTCCATGCTTCTTCCTATGATGATCAAGGTCAAGTCAAGCTCACGACTCGGTGAACCAAAATCAAGCGCTTCTTGCGAGGCAACCCATGTATCTATCTTTTAGCTATCTTTATCCTAAGTGTAGGGGAGACCCGTTGGTGTTTGCTATCTCCTCTCTTCTCATATTCAGGGATTCAAGCGCTCAATGATCCACTCTTGATGATTTTTGACGACCCGTGATTCCGTGTTTCCGTCTTCCCGGTTCTATCCTAAACTCTTTTCGATTCACTATTTTATATTTCTCAATATTAAAATAGGAATCTCTTTAGTTGTCTTTTCCTTAGCAAGATTTAAACAAAGTGCACAATGTCCTAAGTGTAGGGGAGTTTACTCCCACATGCTTAAACATTGAGGACAATGTTTATATCAAGTGTAGGGGGGACTTCTATCGAAGCTAAGTGGCCTTTTCCTTGTATTTGTCCTCATTTTAACCAGAAAATCAATTTTTCGACATTTTTCAAAACTTTTGATCTATTTTGGCCTATTAGTTTTTTACCTTTGTATAGTTATTTTCTTTCTTTGCTAGAATAAATTTTAATAAAGTGGTTTTAATTTTCAAACGTTGTGAATCTTTTGACTCAACCCGAGTTTACTTATCTATGTTTACTCTAGCTAGTATCCTTAACGTGTTTAAGTCAAGTTTTGCTAGGCTTTTATATAGGGAGCTTTAAAACGCGAAAGTCTTAACTCTTACGGGTTAAGAACAATAACTTTTCGCAAGTTCCTATAATTGATCCTAGAGAGTCGTTTATCAAGGGAACTTTAAAATGCGAATTCTAAAACTTGAAAAAGTCTAAGAATTTGCAAGATCCTATAGATGACTCGAAAACCCAAAACATTGATTTAATAGGCTAAGCATCCACGAGTCTCATTCCTTGAGATTTTAAACTGTGGAGAACGAGAGATGATAGAGTCAATTATAAGTTTGGTATTCTTTCGTGAATTTATGTGAGTTAATTATAAGCCTATTCTCCCATCGCTTGTTAATAAATTTATCTGCAATAAATAAGGTTGTACGATTTGAAAAGTTACTTAGCTTCTAGCCCAAGATCGTTTAAAAGTTGCTTGGTATGGATTAGAGTTCATAGCAAGGCATAACTTATTGAAGCGGGATGCGAAGATTGGCGAGTCCGAAAAGGCCCTAACAAGGCATGAGGGCTACATTTTGTTGCTAAAGATCCAAAGTGATGTGAAGAATCATTTATCAAAAATCAATATAAAGGATCAAGACACACGACGAAAAGCAAATACTCCCGTAAAGATCATGGAGAAGTCTATCCAAAAAGGCCCTAACAAGGTATGAGGATAAATAGATCCAAGTCCTAAAAGGAGGCGGATCGTTGTATATCAAAGTCCAAAGTAATGATTGGAGAAAAATAAAGAAGTCGTGGTCCAAGTATTAAGAATCTCTCAAAAATTCAAGTGAAGAAATTCCTATTATGAAGAGAAGGCCATTATTTCATGAACGTCTCTCAAGATTTGAAGTATGAAGTCGCTACCAAATATCAGTCCGAGAAAGGTCTCAAATCGCGAAGCGAGTTATGCCAAGATATGAACTTTATGAGGTCCCGAGAAGCAGTTTTAAAAGATTTTTGTCCTTTAGCTAACTATTGATTAAAATGTCCCACTTTATTTTCAGCCTAAATAATTATCAAAATAAGTCAACAATGCATCCTCGTAATCATTCAAGACAACAATAAAATATAAGAGATACACCTAGGCATAAGGGACTCTAAGTAAATAATTGGCCCACATGAGTTCGTGTTAGTTTGCTAACTTATAATAACAATGATCTCTTTTTTAAGCTTTGGTTTGGAGAATGTGAAAACTTGAGGATGATGATCATTCAGGACATTTCCAAAACCCTAAGGTATGCCTTTGATTTCTTTACTTACTTTCTTCCTTTGAATGTTTATAATTTTCTATCTCTTTAATAAAGGCCAATATGGATTGATTATGATGGAAAATGTAAAACGTGCTTTGTAACTAATGCATTGCATGAGGACATTGCAATGGTCAAGTGTAGGGGATTTGATAGGTGTGTAAACACCCATCCTTTTTACCGCTTAACTACAATAATAACCAAGCCAAAACGTGTATTTTATGTCGTAAATGTCGAAATTATGCGTGGTTTGTGTTTTTGTTGTGATTTAGGACGAAAATGTGAAAAGGGGAGAAAACACGGGCATTCACGGGCTTTTATCGAAGAAAAAGACAAAAGACGAAGTCAAGAAATCAAGAGTGTAAAAAGAACGGAAGTCCAAGACCAATTCTGAAGATTTATCGAAGAAAAAGTCAAAAGACGGAAGTTTACTAAAAGCCGAAGAACTCAAGTCTAATTTATTGAAGAAATTACAAGACGAGAGTATAAATCCCAAGACAAAGTCGTTAAAGTCAAAGAATTAAGAAGATTAAGGACTTAATGACAATTAAAGAAAGAAGAAAGAGGGGAGGAAGCTTCCTCTAAGCACCTCCCTAATCCTCCTATAAATAGGTCTTAGTTCATTTCATTTCATTTTGTTGGCTAGTTTGACAAACTATGCTCTTCCATTTTCATTTACTTGCACTTTAATTACATGTCATTTACCTTAATTGTCAAATTTAAATACATTGTCTTGCACCTTTAATTCATTTAAATTCAAGTAAGTTTCCTTTTATTGTTCTTGAATCTTTACTTTTATTGTTCATCTCCTATCTACCTTTCTTATTTGATCATAATCTTTATGCTTATTGTTTATGTTCATGTTCTTGAGTTTTTATTAAATTGATTAAGTGGGTTTTGATTATTTTGATTAGTATTGTTAGTTTGATTGTTTTGGATTGTTTGTTTATGATTAGTAGATGTTATTTGGTTAGTTTGATTTAATCTTTTGGTTGATTTTGGTTAGATTAGATTAGATTCGTGTTATTTTTGTTTCCGTGTTCTTCGTTACTGTTTTTCCCAGGTTATTCCGGATCAATACCAAATATTCCGAATGAAGGGACTTTATTGATTATTCCGGATAAGCTGTTTATTCCGGATCAAGGTGGTGTTGTGATTATTCCGAACCAAGCAAACATTCCGGATAAGTGACATATTCCGGATCAGTTTGATATTCCGGATAAGAGCAACATTCCGAACCAAGGAATTTCTAGCTAATATTCCGGATCAAGTCGTTTATTCGGAATAATAAATATTACGGATCAAGGTGTTCATTCGGAACATTCCGAACGAAGGGTTTGAGGATTTGTTCCGGATCAGCAGAATATTCTGAGTCAAGGAAAACATTCCGAATCAAGGTTGTTTATTCGGAATAATAAATTATTCCGGATCATTGACACATTCCGAGTGAAGGATTTATTCCGCATCAAGCTTTTATTCCGGGTGAAGCATTATTCCGAGTGAAGGATTTATTCCGGATAAGTGACATATTCCGGATGAATCAATATTCCGGATGAGCTTATATTCCGGATGAAGGAGTGAACATTCCGGATGAGCCAATTGTTCCGAATGAGTGATTTATTTTGATTATTCCAGACGAAGAAGAATTATTCCGGGTGAAGGTGACATTCCGAACGAGTAATTATTCCAAGTGAGGTATTTTTAGTTTTAGTTTATTTTCATTTTTAAGCTTTATTTTTTCCCGCCTTTTTCCTTAGTCGCACTTTAAGTTTACTTGCCTTAGATTTATTTTAAGCCTTGCCTTAGTTTAAGTTTTAGTTGCGATTTAAGTTTACCTTAGATAGTTTTAAGTTTGCGTTATTTACTTTAATTGCCATTTACTTTTCGTCACGCTTTAATTTCCCGTCATTTATTTTAAATTAGATTTAGATTTATTTTACCCGCCTTTTACTTTATAGTTTTTGCACCTTTAATTTTACTACAACGACACAACTATTTGTTCCACCAAAGACAGCTGAGTCGCACTTAAACCAATAATCAATTCGATTAGACCACAACAACGAACTTTAATTTTTATACTTGGTGTAAAAAGCCATGTATCACACGCCAGCCATATCTAAGTCTCTACGAGTCTCAGGCTCAGAATAAGACGAAGATCGAGTACGCATACACTAAAAATGAACTACAATATTTTTGATTTTTTTATCTTTTTTATTTTTTAGGATTTTTATATTTTTTAGGATTTTTTGAAAAATTTTACGCTTGAAAATAACGTTCCCAAAAGAACGGATCCCAAAATCCAATTTTTCTCACTAAAAACCGTTAATCCTTACGAAAAGAGCCGGCAGCGGTGCCATTTGATTTACTGGATTTATGTGTGTATTCCTTGTGTTGTTCGTACTCGATTCAATTCGAATTGATCACGGTTTAAGGTGAAACTATTGTATTTGGTCACTAAAAGGGGGAGCTTTTGGTTGTCTACGTTAAATTAAATGACAAGAGTTTTAAAGTAAATGACAACATATCAAAACTAAATAGAAAGACTCAAATGAAATAAAAAGGGAATTAAAGTGATTAAAAACTTAATTAAGAGTAAATTTAAAAATAAATTTAAATAAGACAATTTAAAATTAAACTAGAAAAAAAGTGGCGGGAAAGAAACAAGTTTTTAAAGACAACTAAGTGAAATAAAACAAAAACTGAAACAATCAAAACTATGATCGCAACACGGATCGCACCAAGTGATCGCAGCCTACGATCGTAGCTTAGATCGTGGTCTGGATCGCACCAAGTGGATCTAGGTGGTGGATCGTGACACTAGATCGCACCCATGATCGAAGTCTTGGATCGTGGTAAACGATCGGAACCCAGATCGTAGCCTACGGATCGCAACACACGATCGTAGCCACATATCGCAATCACGATCGCAATAGAGTGATCGTGACCTGGATCGTGGTCTGTGATATTAGTCTTGATCGCAGTAATGGATCGCAAGTAGAAGCCCTAGTCTTATGCGATCACACTTACTCGATCGGAACAAGTAAACCCTTAAAACTGTTACGATGGAATACAATAAGCAAATAAGCGGAATAAGCACTTCTCAAAATAAGCAACTACCAAAATTTACCAAATCAATATTAAAAAGAACTAAATAAGCTACTAATGAAAAACTTTTAAAACACTAAATAAGCAAGATTTTATAAAACAAACTTTAAAAAGATTAAACTTTTGAAAACACTTAAAAAGAAATAAGCTAAACAAGAAATAAGCTATAAGCCGCAATAATCTAAAATCTTAAATCGTTTAAAGACATTAATGAGAACAAAAAGATAAACTATTTAATTAAATAACCATCAAGATTAAACAAGATACATGCTTAATCCGAATCAAAAATCAAAATCAAAAACAAGAAAGGTAGAATAAGATAGATGATGAAAAACTTAAACTTGAACTTGAACTTGTAGATTAAGGATTCAAAATACAAGATTAAATGAAAAGCTTAAAACTTAAAAGAAAAGATGGAAGAAATCTAGAGAGAGAAAGTAGAATCACCTACTTTTCTCTAAAGATATGAAAACTAAGAAAAAAATAAAAATGACAATCTAACTAACACCCTCCTAACGAAGGATTAGGAGGGTATATACAGGAGAAGGGAGGTGTGGCGTGTTGCTCCTTTCTTCCTTTTGTCTTCTCGTCTTTTTAAATGACTCGTCTTTCTCGACTTTGTCTCGGGATTAGTCGAATAATAAAATGAACTCGTCTTCTAATTTTCTTCTTTTAGTAGACTTGGTTCTTCGACTTCGTTAAACTTCCGTCTTTAGTCTTTTTCTTCGATAAATCTTCAGAATAGGCCTTTGACTTCCGTTCTTCTTGCACTTTTGATCCTTTGACTTCGTCTTTTGTCTTTTTCTTCGATAAAAGCCCGTGAAAGCCCGTGTTTTCTTCCTTTTTCATCTTTTGGTCGTAAAACTCAATAAAAACACAAACCACGCATAATTTCGACTTTTACGATATAAAATACACGTTTTGGTCTTGTTTTTATTATAATTAAGTGATAAAAGGATAAGTGTTTTCACACTTATTAAGGGGTTTGATGGCCCAATAGCAATTTCGATGGGCAGTTTGGCCCATAAAGTAACTTGTGAAAAATACTTAGTTTTAGACACTAATACTTATTTTAGTAGTACTCGACTCGACATCGTATTACAAAGGCCTCGACATGCTAACAATAATGTTATGAAAATGTACAAGTGAACGCGTATACTTAAAAAAATTTCGTGCATTCTTAGTCGGCACATACCGATAGTGTGTCTTAACATTACAAGTACGTCTCAAATACGATGAATAAGACGCGAAAACTCAAATTGTTACAAAATGTGCTTCATAATGTGCAACGAACCAGTAATGAATAGAGTTACTGCTATACATTGAAGAACTTAAATTACTGTAAATTTCTCGTTTGTTCTCAAGTTCTATACTTTGGGTTTTTTTTGCCAAATGGGACGAACGTGGCCAAAAGTCTATATCCAATTCATACAACTTCCTGATTCTATTCAAATACAGTATTAGATTAGTATTGCAATTATGAAATCTTACTAAACATAACTCCAACACCTAAACATTTCCTTTAAAACTTGAGGAACAAGTATTGGTGGATTAACCAAAATTACTAGAGACCTGCACTATAAATTGGCTAGATTCAGCCTGCATCAAAGTTGCGTTATATAAAAATAATCATAACTTGAGATAACACTCACATTGGTCAGCTCAAAGTATGGTCTTAAGGCCTTCTCCATGCCTTTTTGCACAAAAACTGTTCATTTAAGGATCTCTCCTAGAAGTAAGCGAACAATCATAGCCCACTTATTGCACTGAACTCGAAACCAAAGAGCAACTACAAGTGCTTTACGAGCAGCTTGAAGAAGATATTCCTTTGCATCTGTGTACTCCAGCTGAATCGTCCTAATCTTTCCAAGGTAAAACAGGTACGAGCAAAACTAAAATAGAGAACGTTAAAGGAAATTAAAATACAACTCTAATATAAAAATTCGCCCAATCTCAAGATAACTATCATCAACAGTGTAGCGATAGATACCTGCTGATTTGAATGGCTTTCAAGATAATCTGTTTATTTTCTTTTGTGTGGTTTATGAAATCAATATAATGTATAATCATCTCCAACAAGTTCAACTATTTTCCTTTTGATATAATTGAATTTCTGGTCCTAGAGTTTTCTTTGCCTTGTCATTGTTAAGGGATATTAAAGATACTAAACTAAGGGTGTGTTTGTTTAGTGGTTATCGTAATCAAAGAATGGAATGATAGTAAAAAAGGCTGATTTGGTTTGTGTATATAACTATCCACAGTAGTACTTAGGCATTTCAGGATATGATGTTTATTCATAGGAGGCAGGGTAGGTTTCTTTCAAAATTCATTTCATCGTTACATCATTTTTATAAATAAAAAAAGTACTCCTCCTCAATCTTATCTTTGTTGCTGCTACCACAACATCATTTTTTCACCATTAAAATTCATATTGTATTCAGGTAGTTAGAGCATGAATTTGTATCTTTTTTGTGATACGTTTTTACATTTTTTTATTAAATATATTATTGATTACGATTTGTTACAAGAATCTAGGACTCAATTAGGATATTGTTCATTTTCATTTGCACAACTATGGTTATTGAAGCTAATTTTGAAATCTGGGTATTTCACTTCGAGGGTTTTTTTGATAAAGAAAATGAAGAAGTAGATTCAAGATCAATTTATTCAAGTTTTGTAGATGATTTTTTTGTTTCTATAGCTGCAAATTTTAACTTTTTGTTTTTTATTTATAAAAAGTACTGAAACCCAACTTTTTATACCAAACAATACTTATGAAAAAGTTATATCCATTGTCATTCCACATATTTATCAGACCTATACCCATTGTGATTTCGTCAAACAAACCAAACGACACCTAAAATGTATAAGGATATGTGAAAAGAGTAAGTTTATAAAGAAGCTTGAGAAGATCACTAACATATTTAGAGTTTAGGTACATTTTGAGCCATGGGAAAAAGTGGTGTCAGGTCACCACTTTTTCCCATAATACCAAAATCCACTATAACATCAAAAACACCCTCCCAAGTTAACTTGACAAGTTTTAGTGTTATGGTGACCTCAATATTTAAAAAAAATCAAATTAAATTATATTAAATAAAACAATATATAAAAAAATTACATGGCTCGTTATATTTAAACCCTGCTGAAAAATTCGACCCACTTGTGTTGAGACGATTTCTAATATTTTAACCCTAAATACAATATCTAAAACAGTCATCTTCTACCTCCAACCGCCTTCCTCCTTTTCCTGTACGTGCAATTTAAACAAAAAAAAGCACATCACACACACAAACACACACATGAACGAAACCTAGAAAAAACTGAAAACACAACCCACGGTGCAGTTGTGGCGCCATGGGCTCGCGCTGTCTCCCATAACGTCAGCTGACAACTACAGCTTGGAGGTCAAAAACGCATGTCACGGTACAGTGACTGACGCCATAGGCTCGCGTCGTGGTGGCCAACCACTCCACCAGCCACTGTACCGAAAGCTCTTAAACATGAGTTAGCATCGGTCCAATATGTCCACATACCACCAACATCACTAGATTTGCCTAACACTTTTGTAGCCTTCAACGTTCTTAGTCAAAATCTTATAACTAATTCCAGTACGTCCAATTATATTGAAGTCACTATCTTAATTCCTACAAACTGTTTGAAAAATCCCACCGCTTCTTCTTTCCAACAAGCATTTCTTCGGTTATAATACACCCAATTTGATAAATTTGAAATTTGTTAACAATTTTATTTGAGAAAGGATATGCCCTAATTGATGTTTTCTAGACAAAGGAGGATTATAATTTAGTTTCTTTTATTGAATGATATTTTACAAAATACCCCTCAGATTTCAAAAATATTTATTATAATTATAACTATAATAAAAGATGGGAAATTTACGCAATTAAAAAAAACAAAAAAAAACTCCCATCACAGTTCTCTTTATACGGTTTCCAACGGTTAAAAAAGGAAAAAAAATCCAACATCTCTCTGTCAACCAAAACCGACTCATTCCAACAACCAAACTCATTCCAACAATTAAATCCGACTAAGTCTACTTAAATCCCATCGTCCCGTGTATCTCATCACATCTCCTACACCATCTCTAGACACGAATCAAATTAAACAGGTAATCTCAAATTCGCCTCAAGTGTGTATCGAGACCTTAAAAGACTCATACACCCTGAATCAATCATCACAGATCCTGTAATGGTTCTTAACCATATTTGATTTACGAATTTAAATAGAGATTAATAAAAATTTATGTTATAATCAATCTTCTATTCGATTTGGGATACACGAATTAGATCAAACACATGCATACCTACCGAGACCATCTTCGTGATCTTGATGTCACATCTTCAAAGTGGAGTATTCGGATTAACTAGGCATCAAGGGATTAGATATGGGTTTGATAATCAGTTATAGAGATGATAAGGAATCTGGTTTGTTTGTGAATCAATTTGTGATTAAGAGGTTTAACTGATGTGATTTCAAAAGTTTGGTTTTTTGAGAGAATGAAAAGATGGGGGCGGTATATACTATGTGGTGAGATTAGGGTTGTGTTACCCTAATTGTTAGGTGGTGTAATATATATCCCACAGTTAGACCCGGGTATTTTTTTTATTGGCATGGGCTGGTGTTTTTTCCTTTGACGTGGAGGATAGGCCCAAGTACTACATGGTATTGATCTAAAATGATTATAAAGGGTGCATGTTAGATTTTAATACAAGTTTAATATCAACGAATATTTGATATTAAATTGATTTTTGGATTATAGATGATGGATATTGGATTGGATTGATCAAAGTTAGACGGATATGTTTTGGATTGAACCCGACTTCATTATTTGGGATATGATGACATTATTATTGATGCCGGATAATCGATATGTTTCGATCGAAAGTGCTTAAATGACAAAGAAATTGTTTGTTTAAAATCCAATACTTCCGAAAGGTTTAGAAATTGAGTTGGGATATTTAAATTCTTCCGAGTGATTTTTTATTTTATTAGAATTCGAATACTTACAGGTTACTTGCATAGGTTTGGAACAAAATTAAAAAGTGTTAGAACAAAATATGTGGTCTCTGAAGGTTATTAAGAATTGCGGGATTTTGATTATGGGTTATTTCCATACACAACAACAAGAAGATTTACAAAATGATGAGACCTTGATAGGTGTGAAAACACCCATCCTTTTACCACTTATTTCTGGCAAAAACGAGACCAAAACACGTATTTAATATCATTTGTTTGGAATTATGCGTGGTTTTTGTGTTTATTGTGTTTTCAGAGTTAACCGGATGAATATTGAAGAAAACATGGGATTGCACGGGTTTTATCGAAGAAAAAGACTCAAGACGAAGTCTATTGTCCAATAGATGCAAAAGATTTGAAGTCATTGGACCTATTCGAAGATTTATCGAAGAAAAGGACCAAAGATGGAAGATTTATTATGTCGAAGAACTCGAGTCTAAATAAATGAAGAAATATTAAGACGAGTTTAATTAATCCCGAGACGACATCGAGAAAGACGAATGAACTAAATCGAGTCGAGAAGAAAAAGAAAGAAGGAAGCACCACACATGCACTTCCCAACTCCCTATAAATACCCTCCTAATCACATTAGGAGGGGAGTTAGTTTTTAGTAGTTAGTTTCACTTTTTATTTTTCTTCTAGTTTTTATAGAGAGAAAGTTCTCAACTTTCTCTCACTAAGTTTTCATCTTTCTTTCTTTTAATCTTTCAAGAGTAAACCTTTTGTATTGTTGATTTCATTAATCAGGTTTAAGTTTAAGCTTTTAATCTTTCATCTCTTTCTACCTTTCTTTGATTTTTAGATTAATTTTGGTGCGAATTTCATTTGATCTGTGTTGTTCTTAATGATTTCGTGCTTAAAAAGTTAATCTTTTTATGCTTACTTAAGTTTTCATACGAATAAGCTTTAAGATCTTTGTGCTTATTGGCTTATTTATATGTTTAGCTTATTTACTTTTTAAAAGTTTTCTTAAAAAGTTTACCTTTTTATGGTTTGATTTAAAAGTTTGCTTATTTTAAGTTTAGATAAGTTGTTATTTGAGCTTATTTAGTCCTTTTCACTTTGGATTCGTTCTAGTTTTGGTGTTAGCTTATCATTTTAGCTTATCACCTTGCTTAATTTTCGGATCAAAAGGGTAATCGGAAAGGGTAAAACCCATTTTCCGATTGGTATATTCCGACCAGCACTACCCCCTTTATTCCGATCATTTGATCGGAAAAGGGTTTAATATTATTTCGATTGGTTTGATTTGGTGGTATTCCGATTGAGTCTTGTGTGCATTTTCCGATTAGTGCTTTTCTCAAATATTCCGATTGGGTGTCTTCCATACATTCCGGTTAGAGCTATTTTCCCATTATTCCGACAAGGGTATTTTTAGACATTCCGATTAGCCTTGTTTCTAAGATATTCCGACGAGAGTTGTTTGCCTTATTCCGACACCATCATTCCGACGGTAGGGTTTATTGTATTCCGATTGGAGTGTTTTGTAACATTCCGATTGGATTTGATTTTTACATATTCCGATTAGGGTGGTTTTGTGACATTCCGACAGCAAGTATTAAACATTCCGATCTGATTCCTGTTCAAACATTCCGATTGATGCACTTTAGATATTCCGATTTGGCTGTTTTCCAATTGTTTAATTTCTTGTTTTTACAAAGTTTCCAAGTTTTAGATTTATTAAGTTTTCAAGTATTTTTCTAATCTTGTCTTTTAGTTTTCAAACATTTATTTTTAACTCGTTACTTTAGTTTAATTTTACTCAACGACATTTACTTTTATTTGCTATTAGTTTAAAATAGATAAAAAAACCAACCCCTTTTTAGTAACCAAGAACAAACTATTCCACTTTGAACCGTGATCAATTCAAGAAGATTCCGAGAACTAATCTGAACCCATCCAAAACCAATGTATCAAATGGCGCCGCTGCCGGCTCTTCTCGTTAAGATTAACAGTTTTTTGTGAGAACTTGGATTTTGGGATCTGTTCACCGTGAACGTTACTTTTTCATAAAAATTTTCAAAAACCCTAAAAAATATAAAATTTTCAAAAAATCCTAAAAAGTAAAAAAAAAACATAAAAAGACAAAAATATTTCTTGTTTGCTTTGTTAGTTCTTTTGCAGGTGCATGCGTACACGATCAACGTCTTATCAAGAGCCCGAGCCTCTCGAAGACTTAGACATGGCCGGTGTACACAACGACAACAATAACCCACCTCAAAACAATAACAACAATAACAATCCACCTCTCAACAACAATAATAACAACAACAATGAGCCTCTATCGGACAATCGCCCGATGATTGAACTGTTACAAGCACATGTGGAGGGCAAAAATGATCCAATTGTCATACCCGCGATTGCAGCCAACAACTTTGAGCTCAAATCTGGCTTTATACAGATGGTCTCTGCTCAACCATTCTTGGGGCGTACCATTGATGATCCTCATGACCACATCAAAAGGTTCTTGCAACTCACGAATACGGTCAAATTCAATGGTGTTCCACAAGAGGTAATCCGTTTACAACTTTTTCCTTTCTCCCTAGAGGGACAAGCCCGGCATTGGCTTGCAAAGGAACCGCCACAAAGTATTCTGACGTGGACGGATTTGGAGACCAAGTTTATAAACTACTTTTTCCCACCCTCTCGTACTACCGCTTTGCGGAATGAAATTATTAATTTTGGACAAAAGTACGATGAGTCTTTTAGTGAATCTTGGGACCGTTTTAAAGATATTTTAAGAAAGTGCCCACAACATGGTTTTACCAAAGTGCACCAAATTAATACTTTTTATAATGGTTTAAGCATGAATGACCAAGATTCACTAAACAGTGCCTCGGGGGGTAATATTTTGGTTAAGACTTCCAATGCCGCTTGGGATATTATTGAAAATAAGTCTCGTGTGCAAACCAAGAGTGTTCGGACCAATGCCGCTAGTGCTAGTACTAGTGACAACGACAAGCGACTTGACAAAATTACTACGCTTCTTGAATCGCTTGTTACCCACACCGCTAACAACACCAACAGTATCAACGCTAAAAACGCTCAAGACGCTCAAGTCAATGCTATTAGCCAACCATGTGAAATATGCGGGGGTCCTCACTCTTACACCACTTGTACCGCCACCCAAGACTATCCTTCTGAGAATGTTAATGCAGCATACGGTACCTATCCTCCGGCCGCTTATCAAGCTCGTCCTCAAGGAGACCACAATTTGCTTAGCTACCGCTCAAACAACTTTCTTTCCCCGCCCGGTTTTCCCCCACCCAATCCAAACCAACAACAAAACCTTAATCGCCCTCCTCAACAACAACCTCGTGCACCATACCAACCACCTCACAAACAACCATATCCACCTCAAAGAAACAACCAAGTTTACCAACAACCTGCTTATCAACCACCCACTTTCCATGCTCCTTCTCCCAACCAACCCACCGCATTACACCAAGATGTTGAAACCTACATGAGGACCAATGATGTGATTATGGAAAATCTCCAGCGGGAAGTGCTCAACTTGAAAGCAGACATGGTGAAACAAGGAAACGACCTTCGAGCTGATATGAGAAACACTTTGGCAAGTCTAACGAATGACTTAAGGAACATGATGGCTGGTTTCTTCCAAGGTAATCAATCCTCTTCTTCGGGTACTCTTCCGAGTAACACCGTTGCGAATCCAAGAGGGGAGATGAAAGCAATCACCACTCGCAGTGGCAAAGGTACCAAGGAACCGAGCTTCCTATACCTCCACCGGTGATTGTGACTAAGGAAAACGAGACACCTGCTCCTATTCCTCAACCTTCTATTTCCCTAATTTCTCCACCTCTTACTTCTACCCCTCCTCCACCCAATGATGTGAGTGATCCTATTCTCCCAAAGCCTTCCTCTTCTTCCGATATACCTTATCCATCAAGGTTGAGGAAAGAGAAGCTCAAAAGCAAGGACGATATTCAGGTTTCGAACTTTCTCAAAATGTTTAAAAAATTGAATTTCAACATCTCCTTCACTGAGGCTCTCGCTCACATGCCTAAATACGCAAAAATGTTCAAAGATCTTCTTAGTAACAAGGAGAAGCTTCTTGATATCACTAACACCCAACTTAATGAGAATTGCTCTGCAGTGCTCATAAGGAAATTGCCAACCAAGCTTGGTGATCCGGGTCGTTTCTTAATCCCTTGCAACTTCCCGGGAGTAGAGAATTGCATGGCCCTAGCCGATCTAGGTGACAGTATTAATTTAATGCCTTTAAGCGTTTGGAAGCAATTATCTCTCCCTGAGCTAGTCCCCACCAAAATGACTTTGGAATTAGCTAACCGTACGGTTGCTTATCCAGTGGGGATAGCCGAAGACGTCTTTGTAGGAGTCGACAAATTCACTTTTCCTGCCGATTTCGTCGTTGTTGACTACGACATGGACCCTCGTGTGCCATTGATCGTTGGTCGTCCATTCTTGAGGACCGGTCGCACTCTCATCGATGTTGAAGCTGGTGAGCTTATCATGAGAGTGGGTGATGATAAAATTGTCTTCAACATGGGAAAGCTTTCTAAACAGCCTTATTCATACGAGAGTGTTAATTGTATTGACGTTCTTGATGAGGCTTGTGAAGAACACTTCAAAGATTCTTGTAAAAGTATTCCTACCTCTCTTCCCAATGATGAGACCGTTTCCTCTATTGATTCATCACTATCTCTATTTGGAGAAAGTGATTTCCTTTGGAAAGATTTGGAAGCCACCATGGGAGATGTGAACTTAGAACATGACGATTCTCCCACCGATTGGGATGAAGATCTTCGCCTCATTGAGAACCTTCTTAAAGAAGACAATATTCTCCACCATCTCCCAAGGATATTGCTATCGATGCACCGACTTTGAATACGCCTCCCATCGAAAATCCTCCGGATTTAGAACTTAAGGAGTTACCGCCCCATCTCGAGTACGTGTTCCTTGACGAAGAGAAGAAGTCGCCCGTCATCATTGCTAAGGACTTGAAAGAAGAAGAGAAATCTCGCCTCATCGCCGTGCTTAAAGATCATAAGAAGGCAGTTGCTTGGAAAATTTCCGATATCCGCGGAATTGATCCAAACTTTTGTACTCACAAGATTCTCATGGAAGATGACTTTAAACCCGCAATCCAGAGCCAAAGAAGAGTTAATCCTCGCATTCATGACGTCATCAAACAAGAGGTTATCAAACTTCTTGATGCCGGCTTGATTTACCCTAATTCGGATTTGCCTTGGGTAAGTCCCGTTCATTGTGTGCCCAAGAAGGGCGGAATAACCGTTGTTCCCAATGAACACAACGAGTTGATTCCCACTCGTCTCGTTACTGGGTGGAGAGTTTGTATCGACTATCGCAAGCTCAATGATGCCACGTGAAAAGATCAGTTTCCTCTTCCTTTCATGGATCAAATGCTCGAGCGTCTAGCGGGTAATGACTATTACTGCTTCTTAGACGGTTTCTCCGGGTATTTTCAAATTCCCATCGATCCCAAAGACCAAGAAAAGACCACATTCACTTGTCCTTACGGAACATTTGCATACAAACGCATGCCTTTCGGTTTATGAAATGCTCCTGGGACGTTCCAAAGGTGTATGATGGCTATCTTCCATGACATGGTTGAAGAAACTATGGAAGTATTCATGGATGATTTCTCGGTTTATGGTGATTCATTCTCTGCTTGCCTTGCCAATTTAGAACGTATGCTTAAGCGGTGTGAAGACACTCACCTTGTTCTTAATTGGGAAAAATGCCATTTCATGGTTAAAGAGGGCATCGTGCTAGGACACAAGATCTCCAAAGCCGGTCTTGAAGTGGACCGTGCTAAATTCGATGTGATCGCTAAGTTGCCTCCACCTTCAATCGTGAAAGGTGTGAGAAGTTTCCTCGGTCATGCGGGCTTCTATCACCGTTTCATCAAAGATTTTTCTAAAATCGCTCGCCCGATGACCCACCTCTTGGAAAAAGATACTCCTTTTATCTTTTCCAACGAGTGTATCGAAGCCTTCAACCTTCTTAAGGATAAGCTAACTAAGGCACCGGTCTTGGTTACCCCTAATTGGGAGCTGCCTTTTGAGTTGATGTGCGATGCTAGCGACTTTGCTATTGGAGCGGTTTTGGGCCAAAGAGTGAACAAACACTTCCAACCGATCCATTACGCTAGCAAGACAATGACGGGGGCTCAATTGCATTACACGACAACCGAAAAAGAGCTTTTAGCTGTTGTCTATGCCTTTGAAAAGTTCCGCCCCTATCTTGTCCTTTTTACCACCATCGTGTATACCGATCATTCCGCGTTGAAGTACTTGTTAACTAAACAAGATTCCAAACCAAGACTTCTTCGCTGGGTTTTGCTACTCCAAGAATTTAAAATCGAAATTCGCGATAAAAAAGGAGCTGAAAACCTAGCCGCGGATCATCTCAGTAGACTTGAGGATCCTTACCAAGGGGAACATCCGAACAAAGAGATCAATGACTCTTTTCCCCTGGAGACCTTAATGTCTATCAACTCGAATTCTGATGAAACCCCGTGGTTTGCGGACATTGCAAACTACTTGGCGGGTGGAATTCTCGTTGCCGGGTTAACATCCCAGCAAAAGAAAAAGTTCTTCAAAGACATTAAGACTTACTTTTGGGATGACCCGTATCTATTCAAACAATGTGCTGATTTGATTATTCGCCGATGTGTTGATGGACCGGCAGCTTTAGAAATCCTTGACGCTTGCCACAAAGGACCCACCGGTGGTCACTTTGGTCCCAACTACACCGCCAAAAAAGTGTTTGACTCGGGATTTTATTGGCCCACCATTTATCGTGATGCTCACGAGATGGTTAAACGTTGTGATGCTTGCCAAAAACAAGGCAAGATCACACATAAAGACGAGATGCCTCAGAATTTCATACAAGAATGTGAAATCTTTGATGTTTAGGGTATCGACTTTATGGGGCCATTCCCTTCCTCTAAAAGAAACAAATACATCCTTGTAGCCGTTGACTACGTTTCTAAATGGGTTGAAGCCAAAGCTTTACCCACTAATGACGCAAGGGTGGTTTGTAACTTTTTGAAGTCGTTGTTCGCTAGATTCGGTGTGCCTCGTGCCATTATTAGTAATCGCGGGACTCATTTTTGCAATGACCAATTCACAAGAGTCATGGCTAAGTATGGTGTAAATCATCGTCTTTCCACCGCCTACCACCCACAAACTAATGGCCAGGCTGAAATCTCTAACCGAGGATTAAAGCGAATTCTTGAAAGAACCGTGGGAGAGCATCGTGCCTCATGGGCCGATAAACTTGATGATGCTCTGTGGGCTTTTCGTACCGCATACAAGACTCCGATTGGTTGTACACCATATCGTCTTGTGTACGGGAAAGCGTGCCACCTCCCCATTGAGTTGGAGCACAAGGCTTACTGGGCCTTGAAGTGGGCTAATTTCGATATCAACAAAGTCGGTGACCTACGCAAGATCCAACTCAATGAGCTGAATGAACTCCGGAATGAGGCTTATGAAAATTCCTTTATATTTAAGGAAAGGACTAAGCTCATTCACGACTCCAAGATTAAAAACCGAGAGTTCCAAGTTGGAGACAAAGTTTTACTCTTTAACTCTCGGTAGAAAATCTTTTCGGGCAAGCTGAAATCTCGTTGGTCCAGCCCATTCACCATTGCCCAGATTTTTCCATATGGTACTCTCGAGCTCGCTCAACCTAATGGACCTAATTTTAAGGTGAATGGCCAACGAGTGAAGTTGTACTTTGGTGAGGACATCTCTCAAGAGATGATTCCATCCCTCACCACGTTTCCCATGAACTAATTTTGGGTCGAGTCAGGCTCATGACTCGGTTATCAAAAACAAGCGCTCCTCGGGAGGCAGCCCGAGTATCTATCCTTTTCTGTTTTAACCTCCTAAGTGTAGGGGGGCCTCTATAGGTTGCTTGTGTTTGTGTGGTGATGTGATTACAGGGATGAATGAAATTTTGGAACCTTTGAAGAACCGTGCTCCCGTGTTATCCGAAATCCGGTTCTATCTCTCAACTATCGTGATTCAATTTTCTTCATACTCACATTTGAAAATGATCACGTTAGTCGTCTCTTCCTTAGCTTGATTTAACCAATGTGCACAATGTCATAAGTGTAGGGGAAATTTTTCCCACATGCTTAAACATTGAGGACAATGTTTATCTTAAGTGTAGGGGGACTTCTATCGAAGTTTTAAGTGGACTTTTCCATAAAAATGCCTTCATTTAACCGGAAAATCATCTTTTTCAGCATTTTTCAAATTTTTAATTAACTTTGGCCATTTAGTCGTAATTTTTAAATTTTTATCGTTGCCTTCATATGTATATATCCCGCAATAAAGTCAAAAATAATATTAATAAAGTGGTGTAGCTAGTTTTGAAGTCTTTGACATATTAGGCCCGTTGCGGTTATTTTGACTCAACCCGAATAGACTTATCCAAGTTTATTCTAGCTAGTATCCTTAACCATGTAGACCTTAATTGGTTTATTAGGCTAAGCATCCACGAGTCTCATTACTTGAGATTTTAAAATGTGAAGAACGAGAAATGATAGAGTCAATTATAAGTCGGTATTCTTGCACAAGCTCACTTGGTGTAATTATTTGCCTATTCTCCCATCACTTGCTAATAAATTATCTGCAATAAGTAAGGTCGTACAATTTGAAAAGTTACTTAGCTTCTAGCCCAAGATCGTTTAAAAGTTGCTCGGTAATGATAAGAGTTCATAGCCAAGGCATAACTTATGAAGCGGGGCGCGAAGATTGGCGAGTTCGAAAAGGCCCTAACAAGGCATGCGGATTCAATTTTATTGCTGAAGATCCAAAGTGATGGGTAAAGCATTATTCCCAAAATCAATATGAAGGATCAATACTCACGACCAAAAGCAATCAACTCCTATAAAGATCATGGAGAAGTCTATCCGAAAAGACCCTAACAAGGTATGAGGATAAATAGATCCAAGTCCGAAAAGGAGGCGGATCGTTGTATCTCAAAATCCCAAGTAGAGATTGAAGAAATAATCATGAAGTCGTGGTCAACAAAGTTGGAGTACCCCTCAAAAGTCTCCAAGAGAAGAAACTCTATTACGAAGAGAAGACCATTATCTCAAGAACGTCTCTCAAGATATGAAGTATGAAGTTCATGCCAAATATCGGCCCGATAAAGGTCTCAAATCGTGAACCGGGTTATGTCAAGATATGAACTTTTTGATATCCCGAGAAGCAGTTTTAAGAGATTTTGTCCTTTAGCTAACTATTGATCAAATCGTCCTACTTTGCTTTCAGCCTAAATAAACTATCGAAATAAGTCCAAAAATGCATCTTCATGATCATTCTAAGACAAAAATAAAATATAAGAGATACACCTAGGAATAAGGGAGTTTAAGCATATAATTAAGCCATGTGTGTAAGTGTTTGATTTGCTAAGTTATAATAACAATGATCTCGTTTTTAAGCTTAGTTTGGGAACGTGAAACTTGAGGGTGATAAATCTTCGCAGCACCAAAGCCCTAATGTAAGTCCTTGATCTCTTTGCAAGTTATTTCCATACAGCTATTTTCAAGTGAAAATGGTTTTCTATCCTTTTGTTTACTTTAAAGTTTTAATTTCTCTTAGTACTTTAATTTTTTTAGTAGAATGTTAATAAGGCCAAGGTTGATTGATTATGAGAAAAGTGTAAAATTTCTTTATCACTAAGCATTGCATGAGGGCATGGTAATGATTAAGTGTAGGGGATTTGATAGGTGTGAAAACACTCATCCTTTTACCACTTATTTCTGGAAAAAACGAGACCAAAACACGTATTTAATATCATTTGTTTGGAATTATGCGTGGTTTTTGTGTTTATTGTGTTTTCAGAGTTAACCGGATGAATATTGAAGAAAACATGGGATTGCACGGGTTTTATCGAAGAAAAAGACTCAAGACGAAGTCTATTGTCCAAGAGATGCAAAAGATTTGAAGTCATTGGACCTATTCGAAGATTTATCGAAGAAAAGGACCAAAGATGGAAGATTTATTATGTCGAAGAACTCGAGTCTAAATAAATGAAGAAATATTAAGACGAGTTTAATTAATCCCGAGACGACATCGAGAAAGACAAATGAATTAAATCGAGTCGAGAAGAAAAAGAAAGAAGGAAGCACCACACATGCACTTCCCAACTCCCTATAAATACCCTCCTAATCACATTAGGAGGGGAGTTAGTTTTTAGTAGTTAGTTTCACTTTTTATTTTTCTTCTAGTTTTTAGAGAGAGAAAGTTCTCAACTTTCTCTCACTAAGTTTTCATCTTTCTTTTTTTTAATCTTTCAAGAGTAAACCTTTTGTATTGTTGATTTCATTAATCAAGTTTAAGTTTAAGCTTTTAATCTTTCATCTCTTTCTACCTTTCTTTGATTTTTAGATTAATTTTGGTGCGAATTTCATTTGATCCGTGTTGTTGTTAATGATTTCGTGCTTAAAAAGTTAATCTTTTTATGCTTACTTAAGTTTTCATACGAATAAGCTTTAAGATCTTTGTGCTTATTGGCTTATTTATATGTTTAGCTTATTTACTTTTTCAAAGTTTTCTTAAAAAGTTTACCTTTTTATGGTTTGATTTAAAAGTTTGCTTATTTTAAGTTTAGATAAGTTGTTATTTGAGCTTATTTAGTCCTTTTCACTTTGGATTCGTTCTAGTTTTGGTGTTAGCTTATCATTTTAGCTTATCACCTTGCTTAATTTTTGGATCAGAAGGGTAATCGGAAAGGGTAAAACCCTTTTCCGATTGGTATATTTCGACCAGCACTACCCCCTTTATTCCGATCGTTTGATCGGAAAAGGGTTTAATATTATTCCGGTTGGTTTGATTTAGTGGTATTCCGATTGAGTCTTGTGTGCATTTTCCGATTAGTGCTTTTCTCAAATATTCCGATTGGGTGTCTTCCATACATTCCGATTAGAGCTATTTTCCCATTATTCCGACGAGGGTATTTTTAGACATTCCGATTAGCCTTGTTTCTAAGATATTCCGACGAGAGTTGTTTGCCTTATTCCGACACCATCATTCCGACGGCAGGGTTTATTGTATTCCGATTGGAGTGTTTTGTAACATTCCGATTGGATTTGATTTTTACATATTCCGATTAGGGTGGTTTTGTGACATTCCGACAGCAAGTATTAAACATTCCGATCTGATTCCTTTTCAAACATTCCGATTGATGCACTTTAGATATTCCGATTTGGCTGTTTTCCAATTGTTTAATTTCTTGTTTTTACAAAGTTTCCAAGTTTTAGATTTATTAAGTTTTCAAGTATTTTTCTAATCTTGTCTTTTAGTTTTCAAACATTTATTTTTAACTCGTTACTTTAGTTTAATTTTACTCAACGACATTTACTTTTATTTGCTATTAGTTTAAAATAGATAAACAAACCAACCCCTTTTTAGTAACCAAGAACAAACTATTCTACTTTGAACCGTGATCAATTCGAGAAGATTCCGAGAACTAATCTGAACCCATCCAAAACCAATGTATCAGACCTCTTCTACTAAGAAATGGAAACGCAAAACGAAAGGATCGGCTGAAGCTTTTGGAGAGAGTGCGTTAAGTTTGGACTCGCATCCCGCAACGAAGCGCGGGTTTACATCCTCGTTTATTAAAATTACGAAATAGTTGTTTGTTTTTTAACAAGAGGTGAAAATAAACTCAAATTGGTTAAAATGTAAAGTTTGCATCTTTTATGTGCAAAAAAAGTAGATTATTTTGATTGGAAACATGCCTCAAGTTGAGTATCTTTTTGCGCCATTGGCCCTTTATTAACAACAATTCATTTCATTTATACTTAAGATCCGAATTACAATACTTAAAAAACAAATTATATTCGAAAAATTTAACAAACATTTAAAAAAACACTTGCAAATATATATATTATATGTTTAAATATTAGAAAAAAAAAGGTTAAAAAACCTTGGACTTGGGCGAAAACAAACCACTTCCCTATTTAAAGAACTATTGCATCAGTATCCACATCTTAAAAAAAACCTTATCTTATGACAACTGTCGCTTTCTTCTTCCTCCAGCTCTGCAACTCATTCTAAAAAAAACTGCTACAAACACGAAGAATAAACGTATGCTGTTTTTTTCTTCTATTTGCCATTTTTCATCCAGTTTAGTATCAGAGGTGTTTAAACCTTTTTTTTACAAAACTTAACCCCAACGGGCATTGGTAGGAACGTCCAGCCCCAACGACATTGGGTCTTATGCAATGCTGGTGTAGTAACGCCGAACAACGCGTATTGCAGCGTCACTACACCTAGCCTCTAAGTGAAGCTTATATGTTTTTGTATTATTTTAATAATTTTAGAAAACAAACAAATATCACTTACACTTTAAACTTTACTATGTATTTTAAATATATAGAATAAACAAGATGGGCACACCCTCGCTTCGTTGCGGGGCGTATTCTTTTTTCATTCGTTTTTGTTGTTCTATGGGCTTTTTTTTATCGGCTCAGAAGTATAGAGCATCCAACAAACATTGAATGCAACACTTGCAAGCTGCCACGCAAGATGCACAACGTTTCACGTCCTTTCCTTTCTACCTCGTAGCTCAGCATCGCCTTTAAAACTGCACCTATCCGAAAGAGAAATAAGTTCATCATGTGTCATGTACTGCACGCATATTCATCGGTCTGGTGAACTCCCGGGATAAACAGCAAGGCTATAGAACATAACTAAAATAAGCACATAAGCGAAAGTTAAAAAAAAACCTATCAAAGTGTTATGTTTGCAGTGAAACAACTCACACACTCTGAATTTAATTGGGGTACCATTCACTTTATTTCCTTATTTCAGAATCTTGTTTGATGGTCTCCATCTCAATCTGATCATCTATGTTCCTACGGTTAAGATATGATACCGTCTTGGTTGCCTTTTTTCCATACCTAAGAAAGTTATCCTGCACGTCTCACACAACCTATATAATCTGTCAATTTGAAGAGACATTTGATGAGCATCGAACCCTGCCTCTCCCACGTGTTTGCTATGGACTTCATATAAAAGAAAAGAGCCACAATATCATTCGCCTCCATGTTCGCTTGTATTTGATTACCTTAAATTATGCCACTGTTCAAGAAGTAACACTTTCTTAATCACTATTAAATTACTAATATCCTAAGGCGTAAATTATCATATAAAGCCATACTACACATTTGATCATATTAAAGTACACATGATACATATACGTTTGAGTCATAAAGTATGCAGGATACCATATGTATATAAGTTGTACGCATTCAGATGTATGAAAGCGCTTTTTTCTAACCTAATTAATTTGCAGCTATGTGGAGGTCAAAACCGACTCCATATCTCTTCCTACTCGCTTCTAACTGTATTACCTGGATTTGGGTTCGTTGTTCTCAGTCGTTTTCCAGTATTAGCCATCTGAGCACGCAACTTCTCAAGCTCCCGAGCTATCTGAGCAAATTATTATGCTTGCAAGGGCCTGTACTTTTAAAGGCATAAAAAATTACTAATATTTACTTTTGAGGAAAACGTATGGGCCTCATATATAGTATCAAATTTAAAACTTATTTAGTATCAGTTTTTTATAGGTCCATATTCTATCTTTATTTTAACTTTATGAACAGGTAATGGCCATCATATTATCGTCACGAAGCAAAAGCGTAAGCGCTTGAGTTTAAAGTAAGTTAAAGCAATCAACTTCACAGCAGGCTATGAAAGAATAAAAAGGTTTTAGGCATTACTTATATAAACTGCGTATCCGCTTAACTACCGCACAATACGTGCGTAAATTATTAGATTTGATTGGGGTTGGGTTAGTTGGAGTTTATAGATTAATCAAGCACCAAACTATGATTATCTAAATGTGTATTGGCAAGGAATGCGAACACCAAAAACTGCTATTGACGATGGGTACGCATCACATACGTCTTCCAAGTAAATTAGCTTATACAAACAACCCCTTAGATTTGAACAGATAGTCAAATCTCCTGATGACAACTTAAAATAAGAAAACCAAAGTTTATTAGTTTCAAATTATCTTTCATCCCAACTTGTCAGTACTTTTCAATAATCAACTTGATTTAAAGTGCTTATTTTAGCAGAAAACTTATTTGTTTATTTTACCATTCTCAATAGGAAAATTCGACTATCACTACACTGGGCATAAAATCAACATTAGGTACCAAAAAATAAACATAAAAATCAAAACTCCTGTTATAGATAAACCCTAATTTCAACTAAGCAAACCATAAAACTGGAAACTACGAACCTTTTCCCCTGGAAAATCGAATCTTGTAAGAACACATACCAGAGACATGTGTTACCCTTCGACCGGTGTTGAAGATTTAGTTTACCGAATATTGTATCTGTGTGACTATTGAGAAGAGGGTCGGTATAAAAATCGCTATCATATAGCTACTGTGTAAGTTATCCGGATCTTTTATTGGCTCAGTAAGGCAGACCATCGGAGAAACATCGCGTGTCTACCATGGCTGCAACTTTAGGAAGTTTCCACGCCAAGACGCAGACTGCTTCATATCCGATAGTTCCTATAAACAATTACATCATAGCCTCTTAAAAACAATGCGCCTGCAAAGTTTCTGAATGACTTGAAACCATATCGTCTTTCTCACAAAGCAATTACCACAAACAGAGAACAAACCAATTACCACAAACAATAACCATAAAACAAAAAAGGCGCATTGTTTATTTCTTTTTTAGTAGCTCAAAAGGCTAGAGCATCGGAAAAACATTGCGTTTCTACCATGGCTCTAATTTCACCAATTTGGCAAGCCTAAATGCAGAACGGTTCAGATCCATGATAGTTCAAACCTCAGTATGACAACATATAACCTTTACTGTACCAACAGTCTCACAAAACGACTATCATAAACATATATAATTTATAATAATCCACAGAAACAGATCATCATATAATCAAATAATCATATCAAAGATTAGGGCAACGATTAACCCCAAGCCAATCGTAACCAACCAATCATAGATTCGAGTATCCCTATGCAAAGCGTCAATGAAATGATTATACAAAAGATAGGGGTAATGATTAACCCTAAGCCGATCGTCAGCAACCAATCATAGATTTGGGGCAAAACGATTAGGCCTACGCTAATTGTCAATGATTTATGGTACTATCCTTTTCCACCCACACACACACGTAACACACATAAGGACGCGTAGTGGGTTTTTTCCAACCAAGACCCACAAAAGGTAATAAAAAAACAACTAATGTAGCATTCGTCTCACAAAGCCCCTACCATAAACGTATAATAATAATAATCATTACGTTGTCAACTTCTTTTTTATTGGCTCAAAAGGGTAGAGCATCGGAAAAACAGTACGTATCTGCCATGGCTGCAACTTGTGCAAGTTGCCATGCCAAGATGCAGAACGCTTCACCTCCGGTTCTCTCTACCTCGGAACTCATCATCGCCTGTAAAACGGCACGAAACTGAAAAACATAGAGCAGATCCGACCACATAGGACAACACATGATTATCTAAAAAGCATAAAGCAGATAAATTTCAGAAAGCAAATACCACAAACAGGTTAAATTATGCCAAGTCGAAAGGTAAAAACAGTTACCAGGACTCATCATAGTGAAAAAATGATAAGAAGTTGCATCGCCAAGATAAGCTGGTATCACATGTCAAGAATCATAGTGTAAAAATCCGCTTCAGTTCCAACGAATCAAAACATAGAACCCAAACCTCTATTTTTAATATGAATATGAAATTATGATTAATTAGGCGAAAGAAAAACTACCTGAGGCTTTTCTTCCACCTCTCCTCCCCAATGCTATAATCGGGTCATCAAAAGAAACCACCATTCAAAAGAAATCATCGTATAAAAGATTGGGCCAACGATTAAACCTTAGCAAATCGTCACAAACACATCAGAGATCTGGGGAAAAATGATTAACCCGGAGCCAATGAAATCATCACATAAAATATTGGGGAAAAATGATTAGCCCTAAGCCAACCGTCAATGGTTTGTTGTAGTGGCTTTCCGAGAGATACGACAACGAAGAACACCATTATGAAACCGTAGATAATGGTGTGTGTATTTTTTCTTCAGATCCATTTTGGGCGGTGAAAAAAAAAGAGACAGATGAGATAGCTTTGTAAACAACGAAGTTTTATCTAATCAACAGTTGGAGTGATACGTGGAGATTTTTTTCCAGCCAAAATAAGCAAATATTAATAAAATATTCCACTCGGTTTCTTAAAACAGTTATAAGTATTAATAAAATTTATTTAAACATTTATAATAATACATAATAATCTTTTTTTATGTAAAATCATATGCATAATCTTAGTTCTACTAATATCATAACTATAAAAGCTAAACATATTTTTTTCATATATTAATATATCAAACTAAAATATTAAAATAAGAGGAGATTTATTTTGGATACCATATTTATCTTGATACAAAGGGACTCATCCTCACCATATATCTTTATCTCATCTAATGGATATGCTTAAAAGTATTTAATTATTTCATTTATTTTATAATTTAAATATCTTTTAAATCGTTAAGCGTTAAACGAAAAAATATACCGGCGCGACGAACATTTAATAATCTTTCTACAGATATACATTATGATAAACTTTTGAAGAAAAAAGAATTTCTTTTTTTTTCTCGTTTTTTAAAATTTGTTTAAAATATCATATATGATATTAGTGTTAGGTTACAAATTATTATTGAATCATATATGATATTGGTTTATATTATTGATACTATGCTTTTCAATGGGGTTCAAGATTTAGTTCTCGGAATCTTCTCGAATTGATCACAGCTCAAAGTGGTATGATTTGTTCTTGGTGACAAACAGTGGGTTTGGTTTTCTATTCTACTAAAAAGGTAAATGAAGTAAATAAAGATTTAAACCAAAAACAGTTAATGAAGTAAAACTTGAATTAAAATTAAACAATTAAACGATAAAGTTGAAAAGTACCCTTACTGAAAACTTGCTCTATTCGGAATAATGGTGCCATCCGGAATAAAGATGCTACTCGGAATATTTATGCTATGCGGAATAAATGATCTACCCAGAATAACAAGGCTATGCGGAATAAATGATCTACCCGGAATAACAAGGCTATGCGAAATAACTTTGCTATTCGGAATATAAGTACTATTCGGAATAAATTGGCTATGCGGAATAATGGGCCACTCGGAATAAAAAAGCTATGCTGAATAATTAAGCTATGCGGAATATTAAAGCTATTCGGAATAGAGGACTCTATCCGGAATAAACAAATATTCCGAATAGAAAACAAAGAAAGCAGACTATCCGGAATTTGCAAATATTCCGAATAAGGGACAAATTAAACAGACTATTCGGAATACCTGGAAGAAGAACAATAGACAGAAACTTAAAACAGGGGAACACGAACTTATCAAAAATGGACCAAGTTTTTAACCAAATCTTAAATAAAACTAATAACAAATCATCTACTAACCATAAACATTAAATCCCAATCATAAAAACACAAAACCCATTAACTTTAGAAGATCAAAATCAACTAAATAAGAACTTAAGAACCTTGAATAAAAAGATGAAGATGAACAAGATGAATGAAAAGATTATATTGGTGATAAAGGTTTAAACAATCAAAAGAAAGGATTAAAACTACAAGGTTTGTGAACAAAACAAGAATCAAAATCACCAAACACCCTAATGGTGTTGGTGATGCCTACGAACAGAAAGGAGAGAAAAAGGGAAAAACTAAAACTAAAAAACTGGTTGAAAAGTGTGAAGGGAATCCTTTATATAGTTCTCCCATTTGGTTGGTGAGTGGGCTTTCTCCCTATCTTCTTGTCTTCTCATCTTTTCAGAAAAGTTGACGTTTTCGATTCTGATTCAGGATTTGTCGACGATTAAATTCAACTCGTCTTTTAATTTCTTCGTTTAATAGACTTGAGTTCTTTCGACATGTGTAAATCTTCCATCTTTGGTCATTTTCTTCGATAAATCTTCAAATAGGCCCATTGACTTCAAATCTTTTGCATCTCTTGGACAATAGACTTCGTCTTGAGTCTTTTTCTTCGATAAAACCCGTGCAATCCCATGTTTTCTTCAATATTCATCCGGTTGACTCTGAAAACACATTAAACACAAAAACCACGCATAATTCCAAACAAATGATATTAAACACGCGTTTTGGTCTTGTTTTAGTAAGAAATAAGTGGTAAAAGGATGGGTGTTTTCACACCTATCAAATCCCCTACACTTAACCATTGCCATGCCCTCATGCAATGCTTAGTGATAAAGCAATTTTACATTTTTCTCATAATCAATCAACCTTGGCCTTATTAACATACTACTAAACAAAAGTTAAAGTACTAAGAGAAATTAAAACTTTAAAGTAAACAAAAGGATAGAAAACCATTTTCTCTTGAAAATAGCTATATGGAAATAACTTGCAAAGAGATCAAGGACTTACATTAGGGCTTTGGTGTTGCGAAGATTTATCACCCTCAAGTTTCACGTTCCCCAAACTAAGCTTAAAAACGAGATCATTGTTATTATAAGTTAGCAAATCAAACATTTCCACACATGGCTTAATTATATGCTTAAACTCCCTTATTCCTAGGTGTATCTCTTATATTTTATTTTTGTCTTAGAATGATCATAAAGATGCATTTTTGGACTTATTTCGATAGTTTATTTAGGCTGAAAGCAAAGTAGGACGATTTGATCAATAGTTAGCTAAAGGACAAAATCTCTTAAAACTGCTTCTCGGGATATCAAGAAGTTCATATCTTGGCATAACTCGCTTCACGATTTGAGACCTTTCTCGGGCCGATATTTGGCATGTACTTCATACTTCATATCTTGAGAGACGTGCTTGAGATAATGGTCTTCTCTTCGTAATAGAGTTTCTTCACTTGGAGACTTTTGAGGGGTACTCCAACTTTGTTGACCACGACTTCATGATTATTTCTTCAATATCTAATTAGGATTTTGAAAAAAAACGATCCGCCTCCTTTTCGGACTTGGATCTATTTATCCTCATACCTTGTTAGGGTCTTTTCGGATAGACTTCTCCATGATCTTTATGGGAGTTGATTGCTTTTCGTCGTGAGTCTTGATCCTTCATATTGATTTTGGGAATAATGCTTTCCACATCACTTTGGATCTTCAGCGATAAAATGGAATCCTCATGCCTTGTTAGGGCCTTTTCGGACTTGCCAATCTTCGCGCCCCGCTTCATAAGTTATGCCTTGGCTATGAACTCTTATCATTACCGAGCAACTTTTAAACGATCTTGATCTAGAAGCTAAGTAACTTTTCAAATCGTACGACCTTACTTATTGCAGATAAACTATTAGCAAGTGATGGGAGAATAGGCAGATAATTACACCAAGTGAGCTTGTGCAAGAATGCCGACTTATAATTGACTCTATCATTTCTCGTTCTCCGCAATTTAAAATCTCAAGTAATGAGACTCGTGGATGCTTAGCCTAATAAACCAATTAAGGTTTACATGGTTAAGGATACTAGCTAGAATAAACTTGGATAAGTCTATTCGGGTTGAGTCAAAATAATCGCAACGGGCCTAATATGTCAAAGATTTTAAAACTAGCTACACCACTTATTAATATTTTTGACTTTATTGTGGGATATATACATATGAAAGCAACGATGAAAAATTTAAAAATTACGACTAAATGGCCAAAGTTAATAAAAAATTTAAAAAATGTTGAAAAGATGATTTTCCGGTTAAATGAAGGCATTTTCATGGAAAAGTCCACTTAAAACTTCGATAGAAGTCCCCCCTACACTTAAGATAAACATTGTCCTCAATGTTTAAGCATGTGGGAAAAGTCTCCCCTACACTTATGACATTGTACACGTTGGTTAAATCAAGTTAAGGAAGAGACGACTAACATGATCAATTTCAAATGTGAGTATGAAGAAAATTGAATCACGATAGTTGAGAGAAAGAACCGGATTTCGGATAACACGGGAGCACGGTTCTTCAAAGGTTCCAAAAGCGCACTTATCCCTGTAATCACATCACCGCACAAACACAAATAACCTAAAGAGGTCCCCCTACACTTAGGAGGTTAAAATAGAAAAGGATAGATACTCGGGCTGCCTCCCGAGGAGCGCTTATTTTTGATAACCGAGTCACGAGCCTGACTCGACCCAAAATTAGTGCATGGGAAACGTGGTGAGGGATGGAATCATCTCATGAGAGATGTCCTCACCAAATTACAACTTCACTCGTTGGTTATTCACCTTAAAATTAGGTCCATTAGGTTGAGTGAGCTCGAGAGTACCATATGGAAAAATTTGGGCAATGGTGAATGGGCCGGACCAACGAGATTTCAGCTTGCCCGAAAAGATTTTCAACCGAGAGTTAAAGAGTAAAACTTTGTCTCCAACTTGGAACTCTCGGTTCTTAATCTTAGAGTCGTGGATGAGCTTAGTCTTTTTCTTACAGATCAAAGAATTTTCATAAGCCTCATTACGGAGTTCATTTAGCTCATTGAGTTGGATCTTGCGTAGGTCACCGGCTTTGTTGATATTAAAATTAGCCCACTTCAAGGCCCAGTAAGCCTTGTGCTCCAACTCAATGCGGAGGTGGCACGCCTTTCCGTACACGAGACGATATGGTGTACAACCAATCGGAGTCTTGTAAGCGGTACGAAAAGCCCACAAAGCATCATCAAGTTTATCAGCCCATGAGGCACGATGCTCTCCCACGGTTCTTTCAAGAATTCGCTTTAATCCTCGGTTAGAGATTTCAGCCTGGCCATTAGTTTGTGGGTGGTAGGCGGTGGAAAGACGATGATTTACACCATACTTAGCCATGACTCTTGC
The DNA here is from genome assembly GCA_025667525.1 of Glebionis coronaria. NCBI lineage: Eukaryota > Viridiplantae > Streptophyta > Magnoliopsida > Asterales > Asteraceae > Glebionis > Glebionis coronaria. The sequence goes on from CM046875.1 coordinate 380,922,014, forward strand.
AAATTGGTCATTACAAAAATGAGTCCCGCGATCACTAATAATGGCACGAGGCACACCGAATCTAGCGAATAGCGACTTCAAAAAGTTACAAACCACCCTTGTGTCATTAGTGGGTAAAGCTTTGGCTTCAACCCACTTAGATACGTAGTCAACGGCTACAAGGATATATTTGTTTCCTTTAGAGGAAGGGAATGGCCCCATAAAGTCGATACCCCAAACATCAAAGATTTCACATTCCTGAATGAAATTCTGAGGCATCTCATCTTTATGTGTGATCTTGCCTTGTTTTTGGCAAGCATCACAACGTTTAACCATCTCGTGAGCATCACGATAAATGGTGGGCCAATAAAATCCCGAGTCAAACACTTTTTTGGCGGTGTAGTTGGGACCAAAGTGACCACCGGTGGGTCCTTTGTGGCAAGCATCGAGAATGTCGAGAGCTGCCGGTCAATCAACACATCGGCGAATAATCAAATTGGCACATTGTTTGAATAGATACGGGTCATCCCAAAAGTAAGTCTTAATGTCTTTGAAGAACTTCTTCCTTTGTTGGGATGTTAACCCGTCAACGAGAATTCCACCCGCCAAGTAGTTTGCAATGTCCGCAAACCACGGGGTTTCATCAGAAGTCGAGTTGATAGACATTAATGTCTCCAGGGGAAAAGAGTCATTGATCTCTTTGTTTGGATGATCCCCTTGGTAAGGATCCTCAAGTCTGCTGAGATGATCCGCGGCTAGGTTTTCAGCTCCTTTCTTATCGCGAAGTTCGATTTTAAATTCTTGGAGTAGCAAAACCCAGCGAAGAAGTCTTGGTTTAGAATCTTGTTTAGTCAACAAGTACTTCAACGCGGAATGATCGGTATAAACGATGGTGGTAGAAAGGACAATATAGGGGCGGAACTTTTCAAAAGCATAGACAACAGCTAAAATCTCTTTTTTGGTTGTCGTGTAATCCAATTGAGCCCCCGTCATTGTTTTGCTAGCGTAATGGATTGGTTGGAAGTGTTTGTTCACTCTTTGGCCCAAAACCGCTCCAATAGCAAAGTCGCTAGTATCACACATCAACTCGAAGGGAAGCTCCCAATTAGGGGTAACCAAGACGGGTGCCTTAGTTAGCTTATCCTTAAGCAAGTTGAAGGCTTCAATACACTCGTTGGAAAAGATAAAAGGAGTATCTTTTTCCAAGAGGTGGGTCATTGGGCGAGCGATTTTAGAAAAATCTTTGATGAATCGACGGTAGAAGCCCGCATGACCGAGGAAACTTCTCACACCCTTCACGGTTGAAGGTGGAGGCAACTTAGAAATAACATCGACTTTAGCACGGTCCACTTCGAGACCGGCTTTGGAGATCTTGTGTCCTAGCACGATGCCCTCTTTTACCATGAAATGGCATTTTTCCCAATTAAGAACAAGTCGAGTGTCTTCACACCGCTTAAGCATACGTTCTAAATTGGCAAGGCAAGCAGAGAATGAATCGCCATAAACCGAGAAATCATCCATGAATACTTCCATAGTGTCTTCCACCATGTCATGGAAGATAGCCATCATACACCTTTGGAACGTCCCAGGAGCATTACATAAACCAAAAGGCATACGTTTGTAAGCAAATGTTCCATAGGGACAAGTGAATGTGGTCTTTTCTTGGTCTTTGGGATCGATGGGAATTTGAAAATACCCAGAGAATCCGTCTAAGAAGCAGTAATAGTCATTACCCGCAAGACGCTCGAGCATTTGATCCATGAAAGGAAGAGGAAAGTGATCTTTTCTCGTGGAATCATTGAGTTTGCGATAGTCGATACAAACTCTCCACCCAGTAACGAGACGAGTGGAAATCAACTCGTTGTGTTCATTGGGAACAACAGTTATTCCGCCCTTCTTGGGCACACAATGGACGGGACTTACCCAAGGCGAATCCGAAATAGGGTAAATCAAGCTGGCATCAGGAATTTTGATAACCTCTTGTTTTGATGACGTCATGAATGCGAGGATTAACCCTTCTTTGGCTCTGGATTGCGGGTTTAAAGTCATCTTCCATGAGAATCTTGTGAGTACAAAAGTTTGGATCAATTCCGCGGATATCAGAAATTTTCCAAGCAATTGCCTTCTTATGATCTTTAAGCACGGGGATGAGGCGATATTTCTCTTATTCTTTCAAGTCCTTAGCAATGATGACAGGCTACTTCTTCTTTTCTTCAAGGAACACGTACTCGAGATGGGGCGGCAACTCCTTAAGTTCTAAATCCGGAGGATTTTCGATGGGAGGCGTATTCAAAGTCGGTTCATCGATAGCAATAGCCTTGGGAGATGGTGGAGAAATATTGTCGTCTTTAAGAAGGTTCTCAATTAGGCGAAGATCTTCATCCCAATCAGTGGGAGAATCGTCATTTGCTAAGTTCACATCTCCCATGGTGGCTTCCAAATCTTTCCAAAGGAAATCACTTTCCCCAAATAGAGATAGTGATGAATCAATAGAGGAAACGGTCTCAAAATTGGGAAGAGAGGTAGGAATATTTACAAGCATCTTTGAAGTGTTCTTCACAAGCCTCATCAAGAACGTCAATACAATTAACACTCTCGTATGAATAAGGTTGTTAGAAAGCTTTCCCATGTTGAAGACGATTTTATCGTCACCCACTCTCATGATAAGCTCACCGGCTTCAACATCGATGAGAGTGCGACTGGTCCTCAAGAATGGACGACCAACGATCAATGGCACACGAGGGTCCATGTCGTAGTCAACGACAACGAAATCGGCAGGAAAAGTGAATTTGTCGACTCCTACAAAGACGTCTTCGGCTATCCCCACTGGATAAGCAACCGTACGGTTAGCCAATTCCAAAGTTATTTTGGTGGGGACTAGCTCAGGGAGAGATAATTGCTTCCAAACACTTAAAGGCATTAAGTTAATACTGGCACCTAGATCGGCTAGGGCCATGCAATTCTCTACTCCCGGGAAGTTGCAAGGGATTAAGAAACGACCCGGATCACCAAGCTTGGTTGGCAATTTCCTTAAGAGCACTGCAGAGCAATTCTCATTAAGTTGGGTGTTAGCAATATCAAGAAGCTTCTCCTTGTCGCTAAGAAGATCTTTGAACATTTTCGCGTACTTGGGCATGTGAGCGAGAGCCTCAGCGAAGGAGATGTTAAAATTCAATTGTTTAAACATTTTAAGAAAGTTTGAAACTTGAATATCATCCTTGCTTTTGAGCTTCTCTTTCCTCAACCTTGAGGGATAAGGTATATCGGAAGAAGAGGAAGGCTTTGGGATCAAAGGATCACTCACATCCTTGGGTGGAGGAGGGGTAGAAGTAAGAGGTGGAGAAATTGGGGAAGTAGAAGGTTGAGGAATAGGAGCAGGTGACTCGTTTTCCTTAGTCACAATCACCGGTGGAGGTATAGGAAGCTCGGGTTCCTTGGTACCTTTGCCACTGCGAGTGGTGATTGCTTTCATCTCCCCTCTTGGATTCGAAACGGTGTTACTCGTAAGAGTACCCGAAGAAGAGGATTGATTACCTTGGAAGAAACCAGCCATCATGTTCCTTAAGTCATTCGTTTGACTTGCCAAAGTGTTTCGCATATCAGCTCTCAGGTCGTTTCCTTGTTTCACCATGTCTGCTTTCAAGTTGAGCACTTCCCGCTGGAGATTTTCCACAATCACATCATTGGTCCTCATGTAGGTTTCAACATCTTGGTGTAATGCGGTGGGTTGGTTGGGAGGAGGAGTATGGTATGCGGGTGGTTGATAAGCAGGTTGTTGGTAAACTTGGTTGTTTCTTTGAGGTGGATATGGTTATCTTTGAGGTGGTTGGTATGGTGCACGAGGTTGTTGTTGTTGAGTAGGGAGATTGAGGTTTTGTTGTTGGTTTGGGTTGTTAGGAGGAAAACCGGGTGGGGAAAGAAAGTTGTTAGAGCGGTAGCTAAGCAAGTTGCGGTCACCTTGAGGACGAGCTTGATAAGCGGCCGGAGGATAGGTACCGTATGCTGCATTCACATTCTTAGAAGGGTAGTCTTGGGTGGTGGTACAAGTGGTGTAAGAGTGAGGACCACCGCATATTTCACATGGTTGGCTGACAGCATTGACTTGAGCATTTTTAGCGTTGATGTTGTTGGTGTTGCTGGCGGTTTGGGCGGCAAGCGATTCAAGAAGCGTAGTAATTTTGTCAAGTCGCTTGTCGTTGTCACTAGTACTAGCACTAGCGGCATTGGTCCGAACACTTTTGGTTTGCACACGAGACTTATTTTCAATGATATCCCAAGCGGCATTAGAAGTCTTAACCAAAATATTACCCCCCGAGGCACTGTTTAGTGAATCTTGGTCATTCATGCTTAAACCATTATAAAAAGTATTAATTTGGTGCACTTTGGTAAAACCATGTTGTGGGCATTTTCTTAAAAGATCTTTGAAACGATCCCAAGATTCACTAAAAGACTCATCGTACTTTTGTTTAAAATTAATGATTTCATTCCGCAAAGCGGTAGTACGAGAGGGTGGGAAAAAGTAGTTGATAAATTTGGTCTCCAAATCCGTCCACGTAAGAATACTTTGTGGAGGTTCCTTAGCAAGCCAATGCCGGGCTTGTCCCTCTAAGGAGAAAGGAAAAAGTTGCAAATGGATTACCTCTTGTGGAACACCATTGAATTTGACCGTATCCGTGAGTTGCAGGAACCTCTTGATGTGGTCATGTGGATCATCAATGGTACGCCCCAAGAATGGTTGAGCAGAGACCATCTGGATAACACCGGATTTAAGCTCAAAGTTGTTGGCTGCAATCGCGGGTATGACAATTGGATCATTGTTGCCGTCTACATGTGCTTGCAGAAGTTCAATCATCGGGCGATTGTCCGGTAGAGGCTCATTGTTGTTGTTATTATTGTTGTTGAGAGGTGGGTTGTTATTGTTTTGAGGTGGGTTATTGTTGTTGTTTTGTACACCGGCCATGTCTATGTCTTCGAGAGGCTCGGGCTCTTGATAAGACGTCGATCGTGTACGCATGCACCTGTGATACGTGTGTTAACACCCATCTTTTCTACCACTTAATTACAATAATAACCGGACCAAAACGTGTATTTTATGTCTTTTATGTCGGAATTATGCGTGGTTTGTGTTTTTGTAGTGATTTAGGATGAAAAGGTGAAAAGTGGAGAAAACACGGACATTCACGGGCATTTACGGGCTTTTATTGAAGAAAAGGATGAAAGACGAAGTCAAGAAGTCAAGAGTGCAAAAAGAACGGAAGTCCACGACCAATTCTGAAGATTTATCGAAGAAAAAGTCAAAAGACGGAAGTTTATCAAAAGCCGAAGAATTCAAGTCTATTTTATTGAAGAATTTAAAGACGAGTTCGAAGAAACCCCGAAGCCAAAAGTCCCTTAAGTCCAAGTTTAAAGAATATTAGAAGAAAAGGACTAATGACGCAATTAATGAAGAATTAAGAAGAAAGGGACTTAATCTTACAATTAACAAGAAAGGAAGGAGGGGAGGAAGCTTCCTTAATCCTCCCCTATAAATAGATTAGGATTAGTCATTTTTCATTTTGTTGGTTAATAGTGACAATTAGTCTTCCACATTTAAATACCTTGTCCTTTAATTTCTTGTCAATTTAAATTCATGTTATGCACCTTAATTACCATTTAATTCTAAGTAAGTTTTCATTTTAATTCTTGTCAATCTTTATTTTACCTTGTCAATATCTTATCTACCTTTATTAATCTTTGATTTGGTGAGTTTATGTTTATGTTCATGCTTTTATTTTGATCCAAGTGGTTTTTGATTATTTTGGTTAAAGTTGTTTGATTTCGTGTTTTAATTTGTTTGTTGTTGATGCTTATTTGTTGATTCGTTACTATTTATAGTTATCCGTGTGTTTGATTTTGGTGATTTTGTGATTATTTCTGCTGCTACTGTTCTCCTTGTTCTTCGGGGGGGTTTGCTTGTTTCTGATCTTTTCCAGGAAAAGTTCCGAACCAGGAAGGAGGGAAGAGCTCATTCGGAACTTCCAAAGTTCCGAACCAAGGTTTCATCCGGAACTTTCAAAGTTCCGGACGAAGTGAAAACTTCCGAACCAAAGGAATTCATTCGGAACTCCAAAGTTCCGAACCAAGGGTTTCATCCGGAACTTCTCAAAAGTTCCGAATCAACTCAAAGTTCCGAATCAAGGATCAAGTTCCGCATCAAGACTTTTCATTCGGAAGTCTTAAACTTCCGAATCAAGGATTCATTCGGAACTTCTTAAAAGTTCCGGATCAAGGGTCATCTTCCGACTCAAGAAAGGTTCATTCGGAAGTTCTAAACTTCCGAATCAAAGGACTTCATTCGGAAACTTCCGAATCAAGTGGTGACCTAATACTTCCGAATCAAGGCAACAAGTGAGAGTTCCGCATCAGTAAGTTCCGAACGAAGCATTGTTTTGGATAAGTGACATATTCAGATCAATTTGTTCCGGATCAAGGATTTTGGTAATATTCCAAGTGAAGAAAAATCATCTCAACCAAAGGTGACATTTAGGACGAGTGATTATTCTAAACGAAGGTTTATTCTGAATGAGCTGTATTCAGGTTCTTATTAGCTTTTGTCTTTGATTTTTATTGCCTTTTATTTAATTGCTTTTTAAGATTATTTGCCTTAGTTTTACTTTAGACTTGCCTTAGTTTTATTCGCACTTTAAGTTTGCCTTAGATAGATTTAAGTTTATGTCATTTACTTTAGTGCCCCTTAATTTAAGTCACGTTTTTAAATACGAGCACTTTTACTTTAATTGTTTTGCACCTTTTAATTTTAAACACTACAACGACACATCTTTGTTCCACCAAATTAAAACGAAGTCACATAGAGAGCTTAGATCAATTCGATTAGACATACTTAAACGAATCTTTTTAATTAGGTAAAACCCTAGTTATCAAATGGCGCCGCTGCCGGCTCTTTTCGTTAAGATCAACAGTTTTCTGTGAGAGACACGTTGCTTTTTGGGATCCGCTCACTTGTGAACGTTACTTTTCTTGCATAAAAAATTCAAAAAATCATAAAAATTAAAAAATTAATAAAAATCCATAAAAATTAAAAATTTCAAAAAATCCAAAAAGATTTTATCTTTATTGTGTATATATATTGTCTTTGTGCTTGGTTTCTTTTTCTTTTGCATTTTCAGGTGTATGCGTACTAGATCTTCTAATTATCAAGAGCCCGAGCCTCAAGAAGATTTAGATATGGCAGGTGTTAACAACAACATTCCACCGAACCTGAATAATAATAATAACAACAATGCTCTTCCACAGCCCGATCTTCGGACCATGGAGGAACTTTGTCAACCAACAATGTTTGGACGAGGAGGACCGATTGCGCTGATGCAAATCAACGCTCCTGAGTTTTCGTTGAAGCACCACATGATTCAGCAAGTACAAACAAACCCATTTAGAGGATTGCCTGATGATGATGCCAACAAACACCTCGACAAGTTCATTACAATCACCCAAAGCATGAAGTTGCATGGGGCCACAATGGATGTACTCCGCCTACAACTCTTTCCACATACTTTATCACATCATGCCGAGAAATGGTTTGATCGTCTCCCGAAGAATTATATTCACACTTGGGATGATATGACTCAACGCTTTCTTTCGCGCTACTTTCCACCATCCATGGTCACAAGCCTTCGCAATCAGATCAGCGGTTTCATGCAAGACCCCGATGAATCTCTTTTTGATGCTTGGGAGAGATATAATGTCTTGATCGACCGTTGTCCAAACCACAACATGCTTCCCGTCACTTTGATAGATACTTTCTACAACGGATTGACTTTTCGAGATCGTGATACGATCAATGCAGCCGCAGGTGGCACATTCATGAAAAGGAGACCCGAGGAGTGTAGAGAGTTAATTGAGAACATGACTACTCACCACAAGAACTGGGATTCCTCTGCTTCTTCTAGGAACAACCCGAGAGTCAATGTTTCTTCTTCCTCAGCAAACCCTGAGATGACCGAACTCACCCGCATGATGGCCGAAATGAGCAAAAGTATTACGCTTCTCGCTTCAAATCAACAACAACAACAAGTTAAAGCGGTTGCTAATCCTTGTGAAACATGTGGCGGTCCTCACTCGTACACCGATTGTCCTTTGACACAAGGAAATCCGGAAAATGTGTATGCAGCTTACGGTAATTATTCACCAGAAAATTACCAAGCTAGACAACAAGGGGATAAAAATATGCTGAGCTACCGCTCCAACAATTACCTTTCACCCGGTTTTTCTCCTCAAAACCAAAATCCCGCCAACAACTACAATAGAAGCAACCAAATCCCACCTCGTGCTTCTAACCCGTATCAACAACCCATCCAACAACACCCACCCATTAATCCCGATGTTGACACCATCATGAGAACTCAAGGTGAGCAAATCAAGAATCTACAGAGCCAAATAATCAATTTGAAAGGAGATATCTTGAAGCAAGGTAATGACATCAGAACCGAGGTTCGTGATAATCTTCAATCCTCCTTCATCACTCAAACAACTGAATTAAAGAATCTGTTGGCTAGTTTCTTGCCCGAAGCTCAACCTTCTTCTTCTTCGGGTTCTCTACCTTCAAACACCGTAACCAATCCGCGAGCTAATGTGAGTGCTATAACTACGCGTAGTGGAATTACCATTGTCAATCCACCTGACTCACCACCATCATCTACACCTCCTCCACCACCATATATCCCTACTCCTCTTACACTTAGTGCTAGTACACCATTACCGTCTCCGCCTCGTCATGACGATGTATCTCGGAAGGACCCTTCAACATCACAACCTTCACCGACTACACCTTCACCTAACCCTTATCAACCTAGAATCCCATACCCTTCTCGCATAGGCAAGACCAACGAGCTAACCAAGAATGACTGTCAAGTATCGAAATATGTGGATATGCTATCTAAAATGACCATCAACATTAGCCTTGTTGAAGCACTTTGCCACATGCCGAAATTTGTCAAAGCATTCAAGGAATTGCTTAGCAAGAAGGAGAAGCTGATTGAACTCGCCAACACACGATTAAATGAAAACTGCTCGGCAGTCCTTCTTAGAGAACTTCCGGAAAAACTTGGAGATCCCGGTCGTTTTGTGTTGCCTTGCGTGTTCAACAAAACTAAAGAATTTACTGCCCTCGCTGATCTCGGGGCTAGTATTAATTTGATGCCACTGAGTGTTTGGAAAACACTATCATTGCCCGATCTCATTCCTACAAAGATGACTCTCGAACTTGCAAACCGCACTCTCGCTTACCCCGTTGGTATAGCCGAAGACGTGTTTATCAAAGTTGGCACATTTACTTTCCCAGTCGATTTTGTCGTAGTTGATTATGAAATGGACCCTCGTATTCCTTTAATACTTGGTCGGCCATTCTTAAGAACCGGACGTGCTTTAGTAGATGTGGCCGAAGGTGAGTTAATCTTACGAGTCGGGGATGATTCAAAAATTTTTAAAATGGGGAAGCTTACAGGCAAATCCTTTGGAGGACGAGAATCGGTGAATATGATAAATGTGCTCGATGACTTTACCGTCTATGACAATCCTCTATTCGAGTCTTCCACTGATAATCCACTCTTTGAAGATAATGTGGATGATTCTCTCCCTACTTTGGACGTTTCTCCCATTTATAATTCTCAACCGGTCTTCGATGCTTATGATGATGATGATTCTAGCTCAGACTCGGATGATTTTGATTGTACTTCTGAGTATCCCGAGCTGCCCACTTTCGATGATTTTGATGAGGCTGATACTCTATCGAGCGATTCTTCACATGATGAAGATCCTCCGCCATCACTCGATCCTACTTTGGACGATTATTCATTTGAGGAAGATTTCTCTGAATTTCTCAACACATACTTCCCTCATGAGAGTGATGCTCCTCCTTTGGACTTTGAAGATTATCGTCTTGATCCTACTTTGGATTTGAAGAGCATTTTGTCCAAGGAGAAGAAACCGGTCGACACCGAAATCCGTTGCACTTATGATTTGACACCTCTGTGTCCCCCTTCTGAGGACGAGGTTGTGCTTCTTTGCGGATCTTCTTCACACTCGGCTGAGCCTGAGTGCTATTTTCCCCTGAAGGAAAAGGTGTTCGACCCCGGTATTGAAGTCTTTAAGCCATCTCAGTATCCACCTGATGAAATAAAAGGAAAAATCTTTGGAACCATTGAAGACATGCTTGCACCACTTCATCCTTGCTTCTACTGTGCTCCATCGCTTAAGGGAACCTTGCCACTTCTCTTTTGGCTTGCCTTGTTCGCCTTAAGTTCTTGTTATTTGATGGATGAAAACTATGTCTTTGATCCGGGTGGATATATCTCATGCTTCTTCCGTTGATGATAAAGGTCGAGTCAGGCTCACGACTCGCTTAACAAAAACCAAGCGCTTCTTGGGAGGCAACCCATGCATCTATCTTTTCTCTTTCTTTATCATAAGTGTAGGGGGGACCCTTTGGTTTGCTATTTCCTCTCCTCACTTCTTAATCAGGGATTCGAGCTTCAATGATCCACTCTTGATGATTCTTGATGACCCATGATTCCGTGTTCTACTTCTTCCCGGTTCTATCCTAAACTCTTTTCGATTCACTATTTTTATATTTTCTCAATATTAAAATAGGAATCTCTTTAGTTGTCTTTTCCTTAGCGAGATTTAAACAAAGTGCACAATGTCCTAAGTGTAGGGGAGTTTACTCCCACATGCTTAAACATTGAGGACAATGTTTATCTTAAGTGTAGGGGGACTTCTATCGAAGTTAAGTGGTCTTTTCCTTGTATTTGTCCTCATTTTAACCGGAAAATCAATTTTTCGACATTTTTCAAAATTTTTGATCTATTTTGGCCTATTAGTTTTTCCCTTTTGTATAGTTATTTTCTTTCTTTGCTAGAATAAATCGTTGAATAAGTGGTTTTAATTTTCAAACGTTGTGAATCTTTTGACTCAGTCCGAGTTTACTCTAGCTAGTATCCTTAACGTGTTTAAGTCAAGTTTTCCTAGGCTATTATATAGGGAGCTATAAAACGCGAAAGTCTTAACTCTCACGGGTTAAGAACAAGAACTTTTCGCAAGTTCCTATAATTGATCCTAGAGAGTCGTTTATCAAGGGAACTTTAAAATGCGATTTCTAAAAACTTGAAAGAGTCTAAGAATTTGCAAGATCCTATAGGCAACTCGAAAACCCAAAACTTTGATTTAATAGGTTAAGCATCCACGAGTCTCATTACTTGAGATTTTAAACTGTGGAGAACGAGAGATGATAGAGCCAATTATAAGTTCGGTATTCTTTCGTGAATTTATGTGAGTTAATTATAAGCCTATTCCCCCATCGCTTGCTAATAATTTATCTGCTAATAAATAAGGTTGTACGATTTGAAAAGTTACTTAGCTTCTAGCCCCAGATCGTTTAAAAGTTGCTCGGTATGGATTAGAGTTCATAGCTAAGGCATAACTTATTGAAGCGGGACGCGAAGATTCGCGAGTCCGAAAAGGCCCTAACAAGGCATGAGGGCTATATTTTGTTGCTAAAGATCCAAAGTGATGTGAAGAATCATTTATCGAAAATCAATATGAAGGATCGAGACACACGACGTAAAGCAAAACTCCCCAAAAGTCATGGAGAAGTGTATCCGAAAAGACCCTAACAAGGTATGAGGATAAATAGATCCAAGTCATAAAAGGAGGCGGATCGTTGTATATCAAAGTCCAAAATAAAGATTGGAGAAAAATGAAGAAGTCGTGGTCCAAGTATGAATCTCTCAAAACTTCAAAGTGAAGAATTCCTAATATGAAGAGAAGACCATTATTTCATGAACGTCGTTCAAGATTTGAAGTATGAAGTCGCTGCCAAATATCGGTCCGAGAAAGGTCTCAAATCGCGAAGCGAGTTATGCCAAGATATGAACTTTATGAGGTCCTGAGAAGTAGTTTTAAAAGATTTGGTCCTTTAGCTAACTATTGATTAAATCGTGCACTTTATTTTCAGACTTAATAACTACCGAAATAAGTCAAAAAATGCATCCTCGTGATCTTCAAGACAACAATAAAATATAAGAGATACCCCTAGGAATAAGAGAGTCTAAGTGAATAATTGGCCCACATGAGTTCGTGTTGGTCTACTAACTTATAATAACAATGATCTCGTTTTTAAGCTTGGTTTGGAGAAAGTGAAAACTTGAGGATGATGATTATTCATGACATTTCCAAAACCCAAGGTATGCTTTTGATTTCTATCTCTTTAATAAAGGCCAACGTGGATTAATCATGATGAAAAATGTAATCTTGCTTTGTAACTAATGCATTGCATGAGGACATTGCAATGGTCAAGTGTAGGGGATTTGATAGGTGTGTTAACACCCATCTTTTCTACCACTTAATTACAATAATAACCGGACCAAAACGTGTATTTTATGTCTTTTATGTCGGAATTATGCGTGGTTTGTGTTTTTGTTGCGATTTAGGATGAAAAGGTGAAAAGTGGAGAAAACACGGACATTCACGGGCATTTACGGGCTTTTATTGAAGAAAAGGATGAAAGACGAAGTCAAGAAGTCAAGAGTGCAAAAAGAACGGAAGTCCACGACCAATTCTGAAGATTTATCGAAGAAAAAGTCAAAAGACGGAAGTTTATTAAAAGCCGAAGAATTCAAGTCTATTTTATTGAAGAATTTAAAGACGAGTTCGAAGAAACCCCGAAGCCAAAAGTCCCTTAAGTCCAAGTTTAAAGAATATTAGAAGAAAATGACTAATGACGCAATTAATGAAGAATTAAGAAAAAAGGGACTTAATCTTGCAATTAACAAGAAAGGAAGGAGGGGAGGAAGCTTCCTTAATCCTCCCCTATAAATAGATTAGGATTAGTCATTTTTCATTTTGTTGGCTAATAGTGACAATTAGTCTTCCACATTTAAATACCTTGTCCTTTAATTTTTTGTCAATTTAAATTCATGTTATGCACCTTAATTACCATTTAATTCCAAGTAAGTTTTTATTTTAATTCTTGTCAATCTTTATTTTACCTTGTCAATCTCTTATCTACCTTTATTAATCTTTGATTTGGTGAGTTTATGTTTATGTTCATGCTTTTATTTTGATCCAAGTGGTTTTTGATTATTTTGGTTAAAGTTGTTTGATTTCGTGTTTTAATTTGTTTGTTGATGCTTATTTGTTGATTCGTTACTATTTATAGTTATCCGTGTGTTTGATTTTGGTGATTTTGTGATTATTTCTGCTGCTACTGTTCTCCTTGTTCTTCGGGGGTGTTTGCTTGTTTCTGATCTTTTCCAGGAAAAGTTCCGAACCAGGAAGGAGGGAAGAGCTCATTCGGAACTTCCAAAGTTCCGAACCAAGGTTTCATCCGGAACTTTCAAAGTTCCGGACGAAGTGAAAACTTCCGAACCAAAGGAATTCATTCGGAACTCCAAAGTTCCGAACCAAGGGTTTCATCCGGAACTTCTCAAAAGTTCCGAATCAACTCAAAGTTCCGAATCAAGGATCAAGTTCCGCATCAAGACTTTTCATTCGGAAGTCTTAAACTTCCGAATCAAGGATTCATTCGGAACTTCTTAAAAGTTCCGGATCAAGGGTCATCTTCCGACTCAAGAAAGGTTCATTCGGAAGTTCTAAACTTCCGAATCAAAGGACTTCATTCGGAAACTTCCGAATCAAGTGGTGACCTAATACTTCTGAATCAAGGCAACAAGTGAGAGTTCCGAATCAGTAAGTTCTGAACGAAGCATTGTTTTGGATAAGTGACATATTCAGATCAATTTGTTCCGGATCAAGGATTTTGGTAATATTCCAAGTGAAGAAAAATCATCTCAACCAAAGGTGACATTTAGGACGAGTGATTATTCTAAACGAAGGTTTATTCTGAATGAGCTGTATTCAGGTTCTTATTAGCTTTTGTCTTTGATTTTTATTGCCTTTTATTTAATTGCTTTTTAAGATTATTTGCCTTAGTTTTACTTTAGACTTGCCTTAGTTTTAGTCGCACTTTAAGTTTGCCTTAGATAGATTTAAGTTTACGTCATTTACTTTAGTGCCCCTTAATTTAAGTCACGTTTTTAAATACGAGCACTTTTACTTTAATTCTTTTGCACCTTTTAATTTTAAACACTACAACGACACATCTTTGTTCCACCAAATTAAAACGAAGTCACATAGAGAGCTTAGATCAATTCGATTAGACATACTTAAACGAATCTTTTTAATTAGGTAAAACCCTAGTTATCAACCTGCAAAAGAACTAACAAAGCAAACAAGAAATATTTTTGGTTTTTATGGTTTTTTAATTTTTTTTGTATTTTTGAAATTTTATATTTTTTAGGATTTTTTGAAAATTTTTATGAAAAAGTAACGTTCACGGCGAACGGATCCCAAAATCCAAGTTCTCACAAAAAACTGGTCATCTTAACGAGAAGAGCCGGCAGCGGCGCCATTTGATACTATGCTTTTCAATGGGGTTCAAGATTTAGTTCTCGGAATCTTCTCGAATTGATCACAGCTCAAAGTGGAATGATTTGTTCTTGGTGACAAATAGTGGGTTTGGTTTTCTATTCTACTAAAAAGGTAAATGAAGTAAATAAAGATTTAAACCAAAAATAGTTAATGAAGTAAAACTTGAATTAAAATTAAACAATTAAACGATAAAGCTGAAAAGTACCCTTACTGAAAACTTGCTCTATTCGGAATAATGGTGCCATCCGGAATAAAGATGCTACTCGGAATATTTATGCTATGCGGAATAAATGATCTACCTGGAATAACAAGGCTATGCAGAATAAATGATCTACCCGGAATAACAAGGCTATGCGGAATAACTTTGCTATTCGGAATATAAGTACTATTCGGAATAAATTGGCTATGCGGAATAATGGGCTATGCGGGATAATGGGCCACTCGAAATAAAAAAGCTATGCTGAATAATTAAGCTATGCGGAATATTAAAGCTATTCGGAATAGAGGACTCTATCCGGAATAAACAAATATTCCGAATAGAAAACAAAGAAAGCAGACTATCCGGAATTTGAAAATATTCCGAATAAGGGACAAATTAAACAGACTATTCGGAATACCTGGAAGAAGAACAGTAGACAGAAACTTAAAACAGGGGAACACGAACTTATCAAAAATGGACCAAGTTTTTAACCAAATCTTAAATAAAACTAATAACAAATCATCTACTAACCATAAACATTAAATCCCAATCATAAAAACACAAAACCCATTAACTTTAGAAGATCAAAATCAACTAAATAAGAACTTAAGAACTTTGAATAAAAAGATGAAGATGAAAAAGATGAATGAAAAGATTATATTGGTGATAAAGGTTTAAACAATCAAAAGAAAGGATTAAAACTACAAGATTTGTGAACAAAACAAGAATCAAAATCACCAAACACCCTAATGGTGTTGGTGATGCCTACGAACAGAAAGGAGAGAAAAAGGGAAAAACTAAAACTAAAAAACTGTTTGAAAAATGTGAAGGGAATCCTTTATATAGTTCTCCCATTTGGTTGGTGAGTGGGCTTTCTCCCTATCTTCTTGTCTTCTCGTCTTTTCAGAAAAGTTGACGTTTTCGATTCTGATTCGGGATTTGTCGACGATTAAATTCAACTCGTCTTTTAATTTCTTCGTTTAATAGACTTGAGTTCTTTCGACATGTGTAAATCTTCCATCTTTGGTCCTTTTCTTCGATAAATCTTCAAATAGGCCCATTGACTTCAAATCTTTTGCATCTCTTGGACAATAGACTTCGTCTTGAGTCTTTTTTTTCGATAAAACCCGTGCAATCCCATGTTTTCTTCAATATTCATCCGGTTGACTCTGAAAACACATTAAACACAAAAACCACGCATAATTCCAAACAAATGATATTAAACACGCGTTTTGATCTTGTTTTAGTAAGAAATAAGTGGTAAAAGGATGGGTGTTTTCACACCTATCAATTATATATGATAAGTTATATCATATATGATACTAGTGTTACTATCATATATGATATTTAGTATCATATTAAAAATTTTCGACAACAAAAAAACGTGAAAAAAACGATTTTTTTTTGTCGAAATTATATCATATAGCATATCTGTAGAAAGATAATTAAATGTCCGTGGTAATGGTATATATTTTTTTTCCGTACAACGATTAATGGTTTAAGAGATATTAATGTTTGAATAAAAAGAAGAAATAGATTTTTAAATTAATCTTATTCATTTGATTATGATGAAGATGGATGGTGGAAATTAGTCCCTGGTATCCAAATAAACTTAGGGGCCGTTTGTTTCAAATTTTTAGAATTCTGGAATTCTAAGTTCTAATATATTAAAATTCATCTGAATTTAAAATTCTAGAATTTAAAATGTCTATGCCTCTTTGGTTGGCAAAAGTTTATAATATTTTAAAATTTTGGATTTTGGTTGAACTAATTAACGAATAAGTATTTGTTATATAAATTTTTTTATTTAAAAGATAAAAAATCGAATTTCACTTTTTTATAAATTTTATAAAAAATTTATAAAATTTTTATAAAAAATTTATATAATTTTATAAAAAAGTTTTATAAATTTTTTAAAAAATTTAGTTCAATTTTATAATGAAATTATTTAAGTTTTATGAAAATTTAAATAAATTTTATAATAAGTTATAAATTTTTATAAAAGTTTTATAAAAACTTTATATAAATTTTATAAAAATATTTATATAAATCTTCTAAAAAGTTTATTTAAATTTAAAAAAAACCATAAACTTTATAAAAATTTTATAGAACTATTATAAAAAAATTCATTAAATTTTAAAAAAAATTATATAAGTTTTTATTAAAATTTACAAAAAATTTATAAAAAAATTTATATAAATTTTATAAAAATATTTATATAAATCTTATAAAAAATTTATAAATTTTATAAAAAAAAATCATTAGTTTAATAAAAAAAATTATATAGATTTTATTAAAAAATTCATTAAACTTAATAAAAATTTTATATCAATATTATGAAAATTTTCAATAAATTTTATAAACAATTTATATAATTCTTTTTAAAAAAATCTATAAATTTTATTAAAATTGATATAAATTTTTATTTAAATGTTATATAAATTTTATATAAAATAATTTTATATAAACTTTTAAAATTTTATAAGTTTGTATTTAATCATAAAAATCCGAATAATAACGACTAGAAAAAAAGTTAATAAAAAATAATTTTCAAGTAAATTAAAATTCCTTATTTTTTGAAATAATTCTAATATCCCCATTTAGGGAATTCGAGAAATTTTAAATTTATTTGTTGATAGTGCCAAACACAATATTTGAAAGATATTAAAATATAAATATTTTAAATTCTCCAATATCCTCAAATACTCTCTAACCAAACGACACCTTAAATCAGTTAAATTTATATATACACCCTCATTCACAAAACTTGTAACTAATCCATAATAAAACGATATGACATATAAATATTCATAATGTTTTGGGGCGCATTTCCCTCCCTAATTTCGATCTTAGCGGTTACTCTAACAAGGACACCGCCCCCCAAAAGCCCAAAATGTTTTGGCGTGTGCCCTATTTAGTGAAATTGTTGAGAGTTTGGAAGTGAGCTTTGATTTATCCCCTCGCCAAAAAGTTGTTGTTGAATGTCTTCGAGCTCCCCGTGCTTAAAATTTCTTGTCCGTTATCCCCATCGAGGGACTAGGCCAACATATGTCGGCTCTGGAGTACCGGACTATCCTTAAGTACCGGCTAATGATCCCTTTGTTCCCGGTTGATGAGCCCTGCCCAGTCTGTCGTAAGGTTTGTTTAGATTCTTTTGGTGAGCATGCAGTCCATTGCAAGGAGTTACCGGGTTTCAAATATAGGCATGATTTAGTGAGGGATGTTTTGTATGATGTCCTTAAACGAGCCGGAATTTCTTCTAGGAAGGAGGCCCCTGTGAACTATCTGACAGACCCACTTGAAGGAAGGTCTACCTTACGGCCAGCTGATATACTGGTGTTTGGGTGGGCCGGGGGAAATATGCTTGTGTGGATCTTACTGGAGTGTCCCTCTTGTTGGGCTTAGGGACAATGGGTTTGTTGCAGGACAAGCTGCGTTGAAAGCGGAATCGAGCAAAGTTTCCAAACATGAGAAAGCTTGTTTAGAGAATCAACACGTCTTTATCCCTTTTGCTTTTGATACATTTGGTTTCCTAGCGCCGGGAGCAGTGAAGTTTTTGACAAGGGTTCAACGGGTTGTGCAAAGTAATTTTTCGACCCCTAAGACACATAACTTTATTTTTAATAGGATTGGTTTCGCTATTTAGAAAAGAGTTGCGGCGCAGCTTGTTGCCCGTTTACCCGTCATCTTATTATAAAACTTTATTCATAATTTGTTGTTAAGAATAATTTACCAGTGGCATTACCACTTGAATCACAACTTGCACATTACATGTTTATCTATACCAAACAGCAGCACATCAGATTACTTAAGAAAGCTTAGATATTTATTTGGGCCCTATTTTTGTTTTTATAAGTCTAACAACGATTGATCTACATTTACTTTAAGCTTTATCTTCCTTTTTTCTAATCTTAATGGCGAATGCGATCATACAACATATGATTAATTATGAAAGATATTTTGATAACCAGAGTACTCCAATATTTATCTATTCATTTTCATTAGCAAGTGGATTGTCTTTAAGACTTTAACAATTATTCAACAAAAAAGTTTGCATTAATCAAATACTAAAACAACAAATATCACCATCTCTATTATCTAGTTGCCTACTTAAATACAGAAACAACCAACAACATAAAATATGACAAGGCCCTTGAGCAAATATTCTAAACTATATTACTCTACTTTCTCACCTACTCCATAAAATGATAATAATATTAATAAAAATTTTAGAATTAAACCTACTTTTTTAAGAGTTAAGATCAATATAAATCTTTAACGCATCATTGATTAACCAATCAAAATAATTTATTTTTAAAAAAACATACTTCTCAACAATTTTTTTAAATTTAAATATCTCACAAACGATAAACCATTAACAACAAAAAATACATTATTGTAACGAGAATTAAATTATCTTTCTAACGAGTAGCACATATATAAACTTTCGACAAACTTTTTTTCCTGAGAAAATCATATATTATTCGTATCACGAATCATATAAGATTTCTCATAATCACATATGATTTAGAAAATCGTATGTGATCCGTGATACGAATCATATATGATTTTCTCAAACAAAAAAAAGTCCGTCGGAAGTATATACATATGACACTCGTCAGAAAGATTATTTAATTCTCGTCATGATGATACGTTTTATTTTACGTAACGATTTAACGATTTGTGAGAAATTTAATCTTTTAAAAAATGATGAAAGTTGTTAGATAAAAAAATATAAAGTTAAAATTGATTCATTGGGTATATGTTAAAATAAAGATCTATACTGAACTTTTTCCACCTTTTTATAAGTAAGTTGGAATAATTTTTATCAAAGGGAAAATAATCAAAAGAGTCTTCTAATTTAGAGCAACATGTCATTTAGTCAAAAAACATGTTTTTCCTCAAACAGTCCAGGGCAACAAAAGAATATATAGCAACAAACGTCAGATTTTGACAAGTGTCCCAAAAAGTAGGGCAATTCTGACAGATTGCCCTAAAAAGGGCAACATAGGACACATGGCGCATTCTGCACCCAGTTACCCTGTTAACTTAAAAAATAAGTTCTTTTCCAAAAGAGAAGAATTGAAGGCTCTTGTGAAAATTGATGAAAAAATTTTGGTCTCTCTTAATAATTTTTCCTTTTATCAACTTGTTCCGATTTCAACCATTTTATGTATTTGAACCACGCAATTAAATATTTAACCTTATTTATCCTCTAACATAAGCATGATTTAAAAATAGGGCATATTTTATAAATGATTTATAGTACAAGAAAGCTTATGATAAACTTATCAAAAATTAGTTTTCTCTACAAATACTTGCAAAATTTTTGAGAAATTTAAGAAATCTGAAAAATTACGTCAAAATTTTGATAAATGTCTGAGACGATTTAAGCAACTTTAACACTTAGAGCAACTGAATTGGTGTGTTTTGCATTGGTGTGTTTTGTGACTAACTTTTCTTTATTTCAAAAGGTTATTACATGACTTTTTGCATTGCGATTAATAGTTTGCAAATAACTTTTAAGTGAAAGACTTTGAATCTACCAAACGTTTGATACAATTTTCGGCAAACTAAGTTCATTAAATGCAAACTTATTGAGTTTTCATCTTATACCTTTCATTAAACACATTTCTCAACTTTTATCCATTTTCATGTAGTTGCCTGTTTGTTTTACTAAGTATATTACGCATGTGTATAATGTATACGCTTTAAGCCATTATCATCCGCATAATTTTTACAGTCTCAAGTATGTGCGATAACGGCGTCGAATTACATAGTACAACATCCTATGTAAACAAGAGTTGCATAGTGTTGGAAAATGTTTTGCAAAATATGGTTTTTGTAATACTTTGGACATAATTTTATATATGTATATGTTATATATATTCGTAGTACTTAGTAGCTTTGCGTTCTCCTCGAAGAGAGCTTCGCATCTCAAAGTGAGTCACGTGAAATACAATATTTGGAAAAATATTTGTCCCACATCGCTTGAAACATGAAGTGAAAACATGTTTATAAGGAAATCCTAGTTTCTACCCTACAATATTCATTTGTGGGTTTTTACTCCCACGTCTACGCGCGCGCAGGGGGTGCAGAAAGTGGGATTTCTAGGCCAAAAACGGGTTCGAAGCTACTGAACTTGTGCACGAGCGCGCGACCTGCGGACACGAATGCAGCTCCGAAATCTGCTTGGGTGCGGGCAAATTCGGTATATTTTTTGCTGCTCATTCGAATTTTTCCTTCCAGATTTTTCTAATCTATTTTAGGAATAGATACAAACTTATTAATTAAGTTTACATAAATCTGTTTTGTGTATTAAAAGATTTGCGAATCTGTGTTAGTAATAACAGATTTTCATGTCAGTTTAATTTAGGAGCAAATATTATGTCTTGTTGACCAAGACATATAATGCCTATAAATTAAACTTGAATTTCATTCATTCAGGACATCCAAAAACGCAGCTTTTCTGCATCAAAGTTCCAGCAATCTTTTTCAGTCAGAAACACACACTGTATCCGTGATCTTTCAGGCAAGTAAGTCGAGTCCGGCTGTACAACAGCTTTGGACGTTGTACCCTAGGAAACAGACGGTGAATCTGTTTTAAGGGAAGCGTGTTAAACACGTGCCTCGTCTTATTTTAATTTTACTGCTTTTGTTATTATTGTTACTTATTTTCTGTTTTCTTAATTTATGTCAATTTTATTTGTAATTCGATTTTATATAATAAAAGTGTACACCGTTTCCTACAATCTTAAAACAGATTCTGTTTAAACAGAGTTAAAACTTTTATTAAATCGGATTAATAATTTTTATCAGACTTATTAAAAACTGTTTTTGTCGAAACAAGGATTGAGTTTCACTTGAACCAGTTTTAATTTTACAGATTTTAATTAACAGATCTCTAACGTTTTCCTTTAAGCAGTTGTTCTTATCAGTTTTATTGAAACCAAGATTGTGTTTCTGTTAAACTGCTATATTAGATAATTGCATCTGATTCATTGAAACCAAGATTGAGTTTCTTTGAAGCAGATCCACTATAAGTATATAGAGATCACGATTGAATTTCTTATATACAGATTTATAACAGTTGTCTAACTGTTTGTGTTTTGATCTTGTTTGATCTTTTAGAATGTCTACTAGCACTCCTGAAACTTCTGCAACTACTACTGTGAAAGTAACTGTTGCGCCAGTTACCCACACAGTTGCTAATCATGCTGAAAAACCAGAAAAATTCAATGGACAGAATTTTAAGATGTGGCAGCAGAAGATGTTCTTCTATCTCACTACTTTGAACCTTGCGAAGTTCTTAAAAGAGACTGTACCTCAGGTGGAACCTCCTAAAGAAGGTGTACCTGAAATTCAACAAGCCGTGCAAGCTGTTGAAGCATGGAAACATTCAGACTTCTTGTGTCACAACTATATTCTGAATGGTTTGGTGGACTCTTTGTACAATGTGTACTGCAAGACTAAGACTGCCAAAGAATTATGGGAGTCGTTGGAACGCAAGTACAAAACTGAGGATGCTGGTACAAAGAAGTTCGTGGTAGCTCGCTTTTTGGATTACAAGATGGTTGATTCAAAGAGTGTGATAACTCAGGTTCAAGATCTGCAGGTTTTGCTACACGACATTCATGCTGAGGGTATGACTTTGAGTGAAACTTTTCAAGTTGCTGCTATCATTGAAAGTTACCTCCAAGCTGGGTAGAATTTAAAAACTACTTGAAGCATAAGCGAAAGGAGATGACTGTTGAAGACTTGGTTGTTCGTCTTCGTATTGAAGATGACAACAAGCTGGCTCAGAAAAACACTTATACACCTGATTCTGCCAAGGGAAATATGGTTGAGCATGGTTCGTCTTCTTCAAAGTCTAAAGGCAAGAGCTTTGGAAAAGGGAAGAATGACAAGAAGAGCAAAGGGAAGTCTGAGTACCTTGCTCCTAAGGCTGGAATTGCGAAGCAGAAGTTCCAAGGAAATTGCTTCAACTGTGACAAGTCAGGTCATCGTGCTGCTAATTGCAAACCGCCAAAGCGGGTGACTCCACGCGAGGCTAATATGGTGAATGATAATGTAGACATGATTGCTATGGTGTCTGATGTCGTTACCATGATCTCTGAAGTTAACCTGGTAGGTTCTAATAATAATGATTGGTGGGTTGATACTGGGGCAACCCGTCATGTGTGTGCTGACAAGAGTATGTTTCACTCTTTCAGAGCGGTTGACAATGGAGAGAAGCTGTACATGGGCAACTCTGCAACTGCTGATATCAAGGGCGAAGGAGATGTTATTTTGAAGATGACATCCGAGAAAGAGCTCAAGTTGACTAAAGTCTTGTATGTTGCGAAGATTCGCAAGAATCTTGTGTCCGGATGGCTTTTGAATAAGTTTGGTTTTCGTCTTGTTTTTTAATCTGATAAAGTTGTACTTTCTAAGAATCAAATGTATGTTGGTAAGGGGTATGCCCTGAATGGTATGTTTAAGCTCAATGTAATAGTTGTTAAGAATGCTATCAATAAAATGAATTCTTCTACTTACTTGATTGAGTCTTCTAATGTGTGGCATGGCCGTCTTGGACATGTTAATTTTAATTCAATGCGTCGCTTGATTAAATTTAATGGCATACCAAATTTTCATATTGATTCAAATTATAAGTGTGAAACTTGTGTCAAAGCCAAACTTACAAGATCATCTTTCAAATCGGTTGAACGAAAAACCGAACCACTTGATATGATACACACAGACATATGTGATTTGAAATCACTACCCACAAAAGGTGGCAATAAGTACTTCATCATGTTTATTGATGATTGCACAAAGTACTGCTACGTTTACTTGTTGAAAAGTAAAGATGAAGCTATAGACAAGTTTGTTCTATACAAAACCGAAGTTGAGAATCAACTTGGTAGGAAAGTCAAGGTTGTACGAAGTGATAGAGGAGGTGAATACGTGTCTCCTTTTGCTGATCTATGTGCAAAACATGGAATTAGACACGAGTTTACTGCTCCTTATTCACCTCAGCAAAACGGTATTGCCGAAAGGAAGAACCGTACCTTGAAAGAGATGGTTAATGCCATGTTGTTAAGTTCTGGTTTGATCCGGGACATGTGGGGGGAAGCCATTCTAACGGCTACTTATCTTTTAAACAAGATACCTCGTAAGGATAAAGAGGAAACCCCATATGAATTGTGGATGGGAAGAAAACCATCATACCCGTACTTACGAGTGTGGGGGTGTCTAGCCAAGGTAGCTGTGCCGACACCTAAGGCCCAAACTATTAGACCTAAATCTGTGGATTGTATATTTATTGGATATGCTAAGAATAGCAGTGCATATCGTTTCATTGTACATGATTCGAAAAATCCAGATATACACAAGAACACAGTTACGGAATCAAGGAATGCGTCCTTCTTTGAAAACATATTTCCTTGTTTAAAGAAGGAAAATGAAAGCACATCTAGAATAGATGATGCAGTTGTCCAAGATAAGAGACAAACGAGATGATAATGATCTCCAAGGTGAGAGACAAGATCAACCCGAGGAAGAAGAGGCTGAACCTAGGAGAAGCAAACGGGCGAGAACCGAGAAATCATTTGGACCCGATTTTGTCTCTTTTATGGTAGAAAATGAACCCACTTCTTATCAAGAAGCTGTAAATTCCTCGGAAGGGACTCGATGGAAAGAAGCGATTAATAGTAAAATAGACTCTATTTTACAAAATCATACTTGGGAGCTCGTGGATTTACCTCCTGGTTGTAAACCACTAGCCTATAAATGGATCTTCAAGGAGAAGATGAAAGCTGATGGCACCATTGATAAGTATAAAGCAAGATTGGTGATCAAAGGTTTTAGACAACGCGAAGGTCTAGCTTACTTTGATACTTATTCGCCTGTTACGCGAATAACTTCTATTAGGATGATTCTTGCTATTGCCGCATTAAGAAATTTAGAAGTTCACCAAATGGATGTGAAAACGGCATTTCTAAATGGAGATTTAGAAGAAGAAATATACATGAACCAACCTGAGGGTTTCATGGCTCCTGGACAAGAGAGAAAAGTTTGTAGGCTTGTTAAGTCGTTGTATGGCTTAAAGCAAGCTCCAAAACAATGGCATTAGAAGTTTGATCACGCCATGCTAGAGGGTGGATTCAAAATTAATGAATGCGACAAGTGTGTTTATGTCAAAGACACAAATAGTGGATATGTAATCTTGTGTCTTTATGTCGACGATATGCTTATCGTTGGTAGTAACGACAAGATGATCAAGTCTACTAAAGACATGTTGAAATCAAAGTTTGACATGAAAGATATGGGTTTGGCTGATGTGGTCCTTGGAATAAAGATCATACGAACTCAAAGTGGACTTGCATTAAGTCAAGCACATTACGTGGACAAAATTCTTAATACTCATAATGCGGGGGATTCCGGCCTAGCTAGAACTCCAATAGACACCAGTTTGCATCTATCTAAAAATAGAGGCGTAGGTGTTGCCCAATTAGAGTATTCAAGAATTATTGGCATGTTAATGTATCTGATGACATGTACCCGACCTGACTTAGCATATGCTGTTAGCAGGCTGAGTAGATATACTAGTAATCCAAGTGATGCACATTGGAAAGCTATGACTAGGGTACTTCATTATTTGAGATACAGTCGTGATTATGGACTGAATTATGCTAGATATCCATCTGTTATTGAAGGATACAGTGATGCAAATTGGATATCTGACATAAAGGATTCTAGATCGACCAGTGGATATGTGTTTACACTGGGAGGGACCGCTATATCTTAGAAGTCTTCCAAGCAAACTGTAATAGCTAAGTCCACGATGGAATCAGAATTTATCGCGTTAGATAAATGCGGAGAAGAGGCGGAATGGCTACGTCAATTCGTAGAGGACATACCCAGGTGGCCTAAACCGGTAACGGCCATTAGTATACATTGTGATAGTCAATCGGCAATTGGCAGAGCTCATAACACAATGTATAATGGAAAGTCTAGACATATCCGTCGTCGACATAATTCGATACGACAACTACTCTCAACAGGAGTTATATCAATTGACTATGTGAAGTCAAAGGATAACATCGCGGATCCGCTTACGAAAGGCTTAAGCAGAGAGTTAGTTAGTAAGTCGTCTAAAGGAATGGGACTAAAGCCCTTAAAGGAATGAGTTTCTATGAAGGAAAACCTAACCCAGTTGATTGGAGATCCCAAGATCTGGGTTCAATAGGACAACCTAATCATAGAAATGTGGGGGAAGTCACGTCAATGTGGGGGAGTTACTTAATACAGTAACTTTCCTAGTCCATTCCTAGAACAATGTGACATGTTGAGAGGTTAAACATATGGCTTAATGATTTAGGATGAAATCATAAAGCATAATGATTCAAGATGAAATCATAAAACATATGTTTTTAATGATTCAAGATGAAATCACCTATGTGAGAGAGAAGTGGGGTCGCTTCGAAGGAAATTGTGGGGGCGCAATTTCTAAGAGCTCTTGCAGAACCAGGCGAGTGTTCATGACCATAACGAACACGACTATGAGGACTTGACAAGGTCAGGGAGAGTTTTGTGTGAGTGTGTATTGTCGTCTACGTAAACAGAGGCTGAGTTCAAGGACATCACGTCTACTCATATCTAGGAGACTAAGTGCATCTCACAAGGGAAGGTTCAAAGGGTTACACCTACCTATCCTATGCAGGACTTAACCGAAGAAATTTTGCCAAAACTTTCGTGTGTTTTCGACCGATTCCCATTCATGTGGGGGATTGTTGGAAAATGTTTTGCAAAATATGGTTTTTGCATTACTTTGGACATAATTTTATATATGTATATGTTATATATATTCGTAGTACTTAGTAGCTTTGCGTTCTCCTCGAAGAGAGCTTCGCAACGAGCTAAAGTATGTCCAATATGGAGTTAATATGAATGAGATATCGTGTCTCAAAGTGAGTCACGTGAAACACAATATTTGGAAAAATATTTGTCCCACGTCGCTTGAAACATGAAGTGAAAACATGTTTATAAGTAAATACTAGTTTCTACCCTACAATATTCATTTGTGGATTTTTACTCCCACGCCTACGCGTGCGCAGGGGGGGGGGGTGCAGAAAGTGGGATTTCTAGGCCAAAAACGGGTTCGAAGCTACTGAACTTGTGCACGAGCGCGCGACCTGCGGACACAAATGCAGCTCCAAAATCTGCTTGGGTGTGGGCAAATTCGGTATATTTTTTGCTGCTCATTCGAATTTTTCCTTCCAGATTTTTCTAATCTATTTTAGGAATAGATACAAACTTATTAATTAAGTTTACAGAAATCTGTTTTGTGTATTAAAAGATTTGCGAATCTGTGTTAGTAATAACAGATTTTCATGTCAGTTTAATTTAGGAGCAAATATTATGTCTTGGTGACCAAGACATATAATGCCTATAAATTAAAGTTGAATTTCATTCATTCAGGACATCCAAAAACGCAGCTTTTCTGCATCAAAGTTCCAGCAATCTTTTTCAGTCAGAAACACACACTGTATCCGTGATCTTTCAGGCAAGTAAGTCGACTCTGGCTGTACAACAGCTTTGGACGTTGTACCTTGGGAAACAGACGGCGAATCTGTTTTAAGGGAAGTGTGTTAAACACGTGCCTCGTCTTATTTTAATTTTACTGCTTTTGTTATTACTGTTACTTATTTTCTGTTTTCTTAATTTATGTCACTTTTATTTGTAATTTGATTTTATATAATAAAAGTGTACACCGTTTCTTACACATAGTACATCATCACATGTAAACAAAAATGACTCGTATATAATAAGAAAGGATCACTTGAGTCGCAGTATCAAGCAACTTATGTTACGTGAGTCGCGGTTCAAGATTTCTTTAACTTGCTACTGATTCAATAATGCAACTTGATTCAATAATATACTACGTAGTATTTATGGGACTTGGGAGGAAGGAGAAATGGACTTGGGATGAAGGAGAAAATGGATCTTGTAAGGTCTGCTTCATATGATAACTGATAAGTATATGTCGAAGTGATCACACGTTTGTTTTGTTTTGAGTGTTTCTTTGATTATTTTTATGGTTTTGTGATCAGTAATATTAGAATACGTTTATTGAAGACTAATTATGGTTCAAGATGTATACACCACTGTATTATTTCACTTAGAGAGTGTTTGTTTTAGCTTATATAGTGGGCTTATAAGCTTATTAGCTTATATAAGCTTATAAGCCGAAATCAAGTGTTTGGTTAAGCTTATATAAGTAGGCTTATAAGCTTATATAAGGGGGTTTTGGTAAGCCTCACATTTGTGGCCTTTATAAGAAATGGTAAGCTTATATAAAAATAATATATAAAAAGACTTTTATACCCACATTTAATAACTACAACATTTAATATTTATGTGTTTTTTTATCATTTTACTTTCTTAATTTTAATAAGTTAAAACAAACACTAAATATAGACTTATAAGCTTATATCATATAAGACATAAATGACTTACATAATATAAGCTAAGCCCAACTCATAAGCTTAACCAAACACCACCTTAGTAAAGATGTAAAAGTGTTGAACATATGACCTTGTAACAACTACACTTGTCCCTTATTACACAAATGGAGCATTATAAAAAAAATTACCATTGTCATGAACACATTTAACATCCACAAACAAATCAACAAACACAACCTCCACCTTTTTGCCCAGTTTTAACATCCACAACAAACCACACCAAGATCTGGAAATATTAACCATGATACCCCAATAAACAATAGTCTTGGATGCAGGTTTTGTGACAAATGAAAGACATTTTGTAAAAATATAAATAGATAAGGATAAGTTTATATAAAATATTTGTGAAAATCTTTTCAAAATTTTGGTTGCATTGAAAAAGTTTTACACAAATGACTTTTTGTAAAATGATATTTTTTAATATTAATTGTGAGAAAAAAAAAGTTTTAAAGAGTTGCTACCATTATAGTTGCTCTTAAAACATTTGTCAAAAGCTTAGATTTTTCATGTCATTTTGAAATATTTGTACTACCTTTATCCCATATTAAGTGTTTACAATAAAATATTCTAAATCTTTACTATTGAATTTTGACCATAAATATTTGTATATGTATTATATAATACTTAATGAAAGTTATATAAATAGATTCGGTTTTTAAGATATATTTTCATTGAATATAATTTTCATCAAATATTATATAACACAAATAAATAAATTTATAGTCAAAGTAAGATAAAAAAAGAATAAAAGAAAGTTCAAGTAGACACTTATTATGGCACGAAGGGTTCCTATCCATAACAGCGACCACCAACTATCTATTTTTTTCCTATCACATCAGCTTTATCTCTCCGGCGACTTATATACGATTTATTTCCATAACAAAACGACCAGGTTCAAAACATTAAAAAAAATAAAAATAAAAACTCATTCATAAAATTAAAAAAACATTAATAATTAAAAACATTATAAAGACAATAAAAACATTACATTAATAAAATAAAGTTTCTAATGGGTCCCCGCATCTGGATCTGATATATCCACAAAGTTTTCGAACCTCCACAACTTATAATCAGCTTATTCTTGTTATATTCTTTTCGCACTCTTTATCAGCTTTTGCTTTTTCTTCCAAGGTTTTTCATAACGTCTCTTCGTCAAAAGTACCCGACGTGTACCTGACGTTGTTGTTCATGAGTAAGATAAAATTCTTTAGTTCTTTCATGTTCACTTTCTTGAGTTGGTTGAGTTAAAAAACCACCTACATAAATTTTTTAGTCGCATTTGGGGTTTGTATAAAATTCTGGAGGGGTGATTTAAGTGGTTTTTCGGGTGTCGATGAATTGCTTTGAGTAGCTTTGCATTTGTTTCGTTTGGTATTTTTGGGATTGTTTTGTTGATTGTTTTTCATACATTTGTAAATGAATGGATATGTTGTGTATGTGTGTGAAGAAAATATGGGGATGAGCAATGACTATTTAAAGGAGAAATTTGAAAAACTAACTGTTGGAACAAACCTGAAAATTAGTCGTCAGAATAACTTTTAAAATTATAATACGAAAATAGAGAAATACAATACGCAGTTAAATAATAGAATATCATATTTATAAAATACAACACAATCGTTTTAATCGTATTTTTCATGTTTGGAGCCAAACAAATTTAGTTTTAGTTTTCCTTCATCATTCGATTTTAATTGTCTTTCGAAACAATGCGTTATGCATTTCGTAATCTTTGTTTGATTCTTTTTTATAAAAAGTGTCGATTAGACCACGACTCTTTTTAAGAATATTTTCTCGTATGCTTTTTGCATATCATCTTTAGCAATGGAGGCTTTTTCAAATGTCATGGTTAACTCCATCATCGCTTTCTGACGAACGACATTTTCGTGACTAATTTTTAACTAAAGTTTTGATTTCTTCAATAGTATACGGAAGTGCACGAGCCGTATTTTTTTCAGTAAAATAATTTTTTGATATAAAATGGTTAAGGTACTGGGTATTTATAGCGACAAAGTGTTAAGATTTTAAAATCAAAAAGCTTTTTTTAATTAAAAATGAAAAAATAAAAAAAAAGTGAAATGAGTGAATTGGGCGTCTGGTGGATCGAGTTCTCTTGGTCAACCGATTCGAATCAGTCGTCACAACGCGGACGACCGGTTTTAAAGTCGGTCGATCAAGGTCCGACCGATACAGTTGCGTATATCCTGATACATTCACAATCCTCTTGTATTATAAATCATTGTAGAATTTGCTCTTAAAAATACCATGATATGCTTCATGACACCAACATGTTACTAGCTGTGCTAGGTACCATGTCTTGTTGTCTCTATGTCCGCTAGTGGAAGGTATTGGCACCTCAGATGTGTTTGTAGGATTGCAATTAGTATAAGTCAGGTTTTTTTTATCAGTTATTCAAGTTTTAAACTGATGTGAGCTTGATCGGTTCTAAATTGCTCGACTTTCATGCAACTAGTCGAGTTTGGTTTTATTATACCTCTAAAATTCTGATTAAGCTTTATGTTTGTGCCATGTGTAGCTAAGTGAAAATCAAGTTTGCTATACCATCTCTTATATATTTTGATAGACATTTCATATTTGGTCTTTTTTTATATGAGTTGCTGAGTCGACAAAACTCGTCGCGTTATGAAATCAAGTCAAATATATACTAGTTATAAAATAGTACTAGTACATAAACATCTTAAATATCAGAATATGTGGATATGCAATTAGAGAATTATGGCCATGACAACCAACCATATTCAATCGCTACCATAAAATAATAAATCGGGTTTGATTGTTGGACCAAAATGCATTTAAACTTGTTGATCTCTACCGATATGGTCATGAGTCCATGACAACCAACCATATCCGATCACACCCATCTGCGGTTGAACATATGCAAGTGTTATGCACTCTTTTATACGGTTGAGGATAGTAAAATTTAACATTAATTTATGCGGTTGAACATATACGTTACAACTTTAAATTTTTTGGAGTCCGCTCCACGCTTAATGCTATCGATGGAAAGATTGATTCTGGTATTGCTTTAGAGGAGAAGAAATAAGAACGCTTGAACTTGATAGAAGAGTGTGACATTGAAAAGTTAGAGGAAATTGATATGTCCCAAAAAGCAAAAGTTAAATGGCACATTAAAGGTGACGAAAACTAAAAAAAAATCACGGGGTTTTGAAACAAAAAAGACATCGACAAACGGTTAAGGGTATTATGCAAGACGGCATTTGGGTCACCAATCCTCAATCGGTCAGAACGACATTTCATAATTTATATAAAGATAAGTTCTAAGCTTTAGATTCAATGCTAGACTTATCTACTGTTACTTCTACACGTGTCTTTAACTACGGATGACAATTATGAGGACAATTCTGAGTTGGAAAAGATCGTGATTATAGATGAAATTAAAATGGTTGTTTGGGATTGCGGTAGCCAAAAGGCCTTGAGCCCAGAAGGGTTTTCGCTTCTATTTTTTATGACATATTAGGACCTTTTTAAAGATGATGTAGTAGAAGCGGTGAGACGGTTATTTGATTCATTTACAATTCCTAAAGGTGTGAATTCATCTTTTATCACTCTTATTCTGAAAGTAGCAAATCCAATTCACATAAAAAAAATTTGGCCAATATCTTTGATTGGCTTGCAATACTATTATTGATAAAATTTTGGCAAACTGTTTAGCTAAAGTTATTAATAAAGTTATGAGTCCCGAGCAGTCGGCTTTTATATCTGGTCGACAAATCCTTAAAGGCCCTTTAATGCTTAGTGAAATAATGTCATGGTATTAAAAGAATAAACAAAAGCTTATGTTATTTAAAGTCGAATTTGAATGAGCTTTCGACACCGTTAGTTGGAAATACCTCGATCATATGCTTATAAATCTCGGGTTTGGGTTTGGTAGTATATTGATGAGGTGGATTCAAATTTGTCTTCATTTGGCTCGAGCGTCCGTTCTGGCTAATGGGATCCCTTCATGTGAATTCTCGATTAAACGCGGTCTTTGTCAAGGTGATCCTTTAAACCATTTCTTGTTCATAATTGTTATGGAAGGGTTACATTAGCGTTAAAGGAGGCAGTTTCTACTGGCCTTTTTCGTGGTACTAAGGTGGAAAATACGAGTCTCAATATTTCGCATCTTTTTTACGCGGTTGATGTAGTTATTTTATCAGATTGGAACAGGAATGACATGGATAACATTATCAGAGTTCTACATAACTTTTATCTTGCTTCAGGGCTCGAGATTAATGTTTCTAAATCTCGTGTATATAGTCTCGGTATGAGCTCGATTGAATCTGAAAATATGGACAGTGACACGGGTTGTTCTTCTTGTAACATTTCATTCTCTTATCTTGGATTACCAATAGGATCAAATATGAATCAGCTCAATAATTGGCATCACCTAATAGATCGATTTCGTGCCAAACTCTCTTCGTGGAAACAAATATGCTCTCTATAGTTGGTCGTTTAACGCATATAAAAGCTTTATTAAGTAGCAATGGCATATATTATACGTCGATTTTTAAGTGTACAAAATGTGTTCTTAAAGTGTTAGAATCCATGCGAGCTTCTTTCTTTTGGGGAGGCAGCGAAGATAATAGAAAAATGGCGTTGATAAAATGTGATAATATCTTGGATCCTTTGATAAAGATGGTTTGGAGATTGGGAGTCTAAAGGATTTTAATTTAGCTCTTCTCCAAAAATGGTGATGGCATTTTGTTCATAGCTTTGATTCTTTGTGGGTTCGTGTGATTAAAGCAATTCATGGTGATGGAGCCGATGCTGACTTGAAAGGCTCCAACATTAGCGATATTAGGTCTTCAATTATCTCTTCCTATACTAAATTACATTCTCATGATATCATCTCGTCCTATTCTTTACGTCGTAAAGTAGGAGATGGTATGTCCATTTGTTTTTGGAAATATAATTAGGACAGAAACGGGCCTCTATGCTATAAATACAACAGATACCACCTAGATTCTAATGCTAATTGTCTACTTGTGGATCACTATTCAAAAGATACATAGGTATGGATCTGGAACATGCAAAACATAGGTGGTCGAATTGTAGCGGCTCTTGATGCTATGGTTTCAGAGATAGGGCATGTTTCTTTTAACAATCAACCCGATGCTTGGTCTTGGAAAATTTCCGACGATGCTAGCTTCTCAGTCAAAGCCACAAGAACTCACTTAGACAACTGCTTGCTTCCTTAGTTATCTCCTAGTTCTAGATGGTCTAGGCTTCTTCCTCGCATGGTAAATATTTTCATTTGGCGGCTCATATTGGATAGACTTCCAACTCGTTTAAATTTGTCTTTGCGGGGGATCGAGATTTCATGTTTAGCTTGCCTTCGTGCAATGTTGACATGGAATCTAATAGCCATGTTTTCTTCGAATGTAATACGGCTTTTAATATTTGGCGTCTTGTTCACACATGAGCAGACACTAATATGCGTTCTCCTCTAGTTCCGAGTGGTTGTAGTGGTCCAAAAATCGGAGAGCTTCTATAGAATCTAAAGACCGTATGTACGTCATTTTAGCGGTCTCTTTGTGGATTCTATGGAGGTATCGTAATGTTACTTTTAATGATCACCCTTTGAGGAAAGGTGATCTTTTCGATAATATTCATATGCATTTTTTTGGCTAAAAAGTAAAGGTGGTAAAATAAATTGTTGAAACTTTTGGCTTAATTCGTATTTGTAGTTTTTATTCTAACTCTTTGCTAGAGATTTTTTTTTACTACAATCATTGTTAAAGAAAAGACTTGGATAATAGACAAACAAAATCGGTTGTCCTAAAATAGGTAGCTAGCATCAAATATGAGATAGCTCTAAGCATATATTAGTAATAACTAAATTATCACCTCGATGCCATGAAAGTGTAGAATGATAGTCTCTTGTGTTATTATTCTTCAAACATTCAAATTATGGGGTGAAAAAATAAATGATTAGATCTCGATCATCTACTTTTTTATCAAACAATAAAGAACTTAATTTTTATTTTTTTTTCGAAAAAACATATCTTTTAAACGATAAATCTTCGGACTACAAAAATACATCAACGCAACAAGTAAAATTTTATCTTTTAGTAGATGGGCACTTTAATATATTTTTGACTATTAGTGTAGAAATTTTCGGCCAGAAAAATCTCATGTGATTCGTAAAATCACATGTGATTTTTTGTTTTTATTTTTTTTAGTTTTTTAATAATTTTTATTATTATTCACATAATCGTGGAAGACAAATGAGTAAAAGGTGCATCATTAGCATTTTTTTAATTAAAATCTAATTTTTTAAAAATCACATTTATGGATTTATATATCATAACTCTACTATTTACAACTATTACTCTATTGAGTTGCTCTAGCGCTTTAGGTTTGAGGAATATAAATATGTCAAACACGAAATTTAAAAAAGATCAGTATATTTATAATCACATGTGATTTCACAAGTTAATGTGTGAAAATCACACGTGATTTCAAAATGATTTTCAAAAAATCATATGTGATTTCATAAAAATCACATGTGATTTCACAAAATCACATGTGATTCCACAAAAATCACATGTGATTTTAAAGTAATGACGAGAATATATTGTCATTTAATAGGCGGTCATTTTCATATACTTTTGACGATTTTACAATGTTGATGTTAATGCAATGATGCCTAAAAACGTTACTTGCATTTTTCGGTCTCGCTTTGTTTTAATTACGACAATATGTAAAAACACGCATTTACGAAAACAACGAAAAACGAATTCTTGAGTTCAAGTATTTTTTTTATTTCAACCATTATCACTTAAGGTATGTACAAACAAGTATTCTTCCTAATTAAGTGATCAAGGATTTAATCTCTTCTTAAAACTCACTTTTTATTAAGTGTGACATGTTTTTATTAAACTTTATTTTTAAGAAAATATTTTATTAAATTATTTATTTGAAAATTTGAAAATGGCATATTCTATCTTGGTTTGGAATATCCTTTCAAGATATTTTAATCACCAAATTTGAACCATACCACTAAAAGACAAAAAGGAGCGGAGCCTACTCCGACGGCTCTTTAAGTGGCTATGCGGTTCCTTATCGATAAGGAACCGTGGGTAGCTATAAGGAACCGTGTCCAGATATATCTGTTGGAGCCTTGTCTTATAAATAGTGGATCATTCTCATATTTTCTCTTTACCTCTTTTGCACATATATTTCTAGATTCTTTCATACTTCTAAAATCACTCAAATCCTTGGTCATTTGGTTGATTACTACTTGTTTAGAAGTGAATCTTTCTTCTCCCATCTCTTCCTCTCCAAGTGCAAAGAGAAGAACACTTTCATCCTTGAAGTGTTGTGTTTACCTCAAAGATCCATTAAAGATCAAATCTTATTTATTCATTGTTGTGTCATTATTGTGAAGATCCAAGTAGTTATGTCTATTTGAAGTTGTGTATTTATTAAGGTTAATACTTGGTCCTTAAAGTATATTGGTGTAGATTGATCCTAGCTAAGATTAGGGCTCGACTTTTAGCTTAGAGTCAGAAATTGGATAAGAAACGTTGTGTACAGTTTTTCCACCTTAAGGAGCTTGTTGATTAGTGAACTCTCGAGTAAGGAGTACTCGAGGAGTGGAGTAGGAACGAGGAGTGAGCTTCGTTGCCGGACCACTATAAACCCTTGGTGTTTGGTTTGATCTTTCTTTTCCTTATCTCTTTACATTCATTATTCTTTATTAGTATATACGTGTGATTATTAGTTTAGTTGCACTATCCCTTGTTCATATTGTACATAAGAAGATTTCACACAATCACTCAAGTATAAGTTTTTGAAAAGGATTTTTGAAAACCGTCTTTTGACAAGTAAGTTTTAAGAAACTATTCAACCCCCCTTCTAGTTTCTACAATTGGTATCAGAGTTTGGTTGCTCAAGCCTTTTTAAAATATATTGTATTTTAAAACTTGAATCGATCTATGGATTCCAACAAGTACCTAGAAGGGAAATCTATGCAAAGACCACCTCTTTCTGAAACCGATAGTTTTATTTATTGGAAAAATAGATTTGAGACTTATGTGAAATCAAAAGATTTAGATCTTTGGCATGTTATTACCCATGGTGATTTTTTGCCTTATCAATATAAGGAAGTTTCTAAAATCAAAGAGATAGTCACTTTTGACAAAGCTAATGATGACACTAAAAGGAAACTTGCTTTAAATAATGAGGCGAAAAATGGTGATTTATAACGTTATACCAAAGAAATAGTACGAAAGGATTGTTATGCGTGAAACCGCTAAAGATATTTGGAACACTCTTTTAGTAACCACCAAGGTAATAGCAAAGTCAAATAAAGTAAAATCGATCTTCTTGTTCAACAATATGAACAATTTGTCATCTTAGAAGATGAAACTATTCATAGTGCATTTGCTAGATTTAACAGTATTACTTATTACTAGTCTAAAAGCACTTTATGTAGGTTTTTCTTGCAAGAACAATGTTAGGAAGTTTCTTAGGGCGTTGCATCCAAAGTGGAGAGCCAAAGTCACGACAATTAAAGAATCAAAGGACCTTACCACATTATCACTCGATGAACTCATTGGCAAGTTGAAAGCTCATGAGATGATAATTTTGAAGGACTCGGAAATGGTGAAAACCAAGAGTGAAAGAAAGTCTCTAGCACTCAAGGCCAAGAAGGCGCAAAGTGACCATGAAAGCTCCTCGGATAGTGATGATGAGGAATATGCCATGGCGGTCAGAGACTTCAAGAACTTCTTCAAGAGACGAGGTCAACACGTGAGGCAACCAAGCAACGACAAGAAATCCTTCACCAAAAACCGATTTACCAAGGATGATAAAGGTGTCAGGAAATGCTTTAGATGTGGTGATCCGAACCATTTCATCGGTGATTTTCCTAAGCCTTCACGCGACAAGAACCACACGGCGTTCGTTGGAGGTTCATAGAGCGATAGTGGTGAAGATGTTGATGACAACCCCAAAGATGAGAAATGTCTTATGGCTCACACTTCTAAAGAGGTACATTTCGAAACCGAATATTATAGCAATAATAGTTCTTCTCAAGATGATATCGAATTAGAAGGCCAATAAAATAACTTACATAAACTTAGCCTTAAATTCACTGAAAAGAACAAAGTGCTAAAATCAACTAGAACTAAGCTTGAAAATGAGATTAGTGAGCTAAGAGAGAAATTAGCTAAGCTTGAGAAAAGCAAAGAAGTTGATTTAGGTTGTCTAAAATGTGAAAACCTTAGACAAGAGAATGAAGATCTCAAGAGTACCTCCATTAAATTAGAAAAGTTCATGAAAGGTACTAGTGCTCTTGATGATATGTTAAACAAACAAATTCATTCTAAGGAAAGACTTGGGTTGGGAAATAACACTAATGAAGCATCTACTAGTGAACCTAAATAAGTTAGGTTTTCAGAAAAACAAACCTCTGTACGCGGTATGCCAGTATATGGCGCGATTCCCTATAGTTATGCAACCGCGGGTAGTGATAACGAACCGCGGACAGAAGTTGATTTTTGTGAAAATCCTGAACTTTCTAAAAAGTCTATCTTAGGTGAAGGGCCAAAACATATTCTTTTTAACAAGGTCAAAGTACCTATTCTTGCTAAAATTACTCTTGGTAAATTCTACAAGCCCTTGAGTAAACCTCTAATGGAAACTAGAAATTTATCTAGACAAACATCTATTCCTCCAAGAGTACGCAATGAGTCAAAACCTAGAAGTAGAACACCTACACCAAAAAGGGACGATCAAGCTAAGTCACGACCTAGAAGTAAAACTCCAACACCTAGAAGAAATAACAATAATTCTAGATCAAGATCAAAGACACCTAGGAGA
This sequence comes from Glebionis coronaria, assembly GCA_025667525.1. NCBI lineage: Eukaryota > Viridiplantae > Streptophyta > Magnoliopsida > Asterales > Asteraceae > Glebionis > Glebionis coronaria. The sequence continues at coordinate 380,960,030 of CM046875.1, forward strand.
AACAATGGACAACAAAATGGCCATATGAATTGAAACAATTATCAACAACAATATTTTCCCCATGGGGAATGTCTCCTCCATTCATGCATCCCAATCAAATGCAAGGGATGTTTGGAACTAACAACTTTGGACCCATGAGATATTGGGGACCAAATGTTTGATCTTGTGTGTTGTTACCTAGATATGCTTGGGAATTGATTTAGAGCCTAACGAGTGGATTAAGGATAGTGGATGTTCTAAACACATGACGGGTAATCGAAGTTTATTGTCGCACTACAAAGCATATGATGGAGGTAACGTTACATTCGCTAGTAATCGACGTGGTAATATCATTGGCAAAGGTATGGTTTCTCTTGACTCCATGACCATTGAAAATGTAGAGCACATAGATAACTTAGGTTTTAACCTTCTAAGTATAGGTCAAATTTGTGACAATAAGTGTAAGGTCATCTTTTTGGAATATGACAGTGAAATCGTAAAAGATGGAAAGGTCATTGGAAAAGGTGTTAGAAAGCATGGGCTTTATATCATGAATGTCAATAGGAAGTCAAAGGACAACTTATGTCTAGAGACTTTAGATGATAGTTCTACTCTTAGGCATAGAAGATTAGGTCACGCTAATATGCGTTTAATTCAATCTTTAGTCTCTAAGGAGTTGGTAAGACATCTCCTCAAGATGAAGTTTGATAGTCACTTTTCTGACACTTGCAAAGTTGGGAAGCAAGTTCACTCAAGTCACAAAGCCAAGAATTTGGCTTCGACATCTCGGTGCTTAGAGCTCCTACATATGGATCTCTTTGGACCTTCCGTCATACGGAGTTATGGAGGTAACCTTTATACCCTAGTCATAGTTGACGACTATTCTAGATTCACTTGGACTAGATTTTTGGTGTCTAAGAATGAGGCTTTCGATCACTTCGAAATCTTTAGTCGAAGAATCCAAAATCAACTAGGATGTTCAATTGTCTCTATTAGGACGGATCATGGTAGGGAATTTGATAATGAAGTGCAATTCAGTGCCTTTTGTGAAGCTCATGGTATTACCCATAACTTATCAGTTCCTCGCACTCCACAATCAAATGGGGTAGTTGAAAGGAAGAATATGACCATCCAAGAGATGAGTAGGACGATGTTAAACGAGAAATATTTGCCTAAAAAATTTTGGTGCAATGCCGTGGACACATCGACCTATATTCTTAACCGAATTCTTATTCGACCTTTTCTATGAATGACCCCCTATGAGATTCTTAAAGGTAAGAAGCCCTCATTGGAATACTTTAGGGTGTTTGGAAGCAAGTGCTTCATTCTCAACACCAAATACTTTAGGGTCTTTTTAGCCTACGCTTGTGCCCTAGACTTTAAGCTTCAATAAACGGATGTAAAGAGTGCGTTTCTTAACGGTTTGATCAGTGAGGAGGTACATGTGGCTCAACTTCCCGGCTTCATTAATTTTGAGAAACCGGATCATGTTTACAAGCTTAAGAAAGCTCTTTATGGTCTTAAACAAACACCCAAAGCTTGGTATGATAGACTTAAAGCGTTTCTTGTAAAACATGAGTATACCATGGGGATGGTAGACAATACGCTCTTTACAAAGAAGAAATGTAAAACCCGCATGCTTTTACCATGAATAGTACCCTTATGATCGTACGTACATGATTAGAACTTTCCTTTTATAGCACGTTTACGTTTCATGAACAAGATTTACAAGTATTACGTACGTGTTATAACACGATAAGTATTTAATACGTATTAAGACACGATAATTATTTCAATAATAATTATAATCACGAGCATACGAACACGAAATCATGAACGTAAATAATCACGAGCTTAATATTATGTATTTACGTATATTTATTACGGTTATGAATAAATATAATACGACATGAACGATAACTAATTAAATCACGTAAAACACGACAAGAGAACACGTATAATTTTAGACACGAGAAAACATATGGGTTACCCCATGTGGGCCCTCTTACACGCGGCTAGAACACAAGACAAGTGCCAAGCCCATTTAAGTTTTACTAAAACAAGAAAAGGGAAAAGATATTTTCATAATTACAGGAAATTAGAAAATAAACAAAACCCTAATCTCTCTTTTATCTCTTCTTGGCCGCCGGGTACAAACACACACAAAGGGTGTGTTGGTTGATTTTGGTGATTGATTTCTTGCAAGATTGTTAGTGTTATCGTTCTCCATTGTTTCACGTAATCGGTAAATCCTTAAACCCTTTTTTCTTTATGTTTTTATTTAATCAAGAACACATGAAATCATGGTTTATTAAAAACAAGTAAATAACCTGTTAATAAATCATGGGGGGTAAATTAATTACGGTGTTTAAGGGGTGTTTGTTCGGCCGACGCAAGGGAACCGAGACCCATGGTCTCGGCTTGCTTGGTTTCGCACCAACCGAGACCTCAAGGTCTAGGTGTGGTGTTGTGTGTCTCGGCCGCAAGAGCAAAGGGAACCCCGACCTTGGTCGGGGTGTGTTTGGTGTTCGGTTGGGTTTCGGCAGAAAAAAGAACCACCACCGGCTTAAGCCGGTGGTCATATTTGGTAAGCAGGGAGAACTACAGTCACGACAGCAGGGGGAACCTTGCTCAGCCGGCGGCTGCAGCCGAGAAAACTGGGGGAACCACCGGTGTGGGCCGATGGCTGTTTTACACAAACAATGGCAACCGGCTAAGCCGGTTAGCCACTACTAAGGGTGCGTTTGTTGACCGGTTAACGGGTCCGGTTCACGTGGTTCACGAATACGGTTCACGACACGTTTAATAAATAAGACACAGGTTTCGGTCACGACATGATTTTACAAGGTTATTTATTTTTACAAGATTAAATTAAATTAATTAAAACATGTACATAGTTAATTTAATTCATAGATGACTTAGGTTATTATTATTATTAATAATAATACATGGATTTTAACCTAAGTATTTATTATTTAAGTTAGACTATATAATTAATTAATTGTTAAACATGCCTTATAATTAATTAATTTACTTGACTTAGGTTATATTAATAATAAATATTAATTCATGTTTTAACCTAAGTATTTTTACCTTTTATTTAATTAAATCATGTTATATTTAATTAAATACTTTAACCTATAGTTTATTTAATTTACATGAAATAATTAATAAACTATACTATTTAATCACATGACTTAGAATATAAATCAGTAAACAGTTAAGCTTATATTATTAGCTTAATAATCCAGCTTATTTCTATTTATGGATACTTTCTATTTTTAGAAACTTATTTAATTAAGCTAATCTATTTATGGAAACTTTCTATTTTTAGAAACTTATCTGTTTTATGCAGTAAATCTATTTTGTAAACTTTCTATTTTTAAAAACTTTCTATTTTTGGAAACTTTCTATTTTAGGAAACCTGCTATTTTTGTAAAGTTACTTATTATTACACAAAAAGTATAATAATACATGAAATACAAGTACTACTTAATCAGAATAGACAGAATACATGATAAACGCAATATAAAGCTTAAATCATTAAAACATGACAAGAACATATAAAACAAGTTAAGACATGACATAAAACCAGTTACGTACTCAGTAATCAGAATACTTATACACGTATATTATTTATGTAGCATTAGTGATACCGAAGTAGGACTCTCTTAAGTTCGTCTTCTTCGTTCACTGGACACAAGGTACAGATTCTCCGTCCTTTCAGTATGGACATTCTTCCTTATTAGGATTTCTCCGTATGCAGCCAACTATTTTCCCCAGTATATGTTTTATATGTTTATGAATCGCTTATGTTTATATAGATACCTAAAGCCATATACATGCATGACCAGTTTCACCTAGTTATGGAGGTACCATAACCATAACACTGGAGGCACCAGTGTTATAACTTCACCACGACGGAGTGATAGCTCGTGGCGTCCCTTCAGCTTTTGTCCATATTATTATTATTATCATGTGGAGCGTATGGGTACATCCTAGTTTACATGTTTTCAGTAGATTATTCAGGTGAATGTGGTGTGTGCCTTGCATCCTTCACAAGGAGCTGATCCCTCCTACCAAAACAGTATATTAAATTAGAGGCAGTCCCTCGAATTTGCATGACGAGGTCACCCCTCCAAGTATTCATGCGCGTTGATATTTCATGACCTATATTGGATAATGGTAAACATGTTAAACAATTTTTATAAGATAAACATAAGGCTTTTCAAACTATAAAACTAGTTTTACTAAGATATGCCAGGTTATTCAGGACTTAGTCTTTTCCGCTGCTTCATGCTTATATGCTTATATTATTCATGCTTTATTTGTATATCCGTGCACTGAGCGTTATGCTCAGCCGTTTTCCTTTCATGTTCCCAAAACGGCATGTACTCAGGGACGCTCGTAGACTTTAAGCGTACGTGCATATGGATTGGAAGCTTCCTAGCCTTCATTACTTTATGCATCTCATTATACTTTGATACTCATTTCCATGGACATTGTTTAGTCCTTTTCATTTACAGTACTTATGTTTGTGTGTGATGAGTTCTACTTTTGGGGTACCGATGTTTGATTCCGGTATTTCCTTTATGGTCATGTGATGTTTTATACATTTATCCTTGTATGCTTTGATGATACGCCATAGTCACGCGTGACCTTCCATTTATCAAAATGAGGTGTTACAATTATGGTATCAGAGCCAAGGCTTCGACCTGTAGGCTCTCAAAACACGACCTGTGATTAGTGGGTAGTCACTATGGTCTTCCAATAACTGACATTCGGTTTTCATGCATTCATCATTTTCATGCATACATATATATGTCATTGTCGCAGGTTTATGACTAAGTAATGGTTGGTACAGTACTGGCTCTATTTAGTCGCATGTGTTTTATCGAAACTTTTAAATTTGGGACCGACCCATTGGCATCCCTTCGCCATGTCTTTTGTTTTGAGTGAACTGACCATAGGCGTTCACTCTCGCGCATACAGAAGTTTTCATAAAACTGCATCATGCATTCATGTACTAATTTTCTTGCATAAAAATTTTCTCATGATTTATTGGTATAAAATTTTTTCATGTATATAGTTTATGTTTTGATCAGTTTATTCATGTATTTTATGTTATACTGTCAGATGGTTCTCACACGCGAGCAGGAACAACTCAATGCAAGCTATGCTTCCTCAGCCGAGGAACGAAATCAGGGCTGAGGTGCAGGCTGCCAACAACCAACAACAACACCCAGTACCTCCTCCTCCTCCTCCAGCAACATTGGTCACATGGCTGGAGAGATTCAATAAGCTACGCCCTCGAGCTTTCCAGAGAACAGACAGCCCCAGTGAAGCTGAAAGTTGGTTGGCTCACATTGAGAAGATCTTCGATGCTATGGGCAGTGACCCTGTCTTCAAGTCAAGGTTGGCCTGCTACAGGTTCGAAGGTGATGTGCTATCATGGTGGATGGCACTGAAGCAGTCTGAGGGAGGTGATAATTGGGTGGCTGGTTTGACTTGGGCTCAGTTCAGGGATTTGGTGATGGGACAGTTCTTTCCCAAGGCTGAGCAAGACAAGCTGAAAAGAGAGTACCATGGAATCCGACAGAGGGCTGGGGAGAATAGCAACGAGTTCATGCAGCGCTTTCTTCGCTTGGCTGGTTTTCTTGGTGCAGCAGCAGGTACTCCTGAAGAGCAAGCACACCACTTTAGGTGGGTTCTTCGTACATCGGTCGCAAACAACTTGGTGTGTGCTACGTTCAACACGGTAGCACAAGTGGCCGATGCAGCACGTAAGATAGAGATGATGTAGGAAAGAGATGAGTTCGGGGAAGCAAAGAGACCCGATAAGAGGTAAACATTCGTATTCAACGGTGGCCAATCTGTATTCTTTCAGTATATGTCAATATCTCATGTCTTTAAAAAAAAACTTTATCTTCCAGGCAGAAGACTGGGGACCGGTCTCAGCCGGCTACTCAGCAACAGCCTACTCAGCCCAAGGGAAACGGTCAGACTTACGACCGTTCTACTACGGATAGGCGTGGCGGTAATGATAATTACCGTAACAACGCTGGACACTCCAACAACAGCAGGTCCTTTTACTTACTCATTTTCTTATGATTACATGCTATAAGTCTTAATTCTGACACATTAGAGAATCTTCTACCAGGAATCATGGTAACGGGAGGGACCAGAACTAGAGAGGTTCACAGCCTAACCGTCAAGCTATCACTGGTATTCCATCTTACGATTTATCCGCATTGTCCTTTGTACCTTTTATCATGACTCATGAATATTGTTCTTATCAGGCTCACAGCCAGTCAGGACACCTGCTGGAGGATATACTCATCCTCTTTGCACTACCTGCCATCGTAGGCACCCAGGGCCATGTCGTCGCGACAGCGACGCATGCTACAAGTATGGTCTTCCTGGCCATCGCATGAAGGACTGCCGCAAGGGCGAGATGGAGGGCACATCGGGACATGCTGATACCAAGCCGCCTCCTACTAGTGGGCGCGTTTACACGACATCTCGCGATCAGGCCAACAAGTCTACAAGTACCATCACTGGAATCTTGTACATGTATGGTCAAGCTGCATGTGTTCTGTTTGACACGGGTGCTACTCACTCGGTCATTTCTACTGCTTATGCCAAGAATGTTAGGATACTCCCCATGCCACTAGAAAATATACTGAATATTTCCCTGCCTTTGAGAAACTCTGTACGCATAACCCATATGTACAAGAGCCTTCCCCTAGAGTTTGATGACAAGATTCGTCTTGTTGACGCACTTCCGCTGGACATGAATGATTTTGACATGATTTTGGGCATAGATTGGCTATCCAAGCATCATGCTACCATAGACTGCCATTCATATCGAGTCATCTTCAATGATGTTAATTTGCCAGAGTACAATCACAATGGATTCGTACCCGGAAGGTCTGTACAAATCATATAAACCCTTCAAGCACGTGCATTACTTTCACATGGTTGCGAGGGCTATCTAGCTACTGTTCATGACATGGATGTTGAATCCCCATCAATTCAAAATCAGCCAATAGTGTCAGAATTTCCAGATGTATTTCCAAAAGAACTTCCGGGCATACCACCTGCACGTGAAGTAGAATTTAATATCGAGCTCATCCCAGGAGATGAGCCGATTTCCAAGGCTCCTTATCGCATGGCTCCCATAGAGTTAAAGGAGCTGAAGGATCAATTGCAAGAACTTCTGGAACGAGGCTTTATTCGACCGAGCGCATCTTCATAGGGCGCACCGGTCTTATTCTTTAATAAGAAGGACGACAGTATGCGTCTTTGCATAGACTATCGCGAGCTCAACAAGATTACCATCAGGAATAGGTATCCACTACCACGTATTGACGATCTGTTTGACCAACTCCAAGGGGCCAAACATTTCTCAAAGATTGATCCAAGGTCGGGCTATCATCTGCTACGGGTTAAGGAACAGGACACCGCCAAGACTGCTTTCTGTACACGCTATGACCACTACGAATTTGTAGTCATGCCATTTGGCCTTACCAATGCTCCAGCAGTGTTCATGGATCTGATGAACAGAATCTTCCATGAATTTCTGGACAAGTTCGTCATTGTCTTCATTGACGACATCCTGATATTCTATAAGTCCAAGGAGGAACACGAAGACCATCTTCGTACATGATACACGGTTTTTGCATGGGTTCATGATTAAATCTCTCGATATCCTCTCGAATTGATCTCGGTTTAAAGTGGAATGATTTGTTCTTGGTGACAAAAAGTGGATTTGGTTTTCTATTCTATTGAAAAGATAAATAAATGAAGTAATGGAATTAAACTTGCAGTAAATATAAAAGGGTAAATGATAAAACAGAGAAATGATCTTACTGAAGAAAAGAGCTATTCGGAACAATCACTTATGCGGAATATAACAGCCTACTCGGAATAATGAGATCTTAAACGGAAAATAACCCTATGCGGAAAAATGTCTTATTCGGAAAGTTAAGGTTATTCGGAAAATTAGCCCTATTCGGAAAAAGGCCCCTATGCGGAAAAACAGACCTATGCTGAATATAGACTCTATGCGGAAAGACAACACTATTCGGAATATATCATATTCCGAATAAGGAAATGAAAATCTGGCTATGCGGAATGTTCGAAGGATTCTGAATAAAGGAAAAATAAACTGGAAATGCGGAATATTGGAAATATTCCGAGTAAAAGAAAAAACAATAGATGATTCGGAATAAGTAAAATATTCCGAATAGGGGACGAGTCCAATAGCCTATTCGGAATAATTCAGGTATTGAAGAACAGTAACAGCAACGTGAAAACAGGGCATACGAACTAAAATCCAAATCAACTCGAATACTCAAAAAGGTTTTACCAAACTAATCAATAATCTTCTAAATACCATAAGTAACAAATCCCACCAATAAAAACACTAAATCAACAACTTTTTAAGATCAAATCAAGAAAATAAAAACTTAAGAACTTGAGGATAAAGATGATGATGAACAAGATGAAATGGAAAGATTAAAACAAGACTTTGTATTAAAAGATTAATGTTTTAACAAGATGAAACAAGGATTAAAAGAACAAGATTGGAAGAACAAAGATCAATATCACCAATCACCCTAGTGGTGATGGTGATGCTATGAACCAAAGAGACTGGGAAAAAGAAAAAAATGAAAAGCTAACTCCCTAAAATGTGAAGGAAAAATCTATATATAGTCCTAGTGGTTGGTTGGTGAGTGGGCTTTCTCCCTTTCTTCTTGTCTTCTCGTCTTTTCAGAAAAGTTGACGTTTTCGATTCTGATTCGGGATTTGTCGTCGATTAAATTCAACTCGTCTTTTAATTTCTTCGTTAAATAGACTTGAGTTTCTTCGACATATGTAAATCTTCCATCTTTGGTCCTTTTCTTCGATAAATCTTCAAATAGGCCCATTGACTTCAAATCTTTTGCATCTCTTTGGACAATAGACTTCGTCTTTAGTCTTTTCCTTGATAAAACCCGTGCAATCCCATGTTTTCTTTAATATTCATCCGGTTAGCTCTGAAAACACAATAAACACAAAAACCACGCATAATTCCAAACAAATGATATTAAATACGTGTTTTGGTCTTGTTTTAGCCAGAATTAAGTGGTAAAAGGATGGGTGTTTACATACCTATCAAATCCCCTACACTTAACCATTGCCATGCCCTCATGCAATGCTTAGTGATAAAGCAATTTTACACTTTTCTCATAATTAATCAACCTTGGCCTTATTCAAATACTACTAAATAAAAATTAAAATACTAAGACAAATTAAAACTTTAAAATAAACAAAAGGATGAAATAACTTGCAAAGAAATCAAGGACTTACATTAGGGCTTTGGTGTTGCGAAGATTTATCACCCTCAAGTTTCACGCTCCCCAAACTAAGCTTAAAAACGAGATCATTGTTATTATAAGTTAGCAATTCAAACACTTACACACATGGCTTAATTAAATGCTTAAACTCCCTTATTCCTAGGTGTATCTCTTATATTTTATTTTTGTCTTAGAATGATCATGAAGATGCATTTTTGGACTTATTTCGATAGTTTATTAAGGCAGAAAGCAAAGTAGGACGATTTGATCAATAGTTTGCTAAAGGACAAAATCTCTTAAAACTGCTTCTCGGGATATCAAAAAGTTCATATCATGGCATAACTTGGTTCACGATTTGAGACCTTTCTCGGGCCGATATTTGGCATGTACTTCATACTTCATATCTTGAGAGACGTTCTTGAGATAATGGTCTTCTCATCGTAATAGAGTTTCTTCACTTGGAGACTTTTGAGGGGTACTCCAACTTTGTAGACCACGACTTCATGATTATTTCTTCAATCTCTAATTGGGATTTTGAGATACAACGATCCGTCTCCTTTTCGGACTTGGATCTATTTATCCTCATACCTTATTAGGGTCTTTTCGGATAGACTTCTCCATGATCTTTACGGGAGTTGATTGCTTTTCGTCGTGAGTCTTGATCCTTCATATTGATTTTAGGAATAATGCTTTTCACATCACTTTGGATCTTCAGCAATAAAATGGAATCCTCATGCCTTGTTAGGGCCTTTTCGGACTTGCCAATCTTCGCGCCCCGCGTCATAAGTTATGCCTTGGCTATGAACTCTTATCATTACCGAGCAACTTTAAAACGATCTTGGGCTAGAAGCTAAGTAACTTTTCAAATCGTACGACCTTACTTATTGCAGATAAATTATTAGCAAGTGATGGGAGAATAGGCAAATAATTACACCAAGTGAGCTTGTGAAAGAATACCGACTTATAATTGACTCTATCATTTCTCGTCCTCCACAATTTAAAATCTCAAGTAATGAGACTCGTGTACACTTAGCCTAATAAAGCAATTAAGGTCTACATGGTTAAGGATACTAGCTAGAATAAACTTGGATAAGTCTATTCGGGTTGAGTCAAAATAAACGCAACGGGCCTAATATGTCAAAGACTTCTAAACTAGCTACACCACTTTATTAAAATTTTTGATTTTATTGCGGGATATATACATATGAAAGCAAAGATAAAAATTTAAAAATTACGACTAAGTGGCCAAAGTTAATAAAAAATTTGAAAAATGTTGAAAAATATGATTTTCCGGTTAAATGAAGGCATTTTCATGGAAAAGTCCACTTAAAACTTCGATAGAAGTCCCCCTACACTTAAGATAAACATTGTCCTCAATGTTTAAGCATGTGGGAAAAGTCTCCCCTACACTTATGACATTGTGCACGTTGGTTAACTCAAGTTAAGGATGGGACGACTAAAGTGATCAATTTCAAATGTGAGTATGAAGAAAATTGAATCACGATAGTTGAGATATAGAACCGGATTTCGGATAACACGGGAGCACGGTTCTTCAAAGATTCCAAGAGTGCAGTTATCCCTGTAATCACATCACCACACAAACACAAACGACCAAAATAGGTCCTCCCCTACACTTAGGGGGTTAAAGCATAAAAGGATAGATACTCGGGCTGCCTCCCGAGGAGCGCTTGTTTTTGATAACCGAGTCACGAGCCTGACTCGACCCAAAATTAGTTCATGGGGAACGTGGTGAGGGATGGAATCACCTCCTGAGAGGTGTCCTCACCAAAGTACAACTTCACTCGTTGGCCATTCACCTTAAAATTCGGACCATCAGGTTGAGCGAGCTCGAGAGTACCATATGGAAAAATTTGGGCAATGGTGAATGGGCCGGACCAACGAGATTTGAGCTTGCCCGAAAAGATTTTCAACCGAGAGTTAAAAAGTAAGACTTTGTCTCCAACATGGAACTCTCGGTTTTTGATCTTGGAGTCGTGAATGAGCTTAGTTCGTTCCTTATAGATTAAAGAATTTTCATAAGCCTCATTCCGAAGTTCATTCAGCTCATTGAGTTGGATCTTGCGTAGGTCACCGGCTTTGTTAATATCAAAATTAGCCCACTTCAAGGCCCAATAAGCCTTGTGCTCCAACTCAATGGGGAGGTGGCACGCTTTCCCGTACACAAGACGATAAGGCGTACAGCCGATCGGGGTCTTGTAAGCAGTACGGAAAGCCCACAAAGCATCATCAAGTTTATCAGCCCATGCGGCACGATGCTCTCCCACGGTTCTTTCCAGAATTCGCTTCAGTCCTCGGTTGGATATTTCAGCCTGGCCATTAGTTTGTGGGTGGTAGGCTGTGGAAAGACAATGATTTACACCGTACTTAGCCATGACTCTAGCAAATTGGTCATTGCAGAAATGAGTCCCACGATCACTAATAATGGCGCGAGGCACACCGAATCTAGCGAATAAAGCTTTCAAAAAGTTACAAACCACCCTTGCGTCATTAGTAGGTAAAGCTTTGGCTTCAACCCACTTTGAAACGTAGTCAACGGCTACAAGGATGTATTTGTTTCCTTTAGATGAAGGGAATGGCCCCATAAAGTCGATACCCCAAACATCAAAAATTTCACACTCTTGAATGAAATTCTGAGGCATCTCGTCTTTATGTGTGATCTTACCTTGTTTCTGGCAAGCATCACATTTTTTAAACATATCGTGAGCGTCACGATATATGGAGGGCCAATAAAATCCCGAATCAAACACTTTTTTGGCGGTGTAGTTGGGACCAAAGTGACCACCGGTGGGTCCTTTGTGGCAAGCATCAAGGTTTTCCGAAGCTGCCGGTCCATCAACACATCGGCGAATAATCAGGTCGGCACATTGTTTGAATAGGTAAGGGTCGTCCCAAAAGTAAGTCTTAATGTCGGTGAAGAACTTCTTCTTTTGTTGGGACGTCAACCCTTCCTTGAGAATTCCACCCGCCAAGTAGTTTGCAAAGTCCGCAAACCACGGGGTTTCATTCGGCTTCGAGTTTATAGACATTAAGGTCTCCAAGGGAAAAGAATCATTGATTTCTTTGGTCGGATGATCCCCTTGGTAAGGATCCTCAAGTCTGCTAAGATGGTCCGCGGCTAGGTTTTTTGCTCCTTTTTTATCGCGAATTTCGATTTTAAATTCCTGGAGCAGCAAAACCCAGCGAAGAAGTCTTGGTTTGGAATCTTGCTTTGTCAACAAGTACTTCAGCGCGGAATGATCGGTATACACGATGGTGGTGGAAAGGACAAGATAGGGGCGGAATTTTTCAAAAGCATAGACAACAGCTAAAAGCTCTTTTTCGGTTGTCGTATAATGCAATTGTGCCCCCGTCATTGTCTTGCTAGCGTAATGGATCGGTTGGAAGTGTTTGTTCACTCTTTGTCCAAGAACCGCTCTAATAGCAAAATCACTAGCATCGTACATCAACTCAAAGGGCAGCTCCCAATTAGGGGTAACCAAGACGGGTGCCTTAGTTAGCTTATCCTTGAGCGAGTTGAAGGCTTCAAGACACTCTTTGGAGAAGATAAAAGGAGTATCTTTGTCCAAGAGGTGGGTCATCGGGCGAGCGATTTGAGAAAAATCTTTGATGAATCGACGGTAGAAGCCCGCATGACCCAGAAAACTTCTCACACCCTTCACGGTTGAAGGTGGAGGCAATTTTGCGATAACATCGACTTTAGCACGGTCTACTTCAAGACCGGCTTTCGAGATCTTGTGTCCCAGCACGATGCCTTCTTTTACCATAAAATGGCATTTTTCCCAATTCAGAACTAGGCGAGTGTCTTCGCACCGCTTGAGCATACGTTCCAAATTGGCAAGGCAAGAAGAGAATGAATCCCCGAAGACCGAGAAATCATCCATGAAGACTTCCATGGTGTGTTCCACCATGTCATGGAAGATAGCTAACATGCACCTTTGGAAAGTCCCGGGGGCATTGCATAAGCCAAAAGGCATTCTTTTATAAGCAAATGTGCCATAGGGACAAGTGAATGTAGTCTTCTCTTGATCTTGGGGATCGATGGGTATTTGAAAATAACCCGAGAAACCATCAAGAAAGCAGTAATATTCATTACCCGCTAAACGTTCAAGCATTTGGTCCATAAAAGGTAGAGGGAAATGATCCTTTCTCGTGGCATCATTGAGTTTGCGGTAGTCTATACAAACTCTCTACCCAGTAACGAGACGAGTGGGAATCAACTCGTTGTGTTCATTGGGAACAACGGTTATTCCGCCCTTCTTGGGCACACAATGGATTGGACTAACCCAAGGTGAATCCGAAATAGGGTAAATCATACCCGCATCAAGAAGTTTGATAACCTCTGTTTTGATGACTTCATGTATTTTTGGATTCACCCTTCGTTGGCTTTGAATTGTGGGCTTAAAGTCGTCCTCCATGAGAATTTTGTGTGTGCAGAAGTGAGGATCAATTCCACGAATATCAGAAATCTTCCAAGCAATAGCCTTCTTATGAGCTTTCAGCACGGCAACGAGGCGAGTCTTCTCTTCATCTTTCAAATCCGTTGCAATAATGACGGGCGACTTCTTGTTGTCGTCAAGGAACACGTACTCGAGATGAGGCGGCAACTCCTTAAGTTCTAAATCCAGAGGATTTTTGACGGGAGGCGTTTTCAAAGTCGGAGTATCGATAGCAATGACCGTGGGAGATGGAGGCGAAGGATTGTCTTCGTTGAGAAGATTGTCAAAGAAATTCATGTCTTCATCCCCATTGATAGGAGAATCATTAGTAGCTAAATTCGCATCTCCCATGGTATCTTCAAGATTGTTCCAAAATAAATCACTATCTCCAAATAGAGACAACGATGAATCAATGGAGGACACTGTCTCAACATTGGGAGGAGAGGTAGGAATACTTTTGCAAGCATCATTAAAGTGTTCTTCACAAGCCTCATCAAGAACGTCAATACAATTAACACTCTCATATGAATAAGGCTGTTTAGACAACTTTCCCATGTTGAAGACTACTTTATCGTCACCCACTCTCATGATAAGCTCACCGGCTTCAACATCAATGAGAGTGCGACCGGTCCTCAAGAATGGACGACCAACAATCAGTGGTACACGGGGGTCCATCTCGTAGTCAACGACAACAAAATCAGCAGGGAAGGTGAATTTGTCGACTCCTACAATGACGTCTTCGGCTATCCCCACTGGATAAGCAACCGTACGGTTAGCTAATTCTAAAGTCATTTTGGTGGGGACTAGCTCTGGGAGAGATAATTGCTTCCAAACACTTAGAGGCATGAGATTAATACTGGCACCTAGATCGGCTAGGGCCATGCAATTCTCTACTCCCAGGAAATTGCAAGGGATAAGGAAACGACCCAGATCACCAAGCTTAGTTGGCAATTTCCTTAAGAGCACTGCAGAGCAATTCTCATTAAGTTGGGTGTTGGCAATATCGAGGAGCTTTTCCTTGCCGCTCAGAATATCTTTAAACATTTTCGCGTATTTGGGCATGTGAGCGAGAGCCTCAACGAAGGAGATATTGAAATTCAATTGTTTGAACATTTTAAGGAAGTTCGAAACCTGAATATCATCCTTGCTCTTTTGCTTCTCTTTCCTCAACCTTGAAGGATAAGGTATATTGGAAGAAGAGGAAGGCTTTGGGAGAATAGGATCACTCACAACCACGGGTGGAGGAGGGGTAGAAGGAAGAGGTGGAGAAATCGGGGAAGGAGAAGGATGAGGAATAGGAGCAGGTGACTCGTTCTCCTTAGTCACAACCATCGGTGTAGGTATAGGAAGCTCGGGTTCCTTGGTACCTTTACCACTTCGAGTAGTGATTGCTTTCATCTCCCCTCTTGGGTTCGCAACGGTGTTACTCGGAAGAGTACCCGAAGACGAGGGTTGATTACTTTGGAAGAAACCAGCCATCATGTTCCTCAGATCATTAGTTTGGCTATCCAACGTATTTCTCATGTCGGCTCTCAAATCATTTCCTTGCTTTACCAAGTCTGCCTTCAAGTTTCGCACTTCCTGTTGTAGATTTTCCACGATCACATCATTGGTCCTCATGTAGGTTGCAACCTCTTGGTGTAATGCAGTGGTGGTTTGGTTGGAAGGAGCATTGTATGCAGGTGGTTGGTAAGCAGGTTGTTGGTAGACTTGGTTGTTACGTTGAGGTGGTTGTTGCTGCTTGTGAGGAGGTATGTATGGTTGTCGAGGTTGTTGTTGTTGTTGAGGAGGACGGTTTAGGTTTTGTTGTTGGTTTGGGTTGTTTGGAGGGAAACCAGGTGGTGAAAGATAATTGTTGTTACGGTAGCTAAGCAAATTACGGTCACCTTGAGGTCTAGCTTGATAAGCAGGTTGAGTATAGGTGCCATATGCCGCATTCACATTTTCAGCAGGGTAGTCTTGGGTGGCGGTACAAGTTGTGTAAGAGTGAGGACCACCGCATATCTCACAAGGTTGGCTGACAGCGTTCACTTGAGCGTTTTTGGCGTTGTTGCTGTTGTTGTTGTTGCTGACGGTGTGGGTGACAAGCGATTCAAGAAGCATAGTGATTTTGTCCAATCGCTTGTCACTGTCACTAGTGCTAGCACTAGCGACATTGGTCCGAACACTCTTGGTTTGCACACGAGATTTATTCTCAATGATATCCCAAGCAGCATTGGAAGTCTTAGCCAATAGATTACCCCCCGAGGCACTGTTCAGTGAATCTTGGTCACTCATGCTGAAACCATTGTAAAAAGTATTAATTTGATGTACTTTGGTAAAACCATGTTGTGGGCATTTTCTTAAAAGATCTTTGAAACGATCCCAAGATTCACTGAACGACTCATCGTACTTTTGTTCAAAATTTATGATCTCATTCCGCAAAGCGGTAGTACGAGAGGGTGGAAAAAAGTAATTGATAAACTTTGTTTCCAAATCCGTCCACGAGAGAATACTCTGTGGCGGTTCCTTAGCAAGCCAATGACGGGCTTGTCCCTCTAAAGAAAAGGGAAAAAGTTGTAACCTTATAACCTCTTGTCATTGAATTTGACCGTGTTGGTGAGTTGTAGAAATCTCTTGATGTGGTCGTGTGGATCATCAATGGTACGTCCCAAGAATGGTTGAGCAGAGACCATCTGGATAAAGCCTGATTTTAGCTCAAAGTTGTTGGCGGCAATTGGAGGTATGACAATTGGATCCGTGTTGCCATCTACATGAGCTTGCAGCAATTCAATCATCGGGCGATTATCCGGAAGGTGCTCATTGTTGTTGTTATTGTTCATGTTGTTGAAAGGTGGGTTGTTGTTGTTATTATTGTTGTTTGGAGGTGGTACACCGGCCATGTCTAAGTTATCGAGAGGCTCGGTCTCTTGATATGACGTGGATCGAGTGCGCATACACCTGCAAAAGAACGAACAACGAAAAACAAAGCAAAAATATTTTTGGTTTTTATGTTTTTTAATTTTTTTTATTTGAAAATTTTATATTTTTTAGGATTTTGTGAAAATTTTTGTGAAAAAGTAACGTTCACGGGGAACGGATCCCAAAATCCAAGTTTTCACAAAAAACTTTTGATCTTAACGAGAAGAGCCGGCAGCGGCGCCATTTGATACACGGTTTTTGCATGGGTTCATGATTAAATCTCTCGATATCCTCTTGAATTGATCTCGGTTTAAAGTGGAATGATTTGTTCTTGGTGACAAAAAGTGGATTTGGTTTTCTATTCTATTGAAAAGATAAATAAATGAAGTAATGGAATTAAACTTGTAGTAAATATAAAAGGGTAAATGATAAAACAGAGAAATGATCTTACTGAAGAAAAGAGCTATTCGGAACAATCACTTATGCGGAATATAACAGCCTACTCGGAATAATGAGATCTTAAACGGAAAATAACCCTATGCGGAAAAATGTCTTATTCGGAAAGTTAAGGTTATTCGGAAAATTAGCCCTATTCGGAAAAAGGTCCCTATGCGGAAAAACAGACCTATGCTGAATATAGACTCTATGCGTAAAGACAACACTATTCGGAATATATCATATTCCGAATAAGGAAATGAAAATCTGGCTATGCGGAATGTTCGAAGGATTCCGAATAAAGGAAAAATAAACTGGCAATGCGGAATATTGGAAATATTCCGAGTAAGAGAAAAAACAAGAGATGATTCGGAATAAGTAAAATATTCCGAATAGGGGACGAGTCCAATAGCCTATTCGGAATAATTCAGGTATTGAAGAACAGTAACAGCAACGTGAAAACAGGGCATACGAACTAAAATCCAAATCAACTCGAATACTCAAAAAGGTTTTACCAAACTAATCAATAATCTTCTAAATACCATAAGTAACAAATCCCACCAATAAAAACACTAAATCAACAACTTTTTAAGATCAAATCAAGAAAATAAAAACTTAAGAACTTGAGGATAAATATGATGATGAACAAGATGAAATGGAAAGATTAAAACAAGACTTTGTATTAAAAGATTAATGTTTTAACAAGATGAAACAAGGATTAAAAGAACAAGATTGGAAGAACAAAGATCAAAATCACCAATCACCCTAGTGGTGATGGTGATGCTACGAACCAAAGAGACTGGGAAAAAGAAAAAAATGAAAAGCTAACTCCCTAAAATGTGAAGGAAAAATCTATATATAGTCCTAGTGGTTGGTTGGTGAGTGGGCTTTCTCCCTTTCTTCTTGTCTTCTCGTCTTTTCAGAAAAGTTGACGTTTTCGATTCTGATTCGGGATTTGTCGTCGATTAAATTCAACTCGTCTTTTAATTTCTTCGTTAAATAGACTTGAGTTTCTTTGACATATGTAAATCTTCCATCTTTGGTCCTTTTCTTCGATAAATCTTCAAATAGGCCCATTGACTTCAAATCTTTTGCATCTCTTTGGACAATAGACTTCGTCTTTAGTCTTTTTCCTTGATAAAACCCGTGCAATCCCATGTTTTCTTTAATATTCATCCGGTTAGCTCTGAAAACACAATAAACACAAAAACCACGCATAATTCCAAACAAATGATATTAAATACGTGTTTTGGTCTTGTTTTAGCCAGAATTAAGTGGTAAAAGGATGGGTGTTTACATACCTATCAGTACAGTACTACAGATTCTTCGCCAGAAGCAGCTGTATGCTAAATTCTCCAAGTGTGAGTTCTGGTTAGACAAGGTGGCATTCTTAGGTCACATTGTATCAGCAGAAGGAATCACGATGGATCCAACAAAGGTTGAGGCTATTACCAAGTGGCCAAGACCGACATCAGCAACTGAAGTCCGCGGTTTCCTAGGCTTAGCTGGTTATTATCGTAGGTTCGTGGAGAACTTTTCCCGTTTAGCACTACCATTGACCAAACTGATGCGGAAAGGGGAGAAATTCGTCTGGACTGAAGAAAGAGAGAAGAGCTTTGAAGACCTAAAGCAGAAGTTAGTATCTGCACCGATTCTTACTCTCCTATCTGGTACAGGTGGATTTCAGATCTACAGTGATGCACCAGGAAAGGGACTTGGTTATGTTCTCATGCAACATGGGAAAGTGATCACGTACGCTTCACGGCAGCTTAAGCCTTATGAGGAAAATTACCTTACGCATGACTTGGAACTTGCAGCAGTCATGTTTGCATTGAAGATATGGAGGCACTATTTGTATGGAGAATCATGTGACATTTTCACGGACCACAAGAGCTTGAAGTATATCTTCACTTAACGTGAATTGAACATGAGACATAGGAGATGGTTAGAGCTTTTGAAGGATTATGACATTAATCTACAGTATCATCCCGACTAGGCGAATGTAGTAGCAGATGCACTTAGCAGAAAGTCCGGAATGATAAATGACATTAAAATTGAGGAGGAAATTATAAGAGACTTGGAGCGACTAGACATAGAGATCATGGTACGTGGATAGCAAGGTTACTGGGCTAATCTTAGAGTGGAACCCGAGTTACTCTCTAAGATCAAGGAAGCTTAGAAAGATGATGGAGAAATCTAGGCGATAATTTAGAATTTGGAGAAGCAGACAGAATTTCGAGTGGAAGCGGATGGTATCTTATGGCAGGGCATGACACTTTGTGTTCCTGATGATCAAGAACTCCGGGAAGCATTGTTAGCTGAGGCTCATAGCTCCCCATTCTCTATTCATCCTGGTTCGACCAAGATGTACCATGAAATCAAGCAGTACTTTTGGTGGAGTGGTATGAAACAGGATGTTGCGACTTACGTCTCCAAATGTATTACCTGCCAGCAGGTTAAGATCGAGCATCAGCGATCTGGCGGTCTTCTACAACCGTTAGATTTTCCAGAGTGGAAGTGGGACCAGATCACCATGGATTTTGTTACCGGTCTTCCGCAGACAAAGAGGAAGCACGATGCAATTTGGGTTATCCATGATCGACTTACCAGATCAGCTCATTTCTTACCGATCCGCAAGGAGGATTCGGTCAGTAAACTCGCCGATACTTACAAGAAAGAGATCATGAGACTCTATGGTGCTCTATCCAGCATCTCTTAGACAGAGATCCTCGGTTCACTTCGCGATTTTGGAGAAGTCTGTAGAAAGCTTGGGGTACAAAACTTAAGCTTAGCACGACTTTTCATCCTCAAACAGACGGGCAGTCGGAGCGAACGATTCAGACATTAGAAGACATGTTGAGGTCATGTGCGTTGGAATGGACGGGTGATTGGGACGATTATATCTGTTTGGTAGAGTTTGCATAGAACAACAGTTGGCACGCAAGTATCTAGTGTGCTCCTTTCGAGATGTTGTATGGCAGAAAGTGTCGCGCCCCAATCTGTTGGGATCAGGTTGGTGAGCGAACACTTGAAGGACCAGAAATGATTGAGTTGACCAACGAGAAGGTCGCAGTAGCTAAGTAGAAACTGCAAGAAGCACGGTCACGTCAGAAGAGTTATGCAGACAAGCATCATAGGGACTTACATTTTAACGTAGGAGATCACGTCTTCCTTAAGGTTTCGCCGGCACGTGGTGTTAGACGTTTTAGAATCAAAGGGAAGCTCAGTCCTCGACTCATCGGACCGTTTGATGTCATTGAACGAGTCGGTGAAGTATCTTACCGTTTAGCGTTACCTCCGCAGCTTTCTCATGTTCACGATGTTTTCCATGTGTCCTTACTCAGAGGGTACAAGTATCATCCCCTTCACATGGTTCAGTATCCACTGGAACATATTCGTGAAGATCTCACTTTCATAGAAGAACCCGAACGAGTTCTTGACAGACAAGAACGAGTCATGAGAAGGAAGACGATTCCATTCGTCAAAATCCTTTGGAGGGATCATACCGAGCGGGAAGCCACTTGGGAAACAGAGGAGTCTATCCGGGCTTCTTACCCTCATTTCATTTTTTGAATTCGTGTATGTTCTACTTTTCCAGTTTACATTATCTATAATTCAGGGACAAATTATTCTTTTTAGGGGGGAAGAGTTGTAAAACCCGCATGCTTTTACCATTAATAGTACCCTGATGATCGTACGTACATGATTAGAACTTTCCTTTTATAGCACGCTTACGTTTCACGAACAAGATTTACAAGTATTACGTACGTGTTATAACACGATAAGTATTTAATACGTATTAAGACACGATAATTATTTCAATAATAACTATAATCACGAGCATACGAACATGAAATCATGAACGTAAATAATCACGAGCCTAATATTATGTATTTAGGTATATTTATTACGGTTATAAATAAATATAATACGACACGAACGGTAACTAATTAAATCACGTAAAACACGACACGAGAACACATATAATTTTAGACATGAGAAAACATATGGGTTACCCTATGTGGGCCCTCTTACCCGCGGCTAGAACACAAGACAAGGGCCAAGCCCATTTAATTTTTACTAAAACAAGAAGAGGGAAAAGATATTTTCATAATTACAGGAAATTAGAAAATAAATAAAACCCTAATCTCTCTTTTGTCTCTTCTTGGACGCCGGGTACAAACACACACAAAGGGTGTGTTGGTTGATTTTGGTGATTGATTTCTTGCAAGATTGTCAGTGTTATCGTTCTCCATTGTTTCACGTAATCGGTAAATCCTTAAACCCCTTTTTCTTTATGTTTTTATTTAGTCAAGAACACATGAAATCATGGTTTATTAAAAACAAGTAAATAACATGTTAATAAATCATGGGGGATAAATTAATTACGGTGTTTAAGGGGTGTTTGTTCGGCCGACGCAAGGGAACCGAGAACCATGGTCTCGACTTGCTTGGTTTCGCACCAACCGAGACCTCAAGGTCTCGGTGTGGTGTTGTGTGTCTCGGCCGCAAGAGCAAACGGAACCCCGACCTTGGTCAGGGTGTGTTTGGTATTCGGTTGGGTCTCGGCAGAAACAAGAACCACCACCGGCTTAAGCCAGTGGTTGTATTTTGTAAGCAGGGGGAACCACAGCCGCGACAGCAGGGGGAAACTTGCCCAGCCGGCGGCTGCAGCCGAGAAAACAGGGGGAACCACCGGCGTGGGCCGGTGGCTGTTTTACACAAACAGTGACAACCGGCTAAGCCGGTTAGCCACTGTTAAGGGTGCGTTTGTTGACCGGTTCACGGGCCCGGTTCACGTGGTTCACGAATACGGTTCACGACACGTTTAATAAATAAGACACGGGTTTCGGTCACTACATGATTTTACAAGGTTAATTATTTTTACAAGTTTATTTTTATAAGATTAAATTAAATTAATTAAAACATGTACATAGTTAATTTAATTTATACATGACTTAGGTTATTATTATTAATAATAATACATGGATTTTAACCTAAGTATTTATTATTTAAGTTAGACTATATAATTAATTAATTGTTAAACATGCCTTATAATTAATTAATTTACATGACTTAGGTTATATTAATAATAAATATTAATACATGTTTTAACCTAAGTATTTTTACCTTTTATTTAATTAAATCATGTTATATTTAATTAAATACTTTAACCTATAGTTTATTTAATTTACATGAAATAATTAATAAACTATACTATTTAATCACATGACTTAGAATATAAATCAGTAAACACTTAAGCTTATATTATTAGCTTAATAATCCAGCTTATTTCTATTTATGGAAACTTTTTATTTTTAGAAACTTATTTAATTAAGCTAATCTATTTATGGAAACTTTCTATTTTTAGAAACTTATCTATTTTAAGCAGTAAATCTATTCTTGGAAACTTTCTATTTGGAAACTTTCTAGTTTTGGAAACTTTCTATTTTAGGAAACCTGCTATTTTTGGAAAGTTACTTATTATTACACAACAAGTATAATAATACAAGAAATACAAGTAATACATAATTAGAATAGACATAATACATGATAAACGCAGTATAAAGCTTAAATCAGTAAAACATGACATGAACATATAAAACAAGTTAAGACATGACATAAAACCAGTTACGTACTCAGTAATCAGAATACTTATACACGTATATTATTTATGTAGCATTAGTGATACCGAAGTAGGACTCTCTTCCGTTCGTCTTCTTCGTTCACTGGACACAAGGTACGGATTCTTCGTCCTTTTAGTATGGACATTCTTCCTTATTAGGATTTCCCCGTATGCAACCAACTGTTTTCCCCAGTATATGTTTTATATGTTTCTTAATTGATTATGTTTAATTAGATACCTAAAGCCATATACATGCATGACCAGTTTCACCTAGTTACGGAGGTACCATAACCATAACACTGGAGGCACCAGTGTTATGACTTCACCACGACGGAGTGATAGCTCGTGGCGTCCCTTCAGCTTTTGGCCATATTATTATTATTATCATGTGGGGCGTATGGGTGCATCCTAGTTTACATGTTTTTAGCAGATTATTCAGGTGAATGTGGTGTGTGCCTTGCATCCTTCACAAGGAGCTGATCCCTCCTCCCAAACAGTATATTAAATTAGAGGTAGCCCCTCTAATTTGCATGACGAGGTCACACCTCCAAGTATTCATGCACGTTGATATTTCATGACCTATATTGGCTAATGGTAAACATGTTAAACAATTTTTATAAGATAAACATAAGGCTTTTCAAACTATAAAACCAGTTTTACTAAGATATGCCAGGTTATTCAGGACTTAGTATTTTCTGCTGCTTTATGCTTATATGCTTATATTATTCATGCTTTATTTGTATATCCGTGCACTGAGGGTTATACTCAGCCGTTTTCCTTTCATGTTCCCAAAACGGCAGGTACTCAGGGACGCTCGTAGACTTTAAGCGTACGTGCATATGGATTAGAAGATTCCTAGCCTTCATTACTTTATGCATCTCATTATACTTTGATACTCATTTCCATGGACATTGTTTAGTCCTTTTCATTTACAGTACTTATGTTTGTGTGTGATGAGTTCTACTTTTGGGGTACCGATGTTTGATTCCGGTATTTCCTTTATGGTCATGTGATGTTTTATACATTTATCCTTGTATGCTTTGATGACACACCATAATCACGCGTGACATTCCATTTATCAAAATGGGGTGTTACAAGAAAGGTTCTCACCTCATTATCGTACAAATATATGTTGATGACATTATATTTGGTTCAACTTGTCAATCATTGTGTGATGACTTTGCCAAAATCATGCATGACGAGTTTGAAATGAGTATGATGGGAGAACTTAACTTCTTATTAGGACTCCAAATTAAACAAATAGACGATTGTATTTTCTTTAATCAATCTAATTATGTTAAAGAAATGCTAAAGAAATTTGGATTATAAGACTCTAGACCGATGAAGACCCTTATGGCCTCATATACTAAACTCACTATGATGATGATTGTGAGTCGGTAGACAACACCAAATATAGAGGTATGATTGGTAGTTTGTTGTACCTAACGACAAGTCGACCGGATATCATGTTTAGTGTTTGCCTTTGTGCTCGCTTCCAAGAGGCTCCCAAAACCTCTCACCTTGAAGCGGTTAAGCGTATCTTCTGATACATTAAGGTCACTATACATTTAGGATTATGGTATCCTAAAGGGACCAGCGTAGAAACCATTGTCTACGCGGACTCGGATCATACGGGAGACTATGTGGACCGGAAAAACACTAGTGGAGTTTGTACCTTCATGGGTTGTTGTTTAACTTCTTGGTTCTCCAAGAAACAAACCACTCTTGCAATATCCACCACGGAAGCCGAGTATGTGAGTACCGGTAAACCTTGTCAACAAGCTCTATGGATGAAGCAAGCGCTTGTTGATTGCGGGATTTCTCTTGACGATGTTCCCATCATGTGAGACAATAAGGGTGCAATAGACCTTAGCAAGAATCCCATGCAACATTCGCGAACCAAGCACATATAGATTCGCCACCATTTCCTTAGGGATAACGTTCAAAAGGGGAACATTTCAATTGAGAAGGTACCCACGGTAGAAAACTTAGCTGATATCTTCACTAAGCCACTTAAGAGGGAACCTTTTAAATACTTGCGTTTAGGTCTAGGTTTAAGGGAACATATTCCTTAATTGCGCATTTTATTAATCGAGTCTTTTTCTCTTTTGAGTTTTTTCTTTCTTTGAGTCATTGAGTCTTGCAAGATCTTTTTGGAAAAACTCTCTTCTCTTTTTCAAAATTCTCAAAGTTCTTTAAAAAATGGTCGAGAAATTTTTTGCATTGTTAATTCAATCTAAAAACGTTTTCATGGCTTCTTGAGCTTACATAATTCATATGTATGTGTCTCTCAAGTATAGCAAGAACAAAAGTGAACTATAGAGGATCATTGTGTCATGACTTATTGTCTATTTCAACACACCTCCAACATCGATTTTCTTTAAAATCCATGTATTTTGGTCAAAACCTTGTTTGGTGAGTTCTTATGTGTTTTCTTTGTCTATCTTTGCTTTTTAGCATATCTCCATGATTAGTTAGACTAGAAAAAATAGGATTTGATATCACCAAAATCCACCCACTGTAGGCGGTTCTTTAAAGAGACCGCGACTCCATATCAATATGGAACCATCGGTGGAGAAAAGGAACCGCAGGCAGTGCTTCCTTTTTCGGGTATTTCTGAAACTCCAAATTTGCTCCAACACTCTTTGGAATCTTTGTTTCAACTCTTTGACCACCCTCAAAATATCTTGAGCTTTCTTTATTTAACCCTAAGCATTTTGTATCCTTTCTCAAATCAAAATGTCTTATTCTCCAAATGAAAGCTGTTAATGCAATAATGCCTAAAAACGTTACTTGCATTTTTTTGTCTCGCTTTGTTTTGATTACGACAATATGTAAAAACAAGCATTTACGAAAACAACGAAAAACGAATTCTTGAGTTCAAGTATTTTTTCATTTTACCCATTTTCACTTAAGGTATGAATAAACAAGTACTAACCTTAATCAAGTGATCAAGTGATTTAAACTTTCTTAAAACCCACTTTTTATTAAGTGTGACAAGTTTTTATTAAACTTTCTTTTTAAGAAAATGTTTTATTAAATTAATTATTTGAAATTTGAAAATGGCATATTCTTATTTGGTTAAGAATATCCTTTCAGGATATTTTTTATATCCAGATAAGACCTCCACCACTAAAGGACAAAAAATGGAGCGGAGTCTAGGCAGCGGTTCTCTAGTGCCTAGGCGGTTCCTTATCAATAAGGAACCGCCGGCTGAGCTAAGCAACCGCGGCCAGATATATCCGTTGGGCCTTTGTCCTATAAATAGTGGACCATTCTCAGCTTTTCAAATCACCTCTTTTGCACATCTATTTCCAGATTCAAACCCTCTTCTTTATTCACTTAAATCTTTGATCATTTGTTTGATTACTACTTGTTTAAGAAGTGAATCTTGTTCTTCCATCCCTTCCTCTCCAAGTGCAAAGAGAAGAACACTATCCTCATGAAGTGTTGAGTCCACCACTAAAGATCCATTGAAGATCTACTTTTATACATTTGTTGTTGTGTCTTAGTTGAGAAGATCCAAGTAGTTGTGTCTATTTGGAAGTTGTGTATGTACTAAGTATAGTTGTATAGATTGGTCCTAGCTACGATTAGGGCTCGACTTTTAGCTTAGAGTCGGAAATTGGTTAAGCGACGTGTACGGTTTTCTCCACCATAAGGAGCTTGTTGTGTAGTGAACTCTCGAGTAAGGAGTACTCGGGGAGTGGAGTAGGAACGAGGAGTGAGCTTCGTTGCCGAACCACTATAAATCCTTGGTGTTCGGTTTGATCTTTCTTTACCCTTAACTCTTTACATTCTTTATTCTTTGTGCATATATATTTGTTAGTATTAGCTTAGTTACACTATCATTGTTCATATTGTGCATAAGAAGATTTCACACATTTCCTCAAGTCTAAGTTTTTGAAAAAGGATTTTTGAAAACGACCTTTTAACAAGTAAATTATAAGAAACTATTCAACCCCCCTTCTAGTTTCTACAATTGGTATCAGAGCGTGGTTGCTCAAGAATTTTTAAAGTATATTGTATTTTAAAACTTGAATCGATCTATGGATTCCAACAAATACCTAGAAGGACAATCTATACAAAGACCACCACTTTTTGAAACCGATAGTTTTATCTATTGGAAAAATAGATTTGAAACTTATGTGAAATCAAAAGATTTAGATCTTTGGCATGTTATTACTAATGGTGATTTTTTACCTTATCAATTTAATGAAGTTTCTAAAATAAAAGAATTGGTCACTTTTGACAAAGCTAATGACGATACTAAAAAGAAACTTTCAAAAAATAATGAGGCTAAAATGGTGATTTATAATGCTTTACCTAAGAAAGAGTATGAAAGGATTTTTATGTGTGAAACCGCTAAAGATATTTGGAACACTCTTTTAGTAACCCACCAAGGTAATAGCCAAGTCAAAGAAAGCAAAATCGATCTTCTTGTCCAACAATATGAACAATTTGTCATCTTAGAAGATGAAACTATTGATAGTGCATTTGCTAGGTTTAACACCATTATTACTAGTCTAAAAGCACTTGATGAAGGTTTTTCTAGCAAGAACAATGTTAGGAAGTTTCTAAGGGCTCTACATCCAAAGTGGAGAGCAAAAGTCATGGCGATTGAAGAATCGAAAGATCTCTCAACTTTATCACTCGATGAACTCATAGGCAACTTGAAGGTTCATGAGATGATAATTTTGAAGGACTCGGAATTAATGAAAACCAAGAGTGAAAGGAAATCTCTTTCACTTAAAGCCAAGAAGGCACAAAGTGACCACGATAGTTCCTCGGAAAGCGATGACGAGGAGTATGCATTGGCGGTGAGAGATTTCAAGAAGTTCTTCAAGAGACGAGGTCAACACGTTAGGCAACCCAACAATGACAAGAAACCATTCTCAAAGAATCGGTTTGCCAAGAACGAAAAAGGTGATAGGAATTGCTTTAGATGTGGTGATCCAAATCACTTCATTGGTGATTGTCCAAAGCCCGCTCGCGATAAGAACCACACGGCGTTCGTTAGTGGCGCTTGGAGTGATAGCGGTGAAGATGATGATGACAACCCCAAAGAGGAGAAATGTCTTATGGCTCACACTTCTAAAGAGGTACATTCCGAAACCTAATATTATAGTTATGATAGCTCCACCTTTGATGATATTGAATTTGAAGGCAAATATGATAGTTTACACAAACTTAGTCTCAAATTCATAGAAAAGAACAAAACCTAAAAATCAACCAAAACTAAGCTCGAAAATGAGATCAATGAACTTAGGGAGAAATTGGCTAAACTTGAGAAAAATAAAGAGGTTGATTTAAGTTGCTTAAGTTGTGCGAAACTTAGATTAGAAAACGAAGACCTCAAGAACACCTCCATTAAATTGGAAAAATTCATGAAAAGTACTAGTGCTCTTGATGACATGTTAAACAAACAAGTTCATTCAAAGGAAGACTTGGTGTAGGTTTTAACTCAAATGAAGCCTCAACTAGTGAACCAAAACAAGTCAGGTTTTCACAAAAAACTTTTGATGTACGCGGTCCCAAATTGTATGGGGCGGTTCCTTATCACTATGGAACCGCCGCCATAGATACGGTACCGCGGCCAGAGGGTGATTTTGGTGAAAATCCTGAACTTTCTGAAAAGTCTAAGTTAGATGAAAAACCAAAGCATCTTATTGTTAACAAAATAAAATTACCCATACTTGACAACAATATAGTTGATAAGTTCTACAAGCCATTAAGTAAACCTCTCATGGGAAATAGAAGTTTATCAAGACCATCTTCTACTCCACCTAGAGTACGAAATGTGTCTAAGCCTAGAAGTAGAACAACAACTCCTAGAAAAGATAATCAAAACAATTCGCGACCTAGAAGTAAAACTCTAACACCTAGAAGGAATAATCATAACTCTAAGCCTAGATCAAATACACCTAGGAGAAATAATGAACAACAAAATGGTTGCATGAATTACTACCCTCCTCCATTTTGTTCTCCATGGGGAACCCCTCCTTCATTCATGCATCCCAACCAAATGCAAGGGATGTTTGGAACTAACAATTTTAGACCCATGAGATATTGGGGACCAAATGTTTGATCTTGTGTGTTGTTACCTAGATATGCTTGGGAATTGATTTGGATCCCGATGAGTGGATTAAGGATAGTGGATGTTCTAAACACATGACGGGTAATCGAAGTTTGTTCTCGCATTACAAAGCATATGATGGAGGTAACGTCACATTCGCTAGTAGTCTACGTGGTAATATCATTGGCAAAGGTACGATTTCTCTTGACTCCATGACCATTGAAAATGTTGAGCACGTAGATAACTTAAGGTTTAACCTTTTAAGTATAGGTCAAATTTGTGATAATAAGTGTAAGGTCATCTTTTCGGAACATGACAGTGAAATCGTAAAAGATGGAAAGGTCATTGGAAAAGGTATTAGAAAGCATGGGCTTTATGTTATGAAGGTCAATAAGAAGTCAAAAGACAACATATGTCTTGCGACTATAGATGATAGTTCTACTCTTTGGCATAGGAGATTAGGTCACGCTAATATGCGTTTAATTCAATCTTTAGTCTCTAAGGAGTTGGTAAGACACCTCCCCAAGATTAAGTTTGATAGTCGCTTTTGTGATGCTTGCAAAGTTGGAAAGCAAGTTCACTCAAGTCACAAAGCCAAGAATTGGGTTTCGACCTCTCGGTGCTTAGATCTCCTACATATGGATCTTTTTGGACCTTCCACCATACGGAGTTATGGAGGTAACCTTTATACCCTAGTTATAGTTGATGACTATTCTAGATTCACTTGGACTAGATTTTTGGCATCTAAGAATGAAGCTTTCGATCACTTCGAAATCTTTAGTCGAAGAATTCAGAATCAACTAGGATGTTCAATTGTCTCTATTAGGACGGATCATGGTAGGGAATTTGATAATGAAGTGCAATTTGGTGCCTTTTGTGAAGCTCATGGTATTACCCATAACTTCTCGGCTCCTCGCACTCCACAATCAAATGGAGTAGTTGAAAGGAACAATAGAATTCTCCAAGAGATGAGTAGGACGATGTTAAACGAGCAATCTTTGCCTCAAAAGTTTTGGTTCAATGTCGTGGACACATCGACTTATATTCTCAACCGAATTCTTATTCGACCTTTCCTAGGAAAGACCCCCTATGAGATTCTTAGAGGTAAGAAACCCTCATTGGAATACTTTAGGGTGTTTGGAAGCAAGTGCTTTATCCTCAACACCAAAGACTACCTTACAAAGTTTGACCCAAAGTCTTACGAAGGTATCCTTTTAGGTTATTCCCAAACTAGCAAAGCCTACATAGTCCTAAATAGAACCTCGGGGGTTATTGAAGAATCACTCAACATAACCTTTGATGAAACCCCTCCTTCACCCAAGACACCACCATTGGTTGATGATGACTTGGATGAATTAGAAGTAGTTAAAGCCAAAGATGTTAGAAAAATAGGATTTGAAGACCTTAGTGTTGAAAAGGAAGTAAACATTAAGGAATCTAGGGATCATACTCTCAATAATGTCATTGGTGACTTAAATCAAAGGACCCTAAGATCTCAAGTCCAAAACCAAAGCAACTTCTTTTGTTTTGTCTCCTTGATTGAACCAAATAATGTTAAAGAAGCTTTGACGGATGAGAGTTGGGTCATTGCGATGCAAGAAGAATTGAATCAATTCGTTGCCAATGATATTTGGGAACTTGTTCCTCCACCTAGAAGTTCTACCATTATAGGAACCAAATGGGTATTTAGGAATAAGTTAGATGAGAATGGCGTTGTGTCTCGTAACAAGGCTAGACTTGTAGCTCAAGGCTATAATCAACAAGAAGGGATTGATTATGACGAGACATATGCACCGGTAGCTAGATTAGAATCCATTAGAATCCTCTTAGCCTACGCTTGTGCCTTAGATTTTAAGCTTCAACAAATGGATGTAAAGAGTGCATTTCTTAACGGTTTGATCAATGAGGAGTATATGTGGCTCAACCTCCCGGCTTCATTGATTTTGAGAAACCGGATCATGTTTACAAGCTTAAGAAAGCACTTTATGGACTCAAACAAGCACCCAAAGCTTGGTATGATAGAATTAAAGCGTTTCTTGTTAAACATGAGTATACCATGGGGATGGTAGAAAACACGCTCTTTACAAAGAAGAAAGGTTCTCACCTCATAATTGTACAAATATATGTTGATGACATTATATTTGGATCAACTTGTCAAGAATTATATGATGAGTTTGCCAAAATCATGCATGATGAGTTTGAAATGAGTATGATGGGAGAACTTAACTTCTTTTTAGGACTCCAAATTAAACAAATGGATGATGGTATTTTCTTTAGTCAATCTAAGTATGCTAAAGAAATGCTAAAGAAATTTGGATTAGAAGAATCTAGACCAATGAAGACCCCAATGGCCTCGAATACTAAACTCACCATAGATGATGATTGTGAGTCGGTAGGCAACACCAAATATAGAGGTATGATTGGTAGTTTGTTGTACCTAACGGCAAGTCGACCGGATATCATGTTTAGTGTTTGCCTCTGTGCTCGCTTCCAAGAGGCTCCCAAAACCTCTCACCTTGAAGCGGTTAAGCGTATCTTCCGATACATCAAAGGCACTATACATTTAGGATTATGGTATCCTAAAGGGACCGGCGTAGAAACCATTGTCTACGCGGACTCGGATCATGCGTGAGACTATGTGGACCGAAAAAGAACTAGTGGAGTTTGTACCTTCATGGGTTGTTGTTTAACTTCGTGGTTCTCCAAGAAACAAACCGCTCTTGCAATATCCACCACGGAAGCCGAGTATGTGAGTGCCGGAAAAGCATGCCAACAAGCTCTATGGATGAAGCAAGTGATTGTTGATTACGGGATCTCTCTTGATGATGTTCCTATCATGTGCGATAATATAGGCGCTATAGACCTTAGCAAGAATCCCGTGCAACATTCGCGAATCAAACAAATAGAAATTCGACACCATTTCCTTAGGGATAATGTTCAAAAGGGGAACATTTCTATTGAAAAGGTGCCCTCCGAGGACAACTTAGCCGACATCTTCACTAAGCCACTTAAGAGGGAACCTTTTAATTACTTGCGTCTAGGTCTAGGTTTAGTGGAACACCTTCCTTGATTACCCTCCTCTCTTTTTTTTAGTGTCTTTTTTTCTACTTTAAGTCTATAAGTCTTCTAAACTTTTTGTGAAAAATCCTCTGATATCCTTTTCAAAACTCTCCTAGTTTCCTTTAAAAATGGTTGAGAAATGATTTTTACATTGTTAATTAAATCTAAAAATGGGTTTTTTGGATTCTCGCTATTAATCTAGAGCTTACATAATTCATACGTATGATTCTCTCAAACATAGCAAGAACAAGATAGAATCATGGAGGATCATTGTGTCATAACTTAAGGTCTTGTATTACACACCTCTTACATCGATTTTTGGTCAAATATCTATTTGGTATGTGTGCATAAGTTTTCTTTGTCTACCCATTGCTCTTAAGCATATCCCTATGATAAGTTAGACTAGAAAAATAAGATTTGCTGAAAAATCTTCCACCAAACACCAAACACAGCCCCTGTAGGCGGTTCCATAAGTGAACCACGGTTCCTTAGGATAAGGAACCGCCGGGCATGATAAGGAACCGCATACAGTGCCTTCCTTTTTCGGGTTTTTCTCTGAAACTCCAGATTTGCTCCAACATTTTTTGAGAATCTTTGTTTCAAACCCTTTGACCAACCCAAAATACCTTAAACCTTCCCTATTTAAACCTTAAGCATTTTGCCATACTTCACATCCCAAAATGTCTTATTCTCCCAATGAAAGCCTTGAATCTCCTCCATTTTCTCCAATTGCTTTCAACCTAAATTCACCCAAGAACACTCTTAATCACATTTCTCCTACCAAGAATGTTGATTGTGGAACTTCTTTGCTTCCACCACCACCCTTTAGTGTTCTTCCTCCTTCTCATGATAATGTCATACATCATGGAACATATTTTCATTGTTGTCAATATCAACATCTTGCTATGGCACACATCTATGAGGAGTTGAGCTACATCAAGAGTCTCTTAATCAAGCCTCCTCTTCACTATGATTATGAGATCTCCAACAAGCCACCACCACCACCCTCCGCCATTACATTGTCTTTCATATAAGCATTGATTGCTTATCCACAAGACACCAAACTCAAACAAATCTTACAATTCTAGAATAACTAGGATTAGATTTATGCTTTTGGTTTGTTTTCTTTTTCCATACAACTTTGTATGATGCTTCTCTTTTTAGTAACTTATCTTGGATCTTTGTCTTTGTTTTTCTTTTTTTTTCTTTTATTTGTGACCTATTGCTATATCTTGTTGGTTGTTTCTTTTGTTCAACTAACCCTTCTATGTAGCTTGTCACCATATCTCGATTCCTCGGTGCCCCAAGCTAGGGGGAGTAAGCACCAAGGGGGAGTCTTTGGTAAGTCCGTTTCTTCAACACCGACTTGTGCAACCTTTTTGCTTCGACAAAGGGGGAGAAATGAATAAACTCGTCTTCGAAAATCTTGTTTTTTGTGTGATTGAGTTTATGTATTGTCGGAATCAAAAAGGGGGAGATTGTTAATGCAATAATGCCTAAAAACGTTACTTGCATTTTTCAGTCTCGCTTTGTTTTGATTACGACAATATGTAAAAACAAGCATTTACGAAAACAACGAAAAACGAATTCTTGAGTTCAAGTATTTTTTCATTTTACCCATTTTCACTTAAGGTATGAATAAACAAGTACTAACCTTAATCAAGTGATCAAGTGATTTAAACTTTCTTAAGACTCACTTTTTATTAAGTGTGACAAGTTTTTATTAAACTTTCTTTTTAAGAAAATGTTTTATTAAATTAATTATTTGAAATTTGAAAATGGCATATTCTTATTTGGTTAAGAATATCCTTTCAGGATATTTTTTATATCCAGATAAGACCTCCACCACTAAAGGACAAAAAATGGAGCGGAGTCTAGGCAACGGTTCTCTAGTGCCTAGGCGGTTCCTTATCGATAAGGAACCACCGGCTGAGCTAAGGAACCGCGGCCAGATATATCCGTTGGGCCTTTTTCCTATAAATAGTGGACCATTCTCAGCTTTTCAAATCACCTCTTTTGCACATCTATTTCCAGATTCAAACCCTCTTCTTTAATCACTCAAATCTGTGATCATTTGTTTGATTACTACTTGTTTAAGAAGTGAATCTTGTTCTTCCATCCCTTCCTCTCCAATTGCAAAGAGATAAACACTATCCTCATAAAGTGATGAGTCCACCACCAAAGATCCATTGAAGATCTACTTTTATACATTTGTTGTTGTGTCTTAGTTGAGAAGATCCAAGTAGTTGTGTCTATTTGGAAGTTGTGTATGTACTAAGTATAGTTGTGTAGATTGGTCCTAGCTATGATTAGGGCTAGACTTTTAGCTTAGAGTCGGAAATAGGTTAAGCGACGTGTACGGTTTTCTCCACCATAAGGAGCTTGTTGTGTAGTGAACTCTCGAGTAAGGAGTACTCGAGGAGTGGAGTAGGAATGAGGAGTGAGCTTCGTTGCCGAACCACTATAAATCCTTGGTGTTCGGTTTGATCTTTCTTTACCCTTAACTCTTTACATTCTTTATTCTTTGTGCATATATATTTGTTAGTATTAGCTTAGTTACACTATCATTGTTCATATTGTGCATAAGAAGATTTCACACATTTCCTCAAGTCAAAGTTTTTGTAAAAGGATTTTTGAAAACCATCTTTTAACAAGTAAATTATAAGAAACTATTCAACCCCCCCTTCTAGTTTCTACAATTGGTATCAGAGCGTGGTTGCTCAAGAATTTTTAAAGTATATTGTATTTTAAAACTTGAATCGATCTATGGATTCCAACAAATACCTAGAAGGGCAATCTAGGCAAAGACCACCACTTTTCGAAACCGATAGTTTTATCTATTGGAAAAATAGATTTGAAACTTATGTGAAATCAAAAGATTTAGATCTTTGGCATGTTATTACTAATGGTGATTTTTTACCTTATCAATTTAATGAAGTTTCTAAAACAAAAGAACTGGTCACTTTTGACAAAGCTAATGATGATACTAAAAAGAAACTTTCAAAAAATAATGAGGCTAAAATGGTGATTTATAATGCTTTACCTAAGAAAGAGTATGAAAGGATTTTTATGTGTGAAACCGCTAAAGATATTTGGAACACTCTTTTAGTAACCCACCAAGGTAATAGCCAAGTCAAAGAAAGCAAAATCGATCTTCTTGTCCAACAATATGAACAATTTGTCATCTTAGAAGATGAAACTATTGATAGTGCATTTGCTAGGTTTAACACCATTATTACTAGTCTAAAAGCACTTGATGAAGCTTTTTCTAGCAAGAATAATGATAGGCAGTTTCTAAGGGCTTTACATCCAAAGTGGAGAGGAAAAGTCACGGCGTTTGAAGAATCGAAAGATCTCTCAACTTTATCACTCGATGAACTCATAGGCAACTTGAAGGTTCATGAGATGATAATTTTGAAGGACTCGGAATTAGTGAAAACCAAGAGTGAAAGGAAATCTCTTGCACTTAAAGCCAAGAAGGCACAAATTGACCACGATAGTTCCTCGGAAAGCGATGACGAGGAGTATGCATTGGCGGTGAGAGATTTCAAAAAGTTCTTCAAGAGACGAGGTCAACACGTTAGGCAACCCAACAATGACAAGAAACCATTCTCAAAGAATCGGTTTGCCAAGAACGAAAAAGGTGATAGGAATTGCTTTAGATGTGGTGATCCAAATCACTTCATTGGTGATTGTCCAAAGCCCGCTCGTGATAAGAACCACACGACGTTCGTTAGTGGCGCTTGGAGCGATAGCGGTGAAGATGATGATGACAACCCCAAAGAGGAGAAATGTATTATGGCTCACACTTCTAAAGAGGTACATTCTGAAACCTAATATTATAGTTATGATAGCTCCACCTTTGATGATATTGAATTTGAAGGCAAATATGATAGTTTACACAAACTTAGTCTTAAATTCATAGAAAAGAACAAAACCTTAAAATCAACTAAAACTAAGCTCGAAAATGAGATCAATGAACTTAGGGAGAAATTGGCTAAACTTGAGAAAAATAAAGAGGTTGATTTAAATTGCTTAAGTTGTGAGAAACTTAGATTAGAAACTAAAGACCTCAAGAACACCTCCATTAAATTGGAAAAATTCATGAAAAGTACTAGTGCTCTTGATGACATGTTAAACAAACAAGTTCATTCAAAGGAAAGACTTGGTGTAGGTTTTAACTCAAATGAAGCCTCAATTAGTGAACCAAAACAAGTCAGGTTTTCACAAAAAACGTCTGATGTACGCGGTCCCAAATTGTATGGGGCGGTTCCTTATCACTATGGAACCGCCGCCATAGATAAGGTACCGCGGCCAAAGGGTGATTTTGGTGAAAATCCTGAACTTTCTGAAAAGTCTAAGTTAGATGAAAAACCAAAGCATCTTATTGTTAATAAAGTAAAATTACCCATACTTGACAACAATACCGTTGATAAGTTCTACAAGCCATTAAGTACACCTCTCATGGGAAATAGAAGTTTATCAAGACCATCTTCTACTCCACCTAGAGTACAAAATGTGTCTAAGCCTAGAAGTAGAAAAACAACTCCTAGAAAAGATAATCAAAACAATTCGCGACCTAGAAGTAAAACTCCAACACCTAGAAGGAATAATCATAACTCTAAACCTAGATCAAATACACCTAGGAGAAATAAGGAACAACAAAATGGTTGCATGAATTACTACCCTCCTCCATTTTGTTCTCCATGGGGAACCCCTCCTTCATTCATGCATCCTAACCAAATGCAAGGGATGTTTGGAACTAATAATTTTGGACTCATGAGATATTGGGGACCAAATGTTTGATCTTGTGTGTTGTTACCTAGATATGCTTGGGAATTGATTTGGAGCCTGATGATTGGATTAAGGATAGTGGATGTTCAAAACACATGACAGGTAATCGAAGTTTGTTCTCGCATTACAAAGCATGTGATGGAGGTAACGTCACACTCGCTAGTAGTCTACGTGGTAATATCATTGGAAAAGGTACGATTTCTCTTTACTCCATGACCATTGAAAATGGTGAGCACGTAGATAACATAGGGTTTAACCTTTTAAGTATAGGTCAAATTTGTGATAATAAGTGTAAGGTCATCTTTTTGGAACATGAAAATGAAATCATAAAAGATGGAAAGGTCATTGGAAAAGGTATTAGAAAGCATGGGCTTTATGTTATGAAGGTCAATAAGAAGTCAAAAGACAACATATGTCTTGCGATTATAGATGATAGTTCTACTCTTTGGCATAGGAGATTAGGTCACGCTAATATGCGTTTAATTCAATCTTTAGTCTCTAAGGAGTTGGTAAGACACCTCCCCAAGATTAAGTTTGATAGTCACTTTTGTGATGCTTGCTAAGTTGGAAAGCAAGTTCACTCAAGTCACAAAGCCAAGAATTTGGTTTCGACCTCTCGGTGCTTAGAGCTCCTACATATGGATCTTTTTGGACCTTCCGCCATACGGAGTTATGGAGGTAACCTTTATACCCTAGTTATAGTTGATGACTATTCTAGATTCATTTGGACTAGATTTTTGGCATCTAAGAATGAAGCTTTCGATCACTTCGAAATCTCCAGTCGAAGAATTCAGAATCAACTAGGATGTTCAATTGTCTCTATTAGGACGGATCATGGTAGGGAATTTGATAATGAAGTGCAATTTGGTGCCTTTTGTGAAGCTCATGGTATTACCTGTTGGGAATAAATTTAGGCCAGAACACTTTAACGCTGACAAGAACAACTCAAGCGTTGACAAGAGTAATGTGAGCGCTGACAGCATAAGCGTTGACAAGATAAAGTCAAGCGTTGACAGATTGAAGACAAGCACTGATGAAAGATGTGAGCTACACGTATATTATATTCTAGATTACTTCTAGTAAGGATAGAAACGACAATGTATTTTCTATGTTTATCTTTACCTAGAATAGTTGATTCGTAGCTTATTGTACAAGACTTCTTGTTCTATAAAAGAAGATCTTTTAGGTTAAAGTTGAATATCAGTTTTCATAGTATTCGCAAGTTAAACCTTTCATTGTAATCAACAAGATTATTCTAATACAAGTGAAAGTTTGTTTAACATCATTGTGTTTTAGATCAAGTGTTAATTCCGCATAACACTTTGTTACTTTATTCATAAGCAAAGGTTTCTCTACGTGTAGTACTTGATCTAATCTCGTTTACACAAAGCTTAATCGATCTAAGTTTGGGATCAACAAGTGGTATCAGAGCTTGTTGAGAAACTTTTGATCTTTAAGTAACGCAGAACCCTAAAACACCAAACCCTAAAAAACCCTAAATTCTCAAAACCCTAAAAACATCATGTCTGGCACAAATCAACCTCCTGCTTTGCTGCAAAACAACTTCTCAAACCCTAGTATCAAAATTCCCATGTTTGATGCCAGGAACTTTGAGCTTTGGAAGTCCAATTTTGAGCAATACATAGCTATTCATGACTACACTCTTTGGGAAATTATCGAATATGGGAACACATTCGATAAAGCAGCAAAGATTACTGCTGCTATTGCCACAAGGACAGCTGTTCCTAATTGTCCTGAATCTGATAAGGTGGAAAAACCTGAAGATGGGAGAGCTGTTGCTGTTGAAGATATAGCCAAGAAGAGGGTGGACATGAAAATCTTGAATATCTTGAAACATGCCCTAGGTCATGAGAATCAGCACAAGTACAAACGATTTGAGTCAGCAAAAGAGCTTTGGGAAGCTCTTGAAGTAGCACATGGTGGCAATGCTGACACAAAAGAAGAAAAGAAGAAGCAACTATTGCATGAGTATGCTGTCTTTAAAGCTCAACCTAATGAGAATCTCAGCAGTGTGAGAAGTAGACTTCTTGACATCACAAGTCAACTTTCCTTCATGGGAAAACAGATTGATGATCCTGAATTGAATGCTACTTTTCTCAAAAGCCTTGGTGATGTATGGAAGATTGAGACAAGATCCATTCTTGTCAATAACACCCACAAGACTTCCAGTTTTGATGACATCTTCAACAAGTTAAGACTATTGGAGAATGAATGGCAATTGGAAAGTGATAACAAATCTTCCAGCAGCAACATGGCCTTCTTTTCACAAAGTGAAGGCCAATTTGATTCCATGAACTTTTATGGACATTCAGCCTCTGGATCTCAAGGTGTCAGTGCTGGATGTCAATCTGTCAGCGCTGGATCATATCCTGTCAACGCTTTGTACTCAAGCGCTGACACACACAATCATGGCGCTGATAGAATTAAACCTGCTGGTTTTGATCTTGATACTGTGTGTGCATTCATTGCTTCTCTGCCTAGTGATTCAAGGATTACTTATGAAGATCTTGAGCAGATAAGTG
Organism: Glebionis coronaria; assembly: GCA_025667525.1. Lineage (NCBI taxonomy): Eukaryota > Viridiplantae > Streptophyta > Magnoliopsida > Asterales > Asteraceae > Glebionis > Glebionis coronaria. Next base: position 380,999,242 of record CM046875.1, read on the forward strand.
ATGAACAATTGGAAGAGATGGATATCAAGTGGACTATGGCTCTTGTAAGTTTAAGAGCAAACAGGTTCAATAAAAGGTTCAAGAAGAAGATGACCTTTAATGCTAAGGATGTTGCTGGATTTGACAAATCCAAGGTGGAGTGCTACAACTGTCATAGGATGGGGCACTTTATGAGGGAATGTAGATCTCCAAGAAGATCTGATGCTGGGAAGCCTTCTAGCCAAATGATTAAGAACCCAGATCCCAAGGCCATGGTTGCTGTTCAACAAATTGATGGTGTTGGAGAATGGGATTGGAGCTGGATGGCTAAGAATGAGGAAGAGGACAGAGCTTTGGTTGCTGAAGTTAAAGAAGAGCATGCTGAATATGCTCTCATGGCACACTCCTCCTCTTCATCAGATAATGAGGTATATGATGATGCTTTCTGTTCTAAGGGTTGTCGTTTAAATACTGAAAAATTAAAACAAGAGATAGTTAAATTGTTAGATGAGGCAAGTACTGAAAGATGCAAAGTATCTAACTATCAAGTTGCTCTTACCCAAACAGAAAAGACAGTATCTGAGTATAAGAAAATGGAGTTTGATTTAAAGGATCAAATAAATATCTTAAAACATGAGTTACATCAGAGTAAGGATGTTCAAGATATAGTGAATAGGGTTAATCTTGATTTGATAGCTCAGTTAGAGGAGGCTAACAAAAATAAAGATAATATGAGTCTTAAAATCCAGAGATTTGATAAGGCCACACAATCCCTAGGAGAGTGTGTTGGCAAACAAAGAGACTCTAAGGATATGAGTGGGATTGGGATGAATAATTATACTGTTGTTCCACCACCAGCTGGGGATTTCTATGGTGTCCAATCAAAGGACTTATCTTGGACTGGCTTGCCAGAATGCCAAGAGGAGGAGTTTATTCCTCCACCTAGAGTGACTTCCCCAGTTGAGGAATATCAGCAAAAGCTGACTGACCTAGAAGAGTGGAAGAAAGCTAACCACACTTTGTTTGTTAAGGGAGGGTTATTGTGTGAAAGTCCAAATGAGCCCACACCAATCACAAAACCAATTGATGATCCTAAACCTATTAAGATCACACACCCTACCACTGGCAAACCTGTTGACCTTGGCCCACAATATGTTAGAAAACCTAGTGTTAAATATGCAGAGATGTATAGGAATACTAGGTCACCAAAAAGCCAAGTTAGTGATCATGGAACAGGCTTCTTTGCTTCTAGACCTAAGACTATGTCTAGAAAAGCTTGTTACACATGTGGTAGCTTCTCACATTTGGCCTACAAATGTGTCAATGCTTTCAATGTCAACGCTGACAGGAACCATTTCAGCGCTGACAAAAGTCAACATAGGTCAAACACTGTCAGACCCAATACCTTTGTGAACAAAAGTTCACAAGTTGTTATACCAGCCCCATTCTTTTCTAGAGGGTCTAACACACAAGGCCTAAGACCTTTTCAAAAGTCAAATACTTGGTCAAATAGGCAATGGGTTCCTGTAGCAAACCCTAGGTTCAACGCTGTTAAGAGCAATCGGGGCGCTGACAAGAGAAATTTCAGCGCTGATAGAAACACTGCTAAACCTAGGTATTTGCAGCCACAGGGAAATAGGTCTAAAGCTTCTACTAGCTTAACATGGAGACCAAAACAAGACCAGAACCCTAATAATACTGGTATTTCTATGACATGCAACAGGTTTCATTATATTTCAAAGGCATTGTCAACACCAATTGGGGTTAACTGGGAATTTCATTCAAACAGGGATGAAAATGGGGTTGTTATGAGAACCAAGTCTGTTCTTGTTGAACAACCAAATGAATCCAAGTCTTCCAAGGCTTGGGTTCCCAAAGAAAACTAATATGTTTTCTTTATGTGCAGGGCATTCAGAAGAAGATCAATGACTATGGATACTGGGATAGTGGATGCTCAAGGCACATGACAGGAAAGGAAGACTATCTGACCAATTTCTCTCCTATTCAAGATGGTGATAAGGTATACTTTGGTGGGGGCTATGGAACAATCACTGGAAAAGGAACCCTTGTCACAAACAATCTAAGATTTGAGAATGTCTTCCTGGTAAAAGATCTGGATTATAATTTGTTTAGTGTATCACAAGTGTGTGATAACAAAAATAAGGTTCTTTTCACAGATACTGAGTGCTTGGTGTTAAGCAAAGATTATAAGCTCCCTGAGGAGAAATACATGGATTTTAGAACACCAAGGCATAAAGACATATATAATGTGAATCTTAATGGAATTAAGGTAAATAATAAAATGTCATGTCTATATGCTAAAGCCTCAGTAGATGAAAGTAATCTTTGGCATAGGAGACTAGGGCACATAAACTTTAAGAATATTAATAGACTTGTGAGGCTTGGTTTAGTTGATGGTTTGCCTGAAAAGGCTTTCCACAATGACCACTCTTGTGTTGCATGCCTTAAGGGCAAGCAGCACAAGGTCTCATTCAGGTCTAAACAGGTGCACTCTAGTTCTAAACCCCTTCACTTATTGCATATGGACCTCTTTGGTCCAACTAATATAGAAAGTTTGAAGGGTAAATCATATTGTTTTGTCATTACTGATGATTACTCCAGGTTCACATGGACTTTCTTTTTAGCCAAGAAAAGTGAAACTGCCCTAAGTCTGATTAATTTCATTACCCAAATTGAAAAGAAAAATGGTAATGAGGTCAAAATTATTAGAAGTGACAATGGGGGTGAGTTTAGAAATCAGTTGTTAGATGATTTTTGTGCCAAGAAAGGGATTACTAGGCAGTTTAGCATAGCTAGAACCCCACAACAAAATGGGGTTGCTGAGAGGAAGAATAGGACCCTTATTGAAGCAGCCAGAACCATGTTGGCTGATGCCCACTTTCCTATAGCTTTTTGGGCTGAAGCTGTTAACACAGCTTGTTATGTTCAAAATAGGGCATTGGTCAACAAGATACATAATAAGACACCTTATGAATTACTTTGGGGAAGGAAGCCAAATATTGGTTTTCTGAAGCCTTTTGGATGTCATGTAGTTGTTCTAGAAACTAGTGAGGCCCTAGGTAAATTTGATTCAAAAGGTGATGAAGGCTACTTCATGGGTTATTCAGTGCAGAGTAAAGGATATAGGGTTTACATTAAAAAGGAAAAACGTATACTTGAAAAAGTACATGTTAGGTTTTTAGAGAGTAAACCTAGTGATCCTGAGAGTGGTCCAAATTGGTTGTTTGACTTAGAACCTTTGTCTAGAGCTTTAAATTATATGCCTGTTACTGATCCAGACATTGTGAAGGTAACTTCAAGTGTTTTGGAAAAGAGAATTGGTAATGTTTCAGGTATACAGGTTGCTAAGGAGAATGGACCACCAGCAGTTAAATCATCTCCCACACAAGAATTTGTTACACTTCATATATGGACAGATGAGTATTATGCTGCTGCTACTGCTGCAAGGAAAGATAATGGTGGTGTTCAGATACCACCAACTACAAACATGCATGATTCTTCAAGCGCTGACAAAGGGAAATCAAGCGCTGACACGACCAATTCAGACGCTGATAGCTCCAACGCTGACAACACCAGTTCAAGCGTTGTTAGCCCAAACGCTGATAAACAAGGATCAGACTTTGGAGACACCTTTACACAGCTTTTCTCTTCTCATTTTGAACAGGGTGGACCTTCTAGTGTCCATGAAGAGATTTCTGTTGATCAAGAAGAATCTGAGGAAGAAGATATTGGCAACATGGAGCGTGAAGTTGAGGATACCAGACTTTTTGAAGGAGGAGTTCTCACTTCCACAGCTAAGCATCACCCCACATCTCAAATCATTGGTGATGTTATGGCTCCAGTTCAGACAAGAAGATCCCATCAAGGTCTTGGTGGATTTATTGCCAATATACACAAGAAGGTTGATACCCCTCTTGTACAAGCATGTTTGTTTGCCTGTTTTCTGTCACAGGAAGAACCCAAGAAAATTTTTGATGCTCTCAAGGAACCAAGTTGGGTGGAAGCAATGCAGGATGAGCTTCACCAATTTGCTATACAGGATGTTTGGGAGCTGGTTGATTGTCCTAGATATGTGAGACCAATTGGGACAAGATGGGTTCTAAGGAACAAGAAAGATGAAAGAGGCATTGTGGTCAGAAACAAGGCACGTTTGGTAGCTCAGGGATATACACAAGAGGAAGGAATTGATTATGAAGAAGTTTTTGCACCAGTTGCAAGAATTGAAGCTATAAGAATTTTTCTAGCTTATGCCTCTTGTATGAATTTTACTGTTTACCAGATGGATGTGAAGAGTGCTTTCCTCTATGGGACAATTGTTGAGGAAGTATATGTCATGCAACCTCCTGGTTTTGAAGATCCTGAGAATCCAGACAAGGTTTATAGAGTGAAGAAAGCAATGTATGGACTTCATCAAGCCCCAAGAGCATGGTATGGTACATTGTCCACCTACTTGGTGGAAAATGGTTTCAAGAGGGGCACCATAGATCAGACACTGTTTACAAAGAAGAAAGGAAAACATGTGTTACTTGTGCAGGTCTATGTTGATGATATCATTTTTGGGTCTACTGATCCAAAAATGAGTGAGGACTTTTCCAAGCTCATGACAGATAAATTCAAGATGAGTGCAATGGGTGAGATGAACTTCTTTCTAGGTTTACAAGTTCAGCAGAAAGAAGATGGTATCTTCATCTCACAAGACAAGTATGTAGCTGAAATCTTGAAGAAATATAGTTTTTCTCCACATGAAAAGGAGGCTTCCACTCCTATGGATAGACAACACCCTTGGGGAAAGATTGGAGCTGGAAAGGATGTGGATGTTAGGCACTATAGATCAATGATTGGGTCATTGATGTATCTTACAGCCTCAAGACCTGACATCATGTTTGCTGTGTGTGCATGTGCACGCCATCAAGTGACTCCCAAAGAATGTCACCTTTTTGCTGTAAAGAGAATTTTTAGGTACTTAAGATGTTATCCAGATCTTGGATTATGGTACCCAAAAGATTCTCCATTGGACCTTATTGCATATTCAGACAGTGATTATGGTGGTGACAAGTTTGATAGGAAATCCACAACCGGTGGATGTCAATTTCTTGGGAGCAGGTTAATATCTTGGCAATGCAAGAAACAAACAGTGGTGGCAAACTCTACAACTGAAGCAGAATATGTTGCTGCAGCTGCTTGTTGTGGACAAGTCTTATGGATTCAGAACCAGCTGTTGGATTATGGGTATAATTTTATGCATACCAAGATTTTTGTAGACAATAACAGTACTTTATGCATTATTAAAAATCCTGTACATCATTCTAAAACCAAACACATAGAAATTAGACATCATTTTATAAGAGATTGCTTTGAGAAAGGTTTAATACAACCAGATAGGGTAGATACTGAAGATAATGTAGCTGATTTATTAACTAAACCTTTTGATGCTGGAAGATTTCAATATTTGGTAACAAATATTGGAATGGTTAATCTCACTTAATATGTGTTTTTGGAATCTTTTTGTAAAAGTATGTACAGGACAATGCATTGTTATTGGTCTTTATGATGATTTAGATTTTCCACATTATTTTTCTAACACTGACAAAGGTAAATGTAACGCTGTCAAGTGTTATTTTGCCGTTGTTAGAGATATTATGGTCTAACGCTGACAAGAGTTCCTTCAACGCTGACAAGTGTTGTCGGGACGCTGTTAGCAACAAATGTTAGTTTTGTGGTTTTCATCTAAATGTGCAGGTAATGGTAGCTTTATGCCATTGGATACAGAGTTGCTTATGGATTTTTGAAGAGCTATTTGGACATGTTTTTGTTTATGGATGATGGTTGGAATATTTATATTCCTATCTTGACATAAATTTTTAATGTTCATATATATTTTGAGAACTCATGTATCATAGTTTAAGGGGAGGTTTAAGGAACCTTTAGGACTCTTGGGTATTCTTAGAATACTCTCATCACAATTCTAGATTGTGTCCACTGGTGAGTATGGGTTAGTTTTTCTAAACCATGAGGCACTGTAGCATGCATAGTATATCAACTTTGCATGCTGCCAAGACATTTTTGGCCTAGAATTGGTTGTGGTCTGTTGGGAGGCTTGGGAATTCTTTTGATATGGGTTTTACCTGGGAGTAACAAGGATTTTATGAGGTAACTTGGTTGTTAAGAATTTTGGTTAGCAAGGGACACTAGAGGACTGTTATGTCTATCTTGCTTATGCAAGTGTGCATAACTGGACAGTGCTTGCCGCCCTATGATAATTATCAGCTTTTGGTTATCTTCTCTAGGATAAGTTACTTGTTAAGGTCATTTTTCACTTTTTAAAACAGTTTTATTTTTGGACGCTGACAAGATTTTTCCAAGCGTTGTTGTGACCAAAATGGACGCTGACATGGCTTTAGGCGAACGTTGACAAGATTATAGCCGTTGGGCGTTGATGGGTTATATTTGACCGTTGACAAACAATGGGACCTACCCAGTTGTAACTTTTTGACATATTTTCAAGCCGTAATTTTAGGAGTTGTTACTTTCATTAAATGCATGAGATAACTTATAAACTTTTTCAATATTTTCATGATTGATTTTTGAAAATCTTTGCCTATTTTTGGGCCAATCACGTGCATTCATCCACTCCTATAAATTTGGCTCCTATTTTAAACAGGGTATCTATAATTCTTGTCTAACATTTTTCTCTTATCAACCTTCATCTTTTATACATCAAATTAACAGCTTTCATCAATGGCACCAAGATTTAACTCAGCAGAATTGGATTTGGGGTTCAAGTCTCAACACAACATGATTGCTTATCTTGTTGCTGATAATACTTTGTTCCCTCAATACACTCAGATGGTGGAGTATTTGAATGCATCCCCATTAAGGTATGCTCTTTCTCATGCACCACTCATACCAGTCACACACATTAAACAGTTTTGGAACACTGTTAGTTCCTCAACAGTTAATGGAGTGACAACATTGAATTCTATTGTACATGGGAGACCTTGGGTGGTTACTGAGGCCTTGGTACGCCAGGCCTTGCATCTTAATGATGCTGATGGTATAACCATGCTTCCCATATCTGAAATAGAACAAGGGCTTAGGGCTTTGGGATACCCTATTCCTGATGAAGGTACTCTCAATAAGTACCATAAGCAGGAATTTCCCCCAGCCTGGAAGTACCTAATTCACATTCTTCTTCAATGTTTGAGTCCAAAATGTACTGCACACAATGAGATCAATAGATCCATTGCATCTGCTATTGTGTGTATTACAACAGGGCAAAATTATAACTGGTCTAAAATGATTTTTGAAGGAATGTGTAAAAACAAGGGGACAAAAATGACTTTAGCTTATCCTCGTTTTCTGCAAATGGTTTTTGATGTTCAAAGATATTGTTCAAGGGATCACAATGACTTTTATAAGATCCCTGAACAAAAGAAGGCTATTTTCACCAAGATGAATTCACCACCTCATAGAGACCTACCCTTAACCCCAGCCATGCTTGCTGTTATTGCAGCAGCACAACCCCAACCAGACCCCCAACCTCATATTGACCCCCAACCACACCTTGAACCTATCCCTGAACCTTTACCCTCACCTGACCAAATGCAAATAGACCAAAATCCCTTCGACGCTGACACATCCAATGTGGGCGTTGATATGCCTATTTCCAACGTTTACACCCAACCATCACAATCCCAAACACCCCTTAACCAACCTACATCTACACCATCTTCTACACCATCTTCCACACCACCAGAATATAGGTTGCTTAAACGCCAAAGGACTGCTGGAGTGTTCTCCTCTGGTGGTCCTAGCCATGTAGCAGAGAGAACCACCACCACAAGTGTGGCTGGTGACCTGGATGAGGCTGGGACTATTGGTTCTGGCTTAGAGGCTGGCCAAGACAGTCCCACCATCATTAAGTCCTCATCCATGCCCAATGAACCTAACTTGGGAGGTCAAATTCCCATTTTGGAAGAGGGCAGACTGGAACCAATGACGCTTTTAGAATTGACGGCTGTCTGCATTAGCTTGCAAAAGCAAAATGCAGACTTAGTACAAATTGTCAGTAACCAAGGCCTTGAACTCAAAGAATTGAGGGAGAGGATTGTTGTTTTGGAGAGTGCTCATTCAAGGGGAGGTATGGAGGAGTCTTCCAAAGGGGAGGAAGCAAGAAATCTGAGTGATAAGAGCAGTCAAGATGGTCAATCATTGGATATTGCTGAAGCTCTTACTACATTGAAGGAACAAAAAGGTTTTGATACGTCCTTAATCTCTCCAACAAATTTAAATTTATCATTTACAGATATGTTGAGGGAGGTTACACAAGGCGCTGAGGGAAATTATTTGGGCGTTGACAAGGCAAGTTTGGACACTGACAGAAATATTTTGGGCGCTGATAGAGGAAATTTGGGCGTTGACAGATCTGCATATGGAGGTGATGTATTCCAGTCATCATCTATCATCAAAGATGTTCCTACTCAGGTATTATCATCTACCTTACCAACAATTGAACCAACAGATAAGGGTAAGGATAAGTTGGTAGAAGAAGTTGTTCCAAAGCATGCAGCTCAGATTGAATTTGATAGAAGACTGGCTGAGCAAATGATGGAACAAGGTGAGAAGGAAAAGTCACCATTTGTTGTGACTTCTGAAGAAGAAAGTGATGGAGCTAGCTCAGACTCAAGTGTGATGATTGTTGAACCAGAAAGACTTGAGTATGGTGATGAGCTTGCTAAGGAAAGGCTGAGAGATTTGAAGTTGCAAATTGATTTTGATATGCCAGAGGTAGTTCAGATGTACAATTCTTGGGAAGAAAGCTGCATGGATAATCCAGACTTGACCATTTCAGATCAGATATGGGGTTTGGAAATTCTTCTTAGAGTTCAGCAGGATTGTAAGGTGATGTTGAAGTACAGGGCAAGCAACATTCTCTCTGAATTGAAAAGGGATAGAATGAAGCTCTATTTTATGTTGCTCAAATGTCATGGAGTTGGATAGACACATCAGAAGCTGAAGGCTTTGACGTTTGATGAGTTGGAACATAGGGCTTATCCTATTTGGGTGAAAGTGCAGGAAGAGAACACTTTCAGACTTCTTTCAGATGAAAGAAAGGAGCAACTTGCAGAAGAGATGGCAATCAAGAAAGCTATGATAGTCCCTAGACCAGTGAAGAAGGGATTTGTTCTTGAGTTTCCAAAAGATATGTCTCAACTGTATCCAAGTGAAGCAATCATTAGAAAGAGCCTTAAGCTCTCCCCATTAGAAGCTTCAGATATGGTGCATGTGTTACCACTAGATTCCAGGAATCCAATTATAAGTTATGAGGAAGATGAATGTGGATTCTGGAAAATTGGAAGATTTGGCAAGGAGGTACACACTTTTACCACTCTCATATCTTTATTTGCAAGTTGTGACAGAGAAGACTTGGTAGACCTTTGGAGGTTACTAGAGACCAAGTATGAGGCTGAAGCACCAACTTCAGCCAATGGAATAAAACTTTGGACCACATTCAAAAGAATGTGTGGGACAAAAGAAGAAGATCCTGAAATATGGAAGGATCTTGAAGATGACCTCAGTGGTCTTCAATGGAGGTTATATTCAGCTGCAGGTGTATACCATTTGAGTTCTACAAAGTTTGCTGAGTATTTACTTGTAGATGCTCAGTATTTCATATCCAAGGCTGTTTTGGAGAAGATGAAGGACACCCAGTTGGAGATAGACTATACAAGTGACGTGGCAAAGAATTTGATCAGATTTATTTATTACCAATATGATAAGGTTTGTCAGACTCCTCCAAGTTCTTAATGTTTATTCAGAAACTTGATCATAAGAGTGGATATCAAGTTTAGGGGAGGATTGTTGGGAATAAATTTAGGCCAGAACACTTGAACGCTGACAAGAACAACTCAAGCGTTGACAAGAGTAATGTGAGCGCTGACAGCATAAGCGTTGACAAGATAAAGTCAAGCGTTGACAGATTGAAGACAAGCACTGATGAAAGATGTGAGCTACACGTATATTATATTCTAGATTACTTCTAGTAAGGATAGAAACGACAATGTATTTTCTATGTTTATCTTTACCTAGAATAGTTGATTCGTAGCTTATTGTACAAGACTTCTTGTTCTATAAAAGAAGATCTTTTAGGTTAAAGTTGAATATCAGTTTTCATAGTATTCGCAAGTTAAACCTTTCATTGTAATCAACAAGATTATTCTAATACAAGTGAAAGTTTGTTTAACATCATTGTGTTTTAGATCAAGTGTTAATTCCGCATAACACTTTGTTACTTTATTCATAAGCAAAGGTTTCTCTACGTGTAGTACTTGATCTAATCTCGTTTACACAAAGCTTAATCGATCTAAGTTTGGGATCAACATTACCCATAACTTCTCGGCTCCTCGCACTCCACAATCAAATGGGGTAGTTGAAAGGAAGAATAGGATTCTCCAAGAGATGAGTAGGACGATGTTAAACGAGCAATCTTTGCCTCAAAAGTTTTGGTGCAATGCCGTGGACACATCGACTTATATTCTTAACCGAATTCTTATTCGACCTTTCCTAGGAAAGACCCCCTATGAGATTCTTAAAGGTAAGAAACCCTCATTGGAATACTTTAGGGTGTTTGGAAGCAAGTGCTTTATCCTCAACACCAAAGACTACCTTACCAAGTTTGACCCAAAGTCTTACGAAGGTATCCTTTTAGGTTATTCCCAAACTAGCAAAGCCTACATAGTCCTAAATAGAACCTCGGGGGTTATTGAAGAATCACTCAACGTAACCTTTGATGAAACCCCTCCTTCACCCAAGACACCAACATTGGTTGATGATGACTTGGATGAATTAGAAGTAGTTAAAGCCAAAGAGGTTATAAAAATAGGAGTTGAAGACCTTAGTGTTGAAAAGGAAGTAAACATTAAGGAATCTAGGGATCATACTCTCAATAATGTCATTGGTGACTTAAATCAAAGGACCCTAAGATCTCAAATCCAAAACTAAAGCAACTTCTTTTGTTTTGTCTCCTTGATTGAACCAAAGAATTTTAAAGAAGCTTTGACAGATGAGAGTTGGGTCATTGCGATGCAAGAAGAATTGAATCAATTCGTTGCCAATGATGTTTGGGAACTTGTTCCTCCACCTAGAAGTTCTACCATTATAGGAACCAAATGGGTATTTAGGAATAAGTTAGATGAGAATGGCGTTGTGTCTCGTAACAAGGCTAGACTTGTAGCTCAAGGCTATAATCAACAAGAAGGGATTGATTATGACGAGACATATGCACCGGTAGCTAGATTAGAATCCATTAGAATCCTCTTAGCCTACGCTTGTGCCTTAGATTTTAAGCTTCAACAAATGGATGTAAAGAGTGCATTTCTTAACGGTTTGATCAGTGAGGAGGTATATGTGGCTCAACCTCCCGGCTTCATTGATTTTGAGAAACCGGATCATGTTTACAAGCTTAAGAAAGCACTTTATGGACTCAAACAAGCACCCAAAGCTTGGTATGATAGAATTAAAGCGTTTCTTGTTAAACATGAGTATACCATGGGGATGGTAGACAACACGCTTTTTACAAAGAAGAAAGGTTCTCACCTCATAATTGTACAAATATATGTTGATGACACACAATGGACTGGACTAACCCATGGTGAATCCGAGATAGGATAGATCATGCCCGCATCAAGAAGTTTGATAACCTCTTTTTTGATTACGTCATGGATCTTAGGATTCACCCTTCTTTGGCTTTGAATAGTGGGTTTAAAGTCGTCATCCATGAGAATTTTATGTGTGCAAAAGTGAGGATCAATTCCACGAATATCGGATATTTTCCAAGCAATCGCATTCTTATGATTCTTCAGCACGGCGATAAGTCGGGATTTTTCTTCTTCTTTCAGGTCCTTTCCAATGATGACCGGTAACTTCTTTTTGTCTTCAAGGAAAACGTACTCGAGATGAGACGGGAGATCCTTAAGCTCTAGATCTGGAGGATTTTCGATGGACGGCGTAGTCAACTTCGAATCATCGGTAGAGATAGCCTTAGGAGACTGTGGAGAAATATGGTCCTCATTGAGAAGTTTCTCAATGGTATGAATGTCTTCATCCCAATTGGAGGGAGAATCGTCATATTGCAAATCCACATCTCCTAGGGTTGCTTCAAATTCTTTCAAGAGGAAATCACTTTCTCCAAATGGAGTCAATGACTGAGCAGTTGAGGCAACGGTCTCAACATTGGGTAGAGAAGAGAGATTACTTTTGCAAGCATCATGAAAGTGTTCTTCACAAGCCTCATCAAGAACGTCAATAGCATTAACACTCTCATATGAATAAGGTTGCTTAGAAATCTTACCCATATTGAAGACAATTTTATCGTCACCAACTCTCATGATTATTTCGCCCACGGCTAAATCAATGAGAGTGCGACCGATCCTCAAGAAGGGACGTCCAACGATTAATGGAACACGAGGATCCATCTCGTAGTCAACGACAACAAAATCCGCCGGGAAGGTGAATTTGTCAACGCCAACGAAGACGTCTTCGGCTATCCCTACTGGATAAGCAACCGTACGGTTAGCTAATTCCAAAGTCATTTTGGTGGGGACTAGCTCGGGGAGAGATAATTGATTCCAAACACTTAAAGGCATTAAGTTTATACTAGCACCTAGATCGGCTAGGGCCATGCAATTCTCTACTCCCGGGAAGTTGCAAGGAATTAAGAAGTGACCCGGATCACCAAGTTTGGTGGGCAATTTCCTTAAGAGAACGGCGGAGCAATTCTCATTAAGTTGGGTCTGAGCAATGTCAAGAAGCTTCTCCTTGTCACTAAGAAGATCTTTAAACATCTTCGCGTATTTAGGCATGTGAGCGAGAGCCTTGGCAAAGGAGATGTTAAAATTCAATTGTTTAAAAATTTTGAGAAAGTTTGAAACTTGAATATCATCCTTGCTCTTTTGCTTCTCTTTCCTCAACCTTGAAGGATAAGGTATATCGGATGAAGAGGAAGGCTTTAGGGGAGTAGGATCACTCAAAACCGCGGGTGGTGGGGGAATGGGGGTAGAAGGTAAAGGAGGTGAAGAAAGTTACTCTTTTTCCTTGTTCACAATCACGGGTGGAGGTGTAGGAAGCTCGGGTTCCGTATAACCTTTTCCACTACGAGTGGTGATTGCTTTCATCTCCCCTCTTGGATTCGCAACGGTGTTACTCGGAAGAGTACCCGAAGAAGAGGGTTGATTACCTTGGAAAAGCGAACCTAACATATCACGTAAATTATCCGCTTGAGTGCTGAAAGAGTCTCTCATGTCTGCGCGAATATCATTGCTTTGTTTTGCCATGTCATTCCTTAGCTCGGCTCGAATATCACTCCCTTGTTTCGCCATTTCTCCCTTCAAGTTGATGAATTTACTCTGAAGATTTGTCACCATCTCTCTATTAGTCCTCATGAACGTCTCGACGTCTTGATTCAATGCCATCGGTTGATTGAGAGGTGGAGCTTGGTAAGCTTGAGAATTTCCTTGAGGTGGGTATGGGTTTCTTTGGGATTTATATTGATTGTTAGTACGAGGTTGGGATTGGTTATTTCAGTTGTAGCTTTGTTGTTGGTTTTAGTTTGGAGGAGTAAAACCGGGTGGAGCAAGATAGTTGTTTGAACGATAACTTATCAAGTTACGGTCTCCTTGAGGACGAGCTTGATAGCCTCCCGTGGGATAAGTATTGTATGCCGCGTTAACGTTTTCAGAAAAATTGCCTTGAGTAGAAGGACAATCATTGTAAGAATGAGGACCACCACATGTGTCACAAGAAATAGCAACGGCTTTAGCTTGTTGAGGATGGTTATTAGCCAAAATTTGCATATTTTTGCTCAATTCGATAATGGCTCATTCCATGGCGGACATGTCGGTGGTGGAAGATGTAGATGAGACATTGACTCTCGGTTTAGATCTTGAGGATGCGGATGAATCCCAATTCTTGTGGTGAGTAGTCATGTTTTCAATCAACTCTCTACACTCCTCCGGTCTCCTTTTCATAAAAGTACCACCGGCGGCGGCGTTGATCGTGTCACGATCACGAAAAGTGAGACCATTGTAGAAAGTATCAATGAGAGTGACGGGGAGCATGTTATGGTCCAGACAACGGTCGATCAAATCATTGTAGCATTCCTAAGCATCAAAGAGCGATTCATCATTGTCTTGCATGAATCCACTAATTTGGTTACGAAGGCTCGTGACCATGGATGGTGGGAAGTAGCGTGACAAAAAGCGTTGAGTCATGTCATCCCAAGTATGAATAGAATTCTTTGGGAGACGGTCAAACCATTTTTCGGCATGGTGAGAAAGCGAGTGAGGAAATAGTTGAAGGCGAAGTTCATCCATAGAAACACCGGGTGACTTCATGCTTTGGGTGATGGTAATGAATTTGTCGAGGTGTTTGTTGGCATCATCATCCGGAATTCCGTGAAATGGATTAGTTTGCACTTGTTGGATCATGTGATGCTTCAACGAAAACTCTTGAGCCGTGATGTGCATCGGCGCAATCGGGCCTCCACGTCCGTTCATCGTAGGTTGACACAATTCCTCCATTGTTCGTAAATCAGGTAGGGGAACATTGTTGTTGTTATTGTTATTCAAATTGGGTAGAGGTGGGTTATTATTGTTGTTATGAACAACAACCATATCTAAATCTTCACGAGTCTCGGGCTCAGAATAATTTGAAGATCTAGTACGCATACACCTGCAGAAGAAAAATATACAGAGAGAATATCTATATAATCTTTTTGGTGCAAAACCTTTGGAAAAGATATGATTTTTTAATGTTTTTGTATTTTTGAAAAGTTTTTAAATTTTTATGGGTTATTGAAAATTTTTGTACTTGAAAATAACGTTCCTAAAGGAACGGGTCCCAAAATTCAATGCGTCTCTCACTAGAAACCGTTAATCTTAACGAAAAGAGCCGGCAGCGGCGCCATTTAATACTAGGATTTTACACCAAGTATGAAAAGTTATCGTCCGATCTCTTCGAATTGATTACCGATTAAGAGTGCGACTCAATTGTCTTTTGGTAAACAAGAGAATGGTTTGGTTTGATTATCTAATTCTAGACTTAAAACAAATGATTGTCGTTGAGTAAAGTAGAGGCCTTTGCAAAAATTAAACTAAAGTTATTTAGATAAACACTTAAAATATAAAACTTTGTAAAACTTTAAAACTTTAAAACATGTTCTATCGGAATGTTGCAAATCATTTCTATCGGAATGCACCAAAGTCATAACCATCGGAATAAATATCAAAACAAACCATCAGAATCATCTGAACACCCACCGGAATAATTAAGGTCAAATCTGTCGGAATATACTGTGGTCGTAATATCCAGATCGGAATATTTTAGATCGGAATACAAACTCAATCCTCTCAGTCGCAATGATGTCTATCGTAATATTGCAAATCTGTCGGAATGTTGCTGGCAAAAAATGGGCAGAGTTTTGACTCAAAGTAACCTTAATTACCGTCGGAATATGCGATCGCAACAAGCGATCGCAATCCAGATCGGAATAAGGGGAAAATGTCAAACGATCGCAAAGTAAAACCCTAGTGGGTTATTGCGATCAAAACAAGCAATCCGTCGGAATGTTGAAACTCCCCAAGATTGCGATGGAATGCAAACTTAATCCGAAATTGGTGGCAAGCTTAAAACTCAATAAGCACGTCTAATAAGCTATCTTATCCGAATTTTAAACAACTCAAGAAGCTTGAATTTGACAAGTTTTTAAACATAAAATATCATGAACTTTATGAAAGGGACTTTAAGATGCCTAAAAATTTTGAGAAATCCGAGAACTAATAAGCTAAAACTTGAAATAAGCCAATGAGCATTAAGAGCTTACAGCTTATACGTGTAAGAGCTTATGTGTAAACAAGGAAGATTAACCTTTAACCACGAAAAACATCAAATCAAACGAATGAAGTATGCAATTCGGATCAAAAGATAAAGTAAACCAAGAAATGTAGAAGGAGATTAAAGAACTTAAAACTTAACTTGAACTTGATTAATGGAATCCAAATACAAAAAAAAACTTAAATTTGAAAGATTAAAAGAAAGAAAAGATGAAAGACTTAGTGAGAGAAAGTTTAGAACTTTCTCTCTGTAAAAACTAGAAAGGAAAAATTAAAAGTGCAACTAGCTAACCACCCTCCTAATGTGATTAGGAGGGTATTTATAGGCTAAGTGGGAGGTGAATGTGGGGTGTGCTTCCTTCTTTCTTTTCCTCTCGACTCGATTTAATTCTTTGTCTTTCTCGACGTCGTCTCGGGATTTGAACTCGTCTTAATAATTTTCTTCTATAATTTAGACTTGAGTTCTTCGACTTCATTAAACTTCTGTCTTTAGACTTTTTCTTCGATGAATCTTCAGAATAGGTCTTGGACATCCGTTCTTTAAGCACTCTTGATCTCTTGACTTCGTCTTTTCTCGTTTTTCTTCGATAAAAGCCCGTGAAAGCCCGTGTTTTCTTCCTTTTTCATCTTTTGGTCCTAGAACACAATAAAAACACAAACCACGCATAATTCCGACTTTTACGACATAAAATACACGTTTTGGTCATGTTATTATTTGAAATAAGTGGTAAAAGGATAAGTGTTTTCACACTTATTAAATCCCCTACACTTGACCATTGCAATGCCCTCATGCAATGCATTAATTTTACAGCACGATTTACATTTTCCATCATAAATAACCCACCTTTGCCTTTATTAAATACTAAACTTTTAAGGAAAATAAAAAGATAGAAACAAGTAAAGAAATCAAAGACTTACATTGGGTTTTGGCTGCCATGAACGTTTATCATCCTCAAGTTTTACGTTCCCCATACCAAGCTTAAAAATGAGATCATTGTTATTATAAGTTAGCAAACTAACACGAATTCATGTGGGCTAATTATTTACTTAGACTCCCTTATTCCTAGGTGTATCTCTTATATTTTCTTTTTGTCTTGAATGATCACGAAGATGCATTGTTTGACTTATTTCGATAGTTATTTAGGCCGAAAATAAAGTGAACGATTTAATCAATAGTTAGCTAAAGGACAAAATCTTTTAAAATTGCTTCTCGGGACCTCTTAAAGTTTTGGCATAACTCGCTTCACGATTTGACACCTTTCTCGGACCGATATTTGGTAGCGACTTCATACTTCAAATCTTGAGAGACGTTCTTGAAATTATGGTCTTCTCGTCATAATAGGATTATCTCCACTTGAACTTTTTGAGAGATTCTTCATATTTGGACCACGACTTCTTCATTTTTCTCCAATCTTTATTCTGGACTTTGATATACAACGATCCGCCTCCTTTTAGGACTTGGATCTATTTATCCTCATACCTTGTTAGGGCCTTTTTGGATAGACTTCTCCATGATCTTTTGGGGAGTATTTGCTTTTCGTCGTGTGTCTTGATCCTTCATATTGATTTTCGACAAATGATTCCTCACATCACTTTTGGATCTTTAGCAACAAACTGTAGCCCTCATGCCTTGTTAGGACCTTTTCGGACTCGGCAATCTTCGCATCCCGCTTCAATAAGTTATGCCTTGGCTATGAACTCTAATTAATACCGAGCAACTTTTAAACGATCTTGGTCTAGAAGCTAAGTAACTTTTCAAATCGTACAACCTTATTTATTGCAGATAAATTTATTAACAAGCGATGGGAGAATAGGCTCATAATTAACTCACATAAATTCACGAAAGAATACCAAACTTATAATTGACTCTATCATCTCTCGTCCTCCACAATTAAAATCTCAAGGAATGAGACTCGTGGATGCTTAGTGATGAGACTGCTTTTATACATAGTCTCATCGTCCAAATAGGGCTTAAAATGCATTAAATATCATCAAAATACCCAAATATATGCTTGTGTTTGTTGCTTGTGTATTTTAGGTACGGATATTGAGAAAATGACAAAAGATCACAAGAATCATGCAAAAACGAACACGGGAAACGAAGCCGCTCGATGAACCAAGCCCTAATGAAGAATTTTCCAAAGAAAACCCTTGAAGATTTGAAGAATTATGAAGATTGGTCCTCCAAGTTTGAAGAATTGACACTTTATACCCTTGTATCTTCATAATTACAAGTTTGGTCCCTAAAGTTTGTCAAAATTACAAAAAGGACCCTTAACTTTGAAGAATTGGCAAATTTAGTCCCTCAACAAAACTAAATTGTGAAGAATGGTCCTCTAAGAAGTCAACAAACAAGTCAACACCTTAAAGAATGAAGACATGTCATTAAAAGCCCTTGAGGATTGCCAAAATTGCAAGTTTAGTCCTTAAAACAAGTTTATAAAACTTGTTGTGCCAAAACTGCCAATTTCCCAAAGTTGTTATGTGTAAAAGTGGCGTTGAGGGCATTTAATACAACATGAACAAAATTGGAAAAGTGAGGGGTCAAACCTGCCAGACAACCAAACCCCCACTCTCCACTCATAGCACGCCACCTCACCCACCCAACCAATCAAATCCCTCCCACACTCCACGTCAGATCCCACCAAAAGGGTTTATTTAAAAACGTTTAGGCCTAATTATTTGGAGGTAAACAGATTTTTAAATACCAAATAAGATTAAACCTCAACTGTTTAACCTTCATCCTAGGTATAAACCCTAATCTGATCATGGCGTAAAACAAAGGGGTTTATCCTAATTACTTCCAGATCCTTAATTTACCTAAACCTAATCCTAACCCAATCCCCAGAAAGATGTCACTCTCACTCACATGATCTCTCCAACCCTCCCCTGACCCACACTTTGGCTCCAAGACAAACTCACAGCAGAAAATCAACAACTCACAACAATTTCGTGCTCCCAAAGGATACACCAACGGCCAAGATCATTTTTCACAACTGGCATCTCAGCTACAAGCCAAGATCATCACATGGGTTCTTGGCGAAATTCAAAATTTGGCATCTTCATGGCATCTTCAAAGAATCTCCAAGGGCAATGAAGGAAGTTTACATACTAGGGTTTTAAGTTTCTTTTTGAATTCTAGAAGCATTTGTAGCCTATATAAAGGCACATAGGACTTAGTTTTAAGCTGTTCTTTTTTCTTCTCCTAGGTCAAAACCTTGTAAAGCCATATTTGTTTTGTGAAATAAATTGGTACTGAGTTTGTGACGAGAAAGAAAGAGCCATTTACATTCCTTGCATTTTAATTTTCCAAGTTTAAAGTTCTCTTTTAAGTTTCTGTTGGTGACTCAAGTTTTGAATTTTTCTGAATTTGGTCCAAGGGTTTAAGCTTGTATCATAAGCCTGATAATCTTGTAGATTATCAAGTTTAAGTGAGGGTTTAAGCTTTTGTTGATTTAGTTGTTAGTAGTATTTCAAAAATATATAAAAATCAGTTTCCTTTATTTCTCAAATAAGTCATAACTAGCTTAACTGATAAGCTTGTTTATAGCTTATTTGCATTGTGAAACAGCAATCTTGTGTTTTCCCTTTCTCTTAGCAGGTTTCAAAAGCTCATAATCCTTTTAAGATACATGTGGTGTGTGTGTCAACAGTGACCACCACCACCCTCTCTTTGTCTTGCTTACTTATTCAAATCCAAGGTTCTGCATAGGCCCCAGCCTATTGGAGGTGGTTAAGCAACCACTAAGGGTCCTGGATGTAGGACCCTTAAGGTAGTTTCTTGTTTCCTATTTCAATTTTCAGTTTTTTGAAAATTTTGTGCATTTTGTGTGATTTGCATGCTAAATGGTTAAAGGTTTTTTTAAATGGTTTGATTTGAGTTGTTAGAGTATAGTATGCATGTTAGGATTGATTGGAATCAGATTTGTTGAGTTTTGTATTGATTTGCTTTGAAAAATTGTTTTCAGAAAGTTTAAAGGGGTGTTTGGGATAAGTGTTTAACTTGCATTTTTGTTATTAATCTTGCCTGCAAACCTGTTAAATCCACTCATTGGGTAGTTGTTAGGTATTATTAGTGCTTAAGTTTCAGTTTGGTCAAGTTTTGAACACATTGCATGCTAAAATATTGATAAACATAGCATAATCAGAAACTGCTTTGCTTGATTGCTTTTGTTGAAATTTTATCACCAAATCTTGTTGGTTGTTAGATTGTAGGTCATTTTAGGTTTTTAGATTGCTTACATATCATTTGGTTAGTTTGTATGCATGATTCAAGCATTTGAAAACCATTTGAGTGTCATTTGAACCAGCAACTTGTTTATCAAAAGTGTATGATATATCAGCAAACTTCATTGTGCTATTTTGCTTGATTTTGTGTGAAGTGCTTGTTGATTTAGAGTTTGTACTGACTCCTTATACTCAACTGAGTATAAGGGTGCCATTTGTCCACCAAAAACAACACCAGAATCACAAATCAAGCCCTCTTGATTTAAACTGCACAAGTGAATATAACACTTGTGTTCATCAGAAACTCAGGCAAACCTGGGCACGTTTTTGATTCCAATTTGGCTTAATCTTAGTTAATTTGATTTGGACTTGTGTTTTTGTAGTTTAAATATTTACTGGATTGTGTTTTTTAAAGAAAAAAAAAAGAAAAAAGTTTTTGCAAAAAGGACGTGGCCAGGACTCGAACCTGCGCCACTCCTCTCACACACCAATGCGTTTACCAATTGCCCTAGGGTCTTTGACTGGTAACCCTTTGCAAAGTCTATTATATAAGGTTGATGGATGTAAAATTACCCCTTTAGGAAAAGAAGGCAATAAAATAGGGCAAGTGTGCACGACGATTTAGGAAAACCGTGTGTGAATGACCCTAAGTGAGTTCGTTCTCGAGGAGGCTAGTGCGTTGTGTTAAGAGTTGATATATGATGTTTGTGATTATGAACAAGAAGAAAAGAAATTAGAAAGGAAAGAAGAGACGGTTACGATAATGAATTAAACTACGACGAAAAAGGCGTAAACGTAAAACCGTTAATAGTGCCAAAATTAAAATTTTAACCTAAAAATTCCTAAAAATTACTAAAAATCCCAAATAATATTCTAAGAGTTTACAAAAAATCCAAACTTGCCAAAACCTTTTAATCAATTAAATAATGACTTTTTAATGCTAATTAAAGCCCTAAAAATCACTTTTAATTATTAAAAAGCCCTAAACAAGATTTTATAGTTTGTAAACCTCAAAAATATCCTAATTAAGCTAAAAACTATTTTTAAAAATTTTAAAACCAATTTAAACTATTTTTAAACACTAAAAAACTATTAAAACCTATTAAATCTTAAATTAATTCTAAAAATTAATTGAAAAGTCTAGAAAATATTTGGAAAGTGACAAAACTCCTAATTTAATGTCCTTAACCTAGGAAAAATGTAAAAAGTAGAAAAATAAAACTTTCTATTTTTATGAATAAAATAACATTAAAATAATCTAAAAAATTAAAAGTTTATAAATAAATTCTAAAAAATTCTCAAAAATCCTAAATATTCTAACTAAGATAAAAATGCAAATTAAAGTTCCTAAAACCTATTTATTAATTTTATATTAATTTTTAAAGTTGACTAAAAACCCTAAAATTAAATAAAATTAAAAATAAGACTTTTTAAAAACTTTTTTAAATGTAAACCTCAAATAACTTAATTAAAACCTAAAAACTATTTTTTCTGGATTTTTAAAATAGTTTTTACTATTTTTAATCTACTTTACGAAATTTAAATCTAAAAATAATTATAGCAAATTAAATAAAAACGGGAAAAATCTACTTTCTATTAAGAAAAGTCCTAAATCCTACAAAGTTCACAAAAAAAATGAAAAGAACAATAATTCAGTGACCAATAAGCTAGAAATGGTGGGATAAGTCACGATTTCTTAATATTAAGCACTTCTTAAAACCTCTATAAGTAATGGGCCTTGCCTATCTTTACACAAGATTAAGGCTAGCACACTGGTAAGGGCCCTGAACCCTCCAACGAGAGGTCAGGGGTTCGAAGCCAGGCTAGTGGTTTTAGTTTTTGAATTATTTTTTTTTTTAATTCCTTTTTACCCACTTGTGTTGACAGACACTTAACCACCAAAATATCAAATCTCTACTCAAAAGCCTACGAATTTAACAGATAAAACACTCAAAACTGCTCAGACCTAGCTCCTTTTCTTTTTACTTTCTCTTTTAAAACACTTGTACTCAGAAACCTGGGAACTCCCAAACACAAACACAAGATCAAAAATTACTCAATTACAGTCTCAAATCCACGCTCAAAACCACCAGATTGATAGTCCACTCTATTCTTTACTTACTTGTTAACAGTGGGCAAATGCCACCCTATTTTATCTGCTTTGAGTTCTTTTTGGACAGACAAAACCCCCTCACTTGCAGTTGGCTTGTGGGGGGCATATAAAGCGAGCAGTAAACAAAAACGAACTCGAACACAGGCAGACTGATACACAAGCAAGAAATAAGGCAGCAAATAGGTGCAAGCACTTATGTAAATCAGCTTGATGACATATGTAGAACATACGATTTCAAATAAATCAGCAGGCAAACATTGAGTAGGACTAGCTCCGCTTAGACTGAGGGCAAACAAACATAACAGGCTATCGTGAAATCCTAGTTGATGTCTCTAATCGCCAAGATTAAACACATTAAATAAAAAGAACACTACCTAGTATACTTACTGATTACAATCAATTTCAAACTCAAGACACTTATCAATCCAAAATCAGTACCTTGAAACTACCAAACTCGACAGTCAACAATCGATCTCACAGCAAGATTAATGAACTCAACACGTACAGTTTTAACAAACCTTAAGGTTAACAGAAAGCATAAACTTGAAACTATCAAAACTTCAAAATTGTTACCGACACCTAGCAATCTTTAACTTGAAACTGATTTTACTTAACAAGCATGAATTCAAGCAGAGATTAGAACAAGAATAATCAGCAGAGCATAACACGACTGTCACAATTATCTAACCACAGAAAAATTGAACTAGTTACGCTAATTTATAAGAATCATGCAGAATAGACTAGAATTCTATCAAAACGACAAAAAATGCTATCATTAAGCTAAAGAAACAAGACCTATATTAATTTACTGCTTACTCAAGAAACCTTAACAGAACAAAACCAAACCTTAATAACTATCAAACTGACAAGCAATTAACACTCAAGCAAAATTACACAATTTAGCAGGAATACATAAAAAAAATAAGTAAAGGTCGAGAATGCGATACCTACCCTTGTTTGCATCCAACAAGGGTCAGCTAAGCTCCCCTGACCTCAACCAACAACTAGGTGAGGCAGGGGTGTCTTGGACAATAAAGGATTGAGGGGTGGTTCGTTGGGGTTCAACAGCTGAACCGAAGCACCCCAAATATGAGAATAAGGCTGCTAAGAAATAAAAAGAAATTCAAGAATCAAGACCTATGGTCTTGATTCAGTAAGTTCACAATAGACACGAATAACTTTTTTTTTTTATCTTTTCAAGAACACTCAAATACTAAAGTTTAAATGAATACTGATGATAACTTAAAACCAGAAAATTTTTAAAACACTTCTACTCACTTACTGATTAACTTAAACAAGAAAAACTCACAACTCGAATTTAAAAACAATCAACTTAAATCATAAAACATAAACTTAAAATGGAACTCAGATGTAATTAAAAACTGCAAACTTTCATTCATAAAAAGGGGTTTTTACATAAAAATCTGAGACAAGGGAAAAAATGGGATACCACAAGTTGGTCCTCATTTATAGACCCCCTCAGATCGTTCTAGAATCGAAAGAAAAAGAAACCCTAATCTAATGAATTTCCAACTTTACCCTTGTTTGAAGATGCGAATATGCTGATCTTTATCCCATCTTTTGAATGATCCTTGAAAACCATGTGCAAATCTCTTGGACGTTTGTGATAGACAGGCTGGATACATCAATCTTGAGCGTTTGATTTCGTTTGGAGGACACGAAACCTTTGAGAGTCGTTGATTCTCTGGTGTGCCATTGTCTTTTTACCAATGGGTGGGGTTTTGGGGACCAGGGAGTGAGAGTGATGGGGGATTAAAAGTGGGGTTTGGATTAATCCATGATCAATCACTGATCTGAATAGATCAAGTCTTAATCATGAATTTTTAATTTGGGGAAAAATTAGGGTTTATAGGGAAAAAAGTGTGTTTTGATCTTTTCAGAGTGGGTTAAATGTGTTTAAGGGGAAAAACACGTTCAATATTAAACGTGTGTTATAAACTTAATGGGTCAACCGGGTTTGGGGTATGGGTATTGGGTAAACGGGTTTTTGAGTTGGGTTATGGTGACGTGTCCGATCTTGGTTGGGTGGTGGAGTTTGATTGTTTCCCAAGATTGCCCCCTCATGTTCTTTCTTCTTTACACTTTGGTCAAATCAGCTTAAAACCTTAAATCCTTTGTTAATAGGTTTGGCAAGTTTACATTTTTGGCACAACCTTTTATAAACTTTTTCCAAAGGGTTTTAAATGCACAAATTGTACTCTTCAAGGGCCATTCTTGTAATGTCTTCAAACTTCAAGGTCTTTGACATGTTTGTTGACTTCTTGGAGGACCATTATTGACAATTTAGTTTTGTTGAGGGACTAAATTTGCCAATTCTTCAAAGTTAAGGGTCCTTTTTGTAATTTTGACAAACTTTAGGGACCAAACTTGTAATTATGAAGATACAAGGGTATAAAGTGTCAATTCTTCAAAGTTAGAGGACCAATATTCTTCAAATCTTCTAGGGTTTTCTTTGGAAAATTCTTCATTAGGGCTTGGTTCATCGTGCGGCTTCGTTTCCCGTGTTCGTTTTTGCGTGATTCTTGTGATCTTTTGTCATTTTCTCAATATCCGTACCTAAAACACACAAGCAACAAACACAAGCATATATTTGGGTATTTTGATGATATTTAATGTATTTTAAGCCTAATTTGGACGATGAGACTATGTATAAAAGCAGTCTCATCACTCCCCCATACTAAACCATTGCCGTGCCCTCACGCAATGCTAGAATAAAGTATCGTAGCATCTCCAAAATTCATTTTTTATTCACTTTATTAGAATGATAAACTAGCTACTACTACTATTACTACTACTTGTGTTATAGACATAATGTATGATTTTCATCGCAAAATGGGACGTTTAGGTTCATAGAATAAGAACACGTGAATGCTTCGTTAGAAATAATTTCATCGTCCTCGATTTTCACTTCAATTCCATGCTAAGCGTGCAACGAGATCATTGTCATTATAAGTTAGTAATGCTAACACTACTTATATGCCCTAATCACGTACTTATCCTCCCATTATTCCTAAGTTGTATCTCTTATATTTTATTATGTCTTAATGATCACGAGGATACATCATTGACTTATGCGATAATAGAGATTTAGGTCTAAAAATAGAGTCCTAACGGTGTAACTAAGACCATCAAATCAATAACCCCTCCTAATAGACAACGATGTTAAAAAATTAAGTTGACAAGAAGAATCGATAAACACGGTTTTATAACGGTTTTGAACATGAGACTTATTACCAAGACTTTTATACGCCCCCTAACGGAAGGACCTTATTATCTTTGGTTTACCTCCATCTTTTATTCAACTTCGCCATGAAGCTTTTATTATGACTTCGGTCTTGCCTTGCCTTTTATTATCCGCCTCATCGGTGGTTTTATTAGCCAAAGACGTATATCCTCACGCTAAAGCGAATTTTGGATCTTTAAAGCTTCGAAGATTAAGGCTTGATTCACTTTCAATTTTGCATAGATTTTAGGCCTTGTGGGGCTTCAAATTGTTTGCTTGATTTAGGTGAGCACTTGAAATCTTATTATTGGGTGAAGCTTTCGATTATTCGGGTGCCAATACTTCAAAACCGTGACGCTGGCGATACCTTAATGTCTTCCCAATTTAATTACACGGAAGCTACTAGAAAAGACTAGAAACCCAACAATCCTAACTAAACCGCTAAGTCAATATTTATTAAGCAAAAAATATTTACAAGCGAAGGGAGAATAAGCAAACAACGAGAACACATGAGTTTTTGAAAGAATACGAGTACTCTACGTTTATCATAGTAACTTATAATTAACTCTATCATTTCTCGTCCTCATTTAAGAGACTTAGCCTAATGTGTAGTTAAGGAATCAAAGCTAAGTGCTCAACACGCACGGTCGAGTCAAAAATTACTCTTATTCTCTCCATCGGAAAACCTACATTCGTGTCTTCAAACACTTATAAAACATGAGAAAAATTTTAAAATTTGGCCATTTTTAGCCTTATTTTGCAACAAAACGATAAACAAAAAGATAAACTTTGGAAAGCGTGAAGGTTTGGCAAGGCAAGTATCTATTCATCCCCCCCATACTAAAGTTAAACATTGTCCTCAATGTTTCGAGTCTAGGGGTGCACACACCCCCATACTAGAGACGTAGTCGAATGCCTAATCTAGCATGGAAAGGGTGTAACCATTAAATTAATAGCCGTTTATGAAGTGTGATAATAACCTATGGTTAGAACATCAAAAGGATATCATGGATATTGAGAAATGTCTCCAAAGCAAACGATCGAGTGCTCCCATAAAACGAACACGAGAGGCTCCAATCATGAAGATCATGATCTAAAAACCACATATCACAAACAACCACGGAACAAAGGTTGGAAGGGCACGAATCCCCACACATAAGCTACATTAGAAAGCGATAATATGTACATAGGATAAGCATGGGACTCCCCCACGAGGCACCTCGTTTTTGATTACCGAGTCATGAGCTCGACTCGATCCCCTCAATACTAATTATCATTAGGGAAGGTGACTTGGTCGAGGTAGTTCAAGGATGGAACTTCCCCGCCAAAGTAGTGCTTCAACCTATGTCCATTCACCTTGAAGTTAGGACCATCATCTTGAGCTAGCTCGATGGTCCCATAAGGAAACACTTGAGTCACGGTGAATGGACCGGACCAACGGGATTTTAGTTTACCGGAAAAGATTTTCAATCTTGAATTAAAAAGTAAAACTTGATCCCCAATGTTAAAAACTCGGTTTTTAATTTTTGAATCATGCAACTTTTTAGTTTTCTCTTTGTAAATCAATGAATTTTCATAAGCAATATCCCTTAATTCATCCAATTCATTTAATTGCATTTTCCGGTGTTTTCCCGCGGTCTCCATGTCATCATTACAATGCTTTAGGGCCCAATAAGCCTTGTGTTCTAATTCGATAGGAAAATGACAATTCTTTCCATACACAAGCTTATAGGGAGTGCACCCAATGGGTGTCTTATGAGCGGTCCTAAAGGCCCACAAAGCATCGTCCAACTTATCCGACCAAGATTGTCGGTTTTCTCCTACGGATCTCTCCAAGATCCTCTTCAAAGCACGGTTTGAAACCTCGACTTGCCCACTCGTTTGTGGGTGATAAGCCGTAGAAAGATGATGTGTAACCCCATATTTCCTTAAGACTCTTTCGAATTGGTCATTACAAAAATGGGTTCCACGATCGCTTATGATAGCACGAGGGGTTCCAAACCTAGCAAACAAACTTTTCAAGAACTTAACTACCACACGAGCATCATTGGTGGGCAAGGCCTTCGCCTCCACCCACTTAGAAAGGTAGTCAACCGCAACGAGAATGTACTTATTACCACGAGATGATGGGAACGGCCCCATAAAGTCTATGCCCCAAACGTCAAAGATCTCACATACTTGAATGATATTTTGCGGCATTTCATCTTTTTGTGAGGCTTTTCCTTGTCGTTGGCATGCATCACACGACTTCACAAGATCTTGTGCATCTCGGTAAATAGTAGGCCAAAAGAAGCCGGCATCAAACACCTTTTTAGCCGTGAGATTAGCACCGTGGTGACCAC
The DNA here is from genome assembly GCA_025667525.1 of Glebionis coronaria. NCBI lineage: Eukaryota > Viridiplantae > Streptophyta > Magnoliopsida > Asterales > Asteraceae > Glebionis > Glebionis coronaria. Next base: position 381,027,055 of record CM046875.1, read on the forward strand.
CCGTGGGTCCCTCATGGCAAGCTCTAAGGATGTTAGAAGCTTCGGTGCCAAATACACATAGGCGGATGATTTGATCCGCACAAGTTCGAAACAAGTAAGGGTCGTTCCAAAAATAGAACTTGACATCACGAAAGAATTTTCGTTTTTCTTGAGTTGTCATACCCTTAATGATGAAGTTACCCGCATGGTAATTTGCAAAATCCGCAAACCATGGGGTAGAAGAATCAAGTTTGGAATTCACTACACCAAGTGTCTCGAGCGGAAATGTTTCGGTGATTTCCTTAGGCTCGTAAACACTTTGGTGAGGATCTTCCAAACGAGAGAGATGATCGGCCGCTAGATTCTCGGCTCCTTTTTTGTCAACGATTTTGTGATCAAATTCTTGAAGGAGGAGAATCCAACGAAGTAATCTCGGCTTTGCATCTTGTTTAGCCATGAGATACTTGATAGCCGAATGGTCCGTATACACTATGCATTTCGTCAAGACGAGATAAGGTCGGAATTTCTCAAATGCATACACCACGGCAAGGAATTCCTTTTCCGTTGTAGTGTATTTAAGTTGAGCCTCGGTCATCGTCTTGCTAGCATAGTGAATAGGCAAGAAGTGCTTATCATGACGTTGCCCCAAAACGGCCCCTATAGCGTAATCACTAGCATCACATATTAGCTCAAAGGGGAGGTTCCAATTGGGAGCAACAAGAATGGGAGCTTCGGTAAGTTTCCTCTTAAGGATCTCAAAGGCTCGTACACAATCTTCGTCAAAGACAAAATGTGCTTCTTTTTCAAGAAGATGTGTAATGGGTCGAGAAATCTTCGAGAAATCCTTGATGAATCGTCGATAAAAGCCCGCGTGGCCTAGGAAACTCCTAACTCCTTTGACGGTTTTGGGATGAGGTAATTTGGCGGTGACGTCTACCTTAGCTTGATCTACCTCAATCCCCGCTTTCGAGACCTTGTGCCCTAAGACGATTCCACTTTTAACCATAAAATGACACTTTTCCCAATTGAGCACAAGGTTGGTTTCCTCACAACGTTTTAACATTCTCTCTAGGTTCGACAAACACGAAGTGAAAGAATCACCAAACACGGAAAAGTCATCCATGAAGACTTCCATCGTCTTCTCGATCATATCATGAAAAATAGCCATCATGCATCGTTGAAAAGTTCCCGGTGCATTGCAAAGTCCGAATGGCATTCTACGATAGGCAAACGTTCCATATGGACACGTAAACGTAGTTTTTTCTTGATCACGAGGATCGATGGGAATTTGGAAGTAACCGGAAAAACCATCTAAAAAGCAATAGAAATCGTTTCCCGCAAGACGCTCCAACATTTGGTCCATGAAGGGCAAGGGAAAATGGTCTTTTCGAGTGGCTTCATTCAACTTTCGATAGTCAATGCACACTCTCCATCCGGTCACGAGTCTAGTGGGAATCAACTCGTTGGCATCGTTTGGCACAACGGTCATCCCTCCCTTTTTAGGGACACAATGAATAGGACTCACCCAAGGGCTATCGGAAATAGGGTAAATCATTCCCGCGTCAAGGAGTTTAAGGACCTCCTTTTTGATGACGTCGTGAATTTTGGGGTTCACCCTCCTTTGACTTTGGATTGTGGGCTTGAAATCCTCCTCCATTAAGATTTTGTGGGTACAAAACTTGGGATCGATTCCCTTAATGTCGGATAACTTCCACGCAATCGCCCCTTTGTGATCCTTAAGAACATCGACAAGTGCGGTTTTTTCATCATTCGAAAGTTCCTTCGCAATAATAACGGCAACTTGTCGTCCTCCTCCAAATAGACATATTCGAGGTGAGGAGGTAAATCTTTCAACTCGAGGATAGGTGGTTCCTCAAGTGAAGATTTGGGCTCGATACTCATAACCTCCTCGGATGGAGGAAATGGGAAATCGTTGAGAAAATCCTTGATAATCGAGAAGTCCTCATCGTTGTCGAGGTCTTCGTCACAAGTACGTGGAACATCAAATTCTTCCAACGTAAAACCACCACCTTCGAAAGGAGTGAAGGTTGGTGTCGAATTATCAAGAATTGGATCTAACATAGTGGGATTGCCACTAGTTTCTTCATCACCAAACCCTAAAACTTCTTGTGAAAATTCCTCGCAAACCACGTCGATCATATCAACGAGGTTTATGGTAGCAACAGAATAAACATGAGAAAGTTGAGAATTTTGAGTTGCGTTTATAACAAGTTCCTCGTCGTTGAAACGTAAGGTGATCTTTCTAGCATGCACATCAATTAAAGCCATAGACGTATCTAAAAACGAACGACCTAAAATAAGAGGAACTTGAGGATCCGTGGGGATGTCAACAACAATAAAGTCTATGGGATAGTAGAACTTCCCCACTTTCACAAAAACGTCTTCCGCCAAACCACATGCAAGAATCGTGGAATGGTCGGCCAACTCAATAGACATTCTTGAAGGAGTAAGATTAGGAAGATTGAGCGACTTGAAGATTGCAAGTGGCATCAAGTTAATGCTAGCACCAAGATCGGCCAAGGCATAGCATTCTTCCATATCTTGAATTGCACAAGGGATCAAAAATTTACCGGGATCACCGACTTTTTGAGGTATGCGATTAAGATAAACCGACGAACAACTAGACATTTGGTGCAATTTTTCCTTGTTGTTCAACATACTCTTAAAGTTAGCGGCAAATCGAGGCATCATGACCAAAGCATCGGCGAAACTCACATTAAAGTGCAAATCACGAAACATTTTCATAAAAAGCTCAAATTGATAGTTATCGCGCTCTTGTCGTTTCTCCTTCCTAAGTCTCGATGGGTAAGGCAAGGGTGGTGTGGGTTGGGGCATAGGCATAGCCTTTGGAATCTCGGGTTCCAAAATGGGTGATGGGTCAACCGTAGGTGTGGCATGAGCGGTACTTTGTGGGATTGAAATATGCTCCTTTTCGACCACCACCTCGGGTTCTTCCTCAATTTCCTCCACCGTTGGAGTAATTGTTGAGGAGTCGGTTCTTTAAGTGTCTTACCACTTCGTGTGGTAATCACTTTCATCTCTCCCTTCGGGTTTGAAACGGTGTTACTAGGCAAACTACTCGAAGTAGAGGCTTTGTTTCCCATTACGGCTTCTAAAATTGCATTAAGCTTAGCATCTTGACTATTAAACTTCAAATCTTGGCTAGCGGCTTTTTGGTCAGTTCTTTGTTCAAGCCTAGCATGAATTTTCTCTATCTTGTTGTTTAGACCTCGAATTTGGTTAGCAAAATCATTTTTCAATTCATTTCTCATGGCTAGATTTTCCTTAATAAAATTAGCTAACTCCTTTGCATTCTTAGCCGTGTCCCTAGCTTGAGTAGCCATTTGCTCTTGAATGTTTTCCAAAATCTTATCATTTGAAGTAGTGTAATTCAAAAAGTCCATTGGAAGTTCTTTAGTATTTTGAAGACCTTGACTCGTGTTTTGAAAATTACGGTTTTGATTTTGATTTTGCAATTGGCTACTACTACTCCCTTGATTCCCATAGTTGTTATTACCCTTAAAATTGTTCCTTTGATTGCTTTGGTAACCAACTTGATTGTTTCGATAATTGTTAGCATTTTGATTTGGTGAAAAACCCGGTGGAGTCAATTGATTAGTGCGAGGAACTTGACCGTTTTGGTTATAAGTTCCCGCGGCCGCGAAGGCACTCGAAGTGTTACCACCGTTGGTAATGCACTCGGAATAATCGTGAGCTCCACCATAATACATACAAGAAACCTCAACCGCTTTAATCGTAGCGGGAGCGGGTTGTTCACCAACTTTAAACTCAACTAACAAGCCTTTCACTATATCAAAAATTTTGTTCTCCAAATTAGCCTCGACTTGGCAAGCATCAACGGTGTGTGACAAACTAGGTGAAGATGAAGACGAAGCCTTACGAACACTCGACGTGCTACGAGGACTATACACCTTAGACCTATTCTCAATAATTAACAATGCTTCCTCGACCGTTTTACACAAAAAATTACCACCCGCGGCGGCATTAAGATAATCACGCTCATGATCGTTCAAGCCATTGTAAAAAGTGTCTATTTGATGCAAGTCGGAAAAACCATGATGAGGACATTCGTGCAACATTTCCTTAAACCTATTCCAAGCCATTGAAAAACTCTCATTATACTCTTGCGAAAACTTTGAAATCTCGTTTTTCAAGTGCGTAGTCTTAGAGGGCGGAAAAAATTGGTTCACGAATTTTGAAACGAGATCCTTCCACGTCAGTATAGAATTGGGTGGCTCTTTCTCTAACCAAATTTTTGCGGCCCCGCTAAGGAATACGGAAAAAGCATCATCTTAATCGAGTCGTTTGAGACGTCCTTAAACTTGCACGTGGCGGTGAGACGATTAAATTGGCGAATGTGGTTATGAGGGTTGTCCTTTTCGTCCCCTCGAAACTTGTTGTTTTGAATCATGGACAACAAACCCATCTTAACCTCAAAATTCTCCGCAAGGATAGCGGGAATCACAATCGCTTCTCCATAACCCTCGGTGGGTGCTTGAAGCAACTCCATCATAGTTCGATTAGCCATGGGTGCTTCTTTCACTACAATGGGTTCGTCAATAGGAGAGTCCTCACTAGTAGGAGTGAGTGATTTGTTTCTTCGTTTACGAGCACGTCTTGCTTTAGAGCGAGTTTGCATAAACGTCACGTACAACGAGAAGGCGAGCAAAGAAGATTCTTTTTTGGTGTTTTTACTTTTTCAATTTTTTTTTTGTGGTTTTTGATTGTTTTTAACTTTTTTTGGATTTTTGGTGAAATGTATTAAGTAGACAATGAGTCCACAAATCTCCTCCTTAATCAAATCTCTTGATTAAAAAGGCCTCAAGGAATGAAAACGAACACGTTAAGTGAACGCCTTCGATGACTTTAGAACGATGGTGGAACACCAAATCGTTTAAGAGGGTTTAATCAAATGAAACCAAGAAAATATATATGATACGTAAGTAATACTTTGGGCGGCAAAACCCTCGATTCACTCTCAAAATCAAATACGCACAAGCAAGCGGAGGAAACGAGGCGGCGCGAAGCACTTAAGAGCCTTTTTCCTTTAGGTCGTGAAATACAACCGCCTTATACCCACCTTATAGTTTGTATTATCAAGATTAAGCTTCACGAAAGTATTTATCTATTTTTGCCTTTTTTCTTAGGTTTGAGATTCGAATACAATGATCGAGTGATGAAATCCCGAATCAAGGTTGTGATTGCTCACGTATTTGGAGTACTTGTGAATTTATTGTTCTACGTATACAATATAGTAATAATATTCACTCAAAAACCGAGAAAACGATAATACGTATTAATAGAGTGCTATTAATACAAATACTTTTATGGCTATATATAAAAACAACAATGGTTCAACCAAAACACAACACGCCTCCCCGGCAGCGGCGCCAAAATGATGGATGTAAAATTACCCCTTTAGGAAAAGAAGGCAATAAAATAGGGCAAGTGTGCACGACGATTTAGGAAAACCGTGTGTGAATGACCCTAAGTGAGTTCGTTCTCGAGGAGGCTAGTGCGTTGTGTTAAGAGTTGATATATGATGTTTGTGATTATGAACAAGAAGAAAAGAAATTAGAAAGGAAAGAAGAGACGGTTACGATAATGAATTAAACTACGACGAAAAAGGCGTAAACGTAAAACCGTAAATAGTGCCAAAATTAAAATTTTAACCTAAAAATTCCTAAAAATTACTAAAAATCCCAAATAATATTCTAAGAGTTTACAAAAAATCCAAACTTGCCAAAACCTTTTAATCAATTAAATAATGACTTTTTAATGCTAATTAAAGCCCTAAAAATCACTTTTAATTATTAAAAAGCCCTAAACAAGATTTTATAGTTTGTAAACCTCAAAAATATCCTAATTAAGCTAAAAACTATTTTTAAAAATTTTAAAACCAATTTAAACTATTTTTAAACACTAAAAAACTATTAAAACCTATTAAATCTTAAATTAATTCTAAAAATTAATTGAAAAGTCTAGAAAATATTTGGAAAGTGACAAAACTCCTAATTTAATGTCCTTAACCTAGGAAAAATGTAAAAAGTAGAAAAATAAAACTTTCTATTTTTATGAATAAAATAACATTAAAATAGTCTAAAAAAATAAAAGTTTATAAATAAATTCTAAAAAATTCTCAAAAATCCTAAATATTCTAACTAAGATAAAAATGCAAATTAAAGTTCCTAAAACCTTTTTATTAATTTTATATTAATTTTTAAAGTTGTCTAAAAACCCTAAAATTAAATAAAATTAAAAATAAGACTTTTTAAAAACTTTTTTAAATGTAAACCTCAAATAACTTAATTAAAACCTAAAAACTATTTTTCTGGATTTTTAAAATACTTTTTACTATTTTTAATCTACTTTACGAAATTTAAATCTAAAAATAATTATAGCAAATTAAATAAAAACGGGAAAAATCTACTTTCTATTAAGAAAAATCCTAAATCCTACAAAGTTCACAAAAAAAAATGAAAAGAACCATAATTCAGTGACCAATAAGCTAGAAATGGTGGGATAAGTCACGGTTTCTTAATATTAAGCACTTCTTAAAACCTCTATAAGTAATGGGCCTTGCCTATCTTTACACAAGATTAAGGCTAGCACACTGGTAAGGGCCCTGAACCCTCCAACGAGAGGTCAGGGGTTCGAAGCCAGGCTAGTGGTTTTAGTTTTTGAAATTTTTTTTTTTTTTTTTTAATTCCTTTTTACCCACTTGTGTTGACAGACACTTAACCACCAAAATATCAAATCTCTACTCAAAAGCCTACGAATTTAACAGATAAAACACTCAAAACTGCTCAGACCTAGCTCCTTTTCTTTTTACTTTCTCTTTTAAAACACTTGTACTCAGAAACCTGGGAACTCCCAAACACAAACACAAGATAAAAAATTACTCAATTACAGTCTCAAATCCACGCTCAAAACCACCAGATTGATAGTCCACTCTATTCTTTACTTACTTGTTAACAGTGGGCAAATGCCACCCTATTTTATCTGCTTTGAGTTCTTTTTGGACAGACAAAACCCCCTCACTTGCAGTTGGCTTGTGGGGGCGTATAAAGCGAGCAGTAAACAAAAACGAACTCGAACACAGGCAGACTGATACACAAGCAAGAAATAAGGCAGCAAATAGGTGCAAGCACTTATGTAAATCAGCTTGATGACATATGTAGAACATACGATTTCAAATAAATCAGCAGGCAAACATTGAGTAGGACTAGCTCCGCTTAGACTGAGGGCAAACAAACATAACAGGCTATCGTGAAATCCTAGTTGATGTCTCTAATCGCCAAGATTAAACACATTAAATAAAAAGAACACTACCTAGTATACTTACTGATTACAATCAATTTCAAACTCAAGACACTTATCAATCCAAAATCAGTACCTTGAAACTACCAAACTCGACAGTCAACAATCGATCTCACAGCAAGATTAATGAACTCAACACGTACAGTTTTAACAAACCTTAAGGTTAACAGAAAGCATAAACTTGAAACTATCAAAACTTCAAAATTGTTACCGACACCTAGCAATCTTTAACTTGAAACTAATTTTACTTAACAAGCATGAATTCAAGCAGATATTAGAACAAGAATAATCAGCAGAGCATAACACGACTGTCACAATTATCTAACCACAGAAAACTTGAACTAGTTACGCTAATTTATAAGAATCATGTAGAATAGACTAGAATTCTATCAAAACGACCAAAAATGCTATCATTAAGCTAAAGAAACAAGACCTATATTAATTTACTACTTACTCAAGAAACCTTAACAGAACAAAACCAAACCTTAATAACTATCAAACTGACAAGCAATTAACACTCAAGCAAAATTACACAATTTAGCAGGAATACATAAAAAAAATAAGTAAAGGTCGAGAATGCGATACCTACCCTTGTTTGCATCCAACAAAGGTCAGCTAAGCTCCCCTGACCTCAACCAACAACTAGGTGAGGCAGGGATGTCTTGGACAATAAAGGATTGAGGGGTGGTTCGTTGGGGTTCAACAGCTGAACCGAAGCACCCCAAATATGAGAATAAGGCTGCTAAGAAATAAAAAGAAATTCAAGAATCAAGACCTATGGTCTTGATTCAGTAAGTTCACAATATAAACGAATAACTTTTTTTTTTTTTATCTTTTCAAGAACACTCAAATACTAAAGTTTAAATGAATACTGATGATAACTTAAAACCAGAAAATTTTTAAAACACTTCTACTAACTTACTGATTAACTTAAACAAGAAAAACTCACAACTCGAATTTAAAAACAATCAACTTAAATCATAAAACATAAACTTAAAATGGAACTCGGATGTAATTAAAAACTGCAAACTTTCATTCATAAAAAGGGGTTTTTACATAAAAATCCGAGACAAGGGAAAAAATGGGATACCACAAGTTGGTCCTCATTTATAGACCCCCTCAGATCGTTCTAGAATCGAAAGAAAAAGAAACCCTAATCTAATGAATTTCCAACTTTACCCTTGTTTGAAGATGCGAATATGCTGATCTTTATCCCATCTTTTGAATGATCCTTGAAAACCATGTGCAAATCTCTTGGACGTTTGTGATAGACAGGCTGGATACATCAATCTTGAGCGTTTGATTTCGTTTGGAGGACACGAAACCTTTGAGAGTCGTTGATTCTCTGGTGTGCCTTTGTCTTTTTGCCAATGGGTGGGGTTTTGGGGACCAGGGAGTGAGAGTGATGGGGGATTAAAAGTGGGGTTTGGATTAATCCATGATCAATCACTGATCTGGAATAGATCAAGTCTTAATCATGAATTTTTAATTTGGGGAAAAATTAGGGTTTATAGGGAAAAAAGTGTGGTTTGATCTTTTCAGAGTGGGTTAAATGTGTTTAAGGGGAAAAACACGTTTAATATTAAACGTGTGTTATAAACTTAATGGGTCAACCGGGTTTGGGGTATGGGTATTGGGTAAACGGGTTTTTAAGTTGGGTTATGGTGACGTGTCAGATCTTGGTTGGGTGGTGGAGTTTGATTGTTTCCCAAGATTGCCCCCTCATGTTCTTTCTTCTTTACGCTTTGGTCAAATCAGCTTAAAACCTTAAATCCTTTGTTAATAGGTTTGGCAAGTTTACATTTTTGGCACAACCTTTTATAAACTTTTTCCAAAGGGTTTTAAATGCACAAATTGTACTCTTCAAGGGCCATTCTTGTAATGTCTTCAAACTTCAAGGTCTTTGACTTGTTTGTTGACTTCTTGGAGGACCATTATTGACAATTTAGTTTTGTTGAGGGACTAAATTTGCCAATTCTTCAAAGTTAAGGGTCCTTTTTGTAATTTTGACAAACTTTAGGGACCAAACTTGTAATTATGAAGATACAAGGGTATAAAGTGTCAATTCTTCAAAGTTAGAGGACCAATATTCTTCAAATCTTCTAGGGTTTTCTTTGGAAAATTCTTCATTAGGGCTTGGTTCATCGTGCGGCTTCGTTTCTCGTGTTCGTTTTTGCGTGATTCTTGTGATCTTTTGTCATTTTCTCAATATCCGTACCTAAAACACACAAGCAACAAACACAAGCATATATTTGGGTATTTTGATGATATTTAATGTATTTTAAGCCTAATTTGGACGATGAGACTATGTATAAAAGCAGTCTCATCAAAGGTGTGTTTGTTTTTGGGCTTATTTAGCTAACAGCTTATAAATAAGCTTTTTCTGGCTTATTTCTTTGAGGTTTTTACCAATTAGTATTTTTCTTAGGATTGTATTAGGGTTTTTGACTTTTCGGTCCAAAAAGTATATTTTTCCCTTTATTAATTAATTTATTAGGATTATTTTAAGTTTTTATTTTAGAAAGTCATTAAAAAATAGAAAAAGGTATATTAAAAATCTAAAAAAATAGTTTTTAGGTTTTTAATCATATTCTTGAGGTTTTCAGCTATTTAAGTTTTCAAATTAGCTTATTTTTTATTTTATTGGATTTTAGGGTTTTTAGCTAACTTTAAAATTTAATATAAAATTATAAAATAGGTTTCATAAAATTTTAATTGCATTTTTATCTTAGTTACAATATTATAGATTTTTGGTAATTTTTTAGATTTTATTTATGAACTTTGGATTTTTTTGATTATTTTAATATTATTTTATTATTAAAAATTGAAGTTTTATTTTTTTTTAGTTTTTACATTTTTCCTAGGTTAAGTACACTTAATTAGGAGTTTTGTCACTTTCCAAATATTTTTAGGACTTTTCATTTATTTTCTAGAGTTAATTTAAGATTTAATTGATTTTAATAGTTTTTAAGTGTTTAAAAATAGATTAATTTGGTTTTAAAATTTTTAAAAATAGTTTTTAGCTTAATTAGGTCATTTTTGAGGTTTACAAACTATTAGATCTTGTTTAGGGCTTTTTAATATTTAATTGTGATTTTTAGGGCTTTAATTAGCATTAAAAAGTCATTATTGAATTAATTAAAAGGTTTTAGCAAGTTTGGATTTTTTGTAAACTCTTAGAATATTATTGGGGATTTTTAGTAATTTTTAGGAATTTTTAGGTTAAAATTTTAATTTTTGTACTATTTACGGTTTTACGTGTTCGCCTTTTTCGTCGTAGTTTAATTCGTTTTCGTAACCGTCTTTTTCTTCTAATCCTATTTCTTTCTCAATCATATAATCACAAATCAATATCAATTCAACACACAACGCACTTGCCTCCTTGGGAAACGAACTTGTTTGGTCATTAGTGCTCGGTTTTCCTAAACCGACACTTAACGCTTACCACTACTTTGCCTCTCTTTTCCTAAAGGGTTGCAAAAACACTACATCAATTTTTGGCGCCGCTGCCGGGGAGGCGTGTTGTGTTTTGATTGAACAATTGTTGTTTTTATATAGCCATAATTAGTATTTGTATTAGTAGCACTCTACTAATACGTATTATCGGTTTTCAGTTTTTTTGTGAATACTATTACTATACTGTATACGTAGAACAATAAATTTACAAGTACTCCAAATACGTGAGAAATCACAACCTTGACTTGGGAGGTCATTACCCAATCATTGTATTCGAATCTCAAACCAAAGAAAAAGGCAAAAATAGATAAATACTTCCGTGAAGCTCGATTTTGAAAATACAAACTATAAGGTGGGTATAAGGCGGATATTATAAAATATATCCAGAGGAAAAAGGCTCTTAAGTGCTTCACGCCGCCTCGTTTCCCCGCTTGCTTGTGCGTATTTGATTTTGAGAGTGAATCGAGGGTTTTACCGCCCAAAGTATTACTTAAGTATCATATATATTTTCTTGGTTTCTATTGATTAAACCCTCTTGAACGATTTGGTGTTCCACCATCGTTCTAAAGTCATCGAAGGCGTTCACTTCACGTGATCGTTTTCTTTCCTTGAGGCTTCTTTAATCGAGAGATTTGATTAAGGAGGAGATTTGTAGATTTGTGTCTACCTAATACATTCCAAAAAAATCCAAAAAAAGTAAAAACAATCAAAAACCACAAAAAAAATTGAAAAAGTAAAAACACCAAAAAGAATCTTCTTTGCTCGCCTTCTCGTTGTACGTGACGTTTATGCAAACTCGCTCCAAAGCAAGACGTGCTCGTAAACGAAGAAACAAATCAATCACTCCTACTAGTGAGGAGTCTCCTATTGACGAACCCATTGTAGTGAAAGAAGCACCCATGGCTAATCGAACTATGATGGAGTTGCTTCAAGCACCCACCGAGGGTTATGGAGAAGCGATTGTGATTCCCGCTATCCTTGCGGAGAATTTTGAGGTTAAGACGGGTTTGTTGTCCATGATTCAAAAAAACAAGTTTCGAGGTGACGAAAAGGACAACCCTCATAACCACATTCGCCAATTTAATCATCTCACCGCCACTTGCAAGTTTAAGGACGTCTCTAACGACTCGATTAAGATGATGCTTTTTCCGTATTCCTTAGCGGGGCCCGCAAAAATTTGGTTAGAGAAAGAGCCACCCAATTCTATATTGACGTGGAAGGATCTCGTTTCAAAATTCGTGAACCAATTTTTTCCGCCCTCTAAGACTACGCACTTGAAAAACGAGATTTCAAAGTTTTCACAAGAGTATAATGAGAGTTTTTCAACGGCTTGGAATAGGTTTAAGGAAATGTTGCACGAATGTCCTCATCATGGTTTTTCCGACTTGCATCAAATTGACACGTTTTACAATGGCTTGAACGATCATGAGCGTGATTATCTTAATGCCGCCGCGGGTGGTAATTTTTTGTGTAAGACGGTCGAGGAAGCATTGTTAATCATTGAGAATAGGTCTAAGGTCTATATTCCTCGTAGCACGTCGAGTGTTCATAAGACTTCGTCTACACCTTCGCCTTCATTGTCACATACCATTGATGCTTGCCAAATCGAGGCTAATTTGGAGAACAAAATTTTTGATAAGTTGAAAGGATTGTTAATTGAGTTTAAAGTTGGTGAACAACCCGCTCCCGCTACGATTAAAGCGGTTGAGGTTTCTTGTATGTATTGTGGTGGAGCTCACGATTATTCCGAGTGCATTACCAACGGTGGTAACACTTCGAGTGCCTTCGCGGCCGCGGGAACTTATAACCAAAACGGTCAAGTTCCTCGCACTAATCAATTGACTCCACCGGGTTTTCCACCAAATCAAAATGCTAACAATTATCGAAACAATCAAGTTGGTTACCAAAGCAATCAAAGGAACAATTTCAAGGGTAATAACAACTATGGAAATCAAGGAACTAGTAGCCAATTGCAAAATCAAAATCAAAACCGTAATTTTCAAAACACAAGTCAAGGTCTTCAAAATGTTTACACTAAAGAACTTCCAATGGACTTTTTGAATTACGCCACGGCAAATGATAAGATTTTGGAAAACATACAAGAGCAATTGGCTAGTCAAGCTAGGGACACGGCTAAAAACACTAAGGAGTTGGCTAACTTTGTGAAAGAAAATCTTAACATGAGAAATGAGTTGAAAAATGATTTTGCCAATCAAATTAGAGGTCAAAACAATAAAATTGAACAAAGTCATGCTAGGCTTGAACAAAGAATTGACCAAAAAGCCGCTAGTCAAGATTTGAAGTTTAATAGTCAAGATGCTAAGCTTAATGCCATTTTAGAAGCCGTTATGGGAAACAAAGCCTCTACTTCGAGTGGTCTACCTAGTAACACCGTTTCAAACCCGAAGGGAGAGATGAAAGTGATTACCACACGAAGTGGTAAGACACTTAAAGAACCGACTCCTCAACCAATTACTCCAACGGTGGAGGAAATTGAGGAAGAACCCGAGGTGGTGGTCGAAAAGGAGCATATTTCAAGCCCACAAAGTACCGCTCATGCCACACCTACGGTAGACCCTTTACAACATTGGAACCCGAGATTCCAAAGGCTATGCCTATGCCCCAACCCACACCACCCTTGCCTTACCCATCGAGACTTAGGAAGGAGAAACGACAAGAGCGCGACAACTACCAATTTGAGCTTTTTATGAAAATGTTTCGTGAGTTGCACCTTAATGTGAGTTTCGCCGATGCTTTGGTCATGATGCCTCAATTTGCCGCTAACTTTAAGAGTATGTTGAACAACAAGGAGAAATTGCACCAAATGTCTAGTTGTTCGTCGGTTTATCTTCGCATACCTCAAAAAGTCGGTGATCCCGGTAAATTTTTGATCCCTTGTGCAATTCAAGATATGGAAGAATGCTATGCCTTGGCTTATCTTGGTGCTAGCATTAATTTGATGCCACTTGCAATCTTCAAGTCGCTCAATCTTCCTAATCTTACTCCTTCACGAATGTCTATTGAGTTGGCCGACCATTCCACGATTCTCGCATGTGGTTTGGCGGAAGACGTTTTTGTGAAAGTGTGGAAGTTTTACTACCCCGTAGACTTTATCGTTGTCGATATCCCCACGGATCCTCAAGTTCCTCTTATTTTAGGTCGTTCATTTTTAGATACGTCTATGGCTTTAATTGATGTGCATGCTAGAAAGATCACCTTACGTTTCAACGACGAGGAACTTGTTATAAACGCAACTCAAAATTCTCAACTTTCTCATGTTTATTCTGTTGCTACCATAAACCTCGTTGATATGATCGACGTGGTTTGCGAGGAATTTTCACAAGAAGTTTTAGGGTTTGGTGATGAAGAAACTAGTGGCAATCCCACTATGTTAGATCCAATTCTTGATAATTTGACACCAACCTTCACTCCTTTTGAAGGTGGTGGTTTTACGTTGGAAGAATTCGATGTTCCACGTACTTGTGACGAAGACCTCGACAATGATTAGGACTTCTCGATTATCAAGGATTTTCTCAACGATTTCCCATTTCCTCCGCCCGAGGAGGTTATGAGTATCGAACCCAAATCTTCACTTGAGGAACCACCTATCCTCGAGTTGAAAGATTTACCTCCTCACCTCGAATATGTCTATTTGGAGGAGGACGACAAGTTGCCGGTTATTATTGCGAGGGATCTTTCGAATGATGAAAAAACCGCACTTGTCGATGTTCTAAAGGACCACAAAGGGGCGATTGCGTGGAAGTTATCCGACATTAAGGGAATTGATCCCAAGTTTTGTACTCACAAAATCTTAATGGAGGAGGATTTCAAGCCCACAATCCAAAGTCAAAGGAGGGTGAACCCCAAAATTCACGACGTCATCAAAAAGGAGGTCCTTAAACTCCTTGACGCGGGAATGATTTACCCTATTTCCGATAGCCCTTGGGTGAGTCCTATTCATTGTGTCCCTAAAAAGGGAGGAATGACCGTTGTGCCAAACAATGCCAACAAGTTGATTCCTACTAGACTCGTGACCGGATGGAGAGTGTGCATTGACTATCGAAAGTTGAATGAAGCCACTCGAAAAGACCATTTTCCCTTGCCCTTCATGGACCAAATGTTGGAGCGTCTTGCGAGAAATGATTTCTATTGCTTTCTAGATGGTTTTTCTGGTTACTTTCAAATTCCCATCGATCCTTGTGATCAAGAAAAAACTACGTTTACGTGTCCATATGGAACGTTTGCCTATCGTAGAATGCCATTCGGACTTTGTAATGCACCGGGAACTTTTCAACGATGCATGATGGCTATTTTTCATGATATGATCGAGAAGACGATGGAAGTCTTCATGGATGACTTTTCCGTGTTTGGTGATTCTTTCACTTCGTGTTTGTCGAACCTTGAGAGAATGTTAAAACGTTGTGAGGAAACCAACCTTGTTCTCAATTGGGAAAAATGTCATTTTATGGTTAAGAGTGGGATCGTCTTAGGGCACAATGTCTCGAAAGCGGGGATTGAGGTAGATCAAGCTAAGGTAGACGTCATCGCCAAATTACCTCATCCCAAAACCGTCAAGGGAGTTAGGAGTTTCCTAGGCCACGCGGGCTTTTATCTTCGATTCATCAAGGATTTTTCAAAGATTTCTCGACCCATTACACATCTTCTTGAAAAAGAGGCATGTTTTGTCTTTGACGAAGATTGTGTACGAGCCTTTGAGATCCTTAAGAGGAAACTTACCGAAGCTCCCATTCTTGTTGCTCCCAATTGGAACCTCCCCTTCGAACTAATGTGTGATGCTAGTGATTACGCTATTGGGGCCGTTTTGGGGCAACGTCATGATAAGCACTTCTTGCCTATTCACTATGCTAGCAAGACGATGACCGAGGCTCAACTTAAATACACTACAACGGAAAAGGAGTTCCTTGCCGTGGTGTATGCATTTGAGAAATTCCGACCTTATCTCGTCTTGACGAAATGCATAGTGTATACGGACCATTCGGCTATTAACTATCATATGGCAAAGCAAGATGCTAAGCCGAGATTACTTCGTTGGATTCTCCTCCTTCAAGAATTTGATCACACCATCGTTGACAAAAAAGGAGCCGAGAATCTAGCGGCCGATCATCTCTCTCGTTTGGAAGATCCTCACCAAAGTGTTTACGAGCCCAAGGAAATCACCGAAACATTTCCGCTCGAGACACTTGGTGTAGTGAATTCTAAGCTTGATTCTTCTACCCCATGGTTTGCGGATTTTGCAAATTACCATGCGGGTAACTTCATCGTTAAGGGTATGACGACTCAACAAAAACGAAAATTCTTTCGTGACGTCAAGTTCTACTTTTGGAACGACCCTTACTTGTTTCGACCTTGTGCGGATCAAATCATCCGACGTTGTGTTTTTGGCACCGAAGCTTCTAACATCCTTAGAGCTTGCCATGAGGGACCCACGGGTGGTCACCACGGTGCTAATCTCACGGCTAAGAAGGTGTTTGATAACGGCTTCTTTTGGCCTACTATTTACCGAGATGCACAAGATCTTGTGAAGTCGTGTGATGCATGCCAACGACAAGGAAAAGCCTCACAAAAAGATGAAATGCCACAAAATATCATCCAAGTGTGTGAGATCTTTGACGTTTGGGGTATAGACTTTATGGGGCCGTTCCCATCATCTCGTGGTAATAAGTACATTCTCGTTGCGGTTGAATACCTTTCTAAGTGGGTGGAGGCAAAGGCCTTGCCCACCAATGATGCTCGTGTGGTAGTCAAGTTTTTGAAGCAATTGTTTTCTCGGTTTGGAACCCCTCGTGCTATCATAAGCGATCGTGGAACCCATTTTTGTAACGACCAATTTGAAAGGGTTCTAAGGAAATATGGGGTTACACATCGTCTTTCTATGGCTTATCACCCACAAACGAGTGGGCAAGTCGAGGTTTCAAACCGAGCTTTGAAGAGGATCTTGGAGAGATCCGTAAGAGAAAACCGACAAACTTGGTCGGATAAGTTAGACGATGCTTTATGGGCCTTTAGGACCGCTCATAAGACCATTGGGTGCACTCCCTATAAGCTTGTGTATGGAAAGAATTGTCATTTGCCTATCGAGTTAGAACACAAGGCTTATTGGGCCCTAAAGCATTGTAATGATGATATGGAGACCACGGGAAAACACCGGAAAATGCAATTAAATGAATTGGATGAATTGAGGGATATTGCTTATGAAAATTCATTGATTTATAAAGAGAAAACTAAAAAGTTGCATGATTCTAAAATTAAAAACCGGGTTTTTAACACTGGGGATCAAGTTTTGCTTTTTAATTCAAGATTGAAAATCTTTTCCGGTAAATTGAAATCCCGTTGGTCCGGTCCATTCACCGTGACTCAAGTGTTTCCGTATGGGACCATCGAGCTAGCTCAAGATGATAGTCCTAACTTCAAGGTGAATGGACATAGGTTGAAGCACTACTTTGGCGGGGAAGTTCCATCCTTGAACTACCTCGACCAAGTCACCTTCCCCAATGATAATTAGTATTGAGGGGATCGAGTCGAGCTCATGACTCGGTAATCAAAAACGAGGTGCCTCGTGGGGGAGTCCCATGCTTATCCTATGTACATATTATCGCTTTCTAATGTAGCTTACGTGTGGGGATTTGTGCCCTTCCAACCTTTGTTCCGTGGTTGTTTGTGCATTGTGGTTTTTAGATCATGATCTTCACGATTGGAGCCTCTCGTGTTCGTTTTATGGGAGCACTCGATCGTTTGCTTTGGAGACATTTCTCAATATCCATGATATATCCTTTTGATGTTCTAACCTTAGGTTTTTAGCACACTTCATAAACGGCTATTAATTTAACGGTTACACCCTTTCCATGCTAGATTAGGCATTCGACTACGTCTCTAGTATGGGGGTGTTTGCACCCCTAGACTCGAAACATTGAGGACAATGTTTAACTTTAGTGTGGGGGGGGGGGGGGTGAATAGATACTTGCCTTGCCAAACCTTCACGTTTTCCAAAGTTTATCGTTTTGTTTATCGTTTTTTGTTGCAAAATAAGGCTAAAAATTGCCAAATTTTAAAAAAATTTCTTGCTTTTCATAAGTGTTTAAGACACGAATGTAGGTTTTCCGATGGTGAGAATAAGAGTAATTTTTGACTCGACCGTGCGTGTTGAGCACTTAGCTCTGATTCCTTAACTACACATTAGGCTAAGTCTCTTAAATGAGGACGAGAAATGATAGAGTTAATTATAAGTTACTATGCTAAACGTAGAGTACTCGTATTCTTTCAAAAACTCATGTGTTCTCATTGTTTGCTTATTCTCCCTTCGCTTGTAAATATTTTTTGCTTAATAAATATTGACTTAGCGGTTTAGTTAGGATTGTTGGGTTTCTAGTCTTTTCTAGTAGCTTCCGTGTAATTAAATTGGGAAGACATTAAGGTATCGCCAGCGTCACGGTTTTGAAGTATTGACACCCTAATAATCGAAAGCTTCACCCAATAATAAGATTTCAAGTGCTCACCTAAATCTAGCAAACAATTTGAAGCCCCACAAGGCCGAAAAATCTATGCAAAATTGAAAGTGAATCAAGCCTTAATCTTCGAAGCTTTAAAGATCCAAAATTCGCTTTAGCGTGAGGATATACGTCTTTGGCTAATAAAACCACCGATGAGGCGGATAATAAAAGGCAAGGCAAGACCGAAGTCATAATAAAAGCTTCATGGCGAAGTTGAATAAAAGATGGAGGTAAACCAAAGATAATAAGGCCCTTCCGTTAGGGGGCGTATAAAAGTCTTGGTAATAAGTCTCATGTTCAAAACCGTTATAAAACCGTGTTTATCGATTCTTCTTGTCAACTTAATTTTTTAACATCGTTGTCTATTGGTAAGGGTTATTGATTTGATGGTCTTAGTTACACCGTTAGGACTCTATTTTTAGACCTAAATCTCTATTATCGCATAAGTCAACAATGTATCCTCGTGAAACATTCAAGACAAAATAAAATATAAGAGATACAACTTAGGAATAATGGGAGGATAAGTACGTGATTAGGGCATATGAGTAGTGTTAGCATTACTAACTTATAATGACAATGATCTCGTTGCACGCTTAGCATGGAATTAGAGTGAAAATCGAGGACGATGAAATTATTTCTAACGAAGCATTCACGTGTTCTTATTCTATGAACCTAAACGTCCCATTTTGCGATGAAAATCATACATTATGTCTAAAACACAAGTAGTAGTAATAGTAGTAGTATAACTAGTTTATCATTTCAATAAAGTGAATAAAATGAATTTTGGATGTGCTATGATACTTTATTCTAGCATTGCGTGAGGGCACGGCAATGGTTTAGTATGGGGGAGTGATGAGACTGCTTTTATACATAGTCTCATCGTCCAAATAGGGCTTAAAATGCATTAAATATCATCAAAATACCCAAATATATGCTTGTGTTTGTTGCTTGTGTATTTTAGGTACGGATATTGAGAAAATGACAAAAGATCACAAGAATCATGCAAAAACGAACACGGGAAACGAAGCCGCTCGATGAACCAAGCCCTAATGAAGAATTTTCCAAAGAAAACCCTTGAAGATTTGAAGAATTATGAATATTGGTCCTCCAAGTTTGAAGAATTGACACTTTATACCCTTGTATCTTCATAATTACAAGTTTGGTCCCTAAAGTTTGTCAAAATTACAAAAAGGACCCTTAACTTTGAAAAATTGGCAAATTTAGTCCCTCAACAAAACTAAATTGTGAAGAATGGTCCTCCAAGAAGTCAACAAACAAGTCAACACCTTAAAGAATGAAGACATGTCATTAAAAGCCCTTGAGGATTGCCAAAATTGCAAGTTTAGTCCTTAAAACAAGTTTATAAAACTTGTTGTGCCAAAACTGCCAATTTCCCAAAGTTGTTATGTGTAAAAGTGGCGTTGAGGGCATTTAATACAACATGAACAAAATTGGAAAAGTGAGGGGTCAAACATGCCAGACAACCAAAACCCCCACTCTCCACTCATAGCACGCCACCTCACCCACCCAACCAATCAAATCCCTCCCACACTCCACGTCAGATCCCACCAAAAGGGTTTATTTAAAAACGTTTAGGCCTAATTATTTGGAGGTAAACAGATTTTTAAATACCAAATAAGATTAAACCTCAACTGTTTAACCTTCATCCCATGTATAAACCCTAATCTGATCATGGCGTAAAACAAAGGGGTTTATCCTAATTACTTCCAGATCCTTAATTTACCTAAACCTAATCCTAACCCAATCCCCAGAAAGATGTCACTCTCACTCACATGATCTCTCCAACCCTCCCCTGACCCACACTTTGGCTCCAAGACAAACTCACAGCAGAAAATCAACAACTCACAACAACTTCGTGCTCCCAAAGGATACACCAACGGCCAAGATCATTTTTCACAACTGGCATCTCAGCTACAAGCCAAGATCATCACATGGGTTCTTGGCGAAATTCAAAATTTGGCATCTTCATGGCATCTTCAAAGAATCTCCAAGGGCAATGAAGGAAGTTTACATACTAGGGTTTTAAGTTTCTTTTTGAATTCTAGAAGCATTTGTAGCCTATATAAAGGCACATAGGACTTAGTTTTAAGCTGTTCTTTTTTCTTCTCCTAGGTCAAAACCTTGTAAAGCCATATTTGTTTTGTGAAATAAATTAGTACTGAGTTTGTGACGAGAAAGAAAGAGCCATTTACATTCCTTGCATTTTAATTTTCCAAGTTTAAAGTTCTCTTTTAAGTTTCTATTGGTGACTCAAGTTTTGAATTTTTCTGAATTTGGTCCAAGAGTTTAAGCTTGTATCATAAGCCTGATAATCTTGTAGATTATCAAGTTTAAGTGAGGGTTTAAGCTTTTGTTGATTTAGTTGTTAGTAGTATTTCAAAAATATATAAAAATCAGTTTTCCTTTATTTCTCAAATAAGCCATAACTAGCTTAACTGATAAGCTTGTTTATAGCTTATTTGCATTGTGAAACAACAATCTTGTGTTTTCCTATTCTCTTAGCAGGTTTCAAAAGCTCATAATCCTTTTAAGATACATGTGGTGTATGTGTCAACAGTGACCACCACCACCCTCTCTTTGTCTTGCTTACTTATTCAAATCCAAGGTTCTGCATAGGCCCCAGCCTATTGGAGGTGGTTAAGCAACCACTAAGGGTCCTGGATGTAGGACCCTTAAGGTAGTTTCTTGTTTCCTATTTCAATTTTCAGTTTTCTGAAAATTTTGTGCATTTTGTGTGATTTGCATGCTAAATGGTTAAAGGTTTGTTTAAATGGTTTGATTTGAGTTGTTAGAGTATAGTATGCATGTTAGGATTGATTGGAATCAGATTTGTTGAGTTTTGTATTGATTTGCTTTGAAAAATTGTTTTCAGAAAGTTTAAAGGGGTGTTTGGGATAAGTGTTTAACTTGCATTTTTGTTATTAATCTTGCCTGCAAACCTGTTAAATCCACTCATTGGGTAGTTGTTAGGTATTATTAGTGCTTAAGTTTCAGTTTGGTCAAGTTTTGAACACATTGCATGCTAAAATATTGATAAACATAGCATAATCAGAAACTGCTTTGCTTGATTGCTTTTGTTGAAATTTTATCACCAAATCTTGTTGGTTGTTAGATTGTAGGTCATTTTAGGTTTTTAGATTGCTTACATATCATTTGGTTAGTTTGTATGCATGATTCAAGCATTTGAAAACCATTTGAGTGTCATTTGAACCAGCAACTTGTTTATCAGAAGTGTATGCTATATCAGCAACCTTCATTGTGCTATTTTGCTTGATTTTGTGTGAAGTGCTTGTTGATTTAGAGTTTGTGCTGACTCCTTATACTCAACTGAGTATAAGGGTGCCATTTGTCCACCAAAAACAACACCAGAATCACAAATCAAGCCCTCTTGATTTAAACTGCACAAGTGAATATAACACTTGTGTTCATCAGAAACTCAGGCAAACCTGGGCACGTTTTTGATTCCAATTTGGCTTAATCTTAGTTAATTTGATTTGGACTTGTGTTTTTGTAGTTTAAATATTTACTGGATTGTGTTTTTTAAAGAAAAAAAAAGAAAAAAGTTTTTGCAAAAAGGACGTGGCCAGGACTCGAACCTGCGCCACTCCTCTCACACACCAACGCGTTTACCAATTGCCCTAGGGTCTTTGACTGGTAACCCTTTGCAAAGTCTATTATATAAGGTGTGTTTGTTTTTGGGCTTATTTAGCTAACAGCTTATAAATAAGCTTTTTCTGGCTTATTTCTTTGAGGTTTTTACCAATTAGTATTTTTCTTAGTATTGCATTAGGGTTTTTGACTTTTCAGTCCAAAAAGTATATTTTTTCCTTTATTAATTAATTTATTAGGATTATTTTAAGTTTTTATTTTAGAAAGTCATTAAAAAATAGAAAAAGGTATATTAAAAATCTAA
Organism: Glebionis coronaria; assembly: GCA_025667525.1. Taxonomy (NCBI): domain Eukaryota; kingdom Viridiplantae; phylum Streptophyta; class Magnoliopsida; order Asterales; family Asteraceae; genus Glebionis; species Glebionis coronaria. The sequence continues at coordinate 381,049,294 of CM046875.1, forward strand.
AAAAAATAATTTTTAGGTTTTTAATCATATTCTTGAGGTTTTCAGCTATTTAAGTTTTCAAATTAGCTTATTTTTTATTTTATTGGATTTTAGGGTTTTTAGCTAACTTTAAAATTTAATATAAAATTATTAAATAGGTTTTAGAAAATTTTAATTGCATTTTTGTCTTAGTTACAATATTCTAGATTTTTGGTAATTTTTTAGATTTTATTTATGAACTTTGGATTTTTTGATTATTTTAATATTATTTTATTATTAAAAATTGAAGTTTTATTTTTTTTTTAGTTTTTACATTTTTCTTAGGTTAAGTACACTTAATTAGGAGTTTTATCACTTTCCAAATATTTTTAGGACTTTTCATTTATTTTCTAGAATTAATTTAAGATTTAATTGATTTTATTAGTTTTTAAGTGTTTAAAAAAAGTTTAATTTGGTTTTAAAATTTTTAAAAATAGTTTTTAGCTTAATTAGGTCATTTTTGAGGTTTACAAACTATTAGATCTTGTTTAGGGCTTTTTAATATTTAATTGTGATTTTCAGGGCTTTAATTAGCATTAAAAAGTCATTATTGAATTAATTAAAAGGTTTTAGCAAGTTTGGATTTTTTGTAATATCTTAGAATATTATTAGGGATCTTTAGTAATTTTTAGGAATTTTAGGTTAAAATTTTAATTTTTGTACTATTTACGGTTTTACGTGTTCCCCTTTTTCGTCGTAGTTTAATTCGTTTTCGTAACCGTCTTTTTCTTCTAATCCTATTTCTTTCTCAATCATATAATCACAAATCAATATCAATTCAACATACAACGCACTTGCCTCCTTGGGAAACGAACTTGTTTGGTCATTAGTGCTCGGTTTTCCTAAACCGACACTTAACGCTTACCACTACTTTGCCTCTCTTTTCCTAAAGGGTTGCAAAAACACTACATCACTTAGCCAATTAAATCAAAGTTTTGGGTTTTCGAGTCATCTATAGGATCTTGCAAACTCTTAGACTTTTTCAAGTTTAGAATTCGCATTTTAAAGTTCCCTTGATAAACAACTCTCTAGGATCAATTATAGGAACCTGCGAAAAGTTCTTGTTCTTAACCCGTGAGAGTTAAGACTTTCGCGTTTTAAAGTTCCCTATATAAAAGCCTAGCAAAACTTGACTTAAACATGTTAAGGATACTAGCTAGAGTAAACTTAGATAAGTAAACTCGGGTTGAGTCCAAATATTCACGACTTTGAAAAATTTAAAACCACTTTATTAAACTTTATTTAAGCAAGGGAAGTAAATAACGATAACAAAGGAGAATACTACTAAACTATAAGGCCAAAATAGATTAAAAATTCTGAAAAATGTCGAAAAATCGAGTTTTCCGGTTAAAATGAGGGCAATTTCATGGAAAAGACCACTTACTTCGATAGAAGTCCCCCTACACTTGATATAAACATTGTCCTCAATGTTTAAGCATGTGGGAGTAAACTCCCCTACACTTAGGACATTGTGCACTTTGTTTAAATTTTGCTAAGGGAAAGACAACTATAGTGATTTCAATGTGCACATATAAGATATGAAAAATTGAATCACGACAGTTTAGGATAGAACCAGGAAGACGGGTACACGGGATCACGGTTCGTAAAAAGTCATCAAGGTGCACTTTGAAGCTTGAATCCCTGCACAGAATAAGAAGCAAGACAACAACACATACGGGGCTCCCCCTACACTTATTATGAAATCAGTAAAGGATAGATCACGGGTTGCCTCCCGAGAAGCGCTTGTTTTTGATAACCGAGTCACAAGCCTGACTCGACCCAAATTTAGTTTATGGGAAACGTGGTGAGGGATGGGATCATCTCATGAGAGATGTCCTCACCAAAGTACAGCTTCAAACGCTGGCCATTCACCTTGAAATTGGGCCCATTTGGCTGAGAAAGCTCAATGGTTCCATATGGAAAGACTTTGGCGACGGTGAATGGACCAGACCAGCGGCTCTTCAACTAGCCAGAGAATATCTTTAACCGAGACTTAAAGAGTAAAACTTGATCACCAACGTTGAACTCTCGGTTCTTAATCCGTGCGTCATGGATGATCTTGGTCTTCTCCTTGTAGATCAGTGAGTTCTCGTAAGCTTCATTCCTCAGTTCATAAAGCTCGTTGAGTTGAATCTTGCGAAGATCACTGGCTTTGTTGATGTCAAAGTTAGCCAACTTCAAGGCCCAGTACGCCTTATGTTCTAGCTCAATGGGGAGGTGGCATGCTTTCCCGTACACAAGACGATAAAGTGTACAACCAATCGGGGTCTTATAAGCTGTACAGAAAGCCCACAGAGCATCATCTAACTTATCGGCCCACGCGACACGATGCTCTCCCACAGTACGTTGCAGAATTTGCTTCAATCTGCGATTGGAAATCTCGGCTTGCCCATTGGTTTGGGGATGATAAGCGGTGGAAAGACGGTGATTGACACCATACTTAGCCATGACTCTTGCAAATTGATCATTGCAAAAATGAGTCCCGTGGTCACTGATTATAGCACGAGGAACACCGAATCGAGCAAACAGCTGCTTCAAAAAGTTCACAACCACCCTCGCATCGTTTGTTGGAGAGCCTTAGCTTAGACCCATTTAGAAACGTAGTCAACGGCTACGAGGATGTACTTGTTCCCTTTGGATGATGGAAATGGCCCCATAAAGTCGATGCCCCATACGTCAAAGATTTCACATTCTTGTATGAAATTTTGAGGCATCTCATCTTTATGTGTGATCTTGCCTTGTCTTTGGCAAGCATCACAATGCTTAACCATTTCGTGAGCGTCACGATAAATGGTGGGCCAACAGAATCCTGAGTCAAACACTTTCTTAGCGGTGTAGTTGGGACCAAAGTGACCACCGGTGGGTCCTTTATGGCAAGCATCAAGGATTTGCAAAGCTGCCGGTCCATCAACACATCGACGAATGATCAGATCAGCACATTCTTTGAATAGATAAGGGTCATCCCAGAAGTAAGTCTTAACATCTTTAAAGAACTTCTTCTTTTCTTGGGATGTTAACCCTTTGATGAGAATACCACCCGCTAAGTAGTTTGCAATGTCTGTAAACCATGGGGTGTCATCAAGATTGGACTGAATAGACATTAAGGTCTCAAGGGGAAAAGAGTCTCCGATCTCTTGGTTTGGATGATCCCCTTGATACGGATCCTCAAGTCTACTCAGATGATCCGCTGCGAGGTTTTCGGCTCCCTTTTAGTCACAAATTTCAATGTTGAATTCTTGAAGGATCAAAACCCAACGAAGAAGTCTTTGCTTAGAATCTTGCTTAGTTAACAAGTACTTCAACGCGGAATGGTCGGTATAGACAATGGTGGTGGATAAAACAAGATAGGGGCAAAAATTTTCAAAAGCATAGACAACAGCTAAAAGCTCTTTTTCGGTTGTCGTATAATGCAATTGAGCCCCCGTTATTGTCTTGCTAGCATAATGGATTGGTTGGAAGTGTTTGTTCACTCTTTGCCCCAAAACCGCTCCAATAGCAAAGTCGCTAGCATCACACATCAATTCAAAAGGTAGCTCCCAATTAGGGGTAACCAAGACCGGTGCCTTAGTTAGCTTATCCTTAAGAAGATTGAAGGATTCAAGACACTCTTTGGAAAAGATGAAAGGAGTATCTTTTTCCAAGAGGTGGGTCATCGGGCGAGCGATTTTAGAAAAATCTTGAATGAATCGACGATAGAAGCCCGCATGACCGAGGAAACTTCTCACACCCTTCACGGTTGAAGGTGGAGGCAATTTAGCAATAACATCGACTTTAGCACGGTCCACTTCAAGACCGGCTTTAGAGATTTTGTGTCCTAGCACGATGCCTTCTTTTACCATAAAATGGCATTTTTCCCAATTTAGAACAAGGTGAGTGTCTTCGCACCGCTTAAGCATACATTCTAAATTGGCAAGGCAAGAAGAGAATGAATCACCATAAACCGAGAAATCATCCATGAAGACTTCCATATTTTCTTCAACCATGTCATGGAAGATAGCCATCATACACCTTTGGAATGTCCCATGAGCATTGCACAAGCCGAAAGGCATTCTTTTGTAAGCAAATGTTCCATAAGGACAAGTGAATGTGGTTTTCTCTTGGTCATGGGGATCGATGGGTATTTGAAAATAACCCGAGAAACCGTCTAAAAAGCAGTAATAGTCATTACCCGCTAGACGTTCAAGCATTTGGTCCATGAAAGGAAGGGGAAAATGATCCTTTCTCGTAGCATCATTGAGTTTGCGGTAGTCTATACAAACTCTCCACCCTGTAACGAGACGAGTAGGAATCAACTCGTTGTTTTCATTGGGAACAACGGTGATTCTGCCTTTCTTAGGCACACAATGGACTGGACTAACCCATGGTGAACCCGAGATAGGATAGATCATGCCCGCATCAAGAAGTTTGATAACCTCTTTTTTGATTACGTCATGGATCTTAGGATTCACCCTTCTTTGGCTTTGAATAGTGGGTTTAAAGTCGTCCTCCATGAGAATTTTATGTGTGCAAAAGTGAGGATCAATTCCACGAATATCGGAGATTTTCCAAGCAATCGCTTTCTTATGATTCTTCAGCACGGCGATAAGTCGGGATTTTTCTTCTTCTTTTAGGTCCTTTGTGATGATGACCGGTAACTTCTTGTTGTCTTCAAGGAAAACGTACTCGAGATGAGACGGGAGATCCTTAAGCTCTAGATCCAGAGGATTTTCGATGGACGGCGTAGTCAACTTCGAATCATCGGTAGAGATAGCCTTAGGAGACTGTGGAGAAATATGGTCCTCATTGAGAAGTTTCTCAATGGTACGAATGTCTTCATCCCAATTGGAGGGAGAATCGTCATATTGCAAATCCACATCTCCCAGAGTTGCTTCAAATTCTTTCAAGAGGAAATCAGTTTCTCCAAATGGAGTCAATGACGGAGCAATTGAGGCAACGGTCTCAACATTGGGTAGAGAAGAGAGATTACTTTTGCAAGCATCATGAAAGTGTTCTTCACAAGCCTCATCAAGAACGTCAATAGCATTAACACTCTCATATGAATAAGGTTGCTTAGAAATCTTACCCATATTGAAGACAATTTTATCGTCACCAACTCTCATGATTATTTCGCCCGCGGCTACATCAATGAGTGTGCGACCGGTCCTCAAGAAGGGACGTCCAACGATTAATGGAACACGAGGATCCATCTCGTAGTCAACGATAACAAAATCCGCCGGGAAGGTGAATTTGTCAACGCCAACGAAGACGTCTTCGGTTATCCCTACTGGATAAGCAACCGTACGGTTAGCTAATTCCAAAGTCATTTTGGTGGGGACTAGCTCGGGGAGAGATAATTGCTTCCAAACACTTAAAGGCATTAAGTTTATACTAGCACCTAGATTGGCTAGGGCCATGCAATTCTCTACTCCCGGGAAGTTGCAAGGAATTAAGAAGCGACCCGGATCACCAAGTTTGGTGGGCAATTTCCTTAAGAGAACAGCGAAGCAATTCTCATTAAGTTTGGTCTGAGCAATGTCAAGAAGCTTCTCCTTGTCACTAAGAAGATCTTTAAACATCTTCGCGTATTTAGGCATGTGAGCGAGAGCCTCGGCAAAGGAGATGTTAAAATTCAATTGTTTAAACATTTTGAGAAAGTTTGAAACTTGAATATCATCCTTGCTCTTTTGCTTCTCTTTCCTCAACCTTGAAGGATAAGGTATATCGGATGAACAGGAAGGCTTTAGGGGAGTAGGATCACTCACAACCGCGGGTGGTGGGGGAATGGGGGTAGAAGGTAAAGGAGGTGAAGAAAGTTGCTCTTTTTCCTTGTTCACAATCACGGGTGGAGGTGTAGGAAGCTCGGGTTCCGTATAACCTTTTCCACTACGAGTGGTGATTGCTTTCATCTCCCCTCTTGGATTCGCAACGGTGTTACTCGGAAGAGTACCCGAAGAAGAGGGTTGATTACCTTGGAAAAGCGAACCTAACATATCACGTAAATTATTCGCTTGAGTGCTGAAAGAGTCTCTCATGTCTGCGCGAATATCATTGCTTTGTTTTGCCATGTCATTCCTTAGCTCGGCTCGAATATCACTCCCTTGTTTCGCCATTTCTCCCTTCAAGTTGATGAATTGACTCTGAAGATTCGTCACCATCTCTCTATTAGTCCTCATGAACGTCTCGACGTCTTGATTCAATGCCATCGGTTGATTGAGAGGTGGAGCTTGGTAAGCTTGAGAATTTCCTTGAGGTGGGTATGGGTTTCTTTGGGATTGATATTGATTGTTAGTACGAGGTTGGGATTGGTTATCTCAGTTGTAGCTTTGTTGTTGGTTTTAGTTTGGAGAAGTAAAACCGGGTGGAGCAAGATAGTTGTTTAAACGATAACTTAGCAAGTTACGGTCTCCTTGAAGACGAGCTTGATAGCCTCCCGTGGGATAAGTACCGTATGCCGCGTTAACATTTTCAGAAAAATTGCCTTGAGTAGAAGGACAATCATTGTAAGAATGAGGACCACCATATGTGTCACAAAAAAAAGCAACGGCTTTAGCTTGTTGAGGATGGTTATTAGCCAAAATTTGCATATTTTTGCTCAATTCGATAATGGCTCGTTCCATGGCGGACATGTCGGTGGTGGAAGATGTAGATGAGACATTGACTCTCGGTTTAGATCTTGAGGGTGCGGATGAATCCCAATTCTTGTGGTGAGTAGTCATGTTTTCAATCAACTCTCTACACTCCTCCGGTCTCCTTTTCATAAAAGTACCACCGGCGGCGGCGTTGATCGTGTCATGATCACGAAAAGTGAGACCATTGTAGAAAGTATCAATGAGAGTGACGGGGAGCATGTTATGGTTTGGACAACGGTCGATCAAATCATTGTAGCGTTCCCAAGCATCAAAGAGCGATTCATCATTGTCTTGCATGAATCCACTAATTTGGTTACGAAGGCTCGTGACCATGGATGGTGGGAAGTAGCGCGACAAAAAGCGTTGAGTCATGTCATCCCAAGTATGAATAGAATTCTTTGGGAGACGGTCAAACCATTTTTCGGCATGGTGAGAAAGCGAGTGAGGAAATAGTTGAAGGCGAAGTTCATCCATAGAAACACCGGGTGACTTCATGCTTTGGGTGATGGTAATGAATTTGTCGAGGTGTTTGTTGGCATCATCATCCGGAATTCCGCGAAATGGATTAGTTTGCACTTGTTGGATCATGTGATGCTTCAACGAAAACTCCTGAGCCGTGATGTGCATTGGCGCAATCGGGCCTCCACGTCCGTTCATCGTAGGTTGACACAATTCCTCCATTGTTCGTAAATCAGGTAGGGGAACATTGTTGTTGTTATTGTTATTCAAATTGGGTAGAGGTGGGTTATTATTGTTGTTATGAACACCAGCCATATCTAAATCTTCACGAGTCTTGGGCTCAGAATAATTTGAAGATCTAGTACGCATATACCTGCAGAAGAAAAATATACAGAGAGAATATCTATATAATCTTTTTGGTGCAAAACCTTTGGAAAAGAAATGCTTTTCATGATTTTTTAATGTTTTTGTATTTTTGAAAAGTTTTTAAATTTTTATGGGTTTTTGAAAATTTTGTACTTGAAAATAACGTTCCTAAAAGAACGGGTCCCAAAATTCAATGCGTCTCTCACTAGAAACCGTTAATCTTAACGAAAAGAGCCGGCAGCGGCGCCATTTAATACTAGGATTTTACACCAAGTATGAAAAGTTATCGTCCGATCTCTTCGAATTGATTACCGATTAAGAGTGCGACTCAATTGTCTTTTGGTAAACAAGAGAATGGTTTGGTTTGATTATCTAATTCTAGACTTAAAACAAATGATTGTCGTTGAGTAAAGTAGAGGCCTTTGCAAAATTTAAACTAAAAGTTATTTAGATAAACACTTAAAATATAAAACTTTGTAAAACTTTAAAACTTAAAAACATGTTCTATCGGAATGTTGCAAATCATTTCTATCGGAATGCACCAAAGTCATAACCATCGGAATAAATATCAAAACAAACCATCGGAATAATCATCTAAACTCCCATCGGAATAATTAAGGTCAAATCTGTCGGAATGTACTGTGGTCGCAATATCCAGATCGGAGTATTTTAGATCGGAATACAAACTCAATCCTCTCAGTCGCAATGATGTCTATCGTAATATTGCAAATCTGTCGGAATGTTGCTGGCAAAAAATGGGCAGAGTTTTGACTCAAAGTAACCTTAATTCCCGTCGGAATATGCGATCGCAATAAGCGATCGCAATCCAGATCGGAATAAGGGGAAAATGTCAAATGATCGCAAAGTAAAACCCTAGTGGGTTATTGCGATCAAAACAAGTAATCCGTCGGAATGTTGAAACTCCCCAAGATTGCGATGGAATGCAAACTTAATCCGAAATTGGTGGCAAGCTTAAAACTCAATAAGCACGTCTAATAAGCTATCTTATCCGAATTTTAAACAACTCAAGAAGCTTGAATTTGACAACTTTTTAAACATAAAATATCATGAACTTTATGAAAGGGACTTTAAGATGCCTAAAACTTTTGAGAAATCCGAGAACTAATAAGCTAAAACTTGAAATAAGCCAATGAGCATTAATAGCTTACAGCTTATACATGTAAGAGCTTATGTGTAAACAAGGAAGATTAACCTTTAATCACGAAAAACATCAAATCAAATGAATGAAGTATGCAATTCGGATCAAAAGATAAAGTAAACCAAGAAATGTAGAAGGAGATTAAAGAACTTAAAACTTAACTTGAACTTGATTAATGGAATCCAAATACAAAAAAAACTTAAATTTGAAAGATTAAAAGAAAGAAAAGATGAAAGACTTAGTGAGAGAAAGTTTAGAACTTTCTCTCTCTAAAAACTAGAAAGGAAAAATTAAAAGTGCAACTAGCTAACCACCCTCCTAATGTGATTAGGAGGATATTTATAGGCTAAGTGGGAGGTGAATGTGGGGTGTGCTTCCTTCTTTCTTTTCCTCTCGACTCGATTTAATTCTTTGTCTTTCTCGACGTCGTCTCGGGATTTGAACTCGTCTTAATAATTTTCTTCTATAATTTAGACTTGAGTTCTTCGACTTCATTAAACTTCCGTCTTTAGACTTTTTCTTCGATGAATCTTCAGAATAGGTCTTGAACATCCGTTCTTTAAGCACTCTTGATCTCTTGACTTCGTGTTTTCTCGTTTTTCTTCGATAAAAGCCCGTGTTTTCTTCCTTTTTCATCTTTTGGTCCTAAAACACAATAAAAACACAAACCACGCATAATTCCGACTTTTACGACATAAAATACACGTTTTGGTCATGTTATTATTGGAAATAAGTGGTAAAAGGATAAGTGTTTTCACACTTATTACCCCCCTTCTAGTTTCTACAAAAGCATTAATTCTCCTCCATTATCTCTAATTGCTTTCAATCCTAATTCACCCAAGAACACTCAAAATCATATTTCTTCTCCTTCTAAGAATGTTGATCGTGGAACTTATTTTCTTCCACCACTATCCTTTAGTGTTCTTCCTCCTTCACATGATAATGTCATGCATCATGGGACATATTGTCATTGTTGTCAATATCAACATCTTGCTATGGCTCATATCTATGAGGAGTTGAATTACATCAAGAGTCTCTTAGTCAAACCTCCTCTTCACTATGACTATGAGATTACTACCAAGCCACCACCACATCCTTCCGCCACTACTTTGTCATTTATCTAAGCATTGGTTGCTTACCTCGAAGACATCTAGTTCAAGCAAACCTTAGAGTTCTAGTTTAACTAGGATTATATTTATGCTTTTCTTTTGGCTTGTTTTTTTACATAACTCTTTGTATGTTTTGTTTCCTTGTATCTTTTATTCATGTTTTTGTTTACATGACGTATCTTGGATCTTGGTCTCTTCTCTTTTATTTTGTGTGACCTTTGCTATATCTTGTTAGGTGTCTCTTCTCTTCTACTAACCCTTCTATGTAGCTTGTCACCATATCTCGATTCCTTGGTGCCCCAAGCAAGGGGGAGTAAGCACCAAGGGGGAGCATTTGCAAAGTCCGATTCTTCTCTTCTACAAAGACTTTTGAAATCTTTTTGCTTCGACAAAGGGGGAGAAATGAAATAAACTCGTCTTCAAAAATCTTGTTTTTTATGTGATTGACTTTATTTATTATCGAAATCAAAAAAGGGGAGATTGTTAATGCAATGATGCCTAAAAACGTTACTTACATTTTTTGGTCTCGCTTGGTTTTGATTACGACAATATGTAAAAACAAGCATTTACGAAAACAATGAAAAACGAATTCTTGTGTTCAAGTATTTTTCATTTCAACCATTATCACGTAAGGTATGTACAAACAAATACTCTTCCTAATTAAGTGATCAAGGATTTAATCTCTTATTAACTCAATTTTTATTAAGTGTGACAAGTTTTTATTAAACTTTATTTTTAAGAAAATGTTTTATTAAACTAATTATTTGAAAATTTGAAAATGGCATATTCTATCTTGGTTTGGAATATCCTTTCAAGATAAATTAATCACCAGATTTGAACCATACCACTAAAATACAAAAAGGAGCGAAGTCTACTCTGGCGGCTCCTTAAGTGGCTATGCGGTTCCTTATCGATAAGGAACCGCGGGTAGCTATATGGAACCGCGGCCAGATATATCCGTTGGAGCCTTGTCTTATAAATAGTGGACCATTCTCAGATTTTCTCTTTACCTCTTTTGCACATATATTTCCAGATTCTTTCATACTTCTAAAATTACTCAAATCCTTGGTCATTTTGTTGATTACTACTTGTTTAGAAGTGAATCTTTCTTCTCCCATCTCTTCCTCTCCAAGTGTAAAGAGAAGAACACTTTCATCCTTGAAGTGTTGTGTCTACCTCAAAGATCCATTAAAGATAAAATATTATTTATTCATTGTTGTGTCATTGTTGTGAAGATCCAAGTAGTTGTGTGTATTTGGAAGTTGTGTATGTATCGAGGTTAATAGTTGGTCCTTAAAGTATATTGGTGTAGATTGGTCCTAGCTAAGATTAGGGCTCGACTTTTAGCTTAGAGTCGGAAAATGGATAAGCAACGTTGTGTACGGTTTCTCTACCTTAAGGAGCTTGTTGGTTAGTGAACTCTCGAGTAAGGAGTACTCGTGGAGTGAGTTTCGTTTCTGAACAAGTGTTTGGTTTGATCTTTGTTTTCCTTATCTTTTTATATTCATTATTCTTTATTAGTATATACTTGTGATTATTAGTTTAGTTGCACTATCCCTTTTTCATATTGGGCATAAGAAGATTTCACACAATCAATCAAGTCTAAGTTTTTGAAAAGGATTTTTGAAAACCGTCTTTTGACAAGTAAATTTTAAGAAACTATTCACCCCCCCCCCCTTATAGTTTCTACAGTTGAAACTTTCGCCAAAAAAATTACACATGATTTGTAAAATCATCTTTGATTTTTTGTTTTAAAACTCATGCATAATTTCATAAATCGACCTGTGATTTCACAAATTCACATGCGATATTAAATGTAAAAAATCATATGTGGTTTCATAAATCCCATAAATAGCATGTGATTTTGCAAATTCAAGTGTGATTTTTAAAGTATAAATCAAATGTGATTTTTTTTTGCGAAATTTTTAAAAAATTTCGCCAAAAGTATATCGAAGTATATATATATATATATATATATATATATATATATATATATATATATATATATATATATATATATATATATATATATATATATATATATATATATATATATATATATATATATATATATATATATATATATATATATATATATATATATATATATATATATATATATATATATATATATATATATATATATATATATATATATATATATATATATATATATATATATATATATATATATATATATATATATATATATATATATATGTATATGTATATGTATATGTATATGTATCTGTATATGTGTATATATATATATATATATATATATATATATATATATATATATATATATATATATATATATATATATATATATATAGGGGGACTTTATTTACAGAACCCATCTTAGTGACAGAACTTCCAGAACTCTTGTTTTTAAAAGCAAACATGTATGTTTGAAGACTTACATGTATGTTTATGAAAGCGAACATGTATGTTTTTATATCGGTGCACATACATGCATGCACGCTTTCAAAAATATATGTTTTTGAATGCGTGCACATACATGCATGCACGCCCACAAACATGTATGTTTTTTGATATCTTTTTTTAATTTCATTTAATTTTGACAAAAAGAACTTCAAATATGCTTCGTGAATACATATATTCTCTAAAAACATAAATGTACTCCTTCAAACATACATGTTTGCCTTCAAAAACAAGAGTTCTGCAAGTTCTGTCACTAAGATGGGTTCTGTAAATAAAGTTACACTATATATATATATATATATATATATATACATATATATATATATATATATATATATATATATATATATATATATATATATATATATATATATATATATATATATATATATATATATATATATATATATATATATATATATATATATATATATATATATATATATATATATATATATATATATATATATATATATATATATATATATATATATATATATATATATATATATATATATATATATATATATATATATATATATATATATATATATATATATATAGGGGAGCGTTATCGTGGTAAACACTCTTAAAATAGGATATGGTAGGCACACTTGTTGACCGTTAGATCAAGATAGATGTTTCAAGGTCAAATCTAAATTAATAAATGGCATTAATGTAATTATATAAAAAAGTAGGGGCAGCATATATCAGTTTAATAAACCATGAGTACGTAGTATTAAATTTTTTAACAAACCAATGTTAAAACTGATAGCTACGTTAATTTCTAATATTTTTATTTCATATCAAAATTGCAAAAATATCATAAACAAACATATGAAAAAACAAGATCTAGAAGAACAACTAGAACAACTGATACAACAAAATACTATTGTACTTCTTAAGAATGCTATTGATGACACTCCCAGTTTTATAATACTAATTGTCTCTGTTTACTCACTAGATTAATGCTTGTTGTCTTTGGAGATGTCGAGGTCGTTGAAAACACATGTGTGTGAATTATTAGTGATACAACATAAGTAAATACGCAAGTTTTTGATACATTAAATAACTAAAAAAATTGATACATCGTTACTAACAACATTGTTTACCACCTAATTTGCTAGCCAATGCACCAACAACTAGTGATACACAATTTACAACCAACTAGTTTGCTAGCCAATGCACCAAATCTATAACTAAAACATCATTTATTACTCGAACACACTATTGACTAGAACTAGTACATAACAACATGAAAATATTACGAGAACTGATGCATATCAAATCTATTGTTGGCTCTCTTTGACATCAATACCAGATCCTTGGAACTAATACAATACTGTAGCCTAGGGTTTCTCAAGTTCACCTAAAGCCATGGATAACAGAGAAATTCCTGAAAATAAAAACAACGACCAATGCTCGTAAAACAAAAACACACAAAACGGCGGCCAACCATGGGTAACAGAATTTGTGCACGATAAAATCCAAAAAATATCCCAAATAAGAAAAGCATGTGTAGCAAGAATCGTTACCATTAGTTGAGAGGCTTCCATGACTTTAGAATTCTGAGCGAAAAATAAGCTAATTAACAGTGTGGTCCAATGGAGGATCTCATTAATCTACGACAGCGGTGGGAAGATCTACAATCCAGAAACCCCCTAATTAGAAATCAAACATTACCCAATATTTATCAAACGCGAATCTTACCCGGAGCACGAGAGAACAGTCCAATCTTACTTGTAAAGTCAACAATTTTAGAGAAATTTAGTAATCAACTATTGTCATCAACAAATGTAGGCTGCTAACGAGTTTTCAATAAAAACTCTAGTTATAAGATATAAGATACGCATATCACACGAAATTTTCTATCTCTAAACCTATGGAAAATATACAATTTTTGACAACACTTCGATCTTGGTATTTGTATCATTTAAGAAATAATCAAAGACAAAAAAATGAAATTTGACTACTCACCTAAATGACAAAAGACCCATCAGTAAAAGGGTTATCAGCACTTGATCACATCAATACAAGAAAGAGTGTCTCTCTTTGGGATGGTTCACGGTCCATACAAGAAAAGCCATTGGGATGTGAGAAATGATTCTCTCTTAGGTGGTTCACGGTCAAGAAAGAGTGTCTCTTTTCTCATCGGAAAAGCTTAACCAGCGCCACCTATGAGCCATCAGTATGCATCATGAGTTTGTGAGGCCATGATGTCTCCATTTTTTACAGAGCTGCTGCTCCCGCTGCTACATTCTGTACATGGAAATAAGTATGTAGCTTAATGAACGATTACCACTGATAAATAAATCATGATAGGGCTGTTTTTATTCGAAAATGTGAGAAAGAAACCTAAACCGTACCAGATATATCATTCAAGATACGAAAAATACCCACAACCGACTATTATTGATTGACCCAATTGATACATATTCAATAGAAATAAACAACTTCTAAACCAACTGGTGCACCAAAAATGATACACTACAACATTCATGTCAATCTTACGTACTATAACCTTGTACAGTTTTGGTAGGCATTACTGCGATAAAAAAAATCTATAAACACCTAACTCGTACATCAAAAAATTAAACTAAGTAATATACAAAATGTGTCAATCACCGTCATAATACCAAATTAATATGTTATCCTAGAAACTTATCCAAACTATAAAATGCATAAAAAATTATCCTAGAAAGTGTTAGCTTAACCATTTCCTACCGTATATATCTTATTGGCAAAAATAAAAGATACATTATAAGAACAAAGTGTTCTTATATAAAAATGGCACGTGAGTTATTGGAAAAAATAAATGATACAATAGAAATTGTTAAGCTGGGCACAATGGAGACTGGGTTCGACCCACAAAAAACCCCTCCATAGTAGTTTTCTTTCTTCGACGATCATTTAATGATTTTTTCCATATCAAGGCGACCCACACTTCAAAAAACATACCCCACAAAATACACTAAAAAGTAAACACAAACAAATAAATAGTTCGTGTATACAAACGACTTTAGGGGACGACCGATTCGACTCGGTCGACCGAGTACAAAATCGGTAGACCGACTTGCGATGTATGTACCCTTAGCTATCATTTATCCTATATCTTACTCAAAACTTGAAACACTTAATATTTAGATTGGCTACATCAACAAATAAGATAGATCACTTTCAAAAGTGTGTTATTCATAAATAAAAAAAACAGCGATTAGTCACATGCATAGAATACATACAAAACAAGTTTAGTACAAAAAATTACTAGAAGACTTGAATCTATATTAACTGATACAGTATAAACTTAACACATATATTACTAAAACCTCAACCACATCTTACTCGACTAGATCAGGGGTCTAGTTTTGGGATTCGATTTTCTACATTGACTAAAACGAATAGAAGATTTAACCATTTAAATTGAACAAAATATCACCATAAAATAGAAAGAAATCAGTTAATTACCAGCGGCGGGTGGTAAGGATCAAAAGACGTCATAAAAAACGCAATAATAAATGACTTTTTTCACATGTTATTCGGATGGTAGAAATCTGGAGAGGACGGTAGAGATCTGAAAATTTGTTTTTGTGATTAGAAATTAGAATAAATGGGGTTAGATAAAAACTAGGTAGTGTCAAAATACCTATAATGCCCGTAAGAATTTATAAATTAGTTTTGATTTTTCTTTCTCAAATTGCCACATGTCCTTTTCTCATTGGTGTCTATTATAATGTATTTTAAGTTGTAACTCACTTGAACGCAAATATATATATATATATATATATATATATATATATATATATATATATATATATATATATATATATATATATATATATATATATATATATATATATATATATATATATATATATATATATATATATATATATATATATATATATATATATATATATATATATATATATATATATATATATGGATAGATAGATAGATAACTTAATTCTCGTGGCGATAGTATGATTATTTTTTCGTAACGATTAGTGGTTTGAGAGATATTTAATTTAAAAAAGGATGTAAATGAGTTTTTAATTAAATTAAAAATAAGAATATTGACCAATAGATGAGATTTGAAGGGATTGTTGAGATTGAAGGATTTTGATAGGTCAATTCAGTACCTAATGGTCTCACTAATGGATTTGAATAACAATCAGCCTAAATAAAGGATTATCCTTTAACATAAAGAAGTCACTGAGTGAACAGTCACTCAGTGAGTTACCTTCAAGACCTTAGACTGTCTAAGAGAAAGACTCGAGCATTCAAAGAGGCGAAGTTCAATGAATGATGTAACTAAGACAAAGAAGAAGATGATGGGTTCAGTGAGTTTTGGCAATAGACTCACTAAACCCCATATGATCTCCCTGAAGGAACAAGCATCCTCAAAGACTGAAGTAAAGGCGGGATAAGTTGAAATAGATAAGTTGTAGTACATCACACAATTACCGTGACTTACTCCTTATAGGTTAGATAGGGTACTGACCTTGTAAAAGGACTTATGTCCTAATACCTAGAATAGGTTAAGACAAGATTGTACACTGTACCAATAAGATAAGAACTACACATGATAATTCTTTGTCTACCTACCCTTTACTAGTATAAGTAGGATGGTTGTAAAAGAGAGAACTCAAGTTTGTGCACTAAATGCTTTAGATATTCACAAACAGTCCTCTCTTCCAAATACGATCAAAAGCATTTGAGTTCTAAACTCCTGTTGTCTTAATCGTCAAGCTTATCAATCGTTAGGATTGATTTAATTTGTTAGTAAGATCACAAACACACACATTGTCTATTCAATCCCCATTGTAGCTTCGCTTACAATAGGGTATAATTCTTTAAATAATAAGAGTTAAACGTTGAAAACCTTTTGTATTATTTACTTTATATTGTCTAGTGTATTTACATTAATTTACCATAGGTTAGGTCTATACTTAGTATTCTTAAGTATAGCACTAATTATAAGGGACCAACAAGTGTTATCAGAGCGGTAGGATTATAAAACTTTTACTATCGTCTCAAAGTTTTTAAGACCTTGATTCATTATGGCTGAAAAAAATGTACCTAAACTTATCAACAAAAAAGGAGCAAGTTACTCTGTTAACGCTCCTAAGTTGGAAGTTGAAAGATTTAATAAATGGAAGAAAAGAATACTACGTTGGATGGGAATGGAACCTTATTACATTACTTGTATTAAGAATGGTCCATTTAAACCAAAAACAGCAGCAGTTGATGACAAACCTGAAAACCAATGGTCTGACGATGAAAGGAGAGTGATTAACCAAGACCAACGTCTTAAAAGCATCATAATATCTTGTCTTCCTGACGATATTATGGAATTTGTCATCGAGTGTGAGACGTCCAAAGAGAATTGGACAAAATCTTGTTCATAGTTTCGAAGGACCATCCGACACTAAGGAAATCGGATTATGGACATGAAGTTAGAATATAACACTTTCAGGGCCAAACCATCTGAAACTCTTCCTCTGACTTACACCAGATATAAGACCTTGCTCAATAAGCTATCAAATAACGAGGTGAAACTGTCTAAACATGAAATCAATGTTGGTTTTGTGAACAGTCTCCCTGAAAAATGGCTTGGTTTTTCTCAAGGACCGAGAAATGCTAATCACATTCAGACTAAGGATCTTATAAATATCTATGAAAGATTTATCTTTGAGGATAATCTAATAAATAAAAGATATCGTGAGTCTAAAAAGGCCTTAATAACAGACACCTCAGCCAAACCAACCCCTATTAATCATGGACCCTTATCAACTGGTTTTTACTCAAATGCAATTGTTCAAGATTTTCAGGAGACCTCAGAAGATGAGGTTGATGAAAGATCTACTACTGAATACATAAGGGATCTAAATAGGGAATTTCATGAAAGAACCCTTCTGGAAAATACCAAACGTTATATCAAAAGAACTAGATTTATTGGAAATCAATCCACTGGGGGAGTGGATTGTTTTAGATATGGTAAAACAAGGCACTTTGCAAAATATTGTCTTTTAAAAACTCCATTGGCCTCGAATAAAAGTCAAAATTCACCATCAGGAAATGACAATTTTCAACCAAAGTTTACACCTAAACTGATTCAGGCTCCTCCAACTAACCAAAGTTTTCAGAACAGTAAAAAAATTGAGAAGGATTATAGGTCTGAATACAAGAAATTCAAAGAAAATCTTAAACTCTTAGAAGTTGACCTTCAAATACTCAGACTCAAAAACCTCCTCAGAACAAATCTAAAGGATTGGTAGCTGAAACCTTTGATTGAGATGATGAAGATCTATCCTCAGAAGATGAAGAAGTCAGATATCAAGTGTTGATGGCTCTAGCTGATGATGAACTATCTGTTGGAAAGAGTCATGCTCGAAATGGACAATGGGTTGACATCACCATGAGAAAGGTAAATATGCTTCTTTTTATGTATGAAGAGTCTGATTGGCAAAGGTTCCTTAAGTATATAAATATTGGTTTATCGTTTGTTGAAGAACAGAGATTAAACCTTCTTTCAAAATATAATAAAGTTGTTTTTGAATTAAACAAATGTAGAGATGAACTACTACTTTTGAAACAAGCCAAACTTGAAGCAGTAACTTGTCAAATTCCGAACACTAAACTTACTAAAATTAATCATGCTCTTCAAAACAACTTAAGGAAGAAAAGCACATCAATGAGAAATGGACTCATAGCTCTACCTTAGCTTCTCAGTGTATAAATAGTCAAATCCCTGCCCAAAAGAAGAAAATTTTTGGGGGATGCCAACTCACTGAGAAGCCACTTACTGAAGAAATTAGTGAAAAAGCATTTCTCCTAGCCTCAGTAAGGGTTGATCATGAAATGATACCAAAGTCAAGTGTGTTACCTAACTTTCATACTAGAAAGATATTAATACCTGAATCTCAGGCTGTTACTGAATTACTTGGTCTTAATGAGAAGAATGATGTCCCTAATAAATCCAGTAACACTAAACCACTAAGTGTTGCTGAGAAGGACATTCAGACTCTTCTGCCTCCTTTGAAAAATCTTCAAGGGGTAAGTCCATGTTCTGAACTAATTCCATTATCTTATAAAGAACACTCACCTAGAGGAAGAGCTGGAATATGCTGTCCTGAACAAACAAAGCCTGACTCAAAAGAGACATCAAGTCACACTGAGTTAGTAAATGTCACTGAGAAAACAGTTGAACCTATCTCTTCCTCAGGGACTCCCACAAACTCAGTGAACTCCACTACTATTGTAAATCAAGAGGAGTTGGGTAGACTGGTCCAACTATTCATGGAAGAGAAGCTGAACTCAACCTCTAAAGCTCAAGGTGAAAAATTTGTGTCCTCACAGGCTGAATCATCGAAAATTAACAAAACTGAACTGAGTCTTCCAAGAAAGTTAAAACGAAAAAACCCTCCTGTGAATTATGTCACTACACAAATCATACCACTGATAATTGCTATAAAGTCCTCTATTGCATGAAGTGTAAAGGTGAAGATCACAGGATAGCTGATCATGAGGTACACATGGCCTCTATTAGGAATGCTAATAGATATAATGCTCAGCCTTATAACTATGGTCCCACCTCAAAACAAATCAAGAAATCCAAGGCTAAGTCTTTTGTACCTTGCACACACTATGGCATCTCTGATCATTATCCTGATGTTTGTGTATATTACCCTGAGTGTGGAATTTGTGGAAGAAATGATCACACTACCTCAGGACACAATAGGATAATTATGGTCAGAAGAGGCATGTGTCACACCCTCAATTTGGCCCACGTGTACAATTACACGAGGATGTGACTATCATGACAACCAGGAGACATAGATACAAGAATAACTAAGAAAAGTCATTTTTCATTCATAAAACATAAAGATAGAAATTGGTCCCAAAGAAAATTGTTTTACACATCATGATAACATAAATCAAGTTTCCAAATGTCATACATCAAAATCAAGTCTCAAAGGTAAATCTTGATAATTTTTATTAACTCCATAGCACAACTACGCCACTCCTCCGCCTTGACACATGAGAAAAACATTGCTAAAACGTCAACACAAAGGTCGGTGAGTTTATAGGTTTAAGTATAAGTAGTGTGATGAACCATAAGATTTTAATTAGAAAACCGGCAAATAATCTTATAACAAATACAAGATTATCATCAAATAGCATACGTTCATGATATCCTACGTCTAAGCTCATGACACCGAAGCGTTAACCGTACTAGCAACATAATATGAGAGCTAATAAGTGTGAAAACACTTATCCTTTTACCACTTATTTCCAATAATAACAAGACCAAAACGTGTATTTTATGTCATAAAAGTCGGAATTATGCGTGGTTTGTGTTTTTATTGTGTTTTAGGACCAAAAGATGCTAAAGGAAGAAAACATGGGCTATCACGGGCTTTTATCGAAGAAAAAGACTAAAGACGAAGTCGAAAGATCGAGAATGCAAAAAGAACGGAAGTCCAAGGCCAATTCTGAAGATTTATCGAAGAAAAAGTCTAAAGACGGAAGTTTAATGAAGTCGAAGAACTCAAGTCTAATTTTACAAGTGTTGGAAATATGTTTTTACGTATTTAGGAAGATTCGATCACTCCGACAATATACTAAGTAGTAGCGCGTAGTCTATACATCGTTATTTAACAAACAAGCCCAAGCCTAGCCTACAACATGTGTAGGTCGACCTAAACATGTAAGCCCAAGCCCATTACAAGGCTTGGGTATATAAACCCTCTCCTTTGATGGAGAGGGTGGTGTGATTAATCATTTTTTTCACATAGTAAACATAAGTTTCTCTCTCTAGAATTGTGTGTAATCCACCATCTCTCTATCTCTTTCTCTCTCTAAAACATAAGCAAGATTTACATTTCTACAAATGGTATCAAGAGCTTGGGATGAAATATAGGTTTCCATCGGAAAGTACAACGTGAGGGTGGTTTGATTGCAATAACCTATTGGTTCCACTTTGCGATCATTGGATTTAAACACCTTATTCCGACGTGACATTCCGATCTGGCATTACGATCTGGGATTCCGAAGACTTTAAGGATTCTTGTGTCGTCACTCTGTCCATTTTATTTTAGCAACATTCTGATCTGGACATTCCGATAGTGGCATTCCGATATGGACATTCCGATAGTGGCATTCCGATCTGGACATTAAGATAGTGTGACATTCCGATCTGGACTTTCCGATAGTGACATTCCGATCAGGACATTCCGATAGTGACATTCCGATCTGGACATTAAGATAGTGTGACATTCCGATCTGGACTTTCCGATAGTGACATTCCGATCTGGACATTCTGATCTAGACATTCCGATACCAGCAACATTCTGACAGAAAAGAGTATTCCGACAGAAATCAACATTCCGACAATCCAAAAATTATTCCTTAAAAAATTTCGAACAAATCGTGTGTAATTTTGACTTGGAATTTTGGTTTATCGAGAACATATTTTAGAGGATTTTAACGTTGTTTCTCGATTTTAACACACCACAACACAAAAACACTTAACCTTATTTCATTGTTCGATCAACTTTGTAAATATTAACTTATTGAAATGGAGTACACATCTCTTACGGATAAGTCCATCCTCTCGGGTACGGATAATCGTCCACCAATGTTGGAGAAGTCTATGTACGAGGATTGGACTTCCCGAATGGAACTTTACATGTTGAACAAAGAGAATGGACATCTCATTTGGGCATCGGTGCTCAATGGACCATTAGATTATGGTACAGTGACGGAAGGTACGACTACTCGTCCTCGCACAACGGGTGAGTTGACTGGAGATATGAAGATTCAAGACAAATGTGATAAGTATGCTACAAACATCATTCTCCAAGCCCTTCCTCCAGATGTCTACAAACTCGTCAGCAAACATAAAGTTGCCAAAGAGTTATAGGATAGAATTCGTGTTCTAATGCAAGGCACCTCGTTAACTAAACAAGAACGAGAGTGTAAGCTTTATGATACTTTTGATAAGTTTGCCTATGTGCCAGGGGAGACTCTCAATGATTACTATGTGAGATTTACCCTATTGTTAAATGAGCTTAATATCTATGGCATGGCAAATCCTACCTTTCAATTGAACACCAAGTATTTGAACACTCTTCCTCCAGAATGGAAAAAATACGTGACGGATGTTAAATTGGCTAAGGACTTGCATAACACCAATGTGGATCAACTTCAAGCTTTTATTCAACAACACGAATGCCATGTGATCGAGGCTCGGTTGTCTACACCTCAAGTTCATGATCCACTTGCAATGTATGCTTCTCAACAAAACATGGCTTATACTTATCAGCAACCATCATACTTGCAGCAGACACCACCACACAACTATCAGCAACCACAGCAACCATCTTATCCACCACTAATGATGCCACAACAAGCATTTCAACAAAGTGTTCATCAACAATCTTTTCCACAACAACCACCATATCAGACATCACCATCACAAGCCAACACCTCTCCAATGGTCTATACTCCTCAGCAAGGATATTTTCCATTAGAAGCACAACCAGCACAAGCTTTCTACTCTAATGAACTTCCACCAATCCAAGCACCGGTCTTTACTCCAAATGATATGCCAGCTGATGTTCTAAACCATCTCACTGTCAAAACTTGTTGCAACTAGAGGATATCCACCAACAAACAATCAGCTCCGCAACTCATCAAATCCTCGACAACAAGCCACTTTTCAAGATGGTCAAGTGACGGTGCAACCTATTCAAGGAAGGCAAAATTCATATGGACCTCCTACAAGGACTGGGAACAATCAAGCTGTGAATTCTCAAGCTAGTGGAAATGGAAGTCCTATTGGTCCTAAAAAGGTTGTGACTTTCTACAATTGCCGAGGACAAGGTCATATGGCTAGGGAATGCACTCAGCCGAATAGGAGGAGGGATGATGCATGGTTTCGTGAGAAGATGTATTTGGTCAATGCTCAGTCAAAGGGAAAGATTTTGGATTCAGAGGAGTTAGCATTTCTTGCAGACCCAGGGGCAGCAGATACTGAAGGCATTGCAGTCGTTTCAACTTCTAATGCAACTTATCAAGCAGATGATCTTGACGCATATGATTCGGATTGTGATGACATTCACTCTGCCCAAGCTGCTCTCGTTGCTAATCTCTCTCACTACGGTTCTGATGTCGGCAGTGAGGTACCCACCAAAACCAATCTTGGTAATGATGATAACCAACATCAAGTTGGGCATAAAATGACAACCTCGAACAGCATTCAGGAACTAGTAACTCAAATGATGTGGTACCCAATCCTACACATTTGACTGAACCTCAACCAAATGCTACGACGGGTATGGCATCTTATGCTCAACATGATTTGGTCATGGTGCCTAAACATATAATTGATCAAATGCATATGGCCCTCAGACAATCCGTAGATACCAATTCCACCCTAACTGCTGAGCTTGCGTTGGATAAAGAAAAGGTCAAAACTTTTGAAATGGTCCCTCAAGCAGAGAAAATAACATGTTCTGAATTTGACCAATTTCGTTTTGAAAAGATTGAACACTTGAAAGAAATAGAATCATTAAAAGCTAATCTTTCCAATGAATTAAAAGCAAAAGAGTCGGTTGTCAATGATTTTCAGAAACTTAAAATGGATTTCGAAACTCTCGAGTCTAAAAAATTTGAATCGGAAATTAATGCTACCAAACTTCTTAAATTCAAAGAACAACAACTTTTAAAACAATACGCTTCCAAAGAAAAGGTTCATCTTTTAACTAAATCATTTATAGAACTCGAACTTAAACGTCTTTAAGATTTACCACCTAATCCCGGTTATGCAAAACAAGCTCAGGAATATATTATGTGTCTTTAAGATATGACCCTAATTGACAAATCGAAAGAAGCACCTTTTGTTTGTAGTTCTGAGGAGACACAGTCACTTGCGGATGAAACTCAATCCAAAATGCTTTCAAAATTCCATACGATTGATTATGATAAGTATAACAAAGATCAATTGTCTAAAAAGACCCGCATTCGCTTACAAAAGGAATTAGTTGAATTGACTGTTCTTGAGCCGCAAAGTTTGTCAAATGAAAACCCTCCTAGTACGTCTCCCACACTTGTCAAAACGGATTTAACAAAGTTAATTCCACCGGTAAGTAAGGCGTCCGTTAACTTAAATGAGGTACACCAACACTTAGCCGATTTTGACAAGGTCATTTTGGAACGTACGACGGCTTCGGCCATAACGGAAGGTGAATGGAACTTTGAGCACACTAGAGCTGCGTTTCGAGACGAAATTATTCCGTTTGTAAAGAATGTTAAAGCTTGTCTTAGTACTCTTGATCAAGATTTTCTTTTGGAAATAGAATAAGTTAGACGTGTTTTCAATGAAATGGATGATACTTATGAAAACAGTTTACTTAAAATAGAACAGGTTTCACGCCAAAATGATCAGCTTCTGAAGCAAGTGATGTCTCATGATATAGTTTCTGTCTGTGTGAATAAAAGCGTTGATAATGATTCTATTTGTGCATAATGTTGAATATGTGGTAGATAGTAATTGTCACGAATCTGACGCTGAATTTTTAAAGCTTCAAAATTCATATTCTTCGCTTTCAAAACGTTTTGATGAGATTCAAACACATTGTATTTCGTTTGAATGCAAGCAACAATTTATTCAAGAATCTTTGAAACGTCATTCGAAGGTGTTAATATCGATGATGCAAACTTTGAAAAGAATTTTTGATTGAATTTACAATCAAAACAGCGTCAGCCAAGTGACAATGTTGCTAAATCTTTGCCGATAAAAATAGAGAAATCTAAGGAGCTTAACTGTGTGAACGTACTTGAGGCCGCTGAGAATTTAAAACTTGATCTAGATAATCGAGTTTCCAAGATTTTGTCCAAAGTTGATAACTTAAAACAGAAAAATACACGACTCTTCGATTCAGTAAAGCCCGCATGTGCTAATACCACTGCACAGAATCAATAGTTGATTGAACAATTGAATCGAAAGTCGGTGGAAATATCTGATTTGAGGGAACAAATTTGTGATAAGAATCTGGTCTTGGCTGAGTTAAAGGAAACACTTTGTACTCTAAAAGGTAATAATGTTGTGGATAACGCAGCCAATGTCTCAGCATCGTCCTCTAGTGCAAACAAAAGGAACCTTATAGCCGTCTAATAAGTGTGAAAACACTTATCCTTTTACCACTTATTTCTAATAATAACAAGACCAAAACGTGTGATTTATGTCGTAAAAGTCGGAATTATGCGTGGTTTGTATTTTTATTGTGTTTTAGGACCAAAAGATGAAAAAGGAAGAAAACACGGGCTTTCACGGGCTTTTATCGAAGAAAACGGGAAAAGACGAAGTCAAAAGATCAAGAGTGCAAAAAGAACAGAAGTCCAAGGCCTATTCTGAAGATTTATCGAAGAAAAAGTCTAAAGACGGAAGTTTAACAAAGTCGAAGAACTGAAGTCTAATAGAAGAAGAAAATTAAAAGACAAGTTCAAATCCCGAGACGACAAAGATAAAGAACTAAAGTCGAGTCGAGAAAACGTGAAGAAAGCAAGAAAGAAGATGCAACACATGCACTCCTTCCACCTTCCCTATAAATACCCTCCTAATAGTCATTAGGAGGGTGGTTAGCTAGTTAGTCTTTAAATTTAGTTTTTCACTTTTAAGAGAGAGAAAGTCTTAAACTTTCTCTCACTAAAGTTCATCTTTTTCTTTTAATCTTTCAAGATTAAACACTTTGTATTGCTTATTTTCATTAATCAAGTTCTATTTTAAGCTTTTAATCCTTAATCTCATTCTACTTTTCTTTGATTTTAGATTGATTTTGGTGCGATTATCATTTGATCCGTGTTGTTCTAATTGATTTCGTGCTTAAAAAGTTAATCTTTTGATCATTTCATAAGTTTTCATTTGATTAAGCTTTAAGACTTTTGTGCTTATTGGCTTATTTTTATGATTAGCTTATTTTCTTATAAAAAGCTTTCTTTAAAAGTTCATGTTTTGATTGTTTGATCCAAAAAGTTGTTTAATTTCGAGTTAGATAAGTTTATAAGTGCTTATTTGATTCGGTTAAGTATTTGGTTTGTTAAGTTTCGGGTATTAGCTTATTAAAGTTAGCTTATTACCTAGCTTAACCGAATTCCACCATTTTCGGAAAGGGTACAAACCCCTTTCCGATTTACACATTCCGAGC
This sequence comes from Glebionis coronaria, assembly GCA_025667525.1. Taxonomy (NCBI): domain Eukaryota; kingdom Viridiplantae; phylum Streptophyta; class Magnoliopsida; order Asterales; family Asteraceae; genus Glebionis; species Glebionis coronaria. The sequence goes on from CM046875.1 coordinate 381,075,668, forward strand.
AGCCTCCCCTTTTCCGATTGGCCAATCGGAAAAGGGTTTTCCCCTGATTCCGATTTGCATCCTTATTCCGATCACTGTGATCGGATTAGGGCTTTCGCATTCCGATTGGTTTCATTTGTCCTACATTCCGATTGGGTATTTTTGCATGTATTCCGATTTAAACTACCCTGTATTCCGATTGTGTTTGATTGTTCATCTTTCCGATTGGTAGTCTGGTTTTATATTCCGATTATGGCCATTATCCTACTTTCTGATCAACCGATCGGAATACATTCCGATCGGGACACCTTTTTGGGGTTTATTCCGATTGTTTGCATTTGTTTGATATTCCGATCTTACTTTCTTTTAGTACTTTTCAACTAAGTTCTTATTTTTTTTAGAAAAATTTCCAAGAGTTAGTTTTATTTAGTGTGCTAGTACTTTTCCATTGTTACCTTTAAGTTTACAAGCATTTATTTTTACTCGTCATTTTAGTATTAATCTGTATTCTTCCATTTTACTCAACGACACTTTAATTACTTGCTTATAGTTTAAAAATAGACAATCAAACCAAACCATTCTCTTGATTCACCAAAAGACGATTGAGTCGCACTTTAGACCGGTTTTCAATTCGAAAAGACTTGGGACTACGAATTTTTATACCTAGCCAAAAGCCAAGTATTACCGTCACACCATCCAATCCTGATATATCCGAACTTACCCGACAAATCGCAAGTATGCACAAGGATTTCATGTCCATAGCCACAAACCAATTTCAACAAGCTAAAGCCGTTGCTATTTCTTGTGACACATGTGGTGGCCCTCACTCTTATAATTATTGTCCTTCCACTCAAGGCAATTATTCCGAAAACGTTAACGCAACTTACGGTACTTATCCCACGGGAGGCTATCAAGCCCGCCCGCAAGGAGACCGTGGCTTGCTAAGTTATCGTTCCAACAATTATCTTTCTCCTCTCGGTTTCTCTCCTGCAAACCAAAACCAACAACAAAGCTATAACCGAAACAACCAATCCCAACCTCGTGCTCAAAATCCATATCAATCCCAAAGAAACCCATACCCAACTCAAGGAAATTTTCAAGCTTACCAAGCTCCACCTCTCAATCAACCGATGGCAGTAAACCAAGACGTCGAGACGTTCATGAAGACTAATCGAGAGATGGTGATGAATCTTCAGAGTCAATTTGTCAACTTGAAGAATGACATGGTGAAACAAGGAAGCGATATTCGAGCCGAGCTAAGGAATGACATGGCAAAACACAACAATGAATTTAATGCAAACATGCAAAACTCTTTTAATAATCAAGCGGTTCACCTTCGTGATATGATTGGTTCGCTCATCCAAGGTAATCAACCCTCTTCTTCGGGTACTCTCCCGAGTAACACCGTTGCGAATCCAAGAGGGGAGATGAAAGCAATCACCACTCGTAGTGGAAAAGGTTATATGGAACCCGAGCTTCCTACACCTCCACCCGTGATTGTGAACAAGGAAAAAGAGCAACTTTCCTCACCTCCTTCACCTTCTATCCCCATTTCCCCACCACCCGTGGTTGTGAGTGATCCTATTCCCCTAAAACCTTCTTCTTCATCCAATATACCTTACCCTTCAAGGTTGAGGAAAGAGAAGCAAAAGAGCAAGGATGATATTCAGGTTTCAAACTTTCTCAAAATGTTTAAACAATTGAATTTTAACATCTCCTTTGCCGAGGCTCTCGCTCACATGCCCAAATACGCTAAGATGTTTAAAGATCTTCTAAGTGATAAGGAAAAGCTTCTTGACATCGCTCAGACCCAACTTAATGAGAACTGCTCCGCAGTGCTCTTAAGGAAATTGCCCACCAAACTTGGTGATCCGGGTCGTTTCTTGATTCCTTGCAACTTCCCGGGAGTAGAGAATTACATGGCCCTAGCCGATCTAGGTGCCAGTATTAACTTAATGCCTTTAAGTGTTTGGAAGCAATTATCTCTCCCCGAGCTAGTCCCCACCAAAATGACTTTAGAATTAGCCAACCGTACGGTTGCTTATCCAGTGGGGATAGCCGAAGATGTCTTTGTTGGCGTTGATAAATTCACCTTCCCGGCGGATTTTGTCGTCGTTGACTACGAGATGGATCCCCGTGTTCCATTAATCGTTGGACGTCCATTCCTGAGGACCGGTCGCACTCTCATTGATGTAGCCGCGGGCGAAATAATCATGAGAGTTGGTGACGACAAAATTGTCTTCAACATGGGTAAGATTTCTAAGCAACCTTATTCATATGAGAGTGTTAATGCTATTGATGTTCTCGATGAGGCTTGTGAAGAACATTTTCATGATGCTTGAAAAAGTACTCTCTCTTCTCTACCCAATGTTGAGACCGTTGCCTCAATTGCTCCAGCATTGACTCCTTTTGGAGAAAGTGACTTGGATGATTTCGAAGCTAGCTTGGGTCCTCTCGATATTAAGTATGATAATTTGTCCACCAATTGGGATGAAGAAATTCGTACTATTGAGAGACTTCTCAATGAGGACCCACTTTCTCCTCCTTCTCCTAAAGAGGTGATTAATGATGATCCATCGTTAGTTTCACCATCTATTGAGGATCCTCCTACTCTCGAGCTTAAGGACCTACCGCCTCATCTTGAGTACGTTTTCCTGGAAGATAACGAGAAGTTACCGGTCATCATCGCAAAGGATCTGAAAGAAGACGAAAAAGCCCGACTTGTCGCCGTGTTGAAGAAGCATAAAAGAGCTATCGCTTGGAAAATCTCTGACATCCGTGGAATTGATCCTCACTTCTGCACACATAAAATTCTCATGGAGGACGACTTTAATCCCACAATTCAAAGCCAAAGAAGGGTGATTCCTAAAATCCATTAAGTCATCAAAAAAGAGGTTATCAAACTTCTCGATGCGGGTATGATTTACCCTATTTCGGATTCACCATGGGTTAGTCCAGTCCATTGTGTGTCTAAGAAAGGCGGAATCACCGTTGTGCCCAATGCCAACAACGAGTTGATTCCTACCCGTCTCGTTACTGGGTGGAGAGTTTGTATAGACTACCGCAAACTCAATGATGCCATGAGAAAGGATCATTTCCCTCTACCTTTTATGGACCAAATGCTTGAACGCTTAGCGGGTAATGAATATTACTGCTTTCTTGATGGTTTCTCGGGTTATTTCCAAATACCCATCGATCCCCAAGATCAAGAGAAGACAACATTCACTTGTCCCTTTGGCACATTTGCTTATAAAAGAATGCCTTTTGGCTTATGCAATGCCCCCAGGACTTTCCAAAGGTGCGTGTTGGCTATCTTCCATGACATGGTTGAGCAAACCATGGAAGTCTTCATGGATGATTTCTCGGTCTTTGGGGATTCCTTCTCTTCTTGCCTTGCCAATTTGGAACGTATGCTTAAGCGGTGCGAAGACACTCGCCTTGTTCTAAATTGGGAAAAGTGCCATTTTATGGTAAAAGAAGGCATTGTGCTAGGACACAAAATCTCTAAAGCCGGTCTTGAAGTCGACCATGCTAAAGTTGATGTCATAGCCAAATTACCTCCACCTTCAACCGTGAAGGGTGTGAGAAGTTTTCTGGGTCATGCGGGCTTCTATCGTCGATTCATTCAGGATTTCTCTAAAATCGCTCGCCCGATGACCCACCTCTTGGAAAAAGATACTCCTTTTATCTTTTCTAAAGAGTGTCTCGAAGCCTTCAATCTTCTTAAGGATAAGCTAACTAAGGCACCGGTCCTGGTTACCCCTAATTAGGAGCTGCCTTTTGAATTGATGTGCGATGCTAGCGACTTTGCCATTGGTGCGGTTTTGGGCCAACGAGTGAATAAACACTTCCAACCAATCCACTATGCTAGCAAAACAATGACAGGGGCTCAATTGCATTATACGACAACCGAAAAAGAGCTTTTAGCTGTTGTTTATGCTTTTGAGAAATTTTGCCCCTATCTTGTTTTATCCCCCACCATCGTATATACGGACCATTCGGCGTTGAAGTACTTGATGACAAAGCATGATTCTAAGCCAAGACTTCTTTGTTGGGTTTTACTCCTTCAAGAATTCAACATTGAAATTCGTGACAAGAAGGGAGCCGAAAACCTGGCCGCGGATCATCTGAGCAGACTTGAGGATCCATATCAAGGGGATCATCCGAACAAAGAGATCAATGACTCTTTCCCCCTTGAGACCTTAATGTCTATAAATCTCAATCTTGATGACACCCCGTGGTTTGCGGACATTGCAAACTACTTAGCGGGTGGTATTCTCATCAAAGGGTTAACATCCCAACAAAAGAAGAAGTTCTTGAATGATGTTAAGACTTACTTTTGGGATGACCCTTTTCTATTCAAACAATGTGCTGATCTGATCATTCGTTGATGTGTTGACGGACCGGCAGCTTTTGACATTCTCCAAGCTTGCCACAAAGGACCCACCGGTGGTCACTTTGGTCCCAACTACACCGCTAAGAAAGTGTTTGATTCCGGATTCTACTGGCCCACCATTTATCGTGACGCTCAAGAAATGGTTAAGCATTGTGATGCTTGCCAACGCCAAGGCAAGATCACACATAAGGATGAGATGCCTCAGAATTTCATACAGGAATGTGAAATCTTTGACGTATGGGGCATCGACTTTATGGGGCCATTTCCATCCTCCAAAGGGAACAAGTACATCCTCGTCGCCGTCGACTATGTTTCTAAATGGGTTGGAGCCAAGGCTCTTCCTACGAATGATGCGAGGGTGGTTGTGAACTTTTTGAAGCAGCTTTTCGCTCGATTTGGCGTTCCTCGTACTATCATCAGTGATCGCGGGACTCATTTTTGCAACGATCAATTTGCAAGAGTCATGGCTAAGTATGGTGTTAATCATCGTCTTTCCACCGCCTATCATCCCCAAACCAATGGGAAAGCCGAAATTTCCAATCGTGGCTTGAAGAGAATTTTGGAGCGTATAGTGGGAGAGCATCGCGCCGCGTGGGCCGATAAGTTAGATGATGCTCTGTGGGCTTTCCGTACTGCTTACAAGACCCCGATCGGTTGTACACCTTATCATCTTGTGTACGGGAAAGCCTGCCACCTACCCATCGAGCTGGAACATAAGGTGCACTGGGCCTTGAAGTGGGCTAACTTCGACATCAACAAAGCCGGTGATCATCGCAAGATTCAACTCAATGAGCTAAATAAACTGAGGAATGAAGCTTATGAGAACTCTCTGATCTACAAGGAGAAGACCAAGATCATTCATGACGCGAAAATCAAGAACCAAGAGTTCCACGTTGGTGATCAAGTCTTACTCTTTAACTCTCGGTTGAAGATCTTCTCTGGCAAGTTGAAGAGCCGCTGGTCTGGTCCATTCACCATCGTCAAAGTCTTTCCATATGGGACCATCGAGCTTTCTCAGCCGAATGGACCCAATTTCAAGGTGAATGGCCAGCGTCTGAAGCTGTACTTTGGTGAGGACATCTCTCACGAGATGATTCCATCCCTCACCACGTTCCCCATGAACTAAATTTGGGTCGAGTCAGGCTCGTGACTCGGTGAACAAAAACAAGCGCTTCTCGGGAGGTAACCCGTGTTCTATCCTTTACTGCTTTCATAATAAGTGTAGGGGGAGCCCCGCATATGTTTGTTGTCTTGTTTCTTGTGCTGTGCAGGGATTAATGCTTCAGAGAGCATCTTGATGACTTTTGACGAATCGTGATACCGTGTTCCCATCTTCCCGGTTCTATCCTAACCTCTTGTGATTCAATATTTCATATTTTATATGTTCACATTGAATTCACTTTAGTTGTCCTTTCCTTAGCAAGATTTAAACAAAGTGCACAATGTCATAAGTGTAGGGGAGTTTACTCCCACATGCTTAAGCATTGAGGACAATGTTTATCTCAAGTGTAGGGGGACTTCTATCGAAGTAAGTGGTCTTTTCCATGAATTTGCCCTCATTTTAACCGGAAAATTTGATTTTTCGACATTTTTCAAAATTTTTAATCTATCTTGGCCTAGTTGTATTGTTGTATTTTCCTTTATTATGTTTGTTTTCTTCCATTGCTAGAATAGTTTTTCAATAAAGTGGTTTTAGATTTTTCTTAGTCGTGAACATTTTGACTCAACCCGAGTTTACTTACCTGAGTTTACTCTAGCTAGTATCCTTAACGTGTTTAAGTCAACTTTTGCTAGGCTTTTATATAGGGAGCTATAAAACGCGAAAGTCTTAACTCTCACGGGTTAAGAACAAGAACTTTTCGCAAGTTCCTATAATTGATCCTAGAGAGTCGTTTATCAAGGGAACTTTAAAATGCGATTTCTAAACTTGAAAAAGTCTAAGAGTTTGCAAGATCCTATAGGCGACTTGAAAACCCAAAACTTTGATTTAATAGGCTAAGCATCCACGAGTCTCATTCCTTGAGATTTTAAACTGTGGAGAACGAGAGATGATAGAGTCAATTATAAGTTCGGTATTCTTTCATGAAATTTATGTGAGTTAAATATAAGCCTATTCTCCCTCCGCTTGTTAATAAATTTATCTGCAATAAATAAGGTTGTACGATTTAAAAGGTTACTTAGCTTCTAGCCCCAGATCGTTTAAAAGTTGCTCGGTACGGATTAGAGTTCATAGCCAAGGCATAACTTATTGAAGCGGGATGCGAAGATTGGCGAGTCCAAAAAGGCCCTAACAAGGCATGAGGGCTACATTTTGTTGCTAAAGATCCAAAAGTGATGTGAAGAATCATTTATCGAAAATCAATATGAAGGATCGAGACACACGACGAAAAGCAAGAACTCCCCAAAAGTCATGAAGAAGTCTATCCGAAAAGACCCTAACAAGGTATGAGGATAAATAGATCCAAGTCCTAAAAGGAGGCGAATCGTTGTATATCAAAGTCCAAAATAAAGATTGGAGAAAAATGAAGAAGTCGTGGTCCAAAGATGAAGAATCTCTCAAAACTTCAAGTGAAGAAATTCCTATTATGAAGAGAAGACCATAATTTCAAGAACGTCTCTCGAAGATTCGAAGTATGAAGTCGCTGCCAAATATCGGTCCGAGAAAGGTCTCAAATCATGAAGCGAGTTATGCCAAGATATGAACTTTATGAGGTCCCGAGAAGCAGTTTTAAAAGATTTGGTCCTTTAGCTAACTATTGATTAAATCGTTCACTTTATTTTCGGACTAAATAACTATCGAAATAAGTCAAACAATGCATCCTCGTGATCATTCAAGACAAAAATAAAATATAAGAGATACACCTAGGAATAAGGGAGTCTAAGTGAGTAATTGGCCCACATGAGTTCGTGATAGTTTGCTAACTTATAATAACAATGATCTCGTTTTTAAGCTTGGTATGGGGAACGTGAAACTTGAGGATGATAAACGTTCATGGCCGCCAAAACCCAATGTAAGTTTTTAATTTCTTTACTTATTTCTATCTTTTCATGTTTAGTATTTAATAAAGGCCAAGGTGGGTTATTTATGATGGAAAATGTAAACCATGCTTTAGAATTAATGCATTGCATGAGGGCATTGCAATGGTCAAGTGTAGGGGATTTAATAAGTGTGAAAACACTTATCCTTTTACCACTTATTTCCAATAATAACAAGACCAAAACGTGTGATTTATGTCGTAAAAGTCGGAATTATGCGTGGTTTGTGTTTTTATTGTGTTTTAGGACCAAAAGATGAAAAAGGAAGAAAACACGGGCTTTCACGGGCTTTTATCGAAGAAAACGGGAAAAGACGAAGTCAAAAGATCAAGAGTGCAAAAAGAATGGAAGTCCAAGGCCTATTCTGAAGATTTATCGAAGAAAAAGTCTAAAGACGGAAGTTTAACAAAGTCGAAGAACTGAAGTCTAATAGAAGAAGAAAATTAAAAGACAAGTTCAAATCCCGAGACGACAAAGATAAAGAATTAAAGTCGAGTCGAGAAAATGTGAAGAAAGCAAGAAAGAAGATGCAACACATGCACTCCTTCCACCTTCCCTATAAATACCCTCCTAATAGTCATTAGGAGGGTGGTTAGCTAGTTAGTCTTTAATTTTAATTTTTCACTTTTTAGAGAGAGAAAGTATTAAACTTTCTCTCACTAAATTTCATCTTTTTCTTTTAATCTTTCAAGATTAAACACTTTGTATTGCTTATTTTCATTAATCAAGTTCTATTTTAAGCTTTTAATCCTTAATCTCATTCTACTTTTCTTTGATTTTAGATTGATTTTGGTGCGATTATCATTTGATCCGTGTTGTTCTAATTGATTTCGTGCTTAAAAAGTTAATCTTTTGATCATTTCATAAGTTTTCATTTGATTAAGCTTTAAGACTTTTGTGCTTATTGGCTTATTTTTATGATTAGCTTATTTTCTTATAAAAAGCTTTCTTTAAAAGTTCATGTTTTGATTGTTTGATCCAAAAAGTTGTTTAATTTCGAGTTAGATAAGTTGATAAGTGCTTATTTGATTCGGTTAAGTATTTGGTTTGTTAAGTTTCGGGTATTAGCTTATTACCTAGCTTAACCGAATTCCACCATTTTCGGAAAGGGTACAAACCCCTTTCCGATTTACACATTCCGAGCAGCCTCCCCTTTTCCAATTGGCCAATCGGAAAAGGGTTTTCCCCTGATTCCGATTTGCATCCTTATTCCGATCACTGTGATCGGATTAGGGCTTTCGCATTCCGATTGGTTTCATTTGTCCTACATTCCGATTGGGTATTTTTGCATGTATTCCGATTTAAACTACCCTGTATTCCGATTGTGTTTGATTGTTCATCTTTCCGATTGGTAGTCTAGTTTTATATTCGGATTGTGGCCATTATCCTACTTTCCGATCAACCGATCGGAATACATTCCGATCGGGACACCTTTTTGGGGTTTATTCCGATTGTTTGCATTTGTTTGATATTCCGATCTTACTTTCTTTTAGTACTTTTCAACTAAGTTCTTATTTTTTTTAGAAAATTTTCCAAGAGTTAGTTTTATTTAGTGTGCTAGTACTTTTCCATTGTTACCTTTAAGTTTACAAGCATTTATTTTTACTCGTCATTTTAGTATTAATCTTTATTCTTCCATTTTACTCAACGACACTTTAATTACTTGCTTATAGTTTAAAAATAGACAATCAAACCAAACCATTCTCTTGATTCACCAAAAGACGATTGAGTCGCACTTTAGACCGGTTTTCAATTCGAAAAGACTTGGGACTACGAATTTTTATTCCTAGCCAAAAGCCAAGTATTACCGTCACACCATTTAATAAGGGCCCTAGGACTAAAACTTCTCAAACATTGGTCACTAAAGATAAGGCGGAATCAAAACCAGCTTCTAATATTTCCGTGTTGCCTTCTACAGGAGTAAGCACCACTACTAAGGCTCAAAGATCTAAGCTTAGAAGAAACAAGAAGAATGATAGGATCTTGCCCCCATCTAGTAGTCAAGTGAAGAAGAAAGTAGAAGCCCATCCTAAGAATGTTATTTCTGTTTTGAATAAAAAGAATCATGTAGCTAAACCTAAAGGCTCTGCGGTTGTGCAGCTTTATAAGCCTAATGTGAATTCTAATTTGAAATGTTGGAATTGCAATCAATGTATGTTTTCTAGTCGTCATGATTCTTGCCTTATTGACCATGTGAATGAGATGCATGCCCGGAAAAATGGATTAGAATGGAAACCGACTAGGAAAGTGTTAACCCAAGTTGGTTGGATGTGGCGCCCCACTGGTAGAACTTTCACTATAGTAGGAAATGCGTGCCCTTTAACTAGGATCACTCCCACTACATCAAAGAAAGCGTGCCCTTTAACTAGGATCACTCCCACTACAACAAAGAAAGCGTGCCCTTTAACTAGGAGTACCAAGGCTACCAAAACACAAGCGTGTCCTTTAACTAGGAACACTGACACTACTGTAGGAACCAAGTGCCCTTTAAATAGGTCTACTCCCACTGTAGTGCCCGCAAATAATCCAAAACCTAAGAAAGTTGGAACAGTAAAACCTGTTAGTGCTAAAACTCACATTAGAAAACGCAGGAAATCTAAGGGTCACAAACATGTTAGCAATTCTGATAATATTTTATCTGTATCTGCTAACACTCCGGAACCAATAGTTTCCAATGCATTGTCTACTGTTGTTGTTGAAAACAGGTGGTCCAAATTGTTCTCTGGTATTTGGACTCTGGTTGCTCCAAGCATATGACCGAAGATCGCTCTTAGCTCAAAAATTTCGTCAGCAAGTTTCTTGGTACGGTTCGATTTGGAAATGATCACATTGCAAAGATAATGGGTTATGGTGAATATCATATTGGGAATGTTATAATTTCAAGAGTGTATTATGTGGAAGGTCTCGGTCACAACTTATTTTATGTGGGACAATTTTGTGATGCAAACCTAGAAGTTGCTTTTCGAGAGCATACCTGCTTCATTCGTAATTTGGAAGGGGTTGATTTATTGAAAGGTACTCGAGGGAATAATTTGTATACTTTGTCTCTACAAGACATGATGGCCGCTTCTCCCGTATGTCTTCTCTCCAAAGCATCAAAGACTAAGTCATGGTTATGGCATCGACGGTTATCTCATCTTAACTTTGACGCTATTAATCACTTGGCGAAAAACGAACTTGTTCGTGGTCTTCCTAAACTATCATTTCACAAGGCTCATTTGTGTTCCGCGTGTACAATGGGGAAAAGCACTAAGAAGTCATACAAACCCAAGACTGAAGACACCAACCAAGAGAAACTTTATCTTTTGCATATGGATCTTTATGGGCCAATGCGTGTTGAAAGTCTTAGTGGCAAAAAGTACATCCTCGTCATTGTCGATGATTACTCTCGGTTTACATGGGTGAAATTTCTTAAAGCAAAAAATGTGGCACCTAAGGCACCTAAATTCATCATCGGATTTCTCAAGATGATTCAAGTGCGTCTCAACACTACTGTCCGACGCATTCGTACAGATTATGGAACCCTATTTGTGAATCAAATCTTGCGTGATTATTATGAAGAAATTGGCATATCTCATGAAACATCCGTTGCACGCACTCCACAACAAAACGGTGTCTTTGAAAGGCGAAATCGCACACTTATGGAAGCTGCTCGAACGATGTTAATTTACGCAAAGGCTCCATTGTTTTTATGGGCAGAAGCAGTATCTACAACAGTGTACACCCAAAACCGGTCACTAATTCGTAAACGCCATGGTAAAACACCTTATGAGCTTCTCCATGGAAAAGTACCAAATAATGATGGTGACAATTTGGGAAAACTTCAACCAAAGGCTGATATTGGTATTTTCATTGGTTACGCCCCCGCAAAGAAGGCATACCGAATCTACAACCGTAACTCTCGCAAGATCCTCGAAACTATGAATGTTGATTTTGATGAGCTGACAGCAATGGCTTCTGAGCAAAGCAACTCTGAACCTGCACTTCATGAAATGGGACCTAGTAATATTAGTTCTGGTCTTGTCCCAAATAACCCTACTTCATCATCATTTATACCACCTTCTAGGACTGAATGGGATACGTTGTTTCAACCGTTCTTTGATGAATTCTTTACTCCTCCAAGTATTGTTGCTCCAGAACCTGAGGTAATAGCTCAGGTAACCGAAGTTGTCGCTCCTGCAACCGAAGCACAATCAGATACGTCTGCACCTACAATTGGTCAAGATATACCATCAACGAGTAATTCTCAACCAACACCCAAACCAACTACCCATGTCATGCCTATTGATGATGAAGAGGATGATGATGATCACGATTTGGAATTCGCTCAAATGCGTGAACTTCCATTCTTTGGTGTACCAATTCCCGACCCTAATCAAGTCGGGTCGTCCACCTAAGAGGAAGCTCCTTCTACAGTTTACTCCAATCCACGGATTCGTGAACATGACAGCAAGTGGACAAAGGATCATCCTATAGATTCTTTTATTGGTGACCCTAATCGTCCGATATCCACACGAAGTCAGCTACAAGAAAATGCAATGTTTTGTCATTTTGATGCTTTTCTCACTGAAGTTGAACCTAAGACATGGCAACAAGCTTTTACTCAATCCTGTTGGATAGAAGCTATGCAAGAAGAACTTAACGAATTCATACGTCTTGAAGTTTGGGAACTTGTCCCATGCCCGGATCAAGTGCAGTTACTCACTTTGAAATGGGTTTACAAGTTGAAACTCGATGAGTTAGGCGGAATATTGAAGAACAAAGCTAGACTAGTAGCTCGTGGATATAAACAATTATTGGGCATCGACTTTATGGAATCCTTTGCACCTGTTGCCCGTTTGGAAGCTATTAGACTATTCCTCGCTTATGCAGCCCACATGAATATGATCGTCTATCAGATGGATGTGAAGACAACATTTCTGAATGGTGAAATCAAGGAAGAGGTCTATGTTCAATAGCCGGATGGTTTTGTGAATCCTAAATATCCTAATCATGTGTACAAGCTTAAGAAGGCTCTCTATGGGTTGAAGCAAGCTCCTCGCGCATGGTATGATCTATTGTCACAATTCCTCATTACGCAAGGCTTCGCTAAAGGCAAGGTGGATCCCACGCTGTTCATTCAGAAACGAGGTAAAGATATGATTATGGTACAAATATATGTTGATGATATTATATTTGCAGCCTCAACCCAAACCTTATCCGACGAATTTGGGACACTCATGTCTTCCAAGTTTAAGATGTCAATGATGGGCAAGGTATCATTATTCTTAGGTCTTCAGATATCTCAGAGTTCCAAGGGCATCTTTATCAATCAATCCAAGTATGCCCTTGAATCTCTTAAGAAATACAAGATGGAATCTTGCGACCCCGTGGATACTCCAATGGTGGAACGAACTAAGCTTGATGCAGATCCACATGGAGTTGCCGTTGACCCGACACTTTATCGTGGAATGATCGGTACCCTTCTGTATATCACAGCTAATCGACCTGATCTTCAGTTTGTTGTATGTATGTGTGCTCGGTATCAAACTCGGCCTACTGAGTTACACTTGACTACTGTGAAACAGATCTTTTGATATCTTAAAGGAACCATTAATCGGGGACTTTGGTATTCGAAGGACTCTTCGATTGCACTTATGGCATATGCAGATGCGGATCACGCGGGTTGTCAAGATACAAGGCGTAGCACGAGTGGGACTTTGCAACTACTAGGAGATCGACTAATCAGTTGGGCATCGAAAAGGCAGAAAAGCGCTGCAATTTCAAGTACAGAAGCAGAATACATAGCTATGTCCGGTTGCTGTGCTCAAATTCTTTGGATGAGATCGCAATTAACCGACTATGGTCTAGGTTTCAACAAAATTCCGATGTACTGTGACACCAAGAGTGAAATTGCCTTATGCTGCAACAACGTTCAATTCTCCCGGTCGAAGCACATTGACATTCGCTACCACTTCATCAAGGAGCAAGTGGAAAATGGAGTAATCGAGTTTTACTTTGTCCGATCTGAGTATAAATTGGCGGATATTTTTACGAAGGCTTTAGATCACGCTCGAATTGAATTTTTGGCCGACAAGCTAGGAATGAGAACCATCTCGCCTGAGACTCTAAAGGCATTGGCAGATGAAGCGAAAGAATAGTGATGGTAAACTATTCTCCGTATCCTTGGTGATCATCTGTATATATTGTTTATATTTTTATCCACAAAAGCAAAATACAAAAATATAAAACTATATAAAAACCATAAAAATTGAAAAATCTAGAAAAATCCAAAAATATTTTTACTTTATTTTTCAAAGGCATGTCTTTTGGTACGATAATATTTACGGCCTTAGAAATGTTGATTAATATCGACACGGTGCCATAAATAGAGTTCGTACAAAAGTTGTAAATATTTTATAAAACATGCCAATATGGCTTGTAGTTATTTCAGACTGCAACCCGGTTTTCACATTAAAGTCAAGTATTTCTTATGAAAGCTTTGGCTCACAACGGAAATTAATTTTCTCGGGCAAGGTTTACTTTAAAACCTTGTAAGGGATCAAGTTTACTTTATAACTTGGTCTAACACAAATCCATGTACGCCCCAGTGCATTTATTTGTTAAAATAAGAGAAGTCTTGTTTTTATGAAGTTATCATCTCTACAACCATAGCAATCTACAATTGGTATCTACATACTCGACGATGCGACTACTCAACCAATGACTACAGCTCTTTAGATAAAACACGGGTCAACAATTGAGGGGGAGCAATTGTCAAGCATTCAGAATCTTTGATGCCGAACGTGCCAAGTTCACAAGTTGGTGTCAAGAATACAATAGCAATCGTACATGTGGTGTCAAGAGATGACTTCAGACGTGACGAGGCGACCACCATATGCTGACAAGAACCATTTGATCTTATTATATGATTTTCTCATCTATCAGGTCCAACCTTGTCAATTCTTTTCTAATATGGTGAATATGTGATCATGTTACAAATCGGTATCATATTTCATACATTTGGAATCATGAAGATAAAATGGACTTGCATTTTTCTTCCCAAAACCTTTGTTAAAACTTCATTAAATCTGTTGATATAAAAACATCGATTGGGTTAATATTTTTAATATGGGGGAGAAAATGTGATTTAATATGGGATATTATCACAAATGGTTTGACTTAACGTGTTAGCTCATCCCGACATGTGCGAAATGTTTTCGGATATCGTGGCATATGTTAAGGGGGAGCAAAATGGATTTGCACTTCAAAATGGATTTCATGATGACATACACTTACCCAAAACATCTCTATTCACGACGGTGAAGATTGTGGTGACATAAAGATGGTAGGATAGGTTAAAGTCCAAAGATTTCTCTAGAACCGGAGGAATCTTCCCAAGGATATTCCATAGCTAGAAATAGTAGTCTTTAGGAAAGATGGAGAAAGATTGTGAACGTAGCTGAATGTCGACCAAGTACTTAAGTTAGTACTGGAACAATCACAACAAGGTGCTAGTTATGACGTATTGGTAAGCATTGAAGGGGTTGAAGAATGAAAAAGAATTGTAAAGATAAAGGGTGTAAAGAAAGAAGCCCTCCTTACAACTTTAGGCAGAAACCGGGTCGACACATATGCTACTAAGATCATTTTAATGATGCTTAATATTGAAGATAGACATCATGGACCCAGTGATGCAATGCACAACCCATCCCAGCTAACTCAGATATCTCTTAAAAGGTATTTGTTTTAATCACACAGGTACAACACATTATCTATCGATTTATTCACTCCGAATAAATTGGTATTGAAATGGTGGCACTCCTCTCCAGCCTCCGATCACTAAAATCCAAAGTGCACGATCGAGTCTAGAGCCATTTGATATCATCAAATATCTCATTAGGACAAACTTTCATATTTCCTTGCTTCTTCACACACTGTGAAAAGTAAGAAAGATCTTAAGAGTCCTACGCAAAATCTTCATGATCTTGCCTGAACATCCGAGTAATACGAAAGTAATTACAATGAAGATGGAAATCCTTCTTGAGCGAATATCAAAAATCTCATGGTAGGTGACTTGTGCGATTCTTTATGAATCAAACTTGTGATAACTGGAAAGCAACAGTGGTTTAATTCTTAACTGAATTTAAACACGTTCCAGGCCTCCACGCAATATCTTAGTGATCTTGCCAGAACACTCAGAGTGATACCTCAGTGTTCACAGTGATGAGTGGAAATCCTTCTAGTGTTAACCTCAAACAGCAGTTGGTAGGTAACTGGCAATATTCTATAAGAATCAAGCTCGTGACAACTGGAAAGCAACGATGGTGCGATTCTTTAATGAATCAAACTTGTTCCAGGAATCAGAATTGACGGCTTCAATCATGCGGATAATTTTATCCAAATGATTCACTCTTTACGTTCGTAGTCAGCTTTGGACTGTCGAGTAAAGAGAATGGGTTTACCCGTGAAATCTTGTCAAGGAGATTTTTAATTAAATCTACCTGCCACAAGTACGATATTTTATATCGTCCAACGGTCTTCACCGACCGGAGGTAAAATGCTATCGAATTAGAATGAAATGTTCAAAGCAATTTCGTTCGTGTCTACGTATGTTGCGGCATTTGAAGACGGTGGCGTTGCGGAATCCAAGAAGAAGTCGTCCCCGCATGCTTATACTTTATGCACTTAATACCTCATCTAATTCAAGAAAGCCTAAAAGTTAAGTCTTCCGTTGTATCGAACTCTGAAGCTTTCAAGAATTACTAAGGTATAAGTATGTGGGACGTGAGGTCACGAAGAGGCGAAGATCACAAGTGATGGATGCACGAGATCAAGGCAAGAGATTAATACTCAAGACTGATATCAAAGATCACATCAGCATGTTCACCAGAAAAGAAAATGAAAATGAAAGACGAAAACTACGATCTCAAAACAAGCATAGTATGCTAGGTTGATCTTATTATTGTAACTTGGGTAATGCCCTTGCTTGGAGTGACCTCCCTTAGGGGGAGATTGTTGGAAATATGTTTTTACGTATTTAGGACGATTCGGTCACTCCGACAATATACTAAGTAGTAGCTCGTAGTCTAGACATCGTTATTTAACAAACAAGCCTAAGCCTAGCCTACAACATGTGTAGGCCGGCCCAAACATGTAAGCCCAAGCCCATTACAAGGCTTGGGTATATAAACCCTCTCCTTTGATGGAGAGGGTGGTGTGGTTAATCACTTTTTCACATAGTAAACATAAGTTTCTCTCTCTATAATTGTGTGTAATCCACCATCTCTCTATCTCTTTCTCTCTCTAAAACATAAGCAAGATTTACATTTCTACAAGAAGAAAATTATAAGACAAGTTCAACTTATATCGACAAATCCCGAGACGACGTCGAGAAAGACAAAGAAATTAAGTCGAGTCGAGAAGAAAGAAATTAGATAGCTTAAGCATGTAATCTCCCACCTCCTATAAATACCCTCCTAATATGTCATTAGGAGTGTGTTAGGTGTTTTAGTTTTTAAAAGGTGTAGTTTAATTTTTAAGTTCTTTTTATTTTTCTCTCTAGTTTTTCTTTCAAACTATTTAATCTTTCCATTAATCTTGTAATCTTTTGATATTCATCTTTAATCAATCAAGCTTATTTTCTTAATTCTCATTCTACCTTTCTTAATCTTTTTCTTAATCTTGATAATCATGTAGTTAATCTCATCTCTTTGATTAAGTGATTGTTGTATTCATGTGATTGATCTTGTAGTTTTGATGTGGTGGATGTTTTGAGCTTATTGTGTTATTAATCTTTTAGTGTTTAGCTTATTTTTGATTTAGTTGTTTGGATAGATTAATAGGATTGCTTATTAGTTGATTTTAAATGTTTTGATTAATTAGTGTTTTTATAGTTTTTAATTTGTGGCTTATTTAGATTTCTTAAAACTTATTTGGTTAAAGTTTTGGTTAATTGCTTGTTTGGTTTGTGCTTATTACTGACTTATCTCTTAAGATTGCTTGTTTCTGTTTAACTGTATTCGTGTTTTAGATTCTTCGGAAAAGGGTTTTGTTCTCTAAAAACATACCTTTTCTGAACAAGCCTTTATTCTGAATTACTCCTTTACTGAAAATAGCAATTATTCTGAAAAACCTGTTTTTCCGAAAAACCTATTTCTCTGAAAACTTCCTTTTTCCGAAAAGTCTATTATTCCGAAAATTTCTCTGAAAAGCTTGTTTTTCCGAAAATACCTTTTTTCTGAAATAGCCTTTTTTCCGAAATAGCTCATTTTTCTGAATTCATCTTTATTCCGAAGATCCTAATTTTTCTGAAAACTTCATTATTCCAAAATTCCTGTTTTTCTGAAAAGTCTTGTTATTCCGAAAAGTTAATTTTCTAAAAAACCATTTATTCCAAAGATGCTAATTATTCTGAAAAAGCCCTTTTTCCGAAGATCCCTTTATTTCGAAGATATCTTTTTCTGAAAAGTCAAGTATTCCGAAAATGCCTCTTTTTTTGAAAAAAGCTTTATTCCGAAGATTTCTCTGAAATTATCCATAATTTCGAAAATCCATTTTCTTGAAATTTCAGTTCTCTTGTTTCAGACTTAGTTAAATTTTGAGTTTTCTGAATTGTTTTTATTTTCCTAACTTTAATTTTTCCCGCCTTTTTACTTAGCATTGTTTTAACTTGTTTTATCTTAGATTAATTGTTTTAAGCTTTCAACGACATTTTTTATTTTTGGTTTAAAATAGATAATTTTTCCCCATTTATTATTCCACCAAGAACAACTGAGTCGCACTTTCTTCCAATAATCAATTCGAAAAGATTCGGACGATAATATTTTATACTTAGCCAAAAGCTTAGTTATTAAGAGCCCAAGCAAATACTACCCCAAAGTATTCGTAACACCTCAAATGTATTTGTATCCAATTTGGTCACACAACCAACATTAGATAGGGAGGCCAATCCCAATAGATCTATCCATAACATTTGCGCTTACACAAAGTAATTAACGGTTCATGATAGTGGGCTAAAGCGTCTAGGGGTATCGCTACTTAGACATCATGTAGGCACGTATGAGTTTTAAGGTACTTATGTTCATCCGTAAAAACAAGCAATGTTCTCACCCCAAATAGTTTAAAAGCAATTAAAAGTAGGGCTATAAACTCACCTCGTGAATCAAGCAAATGGATAAAAATGCAAGAAAGCTCGAGAACACGACCACGTTATCCACGACCTAGTTAAGTATGAATACCATGTTACGACGACTATAAGTTTATAATTAAGAATGCATGACATCCTAAGTGTGCTTGACTTTACGTTTTATTCACGGAAAATACGACAATTACTCACGGTTATCAAACGGGCTTATCTTAGCAAATGTATAACACAAATTAATTTTTGGACTTCTATAAACACAGTTTATAACCGGCGACCCAAACCTCCCAAGAATATTACATGGGCTCATCTCATTGACCGTTTGACTCAACCCTGGCCCAAACCAATGGGCGATATAAACAAGGAAATCATGGGACACATTTTTATATACTCAGTTGGTTTGGTTTACACTTTTCATAGCCAAAAAACACTTCCACCCTCCTATCTCTCTCTCTCTCTCTCTCTCTCTTCACTGGATAATATCCATATTCATTTTCATCAACCTTTCACAAATTCAAACTAAAATCTAATATTCGATCCATACACATCAATAAAAGTGTGTTCTTGTGCCTCTATGATCCGTTTATCATGGCTTTGTCTCTACATCTTAATCAATTTGAATTGTATGGTGCTCTAAGTGTTTTTCTGGATGATTCTCATGAAGATAAGTTTTAAATCCTTTTTCCTCCTAAGAACACGTTTTTATGGATTGTTTGTTCATAACTTCGAAACAAAGATGTTTATTTAAATCTAAAAACGCAAGATTCATTAATCTATAAATGGTTTCTATTCGGATTTAATTTATTTAAAAATTAGGGTTTCGAAATAATTAGGGGTTTTGATAAATCTAATGTTTAACCTTAATTAATTAATGTTTTCTATCATAAAAAACTGATTAATTTCATCAATTAATTTTTTTGTAAAAATTAGGGTTTCGGTCCAATTGGGGGTTTGTTCATATCTCGTTTTTAATCTAATTAACTGGTCAATTCGGGCTTAGATTATGTTTAATTAGAGCTTTAATCCATATATTAAAAAGGGTTTGTCAAAATTGGGGGTTTTGTGTATATGTGTTTTAATTCGGATTAATGGGTTTATAGGAAAGAAAATAGTATAAATTTTCAGTTCTGATTATAAGTTGATTGATTTAGGGTTTAGCCGATTAGTACTCTTTGTATTCGGTTAGGGTTCGTGGTCCTTATAGCATTATTGGTTTATCTTGTTAAGTTTCATATTGATAACAATTAAGAAAATGTATAAAGATTGACTCGGCTACATTTATTATAAATTCGAATAGTATTTAAGTTTTTCTAACACATTTGTCTTTGTTTCCTAGGGTCTTTGGTCAAGCACTCTAGATGATATGTACATGGAAGAAGAGAAAAGTATAAAAGACTCACAATGGTAATGTTTGGGTTTCGGCTTGTGAAATTCGGACAAGGTGATGGAGTGTGGCTCGGTTGGAATTGGTGCTCCAATGGTGGTTCAAGACTTTTGTTCAAGCTTCTTTGTTACTTAGATTTGATATTGTGTGCTTTGTCTTTGTGTTCAAGGTTTGTAAAATCTGGCCATATTTAGCTTAGTACATTTGGCATAGGGTTAAGTCCCATCCGAAAATGGCACCCTTGTGATACACCTATTTGTGGCAATCTCGGCCTGTGTGTTGGCCTCATGTGGTGAGTAGACTGTATAAAAATAGTTTCCAGGTTTGGGTGTTTGACTTGGGTTGACCAAGGTTTGAAATTTGTTAACTATTAATGAAATCACAGCATTGTCTCACTTAACTTTTTTATTCTCAGTTTTTGGTAATTTTGTATAGTCTTTCTTAATAGTATTCAGCCCATCAATGGTTAATTCAAAATGATATTTGGCCCAAGGGTTTATCAAGATAGCACGAGTTTTAGACGCGTACACTTAACAACAAGAACTCATAATATGAACGTTAAATCACGAGACTTAGACAAACGTGGATACGGTTGTTCTCGAAAACGTAATAAGTATTCCATAACCGGCACATACTGTTAACAAGTAAAACGATTACAAATGAGCACGTCTTATTATAATAGACGCGAAAATTCAAGTTGTTACATTCGCTCTCCCTAAAGAGGGCTTTGTCCGCAAAGCAAAACAAACGATACATTTTAAGTCGACACTAAATTTCTGAACAAGTGAGGGAACTTCGCTTTGAATTGTTCCTCGCGTTCCCAAGTAAATTCGGGTCCTCTTCGTGTATTCCAACATACTTTAACAATAGGTATACGACTTTTTTTAAGTCGTTTAACGTCTCGTTCCGTAATTTCGACGGGTTCTTCAACGAACACGAGTTTGTCGTTGAGTTGGATTTCGTTCATGGGCATAACGAGTGTTTCGTCGGATAGGCATTTCTTCAAGTTGCAAATGTGGAAAACATTATACACACGATTAAGTTCTTGGGGTAACTCCAAACGATAGGCAACGTCACCAGCGCGTTGAATAATTTCGAAAGGTCTAATATATCGAGGGTTTTGCTTTCCTCGTTTACCAAAACGGATTACGCCTTTCCACGGCGCGACTTTCAACATAACTCGATCTCTGACTTTAAATTCCAAAGGCTTTCGTCTTTTATCGGCATAACACTTTTTTCGATCACGAGTTGCTTGTATACGACTCTCGATTTGGACGATTTTCTTTGTTGTCTCGTGAATGATTTCCCGACCGGTAAGTTGTGCATCGCCAACTTTCGCCCAACAAACGGGTAAACTACACTTTCGACCGTAAAGCGCTTCAAACGGTGCCGCTTTAATGCTAGTGTGGTAGCTATTGTTGTACGAAAATTCTACTAACGGTAAGTGTCGATCCCATCTGTTTCCAAAGTCGATTACACACGTGCGAAGCATATCTTCCAAGGTTTGGATGGTTCTGTCCCTTTGGCCATCCATTTGAGGATGATAAGCCGTACTCATGTCCAATTACGTTCCCAAGGCTTCTTGGAGAGATTGCCAAAATCTTGAGCAATATCGACCGTCTCGATCCGATATGATAGAAATTGGTACGCCGTGCTTTGCAACGATTTCTTTCAAGTATAATCGTGCCAATTGATCCATCTTGTCGTTTTCCTTCATAGGGAGAAAGTGTGCGGAATTTTTTAAACGATCAACGATGACCCAAATGGTTTCGTAACCCGCGGACGTTTTAGGAAGTTTGGTAATAAAGTCCATAGTAATTCTCTCCCATTTCCATTCCGGGATCCTAGGTTGGACTAGTAATCCGGACGACTTTTGGTGTTCAACCTTAGCTTTGGCGCAAGTTAGGCATTTACCAACATAAGTCGTGATGTCGGCTTTCATGTTTGGCCACTGATAGGTGTGTAAACACCCATCCTTTTACCACTTAATTACAATAATAACCAAGCCAAAACGTGTATTTTATGTCGTAAATGTCGGAATTATGCGTGGCTTGTGTTTTTGTTGTGATTTAGGATCAAAATGTGAAAAGGGAAGAAAACACGGGCTTTCACGGGCTTTTATCGAAGAAAAAGACAAAAGACGAAGTCGAAAGATCAAGAGTGCTAAAAGAACGGAAGTCCAAGGCCAATTCTGAAGATTTATCGAAGAAAAAGTCTAAAGACGGAAGTTTAATAAAAGCCAAAGAACTCAAGTCTAAATTAATTAAGAAATTACAAGACGAGTTTATTAATCCCGAGACAAAGTCGATAAAGTCGAAGAATTTAGAAGACGAGAAGTCGAGAAGTCGAGAAAGAAAGAAGAATGAACCAACACATGCTTAGTTTTCCTAATCACTATAAATAGACTCCTAATGTGTCATTAGGAGTTGTTAGCTAATTTGACACATTAGTCTTTCCACCTTAATTTCATGTCATTTTAATTAATTGTCAATTTAAATACTTGTCTTGCACTTTAATTCCTTTAACTCCAAGTAAGTGTTTTTAATTTTGTTGTTTAATATTTTCTTTAATCAAGTTTTATTATAATCTCTCATTCTACCTTTCTTATTTTTGTTAATCTTTGTGCTTATTATCTTATTGTCATGCTTGTTTGATTACTTGTTATGTTTTTATGATTATCATTGTGTTAGCTTATTGATTTGATAGCTTATTGTGTTTTTCTTAAATTTGATTAAGTGCTTATTAGTTAATTTTTATAAAAAGTTGATTTTAAACATTTTTATTATTTAGTGTTTTTAAAAAGTTTTTAAATTTTGGCTTAATAGCTTTTTCTTAAATTTAATTTGGTTAAGTTTTTAGATAAGTGCTTATTGATTTTTGGCTTATTATCATTTTCTTAACTTAATTCAGATCCGGCCTTCAAACCCCTTCTTTCCGGATAAGGGTATAATACCTCTTTTTCCAGATAAGGCCATAAACACCACCTTTTGCGGATAAGTAAACATTGCGGATAAGCCACAAAGTCCCTTTTTCCGGATTAGACCACAAAGCTTGCATTCCGGATAAGAGTGTATAACTCTTATTCCGGATAAGACTACGAGCGTTATTCCGGATAGGAGAATTAATAGTTTTTCCAGATAAGGTTTAGATATCTCGTTTTCCGGATAAGCATTGCATTCGTTTTGCGGATAAAGGAACTAAAACGTTTTCCGGATAAGGAGTTGACATACTAGATTCCGGATAACGTCCACTAGCCACTTTCCGGATAAGCCCTAGAAAGATTCATATTGTGGATAAGGCACAAGTCTGTTTTCCGGATAAGGTGACATATATTCCGGATAACGAATTTAGGTTGTTTTTCCGGATAAGAATTCTGGAGTGTATTCCGGATAAGGAGTTTAGGTGGTTATTCCGGATAGAGATTCAAGGTTTTCCCGGATAAGGATCTTAGTGAGGATTCCGGATTAGAACTTGTTGTGTTTTCCGGATAGTGACAGTTTCGCGGATTCATGATAAGGGCTAGTTTAGGTGTTCGCACTTAAGTTTTTCTAGTTAGTTTTAAGCATTTACCTTTCCCGCCTTTTCCTTAGTCGCACTTTTAGTTTGCTTGCCTTTAGTATTTATTTTAAGTTTGCACCTTTAGTTGCCCTTAAGTTTGTGTTTCAAATTTCCGTTATTTACTTTAATTGCTTTTAATCTTTCGTCATTCATTTTTAATCATTTATAGCTTTATTTTTCTTGCCTTTTACTTTAAAGTTTTTCACTTTTTATTTACAACAACGACAAATATTCTTTTTCACCAAGAGACGACTGAGTCGCACATTTTTCCCTTTCTCAATTCGAAAAGATCGGACGATAAAATTTTCTTACTAGGCAAAAGCCTCGTATCAAATGGCGCCGCTGCCGGCTCTTTTCGTAAAGATTAACGGTTTCTGTGAGAGACGCGTTGTTTTTTGGGATCCGTTCATTCGTGAGCGTTATTTTTCGTGTACAAAAATTTTCAAAAAATCCATAAAAATTAAAAATTGTTAAAAATCCATAAAAATAAAAAAAATTTAAAAATCCAAAAAGATTTATTTTTATTTTTATAGTGTATATATATTGTCTATTGCTTTGGTATCTTTTTCTTTAGCTTTCGCAGGTGTATGCATACTAGATCTTCAACTTATCCAGAGCCCGAGACTCGTGAAGATTTAGCTATGGCAGGTGTGCACAACAGCAATAACCCACCGCACCTCAACAATAACAACAACAATGTTCTTCCACAGCCCGATCTTCGGACAATGGAGGAGCTTTGTCAACCCACAATGTTTGGACGAGGAGGACCGATTGCGCCGATGCAAATCACGGCTCCGGACTTTTCGTTGAAGCATCACATGATCCAACAAGTGCAAACTAATCCATTTCGCGGATTGCCGGATGATGATGCCAACAAGCACCTCGACAAATTCATTACTATTACCCAAAGCATGAAGTTGCCCGGTGTTACTATGGATGTCCTTCGCCTTCAAATCTTTCCACATACTTTATCACACCACGCCGAAAAATGGTTTGATCGTCTCCCAAAGAATTCCATTCATACTTGGGACGACATGACTCAAAGATTTTTGTCGCGCTACTTTCCACCATCCATGGTCACGAGCCTTCGAAATCAAATCAGCGGTTTCATGCAAGAACCCGATGAATCTCTCTTTGATGCTTGGGAAAGATATAATGTTTTAATCGATCGATGTCCAAACCAAAACATGCTCCCCGTTACCTTAATTGATATTTTCTACAACGGTTTGACTTTTCGTGATCGTGATACGATTAATGCAGCCGCCGGTGGCACATTTATGAAAAGAAGACCCGAGGAGTGTAGAGAGCTTATTGAGAACATGACTACTCATCACAAAAATTGGGATTCCTCCGCTTCTTCAAGGAAAAACCCGAGAGTCAATGTTTCTTTTACTTCAGCAAACCCCGATATGACCGAATTCACCCGCATGATAGCCGAAATAAACAAAAATATCTTGCTCATCGCTACAAACCAACAACAACAAGTTAAAGCTGTAGCAATTTCTTGTGAGACATGTGGCGGTCCTCACTCACTGATTGTCCTTCTACTCAAGGCAATCCGGAAAACGTGTATGTGGCTTATGGTAACTATTCACCGGAAAATTACCAAGCCCGACCTCAAGAGGATCGAAATTTGCTAAGTTACCGTAGTAACAACTTTCTTTCACCCGGTTTTTCTCCTCAAAACCACAACCCCAACAACAATTACAATAGAAGCAACCAAATTCCACCTCGAGCTTCTAATCCTTATCACCCACCCGCTCAACAAGCCCCACCCATTAATCAAGATGCTGAAGCTTTAATGAGAACCCAAGGAGAGAAAATCAAGAATCTACAAAGCCAAATTATCCATTTGAAAGGGGATATCACTAAGCAAGGGAATGACATTAGATCCGAGCTTCGAAATGATATACAAACCTCCTTCAGCACTCAAACGAATGATTTGAAGAATATGCTGGCTAGTTTCTTACCAACCACTCAACCCTCTACTTCGGGCTCTCTACCTTCAAACACCGTCACCAACCCGAGAGCGAATGTGAGTGCTATTACTACCCGTAATGGAGCAACTTTAGTAGGACCATCTATCCCACCCCCAATTACACCATCTACACCTCCTCCACCACCACTTATCCCTACTGCTCCCACACCTAGTATTAGTTCACCATTACCGTCTCCGCCTTGTCATGAAGAAGTACCCAAGAAGAACCCTTCACCAACCCCACCTTCCACCTATAAACCCAGCATTCCTTACCCTTCTCGACTCGACAAGGCTAGAATTTTGACTAAGAATGACGTTCAAGTCTCTAACTTTTTGAACAAGATTGCCGGCATGACCGTCACCTTTACCCTTGTTGAAGCTCTTGCCCAAATGCCACAATTTGTCAAGATGTTTAAGGAATTGCTTAATAAGAAGGAGAAGATGGCCGAGTTTGTTAATACTCGCTTGAATGAAAATTTCTATGCAATCCTTCTTAAAGAACTTCCGGAAAAACTTAGAGATCCTGGTCGTTTTGTGCTACCATGTACTTTTAACCAAACCGACGAATTTACTGCCTTAGCCGATCTCGGGGCAAGTATAAATTTGATGCCTTTAAGTGTTTGGAAAAAGTTATCATTACCCGATCTTACACCAACGAAGATGACTCTTGAGCTTGCAAATCGCACTCTCGCTTACCCCGTTGGTATTGCCGAAGATGTGTTCATTAAAGTTGGCACCTTCACTTTTCCGGTCAATTTTGTTGTTGTTGATTATGAAATGGACCCTCGTATTCCTTTAATACTTGGTCGGCCATTATTGAGAACCGGAAAAGCTCTTGTCGATGTTGCCGAAGGTAAGTTAATCTTAAGGGTCAGGAATGATGCACAAGTGTTCGAAATGGGGAAGATTACAAACAAATCCTATGGAAGATAATCGGTGAATATGATTAATGTGCCTGATGATTTTGTCGTCTACAACAATCCTCTATTCGACTCTTGCTATGATAATCCACTGTTCCAAGATGATGTGTATGATTCTCTATCAAATTCTGATCCTCCACCAATTTATGATTCTCCACCGATCTATGATGCTTATGATGATGTTTCTAGCTCCGATGGGGATGATTATGATGATTTTACTTATGAGTATCCAGACATGCCCACTTATGATGATTTTGATGAGGCCTATACTCTCTCGAGTGATTCTTCACATGATGAAGATCCTCCGCCAACAGCACTTGATCCTACTTTGGATGATTACTCATTTGAGGAAGACTTTGCTACTTTTCTCAACACATACTTCCCAAATGAGAGTGATGCTCCTCCTTTGGACTTTGATGATTATGGTCTTTATCCTACTTTGGATATGAAGAAACCCGCTTCAAAGGAGAAAAAGCCGGCCGACACCGATAACCGCAGCACTTATGTCTTGACACCTCTTTATCCACCTTCTGAGGATGAGATTGCGAGATTTATGATCGGATCTTCTTCAAGATCTGCTGAGCCTGAGTGTTATTTTCCCCTAAAGGAAAATATGTTCGATCCCGGTATTGCAATTGTTAAGCCATCTCAGTATCCATCTGATGAAATAAAAGGAAAGATTTTTGGTACTTTTGGAGATATGCTTGCACCTCTTCACCCTTGCTACCACCGTGCTCCATCGCTGCTTAAGGGAACCTTGCCTACTCTTTTTGGGCTTGCCTTGTTCGCCTTAAGCTTGTGCTATTTGATGGACGAAAACTATGTCTTTGATCCCGGTGGATGTGTTTCAAGTTTCTTCTTATGCTAATCAAGGTCGAGTCAGGCTCACGACTCGGTTAACAAAAACAAGCACTTCTCGGGAGGAAACCCGCATTATCTATCCTTTTTCTCTTGTTTTAATAATAAGTGTAGGGGTAGACCCTAGTATGTTGTTTGTTGTCTTCTTTCTAATCATGTACAGGGATTCGCGCTTTCAAAGATCCATTCTTGATGCCTTTTGACGACCCGTGATTCCGTGTACCCGTCTTCCCGGTTCTATCCTAAACTCTTTTCAATTCACTATTTTATATTTCTCAATATTAAAATAAGAATCTCTTTAGTTGTCTCTTTCTTAGCAATATTTAATCAGCGTGCACAATGTCCTAAGTGTAGGGGAGTTTACTCCCACATGCTTAAACATTGAGGACAATGTTTATATCAAGTGTAGGGGGGACTTCTATCGAAGTTAAGTGGTCTTTTTCTTGTATTTGTCCTTATTTTAACCGGAAAATTGATTTTTCGAATTTTTCAAAATTTTTGATCTATTTTGGCCTAGTAGTATTTACCTTTGTATAGTTATTTTCTTTCTTTACTATAATAAATTTTAATACAGTGGTTTTAATTTTCAACGTTGTGAATCTTTTGACTCAACCCGAGTTTACTTATAAATGTTTACACTAGCTAGTATCCTTAACGTGTTTAAGTCAAGTTTTGCTGGGCTTTTATATAGGGAGCTTTAAAACGCGAAAGTCTTAACTCTTACGGGTTAAGAACAAGAACTTCTCGCAAGTTCCTATAATTGATCCTAGAGAGTCATTTATCAAGGGAACTTTAAAATGCGAATTCTAAACTTGAAAAATTCTAAGACTTTGCAAGATCATATAGATGACTCGAAAACCCAAAACTTTGATTTAATTGGCTAAGCATCCACGAGTCTCATTCCTTGAGATTTTAAATTATGGAGAACGAGAGATGATAGAGTCAATTATAAGTTTGGTATTCTTTCGTGAATTTATGTGAGTTGATTATAAGCCTATTCTCCCATCGCTTGCTAATAAATTTAATTGCAATAAATAAGGTTGTACGATTTGAAAAGTTACTTAGCTTCTAGCCCAAGATCGTTTAAAAGTTGCTCGGTATTAATTAGAGTTCATAGCCAAGGCATAACTTATTGAAGCAGGATGCGAAGATTGGCGAGTTCGAAAAGGCCTTAACAAGGCATGAGGGCTACATTTTGTTTCTAAAGATCCAAAGTGATGTGAAGAGTCATTTATCAAAAATCAATATGAAGGATCGAGACACACGACGAAAATGCAAATACTCCCGTAAAGATCATGGAGAAGTCTATCCAAAAAGGCCCTAACAAGGTATGAGGATAAATAGATCCAAGTCCTAAAAGGAGGCGGATCATTGTATATCAAAGTCCCAAATAAAGATTGGAGAAAAATGAAGAAGTCGTGGTCCAAATATGAAGAATCTCTCAAAAAGTTCAAGTGAAGAAATTCCTATTATGAAGAGAAGACCATTATTACATGAACGTCTCTCAATATTTGAAGTATGAAGTCGCTGCCAAATATCGGTCCGAGAAAGGTCTCAAATCGTGAAGCAAGTTATGCCAAGATATGAACTTTATGAGGTCCCGAGAAGTAGTTTTAAAAGATTTTGTCCTTTAGCTAACTATTGATTAAATCGTCCCACTTTATTTTTAGCCTTAATAACTATCGAAATAAGTCAACAATGCATCCTTGTGATCATTCAAGACAAGAAAAAATATAAGAGATATACCTAGGAATAAGGGAGTCTAAGTGAATAATTAGCCCACATGAGTTTGTGTTAGTTTGCTAACTTATAATAACAATGATCTCGTTTTTAAGCTTGGTTTGGGGAACGTGAAACTTGAGGATGATAATCATTCACGACATTCTAAAACCCTAAGGTAAGTTTTTGATCTTTTTACCTGTTACCTTCTTTTAAATATTTTGTCTCTTTAATAAAGGCCAATGTGGATTGATTATGATGGAAAATGTAAATACTTGCTTTGTAATTAATGCATTGCATGAGGACATTGCAATGGTCAAGTGTAGGGGATTTGATAGGTGTGTAAATACCCATCCTTTTACCACTTAATTACAATAATAACCAAGCCAAAACGTGTATTTCATGTCGTAAATGTCAGAATTATGCGTGGTTTGTGTTTTTGTTGTGATTTAGGATCAAAATGTGAAAAAGGAAGAAAACATGGGCTTTCACGGGCTTTTATCGAAGAAAAAGACAAAAGACGAAGTCGAAAGATCAAGAGTGCTAAAAGAACGGAAGTTCAAGGCCAATTCTGAAGATTTATCGAAGAAAAAGTCTAAAGACGGAAGTTTAATAAAAGCCAAAGAACTCAAGTCTAAATTAATGAAGAAATTACAAGACGAGTTTATTAATCCCGAGACAAAGTCGATAAAGTCGAAGAATTTAGAAGACGAGAAGTTGAGAAAGAAAGAAGAATGAACCAACACATGCTTAGTTTTCCTAATCACTATAAATAGACTCCTAATGTGTCATTAGGATTTGTTAGCTAATTTGACGCATTAGTCTTTCCACCTTAATTTCATGTCATTTTAATTAATTGTCAATTTAAATACTTGTCTTGCACTTTAATTCCTTTAATTCCAAGTAAGTGTTTTTAATTTTGTTGTTTAATATTTTCTTTAATCAAGTTTTATTTTAATCTCTCATTCTACCTTTTTCATTTTTGTTAATCTTTGTGCTTATTATCTTATTGTCATGCTTGTTTGATTACTTGTTATGTTTTTATGATTATCATTGTGTTAGCTTATTGATTTGATAGCTTATTATGTTTTTCTTAAATTTGATTAAGTGCTTATTAGTTAATTTTTATAAAAAGTTGATTTTAAACATTTTTATTATTTAGTGTTTTTAAAAGTTTTTAAATTTTGGCTTAATAGCTTTTTCTTAAATTTAATTTGGTTAAGTTTTTAGATTAGTGCTTATTGATTTTTGGCTTATTTTCATTTTCTTAGCTTAATTCAGATCCGGCCTTCAAACCCCTTCTTTCCGGATAAGGGTATAATACCTCTTTTTCCGGATAAGGCCATAAAAGACCACCTTTTGCGGATAAGTAAACATTGCGGATAAGCCACAAAGTCCCTTTTTCCGGATTAGACCACAAAGCTTGCATTCCGGATAAGAGTATATAACTCTTATTCTGGATAAGACTATGAGCGTTATTCCGGATAGGAGAATTAATAGTTTTTTTCCGGATAAGGTTTAGATATCTCGTTTTCCGGATAAGCATTGCATTCGTTTTGCGGATAAAGGAACTAAAACGTTTTCCGGATAAGGATTTGACATACCAGATTCCGGATAACGTCCACTAGCCACTTTTCGGATAAGCCCTAGAAAGATTCATATTGCGGATAAGGCACAAGTCTGTTTTCCGGATAAGGTGACATATATTTTGGATAACGAATTTAGGTTGTTTTTACGGATAAGAATTCTGGAGTGTATTCCGGATAAGGAGTTTAGGTGGTTATTCCGGATAGAGATTCAAGGTTTTCCCGGATAAGGATCTTAGTGAGGATTCCGGATTAGAACTTGTTGTGTTTTCCGGATAGTGACAGTTACGCGGATTCAGGATAAGGGCTAGTTTAGGTGTTCGCACTTAAGTTTTTCTAGTTAGTTTTAAGCATTTACCTTTCCCGCCTTTTCCTTAGTCGCACTTTTAGTTTGCTTGCCTTTAGTTATTATTTTAATTTTGCACTTTTAGTCGCCCTTAAGTTTGCGTTTCAAATTTCCGTTATTTACTTTAATTGCTTTTAATCTTTCGTCATTTATTTTTAATCATTTATAGCTTTATTTTTCTTGCCTTTTACTTTAAAGTTTTGCACTTTTTATTTAAAACAACGACAAATATTCTTTTTCACCAAGAGACGACTGAGTCGCACATTTTTCCCTTTCTCAATTCGAAAAGATCGGACGATAAAATTTTCTTACTAGGCAAAAGCCTCGTATCAGCCACCAATAGAACATTTTCATGTCATGATACATTTTGTCCGATCCGGGGTGGATCGAATACTTGGACTTGTGCGATTCATGCATG
Source organism: Glebionis coronaria (assembly GCA_025667525.1). Classification (NCBI taxonomy): domain Eukaryota; kingdom Viridiplantae; phylum Streptophyta; class Magnoliopsida; order Asterales; family Asteraceae; genus Glebionis; species Glebionis coronaria. Next base: position 381,106,968 of record CM046875.1, read on the forward strand.
ATTAGAGCTCGAACATTACAATAACGAGGTAACCAACTTCTATTGTCAAGACACAATGTTCCATCGGCACGTGCAACGAGGTTCTTGGTGATCATTCCACCGGCTACTTCTTTATCGATTTTCTATCTTAATAGCTTCTCGTTGGGATTCTAAGATTCTTGCGGGTATGTTTAAACCAATAGTCATCACTAAGGCTCGAACCCTTAGAGGTCGTTCACGAGGTTTTTTCTCAAAGCATCGGCTACAACGTTAGCTTTTCCCGGTGTATAACGAATATCACAATCGTAGTCCCCAAGTAGCTCCAACCAACGTCGTTGTCTCATGTTAAGTTCTCTTTGGTCCAAGATATGTTGAAGACTTTTGTGATCGGTGTAAACTACACACTTAGTACCGTAGAGGTAGTGTCTCCCAATTTTGAGAGTAAAGACAACCATGCCTAGCTCCAAATCGTGAGTGGTATAGTTTTCTTCGTTCGGTTTTAGTTGTCGATATGCGTAAGAAATGACCTTTTTCCTTTGCATGATAACCGCGCCTAGACCTTTAATCGAAGCATCACAATATACTTCAAAGTCTTCACTACCCTAGGGAAATGCGAGAATGGGCGCGTCACAAAGATTTTGTTTGAGAGTTTGGAAAGAGGTTTCTTGGTCGTCTCCCCAAATAAACTTCTTGTTCTTTTGAGTCAATTTCGTCATAGACTTAGCGATTTTCGAAAATCCTTCGATAAATCGTCTATAATAGCCGACAAGTCCAAGGAATTGACGAATCTCCGTAGGATTCGTAGGAGTCGCCCAATCCTTTACCGCTTCGATCTTAGCGGGATCCACATGGATACCACTACTATCGATCACGTGTCTAAGGAATTGTACCGTGTGAATCCAAGATTCACACTTTGAAAATTTGGTGTATAATTGTTCTTGTTTCAACAATTCCAAAATTTTCTTTAGATGTTCCTCGTGTTCTTCCTTACTACGAGAGTAGATAAGGATATCGTCAATAAACACGATCACGAACTTGTCCAAATAAGGTTTACACACGCGGTTCATAAGGTCCATGAATACCGCTGGTGCATTGGTTAACCCAAATTTCATGACTTGAATTCAAAATGACCGTATCGGGTTCGAAACGCCGTTTTGGAAATGTCTTCTTCTCGAACTCTAAGTTGATGATAACCCGACCTAAGGTCAATCTTGGAGTAAATACTCGAACCTTGAAGTTGATCAAACAAATCATTGATCCTTAGTAAAGGGTAACGATTCTTTATAGTGAGTTTGTTCAATTCGCGATAATCGATGCACATGCGGAACGATCAGTCTTTCTTTTTCACAAATAAAACCGGGGCTCCCCAAGGTGAGGAACTCGGTCTTATGAATCCTTTGTTGGTAAGCTCTTTTAGTTGATCGGCTAGTTCCTTCATTTCGGCGGGCGCTAGTCGATAAGGTGCTCTTGCAACGGGTGCGGGAGTTAGTTCGATGTGAAATTCTACTTGGCGAAGTGGAGGTAATCCGGGTAAGTCTTCGGGAAAGACTTCAAGAAAATCACAAACAATTGGAACGTCTTCAATTTTCTTCTCCCTCGATTCGGCTTCGTTTTTACTAGTAACTTGAATAAGGAAAATAGGACGACCTTCTTCGATGTACTGTTGAGTTTTAGTACATGAGATGACATTTAAACTAGCCCGGCTTTTCGCACCGTTCTTTTCACCGAGGACGGTTAAGGTTCGGATTCCGTAGGGAATACGCACTTGTTTTCGTGGCAAATTATCGCTGCATGGTACTTGGATAGCCAATCCATACCAACGATAACGTCAAAGCTTCCAAGTTCGATAGGTAAAAGGTCGATGATGAAAGGAATATTTTGGAGGCTTAGGGTGAAACCTTTAAGTACGGTGTTTGTAGTGATCGATTTACCATCGGCTAATTCCACATTATAGTCGACATCTAACGGAGTGGGGTTCACATTTAATAGTTCACTAAAGGCAATGGATGTAAAACTTCTATCGGCACCAGAATCAAATAATACGGAAGCATAGATGTTATTGATAAGGAACGTATCGGTGACCACGTTGTTGTCTTAGATGGCCGCTTCGTCACATAGAGCATACACGCGTCTCGGTGCTCCCGTTTGATTCCCATTGTTTTGACCATTCGGATTTTCATAGTTTTGACGAGGTTGTCGACGAGCTTGGTTGTTGTTGTTGTTGTTGCCTCGGATTTGGTTTCCTCGGCCTTTAGTGGTAGCTTTAGGACACCTATTCTTAAAGTGACCTTTTTTGTCACAACCATAGCAAGTGACATCCGCGTATTGAGCATTTGGAGTGATAGGAGTCTGTTGGTTCGTGGGCTTTGGCGCACTACGACAATCCTTGGCGAAGTGACCGTGTTTCCCATAATTATGACACGTGCCTCCACATGCACCATTGTGGTGTTTGCCACACTTACCACAAAACGGTAGTTTTCCTTGGTAACCAAATCCATCGTTCACATTTAACACTTTTACCACATCTTGGCGTTTGTTAGGGTGGTCACCATGATTTGGGCCATGGTTTCCTTCCCATTTCCGTTTATTTTCACCACTTTCCAAGGTGACGGAGTCCATCAAAACATCTGCCATTTCGATGGCTTCGTTCAAATCATTGGGTTTTGAAGAGATTACATCTCCTCGGATTGAAGGTGGTAGTCCAACGATGAATCTTTCCACGGCTCGTGTCTCATTTGGTATCATTTCGGGACACATCAATCTTAACTGTTGGAATCGTTGAGTGTAAGCCATCAAGTTAACTCCATGTACACGGAAGTTCCACAACTCGGCTTCCAATCTTTTCATTTCATTCCTAGGGCAATACTTTTTAAGAAGCATTCCCTTGAAATGAGCCCAAGGAGTAGCATTGGTCGCTTCCAAACCTACGGCTTTCACATGAATATTCCACCAAGTCAATGTACCATCAACCAAGGTGCTAGAGCTAAAATTCACTTTGTCATCCTCGGTGACATTGCTCACGCTAAATTGAGATTCAAATCTCTCAATCCATCGCGCAAGGCCCAGGGCGCCTTCAGTGCCATTAATAGTGCTAGTGAAGCATGAGCAAAATTCCTTGTATGAGCACGCACGAGTAGGGGGTATCGGAGTTGGCACTTGATTCGTTTCTTCTTGCGTGCTTGGATTAGTCTTGTTAGCGGCAAGGGCGGCGGCAAATCCATCGGCTATCATTTGGCTCAACACCGATGGGTCTTAGTGATGGGTGCGGCCGAAGTCGGGTCGACTCTATTCTTGCGGGTTTTAGGTGCCATAGTCCTATAACCGTAACAAAGTTCATGGTAAGGTTAGTATCACAAGTTCATGGCTAGAGAGTACAAGTATGTCACAAAACGCAATATAGCAACCAATGTCGTGATAGTCAACAAGTTATGTAGTGCACAAAATAGTTTATTCCATGATAAAAATAAAAAGTACAAAGAAGTAGCCATATAGTCTTAAGAGTTTTAAGTATTACAATCACATGAAACGGAAAATATGGAATGAGGTGCACATAAGAAAACAAATCATAACCCTAGTAGAAACGATGCTCAAGAGCCGCGATCCTCTCGGACATGTCGATCAAAGCCCTATGCAAAAGGGTACGCAATGCTCCAACCTCATAGTGTTGGTCCTCAATTCTCCTAGCAAGTCCCGCGTAACGGTCGGGTGGAGGTGGGGCATTCCTACCTAAGTCCGATATAACCGCCTCATAGCAAGCCTCGAGTCTCACCAAAGACTCGTAAGATAGTCCACCCATGTTGCGAAGCACATGGGCCACCTTGCCTCGTAAGGTAGCAAGCCTAGTAAAACGATGAGGGGGCATTCCACATGCCTCGGTGGCCGCCGAGCATTCGGCTCCATTAAAGCCGCAAGGTGGGGGTGGCATGGACAAAGTGGGTCGAAAAGAGGCATTATGCCTAGGAGGCACTCTCACGGATGGTGGTCTTGAAGACTTGCAGGTAGAGCTCACATGTCTTGCGGCCAACCTCTTCCCAAACATAGAGGCTCTCACGGACATCCTCGCGGTACGGTGTTGGCGAGGTGCCTTAGGGGCATGAGATGATGAAGTGGATGGAGGAACCATTGGTGCCTTGTCACGCCTTGTGTAGCAAATGAGTGGTGGTAGTGAGGAGCGAGTAGGTGCACGAGTACTTGGTTCTCCTCGAGTGGTGATAATGGCGAAGCACCGCTAGTAGAGGACTCGCGCCGTACTCAATCCGTAGATGAGCTCAAGTAGTACAACGGATGTTCGGGCGAGGTAGACATGTCACTGCCAAATTATGAAAGGCATGTGTAAGAATAAATCAATTTTGCAATATGTTGTAACTTTAGTTTGTCATGGCACACACCATTTAGCACAAAATTTTCAAGACGTGTTGATACAAGATCAATATTGTATTCACATAGCATGGCAAAAACCATTTAGCGTAGGGTTTTCAAGTAATAGTATCAATTTTGCATTCACGTAACATGGCACAAACCATTTAGCATAGAGTTTCTAGTAGTGTCGAAATAAAATTCAATTTTGTATTCATATAGCATGGCACAAACCATTAAGCATAGAGTTTCAAGTAGTGTCGAAATAAAATTCAATTTTGTATTCATATAGCATGGCACAAACCATTAAGCATAGAATTTCAAGTAGTGTCAAAATAAAATTCTATTTTGTATTCATATAGCATGGCACAAACCATTTATCATAGCGTTTCAAGTAGCGTCGAAATAAATATCGATTTTGCGTTCATATAGCATGGCACAAACCATTTAGCATAGAGTTATAAATTGCGTTATTTAGTACTTGTAACGATGAAATTGTGTGGTAATAAATGTAACAAGGTAATATAACGAAATCTTAACTTACAACTTACTTGTGTCGAAGACGTGAAGTGAAGTGGTCTATGGAGATGGAGAGGTAGTTATATTCTAGTGTTATTCTTTTTCTAAAATATCATTTTTGACCAAACCTTTGTAAAAATTATTTTTATATAAGTAACCTAGTTCTCAATAACCATGGCTCTGATACCAATCTGTCACACCCTCAATTTGACCCACGTGTACAATTACACGAGGATGTGACTATCATGACAACCAAGAGACATAGATACAAGAATAACTAAGAAAAGTCAATTTTCATTCATAAAAAATAAAGATAGAAATTGGTCCCAAAGAGAATTGTTTTACACATCATGATAACATAAATCAAGTTTCCAAATGTCATACATCAAAATCAAGTCTCAAAGGTAAATCATGATAATTTTTATTAACTCCATAGCATAACCACGTCACTCCTCCGCCTTGAGACCTGAGAAAAACATTGCTAAAACGTCAACACAGAGGTCGGTGAGTTCATAGGTTTAAGTATAAGTAGTGTGATGAACCATAAGATTTTAGTTAGACAACCGGCAAATAATCTTATAACGAATACAAGATTATCATCAAATAGCATACGTTCATGATATCCTACGTCTAAGCTCATGACACCGAAGCGTTAACCGTACTAGCAACATAATATGAGAGCCCAAGAAAATACTACCCCGAAGTATTCATAACACCTCAAATGTATTTGTATCCAATTTGGTCACACAACCAACATTAGATAGGGAGGCTAATCCTAATAGATCTATCCATAACATTTGCGCTTACACAAAGTAATTAACGGTTCATGATAGTGGGCTAAAGCATCTAGGGGTATCGCTACTTAGACATCATGTAGGAACGTATAAGTTTTAAGGTACTTATGTTCATCTGTAAAAACAAGCAATGTTCTCACCCCTAATAATTTAAAAGCAATTAAAAGTGGGGCTATAAACTCACCTCGTGAATCAAGCAAATGGATGAAAATGCAAGAAAGCTCGAGAACACGACCACGTTATCCACGACCTAGTTAAGTATGAATACCGTGTTACGACGACTATAAGTTTATAATTAAGAATGTATGATGTTGATACAAAAGTTGGATGATCCTTGCTAGACCCGAATTAGGCTTAATTCGGGTTGGCTGGGCTCCGGCTCCTGCACCAAGTGAAATATTTGGTTGGGATCCTGCACACTAAAACAACACGCGTTAGGCTTACCGTGGGAATGTATCCCACGATTAGACTCCGGCGTGAGAGTAAGTAATCGGTTAGGGTTATGGAATCGGATGAGTTGAGAGTATGTAGAATGTAATACCTTTGTGGAACCCTTGGGGGTTCCTTATATAGGCGGTGAAACCCTAATGGGTTGTCACCGATGCTTCGGCCCCAAGCAAAGGATAAGTACCACAATTAGTTTGATTGTTATCTTCTAATTATGGTGAGTGTATACCCTCTACTTTGGGGTAAATCCTAATCATAATAAGATTATGATTCTGTCTAACCCTGTACCGGCCGTGACGGGCCGTGGGCCGTACACATGTATGCGGCTACTGTTCATTTGAAGCCCATAAGCCTTAAATGACATTAATCCGACTCATTAGTAACAGGCCGGATGCGGGTAGTACCCGTGGGCCAGGTTTATGACCCGGCTGGGGACTATACGTCATCATGTCCCCTCAGTCTAGTTGTTACAGCCGTAGGCGGAATATCTAGACTAACAAGATGCTCCCCGGACGTACCAAGAAATATCTGGAGGGAATGATGAATTTTCAAAATTTTGTTTCAGCCGCACGTGGCAACCTTATTAGGATTTATTCCAATGATACCTCAGCCGCACGTGACGACCGAGACAAATTAAATGCAGCATTGAATATGGTCTTACGTATGACCGCATATCCCGACACAATTGACTGTTCACTTGTCACTTGACTGACAAAGTGCATACAGTCAGAACCTCGAGCGGCGTAAACTTCTGAGTCAGAAGTGACCCGTGGGTCCCACCTGACTTTTCACTTGCCACTCGCATCCCAACCATACGAATTAGGATAGTGGCAAACACGTGTCATGAATCCGACGAACCATGACTTCCAAGGCAACCCTATAAATAAGTCTCCCCCACGGCTGTGTGACACACAGTCTTTTCCTTCATTTTTGCCATTAAAGCTTTCCTTCTTATCACCACCTTCTTACGCACGGATCCCTTCCTACGCAGGTTAGAATACCACGCCCTTATCTTTTTTATTTAGTAATGGATCAAAGAAACAACCCTTCTATTGGGTCCGTGCTAAACGTAATGACTGAGGAGAAACTGAGGCGCTTCTGCACTGATTTCTTCATTCCTAGCAACATACACCCTTCTCTCCCTGGTGTAGGGGAACTCATAACTGAGGCACCCCAGGGAAAGATTGGTCTATACACCCGTCTATTCGATGCGGCCAACTACCGCATTCCTTTCACTCGTTTCCTCGTAGATCTCTTAGGTTATTATGACGTACATATCACCCAACTACACTGTATATGCGCATGTAAGATTAGCCAGTTTGAAATCCTTTGTCGCGCAAGAAGTATCCCTCCTACCGTAGAGTTATTTAGGCTATTTTATACACCCAATTTAGTAAATGGATAGCTTTCCTTTAAGAAACGATCCCCAAACAGCCCCACAGCCCATAATAAGGCCATGGATTCGCTGAAAAATTGGTACGACCATTACTTTTTCATCGACTTAATAGTGTGGTCGACCGACGTCATTTTTAAACATAGATTATCTCCTGACCCTCCTCTGCGCGCTGGTACATATAATCCCCAACATTCCCAAGAAATAGATAGGAATAGGATAGGGTTCCATAAGAATCTACCCGAATCATTCCTTTGTTTGCTAGGGATTAGCCGCAACTACTTCGGCTCGTCCAACAGATATCCTGTGTTTTGGAGGAGGCGTGGTGAAGGTAGGTATTGCATCCGCACATCAAAGACATACATACACCTATTGGCTATAACTAACATACTTTGTTTGTTTTGACAGAAATGAACTTCTTTGGGATCCTTCGTCAGGGTGATCTAAAACTTATACCAGAGGGAGCCCGTCCTAGACGTGAGAATGAGCTACCCCTCCTCGAGCATACCCGAAATGTGACAATCACCTTGGCAGCCGTACCAGACCCCCATTCTGACGAAGAAGATACAACACTCCTGATGACCCCCGTGGATTTTGACAATGAAGATGGGGACAACCTGATGCTGGAGGATAAAGTCGGGCCCTCCTCTCCGCCTAAGACTGCTACCCCCGCACACGGGGAAGAGCAGGGTGACAACATTGAGAGGACCACCTCCAGCCTTCGCCAAATGTTGGGCGATGACGAGGAGGAAGTGCAACAAGTAGAGGAGGAGGAAGAAGAAGCCCAGCCCGCCCCCAAGCGTACCCGCAGGAAGAACAAGCGGGTAAGAAGAGTTGCTCAGGCTGAGGTCGGGGAACACAATGCCCCTGTGAAGAGACTATGCGAGAATCAACCCCGCTATCAATCTGTTGAGAGCACCACCCAAGACTCTGAGACGGCGCGGGCTGCACCCGTAGATCCGGACGTGCCGTTAACAAATGTTGAGCCAGTCACTCAAGTTCCCTCCGCTACATCAGAACTAGGAAGAACCAACATGTAAGTCTACCGCATTCGTTTGGTCAAAATATCTATTATCCAAGTAAATGGTACGAACTTCCACAGACAATATTTAATATCTATTCCAATTGTTGTTGCAGGGATGAATAAGCTGGTGTCGCACCTACCCAAGAGGCACGGAAGGAGAAGGAGAAAGAGAAGGAGAAGGAGAAGGAACCTGCCCCGCACACGGCCGCGACCAGATCTGGCCCCGCCTTTGAGGAAGGTACCCCCACAGCTTCACAAGAGGTACCGACGTCCGACCCTCATACACAGCTCAACCCTGACTGGAAGATCACCACCGCTTCACAGATGAGACAGTCCGAAGAATGCCGTGATTATCTGAATAACTGCATTCCTCACAGTCTGGTAAAGGATGTAAATGCACTAAACCATGTGGACCTGGTGGATGAGTACAATGGTGCCTTGGTTCATCAGATGGCCATGGGTACTTCCATGCGGGTAAGATTTGAGGCCCCCTTAGAGCATGTTGATTCCTTGAAGAGAAAAGTTGGCCGAAGAGAGAAGATGATTAAAGACAATGAGGCCCAGATTGCCGCCCTCCAGTCCCAGCTAGCTACTGCCGAGGCTAATATTAAAGAACAAGCAGCATACACCAATGCTCATGATCAACGTGTAGCCGAGCTTGAGACTGAACTTGAGACTGCAACAACTAAGGTATGTATCCGTACCGCATCATGCCTACGTCATACTATCCTGCATTCTAATACTTGATGTATCACATACAGGTGACCGCGGTAAAAGCCTTGGCCAAGTCATCCTCTGACCAAGTGTCCATCCTTACAAAAAAGCTTGAAGACGCACATGCATTGGTCCAGGGTGAGGAGAGACTGAAAGAGGAGCTTGCTCATGAGAGGGTCGTGGTAGAACAATTGAAGGAGGCTTCCACAAAAAAATACACACTGGTGAATGCCCTTACCTCCGAGCGTGATGATGTGTTGTATCCCCAACTACTAGCAGCCATTGTCGGCCGTAGGTTGATGGTGGGTCATGGGACGCGCCTGGCCGTCACGAAGGTGTTGGAGGCCCCGCAATTCGTACAACAGTTTGCAGACCTCGTGTCGGATGGCATCGATCACGGCCGTCATGAGGGGATGGTCGTGGCCGCAGAGCTAATAAGAAAGAAACAAAACTTCACAAAGCATGCCTTCTTCAACACTAGAGCTGCTGAGAAGATGATTGCCTCTATGGCCGCTATGCGAGATCTCAACTACCCCTTCTTGGCTGAGCTGGAGGCCACAAAAGATGCATCCAATAAGGAGATTATGGAGAAGCTAAGTCTTGGTGCCTTTTCTCAGGACGAGGGACACTCCCGGACTCCCTTCACTCCCTCCCCCAGCCAACTCACTCTTCCTATTTATAAAGACGTCACCAGGATCGTAGTTGGTGAACAGCTATTAAGTGAGGTGCTGGAGGTGAATGCGGCTAGAGCTCTGGAACGGAAGGAACGTGGTGAGGTATTGCCCCGCCTAACTGAAGAGCAATGGGAGATAGGTAGGTTTCTCCCCCCCCCCCCCCCCCATGTAGGGTTGTAGGATATGTAAATCTTGCTTATGTTTTAGAGAGAGAAAGAGATAGAGAGATGGTGGATTACACACAATTCTAGAGAGAGAAACTTAATAAGAACTATGTGAAAAATGATAAACCACACACCCTCTCCATCAAAGGAGAGGGTTTATATACCCAAGCCTTGCAATGGGCTTGGGCTTACACGTTTGGGCCAGCCTACACATGTTGTAGGCTAGGCTTGGACTTGTTTGATAAACAAAGAAAGTTAACTAAACTACGAGCTATTACATGGACTATCGTTGGAGTGACCGATCCTTCTTAATACGTAAAACGTATTTCCAACAATCTCCCCCTAAGGGAGGTCACTCCAAACAAGGGCGTTACCCAAGTTACAATAATAAAATAAACCTAGCATACTATGCTTGTCTTGAGCTCGTAGTCTTCGTCTTTCTTTTTCTTTTTCTTTTCTGGTGAACATGCTGAAGTGATCTTTGATATCAATCTTTGAGCGTTAATCTCTTGCCTTGATCTCGTGCATCCATCACTTGTGATCTTTGCCTCTTCGTGACACCATGTCCCACATACTTATACCTTCGTAATTCTTGAAAGCATGCGGGGACGACTTCTTCTCGGATTCCGCAACGCCACCGTCTTCAAATGCCGCAACATAAGTAGACACGAATGAAATGGCTTTGAACATTTCATTCTAAATCGGTAGCATTTTACCTCCGGTCGGTGAAGACCGTTGGACGATATTAGATATCGTACCCTTGACGGATAGTTTCAATTAAGTAACTTCCTGACAGGATTTCGCGGGTAAACCCGTTCTCTTTATTCGACCGTCCAAAGCTGACTGCGAACATAAAGAGTGAATCATTTGGATAAAATTATCCGCATGATTTGAAGCCGTCAATTCATGTTCCTGGAACAAGTGAAATTCAATTAAGAACCGCACCATCGTTGCTTTCCAGTTGTCACGAGCTTGATTTGTATAGAATCTTGCAAGTTACCTACCAAGTGCTGTTTGAGGTTAACACTAGAAGGATTTCCACTCATCACTGTGAACACTAAGGTATCACTCTGAGTGTTCTGGCAAGATCACTAAGATATTACGTAGAGGCCTGGAACGTGTTTAAATTCAGTTAAGAATTAAACAACTGTTGCTTTCCAGTTATCACAAGTTTGATTCATAAAGAATCTCACAAGTCACCTACCATGAGCTTTTTGATATTCGCTCAAGAAGGATTTCCATCTTCATAGTAAATACTTTTGTATTACTCGGATGTTCAGGCAAGATCATGAAGATTTTGCGTAGGACTCTTAAGAACTTTCTTACTTTTCACATTGTGTGAACAAGCAAGGAATTATGAAAGTGTGTCCTAATGAGATAAATGATGATCTCAAATGGCTCTAGACTCGATCGTGCATTTTGGATTTTAGTGATCGGAGGCTGGAGAGGAGTGCCACCTTTTCAATACCAATTTATTCGGAGTGAATAAATCAATAGATAATGTGTTGTCTCCGTGTGATTAAAACAAATATCTTTTGAGAGATATCTGAGTTAGCTGGGATGGGTTGTGCCTTGCATCACTGGGTCCATGATGTCTATCTTCAATATCGAGAATCATAAATGATCTCAATAGAATATGAATTGACCCGGTTTCTGCCTAAGTTGTAAGGAGGGCTACTTTCTTTACACCCTTTATCTTTACAATTCTTTTTCATTCTTCAACCCCTTCAATGCTTACCAATACGTCATCACTAGCACCTTGTTGTGATTGTTCCAGTGCTAACTTAAGTACTTGGTCGGCATTCAGCTATGTTCACAATCTTTCTCCATCTTTCCTAAGGACTACTATTTCTAGCTATGGAATGTCCTTGGGAAGATTCCTCCGGTTCTAGAGAAATCATTGGACTATAACCTATCCTACCATCCTTATGTCACCACAATCTTCACCGTCGTGAATAGAGATGTTTTGGGTAAGTGTATGTCACCATGAAATCCATTTTGAAGTGCAAATCCATTTTGCTCCCCCTTAACATATGTCACGATATCCGAAAACATTTCGCACATGTCGGGATGAGCTAACACGTTAAGTCAAACCATTTGCGATTAATCATTTCCCATATTAAATCACATTTTCTCCCCCATATTTAAAATATTAACCCAATCGATGTTTTTAATATCAATTGATTTAATAGCATTTTAAGAAAATTTGGGAAGAAAAATGCAAATCCAATTATCTTTCATGAATTACACAAGCTCCCCCTCAAATTAATGAGGGTGTACTTGAAACGTAAATTAAATACCTTTTAAACACAAGTGTAAGGTATTTATCACGTGCAAAGATCATATATGATAATGTATTCACAAGATTAGCAATTTACGAGGTTGGACCTGAATGATGGAGAACATCATATGAAAGAAGCACATGGTTCTTGTTCACGAATGTTGGTCTTCCTCGTAACTTCTGAAATTATCTTCCCCTTTACACCACATGGACAATTGATATCGTTGTCTTGACACCAACTTGTGAACATTGGCACTTTCGGCATCGAAGAGTCTGAACGCTTGACAATTGCTCCCCCTCAATTGTTGACCCGTGTTCTACTTAAAGAGCTGTAGTCGTCGTTTGAGTAGTCGCATCGTCTAGTATGTAGATATCAATTGCACCAAACTTCGTATTGTGGAGTTGATAACTTCGGATTCTGAAGTCAAAGCTTTCGGTGAAATGCTTGACTTCAATGTCAAAAGCGGGTTACTATCGGAAATAATAGCAAACCATATGGAGCATGTTTTAAATCTTTTAAACTTCTGCTCGAACTTTATTTACAACCCCGTGTCATTATTGAATGACATTTCTAGGTTCGTAAATATTATCGATTCCAGAAGACATGCTCTTTTTATCAAAACGTTTTTGAACACACAATTTTGAAAGATTTAGAAAAACCTTTTGAGAAATTCTTGAAAAATTGTGCTCAAAGTTTTGAAAAACAATTACTTGAGCTTAAGATGTTGAATATCTTGCAAAACGAGCTCAAGTCTGAGAAGTTGTAAACTTCCCGTTGTTAAGGATAAGTGTATCATCGGCGATAAACTTTCCTTTTATCTGAAGGACGAGTCCTAAGCTGACATTTACTTAGAAGTCGTTTTCATGAGCTTGAAAACTTTGACTGTTTTAACGGAAAGCTCATGACCGAGAAAGGTTAAATTCTCGTTATGAGGAAAAGTTCTCTTATTTAAAAAATACACTTTCCTTTCTGAGCTTAAAACTTCGAATGTTTTAACACAAGCTCATGACCGAGAAAGGTTAGTTTCTCGTTATGAGGATACGTTATCATAAAAGATAATCTTTCCTTTATTTGAAGTTCGGGTCATTGTCTGACATTTAACAATGAACCATTGTGCATGAGCTTAAAAAAACTTGGAATGTTTTTAATATAAGCTCATGCCCGAGAAAGATTAATTTCTCGTTGTAAGGATAAGTTTATCATCGGCGATAAACTTTCCTGCCTTTGAAGAACGGGTTACAGACTGTCATTTATCTATAAGCCTTTGTGCATAAGCTTAAAAACTTGGAATGTTTTTTATATAAGCTCATGCCCGAGAAAAAATGAGTTTCTCGTTTTCAGGATAAGTTTATCACCGGCGATAAACTTTCCTTTCTTTGATGAACGGGTCACAGAATGTGATTTGCATGTGAGCCTTGATGCATGAGCTTAAAAACTTGGAATGTTTTTTATATAAGCTCATGCCCGAGAAAAATGAATTTCTCGTTTTTGGGATAAGTTTATCATCGGCGATAAACTTTCCTTTCTTTGATGAGCGAGTTACAGTCTGTGATGTGACTATAAGTCCTTGTGTAAGCTTTAACCATGAATCCCCTGAGATACTAGTTTCTCCGATATCTGCTTCTTCAGCAACCAAACTCTAAGAGTGTCCTTAGTTGAACGGTATACAACGATTGGACCGCTTCGTTCTTTTGGAACATCAACTTTGGGACCTGCATTCTCATTAGGAATTTGCATGCTTTGACATGGGTTAGCGATATCAATTATAGAAGCACGTGGGGGTTCACAGTTTGTTTTACTTGTGTCAGAGGTGACCTGAGTAGATGATTCACTTATCTTAGTTGGCAAACGTTTCCTTTTATAGAAAACTTTAAGTTCAGGCTTAAGTGATGTATCATCTTTTTCAATTTCCTCCCTAGCAGTCTTAGTAGAGTCGGAGATTATCCTAGTTAAAGGGCACTCGTTTCCTACAATAGTGAAAGTTCTACCAGTGGGGCGCCACATTTTACCAATGGGTTTGATTTTAGCTACCCACTAGGATTTAAGTCTAGCACGGGAGTTCACCTTATTAAGCAATTTTTTGATACAGGAATCATGATTGGCTCTAAAGACACATTTCCTACATGTTTTACAAGTAGCATATTTAATGTCCGAGTAATTCCTAGATGATTGATCGATCCTCCTAAGAGATGACATGCTACGGTGAGCAGTGTTGGGTAATCTAGAAGGCATCTGACTAGGTTTGACATTGCTATCTCTTACATGTGTCTTTTGCTTAGCTTCCCTAAGATCAGATTTATGGCAAACGTCATTTGAACTAGTTCTAGACGTGGTCTTGGTATTTTTAGGGAAACTAGGGGCAATCATCTGATTAGATCTTGCTAACGTTGTTTTGATCACATTGGGCCTAGTTGCTGGAATGACTGGTCTAGGAAACTGAACCAAATCAACTTGGGAGGCAAACCTCGGTCTCGAGGATTGTGGTCGCTTGGATCTAAATGCAGTAGGTTGTCTGACAGTCGGTTGTCTGACGAACTGATTTGTAGGCGGTTTCCCCAAGATTGATGGTTTTTCAAGCTTAGTGTCCACACTAGGTCCTCTAGTTTTCCTTAACTCGTTTTTCAACGCAGCTATAGCAAAAACCTTTTCCTGAACTTGGGCTTTTAACGTTTCATTCTCTTTGAGCAATCTATCTTGGGATGCCAATTTAGACTCTAGTAACTGAATTTGTTTCAAAAGATTTTCCTTTTCAGCTTTAGAATCTAAAACTTTTTGATCCAATTTTCTTTCAAGAACCACGTTTGACTTTTCAAGTTTTTTAAAGTATGTTTCAAATTTGTCCGTTTTCTTATAAAATTCAAGTTTGGCATCCTCAAGATCTTTTGATTGTTGAGCTACAATCGTTTCGAGCTCTCTAATCTTGGAATCAGAAGCAGTCAATGAAGCAGTCAAAAGACAATTATCATGATGTTTAGCATTTTGAACACTTTCTCCCCCATTATGACTCACATCGGATGAATCAGAAGTGGTATTTCTATCACTCTTTTCCATCCCATGTTTGTCATAATTAGGTTCAGAATGCTCAATATGTGGCATGGCATCAGCATATACATCATATACAACATTACATTGTACCATGTTTGCAGGCTCTTCGTCATAAACGGGTGAGGTGTCATCAAAAGAGATCTCGTGAACATTCCCTGACGTGCCACTGGTATCATGTTGTCCTCCTGATTCCGTGCTCTTACCATCGTTATGCTCCAAGTTGTCAACCGTATGACCATTCTCCTCTTGCATCTGCGTCATTGATTCTTGCACTCCATTATCATACGCTTGCTGAAGTTGTGATCTTTGATAAATCGAAGACGAGACCGATGTCATGAGTTTTAATATTGTATCACGGAAAACTCGAAGCTCGGTATGTGTATCTCGAAGAAAAGATTGGCAAATCACTGAACTTTCAGACTTGATGATATTGTATTGGAAGAATGGCGTGAGTTGTGTCACAAGAGTCTTATATGCAAGTGCCGATGCAGAGTGATTGAAGTTTTCATTGTTGAGTTGCTCGGCGAGTTGGGTCAAAGTGGTGAATATTGAGTCGATGAATATATGACGATCTTGTCCAAAGATTGTCACAAATTCGCTCCCTCGAATCCTCGAAAGAGTGACAAGATTAGAATGAAGCATTTGAAATGAAGTGATGCCATTATCACTAATTTTGTCTTGCATTTTATGCGCTTCTCCCTTTTGACATGTCGAATCGAACGAATCCATTGAATATCGATGAAAAAATGATGTGGATGTGGTTGTTTTCGGGATTTTACAATTCGTGAAGAAACGAAAGATCCGTAAATAACTTTTTAAAAAAAAAAATCCTCGAGTGATGATGTAACTCTTTTCTCGACTCAAACGTTGAAAAAACAAACCCGGTCAAAAATTCGTAGCCCTAAAAATAAATCCCGTCACTTTGACTCGTCACTTTTGTCTTCAAAGCCGGCCACAAAAAACTTTTAACCCGTCAAATTTTTTATCACTTTGGATCTTTCAGAATACCCGCCTCAACACGATGTACCAAAAATAAATACACAAAATTTACTTTACTAAAAAATGAAAATATTAAATAGAAAAATCTGATATGTTTTAAACTAATAACGTCTGATATATTAAAAAAGAAATCTGATATATTAAAAACATTAACTTAATTAAGAAAAATCTGAAAACGTTTTCTTTGATAAGGAAAAGTTGAAATGAAAACGTTGCTTTGATATATAAAACGTGTCCTACATTTATCCCCACCCACGTCTATTCTTGAAACCTCTGTCTGACTTTTTTATATTCAAATTAAATCCTAAATATTCTCACAACCTCGTTATATTCGTCCCCTTTATCTCCCAGCCTCTCAGTCCCATCTCTCTCTCTCCTCGGTCAAAACTGTCTCCCCCAAATTAACTCTTGTTTCCTCCGTCTTCCTTCTACACTCATCTCACCTCCCAAAACTCATCTCCTCAACCCTACGCAGCCACCAAAGTTTAATCTTTTACTCTCTTTCTCCAAATCTGACCAAAACCGTATCACACCTCAAAACGCAAATTAAATCTCAAAATAGGTTTCTGTCCACGAATTAAAATACATAAACAATGAAGAACCAAGATTTCGTCGACTACAAGATCTTGAAAATATCTCGGGTAGGTTCTTTTGTTTCGATTGATGTGTGATTGTCGTTTTGAGATCTTGATCGATGAAGGGTTAGTTCTAATCACACAAAATCTTTAAAGACTTTGTAATGATTTAGAGCCAACTTAGATCTCAATAATTTGAGTCTGTCTAGAGTCTAGGTTGAGACGAGTGAGAATTTGTTGAGTGTGGGTTTGTCGAGGGTTCGAGAATGGGTCGAGTCTTCAAAATGAATCTTGAGTGTTGCTTATTTCAAAATGTGTCGAGTGTTATTGGTAGTCTATTTCTCTTGAGTCGAGACTGTAAAGAATGAGAGTCGTGTGGGTGTTTGTTTGGGCAGTCGAGGCTTTGATGTTATGAACTGAGAGTCGTGTGGATGTAATGGTGTAGAAAGTTTGAGTGGTATTCGAGTCTTGTGATGTGAGATCGAGTGTTGGTTTGAATGTTGAGTGAGTATTTAGACGAGGTTCTATGTAGAGTCTAGGGTGTGCGTGGGTCTATGTCAAGACAAGGTGTGAGTCGAGAGTTAAGGTGAGACGAGTATTTTCTTTTGGTGAGTTAGTGTTAAACGAGGGTTGAGTCGAGTTCTAGTCTGAGTAGAGTTCGAGTCTACTCATCGGAATGCTAAAAAAAATAAAAACCCATCGGAATGTTTAACGGTCGGAATGCTATCAGAATGCAACCGATCGGAATGCTATCTGAATAAGTCCATCGGAATATAGAGAAAAACCTGGTCGGAATGTCGTCCAATCGGAATGATATCAGAAACCCTTGTCGGAATGCGATCGGAAAGTGATGTCGGAATACTGGTCGGAATGTTTAAACCCTATTCCGACGGAAGTAATCGGAATAACTATCTGAAAATTAAAACCCTTTTCCGACGGGTGAATTTTCAAAACAGATAGACATATCGAGTTAAAAAAATGTTAAAAAACTAAAATATTAGAATAAAAAAAAATTTGACACTTTTAATACTTTTGATAAAAAAACAGATACTTTTGAGATGTTAAAAAAAATAAAAACTGATATATTTTTTGTTTGTGACAAGAAAAACAACACCCAAATCGAGACAAGAAACTTGATAAAAGATTATTAATAAAAGAAAGTAAGACACAAATTTGAGACAATAACAGAATGATAAGATCAAATCAATAGATAAATTTTGTCACCTTTTGAAAACCAAATCAATAGATAAAAACACGCAAATCTTAAGATGCAACCATAGCTCTGATACCAATTGTAAGATATGTAAATCTTACTTATGTTTTAGAGAGAGAAAGAGATAGAGAGATGGTGGATTACACACAATTCTAGAGAGAGAAACTTAATAAGAACTATGTGAAAAATGATAAACCACACACCCTCTCCATCAAAGGAGAGGGTTTATATACCCAAGCCTTGCAATGGGCTTGGGCTTACACGTTTGGGCCGGCCTACACATGTTGTAGGCTAGGCTTGGACTTGTTTGATAAACAAAGAAAGTTAACTAAACTACGAGCTATTACATGGACTATCGTTGGAGTGACCGATCCTTCTTAATACGTAAAACGTATTTCCAACAAGGGTGCTCCCAAATTTGTTATAACTCCTGAATAATCTGGTCTGTAACCTAAATATCCTTCAGTGGATGTCCACGACATTTTATCCTTTTGTAACATTATTGTGAACATTTAGAATAATATTTATAAGTCCGTGGTGGTCACGGCAATTTTGATTGTTGGAAACTTGCTTATTTTCCTTTTAGATATCATATATCTGTGTCGCATGACGTGTCACATCTTACCTAGAATAAAACCAAGTATATAATTTACTAGACGTGCAGCGTGTGTCTTTACCATGCAAAGCACTACGTGAGCACAACATATGGAAACTTATCACAACGTCTTGTGAGTAAGGTGTCTAGTAAGGATACATGATCCGCGTCACTTGGGTTGCATCCCTCTTATGCGACAAGTTGAATTATTAGGTTCACTTAATCCTCTTACCCCGCCTGGAGGCGCATAGTACATGTACGGTTTTGAATGAATGCATATGAATACGAGATAGCACATTATAGCAATAACAACTAAATCTATACGACAATAATTTGTTCATAGAATCTAAAAAAAATAAGACAATAATTTGCACAAGAACAAGCCGTGGAGCTAGCTAGGCACCACGACATTTTATTTAGAAGGTTTACGATTTTTGTTTTGACAAGAATGGGGAATCCTAAAAACAAAGTGAACCTAGAAAGCATAAAAAACAAAACAAAGAGAACACATAGATCTTTATTGAAGCCAGCTATAGCGAAGTGTCCATGCGGAAGCTGTAGCTTTTCAAAGATAGCATCTTTTAAGATTGCATATATTCCATGTGCGTTCCAGGTCGCGACAATCCATGTCACGCAACTTGTACGCGTCCCATCCTAAGGCTTCCGTAACCTCATACGGTCCTTCCCACTTAGGGCCCAGTTTTCCTGTATTCTCCACTCGACTTGCCTCGTTGGCACGATAAACAAAATCTCCCGGTCGAAAAGAAACACCTTTAACCTTGGCGTCATAATAAGCCTTCATCCGTGCTTTGGACTTGGCCTCATTGATAGCCGCTATTTCTCTTTTTTCCTCCAACAAGTCCAGATTAATCCGGAGTTGCTCGTCGTTCATGACAACATTAACCTCCGTTGTGCGGATGGTCGGCATTCCGATTTCTGCTGGTATAACAGCTTCAGTGCCATAGGCCAGTGTAAATGGAGTGTCCCCATTGGCTGTTTTAATCATAGTCCTATGTGCCCATAGAACATGTGGCAGTTCATCTACCCATTTGGCACTTCGTTCATCCAAGCGTGCCTTGATTCCTTCACCCAAGCTTCTATTTGCTTGTTCCACAAGACCATTTGTCTGTGGATGTTTAACAGATGTGAAGCGCCGCGTGATATTCAATGTTGCGCACCAGTCTTTGAATGGATTATTCGCGAACTGCTTCCCGTTGTCCGAGATGATTTCTCCTGGCAAGCCAAAATGGCACACGATGTTCTCCCAAACAAACTTTTAACCTGTTTTCCTGTGTTGGATTTAACTGCCTTAGCCTCTATCCATCGTGTAAAGTAGTCCATTGCGACAATCAAGAACTTAACTCCCCCTGCAGCTACGGGGAAAGGTCCTGCACTATCAATCCCCCACTTATAGAATGGCCATGGGGATGTAATGGGTGTCAGTTCCCGCTGCAGATGTCGTGGTACTGGTCTGTGCACTTGGCAATCACTGCATTTGCGAATCATGTCGCGTGCATCCCTATGCATAGTAGGCCAATAATATCCTGTGCGTAGAGCTCGAGCTACTACAGATCGGGGACCCGCGTGCATGCCGCATAACCCTTCATGTATCTCACTGATCACATAAGTAGCCTGGCGTGGCCCAACACACCGCAACCACGGCTGTAAGAAAGAGCGCTTGTAAAGAATACCTTCTCGAAGCTCGAAGTGTTGCGACTTCCTTCTGATACGCCGTGCCGCCTTTTCCTCATCCGGAAGGGTTTCGTTAGTCAAATAGCTGATGATCGGGGTCATCCATGTAGGTCCATCTTCCTCAACTATAGTTGCGACTTCCCCTTCCGTTATAGACTTTTCCTTTAGTATTTCTACCGAGACTTGCTTGGATAAGTGGGCGAAACTTGTAGACGCGATCTTGCTAAGAGCGTCTGCCTTCTTGTTTTCACCTCTTGGTACCTGTTTGATAGAAAACTTGCTGAAAGCAGCGATGAGTGACTTGACTTTCTCCAAGTATCGAACCATGTTATCCTCCTTGGCTACGTAACCCCCTAGAATGTGGTTCGCGACAATTCGTGAGTCCACGTAGGCCTCAAGGTTGCGGACTCCCATTTTAGCGGCGATTTTTAAACCCGCAATCAACGCCTCATATTCTGCCTCATTATTGGTGGTTGTGAACACAAAGCGCAGGGTGTATGTAAACTCCATTCCTTTTGGATTCATAAGGATGAGACCAGCTCTTGTTCCATCCGTGCACGAGGATCCGTCCGTAAATAATACCCATGGTTCTGCTGGAGTTTCCTCTCGTTGTACGACCGGTCCATCCTTTTCCGGCTTCTCTATCAAGAAATCTTCCAAGATTTGGCCTTTAACAGCTGTCCTTGGTCTATAGGAGATGTTATGCTCTCCCAACAGAATGCTCCACTTCTGTAGCCTACCGGCCACGTCTGGTCTGGAGATGACTTGTTTTGTTGGTTGATCAGTAATAACCACAATTAGGTGCGCCTGAAAGTACCGACGTAACCGTTTTGGAGAAAACACTAATGCCAAAACTAATTTCTCCATAGAAGAATAATTCAACTCCGGCCCTTGCAGTGTTCTACTTATGAAGTAGACAGGAGTTTGGACTGTGTCCCTATCCGTCATGAGACCGCGCTTATTGCTCTATGTGTGGCCGACAGATACATGATAAGCTCCTCCTTAGGTCGGGGGGCACTAGCATCAGAAGAGCTGCAAGGTGTTGCTTAAGCTGACCAAAAGCTTCCTCCGCTTCCTTTGTCCACCGGAAATCTCCCTTCTTGATACACTTCTTGAGTGTTTTGAATAGGGGGAGTGACTTCTCCACGGATTTCGACAAGAACCTGTTTAGCCCGGCCAGCTTCCCATTTAATGATTGTACTTCTTTTCGCGTCTGGGGAGATGGTAACTGTATTACCGCGTCGGTCTTTTCCGGGCAAGGCTTGATGCCGTTTGGATCAATCATATATCCAAGGAACATCCCTTCCGTTGCCCCAAATGCATTTCTTTGGATTCAGCTTCATATTAATCCTCCTCAATGTGTCAAACATCTCTTGGACGTCACAGAGAAGTGCATCCTTCGTATGACTTTTGATGACTAAATCATCAACATAGACCTCAAGGTTGTGGCCTATCTATGAGTCGAAGGCTTTGTCAACAAGCCGCTGATATGTTGGCCCGGCGTTCTTTAGTCCAAATGGCATTTTTGTATAACAGTATACGCCCTGACTAGTATGGAACGCCATCTTCTCTGTGTCCTCTTCCACCATCTAGATCTGGTGGTATCCTTTGTATGCGTCTAAGAAGCACTTAAAGGGATATCCACATAGGGATTCCACCTTCCAATCAATCTCTGGTAACGGATAGCAGTCCTGCGGGCAGGCTTTGTTCAGATATGTGAAGTCCACGCACATGTGCCAGCTCCCGTCATGCTTCTTGACCATGACCGGGTTGGATAACCACTCGTGGTAGTATACCTCGCGCATAATACCTGCATCCACCAATTTCCGTACTTCATCCAATATTACTTGGCTGCGTTATGGTGCCTGACCGCGCTTCTTTTGCTTAACAGGAGGATATCCCTGGCGTATTTGGAGTTTATGTTCTGCTATCACACGCGGTACGCCCGTCATATGCTTGGGCTCCCATGCAAATACATCTAAGTTTGCTTTTAGGAGAGAACACATGGCCCTCTTGCCGCCATCCGAGAGTGTTCCTCCTATGGATACCTCTTATTCCGGATAATCAGGATGGATTGCTACCTTCCAGTTTGGAGGTGGTGATCCATACTTGATGGGAACAAGTGGAACTAGTGCTGTCACGGCATGACATTCGGATGCTGGTATGATTGTGTTATAGATGGTGACAATTCCTCCTTCCACAGGGAATTTAATCATTCCGTGAGTTGTGGAGGGTACTGCACGTATTGCCAGGATACCCGGTCTGCCTATGATCCCATTGTATGGAGAGTGTGAGCGTATCACCATAAAGTTCATCCACGCCGTGGTGGAATGCTCTTCATTCCCAATGGTTACGAGCAGACGCAGTTGTCCTATTGGCCAGATGGTGTCTCCACTAAAGCCGATAAGCGGCGACGTGGCGGGTAATAATTGGCTTCTTATTTCTGGTCGTAACTGTACGAAACAGTGTTCGTATAGTACTTCTGCCGATGATCCTCCATCCACATACATACGGCGAACATTGTGTGTTCCAATGCTTATCTCAATCGTGAGAGGTGCATCGGCTACGTCACTTGCCGTGATGGGAGGGAATGAGATTTCTCTGCCTCGTGAAAAGTTTTGACTAATTTTCTTCCTTGTGTGGCACTTCCTGGATTAGATCATGTATATAGTCGAAGGTTTGTCCTTTTGGGGATCCTTCTTGTCATGCTTCTTGTTGTCCTTTCCGTCCTTCCAATCCTTGACCAAATGTTTGAGTTTGCCTGACTTGATCAGTGACTCAATGTGCTTCTTGAGCTGGATACATTCCTCCGTGCCGTGGACCTTGTCGTTGTGGAATTCGCAAAAGCGATTTCCTTGACGACGGTCCACCAGAGTCGTCATTGGGGGAGGTCTCGGGAAGTTGGCCCCTTCTGTCAGCAAGATCTCCCGGTGGGACATCTTTAGAGGGGTAAATTTGTCCTCCGACCGCCCTCCTTTGTTTTGGCTCTTGTAGTCCGAGCTCCTCCCACTGCCCTAGTTTCTTTGACCACCTGACTGTCTCCTGGACTGGTCGTTCGATCGATAGCTGTTTCCTTTTGAAGGATAGGGCGCGGCTAGAGCGGTTTCTCCCTCTATGAAGTTCCTGACCCTTTCCATAAGGTCGTCATACTTCTCCGGTCGCTTGTCATTGAGACGTCTAATTATTTCCCTGTCTGCTATGGCATGCATATAATCGGAAATTTTTAGAAGTTCCGGCATTGTCTTTGTGCGTGTGCACTCGTCATTGAAGCGTTCGGTGAAGGCATCGGTAGATTCCCCAGGCCGTTGCTTGTCGGTTGCCAATGAGACCGAGTCTCTATTATACTTCTTTCGCTGAGTATAACTGTTTTTGAACGCAGTACGCAGTTCAGTGAAGCTATCGATGCTTCGGGGAGGAAGTCCCTCAAACCAATCACGAGCATTGCCGATCAAGGTTGAATTGAACATCTGCACCATATAGGCATGGGCCATCGTTCAATTTTTGCCTGCGTGTCAAATATCTTTAGGTGATCATCCGGATCACCAGATCCATCATAAGTCTTGACGCACGCCGACATGCGACGCTTTTTATCCTCGGAGTAATTCTGTATGCGAAGAGTAAAAGGATCTTCCCTAGGGCCACACCATGGACGGGTGAGATTAGGATCACACCATTGACGGGTGAGATCTTCTACTTCCGCCTCACGATAATAAGGGCCACCGTATTACTCTTCATCGTCTGGCGGTGGTGGAGGAGTACGCCTAGGTCGGCGACGCTTGGGTGGATGGCCATCCGAATCCTCTCCTGATGGACCGGGAGAAGGGGGCGGTGCCCCATTATTTGGCTGAGGATCGCTCTTGTGGGAAGAGCTAGGAGCCTTCTTCCCGGTATTCATCCTGTCCCACACGCTTGTGCGGCGATTAGTTCTGGTTAGCTCCAGATCTGGTCGTTCGACTTAATCGTCGGACCTCTCTCCCTCCTCACGGGATTGTAGTAGTTCCAGCATAATACGATCCCCTATGCGTTCGAACACATTCCTAGGTTGGGAGTTTCCTCAAACAGGTTTCGTTCCTGGGGCCGTGCCCTTCGCTTCCTTTGAGTCTGAGGAGAGGTGCCGGGTCTGGCACTACCAAAGTTGAGCCTAGATTGGAGGTTCCTCCCTAGGTTCAACCTGGATGCGATTCCTGGGACGATCCTCTCGAAGTTCTGCGTAAGAACTCGAGTGAGATCTTCATCGCTAAGTGGTTCGACTTCCACTTCTTCCTCGGTTGATGGCCTACGCGGCTCCTTATTAGGGGGCTTAGGCGCGCTCCCTGGATCAGGGTTGTCCAAGGTCGAGGTTGGTGTTGGGGTGATAGCGGACGTGCCTGCTCCACCCATGGACTGAAAAACGCTCCGGTTATTCGGTCCACCTGTTTGGTTGCCGGGGGACTGAGTGGGAATGAGTATCCCGTCCCCTGTGGACTTCCGATTTGCAGGATTTGTGTTCCTGGGGTTTCCTTGTAGATGTCCTTTCGTCATTAAGAGAGATCGAGATGAGATTTGCTCTAGCTTAGTGTATTGGTCTCACGGATGGCGCCAACTTGTTGATACAAAGGTTGGATGATCCTTGCTAGACCCGAATTAGGCTTAATTCGGGTTGGGTGGGCTCCGGCTCCTGCACCAAGTGAAATATTTGGTTAGGATTCTGCACACTAAAACAACACGCGTTAGGCTTACCGTGGGAATGTATCCCACGATTAGACTTCGGCGTGAGAGTAAGTAATCGGTTAGGGTTATGGAATCTGATGAGTTGAGAGTATGTAGAATGTAATACCTTTGTGGAACCCTTGGGGGTTCCTTATATAGGCGGTGAAACCCTAATGGGTTGTCACCGATGCTTCGGCCCCAAGCAAAGGATAAGTACCACAATTAGTTTGATTGTTATCTTCTAATTATGGTGAGTGTATATCCTCTACTTTGGGGTAAATCCTAATCATAACAAGATTATGATTCTGTCTAACCCTGTACTGGCCGTGACGGGCCGTGGGCCGTACACATGTACGCGGCTACTGTTCATTCGAAGCCCATAAGCTTTAAATGACATTAATCCAACCCATTAGTAACAGGCCGGATGCGGGTAGTACCCGTGGGCCGTGTTTATGACCCGACTGGGGACTATACGTCATCACATGACATCCTAAGTGTTCTTGACTTTACGTTTTATTCACGAAAAACACGACAATTACTCACGGTTATCAAACGGGCTTATCTTAACAAATGTATAACACAAATTAGTTTTTAGACTTCTATAAACCCAGTTTATAACCGCCGCCCCAAACCTCCCAAGATTATTACATGGGCTCAGCCCATTGACCATTTGACTCAACCCTGGCCCAAACCAATGGGCGATATAAACAAGGAAATCATGGGACACATTTTTATATACTCAGTTGGTTTGGTTTACACTTTTCATAGCCACATAACACTTTCACCGTCCCATCTCTCTCTCTCTTCATTGAATAATACCCATATTCATTTTCATCAATCTTTCACAAATTCAAACTAAAATCTATGTATATCCGATTCATATACATCAATAAAAGTGTGTTCTTGTGCCTCTATGATCCGTTTATCATGGCTTTGTCTCTACATCTTAATCAGTTCGATTCGTATGGTGCTCTAAGTGTTTTTCTGGATGATTCAATGATGAATCATCATGAAGATAAGTTTTAAATCCTTTTTCCTCCTAAGAACACGTTTTTATGGATTGTTTGTTCATAACTTTGAAACAAAGATGTTTATTTAAATCTAAAAACGCAAGATTCATTAATCTATAAATGGTTTCTATTCGGATTTAATTTATTTAAAAATTAGGGTTTCGAAATAATTAGGGGTTTTGATAAATCTAATGTTTAACCTTAATTAATTAATGTTTTCTATCATAAAAACTGGTTAATTTCATCAATTAATTTGTTTTGTAAAAATTAGGGTTTCGGTCCAATTGGGGGTTTGTTCATATCTCGTTTTTAATCTATTTAACTGGTCAATTCGGGCTTAGATTATGTTTAGTTAGAGTTTCAATCCATATATTAAAATTAGAGTTTGTCAAAATTGGGGGTTTTGTGTATATGTGTTTTAATTCGGATTCAAATGGGTTTATAGGAAAGAAAATAGTATAAATTTCCAGTTTTGATTATAAGTTGATTGATTTAGGGTTTAGCCGATTAGTACTCTTTGTATTCGGTTGGGGTTCTTGGTCCTTATAGCATTATTGGTTTATCTTGTTAAGTTTCATGTTGATAACAATTAAGAAAATGTATAAAGATTGACTCGGCTACATTTATTATAAATTCGAATAGTATCTAAGTTTTTCTAACACACTTGTCTTTGTTTCCTAGGGTCTTTGGTCAAGCACTCTAGATGATATGTACATGGAAGAAAAGAAAAGTATAAAAGACACAATGGGAATGTTTGGGTTTCGGCTTGTGAAATTCGGACAAGGTCATGGAGTGTGGCTCGGCTGGAATTGGTGCTCCAATGGTGGTTCAAGACTTTTGTTCAAACTTCTTTGTTACTTAGATTTGATATTGTGTGCTTTGTCTTTGTGTTCAAGGTTTGTAAAATCTGGCCATATTTAGCTTAGTACATTTGGCATAGGTTATCTAGGACTTAGTCTTTTCCGCTGCTTCATGCTTATATGCTTATACTATTCATGCTTTACTTGTATATCCGTGCACTGAGCGTTATGCTTAGCCGTTTTTCCTTTCATGTTTCTAAAACGGCAGGTACTCAAGGACGCTCGTAGACTTTAAGCGTACGTGCATATGGATTGGAAGCTTCATAGCCTTCATTACTTTATGCATTTCTTCATACTTTTGATACTCATTTTTATGGACATTGTTTAGTCCTTTTCATTTACAGTACTTATGTTTGTGTGTGATGAGTTCTACTTTTGGGATACCGATGTTTGTTTCCGTTATTTCCTTTATGGTCATGTGATGTTTTATACATTATCCTTGTATGCTTTGGTGACACGCCATAATCACGCGTGACATTCCATTTATCAATATGGGGTGTTACAATTACGGTATTAGAGCCAAGGCTTCGACCTGTAGGCTCTCAAAACACGACCGGTGATTAGTGGGTAGTCACTATGGTCTTCCTAGAACTGACAGTCGGGTTCCATGCATTCATCATTTTCATGCATACATATATATGTCATTGTCGCTGGTTTATGACTAAGTAATGGTTGGTACAGGTCTGGCCCTATTTAGTCGCATGTGCTTTTATCAAAACTTTTAACTTTGGGACCGACCCATAGGCGTCCCCTCGCCATGACTTTTGTTTTGAGTGAACTGACCATAGGCGTTCACTCTCGCGCATACAAAAGTTTTCATAAAACTGCATCATGCATTCATGTATAAATTTTCTTGCATAAAATTTTTCTCATGATTTATTGGTATAATTTTTTTTCATGTATATAGTTTATGTTTTGATCAGTTTAATCATGTAATTTATGTTATACTGTCAGATGGTTCTCACACGCGAGCAGGAACAACTCAATGCAGCAATCCAGGTTTGGGTGTTTGACTTGGGTTGACCAAGGTTTAAAATTTGTTAACTATTAATGAAATCACAGCATTGTCTCACTTAACTTTGTTATTCTCAGTTTTTGGTAATTTTGTATAGTCTTTCTTAATAGTATTCGGCCCATCAATGGTTCATTCAAAATGATATTCGGCCCAAGGGTTTATCAAGATAGCACGAGTTTTAGACGCGTACACTTAACAATAAGAACTCATAATATGAACGTTAAATCGCGAGACTTAGACAAACGTGGATACGGGTGCTCTCGAAAACGTAATAAGTATTCCATAACCGGCACATACCGTTAACAAGTAAAACGATTACAAATGAGCACGTCTTATTATAATAGACGTGAAAATTCAAGTTGTTACAGCATGCTAGCTGAGTCATCTCAAAATACTGAATCCTCAGTAGGACTAAGCTGCAACACATGTGGAAGCAATGTTCATTCCACCTCAGATCATACTGAGTTTGAATACTTCAAACGAGGTGAAAGACGTCAAACTCCTAGAGCCAAAGAGCTTGCTAGAAAGTGGGCTCACAAGAGAAAATAATCCACCTTTTTATTTGTGCATGAACACTTCAAGGAGCCTATCTGGTACTTAGACAGTGGGTGTTCAAGAAGTATGACAGGGGTCAAAAGTTATCTGCACAAATACGTGGAGCAACCAGGTCCTAAGGTAGTATTTGGTGATAACTCATCTTGTGTTACTAAGGGATATGGTTCAATAAAATATGGTGGAATAGTGTTCTCAAAGGTGGAATTTTTAAATGGTCTAAAGTATAACCTCATAAGTATCAGTCAACTGTGTGATGCTAAGTACATCGTTCAGTTTGATGTAAGCAAGGAGCAATCTTTAATGCTAATAAAGAAATTGTACTGACTGCTCCAAGAAGAAATTATGTATATGTCTTGGACATGTCATCTGTAACTCTCTCATGAGCATGTTTCTTTGCTAAAGCCTTAGACTCTGTCAATTGGCTTTGGCACAAGAGACTGTCACATCTCAATTTCAAAGATATAAACAAACTTGTAAAACAAAACAAAGTTCTTGGCTTACCATCTCTTGTGTACTCAAAAGACAAACCTTGTTCAACCTGTGAAAAAGGTAAACACATGAGAGCTTCTTTCAAGCCAAAACAAAACTTTTCTATCAGGAAGTGTCTCCATCTTCTTCATATGGACCTATTTGGGCCTGTCAGTCCAATGTCCATAAATCATGAGAAGTATACTCTTGTGATTGTTGATGAATACTCTAGATACACATGGGTATACTTTCTTAAAAAGAAAAGTCGGGATCCTGAATTCATTATGTCATTTATTAGGGAAGTAGAAAATCAAAATGACACCAAAGTCAAACAAATAAGGACTAATAATGGGACGTAATTCAGGAACCAAGAGCTTGAGAATTTTTGTGATGAGAAAGGAATTTCTCAGAACTTCTCTTCTCCCTACACACCTGAACAAAATGGTGTGCCTGAAAGGAATAATATAACTCTCATTGAAGCTGCAAGAACCATGCTCAATGGATCCAATCTTTCAAAACACTTATGAACTAAGGGTCCTTATGAAATATTTAGGGAAAGAATTCCAGATATCAGCTATTTTCATGTGTTTGGATGTCCTGTGTTCATTCACAATCAAAAAGACCATCTTGGTAAATTTGATGCAAAAGCTGATTATGGATACTTCCTTGGATACTCTTTTGTCTCCAAAGCATTCAGGGTCATTAACACAACCAGACAACAAGTTGAGGAATCATTTCATATGACATTTGATGAAAGTATGGATGCCATTAATTTCACAAATCAATCAATGGAAAAGATTGGGATTAATGACTCATCAAGATATCCTCCCGATGAGTATGAAAATAATCCATCAAAACAATATCAAACTGATGCTGGTATATCTTTCCATTTACCACCTCACAATAGTCAATCAATAACTTGATTACAAATCACCATGTCCCTGAAGTTATTGATACTCATGCTGAAAAATCAATTGATTCTCTCATCCAAGCAGACACTGAAGGGACAAATGACGAACCTAATGACCTACCACTTACTGAAAATCCTTCAGTAGAAAACAATCAGTTAGTACCATGTACTGAAGAACCTGTCCTTGATAATCACCGAGTATCTACAAGCTCCAGTCCATGTCCTCAAGACAGATGGTCTAGACAAAAACATATAGAGCTTGTAAATATAATTGGTGATGTATCTGAGGGGATGCTCACACGCAGTCAGGCTGCTAAACTCTCTGCTGCTTTAGCCCATGAATGTCTATTCGCAGACTTCCTCTCTAATATCGAACCCAAAAAGATTTCAGAGGCCCTGACACATCCAGGGTGGGTTGAGGCTATGCAAGAAGAACTCAATCAATTCCTCAGGAACAAAGTTTGGAAACTAGTTCCTCTCCCTAGAAGGAAATCAGCTCTTGGCACAAAATGGGTGTTCAAAAATAAGACTGATGAAAATGGAATTGTTATAAAAAAACAAGACTAGGCTTGTTGTTCAGGGGTGTGGTCAGCTTGAAGGCATTGACTATGAAGAGACCTTTTCCCTTGTTGCAAGAATGGAAGCCATCGGGATCTTTCTTGCCTATGCCACTTACATGAACATCAAATTATTCCAAATGGATGTGAAAAGTGTTTTCCATGGAAAGATCACTGAGGAAGTTTATGTTGCTTAGTAATAACTAGATTTTATTAAAGGTGAAAATAGTCTCGACTCGATTCGAATTGACCACAGTTAAACGTGCGACTCAGTTGTTCTTGGTGTAAAAGAAAGAAAATGTCGTTGATTAACTATTTTATAATAAAAATGGAAGCTTTAAAAGTAAATGACAAAATATAAAAGAAATAAAGCAAGTTTAAAATAAAGATGAAAACTTTTAAGATTATAAACTAAAAATAAAGACTTTTTAAAAATAAATGACAAAAGATTAAAACTTTATAAATAAGTAAACTTTAAATTAAACTAAGACAAAACAACTTTAAATAAAACTTAAGAAAAATGGCGGGAAAAATAAAGTTTAAAAATAATTCGGAATTAAAACAAAAGCTAAGTCGGAATCCAAGTTCCACAAGTAATCCGGAATACTAATTCAACGGCAATCCGGAATACGAGTTTCTCAAACAATTCGGAATGCATATTTTTGATACAATCCGGAATACATTCTCAACACAATCTGGAATCTCTAATTTTGATACAATCCGGAATGTGTGAAATTTATGTTATTCGGAATACTAATTTTAGTTCTAATTCGGAAAATAGGATTGGTATGTAATCCGGAATCCCTTAACATGTACTAATCCGGAATGTTGAAATAGATATAATTTGGAATAAGCAAAAATAGAACCTAAGTCGGAATGTTTTGTTTTAATCTAGTTCGGAATGAGGGTTTTGAAGTCCGGATTAAGAAAATAAGCTAAAACAAATAAGCAATTAACCAAAACTTTAACCAAACTAATTTTAAGAAAAAAGCAAATAAGCCACAAATCAAAAACTTTAAAAACACAAAATAATCAAAATATTAAAAATCAACTTTTAAAAGATTAAACTATTGAAATCACTTAATTAAAAATAAGACAAACACTAATTAATCAATAAGAACAATAAGCTAAAAACATCAACACATGAATAATAATAAGAACAATCAAATAAGAACATCAATCAAACAAAGAACAAGATTAGACAAACTACAAGATTATGAAAACTAAACAATAGATTTAAAAATCAAGAAAGGGACAATGAGAAATACTTAATAAGCTTGAAATTAAGATGAAGATTAAGATTCAAAATTACAAGATTAAAATTGAAAAGCTTGAAAACATTAAAGGAAGTTTAGAGAAAAAAAATAATTATCCTACTCCGACTCCTAAACTAATCTATCTAATAAAATGAAAAACTTAATACAAAATGATGGAAAATAAACTATATATAGTGGAGGAGTGTAAGGTGTTGTTCTTCCATCTTTCACTTTGCCTTCTCGTCTTTTAATTAATTTGTCTTTCTCGACTTCGTCTCGGGATTTGTCAAATGATAAAATGAACTCATCTTCTAATTTTCTTCTTTTATTAGATTTGGTTCTTCGACTTCGTTAAACTTCCGTCTTTAGTCTTTTTCTTCTATAAATCTTCAGAATAGGACTTTGACTTCTGTTCTTTTTGCACTCTTGATCTTTTGACTTCGTCTTTTGTCTTTTTCTTTGATAAAAGCCCGTGAAAGCCCGTGTTTTCTTTCTTTTTCATATTTTGGTCCTAAAACACAACAAAAACACAAACCACGCATAATTCCGCCTTTTACGACATTAAATAAACATTTTGGTCTTGTTTTTATTATAATTAAGTGGTAAAAGGATAAGTGTTTTCACACTTATTATATCCCCTACACTTGACCATTGCAATGCCCTCACGCAATGCATTAGTTACAAAGCAAGATTTACATTCTCCATCATAATTAACCCACCTTGGCCTCTATTAAACACTAGACACTAAGGAAACTTAAAAAGATAGAAAATTACAAAAGGCTTGAAGGAAGAAACAAGTAAAGAAATCTAAGACTTACATTAGCTCTTTGGTGTCATGAATGTTTATCACCCTCAAGTTTCACGTTCCCCATACCAAGCTTAAAAACGAGATCATTGTTATTATAAGTTAGTAAAACTAACACTCACTCATGTGGCTCAATTATTCACTTAGACCCCCTTATTCCTAGGTGTATCTCTTATATTTTATTGTTGTCTTGAATGATCACGAGGATGCATTGTTGACTTATTTTGATAATTTATTTAGGCCAAAAATAAAGTAGGACAATTTAATCAATAGTTAGCTAAATGAAAAAATCTTTTAAAACTGCTTCTCGAAACCTCATAAAGTTCATATCTTGGCATAACTCGTTTCACGATTTGAGACCTTTCTCGCATCGATATTTGGCATTAACTTCATACTTCGAATCTTGAGAGACGTTCTTGAAATAATGGTCTTCTCTTCATAATAGGAATTTCTTCACTTGAAGTTTTTGAGAGATTCTTCAAACTTAGACCACGACTTCTTTATTTTTCTCCAATCTTTATTTGGGATTTTGATATACAACGATCCGCCTCCTTTTCGGACTTGGATCTATTTATCCTCATACCTTGTTAGGGTCTTTTCGGATAGACTTCTCCATGATCTTTAGGGGAGTATTTGCTTTTCTTCGTGTGTCTCGGTCCTTCATATTGATTTTTGATAAATGATTCTTCACATCACTTTGGATCTTTAGCAACAAAATGTAGCCCTCATGCCTTGTTAGGGCCTTTTCGGACTCGCCAATCTTCGCATCCCGCTTCAATAAGTTATGCCTTGGCTATGAACTCTAATTAATCCCGAGTAACTTTTAAACGATCTTGGGCTAGAAGCTAAGTAACTTTTCAAATCGTACGACCTTATTTATTGCAATTATTTATTAACAAGCGATGGGAGAAAAAGCTCATAATTAACTCACATAAATTCATGAAAGAATTCAAAACTTATAATTGACTCTATCATCTCTCGTTCTCCACAATTTAAAATCTCAAGGAATGAGACTAATGGATGCTTAGCCTATTAAATCAAAGTTTTGGGTTTTCAAGTCATCTATAGGATCTTGCGACTTCTTATACTTTTTCATGTTTAGAATTTGCATTTTAAAGTTCCCTTGATAAACGACTTTCTAGGATCAATTATAGGAACTTGTAAAAAGTTCTTGTTCTTAAACCCGTATGAGTTAAGACTTTCGCGTTTTAAAGTTCCCTATATAAAAGTCTAGCAAAACTGGACTTAAACACGTTAAGGATACTGGCTAGAGTAAACTCAAATAAGTAAACTCGGGTTGAGTCAGAAGATTCATGACGGGCCTAATATGTCAAAGATATATAAACTCATTAGAACCATTTTATTTAATAATTTGTTTAAAAAGAAAATAACAATAACAAAGGAAAATACTACTAGGCCAAAATAGATTAAAAATTTTGAAAAATGTCGAAAAATCAATTTTGCGGTTAAAATGAGGACAAATTCATGGAAAAGCCCACATAACTTCGATAAAAGTCCCCCTACACTTAATATAAACATTGTCCTCAATGTTTAAGCATGTGGAAGTAAACTCTCCTACACTTAGGACATTGTGCACGTTGTTTAAATCTTGCTAAGGAAGAGACAACTAAAGTGATTCCTATTTCAACATATATGATAAAATAGTGAATCAAAACCAGGAAGACGGGTACACGGAATCACGGGTCATCAAAAGTGGATCTTTGAAAGCTCCAATCCCTGCACACTATAAGAAAGAAAATGAAAAACACCTACGGGGCTCCCCCTACACTTATTATAAAAAACGGATAAAGAAGGATAGATTAGCGGGTTGCATCCTGAGAAGCGCTTGTTTTTGTTAACCGAGTCACGCCTGACTCGATCCCGAATTAAGTGGTCCATGGGGAAGCCTCTAATGTAATACCAGGATCAAAAATCTTGTCCTCGGGGCCGGAGGAACATAATAAATGAGAGGCCGGGGGATAAGTCATGAAAGGTAAAAAGGTCCTCTCATCATACAAGAAGTATGTAAAGTCGTGATCCACGGGAGGTGCGGTGGGTAAAGGAAGCAAATTGTTATCCCCCCAAGACAGTTGATAGTCACTAAGCGGCAAAGCCGTAAAGGAGTCAATCAAAGAATGGTCAATGTCATCTCCCGGGTCAAAGCACTCATCCTCATGAACGTTAATCTCTTCGATTTCTTCATCATAGATAGGCGCGTCAAACCAAGGTTTGTCGTTCCCCTCATTGAGGATTTTAGAAACTCTCTTGAAAAGATCACGATCAAGTACGAAACCATCATTCATTTGTGGGGATTGTTGATAAGTTAAATCCTCACGAATGTGGTAAACGTAATTCTCATTTGAGGAGTGTTGATTAGGTAACTCCTCGAGAATTGGATGTTTGGTCATGTGAGTTCGTTCGTCATTATTATTAAAAATAAGACGTTCTAGCTCATCAAGTTTGGCCTCGACATTGGAAAAATCTTCCTCACTCGTAGGTGGAAGTGGAGGTAAAAGAGCTAGCTCTTGTTCGATAATTTCCTCAATCTCAGGCTCGAATTTAAAATCATCATTAAGAGCGAACTCGTCCCTAAGCTCTGTAGAAGTCGGTTTTGATAAAATAAGAGAGTCATCTTCATCCGATCCTGATGAATAATTAAAAGTATAGTCGGAATCACAAGATAACTCATCCTTATCTACAAACTCCTTAGGTGTAGGACTAATTAAGGGTTCTTCTTCTATGGACTCATTATAAAGTTCTTCACACTCCTCAAAAGTTGGTTTATCAAAATAAGTCTCACTAAGAGAATTTGAAAAAATCATAAAGTCATTTGAAGGAGTATGTGAAGAAATGGGGTCATCAATGGGTAAAGTAGGCTCAAGAATAATCTCAGGAATTTCCTTAAGAGGTAAGGAAGGAGGAGAGCTAAATGTAGCTGTGGGTGTCAACACCGGAGGGATGGAAGGATCCACAGTGGGAACATCACTACTAGTAGTGGTGTTAGCCTCATCATCAACTCTCAAATACGGCTCAATATTATTTTGAGCTTGATAGGTTTCTAAAATGAGCATGAATTTCCTATCGGTTTCCTCTAGCCATTCTTTGGTCGATTCTTGCATTGCTTGCATTGTTTTCTCATGTTCAGTCAATTTTTGGAGAACCAAGTCCATTTGAGGTTGTGAAATATTCCCTTGATTATAATTTTGAAAATTACCTTCATTTTGAAAACTATCATGATTTGAAAACCCTTGATTTTTAAATTCCCCATAAAACCCTTGATCATAATGTGGTGGGTTACTCGTTGTGGGAAAACTAGGGGAGCCAAAATAAGTATTAGTAGCATAGTACATACCTTCCTCATTAGGATAAACTTCCCCATAAGTTTTGTCACAATTAAAATAAGCATGAGGTCCACCACAAGTCGTACACTCCTCGGACATAATCTGTTAACGCTCTTCTTTCAATATTTTCCAAATCGGATGATTATCCATGATAAAATAGCATGAGCCTCGTACACCTACAAAAGAAAAAGATAGAAAATAAATAGAAGAAGAAATAAGGTTAACGTAAAAAGAAAATATTTTTGGTGCAAAACTTTTTGAAAAAGAAATGCTTTTTATGACTTTTTAAATGTTTTTGGAGTTTTGGAATTTTTGATTTTTTTGGATTTTTGAAAATTTTAGAAAATTTTTGCAAGAAAAATAACGTTCAAAAATGAACGGATCCCAAAATCCAACGCGTCTCTCACAAAAAACCGTTAATCTTCACGCAAAGAGCCGGCAGCGGCGCCATTTTAATAACTAGATTTTATTAAAGGTAAAAATCGTCTCGACTCGATTCGAATTGACCACAGTTAAACGTGTGACTCAGTTATTCTTGGTGTAAAAGAAAGAAAATATCGTTGATTAACTATTTTAAAATAAAAATGGAAGCTTTAAAAGAAAATGACAAATTATAAAAGAAATAAAGCAAGTTTAAAATAAAGATGAAAACTTTTAAAATTATAAACTAAAAATAAATACTTTTTAAAAATAAATGACAAAAGATTAAAACTTTATAAAAAAGTAAACTTGAAATTAAACTAAGACAAAACAATTTTAAATAAAACTTAAGAAAAATGGCGAGAAAAATAAAGTTTGAAAATAATTCGAATTTAAAACAAAAGCTAATTCGGAATCCAAGTTCCACAAGTAATCCGGAATACTAATTCAACTGCAATCTAAAATACGAGTTTCTCAAACAATTCAGAATGCATATTTTTGATACAATCCGGAATACATTCTCAACACAATCCGGAATCCCTAATTTTGATACAATCCGGAATGTGTTAAATTTATGTTATTCGGAATACTAATTCTAGTTCTAATTCGGAAAATAGGATTGGTATATAATCCGGAATCCCTTAACATGTACTAATCCGGAATGTTGAAATAGATATAATTCGGAATAAGCAAAAATAGAACCTAAGTCGGAATGTTTTGTTTTAATCTAGTTCGGAATGAGGGTTTTGAAGTCCGGATTAAGAAAATAAGCTAAGAACAAATAAGCACTTAGCCAAAACTTTAACCAAACTAATTTTAAGAAAAAAGCAAATAAGCCACAAATCAAAAACTTTAAAAACACAAAATAATCAAAATATTAAAAATCAACTTTTAAAAGATTAAACTATTGAAATCACTTAATTAAAAATTTGACAAACACTAGTTAATCAATAAGCACAATAAGCTAAAAACATCAACACATGAAAAACAATAAGAACAATCAAATAAGCACATCAATCAAACAAAGAACAAGATTAAACAAACTACATGATTATGAAAACTAAACAATAGATTTAAAAATCAAGAAAGATAGAATGAGAAATACTTAATAAGCTTAAAATTAAGATGAAGATTAAGATTCAAAATTACAAGATTAAAATTAAAAAGCTTGAAAACATTACAGGAAGTTTAGAGAGAGAAAATAATTATCCTACTTCTACTCCTAAACTAATCTATCTAATAAAATGAAAAACTTAATACAAAATGATGGAAAATAAACTATATATAGTGGAGGAGTATAAGGTGTTGTTCTTCCATCTTTCACTTTGTATTCTCGTCTTTTAATTAATTTGCCTTTCTCGACTTTGTCTCGGGATTTGTCGAATGATAAAATGAACTCGTCTTCTAATTTTCTTCTTTTATTAGATTTGGTTCTTCGACTTCGTTAAACTTCCATCTTTAGTCTTTTTCTTCGATAAATCTTCAGAATAGGACTTCCGTTCTTTTTGCACTCTTGATCTTTTGACTTTCTCTTTTGTCTTTTTCTTCGATAAAAGCCCGTGAAAGCCCGTGTTTTCTTCCTTTTTCATATTTTGGTCCTAAAACACAACAAAAACACAAACCACGCATAATTCCGCCTTCTATAAATTAAATACACGTTTTGGGCTTGTTTTTATTATAATTAAGTGGTAAAAAGATAAGTGTTCTCACACTTATTACTCAACCTCCTAGTTGTAAGAGTTATGAGTTCCCAAACCATGTTTGCAAACTTGATAAAGCTCTATATGGACTTAAACAAGCACCAAGGGCATGGTATGAAACTCTCTCTACCTTCCTGATAATGAACAAATTTGTCAGGGGGGAAGATAGACAATACTTTGTTTA
Source organism: Glebionis coronaria (assembly GCA_025667525.1). Taxonomy (NCBI): domain Eukaryota; kingdom Viridiplantae; phylum Streptophyta; class Magnoliopsida; order Asterales; family Asteraceae; genus Glebionis; species Glebionis coronaria. The sequence goes on from CM046875.1 coordinate 381,145,203, forward strand.
TCTTCAGAACCAAGGAGGATGTTTTGCTAGTTCAAATATATGTTGGTGACATCATATTTGGATCCACTAAGTATGACCTTTGTAGAAATTTTGAAAAACTTATGACAAAGAAATTTAAAATGAGTATGATGGATGAATTAACATATTTTCTTGGACTGCAAATCAAGCAGGGGGATAAAGGGATCTCAGTCTGTCAAGAAAAATACACGAGAGAAATACTTTAAAAATATGACATCTCTGAGTGTGCTTCAGTGAAGACTCCCATGGTTCCCCCTAACAACTTAGGTCCTGATCTCACTGGTAAACCAGTCAATCAAACCCTATTCAGGGGAATGATTGGATTATTAATGTACCTAACAACTACTAGGCCTGATATTCAGTTCTCAACTATCCTATGTGCAAGATATCATGCTGACTGCAAAGAATCACATCTTTTGGCTGTTAAACGAATATTCAAGTACCTGAAGGGTACTCCAACACTGGGTCTATGGTATCCTCGTTGCTCAGGCTTCGATCTTAAAGGATACTCAGACTCAGATTATGCTGGCTGCAATATGGATAGAAAAAGTACCTCATGTGCATCTTAATTCCTAGGTGGAAAGCTAGTATGTTGGAGTTCAAAGAAACAACAGTCAGTAGTCATGTCCTTTGTTGAGGCTGAATATGTGGCTACAACTGGTTGTTGTTCAAACATCCTTTGGATAAAAAGTCAACTTAGGGACTATAATGTATAATGCAAAGTAGTCCCCATATTTTGTGACAACACCAGTGCAATTGCCATTTCCAACAATCCAGTCCTACATTCAAGGACTAAACACATAGACATAAGATATCACTTTCTCAGGGACCACATCTTGAAAGGAGATATTGAGTTACACTTCATTCCCACTGAGTATCAGCTAGCTGATATTTTCACTAAACCCTTGGATGAACCAACGTTCACTAGACTGAAAGCTGAACTTGGTATGTTAAACATTGATTAATCAGGCTCCCTGATGACTTGATGTTTAGTGTAGTGTACATTCATAATCTTCCCCCTGAGTAAATATATCTTATTTTCTTCCCCTTGACACTGAGGTACATCAAATGATGTAACTAAATGCTCCAAGGATTTAGTTACTTAATGTCCTAGGTTGGTTAGTCACAATATTAAATAAGGAACAAATATTCCTTTGGATATCTGTCATCAACCAGTCAAGGGGTCACCAGATGTTAGATTTCCCACTAAGCATTAAATGCTTGCCCTTTTTCAAGCAAAATTCGTTGTAAAAACGTCCTTTCAACTGCACATGACCCCACGTCATCTCTGCAAAAAGCGTTATAATTGCAGGAACGGGACAGTAGTCGAGAAAAAGGGGGACCACTTTATACACTTCATTAAATATGGATGTGAAAAGAAATTCAAAATTAAAAAAAAATAACAAATAATTTCTCTTGCACATCTGAGCCTATAAATACCCACACATCAAAACAATCATACACACAAAGATCTTAGCAAACTTACTCTGCAAAAATAATCTCTCAAATAAAGTGTGTGTGTTCAAACATTGTTTCCAGCAAAGGGTGTTTATTAAAAGGTAATCACATCGATCACTCGTTTCATTGTTATATAGTATACGTACCAGCGATCAAAGTTACTTAGTGTTTCTATCTTTTGATCTTCATCTCGATTTCAAAAGTTTGCATTAAGTCACTTGGTGACCCATCGTTGCATTATAACAAGAAACAAGTCTTGGTTTGATTCCCACAAAGTGCCATAGTCCTTTCTGCAAGTTTAAAAAATTATAATTTAAAATAGCATTATCCAAGGCTATCACATATGTCCTTTAGGCTGAGCATCTCATCAATGAGGGTGTCCATTTTTCAGGAAACAATTACGGGGGAAATTTCAGTTACCCTCGTAATGTATCAGCCTACAAACCAATTTGCAAATTTCTTAAAAACTATGATTGGGTTGATGCTTTTACAAACACCCCCTCATTATTCTACCATGAATATCTTTGGGAATTTTGGTATACTGTTGTGGTTGTAACCCCAACTACCCAAGGGCCTGAAGGTTCTCAGGGGTTTGAGACCAAGTCACATAAGGGATGTGTCATTAGGTTCACTCTGAACAATGGGAAGACACCATTTATTTTGGACTTCAAAACTTTTTGTCAAGCCAGTGGACTCAATTATAATAAAGGAAATTATGTTGCATACCATAACACCGAGTCAGTTAAAAAAGGATTAAAAGAAATCAGGGTCCCTGAGTTACTTGTATCTAAAACCCCATTAATCAAAATTGCTTTCCCCTATGGCTTGGAGGATCCTGGTCACTTTTGTGATTCAGGTGATCGGTGGGAACTACTCATCTATTGAGCAAGTTAATTCTACGCAGCAGATTCTAATCTTCGGTCTTATTAATGGACTGAAGATTGACATAGGAGAGATCATTTATAATGATCTCGTAACCAGGCTCCTGAAGAAGTCAAGGCAAAAGTATGTATCTTAACTAAGGTTCATATCTTGCGCCTTAGCAAGGTTACTGGGTTCTCTTTACACTCAGGATAAATTTACTATGTTTTCTACACCCATCCTGAGTTCCAAAAAAATTTCAAAGAGCCCATCTGAAGTCGCCCCTATTGAATTGACGGCTCATATGACTGAGGTGAACAGTCGTGAATCATCCGTGTCTCCCATTCCCTTCTTACCAAAGAAGGGGAACAAGAAGACTCAGACTGGGCCTAAGACCAAACAAACGGCACAGGGCCCTGAGGCTTTCGAGACACGTCCAAAAAAGGCCAAGGCTAAAAAGACTACCCTTGTTCAGACCAAGCTTCAAATACCCTAAGGGAAAGAGCTTACGGTAGGCCCTGATACATTACAGTCAGGTTCGACGGGCGAACCTACTTGTCCTCTGAATGGAGAGGGAAATATACAACCCTCTCCTACGGGACTGCCTTCCACTCAGTCTGATGATAGCATTCGTAAATCACAACCTTTGCCTGAGGACAAAACCAAGGCAAAAGACTCAAGGAGACGCCCACGGGTAACACACCTCGTTGATAGGCCTATCACTTCCACAACCTCCGATGAAGGCACACTAGCTCCAAAGTCTTTGCCTGAGGAACCAAAAACTAATTCCTTAGACTCAGAGGGACGCCTACGGGTAAAACACCCCGCTGATAGGAATATCACCTCCACAAATCCCGATGAAGGCACACTAAATCAAAAGTCTTTGCCTAAGGGAACCATTACTGATCCCAAAGACTCAGGGAGACGCCTACAGGTAAAACACCTCACTGATAGGGATCTCACTTCCACCCCTGATCAATCACAAACTGCCCCTAAGGATAAATTGGCCAAAACCCAAGCCTTAGGATTTGGGGCAGTGAGTGACCAAAACAAAGGCAAACCTTTTTTTGGAGGGGAGTGATACAAGCTTTTTGTTAGGGGTTCAAAATTATTTCTCGGAATCCTCTCGAATTGATCTCGGTCTCAAGTGGAATGATTTGTTCTTGGTGACAAAAAGTGGATTTGGTTTTCTATTCTAAATAATTGAAGTGAATAAAGATTAAAGCCGGAAACAGAGGATAAAACAATTAAATGACAAAGCTGAAAAATAACTCTTACTGAAAAATACCCTATGCGGAATAAAACACCATTCGGAAAGTTGAATTCTATGCGGAATAAATTGTATGATTCGGAAAAAGCTCTATGCGAAAAAATGGTGCTACTCGGAAAAACCAGTCTATGCGGAAAGTCTTCCCTATGCGGAAAATCCTCTATTCGGAAAATGTTGTTCTATGCGGAAAAATAAGGATCATTCGGAATAAAGTTCTATGCGGAAAAATGATGTGCTATTCGGAAAAATTGGTCTATTCGGAATATATGAGATATTCCGAATAAGGAAAAATAAACTTGGCTATGCGGAAAAATCAAGGTCTATGCGGAAAACAAGGACCATTCGGAATATATAAATATTCCGAATAAGGCTGGAAAAAACAAGCAATTCGGAAAACTGAAAAGTTCCGAATAAGGAAAACGAAAAAGAGCTATTCGGAAAATCCAAGATTCTGAGTAAGCCACACAAAAGTCTGTCTATTCGGAAAGTTCTGAAATGAAAGAACAGTAACAGTAGAGACGGAACAGGGGATACGAATTATAACCAAAATCTAACCAAATACTCAAAAAGGTTTTACCAAACTAACCAATAATCATTAACATACCATAAGAAACAAATCCCACCAATAAAAACACTAAATCAACAACTTTTTGAAATCAAACTTGAATCAAATAAGAAACTTAGAAACTTGCAATAAAAATGATGAAGAACAAGATGAATAGAAAGATGGAATGGATTGATTAATAGAAAAGTAACAAGGTTAATGATTAAGGATTACAAGATTGAAAGAAAAAGATGAAAATCACCAAACTCCCTAATGGAGTTGGTGATGGAACGAACAAAAGAACTGGGGAAAAGAAAAAATGAAGCTAACTCCCTAATTGTGTGAAGGGAAAAACTATTTATACTCCTAGTGGTTGGTTGGTGAGTGGGCTTTCTCCCTTTCTTCTTGTCTTCTCGTCTTTTCAGAAAAGTTGACGTTTTCGATTCTGATTCGGGATTTGTTGTCGATTAAATCCAACTCGTCTTTTAATTACTTCGTTAAATAGACTCGAGTTTCTTCGACTTATGAAAATCTTCCGTCTTTAGTCCTTTTCTTCGATAAATCTTCGAATAGGCCCAGTGACTTCAAATCTTTTGCATCTCTTGGACAATAGACTTTATCTTGAGTCTTTTTCCTTGATAAATACCGTGCAATCCCATGTTTTCTTTAATATTCATCCGGTTAGCTCTGAAATCACAATAAACACAAAAACCACGCATAATTCCAAACAAATGATATTAATTACGTGTTTTGGTCTTGTTTTAGCTAGAATTAAGTGGTAAAAGGATGGGTGTTTACACACCTATCAAATCCCCTACACTTAACCATTGCCATGCCCTCATGCAATGCTTAGTGATAAAGCAATTTTTACATTTTTCTCATAATCAATCAACCTTGGCCTTATTTAAACTCTACTAAACAACAATTAAAATACTAAGAGAACTTAAAACTTTAAAATAAACAAAAGGATGAGAATAACTTGTAAAGAAATCAAGGACTTACATTAGGGCTTTGGTGTTGCGAAGATTTATCACCCTCAAGTTTCACGTTCCCCAAACTAAGCTTGAAAACGAGATCATTGTTATTATAAGTTAGTAAATCAAACACTTACACACGTGGCTTAATTAAATGCTTAAACTCCCTTATTCCTAGTTGTATCTCTTATATTTTATTTTTGTCTTAGAATGATCATGAAGATGCATTTTTGGACTTATTTCGATAGTTTATTAGGGCTGAAAGCAAAGTAGGACGATTTGATCAATAGTTAGCTAAAGGACAAAATCTCTTAAAACTGCTTCTCGGGATATCAAAAAGTTCATATCTTGGCATAACTTGGTTCACGATTTGAGACCTTTCTCGGGCCGATATTTGGCATGTACTTCATACTTCATATCTTCGAGAGACGTTCTTGAGATAATGGTCTTCTCATCATAATAGAGTTTCTTCACTTAGAGACTTTTGAGGGGTACTCCAACTTTGTTGACCACGACTTCATGATTATTTCTTCAATCTCTAATTGGGATTTTGAGATACAACGATCCGCCTCCTTTTCGGACTTGGATCTATTTATCCTCATACCTTGTTAGGGTCTTTTCGGATAGACTTCTCCATGATCTTTATGGGAGTTGCTTGCTTTTCGTCGTGAGTCTTGATCCTTCATATTGACTTTAGGAATAATGCTTTTCACATCACTTTGGATCTTCAGCAATAAAATTGAATCCTCATGCCTTGTTAGGGCCTTTTCGGACTCGCCAATCTTCGCGCCCCGCTTCATAAGTTATGCCTTGGCTATGAACTCTTATCATTACCGAGCAACTTTTAAACGATCTTGGGCTAGAAGCTAAGTAACTTTTCAAATCGTACGACCTTACTTATTGCAGATAAATTATTAGCAAGTGATGGGAGAATAGGCAAATAATTACACCAAGTGAGCTTGCGCAAGAATACCGACTTATAATTGACTCTATCATTTCTCGTCCTCCACAATTTAAAATCTCAAGTAATGAGACTCGTGGACACTTAGCCTAATAAACCGATTAAGGTCTACATGGTTAAGGATACTAGCTAGAATAAACTTGGACAAGTCTATTCGGGTTGAGTCAAAATAAACGCAACGGGCCTAATATGTCAAAGACTTCTAAACTAGCTACACCACTTCATTAATATTTTTGACTTTATTGTGGAATATATACATATGAAAGCAACGATAAAAATTTAAAAATTACGACTAAATGGCCAAAGTTAATAAAAAATTTGAAAAATGTTGAAAAATAGGATTTTCCGGTTAAATGAAGGCATTTTCATGGAAAAGTCCACTTAAAACTTCGATAGAAGTCCCCCTACACTTAAGATAAACATTGTCCTCAATGTTTAAGCATGTGGGAAAAGTCTCCCCTACACTTATGACATTGTGCACGTTGGTTAACTCGAGTTAAGGAAGAGACGACTAAAGTGATCAATTTCAAATGTAAGTATGAAGAAAATTGAATCACGATAGTTAAGAGATAGAACCGGATTTCGGATAACATGGGAGCACGGTTCTTCAAAGTTTCCAAGATTGCAGTAATCCCTGTAAGCACATCACCACACAAACACAAACGACCAAAATAGGTCCTCCCCTACACTTAGGGGGTTAAAGGGATAGATACTCGGGCTGCCTCCCGAGGAGTGCTTGTTTTTGATAACCGAGTCACGAGCCTGACTCGACCCAAATTTAGTTCATGGGGAACGTGGTGAGGGATGGAATCACCTCGTGAGAGGTGTCCTCACCAAAGTACAACTTCACTCGTTGGCCATTCACTTTAAAATTCGGTCCATTAGGTTGAGCGAGCTCGAGAGTACCATATGGAAAAATTTGGGCAATGGTGAATGGGCCGGACCAACGAGATTTGAGCTTGCCCGAAAAGATTTTCAACCGAGAGTTAAAAAGTAAGACTTTGTCTCCAACATGGAACTCTCGGTTTTTGATCTTGGAGTCGTGAATGAGCTTAGTTCGTTCCTTATAGATCAAAGAATTTTCATAAGCCTCATTTCGAAGTTCATTCAGCTCATTGAGTTGGATCTTGCGTAGGTCACCGGCTTTGTTAATATCAAAATTAGCCCACTTCAAGGCCCAATAAGCCTTGTGCTCCAACTCAATGGGGAGGTGGCACGCTTTCCCGTACACAAGACGATAAGGCGTACAGCCGATCGGGGTCTTGTAAGCAGTACGGAAAGCCCACAAAGCATCATCAAGTTTATCAGCCCATGCGGCGCGATGCTCTCCCACGGTTCTTTCTAGAATTCGCTTCAGTCCTCGGTTGGATATTTCGGCCTGGCCATTAGTTTGTGGGTGGTAGGCTGTGGAAAGACGATGGTTTACACCGTACTTAGCCATGACTCGAGCAAATTGGTCATTGCAAAAATGAGTCCCACGATCACTAATAATGGCGCGAGGCACACCGAATCTAGCGAATAAAGCTTTCAAAAAGTTACAAACCACCCTTGCGTCATTAGTAGGCAAAGCTTTGGCTTCAACCCACTTAGAAACGTAGTCAACGGCTACAAGGATGTATTTGTTTCCTTTAGAAGAAGGGAATGGCCCCATAAAGTCGATACCCCAAACATCAAAAATTTCACTCTTGAATAAAATTCTGAGGCATCTCGTCTTTATGTGTGATTTTGCCTTGCTTTTGGCAAACATCACATCGTTTGACCATATCGTGAGCGTCACGGTATATGGAGGGCCAATAAAATCCCGAATCAAACACTTTCTTGGCGGTGTAGTTGGGACCAAAGTGACCACCGGTGGGTCCTTTGTGGCAAGCATCAAGGATGTCAGACGCTGCCGGTCCATCAACACATCGGCGAATAATCAGGTCAGCACATTGTTTGAATAGGTAAGGGTCGTCCCAAAAGTAAGTCTTAATATCAGTAAAGAACTTCTTCTTTTGCTGGGATGTCAACCCTTCCTTGAGAATTCCACCCGCCAAATAGTTTGCAAAGTCCGCAAACCACGGGGTTTCATTCGGCTTCGAGTTTATAGACATTAAGGTCTCCAAGGGAAAAGAATCATTGATTTCTTTGGTCGGATGATCCCCTTGGTAAGGATCCTCAAGTCTACTAAGATGGTCCGCGGCTAAGTTTTCTGCTCCTTTTTTATCGCGGATTTCGATTTTAAATTCCTGGAGCAGCAAAACCCAGCGAAGAAGTCTTGGTTTGGAATCTTGCTTTGTCAACAAGTACTTCAACGCGGAATGATCGGTGTACACAATGGTGGTAGAAAGGACAAGATAGGGGCGAAACTTTTCAAAAGCATAGACAACAGCTAAAAGTTCTTTTTCGGTTGTCGTATAATGCAATTGTGCCCCTGTCATTGTCTTGCTAGCGTAATGGATCGGTTGGAAGTGTTTGTTCACTCATTGTCCAAGAACCGCTCCAATAGCAAAATCACTAGCATCGCACATCAACTCAAAAGGCAGCTCCCAATTAGGGGTAACCAAGACGGGTGCCTTAGTTAGCTTATCCTTAAGTGAGTTAAAGGCTTCAAGGCACTCTTTGGAAAAGATAAAAGGAGTATCTTTTTCCAAGAGGTGGGTCATCGGGCGAGCGATTTGAGAAAAATCTTTGATGAAGCGACGATAGAAGCCCGCATGACCCAAGAAACTTCTCACACCCTTCACAGTTGAAGGTGGAGGCAACTTTGCGATAACATCGACTTTAGCGCGGTCAACTTCAAGACCGGCTTTCGAGATCTTATGTCCAAGCACGACGCCTTCTTTTACCATAAAATGGCATTTCTCCCAATTTAGAACAAGGCGAGTGTCTTCGCACCGCTGTAGCATACGTTCTAAATTGGCAAGGCAAGAAGAGAAGGAATCCCCGAAGACCGAGAAATCATCCATGAAGACTTCCATGGTTTGTTCAACCATGTCATGGAAGATAGCTAACATGCACCTTTGGAACGTCCCTGGCGCATTACATAAGCCAAAAGGCATTCTTTTGTAAGCGAAGGTACCATAGGGACAAGTGAAGGTAGTCTTCTCTTGATCTTGGGGATCGATGGGTATTTGAAAATAACCCGAGAAACCATCGAGAAAGCAGTAATATTCATTACCGGCTAATCGTTCAAGCATTTGGTCCATGAAAGGTAGAGGGAAATGATCCTTTCTCGTGGCATCATTGAGTTTGCGGTAGTCTATACAAACTCTCCACCCAGTAACGAGACGAGTGGGAATCAACTCGTTGTGTTCATTGGGAACAACGGTTATTCCGCCCTTCTTGGGCACACAGTGGATTGGACTAACCCACGGGGAATCCGAAATAGGATCATACCCGCATCAAGAAGTTTGATAACCTCTGTTTTGATGACTTCATGTATTTTTGGATTCACCCTTCGTTGGCTTTGAATAGTGGGCTTGAAGTCGTCCTCCGTGAGAATTTTGTGTGTGCAGAAGTGAGGATCAATTCCACGAATATCAGAAATCTTCCAAGCAATAGCCTTCTTATGATCTTTCAATACAGCGACGAGGCGAGTCTTCTCTTCATCTTTCAAATCCTTTGCAATAATGACGGGCGACTTTTTGTTGTCGTCAAGGAACACGTACTCGAGATGAGGCGGCAACTCCTTAAGTTCCAAATCCGGAGGATTTTCGACGGGAGGCGTTTTCAAAGTCGGAGTATCTATAGCAATGACCGTGGGAGATGGAGGCGAAGGATTGTCTTCGGTGAGAAGATTGTCAAAGAAACTCATGTCTTCATCCCCCTCGGTGGGAGAATCATTAGTAGCGAAATTCGCATCTCCCATGGCATCTTCAAGATTGTTCCAGAATAAATCACTATCTCCAAATAGAGACAATGATGAATCAATAGAGGACACGGTCTCAACAGTGGGAAGAGAGGTAGGAATACTTTTGCAAGCATCATTAAAGTGTTCTTCACAAGCCTCATCAAGAACGTCAATACAATTAACGCTCTCATATGAATAAGGCTGTTTAGACAACTTTCCCATGTTGAAGACTACTTTGTCGTCACCCACTCTCATGATGAGCTCTCCGGCTTCAACATCAATAAGAGTGCGACCGGTCCTCAAGAATGGACGACCAACAATAAGTGGTACACGAGGGTCCATCTCGTAGTCGACGACAACAAAATCAGCAGGGAAGGTGAATTTGTCGACTCCTACAATGACATCTTCGGCTATCCCCACTGGATAAGCAACCGTACGGTTGGCCAATTCCAAAGTCATTTTAGTGGGGACTAGCTCTGGGAGAGATAATTGCTTCCAAACACTTAGAGGCATGAGATTAATACTGGCACCTAGATCGGCTAGGGCCATGCAATTCTCTACTCCCGGGAAATTGCAAGGGATAAGAAAACGACCCGGATCACCAAGCTTGGTTGGCAATTTCCTTAAGAGCACTGCAGAGCAGTTCTCATTAAGTTGGGTGTTGGCAATGTCGAGGAGCTTTTCCTTGTCGCTCAAAAGATCTTTAAACATTTTCGCGTACTTGGGCATATGAGCGAGAGCCTCAGCGAAGGAGATATTGAAATTCAGTTGTTTGAACATTTTAAGGAAATTCGAAACCTGAATATCATCCTTGCTCTTTTGCTTTTCTTTCCTCAACCTTGAAGGATAAGGTATATTGGAAGAAGATGAAGGCTTTAGAGGAATAGGGTCACTCACAACCACGGGTGGAGGAGGGGTAGAAGGAAGAGGTGGAGAAATTGGGGAAGGAGAAGGAGGAGGAATAGGAGCAGGCGACTCGTTCTCCTTAGTCACAACCACCGGTGGGGGTATAGGAAGCTCGGGTTCCTTTGTACCTTTACCACTGCGAGTAGTGATTGCTTTCATCTCCCCTCTTGGGTTCGCAACGGTGTTACTCGGAAGAGTACCCGAAGAAGAGGGTTGACTACTTTGGAAAAAACTAGCCATCATGTTCCTCAGATCATTAGTCTGGCTATCCAACGTGTTTCTCATGTCAGCTCTCAAATCATTTCCTTGCTTGACCAAATCTGCCTTCAAATTGCGTACTTCCTCTTGGAGATTTCCCACTATCACATCATTGGTCCTCATATAGGTTGCAACTTCTTGGTGTAATGCAGTGGTGGCTTGGTTGGGAGGAGCATTGTATGCAGGTGGTTGGTAAGCAGGTTGTTGGTAGACTTGATTGGTACGTTGAGGCGGTTGTTTCTGCTTGTGAGGTGGGATGTATGGTTGTCGAGGTTGTTGTTGTTGTTGAGGAGGGCGATTAAGGTTTTGTTGTTGGTTTTGGTTGGCAGGAGGAAAGCCAGGTGGTGAAAGATAGTTGTTGTTGCGGTAGCTAAGCAAGTTACGGTCACCTTGAGGTTTAGCTTGATAAGCAGGTTGTTGGTAGGTGCCATATGCCGCATTCACATTCTCAGCAGGGTAATCTTGGGTGGCGGTACAAGTTGTGTAGGAGTGGGGACCACCGCATATCTCACAAGGTTGGCTGACAGCGTTCACTTGTGCATTTTTGGCGTTGTTGCTGTTGTTGTTGCTGACGGTGTGGGTGACAAGCGATTCAAGAAGCGTGGTGATTTTGTCAAGTCGCTTGTCACTTTCATTAGTGCTAGCACTAGCAACATTGGTCCTAACGCTCTTGGTTTGCACACGAGATTTGTTCTCAATGATGTCCCAAGCGGCATTGGAAGTCTTAGCCAATAAATTACCCCCCGAGGCACTATTCAGTGAATCTTGGTCATTCATGCTTAAACCATTGTAAAAAGTATTTATTTGATGAACTTTGGTAAAACCATGTTGTGGGCATTTTCTTAAAAGATCTTTAAAACGATCCCAAGATTCACTGAATGACTCATCGTACTTTTGTTCAAAGTTTATAATCTCATTCCGCAATGCGGTAGTACGAGAGGGTGGAAAAAAGTAGTTGATAAACTTTGTTTCCAAATCCGTCCACGAGAGAATACTCTGTGGCGGTTCCTTAGCAAGCCAATGTCGGGCTTGTCCCTCTAAAGAAAAGGGAAAAAGTTGTAACCTTATCACTTCTTGTGAAACTCCATTGAACTTGACCGTGTTCGTGAGTTGTAGAAATCTCTTGATATGGTCATGTGGATCATCAATGGTTCGTCCCAAGAACGGTTGAGCTGAGACCATCTGGATAAAGCCTGACTTGAGCTCGAAATTGTTGGCTGCAATTGGAGGTATAACAATTGGATCTGTGTTGCCATCAACATGAGCTTGGAGCAATTCAATCATGGGGCGATTACCCGGAAGGTGCTCATTGTTGTTATTATTCATGTTGTTGAAAGGCGGGTTGTTGTTGTTATTATTGTTGTTCGGAGGTGGTATGTTATTGTTGTTTTGTACACCAGCCATGTCTAAGTTATCGAGAGGCTCGGGCTCTTGATAAGACGTGGATCGAGTGCGCATACACCTGCAAAAGAACGAACAAAGAAACACAAAGCAAAAATATTTTTGGTTTTTATTGTTTTTTTACTTTTTAGGATTTTTGAAAATTTATATTTTTTTAGTTGTTTTTGAAAATTTTTGATTAAAAAGAACGTTCACGGGGAACGGATCCCAAAATCCAAGTTCTCACAAAAAACTTTTGATCTTAACGAGAAGAGCCGGTAGCGGCGCCATTTGATACAAGCTTTTTGTTAGGGGTTCAAAATTATTTCTCGGAATCCTCTCGAATTGATCTCGGTCTCAAGTGGAATGATTTGTTCTTGGTGACAAAAAGTGGATTTGGTTTTCTATTCTAAATAATTGAAGTGAATAAAGATTAAAGCCGGAAACAGAGGATAAAACAATTAAATGACAAAGCTGAAAAATAACTCTTACTGAAAAATACCCTATGCGGAATAAAACACCATTCGGAAAGTTGAATTCTATGCGGAATAAATTGTATGATTCGGAAAAAGCTCTATGCGAAAAAATGGTGCTACTCGGAAAAACCAGTCTATGCGGAAAGTCTTCCCTATGCGGAAAATCCTCTATTCGGAAAATGTTGTTCTATGCGGAAAAATAAGGATCATTCGGAATAAAGTTCTATGCGGAAAAATGATGTGCTATTCGGAAAAATTGGTCTATTCGGAATATATGAGATATTCCGAATAAGGAAAAATAAACTTGGCTATGCGGAAAAATCAAGGTCTATGCGGAAAACAAGGACCATTCGGAATATATAAATATTCCGAATAAGGCTGGAAAAAACAAGCAATTCGGAAAACTGAAAAGTTCCGAATAAGGAAAACGAAAAAGAGCTATTCGGAAAATCCAAGATTCCGAGTAAGCCACACAAAAGTCTGTCTATTCGGAAAGTTCTGAAATGAAAGAACAGTAACAGTAGAGACGGAACAGGGGATACGAATTATAACCAAAATCTAACCAAATACTCAAAAAGGTTTTACCAAACTAACCAATAATCATTAACATACCATAAGAAACAAATCCCACCAATAAAAACACTAAATCAACAACTTTTTGAAATCAAACTTGAATCAAATAAGAAACTTAGAAACTTGCAATAAAAATGATGAAGAACAAGATGAATAGAAAGATGGAATGGATTGATTAATAGAAAAGTAACAAGGTTAATGATTAAGGATTACAAGATTGAAAGAAAAAGATGAAAATCACCAAACTCCCTAATGGAGTTGGTGATGGAACGAACAAAAGAACTGGGGAAAAGAAAAAATGAAGCTAACTCCCTAATTGTGTGAAGGGAAAAACTATTTATACTCCTAGTGGTTGGTTGGTGAGTGGGCTTTCTCCCTTTCTTCTTGTCTTCTCGTCTTTTCAGAAAAGTTGACGTTTTCGATTCTGATTCGGGATTTGTTGTCGATTAAATCCAACTCGTCTTTTAATTACTTCGTTAAATAGACTCGAGTTTCTTCGACTTATGAAAATCTTCCGTCTTTAGTCCTTTTCTTCGATAAATCTTCGAATAGGCCCAGTGACTTCAAATCTTTTGCATCTCTTGGACAATAGACTTTATCTTGAGTCTTTTTCCTTGATAAATACCGTGCAATCCCATGTTTTCTTTAATATTCATCCGGTTAGCTCTGAAATCACAATAAACACAAAAACCACGCATAATTCCAAACAAATGATATTAATTACGTGTTTTGGTCTTGTTTTAGCCAGAATTAAGTGGTAAAAGGATGGGTGTTTACACACCTATCAGGGAGCTGGATAAACCTAAGGGATAATTGAACTATGGAGACTTTATTGATTTACTTGAAGAGCCTGAGGAGCTACTCCATGGTTTTAGTGATGCCGATGACATGATTGAGGCTAGGGATGAACCTGACACTCATGACCCTCCTCAATTAGACCAGAAGCCACAGTCCCCACCATTGTTCAAAGACATACCGCCCTCCCCTGAGGCTCAACAAAAGCCCTCCCCTAAGGCAACTAAAAAGCCCTCCCATGAGTCACAACTTGACACCTCGTCAATGGGGACTCAGACTGTGGTTCTGGAATCTACTTTTGATGACACCAAACCTGTAACTGGGAAAGTTCTTTAGGAAACTCTTAGGGGTGTCTTCAACCATGTGTATACCACTCTAAAGGTCAGGGTTACTTAGAACCATGATGACCTTTCTTCCAAGGCTGATGAACTCCTTGATGAATTCAGAACGTATGGTGACCGTTTTGATATTGTTGAGGAGAAAATGAGAGTTCAGGTTGACAACCAGATGGAGTTCAGGTTGACAACCAGATGGAGTTCAGGTTGACAACCAGATGGAGTTCATCAGTGCCGTGAACAACAGTCATGAGAATCAGGAAAAGAAGCTGATAAATTTCCCGAGCACTACTCTACCAATTGTTGAAGCAAATGTTTCTTTAAAGACAACTTTGGATGGACTAATATCTAGTTCTACTGAGTCCACTTCCAAGGTTGGTCAACTCTTGGATTTGCTTAAGGAAGATAGGTTGTCTGAGGTCTTCAGTAAGTCGGATTCTCTTAAGTCTGAATTAGAAGTGGTGAAGGCAAAGTGTGAAGCTATTTATGAAGATGTTCACATGGATCCTGAGGTCGAATTTCGATTGAGCAAAGCTGCCAAGGGATATATGGCTAATGCTTCAAACCTTTCTGATATATCCAAGGCTCTTAAGGAAGCGGACATTCCTCGCCTCAGGACCTGGATCCATACTATGGAAACCACTCAGTCACTCATACAACTGGATGTGCAGACCATCAAGACTGACACTTAGTCCATGAAGCAAATGGTGACTAGAATGTTTCATGCCTTCAAAGGATCATCCACCACCTCCTCCTCAGGACCACCACAACAACCAAAAGTTGGGGTCAGTCAGCCTGACCCTTCAACTTTTGAGGGGGAGAATGTTTTACCAATGATGCTTACATGGAAAGAACCTCCCTCTCAACCTAAGGGGGAGCAAGAAGAAATGGTGACCCAACAACCTCAGGTGCCTGAGATCCCTACACCAACACCTTTGAAATCCATTCCACCAAACCCTGAGCCCTCGGTCTCTAACTTAGACAAGGGCAAAGGCATTGCTGATGAAACCCTATCACCCCCCCCCCCCCCCCCCCCCCCCCCTCCCAAGAAGCTTGTAAAAGCTTCAAGGGAAAGAAGGCCTGACCCTGATGATCCAGTCTTGGTACCCTATGAGATTAATGGCAAAATGTACAAGATGAACCCTAAACAAATTCAAGAGTACTTAGACAGAATGGACAGGAACTACTCAACTCTCTCAGCAAGAGATATGAAGGGTTAAATCAAATCAAGAATCAGTTAGGGATCACTGAGGAACTTCCTCTGGCTGAACAGGATCCTACCAAGACTCAGGGACGAAAAAGAAAAAGGGTAGAGCTAGAAGCTGAAACTAAGGTCCATGGGTTAGAATGCAATCGAACTCTTCCTGAGAATGTCCCCTTTGTTAACAACATGGTCATTGAAGAACCTGAGTGGGGTATCTTCTTTATTGATGTATTTGGAGACCAAGCTTTTAAAAGGATAAGTGACATTGATAAGTGTTCTACTAAAAGTCTTCTGATCTTCCTTGTGATGGCTGGACAAGCTCAGTCTGAGGAGAACAAGAGATTTGCTGAAAAGCTCAGGCAGATGATTGCAAGGAGGCTTGATAAAGAAAAGTTGTTGAAGTCATCAAGAGTAAAGAGGGAAGCAATGGAGGCCTGAAGGGTTGTAATTTTTGTTTTTTTATGTTTTTCTTGTATCAGACTTTTCAGTCTTTGTAATGACGAATAAAAAGAACGTACTTTGTTTGAAACAAGTCACTTTATCAGTAGATTAGTTTGTATGAAAAGAAGCCTCTTTTCTCACTTATAACAAATTTTACTTAGGCATATTTTATATCCAAATAGGGGGAGATTGTTAGGTCAATTCAGTTCCTAATAGTCTCACTGATGGATTTGAATAACAGTCAGCCTAAGTAAAGGATTATCCTTTAAGATAAAGAAGTCACTGAGTGAACAGTCATTCAGTGAGTTACTTTCAAGACCTTAGACTGATTCTAAGAGAAAGACTCGAGCATTCAGAGAGGTGAAGTTTAATTAATGATGTAACTAAGACAAAGAAGAAGGTGATGGGTTCAGTGAGTTGTGGCAATAGACTCACTGAACCCCATATGATCTCCCGAAGGAACAAGCATCATCAAAGACTGAAGTAAAGGCGGGATAAGTTGAAATAGATAAGTTATAGTACATCACACAATTATCGTGACTTACCCCTTATAGGTTAGATAGGGTACTGACCTTGTAAAAGGACTTATGTCCTAATACCTAGAATAGGCTAAGACAATATTCTACACTATACCAACAAGCCAAGAATTGCACATGGCAATTCTTTGTCATGTACCTACCCTTTACTAGTATAAATAGGATGGTTGTAAAAGAGAGAACTCAAGTTTGTGCACTACATGCTTTATACATTCACAAATAGTCCTCTCTACCAAATACGATCAAAATCACTTGAGTTCTAAACTCATGTTGTCTTAATCGTCAAGCTTATCAATCGTTAGGATTGATTTCGTTTGTTAGTGAGGAGATCACAAACACACACATTGTCTATTATATCCCTATTGTACCTTCGCATACAATAGGGTATAATTCTTTAAATAATAAGAGTTAAACGTTGAAACCCTTTTGTGTTATCTACTTTATATTATCTTGTGTATTTACATTACTTTACCATGAGTTGGGTCTATACTTAGTATTCTTAAGTATAGCACTAATTACAAGAGACCAACTGATTTGTACTTTTTTTACAGTGTTCCTTATAAAACTTTTGTCTACAAACTATATATAGATTACAAGATACGGGCTTTAGCCTAAGCCAACTATACTACAGATAAACTCCAGCTAATATAGAATCAATCATCCAGCCAATATACACAGCTAACACTCCTCGCGGTTAGAGTGGGAGAACATTGAACGCTCAAACTAGTGCGAATCTCCTCAAACAATGCGCAAGGCAAACCTTTAGTGAAAGTGTCCGCATACTCATAACGTGAAGGAACATGAAGTACTCGAACTGACTAGTAGCAACCAAGTCTCGAACAAAATGTATATCAATCTCAACATGTTTTTTGTACTGATGTTGAACTGGATTACAAGATAAATGAACAGCACTAACATTGTCACAATAGACAAGCGTAGCGAAAGATAAAGGTATGTGCAAATCTTGTAATAAACTCCTCAACCAACAAGTTTCAACAACAACATTGACAACACCACACTACTCAACCTCAGTACTAGAACGAGAAAGTGGTAGCTGATGCTTAGAGGAATAGGAGAGTAAGTTTTGTTGCCAAGAAATACACAATAACCAGAAGTAGAACACCGGGTAGTGGGACAACCAGCCCAATCCGCATCTGAATAAGCTATTAGCGAAGTAGTGGAAGAGGCGAACAACTTCAACCTAAAATCCAATGTACCCCGAGCATACCTAAAAATCCTCTTGAGAGCCGAGTAATAAGGCTCCCGAATATCATGCATAAAAGGACAGACCTGCTGAACGGCATAAAAATATCTAGTCGGGTAAATGTAAGATACTGAAGAGAACCTACAAGAATCCGATATATAGTCGAATCAGAAACTGAATGACCACCATCACCCAACTTAGACTCATTATCAACAGGAGTCACTCGAATTACAATCAGACATGCGTGCTCGCTCTAGAATCTCCATAGAATATGTCCTTTGAAATAAAAACATCTCGGAAGAATCCGTGTAGCCGAGATGCCCAAAAATAATTAAGAGCGCCAAGATCGGTCATAGCAAACTTTTGACTAAGAGAAGTGATAATGCGCTGTAAAAAAAGCTCAGATGAAGTTGTGAGAACAATATCATCAACATATAATAATAAATAAGCAATATCTATCCTCTTTGTGTATATAAAAAACTAGGAGACACAACGATTATGATGAAACCCAACTCTGGTAATGTGAGAAGCAAATCATTGAAACTAAGCTCGAGGAGCTTGCTTAAACCAATAAAGAGACTGCTGCAATAAACACGCATAATCAGGATGCTCATAATCACAAAATTTGGTAGGTTGATGCATATAAAATATCTCAGATAAATCTCCATGTAACAATGCATTCTTGACATCAAGCTGACGAATCAGTCAATGTCTATAAGCTGCCAAACTAAGAATAGTCCGTATCGTCATACATATTTGGCAGATGACACACATGCATAAGACAAAATTGGTGTTTGTGGGTCTCGGTAATAAAGTACAAGTGCAATTTTTAATAAGCGCATTATATTCATCATGCATAACATTTTTCCAATTTGGATCATTAAACGCAACAGTATACGACTTAGGTAATGGTGAGACAGTGGACACATGATAAGTATACTTTGGATTAGGATGATTAGTCCCAACTCGAAAATGTGTGACCATAGGATAAATTGATACGAGGTCGGTTTTTGAGGTGGATCGGGAATAATAAGTGGCAAGATTACGTTTTGGTCTATGGTAGTTTGTTGGGTTATGGTATTAGGTTCTTGATGATGATTTGTATTAGATTGGACCAAATTTATTGTTTATTGTGTCATGGCATGGTGTAAGTGGCCTGCTTCATGTTGTAGGGTAGTATGTTGTTGGGCTTGGGTTGGTTCAATTTCTTATTGGGTGTGGAACGTGTCAGTGCAGATGATAGGTATAGGACTGGGAGGTTCCGTATTTGTAGAGGCATTGGTATTAATGTATCTTGTAGGTGTAGGTTGAACAATAGTGTGTTGCACAACGGGAGGGTTTATATCAGGTGAGTCATCCACAAAGGCATAGGTAGGCACCAAGGTGGGTCGAGTAGACACATATGGAAAAACGGTTTCATCAAATGTAACATCGCATGAGATAATTATTATATTTGTGCTTAATTCAAGACAACGATACACACGATGATTAAAATCTTGTCCCAAAAAGATTGTAGTTGTGGCGTGTGATTCAAGTTTATGGTTGGTATGAAGGTTAGGGTAACATAAACACCTAAAGGTACGTAAAAGGCTATAGTCTAGGTTTGTATATATATAACGTATTTCATTGTTAATGGTAGTGGATCATAAAAAAAGTTTAATAGATGAGTGGTCATATTGAGGGCCTCTATCCAAAGAGTATGTGGAAGATTAGCTTGAAAAAGTAAGGTCTGAATGAGATTATTAATGATGCGACTTAGTCTTTCGGACTTACCATTTTGTTGGGAGGTTTAAGGACATGAAAAACGAATCTGGATACCTTTAGAGGCAAATAATGTATGTAAGACGCGGTTATCCAATTCACCACCATGATCACACTTGAAAGACTTGATTTCACATTTAAATTGAGTATTAACATAGTACGAAGCAACATAAACTTAGACAAGACATCTAATTTATTAACCAACGGATAAACCCAAACAAACTGCGAATAATGATCCAAAAATAAAACGTAATATTTAAAACCTGAAAGACTCAGGATTGGTGAAATCCATACATCTGAGTGAACAATGTCAACACAAGATGTAACCGAAGTATTGGAACTAACAATAGAAGTTTCACGTGTTTTCCAAGCTGACAAGCGTGACAAAGAACGAGAAGTTTCTCTTTATTACGTGAAATGAGATTACGAGAAACAAGACGACGTAACACTTCACTTCCTGGATGTCCAAGTCGTTGGTACCACGTATGTCGACTCGTAAGAAATGCATGAGGAATTGGAGAGGGCCGCGTGACTGAGTAAAGATCCCCCTTGCTATCGTCTCGAAGAAGCACCAGACGAGTCATGAAGTCTTTAACAAAAAACCAAACTCATCAAATTCAACAGTACAATTATTGTCACGAACAAATTGACGTATAAAAAATAAAATTTTGATATGTATGTTATTAAGGTGAAGATGTCTCGTAGGAGTTGGAAAAATACTATTTCAATATTGGTGACGGATATAGAATGATCGTCACCAGCCGAGACGGATGGATAAATACACATATTAAAGATATCACTAAGACAAGTAACTGAAGCATTAAGATGAGAGTTCGCACCAGTATCCATATTCCACGAACCAATAACATGATCTTGAAGAGTCACGCTACTACAAGCATGTGGTGAGACTGTTTTTGCTTGTCCCGACTAAACTGTAGACCCCGTATTCTCAGGTTGGGGTATGGGCTGCCCGTTGGCAAACTGGGTGGGCATGCTATGAAAAAGAGATAAGGCCCATTTACGGATATGTAAGCTGACTCGGTTTTCTAGTAGGTTGTGTCCGATGTAGTACAAATCCTGGTGGGCCAACTGATGTACAATAACCTGTGTGATGAACTTGTTGGGTTGTGATAACAGGTTGGGTCTGTTGTTGCGGTACAAATCCAAGTGGGTTCAAGAATACGCCAGCAATAGTGGTGGGATATTGAGGGACTAGGCTAGGATGATAAACAACCGGTGCTGAATATTGATAAAACCAATTGGTACTTGTCATTGTTGAGTAAATGGGATATAGTAGGGTTACGTATGGTTTGTAGGAGGATTTATTTCACGGTTTTGTAATAGAAAGGTTTCTTCTTTGTTTTGTAGTAGGAGGTGAACTAAAGCCCATAAAATCGAATAACACTACTTGTTACCACGAATAAGTAGAACAGGGAAAGTTTCTTGTTACCTAAGAACAAGGAGTACGGTTTGTTATCTAAGAACAAACACCACACGAACCGGTAAGGTAGTTACCGGTGAACAGACACAACACAAATTAATAAAAAGGAATAAGGTTTTTGTTAGGGTTAGGGATTGTCTAGAAATGACCGAGGAGAGTGTTTTGGTTATGAGTTTTAGCTCATACCATATAAAATGGTAATTTGTTGTGTTATTATTCCTTAAAGATACAAACTATATATAGATTATAAGATACAGGCTTTAGCCAAAGCCAACTATACTACAGATAACTCCAAGCTAATATAGAATCAATCATTAAGGTAATATAGACGGCTAATATACACGCTAAAAGTGCTAGCTATCATGAACCAAAAATACCTCCTCACTTGGGCCCTACAGGGTGCCACGTCACTTGACGCTCCTACTTGCAAAAAACCTATGTTATCATGACATACTCCTTTCTCATTTGAGCCTCATCACTACCTATTTTATTTTATTTTATTTTCTATTATTTTTAATAAAAAATAAATTCGTTTTATAAATTAAAAAATTACAATACAATTTAAAAATATATACAAACTAAAAAAATAATGAAAAAAAAATTCCAAAAACTTATCCAAAACATACTTGTTGCAATGGCCATGAAAGCCCAAAGAAAGCCCAATAAAAAAACCTACACTACCCTGGTCTTCCTTCCTCTTTCCTGCGCACAAACAGAGCACAAAAAAAAGATACCATCCGTCTTCAACTTCAACAAGAACACCAAAAATAGGAAATCAGAAAAAGAAAAAAAAACATTAAACAAAGATGCAATGGATATAAACCTTTGTGGGTTCAGCTTTTTGTTTTTTATTTTTTTCTATGTCGTCTTGGTGGCGAAAACCTTTGTGGCGAGCTGATGGCGAGAGGGTGTGGTGTGGTAGCGGGCTGTGACGAAATGTGGCAAGTTGCCACATAAGAGTAGCGAGTGGCTTGGTTCACGGTACCTTTTGCTCTAATAGAAAGGTCACTCAAGAACGTGACGCCAAATTAGCCCCTTATTTACAAAAGCGATTTAAGACTTAACGGAGAGACAACTCCATAACCTAAACAAATATGTCTTTTGATTTGATAACTTCAGAAGTTGCATGAACAAGTTTGTTTTGCTACAACTCACATTGATTATTTGCTACACAAAATTACCATAAACAAAAATTCATAAAAAGAATGAACCATATTTTGATTAGTTGCTTTTCAAGCAATTTTTCTGTTATTGTATTTATTAACTTAATCGAAATATGACACTATTTATATGAATTCTTGTTTGTAAAGTATTTTGTGAATATAACAATTTTCTTGCAAGAATTACTACTAGTCAAGTTATACTCACATTTTCTTTTTATTTATGTCGAATTGGATTATATGGTTGTCTCATAACTTGAGAGATAGAGAGAAAATATTAAAAAAAAGTTAAAATAATAAGTTTTTACTATAAAACGAACTTATAACTTATAGTACCTATTTCACTTTCTCATTCAGTTTAAAGAGATCAACCAAATGTTACCTACCTCCTATTGCCTTTTAAATCAAGCAAACAATCGATGTCTTTTGTTAGAGCATACGGTATGGTTGAGCCGTAGAACTTAAGTCGTAGGCAAGAAATTGCTGTCACATCATATTTTTCTCCCATAACACCAAAACTTCTCATAATCTCACAACCCTACTTCCTGGTTAACACCGACATTCTCTTGTTATCATGACTCTACCATTTCTTTTTTCTTTTTCAAATTTAACAATTAATTAACTTAAACTTAATTTTTTCATTAATAAAAATAAAAATACAATCACTAATTAAAAAAACACAAATAAAAAACGAATTAAAAAAAAAACAAACACGAAAAAAAAACTTATAAAAATACAATTCATAAATTAAAATATTTTGCGCGCGTCGCGTCTTTGAGCTTTTCGATTCTCGCCACGTCTTGTGCACTCATTCCGGTTGTGTCGAACCGAAAGATTTGCAATTCTTCGTTCCCTTTTACGAAGCTCAACCACTTCTAGTCTTGCCGCCACCTCTCGGTCCAATCGTTCCTTTTTAGCATCACGGTCCGATAACATTTGTTGTTGTAGCAATTCAACCAATTGTTCTTTTTGAGACCCCGAAGTGACGGATGAGCTTGAGGAGCGTTGAACCTTTACTTTTCTTGGAACACCGGATGGACGCGGGATCTCATCATCATTGAAAAGATCCGGATCTAGATCGGCTATCTTCCCCAGGCACGGCGTGTGCGAGTTGAATCGGGATTTTTCCATTTATACTTGTCTTTCAAAACAAGCCAAGCACTTTTGTGTGGAAACTCCTTGTTTCCGTTTTCATCTCGATACAAACTCATCACACGAGTCATCATATCGTCTTGATTTTCGCCACTCAAAAGTTTTGCGTTTTCATAAAATGAATTAAACTTGTGAACCTTGCGGTTCAAAGTCGTCCACTTTCCGGTCAACATATTTTTGTTTCGCGCTTTAAAACCCTCATCCTTAAGCCGATCGTTATACATATCCATAACTTGGTACCAAAATGTATCGGGTGGTTGATCGGTCCTGACCTTCGGGTCTTCGCATATTTCAATCCAACACTCAGCTAAAACTTCTTCCTCACGTTGGCTCCAAAAAGCACGGTCCGACTTCATGGGTGGTGGTGGGTCTTTCTTCGGGTTTCGCTTAGCAACACTTTTCTTTCTCCTACTTTTTTTCGATGGACCCGCAGCTTGTTCTTCGTTTTCTTCGGGCTCTTGTGGTTCTTGTGAAGACTGTTGAGGAAAGTTTTAGAAATTTTGTTTTTGTGATTGTTGGAAGACTTGTGATTGTTTAGATTGTTGGAACCATAAATTGAATTGCTCGGGTGTACAATTAACAAACGGGTTTTGTTGTTGGAAGTTAAAAGGATTTGATATTTGATTATAGTTGGTGAATGAAGAAAATTGGTTAGTTCTTGAAGTGCTAGATGTTGCGGATGAGGGAGTATTCGGGTTAGACGAAGTAGACAAATTCGGTAGTTGAGTAGTCGGAATTTAATTTTTAGGATCAGAAAAATAATTTGTTAACTATTGGTTCAGGTATTGGTTTGGATTTTGACTCATGGTGGATAGAAAAAATATAGAAATTAGAGGTAGTGAATTATAGAAGAAGTTGTGATTTTTGGTTAATTTTAGAGAGGATTTATAGGTAAAAAAAAAGGGGAAAAGTGGGGTTTTTTTGTGCTTCAAACGGTCAAAAATACATTAAAAAAAAGAGCCGTTAGAAAAACGATAACTTTCCAAAAAAATCTTTAAAAAAAAGTTAAAAAAAATAAAATTTACAACGCAGTCCATGGCGCGAGCCACGGTGTGGTTGGCTGCGCCATAGTCTCGCGCCGTCATCCTTAACATCGGCTGGTAACTATCAATACAAACCCTATGACGCGAGCCACGGTACGGTTAGCGGCGTCATAGCGTAACGTCATGGTGACTAGCCAGACGATCCGCCAACGTACCGTGCCCTCCTAAAGTCAAAAGTAAAACGTTATTTGTCGTTCATGTAAAATGATGATATAAAAAGACGACGAATTGAAGGTATATCAATGGACTCACAACTTAATACTTTTTTAATATCGTTGATGATAAGATAGTATCAAATCTGATATTTGAAAACTAAACGTATAGAATACGAGTACATTTTAAGGCTTTTCTTTCTCCTTATAGAATATGCTCGATGCTCCTCATATTCGCTTACCTCTGAATAATTTGAATGTATATTTTATGAATGATTATCTATGCATGTTTATTGGAAGAAAATGATGCTTCATATTTGTATAGAAAATGATGCTTCATGCTTGTATGCTTAATGGTAGAAAAGGATGCATCATCATACTTGCAAGTTGCGTCTATAATTTTCTTTGAGATCCATCCTCTCCTACCTATACGGGGTTTTATTTTTCTTTTTCATATTCAAAAAGAGGGCCTTTAAACACCAGATGTCAAAAAAAGACATAGTTTAACATATCCAGAAACTAATCTTCAAACCTAAAATGTCAAAACATGATCATTCTTCCCTTTTCATACAGATTATCATCTTTCAACACGTACGAATACGCGATTGCTCAAGCGTACAACAATATATTAACAAAAATGTGAATCACAATAAAATAAAATACAATATTGCACTAGCTAGCTAATCCATGTTATTTTTCTCGAAGCAGGACTTGCAATTACAATGCCAGTACATATCTAATGAATTCGAATACGTCAACCTGTCCCGATATTTTATCTTCCAAGGACGCTGCCTCTGGAAATTCGTTGCTATATAGTCCTCGGACTCTCTCGCTCTATCATGAAATTTGGCAATGAAACAAACTCCATAACTGTCATAATAAACTCAAAAACTAACATTCACAGATAAATGGCAAACCATGATCATCGGACCCTTTCGTTATGGGTGCATATATTGAAGACATTGATAAGTACACATACTTTATGATATTAACTTGTCATTGTCAATAGAACTTTAAAAGTTTACTTAAACTAAGTTTCAAAGCGGTATAATTTTTTCGAAACAGATGGCATTAACTAATCAGATTCATAATCTTAAAAGCTCAACAACATGTTTAGAATACTTCAAGGTGGATCAAAAATGTCGTTTACGAACAAAAACATGAAAACGATAATGATCCAAAAGTACCGTTTATCTTTGTGTAAACACGACTGCGATTCTTGGGAGATAAGTATTTGTCTGTATACAACAATTTCTAACTTTAACAGTTGAAACCAAGAAAACACAGATATGAATGGTCCCAAAGGAAAAACATTCATATGAAAGTCCACAATGCTTATGATCCTCATGACAAATTAAATACAACACAAAAGTAGGCCAGCTTTTGAAGGCCACGTGGACCAACAGCAAGACACATGTTCATCCTATCTGTCTTGATTAAACATGTAGCTACATGAAAACGATAATTAAGCTGCACATGTGGACAAAACCTGGCCTTTGACTACCCCAAGAGCCATTTTTATTCTAGCCATCCGATTTGCAATCAAGATCTCATATCTCTTTACATAAATGTTTCTCATACAAGCAAATGTTTGAAGATTAATGATTAAGCATTTCTTTATCCACTCAATTCAATGTTTCAATCTCTATTTCAGGAAATATGCACATGACCCTTATCTCATGTTATGTTCATTTTCTCAGCCAAAGAAAAATAAATTAGACCGACCTACATACTTTATTATCAAGGCGAGCTCGTTTGACTCGAATAAAGAATAAAAAGGGCGATACTTATACGTAACAACATGTACATTTAACAAAAGTTTCGGATTAGAATGACCAAATAAGACATTTAGAGAATATTACAAGTCTGCATGTATGTAGTCTCGCAATTGTTCCGTAACTTAAGGAATAAATGTAAAGTGATTGGTAAGTTTTTAACTAAGTAAAATACCAATTTTGAAGAGTTACATTCACATTTTCGTGCATTTGATATGACCAATATAAGCTAATTATTATGGAGTATGGTAGAAGTTTTTTGGATTTAACTGTGTATAAAGGCCATTTTGCTTCATATATTTCCAAAATCCTGATACATGCATTATCAAGTGGAATATATGGACCCGCATTTGTTTATTTTGTTGTTACACTTGTTAATTTTGCAATTTCCATGCTCTTCTTATCCAGATCTAGTAGAAAATAATGGTGCATCTTTTGGAAGCAAGTCTACCCCACTAACGTTACAAAATACTTATGAATATATTACACATCATGACTAAATAATATATGCATGATTGAAGCTTAAAATATAAGTATAAATAGCAGAGAGATAACATACTCTGATTGGAGCAGAGGAGAACCAGTAGTGCCAGAACTCAAAATTCTGAAATCTGCATCTGATAAAATGGAAAATGATCCAAACACATTAGCAGACACTAATACCAACATGGAAGAACAAACAAGCCAACAAGAAACAGATCCTGAAAGCAATTCTCTTCATCAGCCTCTTCTCAAGAGAAATAAAACACTTTCTTCTAGTCCATTAGCCCTCATTGGCACCAAAGTTTCGTATATCGAAAGTTTGGATTACGAGTAAGTTCCTTTCCACAATCTCAAAAAAAACAGCAAAAGTTGACGGAACATTAAAGTTTTAAATTTTAATTTTTTTTAACCAGATTTTGTAAATGGCAGGATCAATGAGAATGATCTGTTCAAGCATGACTGGAGAACCAGATCCCAAACTCAAGTGTTGCAGTACGTATTCCTTAAGTGGTTATTGGCTTTCCTAGTTGGGCTTTTAACTGGTCTCATAGCCACTCTCATCAATCTAGCAGTAGAGAATATTGCAGGATACAAACTACTGGCTGTAGTTAAGTACATAGAGAAAGAGAGGTATTTGTTTTTTTAAGATTACTGTTCTTTCTAGAACTATTCAGTTACAGCATGCTTATGTATGATTACGGTGGATGCAGATATATGATGGGATTTTTCCTCATGGCTGGGGTTAACTTTTTATTGACACTAGTTGCAACTCTTCTAGTCGTGTTTCTTGCGCCCACTGCAGCCGGGCCTGGTATTCCTGAGATTAAAGCTTACTTAAATGGTGTAGACACTCCCAATATGTATGGTGCAATGACGATGTTTGTTAAGGTGCGCATAGAAATATTCATAATTCAGTTATTAATAGTTGTAGATGCAGAATAGCCCATAATTCAGTAATCAATAGTCCTAAATTCAGAATAGCCCATAATTCAGTTATCAGTATTCCTAAATTCAGTAAGGAACAAAAGTCATATTTTTATCTACCTAGGTTCAGTTGAGTCACCAAGAATGGTACAGGGTAAGATTATTGCAGAACTGATGATATTTAAGATCCGAATATCAAACTGATCTGGCAAATTTCTTTGGCTGATATATTCTTGTTTTCATATATCAAGAAATATTTCCGATTAAACAAAGTTTCCTTTCTTTTCAACTTGATCTATATTAAGTTACATCTTAACCATTAGTAAATAATGTCCAAGAACTTGAACAACACAGAAATCTAAGCAATTGTTGGGCATTCTAATGACTAAGTTTTAACGCAAAAAGAATCATATCATACCTGAAAAATAGCTGAATGGTTTTCGAACATCTCTCCAAAATTTACAGATCATTGGAAGCATAGGAGCTGTGGCGGCAGGGCTGGACCTAGGGAAAGAAGGGCCTCTGGTTCACATTGGTGCCTGCATTGCTTCATTACTAGGTCAAGGTGGTCCCGATAAATACCGGATCAGATGGAAATGGATTCGCTACTTCAACAATGACCGTGATCGACGAGATATAATCACTTGTGGAGCCTCTTCAGGGGTATGCGCGGCTTTTAGGTCTCCAGTGGGAGGCGTGTTGTTTGCACTTGAAGAGGTGGCAACATGGTGGAGAAGTGCTCTTCTTTGGAGAACTTTTTTCAGTACAGCAGTTGTGGTGGTGGTTCTTAGAGCTTTCATGGAGTACTGCAAAGCCGGAGAATGTGGACTTTTTGGTGAAGGTGGGCTAATTATGTTTGATGTAAGTGGTGTTGCAGTGAAATACCATGTTGTTGATCTCATCCCTGTAACCGTAATTGGAATCATTGGAGGAGTTTTAGGAAGTCTTTACAATTACGCTCTTCACAAGGTCCTTCGCCTATACAATCTCATAAACGAGTAAGCATTTATAACTTGTACTTCTACTTATCTATTTATTGATAAGTCAATATCAGTATTTCAAACTGCTGCACCAGAACTGATGATGAAAAGGATTTTACGCCCAGTCCACAAAACATGCATCTTTTCCCCAAAAATGTATTTTAAATCATTTCGCCAATGAATTTGCTAAAGACTCAAATACATGTAATCAGCTTATTACAGATTCAAGCAACATATGCAAATCCGAACACCCTAAATCTACAACCCGCTGTATTACTGCTGATTATCTAATTCCGATAATATAATATAGCATAATCACTTTCAGGCGGACATCCAAACACCCCTGATTAGCTGATTCTTAACTTATTATGAAGGCATACATAATTTTTAGACTGTCATGGTATTTTGCAGAAAAGGAAAATTAGCCAAAATTCTACTGAGTCTCACGGTCTCACTATTCACCTCTGCGTGCTTATACGGACTCCCCTTCCTCGCCAGCTGTACCCCATGCGATCCATCTATGGTGAATGCCGAGTGCCCAACCACAGGTAGAATGGGGAACTTCAAGAAATTTAACTGCCCAAAAGGACACTACAATGATTTAGCCACTCTCCTCCTTACAACCAATGATGATGCTGTGCGCAACATTTTCTCCACCAACACTCCCAGCGAATACCGTGTATTTTCCTTAGTCATTTTCTTCATACTTTATTGCATATTGGGACTCTTTACATTCGGCATCGCAGTACCCTCTGGTCTCTTCCTTCCTATCATCCTCATAGGATCAGCTTATGGTCGTCTTCTTGGTATGGCAATGGGACCCTATACAACCATTGACCAAGGTCTGTATGCTGTCTTAGGTGCAGCTTCATTAATGGCAGGTTCAATGAGGATGACAGTTTCCCTTTGTGTCATATTCCTTGAGTTGACCAACAATCTTCTTTTACTACCCATAACAATGCTCGTCCTTCTAATATCCAAAAGTGTCGGAGACTGCTTCAACCCAAGCATTTATGAGATCATACTAGACCTTAAAGGGTTGCCTTTCTTGGAAGCCCACCCTGAACCATGGATGAGAAATATAAACGTTGGTGAATTAGCCGACGTAAAGCCGCCAGTAGTCACTCTATGCGGAATTGAGAAAGTGGGTCGAATAGTGGATGTTTTGAGAAACACAACCCACAATGCTTTTGCTGTTGTAGATAATACATTGGTTCCAGCAGTGGGTCAAGTTAGTGAAGTGCATGGACTTGTGTTAAGAGCTCATCTTTTATTAGTGTTAAACAAGAAATGGTTTTTACAAGAGAGAAGGAGAACAGAAGAATGGGAAATTAGAGAAAACTTTACATGGGTTGATCTAGCAGAAAGGTGGGGAACGATTGAGGAAGTGGCGGTTACAAAGGAAGAAATGGAAATGTATGTCGACTTACATCCTATTACCAACACAACACCTTACACGGTGGTTGAGACCATGTCTGTTGCTAAGGCATTAGTTCAATTCAGGCAGGTCGGACTCCGCCACATGCTCGTTTTACCAAAGTACCATGGCCCTTCGGTAAGTTAAATTTAAACTTTTACAAGTTAATATACTGTAGTATATTACTGAATATCATAGTTTGTAAAACATAGGAATGCTATTATATACTGACACCAACACGATCCTACTTGCAGGTGCCACCAGTTGTCGGGATCTTGACCAGGCAAGATTTGAGAGCTCACAATATATTGAGTGCATTTCCTCATTTGGAAAAATCACATGCAAGCAAAAAGGGACGCTAAACCTCTACGGACATGGCAAAAGGCATTGAGAATGTCCAGATCGATTGATATCTCCGTCCAATTGCCATTTCCAATTTTGTATTCTTTAATCAGATTAAAACAAGTAAGATACCACATGAATGTAAAATGTGTGCATTAGTAACATTGAAAGATTGCATTGTTCAGTCAGTTATACATCAAATAAGTTATGCTTAGTGATTACGTCAGTTAATTTCAAGAAAAAAATCCATTGCGTTTAACTTTCTATACCCCGATATGAAAGTAGTTTCTCTTACTTAAACTGAATTTAGTCTCTTCAACCACCTTCGTATTCGAGAATCAATCACACTAACATAAAACCAAACAAGACAAAAAAGTGATCTAAGCGAAGATTTAGACAGGCCAGAAGGTACAAGACACAACATACTATACTAGCACTCGTTATTTATATATTTCTCCTACTGATATACCAAAGTGCACATAATAACTTTATATGAAAAATACTGTAGCAATCAAAGCAGGCATTAGCATTCCTTACCTCTGGTTTCCTATATAAAAGCTAGTGGCAATCCACCTTATCATCATAGTTACAAGTATGCAAGAACCACAAGCACAAGGCAATTCCAAACCAGAAGGATGAATAATTGTCATTTCAATCATACAGACTATAGAGTTGTGATGTAAAGTGGGGAGTTGTGCATGACAGATTGAACGACTTGCTAGGGTTCTCTGACAAAACTATATAATTTTTTATCGACAGCAGAAGCACGTCCTTGACCTATGTAAACCGTATATTATATGCATTTTCAACGCAAATAGTATCAAAACGAAGACATGCTTCAAAAGTGTTTTTCTACTACCAATTCTCACACAAAAATTTTACAAAATAGTTTTCTTTAAGGGAGAGTTTTACCACATCTTCACCTTTTGCGAGAATGTAACCTTTCGATTGATGATATTCCTCCTGTGAGTAGATTTCCGTAAATCTTGACCAGCTCGATGAGATAAGCGTCTATGAACAAGATGAAGTGCCTGTAACCGTATCTAACCGTATCTGATTATCTGCGTGTTTCAAGAAAATGTCTGAAGTATTGTATTGTTGTCAATGGGGATATCAAAGATCTGAATTCCAAGCTCTCTAGCGGTCCGAGGGATATTATTCAATCTTTACAAGGGTTTAAGTTTAGTGATACATGTTCATTGTTAACGGATGAAGCCGAACAAGTCCTTAATCGAACCAGTGTTCGATACCAGCGCCAAACAAGTTTTTTGATAGTTGTTCAAAAATATAAATGGTATTGTGATGTTTTATGTTCTGTTTTTCTCTTTATAGCATTTATATGCAGCATCATTGATGCGGTTTCATCTCCACACAGCATCATAGAGAACATTATAAAAGCCCTACCAATACCTGCTTTATTTGGCTCACTTACCTTATATTTGGATGTTGTTATGAGTTATACAATAGTGGAAATTTCATGTTAAGCTTAGTGTTAGAATATTAGGCGTTGCAAGACTAGCCTCCTAACATAATTCGCGCCATCAATAACCGCAACCGCCCTACCATGGCTAGTCTTGCAATGCTTAAGATCCAACACTAAGCTTAACATGATCCTTTTTATATCACCAAAAACCCAAAGTTTCACTATTGTATGACTGATAACAACATCCAAATATAAGGTAAGTGGCAAAAAAAAAAAAAAAAAAACAGGTAGGGCTAGGGGTTTTATAATGTTCTCTATAATGCTATGTGGAGATCAAACCGCATCAATCAGGCTACATATAAGGGCTCTGAAGAGATAAACAAAACAGATAACATCACAATACTATTTACATTTTTGAAAAAATTTCAAAAAACTTGTTTGGCGAACACAGGTTGGATTATGGACTTTTTCGGCTTCAATATTTAACAATAAAGATAATAACGAAACTGAAACCCTTATATAGATTACATAATATCCACCTGACCGTTAGAGAGCTTTGAATTAAGATCTTTGATATCTCCATTGACGGAAACACAATACTTCAGACATCTTCTAGAAACACGCAGAAAATCAGAAACTGGTAAAGACACTTCATCTTGGTCATAGACGCTTACCTCATCGGTTTTCTTGTCCATTTAGGCAAGATGTATTGCAGGGGCGAGATCGTTTGACTTAACATTCAAGAAATTAGATCTCAACCAATAAAAGAAGGTTGTTCCTGATTCCGTCGCTGTAGTAGGGAATGGTATGGTAGTTGTTGTGATGGTGGTGGTGGTGGTGGTGTTGGTGGTGGTAGTGGAGGAGATGATGGCTTTGGCGGTGGTGGTGATGGAGATGATGGCTTTGGCGGTGGTGGTGATGGAGATGATGGCTCTGGCGGTGATGTTTGGAGCAACGGTTGAGATTAAAATATATTTTACACTTTTTTGAACAAGGAATTTTGTCTATTTTCGTTTATTTTATGATTTAAGTTCATTTGGATACTAAACTTATCTAAGATAGGGGGGACTCATCCCCACCCTTCATCTCTTTTTCATTCATCTTTTTTTCATTCAATGACTAAGATTAAATCTTTAATTTACACTGCAAGGGTATTTCAGTCATTTCACCATCTACTATATAATGTTTTTTCTTCTTTCTTTTCTCACAAAAAACACACATCGGATCTCTCTTTCTCTCTCTACCCCTGATTTACTTTATCTCTCTACCCCGATCTATAATCACGATCTACTATATCATGAATCCATCGAAACGCGATCATGATGAATCCACGACGAATTCATCACGAACATCTATAATCACGAATTGATTTATCCATCACCAGGTTTGATTAATATGTTTTTTTTAGCTTATTTGGTTTAAATAAGCTTATTAATGTATTATCATTAGCTTTTAACTGGATTATTATGAATGAATCTTTTTGGATTGATTGTTCTTAATTATAAGCTAAGTTCTTAGATGAGAAGTTATAAATAAGTTATAAAGTTGGATTAATAAGCTAGTTAGTTTGAATAAGCTTATGAATAAGCTTTTTTTAATAAGAGTAGAGTTATGAATAAGCTTTGTAAAATAAATGATTTGAATTCATTGTGTTGCATTATAAGATAGCTTATTAGATTATTTCAATGAGTTATACGTTTTTGTGAATAAGATAGTTATGAATAAGCTTATTTTCATGTTAATAAGCTGTATTATTATGATTTTTTTTACTTTCTGATGTTATCATATATGATGTACATTTCTTATCATATATGATAGATATATCATATATGATAACTGATGATATATCATATATGATATATATATATATCATATATGATATATCAAATAAATCATATGAAAAAACAGATTTTGTATGAGTATCTTTCAGAAAATCTGTATAAACCTGCCTTCTATCATATATATATGAGTAATTCATTTTGGTATTAAAATTTTGCATAATATGTTGTTTTTTTCTTTTATAAATGCAGTCAAACAGAGATGGTGTGATTGCCCTATTTGGAGCAAAGGAGAGAGGGATGTTGATTATAACAAGAGGATGTGCACGGATGTGTTTTAAGGATCAAGACGAAATATGCGTTGTTCATGAATTCATCATTTGATAATTTGTTTTAAGATAGTGTATTATTGAAAAAGAGAGTAGTTTCAATAATAATGTTGTTAGCACCTTTTGATTTTGTATAAATGGTTATCATTCAGATGTATATCATATATAATTTTACATTAGGTTATGTTCTGTTTGAATTATCATATATGATTCTGTTCAAACGCACATTATTTTATGTTATGAACAAGTGTTTAGTTATTAATTGTGCATACTTTTTGTTGTAATCATGGGTTCATCAGATTCTTTGTTTAATATATCCAAGTTTTCTTTGAGTATCATATATGATAATGCCTTATCATATATGATAGTGCATTATCATATATGGCTTAATTTATCAAACCATCATGACATAATACCAAGAAAGTTAATCATATTAACAAGACACTGTACCAGATACCAATGGATTATAAAATCGTCCATATACTTCAAAACTCCATTAGGAGATTACAAAGAAAAAACAAACAATAAACGTAAAAAATTCATGAGCTTCTTCACTATGCTTCTTGGCATTTTGGATGCTTGTGATATTCAACATGCCTTGTAAACAGCTTCCTCTACACAAAAAAAATAAGATTTAATTAAATTTTCAAGCACTAATCATATATGATATATTTTATCATATATGATATTTTAGCTTATATCATATATGATATAGTATATCATATATGATATGTCACTAGCAAGTCATACTAAATATGTTCAACGAGATTAAGCCATAAAAAATAAGAGTTAATTCAGTTTTCAACCACATAATCATATATGATATATTTATCATATATGATACTTTAGCTTATATCATATATGATATAGTATATCATATATGATACTTCACAAACAGGTCATACTAAATCTGTTCTGCGAGATTAAGCCATAAAACCTTATAATTCACGAAAATAAGCTAATAAGTTAGCTTATAATTCATCATAATAAAGATGATGATAATCTATAAGCTTATTCACATTAGTTAGCTTTCAATTCACGTAGTTTCTCAAATAAGTTATAAAAGAATAAGATGAATAATAAGTTTATTCACATCGAATAAGCTAAAAAAAAGATGAATCAAAATAAATCGAATGAACTTTACCTTATTTATGAAGTGGATGATCGATTTACGAGGTGATGATCAACGGATTTGATGTTTGTGATGATTGATTACGACATGAATATGTGTATGTGTGTGTGTTTTTGTGTGTGTTTTAGAGAGAAGAAGAAAAAAGGAAACCTCGATCCAGATCTGAGATGTGGAATTGTTATTTGGTGTTAGGTGGGAGGAGTAAAATGACGAAAATACCCCTCCGTTTTTTTTAATTAGAAAACAAGAATTAATGTGAGCCTTTGATCAAGATTAGATGGAAGGTGGGGATTGGTCCCCTTGTATCCAAATGATACAAGGGATCCACAATAACCGGACTCTTATTTTATATAAAAAAAAACCTTTATTTAATTCACTCGCACAAACGTGTTTTTTCTTTTTCTCTTTATACCGATATTCTTTTTCTCTCTCTGCATGAGCAACTATTCTCAATCTCAGCTTATTCGACTGATCGATCTACTATTAGAGCATCCACATCCACAATGGTAGAGGTCTAAAAATTAATAAAATCATTAATTTGTAAAGCTTTTAGCTTCATAAACCTTCTTCCACTATATATAAACCTCTTTAAGTTTATAAATTCTCAATATTTATACATGCATCAAACTTTAAAGAGTCTAAGATTATGGACATATTCATTATAAACCTATCTCTACTATAGTTTAGACCTCTTCATCATTTTATAAACTTTTCTTAAACTATCACAGTGGATGCCCTTAACACGAACAACCAATCTCACGTCCATCAGCTTTTCCTTTATTTAATTATTTGATATTTTTTATTTAGCTTATTTGATTTGAATAAGCTTATTAATTTGTTATCACTTGAATTTATTACTTTGTTATTCAACTTATTTTGATTGAATATCTTAATTATTTGTTATTAGCGATAAGCTAATTTATTGTCATCATTGTTGTTGAATTATAAGCTAGCTTATTTTGATAAATTACATTACAAGAAAAAATGCTTTTTAAGACAAACCTTTATAGAATTGTGAAAAACAATACCAAATGCAATGTATTTGCTACTGTTTGGTTAACTGTTCCAAATGTATAGGTATTAGCAACGATTTTTCAAAAGTGTTCTAAATACTTATTCATTTGGAATGGTGTTTAATAATAGTGACAAATACGTATATTTTTAAATGATTTTTATAACCGTGCCAAATGCATATTTTTTTTGGAACAACTTTTAAAGGCGGTGCCAAAAAAATGATTTAACAAGGCTGTCAAGATCGCGAGTTTACACGTAAGATCGTACGATCTTACGATCCCACCGAATAGTTTCGTGTAAGATCGGTGTAGGATCGCATCAGAGGTAGGATCGTAAGATCGCTGTAGGATCGCACGTAAGATCGCGTGTCGATACGAGTTTACCAAATTACCAAGTTAATAACTTACTCACTTACGTACTTATTAAACCATTACTTTTTTAGGCCCAAAAAAGATAAATACGAGACCGTTTATCTCAGTAACAAGTATTGAGGTTTAATTTCCTTATTTTTAATCAGTAAACATAATTATCTGCTTTCTCTAAATCTAAATTACATTAAACAAATTAAGGTTCTTCTCATGTTCTTGTTGCGTGAAGCATAGAGTTTCTTACAGGTAATTGTTTTTTACCCTTTTTTATAGTTTTAACTATTAACCTTTAAGTATTAATTTAGATTCATAGTGATACTATCGATGTAATTTGTTTTGAGACGTATATACGCATGCTATGTAATCATGAATGTGATGACTGAGGCTTGACTTTTTTGTGTTTTACTTTTACTTTGGTATTCAAAATTTGAACGTTGACATTGTCAAGCGGATATTATATAAATTTATCTTTGATGATGAGTAGAAATAAGTAAAAGTTTGACCCGTTTATCAATTGTTGGCATAAAATGATAAATTAGTAGGATCTTACGATCTCGATCCGATCTTACGATCTCGATCTTGCAAAGACAAAAACGATCTCAGGTGGGATCGCGATCTTGACAACCTTCATTTAAGGTCTTGCTTAAGAAAAAAGTTGAATAATAGATTTAATATATAAATGATATAAAATCTTTTTCTTTATAAAGCAAAACTTAAAGTGGGGATTTTAAAAAATAATGTTTCTTTAATAAGAAACATTTATTTTATTTATTCTTTTAAAAAGTGTAATTGTTCCTTAATTTAGTAAAAAATGTATAATTTTCGTTTTTTAATGAAAGTAAAAAGCATAATAAAAATTATCCGTGTTAAAAATGAAAAGAAAAAACTTATAAAGAAAACGCGTGTAACTTTTTAAAAGTGGAGGGTGTCCAAAACCTTTTAAAAAGTAAAAGATTCTCTGAAAACATCTATCAAGACATAAATAAATTAAACGTATGCACCTCCCAGACCAGATCTCCAGAAACTAGAAACTATGTGTTGTCCCATATATTTGTGATGATTAAGCAATGAAGAAAGAAAGAAAATAGATGAAGAAGAGATGAATTTCTAGAGAGAGAAAGTAGTGAGAGAAAGTAGAGAGGAGGAGAGGATTAACTTTTGGAATATTAGATTAGAAGTGAGAAAAATGAATAACCAACCCTCCTAACATGCTAGGAGGATAGTATATATAGTCCACCCACATGCGGGCTTTAATGGACTATATATTGGGTCGGGCTTGTCTTTTTGGACTTTAATTAGTTTAAATCCAAGCCTGTAAACCACGACTAATTAAATATCTATTACAACGTTCTAACTAATGTTACAATAATAACCTATGACCGAACATTCTTGTTTGACTCAATATTTTGAGGCTAACACTATGTAACAACAAAAGTGACTTATAACAAAAAAAATCATTCATAGAGATGAACCATAACAGCAACAATTAAATAACTGGGTAAGATTTTTTGATATTTTCTTTACTTTGATTTAGTTTCATCTTTAATCGGCTGTAATTATTTGATGAATTTTGTTAGTATGGCTTAAACGTTTTGATTCCTTGGTTTTGTTTACTACTATTGTGTTTTCTACTTATATGAAAGTGAAGTAGGTGCACTGGAACTAAAGAATTACAAGGTAAAACTTTGAAAATACATTAATGATTTTATAGGCTTGTGGAGTTTGAGCTTGAGTATGAACATGGATGTTGAAATTGATGTACTGAAATTAAAATTGAAAGCTCAGGGTATTATTTAGAGTTTCATAGTGCTCGAGTGGATTTTAGTGTAGTAGATATATTTTGAATGTGAAGTGTGTGAAAACTGAGTTTTGGGGTGAGTTTTGAGTTGTTAATGGCAATGATGCTCCTTAAAAAAACAGTTTACCATGCTTTAGGTTTTATACGTTTATCATATATCTATTACCTTTGTACTTCTTGAACAGCTTTAAGATTAGGCCGCTGATAAAGGGGCGTAAGATTAAAAGTAGTTTTGATGAGTGATGACAGAAAGGAAAGAAATTAAAAGGCAGAAGAAGAGAATGCATGTATTTGGAGGATGCATTTTGTGCAAGAATATAGATAGAAAATTGAGGAAAATATGGATTAATCTCTAAATTTCGTGAAACAAAATAGTTAAGTTCAATCATCTTCTGTTTTAGGGAAAAGAATGTAGAAAAAATGAGATAATGAGACGCTTTTACAAAATGTATTAGGATACAATGCCAATTTTTGATATAAATGATTCCAAGTTGGTAAATAACTGGGTTGCTGGTACCACATCGTACAGCAGACCTTCACATGAGGTATTAAATAGCCCACCTTCTAATAAAGTTACAGAAATCGATCTAATGTTTTATCAGTGACTTAAGTTCCTTTAAGAATCACCTAATGTAAAGTAGGTCCAATAATTACAGGAAACGTGTTTAAATAACATAATGGTTTTGATTATTTGAAAATAATTGCATATCATTCAGTTCATCTATGTCCTGAGAAAATGCACTTTACTTTGTTTGTTGTTATCATCTTGTACTTACTTATTCCAATCACCTTTTTCTCTTTTCTAATTTATGTTACGCAATATCAACAACTGGCCAAACCACCTTCCATGATCCTGAAAATTGTAAATGAGCATCACTGGCTGGAGCTTCAGCAGATGGGTCGCAATTGTAGATGGACACAGCTCTGTCTGATGTCACGAATCGAGAAGGCATGTTATGTCACCAGGTACGTTTTATCAAACTTCACAGAAACGTTAGGTGATAATGTTCTAAAGTCTCGTGGACTTTTCACATAAGCAAAATGGTATCACTAGGTATTGATTTAGGTTAGGCGTGTGTGAACCAATGTTAGGGTACATGGTTTAAGAAGGTATTCAGGTTAGACATGTGTGAACCACTGTTTGGATATGCGGTTTAGAATCATGTGTCTCTAGAAACCATTAATATCACTTTTGGTTATCATCTGTTTGGTCATCTGAATTTATTTGAAGATTGTCAACCTGCGTTCTGATTAACATTATGAAGCAGGGTAAAACATTTGACACAGTAGCCGGGCGGTCTCCTATAGTTTACACAAAATGTGGTGTAATTACTGTTTGCAAAAAGAACCAAACTTATCTCTGAATTTTAGTAGCGATTCAATGTACATGTATTCACTTTATTTTTAATAGCGATGACGATATGAACGTACTTTGTCTTGCTTAAGAAAGTGAAAGGATGGTCGGGTGTGAAGATGGAACGCCTCGACAACCTCCATGAGTGCAGCCAAGGCATGAGTTAATCTGAGCCAACTTTATTGCATATTACTTTGAGAATTGAGGTGTTTGACGAGACATTGTTTTGAAGATGCTTAAAAGAATACTATGGGATGAGACTGTAACAACAGCTTAAGATCTGTAGTCAACCTTAAGAAATGCCTAATGTAACAAAGACTTTGCTCCTTTTGTTAAATATTACTGGTCTTTGAATACAAATGTTGTCCTGGCAAATCACGGTCAAAATCAAGGTATTGGTTTCTTTCGAGTTTTTATACTTAGAATTTCAAATGTTTTGTGGTTTATAAATGCTAAACGAATCATGGTTTTATGGGAAATTCATAGATATCTGCTAAGGGGTAAGCATGTTGTTAAGATGTGGCCAAAAAATATAACTTAATCTCGGGTCATCCGTAAGTGTCATTAGCAAATTTGATCCGCATGAGTTTCATTTTCTATTTGTTTGGGCTTAAGTTTTTTGGTTTCCTGTTGTTGGTTAGATAAGTGTTTATAATCTATGATCATAAACTTCTTATAGGTTGTGACTGCTTTTTCCATGGCTGTGATGCTCCTTCAAATCAGTTGTGTTGCTATGGAAAGTAGAAGGATGTTAAAGTGCGAGAACCACACGTTTTATCAGCCTTCACGAGCGCCGCCGCATCATTAAATAATCGCAGAAAAGTTTATCGAGTTTTTAGTGAAGAGCTACCTTTTTTTATAAACTTTGAGATGAAGAAAATAGAAGCTACAAACTGGCGAGAATATATATCGCCATAGGGCATGGAAAACACGGGGGCATCAATAGAAAGCGAGTGAAGCACATTGAGAAGAAATGTTTCTACCCTTCCTTTTCCACTCTTCTAGATCCATGCAGACCGAACCGAATCAATACACTCGCACAGTCAAATGGGTAAGTTACGCCTAACAAAGTTTAGTGGTCGTTTGTTTTGCCTATCACACAAGAATTTAAGCAAGCTGATCTAAGTGTAAATCTACGTTCATATCCTGCACAAGCAGACATAACCTAATAGAACTTATATATTAAAAAAGTTTATTTATAAATAATCATGAATTGATGAGCACGTACATGTAGTTTGGTCATCTAAATTATATTATGCACATATGTTACAGGAGGATTGCTAAGCTAAAAGGGAAAGAATGCCAAACCGCTGCAAAAGACGTTATGTACATGTTAATCCTTTACAAATTCTCAGAACTCAAAGTTCATCTGATTCCACACCTTTCAAAGTGTATTTAATACAAAAGGGTAGAAATATTGCTCTCAAAAGACTGGGAACTCGATTCCATTCACAGCTTCGAAATCTTGGATATGATAAGACAACATCTAACTTCAGTTATCGGATGGAGATCAGACTTTAGTGTCGTTAAAAATTGGGCCACAACCAAAATCGAACATCACTGTCTTTGTCAGATCTATACAAGTTACATACTCTGTGGCTACTTTTTTAAATCCGCCTCAGTAGGGCACCAGCTAGAATTAAAAAATTGACGTCCTAAAATTTTTCCATAGATTTTGTAAAACCATATAAATTGGATGTATATGTATCTCAAGTTTTTAGATATAGAATGCATGGTGCATGTTGATACATTAGCTTTTAACAAGTGTTGAAAAGTGATTTTAGTTTATACTCACTTGAAGTTGTGACTGGAAATGAGATAACCCAGTTATGACAAGTGTTTTAGGAGTGGTAGGGGCATTACTTTGAAGACAGATTTAAATCAGAAGTTAAACTGCTTAACTGCCTACTCACAAGCTTTGTCGGCTTTCTTTCTCTTAGAGTTGGTTGGTTGATGGGAAA
This sequence comes from Glebionis coronaria, assembly GCA_025667525.1. Classification (NCBI taxonomy): domain Eukaryota; kingdom Viridiplantae; phylum Streptophyta; class Magnoliopsida; order Asterales; family Asteraceae; genus Glebionis; species Glebionis coronaria. The sequence goes on from CM046875.1 coordinate 381,187,016, forward strand.
TCGTACACGGTTTAGGAAAAACGCGTATGAGTGGCAAGTATTAAGCGTTACGCTTTAGGAAAAACGTATAACCGAATAAATGCGGGTTCGTTCTCGAAGGAGGTGTGTGGATTAAGTGTGCCAATTATATAAAATCAAGAGTTTGGATTAGTGGCGTTTTTGGTTTAGAAGAGAAAAATTAAAGACGAGCTACGATTACGATTACACTACGACGATTTAACGTAAAACGCGAATGTAAATACGTAAAACGTGACAAAATTAAAAATTAAACCTAAAAATTAATTAAAATTTAAAACTAAGTCTAAAATAATATAAATAAGAATAAAAATTCAATAAATAAATTTTAAAACCTTTTATTAATTAAATATTCAATTTTAAATGCTAATTAAAGTCCTAAAATTAAATATAATTAAGAAAAATCCCAAAATATTATCTTAGTGAACTAATAAATCACTTATATTATTTAAAGACTAAAAAGTATTTTTCCTAAATTTTTAAAACTATTTTTCTATTTTTTAAATGCTAAAAACTATTTTTAAACTAAAATAATGATTAAAAATATTAAAGTAATGCTAAAAATAATTTGACAATTTTAAAAATCCTAAATTATACTAATGAATAGTATAAAAATGAAAAAGTTTGAAAAAAGTAAAAATTTTCACTAAAAGACAAAACAGTTTATAATAAAACCCTAATTAAAATTAAATAAAATCTAAAAATTAGTTTAAAAAGTGAACAGTAAAATATTTTTGAACTAAAAATCTTAAAATCTTTTTCTAAATCTAAGAAAAAATTTAAAACTGAAAAATATTAAGTTTTTACACTAAAAGACAAAAACAGTGAATTAAAAAGTAATTTAAATTGCAATTAAATCTAAAAAATATTGAATGAACAGTAAACAAAAAATAAACTAAACAGAAAAATCAGAATTAAAATAAGAAAAATAACAAAATTGAAATTAGGTTAAAACTCCTAACTTTGACCACTAAAGACAAAAAAAGTCAAAAGCTGACAATGACACTTGAGATAGTTTTGTCTGTTAGCAAGGCAGTACTAAGTTTAACACTAGCATGGGGAACTTGGTTCCCACTGCTAGTTATAAAAAACGTATCTGGTGGGTAATAAGCTTGTAGCTTGAGTGTTACTTGATTTTAGTTGGACAATGGGGCACCCCTACACTCAGTGGAGTGTAGGGAGTCTAGTTAAGCAAATTAAGCAGCAAGTCTAAGCCAAGAAAATCACAATCAAGGGCAAATAGCAGTTACTGATGAAGCCTTTGGCCTATGGGTGAGTTTGCTGAACTAGTTGGTCACCAAATGAGTTTTGGGCAAGCACAATTATCAAACAGGCATTCAAAATCACAAGCCACCAACTCACAACCCGATACTACCAAGATCTAACAGTCTTACAAAAATGGTGGTCAAATTTTGCTAAAACAAGCAGATTTGCATACTTACTGATTTTTGGACTATTTTGAACCAAACTAGCATGCAATTACTGATTTTATCCACTAACTTGAAACCAAAGGCTGAAATAACTAAACACTAACTATACCAAGCATGTTTGACTGATTTCCAAACCACCTATTGTCACCCAAGGTGATTTAAAACATACACCCAAACACCCCTATATTTTCTGAAATCAAATTTTTACAAATCAAATGTATTTAAAACTTAACCAATCTGATTTATCAATACTCAAACATGAATAAAAGACTTATATGAGCCTAATCAAACTGATAATTCTAACACACAAACAGGTTCACACAAAATCACATAAGCATTTCCAAAAAGCATAAAAAATATCACAAAAGGGGTTCTAAGCCTTGTACCTGGCTGATGCCTTCCTGATGAGGATTTTTGGGCTTAGTAGAACTTATGCAAAACGTGTAAAGAGCCCTTGTTGGTGGAATCTAAGTGGACCCAAGGGTTAAATATCTTCAAAAGTGAAAAGTAATGAAAGATGATGAACTTTAGGGGTCTTGTTTGATTCCTTGTGATCCTGCACAAAACAAACCAACAAGACATAAACTACAAGCTTAGATGAGCTTAATGCCAAGAAGCTTGTCAGGCTTTTTGGCATAAGCTTATCTAAACAGTAAGTGTGAGAACAAAAAGAAAGGTGCTACAAATCCTTTGAAACTGATTTTTTAAAATCTTTTTCAAACCTTGAACTATGTTACTGAAACTCTTGTAACCAACAAACTCAAACCTGAACTCTCTTAACAAACCTCCACTTTCACTTCAGCTTGTTAAGAGATTCAAACCTTGTAAAAAACTTTTCCATAAATCTTTTAACACGAATTTTTAATAAACTTTAAACTAATTTTGTAAAGTAAAGTAAATGATTAAACTAAGAAAAAGCAGTAAAGGAACTCAGTTGTTTGCACAATTTGAAATCTTTTCATTTTCATTACTTTGATAAAAAGGTACAAAAAACTGGAACAAAGTGATATAGGGTCACATACGACCTCTATATATACTACAATATGGAATACTCTAGAAAACAAGAAATGTAAAACCCTAATAAGCTGAAATCTCCAAAAAGTCCTTGGTGTCTTGACTGAAATTTGGTCAAATTTGCCCATGTGATATGCTAGTTGTCCTGACTTGATCTTGAACGTTCATTGAAGCTTTTGTGAGCAAGAAAATGATTCTGGAGCGTTGATGGACTGAGGGATTACTTTGTTGCCATTTTTGGACAAGACAACATTATCTGTGTGGGTCCCAGGGTCACGGGACATTGTTGTGTGAGTTGGGATTGGTTTAGGGTGGGGTTAATTGAGGTTCTGGAAAGAATAGGTGAAAAACGCTTTGATTAGGGTTTAATTCATCCTGATAATTTTTAGGGTTTAAGGAGTGTTTTAGTGATAGGGTCAATTTGTTTTGGGGGGGAGGTTATATTTAAAAAAGTGTTTAGAGGAAAAGAGTTAATATAACTGATTAATCAGTTATATTAAATGGGTGGAGTGTGACGTGGAGAAGGTATGAGGATGTGGAGGTTGTTGATTGGTGGAGTGGTGATGTGGCGTGTGGGGATTGGAGGGGAGTAGTTTGTATGTCTGGGCGCATTTGGTCCTTGTATTTCCTTAAACTTGCTAAATAAAGTTTTTCAGCTTCAAACTATAATTCCCTTTGTATGAAAGTTTCAATCTTTCAACTTTGGCCACCAAAAACTTTTATAACTTGTCATAAGGGTTTTTTATGTATGATATTCATTCTTCAAGGGCTAAACATGCAATATTCTTGAAATATTAGGGACCCAAATGCAATAATAGAGTTTTGCAAGGGTATAATATGACAAGTCTTCAAAAGTTGAGGGACCAATCTTGTCAATTCTTCAAATTTCAAGGACTTCAAAGGAAATTCATGATTCGGGTCCGGTTCTTTGTGCGGCTTCGTTTCCCGTGTTCGTTTTTGCTTGATTCTTGTAATCTTTTGGTGAATTCACGATATCCGTACCTAAAATACACAATGAACAAACACAAGCATATATTTGGGTATTTTGACGATATTTTAAGCGTTTTAAGCCCGATTTGGACGATGAGACTATGTATAAATTCAGTCTCATCACTTCCCATACTAAACCATTGTCGTGTCCCCACGCAATGCTAGATTTAAGTATCATAGCACTTCCAAAATTCATTTTATGATGACATTTATTGAAGAAATAAACTTAAATAAATTACTACACGTGTTTTAGACATAATGTATTGTTTTCATCACGATTAAGTGACTTTTGGGATCATAGAACAAGAACACGTGAATGCTTCGTTAGAAATAATTTCGTCGTCCTCGATTTTCACCCAATTCCATGCTAAGCGTGTAACGAGATCATTGTTATTATAAGTTAGCAACACGATCATATCTTATGAGTGTTAATTACGAACCTAAACTCCCTTATTCCTACTTGGTATCTCTTATATTTTATTTTTGTCTTAATGATCACGAGGATACATTATTGACTTATGCGTGAATAGATATTAAGTCTAAAAATAGAGTCTTAATGGTGTAACCAAAATCATCGAATTAATAATTTACCCTAATAGACAACGATGTCAAAAAATTAAGTCAACAAGAAGGATCGATAAACACGGTTTTATAACGGTTTTGAACATGAGACTTATTACCAAGACTTTTATATGCCCCCTAACGGAAGGGCCTTATTATTATAGGTTTACCTCCATCTTTTATTCAACTCCGCCATGGAGCTTTTATTATGACTTCGGTCTTGCCTTGCCTTTTATTATCCACCTCATCGGTAGTTTTATTAGCCAAAGACGAATATCCTCACGCTAAAGCGAATTTTGGATCTTTAAAGCTTCAAAGATTAAGGCTTGATTCACTTTCAATTTGGGCATAGATTTTTTGGCCTTGTGGGCTTCAAATTTTTGCTTAATTTAGGTGAGCACTTGAAATCTTATTATTAGGTGAAGCTTTCAATTATTCGGGTGCCAATACTTCAAAACCGTGACGTTGGCGATACCTTAATGTTTTCCCAATTTAATTACATGGAAGCTACTAAAACAAATTAGAAACCAACAATAGTGACTAAACCGCTAAATCAATATTTATTAACAATTTATTATACAAAAGCCTGGGGAGAATAAGCTAATAATCACTACACATGAGATCGTGACGATTACGAGACTTATAAATAACTCTATCATTTCTCGTCCTCATTTAAGAGACTTAGCCTAAAAAGTTAAGGAATCGAAGCTAAGTGCTCAACACGCACGGTCGAGTCAAAAATTACTCTTATTCTCACCATCGGAAAACCTACATTCGTGTCTTAAACACTTATGAAAAATGAGAAAAAATTTAAAATTTGGCCATTTTTAGCCTTATTTTGCAACAAAACGATAACAAAAAGATGAATATTGGATTGCGTGTTGACGTAAGCAAGGTGAAGTATCTACTCACCCCCTCATACTAAGACTAAACATTGTCCTCAATGTTTCGAGTCTAGGGGTGAAAACACCCCCATACTAGAGACGAAGTCGAATGCTTAATCTCGAGCATGGAAAGGGTAAAACGAATAACCTAAAAGCCGTTTATGAATTATGCTAATAAGATAAACGTTAGAACATAAAAGGATATCATCGGATATCGGAATCTCCAAAGGCAACGATCGAAGCTTGAGTGATCCGTAAAACGAACACGAGAGGCTTCAATGATGACGATGAACCTAATAAATCACAATCACAAACAAACACGGAACAAAGGTTGGAAGAGCACAAGTCCCCTCGTTACGCTATTAGAAAAATGATAATATTTACAAGGATAAGCATAAGAATCCCCCACGAGGCACCTTGTTTTTGATAACCGAGTCAAAAGCTCGACTCGAATCCCCATAAATGTGATCATTTAGGGATAATCTTGGTTTGGTCATTTTTGGTGGGGCTTACATGATAAACAATGCCCAAAAGTACATTGAGTACTTTAAAAACCCAATAGACGAATACCGGGGTCAAAGATAGCATCCTCGTTTTCGGATGAAAGACGAAACAACGCTACTTCAACCATTGCATAAACCCCAAAGGGGTAGAAGAAAATAGATAAGAAGTAGAAAGGTGGGGCAATTGGTAAGTCAAACTCATGAGCTACTCGAGGTAGACTCACACCAAGCAAACGAATATATTTTCCATTTATTGCATCGGTGGAAGACCGAGATTTCCCTTTACAAGCAATTCCGAGATCGTAAATCTCGTCCTCGGTGGAGAAATGTGAGGGAACATAAGGGGCTTCCCCCACACTAGATCCACACCAACCGTCGTCAAAAGGAGTAGACGAGGTGGTAGCACTCATAAAACGATGTGATGACGGAGTTAAACATGTAGAAAAATCTTTTAAAACATTTTTAAAATCTTTTCCTTTTTCATCGTTTAAAAACTCTTTATGAAAACCCGATTGAATAATGTCGAAAATATTTGGCGTGTCAAATTCAAAATTAGTCGCGCTAAAAATCCTCACATTTAAGTCTTTGGTGGGAGGGGGTGGCGGATTATATAAGTTCTCAAAACGTTTATCAATAAAGAACATCGCCCCCTCGGGGTCAACATACTCGTCATCCTCATGAACGTCGATCTCATCGATTTCTTCATCAAAGATAGGCTTGTCAAACCAAGGTTTGTCATTCCCCGCCTTGAGTATCTTAGAAACTCTCTCGAAAAGATCACGATCAAGCACGAAACCATCATTCTTTTGTGGGGATTGTTGATAAGTTAAATCCTCACGAATGTGGTAAATGTAATTCTCATTTGAGGAGTGTTGATTAGGTAACTCCTCGATAATTGGATTTTGGGTGGTCACGTGAGTTGGTTCATCATCGAAAATAATACGTTCCAACTCATTAAGTTCATCCTCGATTTTGGAAAGATCGACCTCACTCGTAGGTGGAAGTGAAGGCATAAGAGCTAGCTCTCGTTCAATGATTTCCTCAATCTCGGGATCAAACTCGTAATCATCGTACTTCACATGTTTCTTTTTAGGAGAATCAAAAATTGCATGTGGATTTCGATGTACGTGATCAATCTCGGCAAAATCTCCATCGTCATCGTCAAAGAAAGAGTCGATGTGAGCACTCACAACCATGGTCTTACAAGTCGAATGACTATGCTTAGGTGACTTTTCTAAATCGAGAGGATCGATGTCGATAAAACCTTTAGCCTAAACGGGTGTTAGGATAGGCAAATGAGGCACTTCGATGGAGTTAGAAGTTGAAGCCTCAAAGACGTGGTCCTTCGAAGGTGGTGAAGACGAGCCCATTTTGGTCATTGTCGTGATGGCACTAACGTCGCCCTTCGGAATTGGTGTTTCACTTGTTTCATCGAATTCATCCCAAAGTAAATTTTCATTCATGAATTTACACATACCCTTTTGAATTAGGTACACGTATTCTTTATCATTAAAATCCTCATCTTTAAAACCGTTCTTCTTAATTTTTTCAAAACATGCATTAAGCCTCATTCTTTCCGCTAAAGTGAACATTTTGAAATCTTTAGGTTTAGAAACATTAGGTTTTGAAACCTCGGTTTTTTCATTGTCACAAGACACTTGGGATTTACTCGTGAAAAAGTCCATTTTATCCTCCCCATATCTCATAGTAAGTCTCCCCTCGTGAACGTCGATTACGGTTCGAGCCGTCGAATGAAATGGTCGGCCTAAAATAATGGGACATTTAGGGTCACACTCGTAATCGGATATAACGAGATCCGCGGAAAAAACAAACTTTACAACTCTAACATAGACTTCCTCGGCTATTCCAATTGGTATAAGTGGCGTACAATTTGCAAGCTCGATTGTCATGTTCGTGGGGGTAAGATTAGGCAATCTCATCAATTTCCAAAGAGAATGAGGCATGAGATTGATGCTAGCACCTAAATCGGCAAGGGCTAAACATCCCTCAATCTCTGAAAAATCACAAGGTAATAGAAATTGGCCCGGATCCTCTTCCTTTCTCGGCATATGCCTTTTGGGTTTTTTAAGAAGGATCGATGCACAAGTTTCTTCAAGGGTTACTTTCGTAAGGTCAATAAAGATATCTTTTTGAACCGTGGATGGAATTTTAGGTACACAAGGGTGTGCACTCTTTTCCTTGGTCGCCACGTTCACCCCATCGACTTTAGAACAATAAGACGTCTTAGAAGTCGAGGGTTGAGAAGAAGGAACAACTCGAAATCCTTCAAGGTTAGGGGTAATCACACGACCTTTCTCACGAGACGAGGCGGCTTTACATTGTTTCTTCGGATTTGCAACGGTGTCACTAGGTAACGAACTCGATGAAGCACCTGAGGACTTGTTCATAATGGCCGAAAACATCTTTTTTATGTCGATTTGACCTTGCTCAATCTTCGTGTTTTGCAATTTCAATGTATTAAAAAGTCGTTTTTCAAAGTACCAATTTCTCCCTCTAATCGTCTCATATTAGCCTCATTCGTTTTCATGTAATTTTGAAAATGGTTTGACGAACTATTTTGATTTGAATTAAAGTTCCCTTGGTTTTGATTGTTTCTTTGAAAATTTCCTTGATTACCACTTGAAATTTTTTTACCTTGATTGTTGTTGTTTGAAAAATTCGAGTTTTGATTATTGTATCGATTTTGCCAATTTAAATTCCGACCTTGATTATAACCTTAATTTTGATTCGAAAAATTTCCTTGTTGATTATTTCCTTGAAAATTGTTTCGATTTTGAAAATTGTTGCCTTGGTTATAATTGCTTTGTTGTGATGGACCCGTGTTATTTTGATTTTGAAAATTGTTGTTTCCATTTAACGCACTCACATTCGACGTTTGGCCATCCGTAGCCGCACACTCGTAATAATTATGAGGTCCACCACAAAACGTACACGTAACCTCAACCGCTTTCACCGTAGCAGGAGCGTCTTTCTTTTGCATCTCGACGAGAACAGACGTAAACACATTCGTCAACTTGTCGACTTTCGCATCAACTCTCTCAATGTCGCGATTAGAACTACTAACATTAGCGACATTGGCAATACTCGGTGCGTTGCGGAGTTGGTAAACCTTGGATCGGTTTTCGATAATTATCAATGCATCTTTTGGAGTCTTACACAAAAAGTTGCCACCGGCGGCGGAATTCAACGAATCTTGTTCTTGAAAATTAAGACCGTTGTAAAACGTATCGATTTGGTGCAACTCGGAAAAACCATGGTGAGGACATTGCCTAAGCAATTCCTTAAAACGATCCCACGCGTCTCTAAAAGATTCATTCGGTTTTTGCTCAAATTTCGTAATTTCATTTTTGAAAAACGTTGTCTTAGACGGTGGGAAAAAATAATTAACGAACTTGGAAACGAGATCCTTCCACGTAGTTATGAAATTAGGTGGCTCTTTCTCGTACCAATCCTTGGCGGCACCATCGAGCGAGTACAGAAAAAGCATAAGCTTGACGACATCGGTGTCGACATTCTTAAACTTGCTCGTGGCCAAAAGACGATCAAAATTCCGAATATGGTCATGAGGATTATCGGCTTCACGACCTCGAAACTTCGTAGCTTGGATCAACGAAAGCATTCCGCTCTTAATCTCAAAATTCTCCGCTTCGATAGCGGGAATTACGATCGCGTCTCCATAACCCTCGGTGGGCGCTTGGAGCAATTCCATCATCGAACGATTGTCGGCCATCTCGTCTAAGGTTTCTTCAACAACGATATTAGGAACGTCGGTTTCTAAATCTCGTCTACGCCGTCGATTCCTTCGATTACGATTGCGTCGATTCGAAGCGTAGCTAGAATTAGAATAATACTTCGATCGAGTGCGCATGCACTAAGCGTAGAATGGGTGGTAGCAAAGGAGATTCTTTTTGCGGTTTTTCGAATTTTTCAATTTTTTTGGTTTTTGATTGTTTTTTAATTTTTTTGGATTTTTGAATGTATTACGTAGACTCAAATCTACAAATATCTCCTCGAATCGATTTCTCGATTAAAGAAGCCTCAAAGAATGAAAACGATCACGTGGAGTGAACGCCTTCAATGACTTTAGAACGTTGGTGGAACACCAAAACGTTAAAGAGGGTTTAATCTTGAAAACACAAGCAAATATAGTATACGTAGATAATACTTGGGCGGCAAACCCTCGATTAGCCTTCTTTCTCAAAACACGCACAAGCAAGCGGGGGAAACGAGGCGGCGCTAAGCACTTAAGAGCCTTTTTCCCTTAGGTCGTGAAATACAACCGCCTTATACCCACCTTATAGTTTGTGTTAATCGAAATTAAGCCTCACGAAAGTATTTATCTATCTTGCCTTTAAACTTTTGCTTTGGATTCGAATACAATGATCGAGTGATGAAATCCCGAATCAAGGTTGCGTTTTCACGCTTTTGGAGTACTTGTATATTTATTGTTCTACGTAAGTACAATATAGTAATATATTCACAAGAAAAACGAAAAACGATAATGGATATCTACAATATAGTAAAAGATTGTTGTGTGTTTAATTTAGGAAAATTAAACACGATTTATTTGGATACTATAATATAATAGAGAAAAATAACAAAAATGAGTATGTACGATATATACGCTTTCCAAAAATTGAAAAGCAAAAACGCACTACTCACACAAACACGATACTAATAATGGCACACTAAAAACACCTCCCCGGCAGCGGCGCCAAAAATTGGTTGATGGGAAATCTTACACGTTTTAGGAAAAACGCGTATGAGTGGCAAGTATTAAGCGTTACGCTTTGGGAAAAACGTAAAACCGAATAAATGCGGGTTCGTTCTCGAAGGAGGTGTGTGGATTAAGTGTGCCAATTATATAAAATCAAGAGTTTGGATTAGTGACGTTTTTGGTTTAGAAGAGAAAAATTAAAGACGAGCTACGATTACAATTACACTACGACGATTTAACGTAAAACGCGAACGTAAATACGTAAAACGTGACAAAATTAAAAATTAAACCTAAAAATTAATTAAAATTTAAAACTAAGTCTAAAATAATATAAATAAGAATAAAAATTCAATAAATAAATTTTAAAACCTTTTATTAATTAAATATTCAATTTTAAATGCTAATTAAAGCCCTAAATTTAAATATAATTAAGAAAAATCCCAAAATATTATCTTACTGAACTAATAAATCTCTTATATTATTTAAAGACTAAAAAGTATTTTTCCTAAATTTTTAAAACTATTTTTCTATTTTTTAAATGCTAAAAACTATTTTTAAACTAAAATAATGATTAAAAATATTAAAGTAATGCTAAAAATAATTTGACAATTTTAAAAATCCTAAATTATACTAATGAACAGTATAAAAATGAAAAAGTTTGAAAAAAGTAAAAATTTTCACTAAAAGACAAAACAGTTTATAATAAAACCCTATTAAAATTAAATAAAATCTTAAAATTAGTTAAAAAAGTGAAAAGTAAAATATTTTTAAACTAAAATTCTTAAAATCTTTTTCTAAATCTAAGAAAAAATTTAAAACAGAAAAATATTAAGTTTTTACACTAAAAGACAAAAACAGTGAATTAAAAATTGCAATTAAATCTAAAAAATACTGAATGAACAGTAAACAAAAAATAAACTAAACAAAAAAATCAGAATTAAAATAAGAAAAATAACAAAATTGAAATTAGGTTAAAACTCCTAAATTTGACCACTAAAGACAAAAAAGTCAAAAGCTGACAATGACACTTGAGATAGTTTTGTCTGTTAGCAAGGCAGTACTAAGTTTAACACTAGCAAGGGGAACTTGGTTCCCACTGCTAGTTATAAAAAACGTATCTGGTGGGTAATAAGCTTGTAGCTTGAGTGTTACTTGATTTTAGTTGGACAATGGGGCACCCCTACACTCAGTGGAGTGTAGGGAGTCTAGTTAAGCAAATTAAGCAGCAAGTCTAAGCCAATAAAATCACAATCAAGGGCAAATAACAGTTACTGATGAAGCCTTTGGCCTATGGGTGAGTTTGCTGAACTAGTTGGTCACCAAATGAGTTTTGGGCAAGCACAATTATCAAACAGGCATTCCAAATCACAAGCCACCAACTCACAACCCTAGATACTACCAAGATCTAACAGTCTTACAAAAATGGTGGTCAAATTTTGCTAAAACAAGCAGATTTGCATACTTACTGATTTTGGACTATTTTGAACCAAACTAGCATGCAATTACTGATTTTATCCACTAACTTGAAACCAAAGGCTGAAATAACTAAGCACTAACTATGCCAAGTATGTTTGACTGATTTCCAAACCACCTATTTGTCACCCAATGTGATTTAAAACATACACCCAAACACCCCTATATATTCTGAAATCAATTTTTTACAAATCAAATGTATTAAAACTTAACCAAACTGATTTATCAATACTTAAACATGAATAAAAGACTTATATAAGCCTAATTAAACTGATAATTCTAACACACAAACAGGTTCACACAAAATCACATAAGCATTTCCAAAAAGCATAAAAAATATCACAAAAGGGGTTCTAAGCCTTATACCTGGCTGAAGCCTTCCTGATGAGGATTTCTAGGCTTAGTAGAACTTATGCAAAACGTGTAAAGAGCCCTTGTTAGTGGAATCCAAGTGGACCCAAGGATTAAATATCTTCAAAAGTGAAAAGTAATGAAAGATGATGAACTTTAGGGGTCTTGTTTGATTCCTTGTGATCCTGCACAAAACAAACCAACAAGACAGAAACTACAAGCTTAGATGAGCTTAATGCCAAGAAGCTTGTCAGGATTTTTGGCATAAGCTTATCTAAACAGTAAGTGTGAGAACAAAAAGAAAGGTGCTACAAATCCTTTGAAACTGATTTTTTAAAATCTTTTTCAAACCTTGAACTATGTTACTGAAACTCTTATAACCAACAAACTCAAACCTGAAATCTCTTAACAAACCTCCACTTTCACTTCAGCTTGTTAAGAGATTCAAACCTTGTAAAAAACTTTTCCATAAATCTTTAACACGAATTTTTAATAAACTTTAAACTAATTTTGCAAAGTAAAGTAAATGATTAAACTAAGAAAAAGCAGTAAAGGAACTCAATTGTTTGCACAATTTGAAATCTTTTCATTTTCATTACTTTGATAAAAAGGTACAAAAAACTGGAACAAAGTGATATAGGGTCATATACGACCTCTATATATACTACATTATGGAATACTCTAGAAAACAAGAAATGTAAAACCCTAATAAGTTGAAATCTCCAAAAAGTCCTTGGTGTCTTGACTGAAATTTGGTCAAATTTGCCCATGTGATATGCTAGTTGTCCTGACTTGATCTTGAACGTTCATTGAAGCCTTTGTGAGCAAGAAAATGAGTCTAGAGCGTTGATGGACTGAGGGATTCCTTTGTTGCCATTTTTGAACAAGACAACATTGTCTGTGTGGGTCCCAGGGGTCACGGGACATTGTTGTGTGAGTTGGAATTGGTTTAGGGTGGGGTTAATTGAGGTTCTGGAAAGAATGGGTGAAAAACCCTTTGATTAGGGTTTAATTCATCCTGGTAATTTTTATGGTTTAACGAGTGTTTTAGTGATAGGGTCAATCTATTTTGGGGGGGAGGTTATATTTAAAAAAGTGTTTAGAGGGAAAGAGTTAATATAACTGATTAATCAGTTAATTATATTAACTGATTAATCAGTTATATTAACTGGGTGGAGTGTGACGTGGAGAAGGTATGAGGATGTGGAGGTTGTTGATTGGTGGAGTGGTGATGTGGCGTGTGGGGATTGGAGGGGAGTAGTTTGTATGTCTGTGCGCATTTGGTTCTTGTATTCCCTTAAACTTGCTGAATAAAGTTTTTCAGCTTCAAACTATAATTCCCTTTGTATGAAAGTTTCAATCTTTCAACTTTGGCCACCAAAAACTTTTATAACTTGTCACAAGGGTTTTTTATGTATGATATTCATTCTTCAAGGGCTAAACATGCAATATTCTTGAAATATTAGGGACCCAAATGCAATAATAGAGTTTTGCAAGGGTATAATATGACAAGTCTTCAAAAGTTGAGGGACCAATCTTGCCAATTCTTGAAATTTCAAGTACTTCAAAGGAAACTCATGATTCGGGTCCGGTTCTTTGTGCGGCTTCGTTTCCCGTGTTCGTTTTTGCTTGATTCTTGTAATCTTTTGGTGAATTCACGATATCCGTATCTAAAATACACAATGAACAAACACAAGCATATATTTGGGTATTTTGATGATCTTTTAAGCGTTTTAAGCCCGATTTGGACGATGAGACTATGTATAAATTCAGTCTCATCATTGGTACTGAGCTAGAAAACAAACTTATATATGTTGAATTTCTTGCTCTTAAATAGAGAGTCCAGAAGATCAGCAGATCGTTCGGTAGTTACAAAAATAAAGCAAAGTACATGTCACAAGTGATTGATGACTAACTTAAAGGGGAATCAATACCCTTTACATTAATAGGTATAACCTTTGCTCTATATACATGTATAAGCTTAATTATAAGTTTCACTAATTGTATTTTTTGACCACCGGATGAAAATTAGATAATACATTATTCCAAAATCTTCTAATACATGTGTCCCTAAAGAAACATGGGGTTGATATACAAGATGATGGAACACGAGCTGATATGTTAGATCAGCTTCAACAACATCCAACTTATGATCCAACAAAACCAACAAGGTCGTGGCTCTCATTTTTTACTAATAGTAAGTCTAATATAATTAATATCATTTTTTACTACTAATGCTCTTTTTTGTTTGCTTACCAAATTAACCAACATCACTCTTAACATAATCAAACATTTAGCTACTCCTATGAGACTAATCTCAGCTTAGTCATTCAAGTATATGCATCAACATAAACTTTAACCACATTTCAAGTGATACTTGTTAATATTGTTTGTTTTTAATCGATAGTAACATATAGTTAAAAATTCATTTTAAATCTCGTGTGTGCATGATAGGTGTGAAAACACCCATCCTTTTTACCACTTAATTACAATAATAACCGAGCCAAAACGTGTATTTTATGTCATTTATGTCGGAATTATGCGTGGTTTGTGTTTTTGTTGTGATTTAGGACGGAAAGGTGAAAAGTGGAGAAAACACGGGCATTCACGGGCTTTTATCGAAGAAAAAGACGAAAGAAAAAGTCAAGAAATCAAGAGTGCAAAAAGAACGGAAGTCCAAGACCAATACTGAAGATTTATCGAAGAAAAAGTCAAAAGACGGAAGTTTACTAAAAGCCGAAGAACTCAAGTCTAATTTATTGAAGAATTACAAGACGAGTTTGAAGAAATCCCGAGACAAAGTCATTAAAGTCAAAAGATTAAGAAGATTAAGGACTTAATGTCGCAATTAAAGAAAGAAGAAAGAGGGGAGGAAGCTTCCTAAGCACCTCCCTAATCTCCCTATATATAGTTTTCATTTTCATTCCATTTGTGTTGTTGGGTGGATTGACAACCCACCTCTTCCACCATTTTCATACCTTGCACAATTTAATTTCTTGCACTTTAATTTCTTGTATCGCACCTTTTAATTCCTTTTAATTCCAAGTAAGTTTTATTGAATCTTTACTTTTCTTGTTTAATCTCTCATCTACCTTTCTTGTTTGGATTTAATCTTTGTGTTTGTGTTATTGAGTTTCATAGTTTTGATCAAGTGGGTTTTGATTGATTTGGTTATATTTGTTAGTTTTGTTGATTTGTTTTGATTGGTTATTGTTAGTGGATGTTTATTGGTTGTTTTGGTTTAATCTTTTGGTTTATTTTGGTTAGATTTGTCCAGATTCGTGCCTTGTTCTTCTTCACTGTTCTTCGTATTCATATTGCTGCCCAGATTCCGGATCAACCACTTTCTTCTCAATTATTCCGGATAGAGTCCTTCATTCGGAATGTTAATTTATTCCGGATAGAGTCCTTCATTCGGAATGTTAATTTATTCCGGATAGAGTCCTTCATTCGGAATGTTAATTTACTCCGGATAGAGTCCTTCATTCGGAATGTTCAAATATTCCGGATCAAAATCCTTATTCCGAATCAACCTCTTTTCCCTTTTTTATTCTGGATCAAAGCCTTATTCCGAATCAACTAGTTTATTCCGGATAAGTGACATATTCCGGATGAACTGTTTTATTCCGAATGAGTGTTTTCCAGTTTTTAGTTTCAAGCTTTACTTTTCCCGCCTTTTTCCTTAATCGTACTTTTACTTGCCTTCCCTTTTAGTTTAAGTTTTAGTTTGCACTATTTACCTTTATTGCTTTTAATTTCTCGTCATTTACTTTTCTTCAAGTTTTAATCTTTCATTGTTTCTTCTTTTGCTGTCTTTATTTTATCTTTCTAAGTCTTTATTTTTAATTAGATTTAGACAACGACACCCTTTCATTTGATTTACCAAGAACAACTCAGTCGCACTTTGAACCGGAAATCAATTCGATAAGATACCGAGAAACGAATTTTTCAACCTAACAAAATCTAAACATTAAAATGGCGCCGCTGCCGGCTCTTTTCGTGAAGATTAACGGTTTTTTGTGATAGACGCGTTGGCTTTTGGGATCCGTTCACTCGTGAACGTTATTTTTCGTGTCCAAAATTTTCAAAAATACCAAAAACATTTGAAAAATCATAAAAAGCATTTCTTTTTCAAAGTTTTGCACCAAAAATATTCTTCTTGCTTATCTATTTTTCTTTATGGATTCTTATGTCCATTGCGTCGGGTGTGGGAGACGATTATACGGGAACGACTCATGTCAATGGTGTACATGTGAGCGGTGCGGAAACGATATCGACAACACACAATTCGGATTTTGTCCATGGTGCAACTTGACTAATTCGTCCCCTTTCTAATCCATCTCCTGTTCCCCCGTACATCTATTGTGGAAGCGATTCTCATTGGCATGTTTCGTGCCTGGTTCGATACCCGTATAATCACGGGCAAGAACCGGGTTACAATTATGACAATGGTAATAGCTATCTACATGACGCACCCAGTTTCTCTCCATACCCGTGGTGCTATATTTGTGGGGGCCCTCACGATGCTTCTTCTTGTGATCCGTCGATGGTCTTTGAGAAAGTTCCGTGCTATCATCCCAGTGTGTATAACTTTGAGCCCCCACACCCCACCTTCAATCATCAATCCTCTCAGCAAATTAATCTTGACCAACAACTCACCTCTTTGAACCATGTTCTAGAATGTTTAGCTCATATCCGAGCTGACTTACATCAGGAAAGGCAACCTTTGCTTGATGTGGACGATACCTTGAAAACCACCAACACCTTTTTGAGTCAATTTGGTCGTTTTCCCTTCTTTTCTAAACCAAAATGTTTAATTACAGCGTGGGATAGAATTGGTTTAATTGAACATACTCGGGGAGATGAACAACAAAAATTGCTTCATGAGCTTCTTAAAGATGTGGAGGTTATCAAGGAAGAGTTAGCCGACTATGTCACTCCTAATTGGAATGGTCCCGTCTATTATGATGATGATGACGACGATGATGTCTACGCTCTCGACCCATCTACTGAAGTTGCTGCTCCTACTCTCGATATTCCTAATGCTTCTAAGGATGATGATTCATTGAGTGAGCTTAGTGCTTTTGGTCTCGATAAATTCTTTGATGATGAGGTGTGTAACATACCGACTACTATGGATTCTGAGGACGACGTTGCTCTTACGGAAGAGGTCGATCCTAATGATGACGATTTTTCTCCACGCTATGAGAATTTCACTTTTGATATTTCTCAATCTCCACCTGGAGATGCGCGCAATGACGATTTATTCTCTCCGGCTTACGAGAAGTTCACCGATGAACTTGCTCTTGAAGATGAGGTGGAAGACGTGATTCTCCGCGACAGATTACAGAAAGTGCATCTTCTTATTGCTCAAATCGAAGAGTTGACTTCTCCTCCTCTTTCCGAGTCTTTACCTCCATCTATTCATCCCGTTGAAGATAATGACCCATTGCTGGAAGAAATCGACATTCACTCCATGCCTCCAGGTATTGATGATGATGACACAGAGGGGGATATTATTTTTGATAATTTGCTACAGGAAGGTATTGTCCCAAGTCCCCCTACTGAGCACCTTTCATCCTCCCCTTTAGCCACTATTACGGAGGATGAGTGCTTTGACCCGGGAGGTGACATTCACTATGTCATGATTGATAACATTACGGTTTTGCCGAGTGCTCAGCATCCATTGTCTTTGGGGGATGACAATGTGCTTACTTTACCCACCCCACCTCCAGTGGATCTCGATTTCACATACTTCTCGTATGTTGAAAGGACCTTTCTCCCATTCAAGACTTATCCCCCCGCGTCTCCTTTGTTGATGTCAACCGGGAACGAGGACAAGGTCTTTGATCTCGGTATTACATTCGAGGCTTCCCCATGGACCATTTAATTTGGGGACGAGTCAGGCTCGTGACTCGGTTAATCTAAACAAGCGCTCTTCGGGAGGCAACCCGATTATCTATTTTTACTTGTTTTCATCATAAGTGTAGGGGGAGTCCCGGTGGTGTTTCTTGTTTTCTTTCTTATCATGTGCAGGGATTAGAGCTTCAAAGACACACTCTTGATGACTTTTGACGAACCGTGATTCCGTGTTCCCTTCTTCCCGGTTCTATCCTAAACTCTTTTCGATTCACTATTTTATATTTCTCAATATAAATAGGAATCTCGTTAGTTGTCTTTTCCTTAGCGAGATTTAAACAACGTGCACAATGTCCTAAGTGTAGGGGAGTTTACTCCCACAAGCTTAAACATTGAGGACAATGTTTATATTAAGTGTAGGGGGGACTTCTATCGAAGTTAAGTGGCCTTTTCCTTGTATTTGTCCTCATTTTAACCGGAAAATCAATTTTTCGACATTTTTCAAAATTTTTGATCTATTTTGGCCTATTAGTTTTTCCCTTTGTATAGTTATTTATCTTTCTTTACTAGAATAAATTTTAATAAAGTGGTTTTAATTTTCAAAACGTTGTGAATCTTTTGACTCAACCCGAGTTTACTTATCTAAGTTTACTCTAGCTAGTATCCTTAACGTGTTTAAGTCAAGTTTTGCTAGGCTTTTATATAGGGAGCTATAAAACGCGAAAGTCTTAACTCTCACGGGTTAAGAACAAGAACTTTTCGTAAGTTCCTATAATTGATCCTAGAGAGTTTTTTTATCAAGGGAACTTTAAGATGCGATTTCTAAACTTGAAAGAGTCTAAGAATTTGCAAGATCCTATAGGCGACTCGAAAACCCAAAACTTTGATTTAATAGGCTAAGCATCCACGAGTCTCATTCCTTGAGATTTTAAACTGTGGAGAACGAGAGATGATAGAGTCAATTATAAGTTTGGTATTCTTTCATGAATTCATGTGATTTAACTATAAGCCTATTCTCCCATCACTTGCTAATAAATTTATCTGCAATAAATAAGGTTATACGATTTGAAAAGTTACTTAGCTTCTAGCCCAAGATCGTTTAAAAGTTGCTCGGTATGGATTAGAGTTCATAGCCAAGGCATAACTTATTAAAGCGGGATACGAAGATTGGCGAGTCCGAAAAGGTCCTAACAAGACATGAGGGCTATTTTGTTGCTAAAGATCCCAAGTGATGTGAAGAATCATTTATCAAAAATCAATATGAAGGATCGAGACACACGACGAAAAGCAAGAACTCCCCAAAAGATCATGGAGAAGTCTATCCGAAAAGACCCTAGCAAGGTATGAGGATAAATAGATCCAAGTCCAAAAAGGAGGCGGATCGTTGTATATCAAAGTCCAAAATAAAGATTGGTGAAAAATAAAGAAGTCGTGGTCCAAGTATGAAGAATCTCTCAAAACTTCAAGTGAATAAATTCCTATTATGAAGAGAAGACCATTATTTCATGAACGTCTCTCAAGATTTGAAGTATGAAGTCGCTGCCAAATATCGGTCCGAGAAAGGTCTCAAATCGCGAAGCGAGTTATGCCAAGATATGAACTTTTTGAGGTCCTGATAAGCAGTTTTAAAAGATTTTGTCTTTTAGCTAACTATTGATTAAATCGTTCACTTTATTTTCAGCCTAAATAATTATCGAAATAAGTCAACAATGCATCCTCGTGATCATTCAAGACAACAATAAAATATAAGAGATACACCTAGGAATAAGGGAGTCTAAGTGAATAATTGGGTCACATGAGTTCGTGTTAGTTTGCTAACTTATAATAACAATAATCTCGTTTTTAAGCTTGGTTTGGAGAAAGTGAAAACTTGAGGATGATGATCATTCATGACATTTTCAAAACCCTAAGGTATGTTTTTGATTTCTTTCTTACTTTGAATGTTTATAATTTTCTATCTCTTTAATAAAGGCCAACGTGGATTGATTATGATGAAAAATGTAATCGTGCTTTGTAACTAATGCATTGCATGAGGACATTGCAATGGTCAAGTGTAGGGGATTTGATAGGTGTGAAAACACCCATCCTTTTTACCACTTAATTATAATAATAAACGAGCCAAAACGTGTATTTTATGTCATTTATGTCGGAATTATGCGTGGTTTGTGTTTTTGTTGTGATTTAGGACGAAAAGGTGAAAAGTGGAGAAAACACGGGCATTCACGGGCTTTTATCGAAGAAAAAGACGAAAGACAAAGTCAAGAAATCAAGAGTGCAAAAAGAACGGAAGTCCAAGACCAATACTGAAGATTTATCGAAGAAAAAGTCAAAAGACGGAAGTTTACTAAAAGCCGAAGAACTCAAGTCTAATTTATTGAAAAATTACAAGACGAGTTTGAAGAAATCCCAAGA
Organism: Glebionis coronaria; assembly: GCA_025667525.1. Lineage (NCBI taxonomy): Eukaryota > Viridiplantae > Streptophyta > Magnoliopsida > Asterales > Asteraceae > Glebionis > Glebionis coronaria. Next base: position 381,207,246 of record CM046875.1, read on the forward strand.
CAAAGTCATTAAAGTCAAAAGATTAAGAAGATTAAGAAGATTAAGGACTTAATGACGCAATTAAAGAAAGAAGAAAGAGGGGAGGAAGCTTCCTAAGCACCTCCCTAATCTCCTTATATATAGTTTTCATTTTCATTCCATTTGTGTTGTTGGGTGGATTGACAACCCACCTCTTCCACCATTTTCACACCTTGCACAATTTAATTTCTTGCACTTTAATTTATTGTATCGCACCTTTTAATTCCTTTTAATTCCAAGTAAGTTTTATTGAATCTTTACTTTTCTTGTTTAATCTCTCATCTACCTTTCTTGTTTGGATTTAATTTGTGTTCTTGAGTTTCATAGTTTTGATCAAGTGGGTTTTGATTGATTTGGTTATATTTGTTAGTTTTGTTGATTTGTTTTGATTGGTTATTGTTAGTGGATGTTTATTGGTTGTTTTGGTTTAATCTTTTGGTTTATTTTGGTTAGATTTGTCCAGATTCGTGCCTTGTTCTTCTTCACTGTTCTTCGTATTCATATTGCTGCCCAGATTCCGGATCAACCACTTTCTTCTCAATTATTCCGGATAGAGTCCTTCATTCGGAATGTTAATTTATTCCGGATAGAGTCCTTCATTCGGAATGTTAATTTATTCCGGATAGAGTCCTTCATTCAGAATGTTAATTTATTCCGGATAGAGTCCTTCATTCGGAATGTTCAAATATTCCGGATCAAACTCCTTATTCCGAATCAACCTCTTTTCCCTTTTTTATTCCGGATCAAAGCCTTATTCCGAATCAACTAGTTTATTCCGGATAAGTGACATATTCCGGATGAACTGTTTTATTCCGAATGAGTGTTTTCCAGTTTTTAGTTTCAAGCTTTACTTTTCCCGCCTTTTTCCTTAATCGCACTTTTACTTGCCTTCCCTTTTAGTTTAAGTTTTAGTTTGCACTATTTACCTTTATTGCTTTTAATTTCTCGTCATTTACTTTTCATCAAGTTTTAATCTTTCATTGTTTCTTCTTTTGCTGTCTTTATTTTATCTTTCTAAGTCTTTATTTTTAATTAGATTTAGACAACGACACCCTTTCATTTGATTTACCAAGAACAACTGAGTTGCACTTTGAACCGGAAATGAATTTGAGAAGATACCGAGAAACGAATTTTCCAACCTAGCAAAATCTAAACATTAGTGCACGGGTATTATATCTAGTTATACACATAACAAAAAGTTGTTTAAACATGAATGCAACAAAGGAACGTCAAAATTTTGTTTCTCAACGGCAACTTGAAGAGAAATATACTTTCTACAACCCCGGACTACAAACAAAACATCAAATAATATAACTAAATAAGATAGTTACACCTTTCAAACTGCAACAACACTAAAAACAATTAAAAAAAACAAAGTTGTTTGAACATACGTAAAACAAAGAAAGCTCGAACACCACCTTCTGTAACCCTGACTATGTAGGAATATATACACGTAAATAATATATGTCTGAAAGTCGTCCCGAGCCTAAGGAGACGCACGCGTTAATACGTAAAACAATTATACGTTAATATATTATGCGTAATATATTACTTAGTGATAAGCTATTACAAACGTTAATTAATTAGTTAACAAGATTTTACAAACGATAGTTAAAAGTTAACTATAAAAATTTATAATGTACAACAATAAAAGGAATCTTGAAATTAATTCCTTTTGTTTAGCTTTTATGTTATGTGTTTCCTAATTGGAATAAAGACACCGACTTTTAGCAAGTATATATACATAAGGCTTTTGCTCATTGAGATATATTTTAATCTACGGCAAAAGCGATTGTAAGATTCCCCCTACGATAAATCAATAACTGGTTTTGGTTTATTTTGGTGCGATCATATATAACGCGGTTGGTTGGTTTTTTGCTGGTTTGGTTTAAGAAATCAAGACCAGTTAGCTTTGTCACTATCGGTATTAGCATACTTAATTGTTTTCTATAACGTATTGTGTGCGTATTCTTAGAGAGATCATACTTTGATCTTTATTGGTGGTTCGATAAAGGTGTTTAATCCATCACTAAAAGGTACGCGTTTCTTTATCGTTTATGTTAATTATTCTTCTATACGTGATCCTATATTCCATTGGTACTCGTGTATATTAATATGTTAATATGGTTAAGAGTTTTTATAAATTACAACAGTGGCATCACGAGCCGTTCGTATAGCTTTTAATTACATTAAAATAACGAAAGAGATAAAATTGTGTAAACTTACTATGATGGTGTTTGAGTTATTTTATTTGATGATTAGGTTTTCATAAACCCTAATTAGGGTTAATAAAATTAATTAGACAAACCCTAAGTTGTATACAATTTTTTGTTGATAAATATAATATTAATCGTTAATTAGTCGTTATTTATCACGTTGTTAATTGTTAAATTTATGGTTCGATCCATGGGAATCATGCAAGTTTACCATGGATCATGTGTTCTTGATTAATTGTTTAATTTAAAGTCATGATTGATGTGGTATGCATGAAGTATGTGATTATATGTTAATTGGGTATATGTTTTAGGTTAATGTTTATTTGTTTTGCTTTTGATTATAATTGTTATGTATCATGGTTCAAGCAAAGGGTTTTTCGAAAAATAAAAATAAACCGGACTAAAACTATATGAAATTTGATTTATTATAATCTTGTTCTTACACGATCATATGTGGCAACAAATGAGTCGCCCTTACATGGTTTTAAATCTAAGTCACGCCGTGATTAGCAAGAATCAAGTTTATAATTTGTTTTCTACTTTGAAGTTGTAAAATTTTATTAATGACGTAATTTGCAAAAGTACTATCTAGTTTCAAGGCTAAGGTTCGGGAAGACACATCAAGACTTCGGTCTTGTAGATACCATTTTCCTATAATACCTGACTACTTGTAGTCTCCTTATCTTGCATACTATTTAGGAAGCCGCGAATGCTCTAGGGTTTGAATGATTTTAATCATTCTTTAATCTTTTCACGTGATAAAATTAAACCTCTTTAAATAGAATACATGTTGAATCGTCATTTTTTATGATATCATTATTTATACAATTGAATTGTGAGTTAAATAAGTGATGTCTATAATTAACGAATTGAGTAAATTTTATAAATTATCATTATACAAAGGTGTTGCATGCTTCTTTATACATGTTTTGAATTGTCAAAATTTATACCCTTTGAAATAAGTTTATTTGCCATCCAACGTGTAAAAGCACTTGCACTTACTCTTCATCATACGTTAGACTGTGGTGATTTTGTAACCCAAGGTGATATAAGACACTCGGTTGTAAGACGTCGGTGCTATATAATCAAGGTTTTTGGTAGGACGACTTAAGCAAGTTAAGATAGGTGAGACCTTAACTCGTGGCAATAGATGGGATAAACATGCTCGCTTTTTCACTTTTGAATTGTCACAAGTGATGTATATAAAGTTGAGTCCTATGATTCTAGAAGTTGTCATGGATGCAATTATTGAACGTCAATTACCCCTTGAATATCATCATCATCACTAGCAGATCAACTGATGCGGTGGTGGTATGTCTTGGTGGATTATAGCTTTTAGAAAATTAATTGTTTATTTATAAACATGGGTATTTAATTTTCTATAAAGGAAGTATTATCGAAAATACTAAATTATTAAACTTTGTTTATTTGTAGATGGAAACCAACAATGCCCAAACCAAGCAAAAATAGTTTGGCTTTCAGGTCGTTGCTTGAGAAGCAACAACTTACTGGTCATAACTTCAATGAGTGGTTACGTGCGCTCAAACTAGTTGTGCGTGTGGAGAAACTACATGATGTGTATGACAATCCTTTGCCTCACCATCCTGGTGCTAATGCTACTAATGAACAATTAGTAGAATGGAATGCTCTTTATGATCGTCATAATGAAGTTGCTTGTTTAATGCTTGGAACTATGACTCCATCGCTTTATCAGCAATTTGAATACAAGAGTCCTAAGGACATGATAACTGAGCTCTAAAAGATGTATGGAAAGCCTCTTGGTGTCGAACTACAAGAGTTAGTACACACTTTCCATTCATGCAAGCATGAAGAGGGTCAATCCGTTAGCGCTTATGTTCTATTGATGAAAAGATATTTGGATCATTTGGCAACTCTCAACTATGTTTTTCTAGAAGCTATCTCTGTCAGCTTGATTCTCAATTCACTTTCAAGTGATTTTGAGGGCTTTGTGCAAAATTACAATATGCAAACCATGGGGAAGACAATTAGTGAAGTTCATTCTTTGCTTATTGAATTTGAGAAAGGAGTTAAGAAGAACAAGAATAAAAATGTTGTTGCATCTTCTTCTACACCACAAGTGATGACGATCCAAGGTGGTAGAATCCAGAAGTACAATGTAAAACCCGCATGCTTTTACCATGAATAATACCCTTAGTAAACGTACGTACATATTAAAACTTTCCTTTTATAGCATGAACAAGTGTCACGATTAGAAATTAACAGAAGTTAAGTACGTATAATTACACGATAAGCATTAAGTACGTGTTAGTACACGATAATTATTATCAATAATAATTATAATCACGAACATGAAATCATGAACGTAAGAATCACGAACATATAATTATGTATTTACGTATATTATTAAGACGATTAATATCGTTACGTACAAGTATTTATAATAACACGAATAATTAATAATAACGTAACACGTAAACACGAACACACGAGCATGTATTATTTTAGACACGAGAAAGGCTTCGGGTTTCCCTTGCGGGCCCTACAAGCCGCGACACCAAGAGAAAAGGGGGCTCAACCCATGTTTAGATTTATTAAAATAACAAAAAGGGGAAATAATACATTACAGAGTTTTCACAAAAATTGTAAAAAAAACCCTACCTCTTGTCTCTCTTGGCCGCCGACAACACAAACACCAAAGGAGGCGTTTGATTTGATTTTTGTTCTAGAAATTCTAGGAGTGTGTTCGTGTAATCGTTCTCCATTTATTCCACGCGTTTGCTAATCCGTAAAACCTTTCTTTTTAATTTTCTTTAACTTTATTATGAACACATGTCATGGGGATTAATAAACAAGAATTAAAACATGTATAATCATGGTAAGTTAATTAAAAAGGGTCGTTTTCGGGTTTGGTTGTTTCGGCAGTCACATAAACCGAGAGCCCCGTGGCACTCGGCGTTGTTTGGTTCGCACCACCAACGGAGACATATGTCTCGGTGGTGTTGGGGTTCGGTCGACAGCAGGACAAGGCACCCCGAAATGCGTCGGGGCAGTCGCGGACATAGGAATTTGAAAAGTGGGGGGCAGTTTTTTTTTGACGATAGTAAAGTGAAAAACTAAAATTCGAAAAAAAATCGAGTATTTTAACATAAAATGGAGCATTTTTAGGTTTTAGAGTGTTAAATGTTAGACTGTAGTATGTGAGTGGGGGGCAATTTCAATTTCGAGTGGGGACATTTTAAAAAAACACTCGCAATTAAAGAAAAACTACATTATAATCTCGTCGTTTTGGTTTAGTCATGGGGGGCGCTTCCCCCCCCACCGAAGCTAAGCTGTATGTCCGCCCCTGCGTCGGGGGTGTCCTTGTGGTGTTGGTTGGGTCTCGGCAGCAGCAGCCCACCACCGGCACACAGCCGGTGGCAGTTGGGGTCAAGCAGGGGGAACACCGCACGCAGCAGCGGGTAACCACCGGCACACAGCCGGTGGGAACTCCATTGCTAGCAGCGGCTAGCCGAGAAACAGAGACCACCGGCAGCAGCCGGTGGCAGAATAAAGAAAGCAGGGGCAACCGGCTCAGCCGGTTTGCCACTGTTATTGGGGTGTTTGGTTCGGACCGGTTCACGACATGTTTAATTAAATACATGGTCCGGTTCATGACTAAAATATGTACAAGTATTTTTATTTTACAAGTATTTATTTTAATAAGTTAATTAAATTAATTTAACATGGCATATAATTAATTTAATTAAATCGTGAAACTTAGGTTAATTATTATTTATTTAATAATACATGTTATAACCTAAGTATTTAATTATTCAATTTTAGACTATAGTATTAATTAATTATTAGAAACATGGAATATAATCTCTAATATGTATAAAGGAAGGTTTTGCCAAATATGATATTGGCTCAAAAAATCTGTACAATGACACCTGTATAATACTATTTAATCGACGACTGAGATTTAACATCAAAGCTGCCTTTTATACTACATCTTCTTAGACACAAAATAAAAACGCCCCTTCCATTTTATTATCTCAAACCATTACATAAATCATCACAATCTGATTAGACAATACACCAGAATAAAAAAATACCCCATACCTTTGATATCTCAAATCATCACAATCCGATTGACCAACAAATCTTATATCCAATTAACCTAATCGAATATGTAAATCACATGATACCTAAATCAAAAATGTTATGTATGGTTCAATATTTGTTGGATAAATGGTATGGATCCTCCATTAATCCATTATATGATCATCAATAGTTTATGTCATCATCAGTGGTAAGTTTCATATTATTCTTTCTTATTTTTTTTACTTTTAGTTATTTATTTTTTTCATTGTATGATATAAAGTAGATAATTCTATTGTATGATATAAAATAGATAATAGTTTTGCTAATTAATGACTAATATGTTTGAAATCAGATTAAAATAAGAGTTTTTTTAGAAATTAATGGATTTCCATAATATATATTTTTTTAGATCTATAACAAGATTTGTAATCCATTCTATGTTGAATGTTTGTTAATTTTTTTGAATAATTGTTTACGGTTCACTATTCCAGATTATACCATGATCAATGTCTTTTATATGCTGAAAATTTTATTTATCATCATTATTTTGTGTATTCGAGTCTAATTCTAATTAATTTTATGTATGATCATTATTTTGTGGTATGAGTCATGAAAACAGTAATGATTTCATATTATGAAACCAACAATATTTCTCAAAATTTAAGTTTACTATAATTTAGGCAAGTTTAAAAATTATGAAGAATGATTTACAAAAACAAAAATCATTTATCACAAATTAACTGACATCCCTGATTTTTTTGGTTAATTCGTTTCAATGATAAAATCCTTGCTTCAGTTATGAACGAAATATTTGAAATTTAAGTCAACATTTTAACCTAAGATAAGTTCTTGCACTATACTCAAACAACCTATTCCTATCCACCTCTACCTGTTAATAGATCTTTCTGACAGTGGAAGAAAGTGATGTGCAATAGAAGCGTGTCTGCTCTTGGTGGTTTGTGCTTTTTTATACATTCAATATTTATATTAATAATCACTCTAATTAGAATATATTAATTATCGCAACGATGATCTATTATTTTGTAGGTCTTATATTAACATTGGCTCCTTAGAGAGAAGGACCAACATCATAAGGAAATGAAACTAGAACCATTTGTGAGAATTAGTGTTTTTTTATCACTTGATGTCCCTAATTAACATCAATGACACACATACGACTTTTTCTTGTAGACATGCTCTATTATTTGACGTTTTAGGCGGTGATTACAATATTCTTAAAGTTCTTGATAGTAAATTGTTTAGAGAATATGATGACTCGCTGACACGAGGTATTCTTTTTCTTGTACACTTGCAACTATATAATTATGTAACTTACTTCATATAACACAATTTGCATTTTGTAGTCAGGTGACGACTATTACGTAAAATCAAGTAGCTCAGATCTTATAAAGCATGTATCATGTATCAAGCTGCGACCTACGGGCAGAAGTATAGTTCTGCAAAAGAAAGTGAAACCAATGTTAAAGGTATGTCTTAATAATTGAACTTTAACAAAGACGGGTCGGCCATTGAGAAGCTTTAGGTGAACATCGTTAATAAAAATGTATTTTTTTTATCTATATTCTGGTAACTGTACTAATAGATAATTTATGTTTATGGTTTGTGTAGGCTGCTGTCTACAAGCCCTTGCACATGAAATGAAGAATATTGTAAGGAGATATATAGTGTTCGCTTGTATAAGATGATTCTTATTTCTGATGTACGCATTGAGGATTTGGTCACTTTTTGAAGGTTGTACATGGGCTGACATTTCTCTTATCTTCCAGGAAGCGACTTTGGCATCTTCCGAGGTCTGTAATGACATCTGTAAATCAATGAGCATACACCTTTTTTATGAACTATTAGCGTGTTGAATATAATGCACGATTCATGTTAGCTCAATAATGTTTTTATGACTTATAGCCCCTTTTTTGTACCATTAGCTACAAAAATCAATGAAATAAGTTTAGGTTGTTGTTGGATAGATATGTAAGTGTGCTTCTTATTGACTATGAAATAAGTATAGGTTGTTGTTCGATAGATATGTAAGTGTGTTTCTTATTGACTAGATTTGTCTCTTTTCTTTCTAAGTTCATAAAACATTCATAGTAGTTTATTTATAAAACACTGATAAATTAGTAAAATTATATTAATAAGTTATATTGTGTGTTTGGATGTGTAATCAAGAAGAAATTACAATATCAAGTTAGGATTGACTAGAATGTAAGGATCAAAGTAATGTTTATGGGTAAAGTTGCACCGGCAAGTGCTTTTTGGAGTGTAATGTATATATGAAGTAATATTAATGCCACTGTTCGTAAGATATGATCAGTTTACCATCATTGATGGAATCTAATATGTTTTTGGTATCGTGGAAAGGAGGTTTGAGTTTATTAAGTATGATAACAAAAAAAAATTAGAAACCTTTAAAATAAGGGATATAAGATCATGTCTTTATCTGAGTTACAAGAGCAGTATAAAAGGTAACAAAATCATGAGATGACAAATATGAGAGGATGTTTGGCAGTGCGTCGAAAAGTGAATTTGGGTACTGGGAAATTGATTATGATTATCTATACTTAAGAGGTTAGTTTTTATATTAGCTATGACGAAGTGGTAGAACTATAAGATTAAATATGATAGAACTAATTCTGTTAACTTTTGGGTCGTTTGGTATTACGTATTAAACTTGCTTCTATAGTCTTTAGAAGAATGTGAATGTCATTATAACCTATAATAAAATGCAATACAGAAGATATGCATTTGCTTATCGAAACCCATAATACACTCCTGATACTCGATCCCTAACAGTAGAAACATAAGGCTCTAACGGATAGTAAAGCATCATATATATGCCTGCAACTAGCTTCCAATTCAATTTGAGGTGTAAAACCTCGTGAGCATGTACAAAGATTAAAGAACATATCTTTGAACATAATCCAAAATCCAATAAAGTCATCTTGTCAAGGCTTTGTGCAAAGTAAGCTGATGATACGTAAAAACACAGGTCCGGACGAATTAAGTTATATTTATAGTTAGAGAAACCTGTTCTCTTCGAGTATTTTCATAGTATTAATTATTTAGACTGAAACGAAGCCAATTAGAAAGTTTCTCCCTCATTCAAGTACTCTAATGGCCTAAGGTAATCAAAGTGGAGGAGTCTGTCAAAATGGTGCATCTCAGTTTATATCTTTTATGTAGTCAAAAGTCGGAATGTATATCGGTAATTTGATTTTGTTCAACATCCAACTGTGAAAAAAAGGATGTGTGATAGGATCTTGTGTGTCAAAATGGTGGAACATTTGCCAGGACCTTTGGTAAAAGATCTGGAAGAACTACTCATTCAAGGTTGTTTATGATTTGCTATTGATGGACAAGGTACAAATTCTGGTTGGAATTAGTTCGTGATTATAGTTTTTGGAACTACTATTGCCTGAATTAGGGACATCGAAAACATATGCTTAAACGATTTTAGGTACTGTAAAGAGGTTTTTGGCTACTTCAATCTAAATGGGTGATTGTGATTGTGTACTGCTGTCTATAAGAGTGTTTGACTATTACAGTTTTTTTCCTTGCAGAATAGTAGGCTTATTAGCAAGTAAATTAAGTAGTTGTATAGCCTTCCTTATAGATCCATAAAAGCTGTTAGTAAATGTTATTGATGCTTAAGTAGTGGTTTTAGGTATACCTGAGCAAAAGTTATATTGATGTGTAGACACGTCCTCAGTTTGATTGGCTTACCAATACTCATTACTGAATATACCATATTGCATAAATGTTTTTGACTTTCACTTATCTTGCCTATTATTTGTTATTTGTATGTCTATATTAATATTAATTATACTTTGTTGTCTAAATATCGTGTGATAGTGCTGTAAATGATAACATTAAACAGAGTTATGACCAACTTATTTAAATAATACGAAGTAATCAATAGTTGGAACAACAAAAACAATATTTAACAACTATCATAATGCAAATTTTTTTTGAACAAACTTTTGAAGCTCGTCGCCCAATGGGCGGGCCTTGAAGCTAGTTAATTAATAATCATGACTTAGGTTATTATTAATATAGTATTAATACATGTTTTAACATAAGTATTTTTATACATTTTAATTTAATTAAATCATGCTTATATTTAATTAAATCGTATAACCTATAGTTTATATAATTAACAGGATATTATCAATAAACTATACTATAGCTACATGACTTATGATATTAATTCAGTTTAGTTCTAATATGGAAACTTTCTAATTCAGGAAACTTACTATTTTTGGAAACTTTCTATTTTTAGAAACTAATATATTTTAAGAAGTTAATCTATTTTTGGAAACTTTCTATTTTTGGAAGCTTTCTATTTTTGAAAACTTTCTATTTTAGGAAACCTGCTATTTTTAGAAAGTTACTTATTATTACACAACAAGTATAATAATACAAGAAATGCAAGTAATACTTAATCAGAATATACATAATACATGATAAACACAGCATAACGTCAAATCAGTAAAACAAGACATGAACATATAAAACAAGTTAAGACACGATATAAAATCAGTTACGTACTCGGTAATCAGAATACTTATACACGTATACTATTTATGTAGCATTAGTGAGATCGAAGTAGGACTCTCTTCCGTTCGTCTTCTTCGTTCACTAGACATAAGGTACGGATTTCCCGTCCCTTCAGTATGGACATTCTTTCCTTATTAGGATTCCCCGTTTGTAGTCAACTGTTTTCCCAGTATTTGTTTTATATGTCTGATACTTATGTTAGATTAATAGCCTAAGCCATATATATACATGACCAGTGTCACCTAGTTATGGAGGTACCATAACCATAACACTAGAGGCAGTAGTGTTATGACTTCCCCACGGCGAAGTGATTGCTCGTGGCGTCCCTATTCAGTTTTGGCCATTATATTATATTATCATGTGGGGAGTATGGGTGCATCCTAGTTACATGTTAGCAGTATTATCAGAGTGGATGCGATGTGTGCCTTGCATCCTTCACTAGGAGCCGATCCCTCCTACCCAGACTATTTAATTAGAGGCAACCCTTCTAATTGCATGACGATGTCTCCCCTCCAAGTATTCATGCACGGTGGAACCTCATGACCTATATGGGCTATTTGGATAACTAAACAGATTTTCATAGAAACATAAGTCTTTTCAAACTATAAAACCAGTTTTATGAACATGATTCCAGATTACTTAGAACTTATGATATTCCACCGCTATTAGTTTTCTATGCTTATGTTATTCCATGTCATACTTGTATATCCGTGCACTTAGCGTTATGCTCAGCTGTTTTCCTTTCATGTTCCCAAACGGCAGGTACTCAAGGGCGCTCGTAGACTTTAAGCGTACATGCATATGGATTGGAAGCTTTCTAGCCTTCTCTACTTTATGCATTTCATCATACATTTTGCTATTTATTTCAATGGACATTGTTTAGTCCTTTTCTTTTATAGTACTTATGTTTGTGTGTGATGAGCTTATACTTTGGGGAACCGATGTTTGTTTCCGGTATTTCTTTTTATGGTCATGTAATGTTTTAAGACATTTTCTTTGTATGCTTTGATGACACGCCATAATCACGCGTGACATTCCATTTACCAAAATGGGGTGTTACAATTATGGTATCCTAGCCAAGGCTTCGACCTGTAGGCTCTCAAAACACGACATATGATTAGTGGGTAGTCACTATGGTCTTCTTAGAACTGACAGTCGGTTTTTCATGCATCCATTGTTTTCATGCATTCATGTCATATGTCATTGTCGCAGGTTTATGACTAAGTAATGGTTGGTACAGGACTGGCCCTATTTATTCGCATGTGCTTTTATCGAAACTTTTAACTTTGGGACACACCCATCGGCGTTCCCTCGCCATGTCTTTTGTGTTTGGGTAAACTGACCATAGGCGTTCACTCTCGCGCATATGAAAGTTTTCATAAAACTGCATCATGCATTCATGCACTATTTTTCCTGCATAAAATTTTTCTCATGATTTATTGACATATTTTTTTTCATGTATATATTTTATGTTTTGATCAGTTTAATCATGTATTTTGTTTTATACTGTCAAATGGTTCTCACGCGCGAGCAGGAACAACTCAATGCAACAATCCAAGCTACGATGCAAGCTTTGCTTCCTAAACTGAGGAATGAAATCAGAGCTGAGGTGCAGGCTGCCAACATTCAACAACAGCACCCAGTTCCTCCTCCTCCTCTTCCAGCAACATTGGTCACATGGCTGGAGTGATTCAACAAGCAACGTCCTCGATCCTTCGAGAGAACAGATAGCCCCAGTGAAGCTGAAAGTTGGTTGGCTCATATCGAGAAGATATTTGATGCAATGGGCTGTGACCCCGTCTTCAAGTCGAGGTTGGCCTGTTACAAGTTCGAAGGTGATGTACTGGGATGGTGGAAGGCAGTCAAGCAGTGTGAGGGAGGTGACAATTGGGTGGCTGGTTTGACTTGGGCTCAGTTTAGGGAGTTAGTGATGGGACAGTTCTTCCCCAAGGCTGAGCAAGACAAGCTGAAGAGGGAATACCACGGAATCAAGCAGAGAGCTGGGGAGAACATCAACGAGTTCATGCAGCGTTTTCTTCGTTTGGCTGGTTTTCTTGGCGCAATGGCACGTACTGCCGAAGAGCAAGCATACCACTTTCGGTGGGCTCTTCGTACATCGGTCGCCAACAACTTGGTGTGTGCTACCTTCAACACGGTGGCACAAGTTGCCGATGCAACACGTAACCTGGAGATGCTGCAGGAAAGAGAGGAGTTTGGGGAAGCAGAGAGACCCGAGAAGAGGTATTTATTCGTCATTTAGCGGTGACCATTTCAATCCATTCAGTACTATCCAATATTTATATCCTTCTTTAAACTGCATCTTTCAGGCAGAAGACTGGGGACCGGTCTTAGCTGGCTACTCAGCAACAACCTACTCAGCCCAAGGGTAACGATCAGACTCAAGACCATTCTGCTACGGATAGGCGTGGCGGTAATGATAATTACCGTAACAACGCTGGAAACTCCAACAGCAGCAGGTCCTTACACTTACTCATTTCCTTATGTTACATGTGATAATTCATAATTCTGACACATTAGCAATCTTCTACCAGGAATCATGGTAACGGGAGGGAGCAGAACCAAAGAGGTTCACAGCCTAACCGTCCAGCTATCACTGGTATTACATCTTACGATTTGTCCGCATTGTCCTTTTGTACCTATAAACCATGTCTCAAGTATACGTTTCTGGACAGGCTCCCAGCCAGCACGAGCACCTGCTGGAGGGTATACTCACCCTCTCTGCACTACCTGTAACCGTAGGCACCCAGGGCTATGTCGCCGCGACAGTGACGCTTGCTTCAAGTGTGGCCTTACTGGTCATCGCATGAAGGACTGCCGCAAGGGCGAGATAGGGGGCACATCTGGACATGCTGATTCCAAGCCACCTCCTACTAGTGGATGGGTGTACATGACTTCTCGCGACCAGGCCAACAAGTCTACAAGTACCATCACTGGAATCTTGTATATGTATGGTCAAGCTGCATGTGTTTTATTTAACACGGGTGCTACTCACTCAGTCATTTCTACTGCTTATGCCAAGAATGTTAGGATATCCCCTATGCCATTAGAGAATGTACTAAATATTTCCACACCTTTAAGAGACTCTGTACGCATAACTCATGGGTACAAGATCCTTCCCCTAGAGTTTGACGACAAGATTCGTCCGATTGACGCACTTCCACTAGATATGTGTGATTTTGACATGATATTAGGCATGGACTGGCTATCCAAACATCACGCCACCATAGACTGCCATACATATCGGGTCATCTTCGGTGATGTAAATGCACCAGAGTACATTCACAACGGGTTCGTACCCGGAAGGTCTGTACAAATCATATCGACCTTGAAAGCACGTGCACTACTGTCACATGGTTGTGAGGGCTATCTTGATACTGTTCATGATTTGGAGGCTAAAGCTCCATCTATCCAGAATCAGCCGATTGTGTCAGAATTCTCAGACATGTTTCCAGAAGAACTCCCGGGCATACCACCTGCTCGTGAAGTAGAGTTTAATATTGAGCTCGTCCCAGGAGCTGAGCCAATATCCAAATCTCCTTATCGCATGGCTCCCATAGAGCTGAAGGAGTTAAAGGAACAACTTCAGGAGCTGTTAGAACGCGGTTTCATTCGACCTAGTGCTTCTCCATGGGGCGCACCTGTTCTGTTCGTAAAAAAGAAGGATGACAACATGCGTCTGTGCATAGATTATCGTGAGCTTAACGAGATCACCATCAGGAATAGATATCCGCTGACACGCATTGACGACTTGTTTGACCAACTCCAAGGGGCCAAACATTTCTCCAAGATTGATCCGAGGTCGGGCTATCATCAGTTACAGGTTAAGGAGCAGGACATCGCCAAGACTGCTTTCCGTATACGTTATGGGCACTACGAGTTTGTAGTCATGCCTTTTGGCCTTACCAATGCTCCAGCTGTTTTCATGGATCTGATGAACCGTATCTTCCATGAGTTCCTGGACAAGTTCGTCATTGTCTTCATTGACGACATCCTTATTTTCTCTAAGTCAAAGGAGGAACACGAAGACCATCTTCGTACAGTACTACAGATAGTTCGCTAGAAGCAGTTGTATTCCAAATTCTCCAAGTGTGAGTTCTGGTTAGACAAGGTGGCGTTCTTAGGTCACATTGTATCAGCAGAAGGAATCACCATGGATCCAACGAAGGTTGAGGCTATTACCAAGTGGCCAAGGCCGACATTAGCGACTGAAGTTTGCAGTTTCCTAGGCTTAGCTGGTTACTACCGTAGGTTCGTAGAGAACTTTCCCATTTTGAACTGCCATTGACCAAACTAATGCGGAAAGGGGAGAAATTCGTCTAGACTAAAGAAAGAGAGAAGAGCTTTGAAGACCTAAAGCAGAAGTTAGTATCAGCAACGATTCTTACTCTCCCATCTGGTACAGGTGGATTTCAAATCTATAGTGATGCTTCAGGGAAGGGCCTTGGCTGTGTTCTCATGCAACATGGGAAAGTGATTGCGTACGCTTCACGGCAGCTTAAGCCTTATGAGGAAAATTACCCTACGCATGACTTGGAACTTGCAGCAGTCGTGTTTGCATTGAAGATATGGAGGCACTACTTGTATGGAGAATCATGTGATATCTTCACAGACCACAAGAGCCTGAAGTACATCTTCTCTCAACGTGAACTGAATATGAGACAGAGGAGATGGTTAGAGCTGTTGAAGGATTATGACATTAATCTGCAGTATCATCCCGGTAATGCGAATGTAGTGGCAGATGCACTTAGTAGAAAGTCCGGTATGATAAACGACATTAAAATTGAGGAGGAAATTATAAGAGACTTAGAGCGACTAGACATCGAGATCATGGTACGTGGACAGCACGATTATTGGGCTAATCTTAGAGTAGAACCTGAGTTACACTCTAGGATCAAGGAAGCTCAAAAGGATGATGGTGAAATTTGGGCGACCATTCAGAACTTAGAACAGCAGACGGAGTTTCGGTTGGATGACGATGGTATCTAATGGCAGGGCACCACACTTTGTGTTCCTGATGATCTAACACTCAGGGGAGCGTTGTTAGCTGAAGCTCATAGCTCCCCATTCTCCATTCATCCTGGTTCGACCAAGATGTACCACGACATCAAGCAATACTTTTGGTGGAGTGGTATGAAACTGGATGTTGCTACTTACGTCTCTAAATGTCTTACATGCCAGCAGGTTAAGATCGAGCATTAGCGGTCTAGTGGTTTACTACAACCGTTAGACATTCCAGAGTGGAAATAGGACAAGATCACCATGGATTTTGTTACCGGTCTTTCGCAGACAAAGAGGAGGCATGATGCGATTTGGGTTGTCGTTGATCGACTTACTAAGTCAACTCGTTTCTTACCGATCCGCAAGGATGATCCGGTCAGCAAACTCGCCGAAACTTACAAGAAGGAGATCATGAGACTTCATGGTACTCCATCCAACATCGTCTCGGACAGAGATCCTCGTTTCACTTCTCGATTTTGGAGGAGTCTACAGAAAGATTGGGGTACAAAACTTAAGCTTAGCACGACTTTTCATCCTTAAACAGACGGGCAATCAGAGCGAACAATTAAGACATTAGAAGATATGTTGAGGTCATGTGCGTTGGAATGGACAGGAGATTGGGACGATTACATCTGTTTGGTAGAGTTTGTATAAAACAACAGTTGGCAAGCCAGCATTAAGTGTGATCTATTCAAGATGTTGTATGGCAGGAAGTGTCGCGCCCCAATCTGCTGGGATCAGGTTGGTGAGAGAACACTTGAAGGACCAGAAATGATAGAGTTGACCAACGAGAAGGTCGTTGTAGCTAAGCAGAAATTGCAAGAGGCACGTTCACGTCAAAAGAGTTATGCCGACAAGCATCGTAGGGACTTACATTTTAATGTGGGAGATCCCATCTTTCTTAAGGTATCGCCGACACGTGGTGTTAGACATTTTAGAATCAAAGGGAAGCTTAGTCCTCGATTCATCGGACCGTTTGATGTCATCGAGCGAGTCGGTGAAGTATCTTATCGTTTAGCGTTACCTCTGCAGCTTTCTCACGTTCATGACGTTTTCCGTGTGTCCTTACTCAGAGGGTACAAGTATCATCCCCTTCACATGGTTTAGTATCCACTAGAACAGATTCATGAAGATCTTACCTTCATAGAGGAACCCGAACGAGTTCTTGACAGGCAAGAACGAGTCATAAGGAAGAAGACGGTTCCATTGGTTAAAATCCTTTGGAGGGATCATACCGAGCGGGAAGCCACTTGGGAAACAGAGGAGTCTATCCGGGCTTGTTACCCTCATTTCATATTTTGAATTCGAGTATGTTCCTCTTTCAGTTTATTTTATCTATAATTCGGGGACGAATCATTCTTTTTAGGGGGGAAGAGTTGTAAAACTCGCATGCTTTTACCATGAATAGTACCCTTAATAAACGTACATACATATTAAAACTTTCCTTTTATAGCATGAACACGTGTCACGATTAGAAATTTACAGAAGTTATGTACGTATAATTACACGATAAGCATTAAGTACGTGTTAGTACACGATAATTATCATCAATAATAATTATAATCACGAACATGAAATCATGAACGTAAGAATCACGAACATATAGTTACGTATTTACGTATATTATTAAGACGATTAATATCGTTGCGTACAAGTATTTATAATAACACGAATAATTAATAATAACGTAACACGTAAACACGGACACACGAGCATGTATTATTTTAGACACGAGAAAGGAGTTGGGTTTCCCTTGTGGGCCCTACAAGCCGCGACACCAAGAGAGAAGGGGGCCCAGCCCATGTTTAGATTTATTAAAATAACAAAAAGGGGAAATAATACATTACAAAGTTTTCACAAAAACTGTAAAAAACCCTACCTCTTGTCTCTCTTGGCCGACGACAACACAAACACCAAAGGAGGTGTTTGATTTGATTTTTGTTCAAGAAATTCTAGGAGTGTGTTCGTGTAATCGTTCTCCATTTATTCCACGCGTTTGGTAATCCGTAAAACATTTCTTTTTAATTTTCTTTAAGTTTATTATGAACACATGATCATGGGGATTAATAAACAAGAATTAAAACATCTATAATCATGGTGGGTAAATTAAAAAGGGTTGTTTTCAGGTTTGGTTGTTTTGGCCGCCACACAAACCGAGAGCCCCATGGCTCTCGGCATCGTTTGGTTCGCACCACCAACTGAGACATATGTCTCGGCGGTGTTGGGGTTCGGTCGACAGCAGGACAAGGCACCCCAACATGCGTCGGGGTGTCCTTGTGGTGTTGGTTGGGTCTCGGTAGCAGCAGCCCACCACGGGCACACAGCCTGTGGCAGTTGGGGTCAAGTAGGGGGAACACCGCACGCAGCAGCGGGTAACCACCGGCACACAGCCGGTGGGAACTCCACTGCTAGCAGCGGCTAGCCGAGAAACAAAGACCACCGGCAGCAGCCGGTGGCAAAATAAAGAAAGCAGGGGCAACCGGCTTAGCCGGTTTGCCACTGTTTTTGGGGTGTTTGGTTCGGACCAGTTCACGGGTTTTCACGGGTCCGGTTCACGACATGTTTAATTAAATACATGGTCCGGTTCATGACTAAAATATGTACAAGTATTTTTATTATACAAGTATTTATTTTAACAAGTTAATTAAATTAATTTAACATGGCATATAATTAATTTAATTAAATCATGAAACTTAGGTTAGTTATTATTTATTTAATAATACATGTTATAACCTAAGTATTTAATTATTTAATTTTAGGCTATAGTATTAATTAATTATTAGAAACATGGAATATAATTAATTAATAATCATGACTTAGGTTATTATTAATATAGTATTAATACATGTTTTAACCTAAGTATTTTTATACACTTTAATTTAATTAAATCATACTAATATTTATATAAATCATATAATCTATAGTTTATTTAATTAACAGGATATTATTAATAACTATACTATAGCTACATGACTTATGATCTTAATTCAGCTTAATTCTAAATATGGAAACTTTCTAATTCAGAAAACTTACTATTTTTGGAAACTTTCTATTTTTAGAAACTGATCTATTTTAAGAAGTTAATCTATTTTTGGAAACTTTCTATTTTTGGAAACTTTATATTTTTGGAAACTTTCTATTTTAGGAAACCTGCTATTTTTAGGAAGTTACTTATTATTACACAACAAGTATAATAATACAAGAAATACAAGTAATACTTAATCAGAATATACATAATGCATGATAAACACAGCATAACGTCAAATCAGTAAAACAAGACATAAACATATAAAACAAGTTAATACACGATATAAAATCAGTTACGTACTCAGTAATCAGAATACTTATACACGTATACTATTTATGTAGCATTAGTGAGATCAAAATAGGACTCTCTTCTGTTCGTCTTCTTCGTTCACTGGACATAAGGTATGGATTTCCCGTCCCTTAAGTATGGACATTCTTTCCTTATTAGGATTTCCTGTTTGCAGCTAACTGTTTTCCCAGTATTTGTTTTATATGTTTGATACTCATGTTAGATTAAGAGCCTAAGACATATATGTAGAAACTAGAAGGGGGGGGGGGGTTGAATAGTTTCTTATATTTACTTGTTAAAATGTGGTTTCCAAAAATCCTTTTTCAAAAACTTAGGCTTGAGGAAATATGTGAAATCTTCTTATGCACAATATGAACAATGATAGTGTAACTAAACTAATACTAACAAAAATATATCCACAAAGAATAAAGAATGATAGTGTAACTAATCTAGTACTAACACATGTATATGCATAAAGAACAAAGAATGTAAAGAGTTAAGGGTAAAGAAAGATCAAACCGAACACTAAGGATTTATAGTGGTTGGACAACGAAGCTCACTCCTCGTTCCTACTCCACTCCTCGAGTACTCCTTACTCGAGAGTTCACTACACAACAAGCTCCTTATGGTGGAGAAAACCGTACACGTCGCTTAACCAATTTCCGACTCTAAGCTAAAAGTCGAGCCCTAATCGTATTTAGGACCAATCTACACAACTATACTTAGTACATACACAACTTCCAAATAGACACAACTACTTGGATCTTCACAACTATGACACAACTACAAGTATATAAAATTAGATCTTCAATGGATCTTTGGTGGTGGACTCAACACTTCACTAGGATAGTGTTCTTCTCTTTGCACTTGGAGAGGAAGGGATGGAAGAACAAGATTCACTTCTTAAACAAGTAATAATCAAACAAATGATCAAAGATTTGAGTGATTAAAGAAGAGGTTTGAATATGGAAATAAATGTGCAAAAGAGGTGAGGTGAAAAGCTGAGAATGGTCCACTATTTATAGGACAAAGGAGCCAACGGCTATATCTGCCCGCGGTACCTTATCTTAGCCCGCGGTACCTTATCGATAAGGTACCCCCTAGGAGCTAAGGTACCGCCGGACTAGACTCCGCTCCTTTTTGTCCTTTAGTGGTGGAGATCTTATTTGGATATAAAAAATATCCTGAAAGGATATTCTTAACCAAATAAGAATATGCCATTTTCAATTTTCAAATAATTAATTTAATAAAACATTTTCTTAAAAAGAAAGTTTAATAAAAACTTGTCACACTTAATAAAAAGTGAGTTTTAAGAAAAGATTAAATCACTTGATCACTTGATTAAGGTTAGTACTTGTTTATCCATACCTTAAGTGAAAATGGGTAAAATGAAAAATACTTGAACTCAAGAATTCGTTTTTCGTTGTTTTCGTAAATGCTTGTTTTTACATATTGTCGTAATCAAAACTAAGCGAGACCGAAAAATGCAAGTAACGTTTTTAGTCATTATTGCATTAACAATCTCCCCATTTTTGATTCCGACAATACATAAACTCAATCACACAAAAACAAGATTTTCGAAGACGAGTTTATTCATTTCTCCCCCTTTGTCGAAGCAAAAAGGTTGCGTAAGCCGGTGTTGAAGAAACGGACTTTGTAAAGACTCCCCCTTGGTGCTTACTCCCCCTAGCTTGGGGCACCGAGGAATCGAGATATGGTGACAAGCTACATAGAAGGGTTAGTTGAACAAAAGAAACAACCAACAATATATAGCAATAGGTCACATAAAAAAAATTAAAAAAGAAGAAAACACAAAGACAAAGATCCAAGATAGGTTACTAAAAGAACATCATACAAAGAAGTATGGAAAAAGAAACAAGCCAAAAGCATAAATCTAATCCTATTTATTCTAGAATTCTAAGATTTGCTTGAATTTGGTGTCTTGTGGATAAGCAACCAATGCTTATATGAAAGACAAGGTAATAGCAGAGGGTGGTGGTGGTGGCTTGTTGGAGATATCATAATCAAAGTGAAGAGGAAGCTTGATTAAGAGACTCTTGATGTAGCTCAACTCCTCATAGATGTGTGCCATAGCAAGATGTTGATATTGACAACAATGACAATATGTTCCATGGTGCATGACATTATCATGAGAAGGAGGAAGAACACTAAAGGGTGGTGGTGGAAGAAAAGATGTTCCACAATCAACATTCTTGGTAGGAGACATGTGATTAAGAGTGTTCTTGGGTGGGTTTGGATTGAAAGCAATTGGAGAAAATGGAGGAGATTCAAGGCTTTCATTGGGAGAATAAGACATTTTGGATGTGAAGTAATGCAAAATGCTTATGGTTTAAATAGGGAAGGCTTAGGGTATTTTTGGGGTGGTCAAAGGGTTTGAAACAAAGATTCTCAAAAACGTTGGAGCAAATCTGGAGTTTCAGACAAAAACCCGAAAAAGGAAGGCCACTGTAGGCGGTTCCTTATCTAGGGTGGCGGTACCTTATCAATAAGGTACCGCGGTTCACATATGGAACCGCCTGCAGAAGCAGGGTTTGGTGTTTGGAGGAAGATTTTTCAGCAAATCTTATTTTTCTAGTCTAACTTATCATAGGGATATGCTTAAAAGCAAAGATAGACAAAGAAAACATATGCAAACTAACCAAGTAGAGATTTGACCAAAATACATGGATTAAAAAATCGATGTAGGAGGTGTGTAAGACAAGACCTTAAGTCATGACACAATGATCCTCCATGATTCTATCTTGTTCTTGCTATGTTTGAAAGAATCATACATATGAATTATGTAAGCTCTAGATTAATAGCGAGAATCTATGAAAAATCGTTTTTAGATTGAATTAACAATGTCAAATGAATTTCTCAACCATTTTCGAAAGAGACTTTGAGA
The DNA here is from genome assembly GCA_025667525.1 of Glebionis coronaria. Taxonomy (NCBI): domain Eukaryota; kingdom Viridiplantae; phylum Streptophyta; class Magnoliopsida; order Asterales; family Asteraceae; genus Glebionis; species Glebionis coronaria. Next base: position 381,229,360 of record CM046875.1, read on the forward strand.
ATTTTGAAAAGGAGAGGAGAAGATTTTTCAAAGGGAGTTTAAAAGACTCAAGGACTCAAAGTGGGAAAAAAACACACAAGAAGAAAAGAATTTAAGGAAGATGTTCCATTAATCCTAGACCTAGACGTAAGTAATTAAATGGTTCCCTCTTAAGTGGCTTAGTGAAGATATCGGCTAAGTTGTCCTCGGAGGGCACCTTTTCAATAGTAATGTTCCCCTTTTGAACATTATCCCTAAGGAAATGGTGTCTAATTTCTATGTGTTTGGTTCGCGAATGTTGCACGGGATTCTTGCTTAGGTCTATAGCGCCTTTATTATCACACATGATGGGAACATCATCAAGAGAAATCCCGTAATCAACAAGCGCTTGTTTCATCCATAGAGCTTGTTGGCATGCTTTTCCGGCACTTACATACTCGGCTTCCGTGGTGGATATCACAAGAGCGGTTTGTTTCTTGGAGAACCAAGAAGTTAAACAACAACCCATGAAGGTACAAACTCCACTAGTGCTTTTCCGGTCCACATAGTCTCCCGCATGATCCGAGTCCGCGTAGACAATGGTTTCTACGCCGGTCCCTTTAGGATACCATAATCCTAAATGTATAGTGCCTTTAATGTATCAGAAGATACCTTTAACCGCTTCAAGGTGAGAGGTTTTGGGAGCCTCTTGGAAGCGAGCACAAAGGCAAACACTAAACATGATATCCGGTCGACTTGCCGTTAGGTACAACAAACTACCAATCATACCTCTATATTTGGTGTTGTCTACCGACTCACAATCATCATCTACGGTGAGTTTAGTATCCGAGGCCATAGGGGTCTTCATTGGTCTAGATTCTTCTAATCCAAATTTCTTTAGCATTTCTTTAGCGTACTTAGATTGACTAAAGAAAATACCATCATCCATTTGTTTAATTTGGAGTCCTAAAAAGAAGTTAAGTTCTCCTATCATACTCATTTCAAACTCATCATGCATGATTTTGGCAAAGTCATCACACAATTCTTGACAAGTTGAGCCAAATATAATGTCATCAACATATATTTGTACGATTATGAGGTGAGGACCTTTCTTCTTTGTAAAGAGTGTATTGTCTACCATTCCCATGGTATACTCATGTTTAACAAGAAACGCTTTAAGTCTATCATACCAAGCTTTGGGTGCTTGTTTGAGTCCATAAAGTGCTTTCTTAAGCTTGTAAACATGGTCTGGTTTCTCAAAATCAATGAAGCCGGGAGGTTGAGCCACATATACCTACTCATTGATCAAACCGTTAAGAAATGCACTCTTTACATCCATTTGTTGAAGCTTAAAATCTAAGGCACAAGCGTAGGCTAAAAGGATTCTAATTGATTCTAATCTAGCTACAGGTGCATATGTCTAGTCATAATCAATCCCTTCTTGTTTATTATAGCCTTGAGCTACAAGTCTAGCCTTGTTACGAGACACAACACAATTCTCATCTAGCTTATTCCTAAATACCCATTTGGTTCCTATAATGGTAGAACTTTCTAGGTGGAGGAACAAGTTCCCAAACATCATTGGCAACGAATTGATTCAATTCTTCTTGCATCACAATGACCCAACTCTCATCCGTCAAAGCTTCTTTAACATTCTTTGATTCAATCAAGGAGACAAAACAAAAGAAGTTGCTTTAGTTTTGGACTTGAGATCTTAGGGTCCTTTGGTTTAAGTCACCAATGACATTATTGAGAGTATGATCCCTAGACTCCTTAATGTTTACTTCCTTTTCAACACTAAGGTCTTCAACTCCTATTTTTCTAACCTCTTTGGCTTTAACTACTTCTAATTCATCCAAGTCATCATCAACCAATGGTGGTGTCTTGGGTGAAGGAGGGGTATCATCAAAGGTTACGTTGAGTGATTCTTCAATAACCCCCGTGGTTCTATTTAGGACTATGTAGGCTTTACTAGTTTGGGAATAACCTAAAAGGATACCTTCGTAAGACTTTGGGTCAAACTTGGTAAGGTAGTCTTTGGTGTTGAGGATAAAGAACTTGCTTCCAAACACCCTAAAGTATTCTAATGAGGGTTTCTTACCTTTAAGAATCTCATAGGGGGTCTTTCCTAGGAAAGGTCGAATAAGAATTCGGTTGAGAATATAAGTCGATGTGTCCACGACATTGCACCAAAACTTTTGAGGCAAAGATTGCTCGTTTAACATCGTCCTACTCATCTCTTGGAGAGTCCTATTCTTCCTTTCAACTACCCCATTTGATTGTGGAGTGCGAGGAGCCGAGAAGTTATGGGTAATACCATGAGCTTCACAAAAGGCACCAAATTGCACTTCATTATCAAATTCCCTACCATATCTGTCCTAATAGAAACAATTGAACATCCTAGTTGATTTTGAATTCTTCGACTAAAGATTTCGAAGTGATCGAAAGCTTCATTCTTAGATGCCAAAAATCTAGTCCAAGTGAATCTAGAATAGTCATCAACTATAACTAGGGTATAAAGGTTACCTCCATAACTCCGTATGGCGGAAGGTCCAAAGATATCCATATGTAGGAGCTCTAAGCACCGAGAGGTCGAAACCAAATTCTTGGCTTTGTGACTTGAGTGAACTTGCTTTCCAACTTTGCAAGCATCACAAAAGTGACTATCAAACTTAATCTTAGGGAGGTGTCTTACCAACTCCTTAGAGACTAAAGATTGAATTAAACGCATATTAGCGTGACCTAATATCCTATGCCAAAGAGTAGAACTATCATCTATAGTCGCAAGACATATGTTGTCTTTTGACTTCTTATTAACCTTCATGACATAAAGCCCATGCTTTCTAACACCTTTTTCAATGACTTTTCCATCTTTTACGATTTCACTGTCATGTTCCGAAAAGATGACCTTACACTTATTGTAAAACCCGCATGCTTTTACCATGAATAGTGCCCTTAAGATCGTACGTCCTAGATTAAAACTTACCTCATGTAGTATTGATCACATTCATGTGCTAATAATCAAGCAAGTGCATACGTGTATGACATGACAAGTATCGATTACGTACGAACTCATGATAAACAGTTAATAATATATCACGTGAACATAATTAAATCATGAACACCATTTAAAATACTAACTAAAATAATTACGTAAATACTTATAATATATTTACGAGCGTTAAGTTTACGATAAACGACACGTTACATTAAACAGAAACACTTTAAACACGAGCACGTTTAACCACGAACGAACACGAAACATCGGGACACGAGAAAGGTACGGGTACCCCATGTGGGGCCCCCATACCCACGGCACACATATGAGAAATGGGCTTAGCCCATGGACTTTACAAGTAAAGGGGGGTAAAGTGTTAAACATGTTTTCACTTTTCACTTTCAAGAAAATAAACAAAAACCCTAAAAGAGTTTTTCTCCTCTCCTTTTTGCTCTCTTTGTGCCGCCACCTAAACACCACCACTATAGGGTGTTTGTTTGATTTTGATCTTAAAAACAAGTGTTAGAATACGTGTTTGTTCATCCTTTTTCCAAGCTACATAGTGGTATACCTTTCTAACCCTTCTTTTAATTCTTTTTAATTCTTTTAATCTTTGATTATTTTCATGAACATGTTATTATTTTTCTTATGAAAACAAGGTAATTAATCATTGATCTAACATGTTTTGGTATTAATTAAAATCAAAGAATGGTTTATAAGGGTGTTTGTTTTTGGCCGCCTAGCAAACAAACCCGAGGGGGGGTTTGGTTTGCTATTGCCGCCACCACCAAGACCACAATTGGTCTTGGTTGGCTCATGTGGGACCCACGGCAGCAAGGGGACACGTGTGCCCCGGGTTTGGCCCGGGGTACGGTGTCGAATTCATACCGATTCATGGTTCGTTGGTTAAAATCATGATCTATGTTACATGTAATTTTTATGAATCATGAACTTAGGATATAATTAATTAATAACATGAAATATTAATTAAATCATGACTTAGGTTATTTTAATTATTAGTTTATCATGACATTAATTTAACCTAAGTATTTTATGTTATAAGTTATAATTAATTAATTATTAAAACATGCCTATAATTAATTAATTTAGACATGACTTAGGTTATATTATTATTAATAATAATACACATTTTAACCTAAGTATTTTCATTTCATTTTAATTAAAACATGTTACACTTTAATTAAAATGCTTAACCTATAGTTTAATTAAAATACATGAAATAATAATTAAACTATACACTATATCATATGACTTAAGAATAAGCTTATAACACTTAGACTTATATGTCAGCTTATGAAATCAGCTTAATTCTAATTATGGAAACTTCTATTTATAGAAACTTAATTAAATAAGGCAACTAATCTAATTATGGAAACCTTCTATATATGGAAATCAATCTATTTCAGGCAGCTAATCTAATTATGGAAACCTTCTATATATGGAAACTTATTTAATTAAGGCAGCTGATCTATTTTTGGAAACTTTCTATTTTTAGAAACTAATCTATTTTAGGCAGTAAATTCTATTTTTGGAAACTTTCTATTTTTGGAAACTTTCTATTTTTGGAAACTTTCTATTTTTGGTAACTTTCTATTTTTGGAAACTTTCTATTTTTGGAAACTTTCTATTTTTGGAAACTTTATATTTTTGGAAACCTGCTATTTTTGGAAAGTTACTTATTATTACACAGTAATTATAATAATACATGAAACACCAGTAATACTTAATCAGATTAATCGGAATACTAGATAAACACAGTTTAAGGCTTTAAACAGTGAACCATGACCTAAAACATACCAAATCAGCTATAATGAGACCCAGAACCCAGTACGTAATCAGTGAATCGATACTTATACACGTGTGTATTCATGTAGCGTTAGTGATCCAGAAGTAGGAGTCTTTCTTCCGTTCATTCACTGGACTTGAGGTACGGATTCCCGTCCTTTCAGTATGGACATTCCTTCCTTATTAGGATTTCCCCGTATGCAGCCAACTGTTTTCCCCAGCATTTGTTTTATTGTTTTGAACTGCTTATGTTAATTTAGCATAAACTATAGCCATATACAAGCATGACCAGTTTCACCTAGTTATGGAGGTACCATAACCATAGCATTGGAGGCACCGATGTTATGACTTCCCCACGGCTGAGTGATTGCTCGTGGCGTCCCTTTTTAGTTTGGCCATATTATTATATCAGGTGGGGCGTATGGGTGCATCCTAGTTACATGTTTTATTCAGTTTATCATGGTGAATGTGGTGTGTGCCTTGCACCCTTCACAAGGAGCTGATCCCTCCTACCCAAATCAGTATATTGATTAGAGGCATCCCCTCTAATCAGCATGATGAGGTCACCCCTCCAAGTATTCATGCACGTGACCTTTTCATGACCTATATGGGCTATGGTATATATATGTTAAAACAGTTTTCACAGGTTAAACATAAGGCTTTTCAAACTATAAAACCAGTTTTCATGATACTTAACCAGTTTACTCAGTACTTAGTCTTCCGCTGTTATATGTTGCATGCTTATCCTATATCATGCTTTATTGTACATCCGTGCACTGAGCGTCTTGCTCAGCCGTTTTCCTTTTCATGTTCCCAAAACGGCAGGTACTCAGGGACGCTCGTATATTTCAAACGTAGGTGCATATGGACTGGAAGCTTTACTGTCTTTCTTTACTTTATGCCTTTCCTTTACTTTGATACAGTTGCTATGGACATTGTTTCGTCCTTTCCTTTTTACAGTATTTATGTTTGTGTGTGATGAGCTTTACTTTGGGATACCGATGTTTGATTCCGGTATTTCCCTTTTATGGTTGAATAATGCTTAGACATTTATCCTTGTATGCTTTGATGACACGCCATGATTAGGCGTAATATTCCATTTCCAAAATGGGGTGTTACAATTATGGTATCAGAGCCAAGGTTTCGACCTGTAGGCTCTCAAATATGACCTGTGATTAGTGGGTAGTCACTACGGTCTTCCTAGAACTGACAGTTGTTTTCATGCATTCATCATTTTTAAGCATACATATACATGTCATTGTTACAGGGTTTTTGACTAAGTAATGGTTGGTACAGGACTGGCCCTATTTAGTCGCATGTGTTTTATCGAAACTTTTAGATTTGGGACCGACCCATAGGCGTCCCCTCGATATGTCTTTTATTTTGAGTGAACCGACCTAAGGCGTTCACTCTCGAGCATCAAAAATTTTCATAAAACTGCATCATGTATTCATACAAATATTTTCTTGCATAAAATTTTTCTCGTGAAATTTTGGCATAAATATTTTTTTTATATTTTATGTTTGAACTGTTAATCATATGTTTTATGCTATACTGTCAGATGGCAAACACAGACAAACTCTGGGAGTTATTTGAAAACATGGAGGCTGAAAGGCAAGACGCCATTCTTCATGACGACGAATATCCTCCCCCACCTGTCATTTTTCCTATGGAAGGAAGTAATCGACTCATGAGGGAATACTACGCCATGAGACAGAGACCCGACGAAAATTGTGGTCAGTTCATGCAGAGGTTCCTCGGGTACACAGCTGTCCTGAGGGCATCCGCAGGCACCACCGAAGAACAAGCACTACATTTTCGTTGGGGCCTTAACCCAAGGATTGCCAATAATTTATCAGATGCCCCGTTGGATACTGTGGCACAAGTGGCTTATGCAGCAAGAAAGCTTGAGATGTTGCAGGAACGCGATGAGTTCGGGGAAGCTGAAAGACCCGATAAGAGGTAAAACATTTCATGTTCTAGCGTTAACCAGACCGCATCCTATCGTTATATGTTCTATAATCATCTCTTAAACTGTATCTTCCAGGCAGAAAACTGGGGACCGGTCTCAGCCGGCTACTCAGCAGCAGCCCAATCAGCCCAAAGGAAACGGTCACTCTAACGACCGTTCTGTTGTGGAAAGGCGCAGCGGTAATGACAATTACCGTAACAATGCGGGACAATCCAACAACAACAGGTCCTACTATTTACGCATCTTCTTATGATTTCATGTTATGTCTCTCATGCTGACACTATATTAATCTCTACCAGGAACCACGGTAACGGAAGGGACCAGAACCACAGGGGTTCTCAGCCCAACCGTTTAGCTAACACTGGTAAACATCTTATGACGCTTACGTCCTATACTCGTGCATATACTTTATTCTTAACACGTATTGTCATCAGCAGGCCCTCAGCAAGCAAGGACTCCTGCTGGAGGATTTACTCATCCTCTTTGCAGCACCTGCCATCGCAGACACCCTGGGCCATGTCGTCGTGACTCCGACGCGTGCTACAAGTGCGGCCTCCCTGGCCATCGTATGAGAGATTGCCGTAAGGGTGAAATGGAGGGTACTTCGGGTCATGCTGATACTAAACCGCCTCCTACCACTGGGCGTGTCTATACGACATCGCGAGATCAGGCAAACAAATCTACAGGTACCATTACTGGAATTTTGTATATGTACGGCCAGGCTGCATGTGTTCTTTTCGACACGGGTGCCACTCATTCAGTTGTTTCCACTACTTATGCTAAGAACATCAGGACACTTCCCTTGCCACTAGAAAATAAGCTTACCATTTCCACGCCTCTGAGGGACTCTGTATTAATAACTCATGTATACAAGAGTCTTCCTCTAGAGTTTGACGATAAAGTTCGTGCAGTAGATGCACTTCCCCTAGACATGATGGAGTTCGATATGATTCTCGGCATGGATTGGCTATCCAAGCACCATGCTACAATAGACTGCCACTCTTATCGAGTGATCTTCGGCGACATTAATGCACCAGAGTACATCCATAACGGGTTCATACCCGGACGGTCTGTACAAGTCATATCTACCTTGCAAGCACGTGCATTACTGTCACATGGCTGCGAAGGTTATCTCGCTACGGTTCATGACATGGATGCTGAATCCCCATCGATTCAGGATCAACCAGTAGTTTCGGAATTTCAAGACGTCTTCCCAGATGAACTTCCAGGCATACCACCTGCAAGAGAAGTGGAGTTCAACATCGACCTTGTTCCAGGAGCTGAGCCAATCTCTAAGGCTCCGTATCGTATGGCTCCCATAGAGCTAAAAGAACTGAAGGACCAATTGCAGGAACTTCTTGAACGAGGGTTCATTAGACCGAGCGCATCTCCATGGGGCGCACCGGTCTTGTTCGTTAAGAAGAAGGACGGCAGCATGCGACTTTGCATTGACTACCGTGAACTTAATAAGATTACCATCCACAACAGATATCCACTGCCACGTATAGACGATCTGTTTGACCAACTTCAAGGAGCCAAACACTTCTCAAAGATCGATCTAAGGTCAGGCTACCATCAGCTAAGGGTTAAAGAGCAGGATATTGCCAAGACTGCTTTTCGTACCCGCTATGGCCATTATGAGTTTGTGGTCATGCCATTCGGCCTGACTAACGCTCCAGCAGTATTCATGGATCTGATGAACAGAATCTTCCATGAATTCCTTGATAAATTTGTCATTGTATTCATCGATGACATCTTGATATTCTCAAAGTCCACGGAGGAACACGAAGATCATCTCCGTACTGTACTACAGATTCTTCGTCAGAAGCAGCTGTATGCGAAATTCTCCAAGTGTGAGTTCTGGTTAAACAAGGTGGCATTCTTAGGTCACATTGTATCAGCAGAAGGGATCACTATGGACCCAGCGAAGGTTGAGGCTATCACTAAATGGCCAAGACCAACATCAGCGACAGAAATCCGCAGTTTCTTAGGCTTAGCTGGATATTATCGAAGATTCGTGGAGAACTTTTCCCGCCTGGCATTGCCTCTCACCAAACTGATGCGAAAAGGAGAGAAATTCGTCTGGACGGAAGGACGAGAGAAGAGCTTCGAAGACCTAAAGCAGAAGTTAGTATCTGCACCTATTCTTACTCTCCCATCTGGTACAGTTGGATTTCAGATCTATAGCGATGCATCGGGGAAGGGACTGGGCTGTGTTCTCATGCAACATGGGAAAGTGATCGCGTATGCTTCACGGCAGCTTAAGCCCTATGAAGAAAACTACCCTACGCATGACCTGGAACTTGCTGCAGTGGTGTTCGCATTGAAGATATGGAGGAATTACTTATACGGAGAATCATGCGACATTTTCACGGATCACAAGAGCTTGAAGTATATCTTCACACAGCGAGAATTGAACATGAGACAAAGGAGATGGTTGGAACTGTTGAAGGATTATGATATTAACCTACAGTATCATCCCGGGAAAGCTAATGTAGTAGCAGATGCACTCAGCAGAAAGTCCGGAATGATAAACGGCATTGAGATCAAGGAACAAAACATAAGGGACTTGGAGCGGCTTGACATTGAAATCATGGTACGTGGGCAGCACGGATACTGGGCGAATCTTAGAGTAGAACCTGAGTTACTGACTAGGATCAAGGAAGCGCAGAAGGATGATGGAGAGATTTGGGCGATAATTCAGAATTTGGAGAAGCAGACAGAATTCAGAATGGACGCAGACGGTATCATTTGGCAGGGCACGAGACTTTGTGTTCCTGACAATCAAGAACTCCGGGAAGCATTGTTAGCTGAAGCTCACAGCTCCCCATTTTCTATACATCCTGGGTCGACAAAAATGTACCATGACATCAGACAGCACTTTTGGTGGAGTGGTATGAAACAGGATGTAGCCACGCATGTCTCCAAATGTCTTACCTGCCAGCAGGTTAAGATTGAACATCAGCGATCTGGCGGTCTCCTTCAACCGTTGGATATTCCAGAGTGGAAGTGGGACAAAATCACCATGGATTTTGTTACCGGTCTTCCGCCTACCAAGAAAAAGCACGATGCTATCTGGGTCATCGTTGATCGACTCACCAAATCAGCTCATTTCTTACCGATACGCAAGGAAGATCCGGTAAGTAAACTCGCAGATACGTACAGAAGGGAGATCATGAGACTCCACGTCACTCCCTCCAACATCGTCTCAGACAGAGATCCTCGTTTCACGTCGCGATTCTGGAAAGGTCTGCAAAAAGCTTGGGGTACACAACTTAAGCTGAGCACAGCCTTTCATCCTCAAACGGACGGACAATCGGAGCGAACAATTCAGACATTGGAAGATATGTTAAGGTCGTGTGCGTTGGAATGGACAGGTGATTGGGACGATTACATCTGTTTAGTCGAGTTTGCATACAACAACAGCTGGCACGCAAGTATCAAATGTGCTCCTTTCGAAATGTTGTATGGCAGAAAGTGTCGCGCTCCAACTTGCTGGGATCAAGTGGGAGAGCGAACACTCGAAGGACCAGAGATTATAGAAATGACCAATGAGATGATTGAGGTAGCTAAACAGAAGCTGCAGGAAGCGCGTTCACGTCAAAAGAGTTACGCCGATAAGCATCGTAGGGACATACATTTTAATGTGGGAGATCACGTCTTCCTCAAGGTTTCGCCGGCACGTGGTGTTAAACGCTTCGGGATCAAGGGAAAACTCAGTCCTCGGTTCATCGGACCATTTGATATCGTTGAACGAATCGGCGAAGTATCTTACCGTTTGGCGTTACCTCCTCAGCTTTCGCACGTGCATAACGTGTTCCATGTGTCCTTACTCAGAGGGTACAATTATCATCCCCTTCACATGGTTCAGTATCCACTGGAACAGATACGTGAAGATCTCACGTTTATAGAAGAACCCGAGCGAGTACTCGACAGGCAAGAACGAGTCATGAGAAGGAAGACGATTCCTTTCGTCAAAATCCTTTGGAGGGACCATACCGAGCGGGAAGCCACTTGGGAAACAGAGGAGTCTATCCGGGCTTCTTACCCTCACTTCATATTTTGAGTTCGGGTATGTCACTTCTATTCAGCTTACTTTATCTATAATTCGGGGACAAATTATTCTTTTTAGGGGGGAAGAATTGTAAAACCCGCATGCTTTTACCATGAATAGTGCCCTTAAGATCGTACGTCCTAGATTAAAACTTACCTCATGTAGTATTGATCACATTCATGTGCTAATAATCAAGCAAGTGCATACGTGTATGACATGACAAGTATCGATTACGTACGAACTCATGATAAACAGTTAATAATATATCACGTGAACATAATTAAATCATGAACACCATTTAAAATACTAACTAAAATAATTACGTAAATACTTATAATATATTTACGAGCGTTAAGTTTACGATAAACGACACGTTACATTAAACAGAAACACTTTAAACACGAGCACGTTTAACCACGAACGAACACGAAACATCGGGACACGAGAAAGGTACGGGTACCCCATGTGGGGCCCCCATACCCACGGCACACATATGAGAAATGGGCTTAGCCCATGGACTTTACAAGTAAAGGGGGGTAAAGTGTTAAACATGTTTTCACTTTTCACTTTCAAGAAAATAAACAAAAACCCTAAAAGAGTTTTTCTCCTCTCCTTTTTGCTCTCTTTGTGCCGCCACCTAAACACCACCACTAGAGGGTGTTTGTTTGATTTTGATCTTAAAAACAAGTGTTAGAATACGTGTTTGTTCATCCTTTTTCCAAGCTACATAGTGGTATACCTTTCTAACCCTTCTTTTAATTCTTTTTAATTCTTTTAATCTTTGATTATTTTCATGAACATGTTATTATTTTTCTTATGAAAACAAGGTAATTAATCATTGATCTAACATGTTTTGGTATTAATTAAAATCAAAGAATGGTTTATAAGGGTGTTTGTTTTTGGCCGCCTAGCAAACAAACCCGAGGGGGGGTTTGGTTTGCTATTGCCGCCACCACCAAGACCACAATTGGTCTTGGTTGGCTCATGTGGGACCCACGGCAGCAAGGGGACACGTGTGCCCCGGGTTTGGCCCGGGGTACGGTGTCGAATTCATACCGATTCATGGTTCGTTGGTTAAAATCATGATCTATGTTACATGTAATTTTTATGAATCATGAACTTAGGATATAATTAATTAATAACATGAAATATTAATTAAATCATGACTTAGGTTATTTTAATTATTAGTTTATCATGACATTAATTTAACCTAAGTATTTTATGTTATAAGTTATAATTAATTAATTATTAAAACATGCCTATAATTAATTAATTTAGACATGACTTAGGTTATATTATTATTAATAATAATACACATTTTAACCTAAGTATTTTCATTTCATTTTAATTAAAACATGTTACACTTTAATTAAAATGGTTAACCTATAGTTTAATTAAAATACATGAAATAATAACTAAACTATACACTATATCATATGACTTAAGAATAAGCTTATAACACTTAGACTTATATGTTAGCTTATGAAATCAGCTTAATTCTAATTATGGAAACTTCTATTTATAGAAACTTAATTAAATAAGGCAACTAATCTAATTATGGAAACCTTCTATATATGGAAATCAATCTATTTCAGGCAGCTAATCTAATTATGGAAACCTTCTATATATGGAAACTTATTTAATTAAGGCAGCTGATCTATTTTTGGAAACTTTCTATTTTTAGAAACTAATCTATTTTAGGCAGTAAATTCTATTTTTGGAAACTTTCTATTTTTGGAAACTTTCTATTTTTGGAAACTTTCTATTTTTGGAAACTTTCTATTTTTGGTAACTTTCTATTTTTGGAAACTTTCTATTTTTGGAAACTTTCTATTTTTGGAAACTTTCTATTTTTGGAAACCTGCTATTTTTGGAAAGTTACTTATTATTACACAGTAATTATAATAATACATGAAACACCAGTAATACTTAATCAGATTAATCGGAATACTAGATAAACACAGTTTAAGGCTTTAAACAGTGAACCATGACCTAAAACATACCAAATCAGCTATAATGAGACCCAGAACCCAGTACGTAATCAGTGAATCGATACTTATACACGTGTGTATTCATGTAGCGTTAGTGATCCAGAAGTAGGAGTCTTTCTTCCGTTCATTCACTGGACTTGAGGTACGGATTCCCGTCCTTTCAGTATGGACATTCCTTCCTTATTAGGATTTCCCCGTATGCAGCCAACTGTTTTCCCCAGCATTTGTTTTATTGTTTTGAACTGCTTATGTTAATTTAGCATAAACTATAGCCATATACAAGCATGACCAGTTTCACCTAGTTATGGAGGTACCATAACCATAACATTGGAGGCACCGATGTTATGACTTCCCCACGGCGGAGTGATTGCTCGTGGCGTCCCTTTTCAGTTTGGCCATATTATTATATCAGGTGGGGCGTATGGGTGCATCCTAGTTACATGTTTTATTCAGTTTATCATGGTGAATGTGGTGTGTGCCTTGCACCCTTCACAAGGAGCTGATCCCTCCTACCCAAATCAGTATATTGATTAGAGGCATCCCCTCTAATCAGCATGATGAGGTCACCCCTCCAAGTATTCATGCACGTGACCTTTTCATGACCTATATGGGCTATGGTATATATATGTTAAAACAGTTTTCACAGGTTAAACATAAGGCTTTTCAAACTATAAAACCAGTTTTCATGATACTTAACCAGTTTACTCAGTACTTAGTCTTCCGCTGTTATATGTTGCATGCTTATCCTATATCATGCTTTATTGTACATCCGTGCACTGAGCGTCTTGCTCAGCCGTTTTCCTTTTCATGTTCCCAAAACGGCAGGTACTCAGGGACGCTCGTAGATTTCAAACGTAGGTGCATATGGACTGGAAGCTTTACTGTCTTTCTTTACTTTATGCCTTTCCTTTACTTTGATACAGTTGCTATGGACATTGTTTCGTCCTTTCCTTTTTACAGTATTTATGTTTGTGTGTGATGAGCTTTACTTTGGGATACCGATGTTTGATTCCGGTATTTCCCTTTTATGGTTGAATAATGCTTAGACATTTATCCTTGTATGCTTTGATGACACGCCATGATTAGGCGTAATATTCCATTTCCAAAATGGGGTGTTACACTTATTATCACAAATTTGACCTATACTTAAAAGGTTAAATCCTAAGTTATCTACGTGCTCAACATTTTCAATGGTCATGGAGTCAAGAGAAACCGTACCTTTGCCAATGATATTACCACGTAGACTACTAGCGAATGTGACGTTACCTCCATCATATGCTTTGTAATGCGAGAACAAACATCGATTACCCGTCATGTGTTTAGAACATCCACTATCCTTAATCCACTCATCGGGCTCCAAATCAATTCCCAAGCATATCTAGGTAACAACACACAAGATCAAACATTTGGTCCCCAATATCTCAAGGGTCCAAAATTGTTAGTTCCAAACATCCCTTGCATTTGGTTGGGATGCATGAATGAGGAGGGGATTCCCCATGGAGAACAAAATGGAGGAGGGTAGTAATTCATGTAACCATTTTGTTGTTCATTATTTCTCCTAGGTGTATTTGATCTAGGTTTAGAGTTATTATTATTCCTTCTAGGTGTTGGAGTTTTACTTCTAGGTCGTGAGTTGTTTTAATTATCTCTTCTAGGTGTTGTCGTTATACTTCTAGGCTTAGACTCATTTCGTACTCTAGGTGTAGTAGAGGATAGTCTAGATAAGCTTCTATTTCCCATGAGAGGTTTACTTAATGGCTTGTAGAACTTACCAATAGCATTGTCGTCAAGTATGGGTAATTTTACCTTATTAACAGTCAGATGCTTTAGTTTTTCATCTAACTTAGACTTTTCAGAAAGTTCAGGATTTTCACAAAATTCATCTTCTGGCCGCGGTACCTTATCTATGGCGGCGGTTCCATAGTGATAAGGAACCGCGCCATACAATTTGGAACCGCGTCCAGTGGGCGTTTTTTGTGAAAACCTGACTTGTTTTGGTTCACTAGTTGAGGCTTCATTTGAGTTAAAACCTAGACCAAGTCTTTCCTTAGAATGAACTTGTTTGTTTAAGATATCATCAAGAGCACTAGTACCTTTCATGAACTTTTCCAATTTAATGGAGGTGCTCTTGAGATCTTCATTCTCTAATCTAAGTTTCTCACAACTTAAGCAACCTAAATCAACCTCTTTGTTTTTCTCAAATTTAGCCAATTTCTCCCTAAGTTCATTGATCTCACTTTCAAGCTTAGTTTTGGTTGATTTTAAGGTTTTATTCATTTCTATGAATTTAAGACTTAGTTTGTGTAAGCTATCATATTTGCCTTCAAATTCAATATCATCTAAAGTGGAACTATCATTGCTATAATATTCGGTTTTGGAATGTACCTCTTTAGAAGTGTGAGCCATAAGACATTTCTCCTCTTTGGGTTTGTCATCATCATCTTCACCGCTATCGCTCCAAGCGCCACTAACGAATGCCGTGTGGTTCTTATCACGAGCGGGCTTTGGACAATCCCCAATGAAGTGATTTGGATCACCACATCTAAAGCAATTCCTATCACCTTTTTCGTTCTTGACAAACCGATTCTTTGACAATGGTTTCTTGTCATAGTTGGGTTGCCTAACGTGTTGACCTCGTCTCTTGAAGAACTTCTTGAAATCTCTCACCGCCAATGCATACTCCTCGTCATCGCTTTCCGAGGAACTATCATGGTCACTTTGTGCCTTCTTGGCTTTAAGTGCAAGAGATTTCCTTTCACTCTTGGTTTTCACAAATTCCGAGTCCTTCAAAATTATCATCTCATGAACCTTCAAGTTTCCTATGAGTTCATCGAGTGATAAAGTTGAGAGATCTTTCGACTCTTCAATCGCCGTGACTTTTGCTCTCCACTTTGGATGTAAGGCCCTTAGAAACTTCCTCACATTGTTCTTGCTAGAGAAACCTTCATCAAGTGCTTTTAGACTAGTAACAATGGTGTTAAACCTAGCAAATGCACTATCAATAGTTTCATCTTCTAAGATGACAAATTGTTCATATTGTTGGACAAGAAGATCGATTTTGCTTTCTTTGACTTGGCTATTACCTTGGTGGGTTACTAAAAGAGTGTTCCAAATATCTTTAGCGGTTTCACACATAAAAATTCTTTCATACTCTTTCTTAGGCAAAGCATTATAAATCACCATTTTAGCCTCATTATTTTTTGAAAGTTTCTTTTTAGTATCGTCATTAGCTTTGTCAAAAGTGACCAATTCTTTTGTTTTAGAAACTTCATTAAATTGAAAGAGTAAAAAATCACCATTGGTAATAACATGCCAAAGATCCAAATCTTTTGATTTCACATAAGTTTCAAATCTATTTTTCCAATAAATAAAACTATCGGTTTCAAAAAGTGGTGGTCTTTGCATAGATTGCCCTTCTAGGTACTTGTTGGAATCCATAGATCGATTCAAGTTTTAAAATACAATATACTTTAAAAATTCTTGAGCAACCCGCTCTGATACCAATTGTAGAAACTAGAGGGGGGGGGGGTTGAATAGTTTCTTATATTTACTTGTTAAAATGTGGTTTCCAAAAATCCTTTTTCAAAAACTTAGGCTTGAGGAAATATGTGAAATCTTCTTATGCACAATATGAACAATGATAGTGTAACTAAACTAATACTAACAAAAATAGATCCACAAAGAATAAAGATTGATAGTGTAACTAATCTAGTACTAACACATGTATATGCATAAAGAATAAAGAATGTAAAGAGTTAAGGGTAAAGAAAGATCAAACCGAACACCAAGGATTTATAGTGGTTCGACAACGAAGCTCACTCCTCGTTCCTACTCCACTCCTCGAGTACTCCTTACTCGAGAGTTCACTACACAACAAGCTCCTTATGGTGGAGAAAACCGTACACATCGCTTAACCAATTTCCGACTCTAAGCTAAAAGTCGAGCCCTAATCGTAGCTAGGACCAATCTACACAACTATACTTAGTACATACACAACTTCCAAATAGACACAACTACTTGGATCTTCACAACTATGACACAACTACAAGTGTATAAAATTAGATCTTCAATGGATCTTTGGTGGTGGACTCAACACTTCACTAGGATAGTGTTTTTCTCTTTGCACTTGGAGAGGAAGGGATGGAAGAACAAGATTCACTTCTTAAACAAGTAATAATCAAACAAATGATCAAAGATTTGAGTGATTAAAGAAGGGGTTTGAATCTGGAAATAAATGTGCAAAAGAGGTGAGGTGAAAAGCTGAGAATGGTCCACTATTTATAGGACAAAGGAGCCAACGGCTATATCTGCCCGCGATACCTTATCGATAAGGTACCGCCTAGGCGCTAAGGTACCGCCAGACTAGACTCCGCTCCTTTTTGTCCTTTAGTGGTGGAGGTCTTATCTGGATATAAAAAATATCCTGAAAGGATATTCTTAACCAAATAAGAATATGCCATTTTCAAATTTCAAATAATTAATTTAATAAAACATTTTCTTAAAAAGAAAGTTTAATAAAAACTTGTCGCACTTAATAAAAAGTGAGTTTTAAGAAAAGATTAAACCACTTGATCACTTTAGTACTTGTTTATCCATACCTTAAGTGAAAATGGGTAAAATGAAAAATACTTGAACTCAAGAATTCGTTTTTCGTTGTTTTCGTAAATGCTTGTTTTTACATATTGTCGTAATCAAAACTAAGCGAGACCGAAAAATGCAAGTAACGTTTTTAGTCATTATTGCATTAACAATATACATGCATGACCAGTGTCACCTAGTTATGGAGGTACCATAACCATAACACTGGAGGCACCAGTGTTATGACTTCCCCACGGCGAAGTGATTGCTTGTAGCGTCCCTTTTCAGTTTTGGTCATTATATTATATTATCATGTGGGGCGTATGGGTGCATCCTAGTTACATGTTAGTAGTATTATCAGAGTGAATGCGATGTGTGCCTTGCATCCTTCACTAGGAGCTGATCCCTCCTACCCATACTATTTAATTAGAGGGAACCCCTCTAATTGCATGACGAGGTCTCCCCTCCAAGTATTCATGCACGGTGGAACCTCATGACCTATATGGGCTATTTGGCTAACTAAACAGATTTTCATATAAACATAAGTCTTTTCAAACTATAAAACCAGTTTTACAAACATGATTCCAGATTACTTAGAACTTATGATATTCCGCTGGTATTAGTTTTCTATGCTTATGTTATTCTATGTCATACTTGTATATCCGTGCACTGAGCGTTATGCTCAGCCGTTTTCCTTTCATGTTCCCAAACGACAAGTACTCAAGGGCGCTCGTAGACTTTAAGCGTACGTGCATATGGATTGGAAGCTTCCTAGCCTTCTCTACTTTATGCATTTCATCATACATTTTGCTACTCATTTCTATGGACATTGTTTAGTCCTTTTCCTTATGTTTGTCTGCGATGAGCTTATGTTTGTCTACGATGAGCTTATACTTTGGGGTACCGATGTTTGTTTCCGGTATTTCCTTTTATGGTCATGTAATGTTTTAAGACATTTTCCTTGTATGCTTTGATGACACACCATAATCACGCGTGACATTCCATTTACCAAAATGGGGTGTTACATACAAACCGCAAGGTGGTAAGGCTAAAGGTAAAGGTAAGGATAAGGGTCCCAAAAATACTTATTCTCCTAAACCTAAAATGCTTCAACCTTATAAGAAAGAGCATCCAACAAAAGATTCCACATGTCACCACTGCAAAGAGGTTGGACATTGGAAGAGGAATTGTCCTGTTTATTTAGCTGAGTTGATGAAAAAGAAGAAGCAAGTTGGATCGTCCACTTCTTCAGGTATTTATACTATTGAATTATTTGCTTGTTCTAAAAATTCCTAGGTGTATGACACTGGTTGTGGTACTCACATTTGTAACACAAAACGGGGACTTGGAGGAGCAAAGAAACTGAAGCAAGGTGCTGTCTACTTACTTGTATGTTAGAAACGACGTACGTGCTGAAGTAGAAGCTATTGGAAGTTTTGACTTAGTTTTACCTAAAGGTTTAATTCTTATTTTGGATGATTGTCATTATGCACCTACTATAACTAGAGGTGTTGTTTCAGTTTCTTGTTTGCATGATAAAGTATTTATTCATAAATTTATGGATATGGTATGACCGTTTCTTTTAATGATATGATTTATTTTAATTGTATCCGTGTTAATGGTATTTATGAAATTGATATGCATGATCCTACTTTGCAAATTGTGAATTCAATGTATGCTATTAGCAATGAGAGATCTAAAGCAAGTTTAGATTCAACTTATCTTTGACATTGTCGACTTGCTCATATTAGCAAGAAGCGAATTGAAAAGTTGCAACATGATGGAATTTTAAACTCAGCGGATAGTGAACCGTTTGATCAATGCGTTTCTTGTATATCGGACAAGATGACAAGGAAATCATTTCCGCATAAAACAGAAAAGGTGAAAGATCTAATTAGATTAATCCATACCGATGTATGTGGTCCTCTTAGACATGTGTCAAAGCAAGGTGCTACATACTTCATTACCTTTACTGATGATTATAGTCGTTATGGTTATGTTTATTTACTTAAACATAAACATGAAGTCTTTGAAACATTCAAGGTATTCAAGATGAAGTAGAAAATTAACTCGGGAAGACTATTAAAGCCATTCGATCAGATCGTGGCGGTGAATATATTAGTCAATAATTTAAAGAGTATCTAAAGGCTAGTGGAATTGTCCAACAACTGACTCCTCCTTACACGCCACAATACAATGGTGTTTCTGAGAGGAGAAATCGAACTTTGCTAAACATGGTTCGACCAATGATGAGTCTTTCTACTTTTACACTATCCTTTTGGGATTATGCTCTAGAGACTGCTGTACGCATTCTCAATATGGTTCCAACCAAGAAGGTTAACAAGACTCCATATGAACTATGGCATGGAAAAGTTCCTAACTTGTCTTACTTATAGATATGGGTTTGTGATGCACATGTGAAACGTCACACGCCTGACAAACTTCAATCAAGATAGGTTAAGTGTGTCTTCATAGGTTACCCTAAGGAAACTATGGGTTACTATTTCTACTACCCACCTAAAAACAAAATAGTTGTTGAGACGTATGCAGATTTCTTTGAAAAGAATATCATAGTTCAAAAAGAGAGTGGGAGGATTGTAAAACTAGATGATGAATATATTTTACCTTCTGAAACTACTTTGCCGACATCCAATTGAGGAAGAAAGTCTTGCACCTGATGTAACTCAAGAAGAGGATGTTGTCCCCATTTGTAAACCAAAAGAACAATCAAAGCACCTGAACGACTATGTCTAAATGTAGAAGTCGAGGAACATATATTAGGGGATCTTAATGAACCCACTAACTATAGAGATTCAATATTGGATTCTGAATCCAATTAGTGGATTATTGCTATGAATGCGGAAATGCAATCTATGTAGGATAATCAAGTCTGGAGACTTGTAGATTTACCACCCAATGCGAAGGTCGTGAAGGGTAAGTGGATTTACAAGAAAAAGATGGACATGGATGGCATTGTACACACCTATAAAGCTCGATTTGTAGCAAAAGGGTTTACACAAACTTATGGTGTTGACTATGAGAAAAACTTTTCTCTTGTTGCAAATTTGAGAGCTATTAGGATTCTCATAGCTATAGCAGCGTACTGTGACTATGAGATATGGCAAATGGATGTGAAAACCGCGTTCTTGAATGGTTACTTGGAAGAAGAAATCTATATGGAACAACCAGAAGGTTTTGTTGATCCTAAGCATCCCAGAAAAGTATGTAGGCTTCAAAGATCCATTTATGGACTTAAGCAAGCATCAAGAAACTGGAATAAAAGATTTGATGAAGAAATCAAAAGGTTTGGTTTTGATTAAAATCTTGATGAGCCATGTGTATATCAAAAAGCTAGTGAGAGTGATGTTGTTTTCCTAATCTTGTATGTTGATGACATAATCATTATGGGAAATCATATTCCAAGTTTACAAGAGGTAAAGACCTATCTTGGGAAGTAATTTTCTATGAAAGATTTAGGGGAAGCGACATTTATTCTTGGAATCAAAATCTGTAGAGATAGATCGAAGCGGTTAATTGGACTAAGTCAAAATGCATATATTGATAAGATCTTCAATAAGTATAGAATGGATAATTCCAGGCGTGGTCTCATTCCTATGTAAGTGCACACTGACTTAAATAAAATACAAGGTGCTACTACATATGCAGAGATGAAGCGTATGCATAATGTTCCTTATGCTTCGGCTGTAGGATCGATTATGTATGCTGTGAGGTGCACAAGACCTGATGTTGCGTTTGCGTAAAATATTACAAGCCGATTTCAGCAAAATCCAGGTGAAAGTCACTGGACTGCTGTGAAAATATTCTTAAGTATTTAAGACATACGAAGGATACGTTTTTGGTTTATGGTGGAAATCCTAAAGCTACTGAGCTGCAAGTTAATTGTTATTGTGATGCTGGATTTGAAACCGATAGAGATGACACTAAATCTCAAACTGGGTATGTTTTCGTTTTGAACGAAGGCGCGGTAGTATGGAAGAGCTCCAAACAAAGTACTATTGCACAGTCTACCACAGAAGCCGAATATATTGCTGCTTCTGAAGCTGCAAATTGGATGAGGAAGTTTATTGGAGAACTTGGTATAGTTCCTACCAATGAAGAACCTATCAAGATGTATTGTGACAATTCAAGTGCAATCATCATAGCTAACTAACCGGGAGTTCAGAGAGGCGCCAGACACTACCAAAGGAGATATCACTATGTTCGAGAATGTATCGAATTAGGTGAAATTGATCTAGTTAAAGTTTATACAGATAATAATCTAGCAGATCCTTTTACGAAGGTTTTACCTGGTAAAAAGCTTACTCAACATGCTAGGAGCATGGGACTTCGTCCTGCTAGTAGTTTCATGTAATCTGTATTTAAGTATTTGGATAAAGGATATTGTTAAACAATATTTATTTTATGAATTGAAGTATTGGATATATTCATTTTTTTAAATATTTATTGTTCCTATTTTTCCATGTTTAAATCCTTGAATAATATGTTATTCTAAATTGTATATGTCGATTAATTATATGGGAATATAATTAAATTAAGACATATATGAGAGATGGTAATATTCGTAGAATATGCAAGAACGGTTCGCCAACTCATACAATATCCAAAAGTTGTATATTGGATATCTCCTACTAATAAGTAAATCACTTTATGGATTGGCGTCTTTAAGTAAAACTTGTAAATGATTTACACTACTAAATCCTTAGACTTGAGATGCAAGCAGGTTTTATATATGTTGATGATACTTTTTGCTATAGTTCTAACGCTATCCTGAATAAGGTAGTAATAAAGACTATAATCATTTGTATCTTGAAGCATGTAAGAGGCACGTGAAGTCAATATAGAATTCGTTCATTCAACTAGGTTTGAAGAATAATGCTACTGGGCCCCTCGTTAATTAATTAGATGCTTGTATGGCCATACCCAATGGTGTTCTAGATTTGTCTCGATTAGATTGGTAATCTATATTAATTATGTAATACGAGAAATAGAATAGTTAAAATGGAATGACTTTGTTAACATCATAAGATTCAAGCTAACAAGAGGTGATCCGGAGGTCGGGGAGGATAAAAGAAATGTTTAGAAAATTTAGAGAGAGAAAGTAAAGCTTGAATGTAGTGTGTGTATTTAGAGAGAGAAAGGGAAATACACAAAATAAGAAGAATCCTCACCCCTCCATGGAAGTATGGAGGGGTATATATAGCCTTGTCACACACGAACTATTCTAACTTAACAAAACTAGTCCCTGCGTGTGTGGCTATATCAAACTAATGTAATTCCGTAAATGGCGCTCACATTTTAGGGCTAAAAATCTTCCCCCAATGTGGAGACATACGGAATTACTTACAATGTTCCTAACAAGTAAAAATACAACAAAATAAAGTCTTCCAAGGCGCTTCCAATGCTGAGGATGTCTTTTTATTCTTCTTGTCTTCATAACTTGTACCTCAGCTTGAATCCTCTTTGTCTTTGCTTGTTGTGGAACAATTGTAATATGCATGATTTGGATTAACTTCCCCCCAATTCATGCAGCATGTATTTAAAAAACTTTCTTCATAGACTTCTTTTTGACGAAGTTTCTGAATCAGCTTCCCCCCAAACCAATATCTGTATCTTAAGCAGATTCTGACACTTTGATGTAGTTTGAACGATATTCTAGCTCATCGGTTTAAGTGCACAACGGAAATTTATAGAAGAACCACACCAGATAACACTGTTTCTATACTATTTCATGTCGTTTAGGTTTTGGTGATAATCCGTTTGGGGTAACATGCAGGAAATCAGCAACAATTCTTCTCACGCCTGCAGAATACTTCATAAAAATCATATAAAGTAAGTAGATACCATTCCATGTACACTACTTCCCCCTGGAAGTTGATCCGATTACTTCAAAGTACACGATCTTCCCCCATGATGATTTCGAACTCTCGGAAGCATCATTATCGTGGACGTCCATATACTCGAGAAGTTCTTAGTCTTAAGCAAAAGTCTTGAAAAGTTTTGAAAGTCGTTGAGAAGCTTTGAAATATTTTTGCTTAGACTATGAAGTACCATTGTCGTTATGAAGCTCATAAATATCCCGTGAGAATTGATTGCTGATTCCATCTCTCTCTGTCTAACTTACCAACCTCGAATTCATTCGGCTATTTGTTGTGACCACATGTGAAGTAAACTCGATATTCCAAACTTGAAACTGAAGTACAATCCCCCAAATTTGTTACTTAAGCTTGCACTTATGTTGATTGAAGAACGGTGCAGAAACAAGTCTCTTATACCTCTTGAAGTTATCCACACGAGCAACTGCGTGTGACACCAAAAAATGATAGTAATCCATGTCGTCGACCATCCACCCCTTGACAGTGAAAACTAGATAATTCAAGTCTCAATCATAAGTTTTATCGCCCAAGCAAGTCATCAATCGATAGACTGGGTTTGAAGAAAAGGGGTAGAAAAATAGAAGGAAGGCTCGATGATGAAATAAGTAGACGCCTTCATGAAATTCCATTTCAACTTCAAATATAGAATACCAAATCCACTCCGTGATCACGTGTCTTTGTAGAATCAAAACTAGCCGTTGTCGTTAAAGTGAATCTTATGTCGGATCGTTTTAACGTTAAGTGTTTTGTTTGCTTTGGTGTTGTGTTGTGAATGTCGTTAACTAGAACACATTCTGAAAAGAATTGTCATTAAGGGACAAAATTTGTCTAGATAACTTGTCATTGAAGCTCAACGTCAGTCATATACCCACCTGATGCGCGGATCGACCTAAAATTTTCGTTGTCGTTTAAGCACTTTCGATCGAAACATATCCAATACCCGGCATAGAAAATATCAGCATAACACGATAAATAAACCTCACTAAACTGTCCAAATAAAATCAATCAACCCAAACCAAAATTTTCGTTTGACTTAGACTTGCCCACTAAAGTATCATCATCACGGTAAGAGCAAAATGTTATAGCAATTTTCGGCCTATATGTGTCATGCCACATCCATCAGTATAACTATTCAATTGCCAAACATTAAACAGCCCATAGTCCTTGCATACCCAATACTTGGCTCATCATCCTTTTCCAAAACCCGATCCACCACACAATATAAGAGACCATAAATCCTTATTATTAGGGTATCCTAACCCTAATCCCTCACACAGTTTAGTCTGCCCCCATCTCTTCCATCGTACTCTCCGCCCCCCATCTTCTTCGATACTCCCAAAGGTGCACCAACTCAAAACGTCATCATCATCATCTCACTCATCTGATTGATACCAAACCACATCAATGATAATCAAGCTCACGAATCATTTATCACACGAATCTCAACACCTAGAAACCAACTTCGAAAACCTTTTAATCATTCCTTTCGGATGATACTCAAACAGTTGAAGACCTTTGTTTAATTACATCGTCATTCAAAGATTCAAGATAGAAATTATGTCTAAGATCTGTGATAGGTCTCGGGTAGGTTTAATTATGGTGCATGTTTTAATTTTTGTGAATTGAAACAAAGTGTTGTTTGATTTTCGAATTCAGTTTTGTGTTTTTTCAACGAAATGAAAATTGATTATAACATTATTGTTATTAGTCAATTTGTTTAATTTCAAATATTAATGAGATGGTTCAATCATCTACACAGATCTATGATGGGATCAATTTCGTGGGTTTAGATCTATAAAGATCTTGACATGCATGTTGTAACACGAATCTGATCTGAGATCAAGTGATTTTTCTGTTTTACTTGTTTTGAGTCAGATTCGAGTCGTAGATGGGATAGGATAGATTTGGGTTTTGATTGGTAATAGATCTCGGGTTTTTTAAACTTGTCTGGCCTGGGTATGTTTAACGATAGTCTTGCAATGTTTTCTAAAAAAAATGAGTCATCGCAATATTCAGAGTCAACACCTCATCGCAATCAGTTCCACTCCATCGCAATGATATTTTTTCCATCGCAATATGCATCAAAGACTGTCCATCGCAATGTATTCACTTCCATCGGAATGTCATCGTGAAAATTTTTGCAGCATGACGACTTAGAATACCATTGCGATGAGTCAACCCACCCATCGCAATGAGTCCCATCGGAATGGGTCCCATCGCAATGAGTCAGTCAAACCCATCGTAATGTGTCAAAAATAACCCATCGGAATGAAGCCTGCTGAAAGTAGCCATCGGAATGTAGCTGTGTATCCCATCTGAATATGTCATCTGAATGTGCATCACAAAAGGGTTTTTGACCAACTTTTTGGCAACCCCCAAAAAATGGATCTGGTCTCTTTTTCCAATCTGACCCCCCTTTTTTTCAGATCTGGGATTTTTTTAAAAGTTTTATATGGGCAGAAATAGCAACTGATGAAAAAATGGATGAAAAAAGAACGAAACAGAGAAAATCATGAAAAATACTGACTTTGACTTTGACAGTCAAAACAAGACTTTGACAATCAAAAGTAAGCCACTAGACTTGTGACGAGAATGAAACATGAACGTTTGATGTTATGGACTATATTGGACAAAAAAATAGATGTGTGGACTGAATAACCAAACACGACTTTTCACAGCTTACAACATAAGCAGAAAATAAGCATGAATAAGCCATGAACACCATAGTATAAGCAAACACAAACACAAAACACCCCCAGTTTGCTCTGATACCAATTGTTAACATCATAAGATTCAAGCTAACAAGAGGTGATCCAGAGGTCGGGGAGGATAAAAGAAATGTTTAGACATTTTAGAGAGAGAAAGTAAAGCTTGAACGTAGTGTGTGTATTTAGAGAGAGAAAGGGAAATACACAAAATAAGAAGAATCCTCACCCCTCCATGGAAGTATGGAGGGGTATATATAGCCTTGTCACACACGAACTATTCTAACTTAACAAAACTAGTCCCTGCGTGTGTGGCTATATCAAACTAATGTAATTCCGTAAATGGCGCTCACATTTTAGGGCTAACAGACTTTGATCCATATCCATTATTAACATGTCATTTGAGAAACAAAAGGATTGTAAATGTTTAAGTCATTTAAATGTACTTTATGGAAAGCTACACTCGAGAGTTTTCAGAAGCATTGGCGTGTTGCTAGTTATTGTACATGTCTAAATGGGAGCTGTAGGAATATGTACACGTAAATAATATATGTCTGAAAGTCGTCCCGAGCCTAAGGAAACACACGCGTTAATACGTAAAACAATTATACGTTAATATATTATGCGTAATATATTAATTAGTGATAAGCTATTACAAACGTTAATTAATTAGTTAACGGGATTTTACAAATGATAGTTAAAAGTTAACTATATTATAATGTACAACAATAAAAGGAATCTTGAAATTAATTCCTTTTGTTTAGCTTTTACGTTATGTGTTTCCTAATTGGAATAAAGACACCGACCTTTAGCAAGTATATATATACATAAGGCTTTTGGTCATTGAGATATATTATAATCTACGGCAAAAGCGATTGTAAGATTCCCCCTACGACAAATCAATAATTGGTTTTGGTTTATTTTGGCGTGATCGTATATAACGCGGTTGGTTGGTTTTGTGCTGGTTTGGTTTAAGAAATCAAGACCAGTTAGCTTTGTCACTATCAGTATTAGCATACTTAATTGTTTGTTATAACGTATTGTGTGTGTATTCTTAGAGAGATCATACTTTGATCTTTATTGGTGGTTCGATAAAGGTGTTTAATCTATCGCTAAAAGGTACACGTTTCTTTATCGTTTTTATTAATTACTTGTCTATACGTGATCCTATATTCCGCTGCGTACTCGTGTATATTAATATGTTAATATGGTTAAGAGTTTTTATAATTTACAACAAACTACACATCATATAACTAGGTAGTCACACCTTTTAAGCTACATATACACTAAAACCAAAAACAAAATGTTTAGGCATAACTTATATAAAAGAAGCTCGAAACCTCTCTGTGTCAATGGAGAATTAGAGAATTCCATGCCAAGACCGACCGTATACTTTATGGTATAACGTCTAACTTATAATGAAAAGCATATTTAAGCATCGAAGCGACCCAAATAGATTACGTGGTTGGTTAGTGGGAAACTCACTAAAGACCCAACTGAAAGTTTATGGACTTAAAATTAATAGTCGTGAGATAGGATCGAACTCGGGATCACGGGATTGCACACATAACGTAAAGAGTTAATTTATTTATTAAATATATTTTATATATATTTATTAAATCAAACCAAAGCTTAACTAACGATCGTTGATAAATAAAAGTTAAGTTATAACGACCGTTATGGAAACTAAATAGAAGCTAAAAGAAGGAGAAGGAAAAACTACACAAACACCCCTTGGGGGTGGTGTAGCCGTCGGCCAAAACCAAGAGGGGGGAAAGGGAAACTTTTGTTTCCTAATTCTTGTTTAATTGCTTGGAGCCCAAGATAACCAAGGCTATATAAACAACCCCAAGGCCTTCATTATTTTTTGTCCCTCCCTTCTCTTTGCTTCTTGTGATCGCCACACCCCAACACCTTAGGGTTTTCGGTTGGTTTTCGATTTAGCTAAATATCTAGTCCTAATCCCTCTCTAGGGTTAGTGGGTAGATTATCCATAAGCGTTGAAGCTCGGTTTGTTCGTGCTAGACTCACGGTTAACTCGCCGTATTACGTGTGTACAAGAGCGTGATATAATCTTCCCTTAGGTTATATTCTTGGTGGTGTTCGTGATAAACCCTAGTTGCTGTTCGTTCCGTCGTCTTGTGGATCTTGCTAGGATAAAGGTATGTAACCCTAATCTTGATTAATATAATTGGGTTAAATTAATGATCTTGTTAATCGCTTCCGCTATGCGTTCTTTGATCCATATTAGGGTTTTAAATAATTGTTATGAACTATATAAACCATCAGTGGCATCGAGAGCCGTTTTAACATGATTATAATTATCAAGATCTAAAGTTTTTTAACTAATATTGATTTGTGTTAAAAATTACATGTTGTTTTTTAGGTTTTATGAAAAATTTGGGTTTTGTTTTTATTGTTTTTTAAAAATCGACTATGTCGAATTTTTTATAAAAAAAAAATAATTTTTTTTGTAAACCCTAAAATTACATGGTAATTGACTTTAGATGTTTTGCATGAATTAATTGTTATGTCATGTGTGGTTACGATCCGTAGTTTTTTAATTGTTAAGAGAATGTGGAAGATCCGTAATGAACGTGCATGTTTTTACGGATCATATAATTTTGATTGCTATTTGCTTTATTTGATTCAAAGTTTTAAAATTAGGGAAGACTTTTTATGTTTATAAAATCCCTAGATTTGATGTTCTTTGAATAAATTGGTTTGCATGTGGCTATTTGATTTAGTTTTTTTTTGTACTACTTGTTTTCATACGTTTTTTTAATTGTATGTTGTAAACAAGGGTAATTTTTTTTCAAGAAAAATAATATGGACTAAATCTTATCAAAATTAATGAATGTTTTGAGATGTAAAATACATATGATTTGCGTTGATTAGAATTGCAATAGCAACTTAACGGCCTACTTAATTTTGGCAAACTATAAAGTGGGTATAACGCACCGCTGGTCATGTACCCGGTAAAGGAAGGAGGTGTTATGCTTCAGCGCTGACCAAATTCCCGGCTCGCCTGTGCGTCAAAATTGGAATTACCTACGGTTGTTATTGGTACAATTCTTTAAGGTTGATTTAACTACATTAATTCACATCCGAAACACAATGAATAAGGTTATTGCTTTGTGCTATAACTAAGTTCTAGAAAAAGTACGGTGTGAATTTAGTTGTGTGTAAAATCTTTAATTGGTTTAACCAATACCTCAACTTGCAAGTATATGATGAACTTTTAGTCTCACCAAAAAGTTTACTAAACGTTTTATTAAACTTATGTTATGGAGATGTATGCATGCTTCTCCGTACATGATTTTGACACCAAAATATATACCCTAAATTTAAGTCATATGCCCTCTAATTAACGAACACTTGAAGTTACAATTGTCGTCATATAAGATATCGGACGATGTTGTAATGGAGAGAAAACTTCATGACTGAATAAGATTGCACATGAAGGTTTTACGTTCTTTATATTAGTCGACTTAATTAAGTTACTCAGTGAGAACTGGAAATTTAAGGCATAAAGTAGGGATAAAACATGTTTACAATGCAAATGATTTTGGCAATGTAAATCCCTAACATATCTAGAAATTGCAATTTGATTTGGCAATTATTGTTCGACAAGTTACTGTGTTGAATACATTTGTCACTAGTGTCACACCCCAATTTATCAGAGTAAGATAACGCAATGGGGTGCGACGGTCATGACTATCACAAGATGTAGGTACAAAGAACGACTATTTAAAAGTCGTTTTCATTTAATTAAAACATAAACTTGTTCGGAAGCGTATTACACAAGATCAAATAAAGCATAATTTTCAAAGACTTCAATATTGTTTTGGACATCCAAAATACAAGTCACGACCATTTATTTAAATCTCCCAAGCATAACCACGTCACTCCTCCGTCTTGATACCTGAGAAAAACATTGCTAAAACGTCAACACAAAGGTCGGTGAGTTCATAGGTTTAAGATTAAATAGTGTGATGAACCATAAGATTTTCAAGGCAACCGGCATATAATCTTATAACAAATACAAGATTATAATCAAAAGTATACGTTTTCATAACCTACGGCTAAGCTCATGACACCGAAGCGTTAACCTAAACCAACAAGATATAAAAGAGCCCAAGCAAATGCCCATCCTTTAGCATTTGTAACAACTCAAATGTAAGTGTATCTAACTTTGGCCACACAACCAAATTAGATAGGGAGGTTAATCCCAATAGATCTATCCATAACATTCGCGCTTACACAAAGTAATTAACGGTTCATGATAGTGGGCTAAAAGCAACATATGATGGCGGGACTTAGACATCATGTAGGCAAACGTATGAGTTTTTGAGGCACTTATGTTCATCCGTTAAAACAAGCAATGTTCTCACCCTAAAATAGTTAAACAATTTAAAAGTGGGGGCTATGAAACTCACCTTGATGAAGTAGTAAATATGATCAAGAAAGATAGCTCGATAAATCAAGGCACGCAAACCAATGCGCAGACAATCTACTCGCAACCTAAGTAAAATATCCGTACTTAGGCTAAATACAAATAATAATAACGTACAAAGCACTTGGTTGATGATTTATACTTGCTCGTGTTTAAATAAAATGTTTTCATACATTTTTCTCGTTCAACAAAATTAGTCACGGGGTCAAGTTCGGGTCTTGATAACTTATTGAATAATAGTCCGAAAAATAAACGGATTCTCATTATAAAAACTAGGCCGTGAGGTCATCAATATTTGATGAATATCATATTTTTATGAAGTCTCTAAGTCTAGTAATTAATTTCGTGAAGTAGAGCACTCACACATAAAATACAATAAGTAAAGTTCAATTTTATACAAGTGGAAATCGACCAACTTTGGAAATTTATTGTGGGCTCGTTACTTGACTTCATGGCAAACTGAAAGTTGTTTCAAAAACTAGGTCGGGTCAAGTTTCATAAAGTACTTTTATCTCTTTGGGCGAAAGTCATTAGGTTGGTTAAAACTAGGCATAAAGTAGTGTAACTGGGCAAGTTTACAGTTACTATATTGACTTTTATTTCTGTTTGAAATCGGGTAACAAGGCAAAATCTTGTCCACCTTTTCTATCTTACGCCTTACTACACGGCCTTCACTACTACCTATTATTAAGTAGGACAAGTAACTTTTATATTACTAACATTTCCTTCTACCCACTAGACCATTGCAACAAATGACAAGAAAATGGGAAGGGACCACTGATTCTTAGCCCTGTTCTACTACACACACACGCATGTGATTACATAACAGTGGCTAGTTCCCCTTTGTGGCAAAACACATACTTACACAGTCACAAGTACCCACATACATTTCCATTTTGGTTGACTATATTATGGCTTTGATGTAGTACACACATGCCTCTATATTGTCCTTGTCACTAGCTACTGCTACCAACATACATACATACAACGTATATGTCTACCCACTTGCATAACTACTGGACTCAAAGCATTCCAAAACAATCATGCATACACATTTCATATTCCTAGCAACCTTTCCATGTTTTACCATAGCATCACATACAGACCTTGCAATTCGTTTCATACATAGTGCTATTTATTTTCCCCTGTTTGATGGAGTACATACGCAACATACATGCGCGCATAGAAAACTATTACTAGGCCAGGTTCACACGTTTAGTAACACACACACACAATGATATAATCACACAATCGCACACCAACAGCCATGTTAGCTTTGTGTTAAAACACGCAGCACATATACTTATTTGTTCATATACTTGCAGAATAGTACTAAGGTAATAACAAGGTTGGCAGCAAGTTGTTTTAACATTTAATACATGCGACACATACGTATACACAAACATACAATCACGAACCAATAACCATGGCTATCACAAACTACAACTCAAACCTAAGGAAAACATGCTCTTACTGGTTTGTCATGCATGCACAAGTACACCCTTTTCACACCAGCAAGAAGCTATTACTTTTTCATACATTTTATATATATATATATCAGGCAATAGTTTACTGTAGGTTTTCTTAGCAGTTTGTTCACAGCAACCCTGCATATACACACCTTTCATATACACGCCAACAACGACATCATATAAGACCTCTTATATTTGTTTCCTAGATTTTGGCTTACTCATACAAGAACATAAAAATATCTAGTTCTGCCTTTACGTTACTGTTCATCTATCAGAAATCATTCTCAAGCAACCCACACTCTCACACGTTTGCTCTCACATACATCTTAATTATTTTGGCAGGGGTTGTTTACATGAAATCATACAACAGCCTATGCGTGTAGTATTAACCCTAACTTACATAAAATCATACAAGAATTCATATTAGTTCACCACATACTCATGCATGGTTTTTAGGTTTTGGTTTCACATTTTTCTGAGTACACTCATGAATCACACACGCACCCCAAAACATGTAGGAACTCATACAATGTTCCTTTAGCAGAAACTCCTACCATGTTCATACACATTCGCATACACATAGTAGCCCTAACTTGGAGCTTTGGCGCGCACATAACAGTTAGTTTCATATAAACGTATATGCACAAGTGTCTAGTTTCTGTTTATAAGTTGTTTAATACGCAGGGAGGTCTACTCCGACGTACTATCATACACATGTACTCACAAATTACACATAAGATCACCCCTAGGTTCAAGTTTGGTTCGTCATAAAATCATGCTTGTTTCTTAGCATCAACCCATACAAACACTTTACATAAAATCATACAAGTTCAACATGTCATTTATCATCCTAGGGTTTCATGCATTCGCTTTATTTTCAAGGTCATCGTGTCTAGTACTTTTGTGTACGTTTCATATTAATCAAAACATAGTTTGAGTAGTCTTTGGATATCAAAGTTCCTATCATAGTCCAAAACTCTAAACGTGACCTCTTGTTATCATTTTTGTGTTTCGAAACTTAGCTTTATAGTTTGATACGAGTTTATTCACGTTACAAGTTTGAGCAAGCATAATCATCAACCAAAGTTTGAGTGTTAGAGAGGGTTAGGATGGACTTACAAAGGTCCTAAGTTATTTGATGGAGACGAAGGCTAAGGACTAAAGAACAACGTCAACAACTTGGGTATGTTAGTTAGCTTGAGATTATCAACCCGAAACCTTGTTCACTGCTTCATATCTAGTGACCTTTGTTTTCTTTGAGAGAAATATTTGCTATGTTTGTGTGTGTGAGTTTAACAAGAGGATAGGTTGTATTTATAGGCAAAGGGGTGGGAGTGTTAGGGTTAGTAACTAGTTAGGACTATAGTTAGGGTTTGTAAAGAGTTTAGTTAGATGGTGACTAATGTTTACAAGAGAAAACTGCATGGGAAACCGAGATTTGCAGGTGGGAAGTGGGAGGTGTTGGGGTTTCGGGGTGGCAGCAAAGAAATGGGTTTTCGAGGGTACTTTTCCCTTGACCGACTTTGGGTATGGTGGACAGCGAGGCAATGAGGAGCAGGAGAGTACTACTCCTATTTAATGGGAGTGTGTTGTACAAAATTTTGAATTGTGAGTTTGTGAAGAAATAAAAACGTGGGTTGAGTAATACAAGTGGGGGAATCCGATTTTTTTGCAAGTAATAGGAAAGGACCTTTGGTTTTTATTTGTTTCGTTGTAAATTTTTTTTTTGTACACTTGTAAAATTGCAAGTATTAGACAATTTGTAGTAGTAGTGGTAGTGAAAGGAATTTTTTCTAAATGTACAATTCCTCAAGTGTGTCGTAAAATAAACGTAACAAAACGAGTATTCGTTTTGTGACGCGATTCTTAAATATCATTACGATAAAGAAAATTAAATGTCGTTTTCTTAAAATAAAGATCCTAGCAAGGATCGACATAATTAATAGACGTTCAATAAAGTTATGATTGTCATCAATAAAAATTTAAATCCGTACAAAAATTCGCGTAACCAAATCGGGACATCAATAGACACGCAAGTCTAACCCGAATTAACGCGTTTCACATAACTTGAATAGGTCTTAAATTCACGGTTGTGACAACTAGCAGATCAACTGATGTGATGAATCTATGTCAATATGGGTTCTAGTTTTTTCAAGGAAAATACTATGGTTTTATTACCGGGGTAATTTTATTTTCTTGAATTGTATTATCGAAAATACTAATGTTTGAACTTATTTCTGTAGAAATGGCTCAACCCGAAAGCAATCTGACAATAAGCTCGGCGTTCAAAGCTTTCTTTGAACGACCTGAACTTACTGGCCCTAATTTCAATGACTGGTACCACTCACTAAGAATTGTTCTGAGAGCAGCGGGTACTATCAATATCTTGGAAACTCCTTTTCCGGAGGATCTTGCTGAAGGAGCATCTGATGCGGAAAGGCTTCAACACGCTGCTAACGTTAAGAAGCACCATGAGGTGGCTACTGTAATGTTAGGGAGAATGGCTCCATCACTTCAAAGGAAGTATGAGCTATTTCCTCCTAAGCAGATGCTTGATGAACTCAAGGCAGTGTATGAAACGCCACAAGCTGTAGAGATCTATGATCTGGTTGATGCTCTACATAGCTGCAAGCAAGCTCCTGGAAAGTCCGTAAGTGCACATTACATGGAGATGAGGGGTTATATGGAACAGCGCATCGCACTAGGACAACCCTTCGATCATAATATGGCTATTAACTTGATCAATAGGTCCCTTAATAAGGACTTCAATGATTTCGTTCGTAACTATAATATGCATTGCACGGGGAAGACAGTTAATGATTTGCATGCAATGCTCATTGACTTCGAAAAGGGTTTGAAAGCTAAGGCATCCACTGCTACGCCTCAAGTACTGTATGTACAAAAGGGTAGAGTGTCTAAACCTAAACGGCAAGGGAATAAGAAGCAGAAAGGCAAAGGCAAGGCTGATAAGAGCAAGCAAGTTGCGACTACATCTAAGCCGAAGCAGAACTTTGCTAAGAAATCTCAGAAAGATGAGACTTGCCACTACTGCAAGATGACTGGACACTGGCAGAGGAATTTCTCTCTCTATCTCCATGAAATGGCAGAACATAAGAAGAAGGCTGAGCAAGTTGTTGCAGCACCATCTTCAGGTAACTTATTTATGATAGAGTTATTTAATCTTTCATACAAATAAAACTCCTGGGTATATGATACGGGATGTGGTATTAATATTTATAATACTCTGCAGGGATTTGAGTTGAAGAGGAGACTTACCTATGGGTAACAATTTCTGCAAGTGGGCAATGGCGCACAAGCAGCAATTGAAGCTATAGGAATATTTAAATTAGTTTTACCTTCGGGTTTAGTACTGTCTTTAAATAATTGTCATTATGCACCTACAATTGTTAGGGGTGTTATTTCCTTTTCTTGTATGTTGGATCTTGGATTTACTCACACGATTGATAATAATAGAATTTCTGTTTTCAAAAATGGTCTATTGTATTTTGATGCAATTTCTGTGAATGGTGTTTTTGAAATTAACATGCATGATAAAAATTCCAAGAGGAAAAATATTCTGTTTTTAGCATGAATAAGAAGAGTAAGTTAGACAAGAACTCTTCTTATCTTTGGCATTGTAGGCTTGCCCATATTGGGAAGACTCGCATACAAAAGCTACAACGTGATGGGCTTTTGGAAAGTATCAATGATGAATCATTTGTTAAATGTGAATCTTGTATCTCTGGAAAGATGACCAAGAAACCTTTTAATAGCAATATTGAAAGGGCTACTGAACTACTTGGTTTAATACATACTGATGTGTGTGGACCACTTAGACATGTGTCAAGGAAAGGTGCTAGCTACTTCTTGACGATTACGGATGATTATAGCCGTTATGGTTATGTTTATTTACTTAAGCATAAACATGAGGTATTTGAAACATTCAAAACGTTTAAAGCAGAAGTAGAGTTACAACTGGGAAAGAAGATTAAAGCTCTTCGTTCTGACCGTGGTGGTGAATATTTAAGTCAAGAGTTTAAAGATTATTTAAGTGAGAATGGAATTGTTCAGAAACTTACTTCTCCATATACTCCACAACAAAATGGTGTATCTGAAAGGAGAAATCGTACATTATTGGATATGGTACGATCTATGTTTAATCTTACAACTTTACCATTATCTTTTTGGGATTATGCTCTTGAATCTGCTGTTCGTATTCTAAATATGGTTCCCACAAAGAAGGTTGATAAGACACCATATGAACTATGGCATGGCAAGAAGCCATATTTGTCTTATTTGAAAGTCTGGGGTTGTGAGGCGTATGTGAAACGTGACTCTGGAGATAAACTCCAACAACGCTCAGTAAAATGTATCTTTGTAGGTTACCCTAAGGAAACTATGGGTTACTACTTTTATTATCTGGCTGAGAACAAAATAGTTGTGGCTCGGTATGGAGACTTCCTTGAAAATGATCTTGTAAATCAAGAATTCAGTGGGAGAAATTATGATCTTGAAGAAATTCAAGAAGATACATTGCCTTCTGAAAATACTAGCGATGAAATTCCTGTAGAACCAGAAAGTCTGAGTGGTCCACCGGAATTAATTCCTCCACGTAGGTCTCAAAGGACTATACGTGCGCCGGACAAACTATGTCTATACATAGAGGATGATGAGGAGGAAGTAGGGGATCTTGGTGAACCTGCTAACTATCGATCCGCAATGTCTGATCCAGAAAAGTCAAAATGGATAGTTGCGATGAATGAGGAAATGAAATCCATGGAAATCAATGATGTTTGGATTCTTGTAGACGCGCCTAAAAATGCTAAAGTAGTGAAAAATAGGTGGAGCTATAAGAAGAAAACTGACATGGATGGTGATGTACAATCCTATAAAGCACGTTTAGTGGCTAAAGGTTTTACTCAAACTTTTGGCATAGACTACGAGGAGACATTTTC
Organism: Glebionis coronaria; assembly: GCA_025667525.1. Classification (NCBI taxonomy): domain Eukaryota; kingdom Viridiplantae; phylum Streptophyta; class Magnoliopsida; order Asterales; family Asteraceae; genus Glebionis; species Glebionis coronaria. Next base: position 381,266,199 of record CM046875.1, read on the forward strand.
TCCTGTAGCAGACTTACGAGCTATTAGGATTCTCATAGCTATAACAGCATACTATGACTATGGGATATGGAAAATGGATGTTAAAACTGCCTTCTTGAACGGTCGCTTAGATGAAGACATCTATATGCAACAACCGGAAGGGTATGTTGATCCTAAATATCCAAAGCGCGTGTGCAAACTTCAAAGATCTATTTATGGTTTGAAGCAAGCATCACGTCAATGGAATAAGCGATTTGATGAAGAAATCAAAAAGTTCGGATTTATTCAAAATCGTGATGAGCCATGTGTATACCGCAAAGCTAGTGGGAGTAATGTAGTATTCCTAATTCTATATGTCGATGACATATTAATCATGGGAAGTAACATTCCAAGACTTAAGGAAGTTAACGATTATCTTGGTAAATGTTTTTCTATGAAAGATTTGGAAGATGCTGCATATATTCTGGGAATTAAAATCTATCGAGATAGGAGTAGACGGTTAATTGGTCTTAGCCAAGATGCTTATATTGATAAGATATTGAAGAAATATAACATGCATAACTCTAAGAAAGGTTTCTTACCGATGGAGGTTAAGCATGAGTTAAGTCATGAGAAAGATGCATCATCACCTGAAGAGTTGGCTTACATGAAGAAGGTGCCTTATGCTTCGGCAGTAGGATTTATTATGTATGTTGTAAGATGTACAAGGCCTGATGTGGCGTTTGCTCAGAACTTGGTCAGTAGATACCAACAGAATCCAGGAAAGTTCCACTGGACTGCTGTTAAGCATATCCTAAAGTATTTGAGGAGTACGAAAGATATGTTTTTGGTATTCGGGGGTAAACCAGACACAGAATTGAATGTAACAGGGTTCTGTGATGCGTCCTAGCAATGTGATAAAGACGATACGAAGTCTCAGACGGGTTACGTGTTTGTCATCAATGGAGGAGCAGTTGACTGGAAGAGCAGTAAGCAGAAAACCATTGCTATGCATGCGACTCAATCTGAGTACATGGGCGCTTCAGAAGCTGCAATGGAAGCTGTTTGGATTAGGAAGTTTATTGGAGATCTTGGAGTGATGCCTTCAATTAAAGAACCTATTGATATATATTGTGACAATTCTGCAGCAATAATATTCGCCAATGACCCTGGAGTCATGAAGGGCGCCAGACACTTTAAACGTAGATATCACTACGTTCGAGAACAAGTGGAAGCCCGAGAAATAAAATTAATAAAAGTTCACACAGATGATAACGTAGCTGATCCTTTTACTAAGGCTTTATCTAGGCCAAAGGTAGTTAAGCATGCCAAGGCAATTGGGCTGCAACTAGCTAGCGAATTCATGCAATAAATCTGTTGATTAGTATTTGGATAAAGGATGTAAGACATTATTGAAATGATGAAATAAAGATTGGATTTCGTTTATTTTTCTGTTATTTGATTTTGTATCCTATTTTACATGTTTTAATCCATGAGCATTTTGATGTTTCTAAATGTCCGTTGTCGATTAATAATATGGGAGTATTATTAAACTAAGACAATTCGAAATAGTGACAGAGTATACTTGAAAGTATATTGGTCAATTTTGGAAGATATTTGATGGATCAAATATTGGACTTATCCCAACTATGTGATTTTACTTTATGGATCTTTGTCATTAAGTAAATCATAAATAGTTATCCTTAGACCTGAGATACCAGAAAACTGCATTGAATGTAGTGCATTTCTATAAGATAACCTAACGCTAAACGTAACTGGTAGTTATAAGGGTTATTTTCAGAAGTGTTGCGAAGTTCATGTGTTTTGCTTGTAGTCGAAATGGGATTTGTTTCCTTCAAAATTTATTTTGAAGTATAAATACAACTGGGCCTCTCGGGGGAGTAGTAAGATGTTTGTGTGGCCACACCCAAATGTGTTTTGGTAATCTTGCTATATCCGTAAACGAGAAACAGAATAGTTAATGAAGGAATGACTTAGATCCATATCCTTATTAACAATGTATTTGAAATGAAAGGATAATAATAATGATGTAATCATTAAAAGGTTCTTGTCCAGGAGACCTTACCCGGTTTGTACTAGTGACATTGCTAGTGTAACTAGACGCTAGTCAATGTGATCACGATATTAGAATTTTGTCCAAGTGGGAGCTGGAAGTTTATGGACCTTAAATTAATAGTCGTGAGATAGGATCGAACTCGGGATCACGGGATTGCACACATAACGTAAAGAGTTGATTTATTTATTAAATGTATTTTATATATATTTATTAAATCAAACCAAAGCTTAACTAACTATCGTTGATAAATAAAAGTTAAGTTATAACGACCGTTATGGAAACTAAATAGAAGCTAAAAGAAGGAGAAGGAAATACTACACAAACACCCCTTGGGGGTGGTGTAGCCGTCAGCCAAAACCAAGAGAGGGGGGAAAGGGAAACTTTTGTTTCCTAATTCTTGTTTAACTGCTTGGAGCCCAAGATAACCAAGGCTATATAAACAACCCCAAGGCCTTCATTATTTTTTGTCCCTCCCTTCTCTTTGCTTCTTGCGATCGCCACACCCCAACACCTTAGGGTTTTCGGTTGGTTTTCGATTTAGCTAAATATCTAGTCCTAATCTCTCTCTAGGGTTATTGGGTAGATAATCCATAAGCGTTGAAGCTCGGTTTGTTCGTGCTAGACTCACGGTTAACTCGCCGTATTACGTGTGTACAAGAGCGTGATATAATCTTCCCTTAGATTATATTCTTGGTGGTGTTCGTGATAAACCCTAGTTGTCGTTCGTTCCGTCGTCTTGTGGATCTTGCTAGGATAAAGGTATGTAACCCTAATCTTGATTAATATAATTGTGTCAAATTAATGATCTTGTTAATCGCTTCCGCTATGCGTTCTTTGATCTATATTCGGGTTTTAAATAATTGTTATGAACTATATAAACCATCACCAACTTTATTAAATATTTTTCAATCCTAGAAGTAATTGACTCAACCTATGAACAACGTTGCTTGAAGACGCGGCTCCACGATGCATCCAAGTCGATCCACTTCCTCAAGACAACGGCATGGCTCGACGGTTTCGCTATAGTACCCAATTCAACTTCACTATGAAAAATGTTATATTTCATATTTGTGCATAGTTTACAAAACATTTATGTCTTTATTGCTCTGTACTTTGTAAAACATGCTACTTCATTGTACTGCTTAGTTTAAGTATAACATCGATCATTGTTCACGACATAGCTTCACTCACTTATAGTCCCTCTGTTCCATATTAATAGTCTATGCTATTATTTTAGGACGTCTCAAATTAATAGTCCAGTCCAAAAATAGATAAGAAATGTAGATTAAGTTTACCATATCACCCTCACTTGAGGGTATTATTACAAATAATAAAGAAGTTGTAAATTAATTGGTTAAGGGTAAAATTGTCATTGTGTAAAAAGTAAGAAAGAGAAAGCTGAAAAAATGATTTTTTATTAAACTGCGTATTTTTGGTCGATGGACTATTAATATGAGCCGGACGAAGTATTAGTTAATTGTTGCAGATTGATGTTTAGCATGATGTGTAATATCAATTTTTGTTTCTTTCTTGTGTGTATATGGGACATGACCGACCGAGTAAACTACAACACGTGTAGTGTTGTGTTCCGGTTTTCAAATTAAGATCATCTTAAGCATTATGTTTTGTTTTTCTAAATTTTTATATTCGATTTATGTAGTTTACATTGTATGTATACCTCAAGCAAACATGATTCCCATAAATAGAAGTAAGAAATGAGAGAAAGAAAACACTTGTATTTATTAGAAGAATTGAAGTCTTTCTCCCTGTTGAATCTCTGGAGTCTTTTGTTGTTTATCAGTGACTTTAGTGTTTGATAATAAGTTATAGAATCTTAATTAAAAAATAGGAATATGGATTAAGTCATAAGTAGTTTTTTTGTTTTGTGCTTAAAATAAACTAACAATTTTCTGGAAAAAGCCAGCAGGAGGGTGCTTTCTGTATTAAGTCATGACTTATTATCTTTATTTTACATAATTAAAAGGACAAAATAGTAAACTTCTCTGATTCAAACTCTATATTCAGCACACAAAACAAACAGTCATATACCCGTCAACAAACAGACAACATATATTTTTACAGACATTTTAATTTTACAGGACTTAATAAAATACTAAACAAACAGGCCCTAAGGTTCACTTGTAAACTTAAGTCTCGAATCAAGTTTACTTGTTCTAAGGGTTCTTTCTTTATTTTCATTCAACAAGTGTAATCCATAACACTTTGTAATACTTTGTTTTTAAGTTAATAAAGCATTACGCGTTTGAAAAGTAAATCATTAAGTGTTATCTGTGTATTCGAGTTATAGTATTACAATAGGCATATTTTGGTACTTTCATAAAAGATTAGATTCGAGTTTATATTAATTTTACTAGCAGAAAATATGAAACACAACTAATAACAACTAACTACAAATGTAAATGACAAGTAAGTAAAAAATAATAAATAGAGGAATCACAAGTAAGCTAAATGATTAGTCCTAATCTTAGCTAGAACCAATATACCCTCTTACTTCCTCACCTAGTAAGTATACTCACGATTACCCAATCTATCTACTACACACTTTGATCACACGGGATCACAACTAATTCTGCACCTTACAATACTCTTACAAAATCACAAGAATATTTACACTACAAGTTTTCACATGACCATACAAATCTACAACAAATATATGATATACAACAATGAACACACTAGTATGAACACTATATTTAAATACTTGATCTTTGGAGGAATCACAGGTATTCTTTCCTGCTCAAAGTGGTTGTCAAAGAATTGAATCACTTGTAAACAAATTAATAAACAAATTAATACAAGTTATATGATCAAAGAAAGAATTAGAGTGGAAGATTTAAATAGGAGATTTTCATGTTTTTCAAGAGGTGTTTCAACAAGTTTAATAGTGGGCTATTTATAGTGAGAGACGCATAAGAGGAGCGTGGCTGGTGCAATAAATAGCACAACCGGTTCACTAAGGTTAAGTGCACCAGCTGCATAGTCTAGTGCACCAGCTAAACTAGACGCTCCCTTTTGTCTTTTAGTGGTTAATGTATTATCTGATGTAGCTTTTAAATCGTTTGGAGTGGGAAATTTGAAATTAAAATTTGTATTTTAGTTTAAAATATTATATTTAAATTGTAAAATTTCTTGTAACATTTTATGTACATTGTGTATATTTTATGAAATGCTAGTTTATAAACATATACACAATTACATAATTGGATCAAAATTTTCTTTTTTGAGTTTGATTAGTAAATCCAAGTTTATTATACTTGCATCCTTTTTATTTTTTTAGATTCAAAAAAAATTAGAAAACAAAGTTTTTTCTCTTTTTTATTGTATTTGATCTTCCATTTGAGATCATTTCATAGAAATTCATTGAGACTTTTTTTATAAAGCAAATCAACTTCCATTCTTGAATAATCCACATCACTTTGCTTCTATGAAAAAAATTGATATTTGGCGGAATCATTTTAAGTCCGTGTAACTTTTTGGTATCGAGCCCTCCATCCAACAAAGAAGACATATCCCGGTAAATTAGCTAAGCAACACTGATTGACCAAGCCGGGACCCGAATTCGAACCCCGCCATTTCGCTTGACTTATTTAACTGCGTGCTTTTGTGATAGTTGGTGATAAACTACTCTATTATAACAAAAGATTCTCCAAAACCCATATTATTAATATGTTTTTTCTTTGATCACTTTGTAAGTATTTAAGTTATTCGTATATAACTTAAATGATATAGTGTCTGAATAAATATGAGCAACTAAAACTTTATTTACGTTTAATTTTATACAGAACTTTTTTGCATTTTATAATAATCAAAACATCAGAAGTCGAAAAATATAAAAAACGTTTTAACGACATTATTTGTATCAACAGTTTTTATAAAATTTGATGAAAAAAATAAACTTAGAAAGGGAAAAATATAAAAAACTAGTCTGGTACTCTTTTCGCCTTAAACTTTTAGTCCATTTTGCGATGTCCCTAATTAATTGATTATTACTAAAAATAAATAATTTTTTTTAATCCAATTTATAATATTAGACTTTTTTTTTAACTCCAGAACTTCAATTATCTTTATTAATGATTATAAGTTTAATTACATAACTGTAGAAGGCAAGCGAGCAACAAGCTGCGCCACAAGCCCTTTTTGAATTGCAAAGCTAATTCTAGTAAAAATCACATTTGTGGATTTAGGTGTCATAACGTTGCTATTCATAACGCGCTGAACTCTATTCAGAAACTCCACCACTTCAGGTGCAAGAAAACCGAAGGTATCAAATGCAAAAGGAATAAACACGTGTTGATTTTCAATGCATGCTTTTTCGTGTTTTGTCACTTTGCATGAGGCGGCTTTCAAAGTAGCCTGACCCGCTGTAAAACCCCGGCTACTCATCCCCACAAGAGGAGAAACCCCAGTCAGATCCACACATGCATGTTTTCCTCCAACCCATCCAAAAACCAGAATATCCGCCGGTCTGAGTGTGGATCTTCCATCTTCCGGGTCAGTCAAGAAGTTCACAGGTGCTTCTTTCTTGGCGGAGATACCAGCACGTCTACATATGTAAAAAAGAACGTCTCTAACCATATCGTGTCGATACTTGAAGCCCGGGAGCTCTTTACAATGAACCGCATGTTCCCCAAAAGAATCCAAACATACCTTGCGACAAACAGAGCACATTGTATCAGCCGGAAATAATGGGATCATGAGGCGATACTTAAGAATAGAACGGTATTCCACTGGTGACATATGTTGACCAAGCCCGTCTATAGGGATAGCTAGTAGGAAATCCTGAGCATGTGACGCGCGTAAACACTCAAAAACCGCTTTCTGCCTCAAAGTCATATCAAAGTGGACCTCCATATCCTTGACCATTTCACTAAAAAGGGTAGTCACCAATGTTTGTTGGGTTTTAGAGGGGGCGGTATCCTTATTAGTGAAACAACTAAAATCAAAGCTTGGAATCTTATCACGTAGACAAGCTAAAGCAGAAGCATAATCATCATCCATACCACATACGCCACTGTCACGTAAAATGTGATCTTGTAACACCCAAGATTGGGCCCTCGAGGCCACAAAAGCATAGGAGGAGGCCTCTTTTGCCGAGTACAAACCCAAACCACCAAGACGAATGGGTAAAGAAGCAAGTCGCCACTATAAGTCTCCAAAGAATGGCCCTCCACAAACCACTATGTTCTCAATTGACCCACGCAAACCCTTGTCAAAAAACAAGGCCGCATCCTCCATGTGTACAGGTTGACAAGTCCTTAGCCCAAAAAAGAGTTTGGAAATACCCATGCATGATCGAAGTAAAAGGAGCTCACTCTGCGGGTCATGTAACTGTGGAAGAAGGCTCATCAAATCAACTGCATTCGCGGCTCTCCTCATGGCCATCCCTCTAATAAAATTGGCGTCTCTACTAACAGCTCCCCCAAGAAGCTTCACACCCGAAGACGGTCTCCGAATATCAATAGGAAACAAACCATCACGGACCTTCACACCATTGCACGAGGGCCAAAATACCTCTGTTTTCTTGATATTAAGTTCAAGACCCAAACTTGGACCACTCACCTTTATAATGTCTAACACCTTGGCAACCTCTTCTGACTCTCCAATAACAGTTCCATCATCAAGATACCAAGCATGGAGAAGAAGCTTGCAATTGTCTCTGATATTATGTACAAGCGGGTGTAATACAAGAGCGAATAGAAGAGGTCCCAATGGGTCACCTTGTTGCACCCCCGTGGCAGACCTGATATATGTGTCTCCTATATACAATCTCGCTGCTTGCCCATATAAGAAATCTACCCACAAAGAAATAGAGGGACATCTCACCCTAACCTCATGGAGTAATGCTGATCTATCCACAAGGTAAAAAGCATTTGAGAAGTCCACAGTGAGCATTGCAAGAGACCCATCATTATGGTATTCACTCAACACCCTATTAGCGCTATGTAAAATAGCCTCAGCGCCACCCGACACTCCAACTCCAAACTGGAAATCAGAAAGGTACTTGGACATTTCTTTACCCACACCTTTCATAGCAACCTTGGAAACCAAACGTCTCCATATAGTACCTACTGCAATAGGTCAAATCCCGTTATCTGGTTTAAGGAGAGGCGTGAGAGGAGCAGATGCGACAAACTCCCCCAAGATTGGCGGACACCTTCCCGCTAACCACAAATTAACGACCGAGGTGATGACCTTTAAGAGATCTGTGGCAATAGTAGACCCCTCTCCACATAAAGCATCTAAAATATGTTGTGCCCTCAAACCATCTCTACCGCATGAAGTACCTTTAGGAAATGATTTAATACAGCCAAGGACACAATCAATCTCTGCTACAAGGGGAGGCTCAGAATATGTACTGCTCGACATGGATGGGGGTGACTTGTAAGGATGCTTGGCCTCCAAGGATTTAATGGTATCATCGCAGTATGGAGCTACACCAGAAGAGGATAGCACTTTCACAGCTGCTGTAAAGTGCCCATCCGCAACCTTGCGTAGACATTGCCTGATGTTGGCATTACCTGGTGTTGCCTCCTCATTAAAATCACCTCCACCCTCGTCCAAAGAACCTAACCCAGAACCATCAAACATCTTCTTAACTAACGTTTCAATACCGTCATCTTTCCCCCATGTGGCTAGTGACTTCAAGATATGACTTTGTTGCAAGGATTTCCTGACCTACGTTCTTGTCTATTCTTGGGCCTACACACCTATAACTTACATCGTGGAAAAAGTAACAACTTGACCCATGCTGCAACAGAATCGGGTTGGGCAACCACCTTGTAAAGAACTGTTTTTAAAGCTTGAGAAAAAGCGAGACGACAACCATGAGGAATACTTTTGACAGTAGTGATAGGCAATTTAAAAACACGATCAAGAAGCTCAACGTCCAAAGCCAACCCCTCAGTTACGTTTATCTCATAATCCTTATTAGAAGGCTTCGAAATGCCAACAATATAACCAACCATGTCATCGGGCTCTTTTGACAGGCGAACAACACCATCCTTGTGATGACAAGCCCGACTAACAACATGTAAATTCATACACTCCCCACATAGCCATTGGTCAAATGCCTTCAAAGTATCCTCAAGTGCCATATATAATCCATGGTCCATGGAGATAGCATCGCGTAATGCATCTTTACGTTCATCGCATGAAAGGTGTAGTCTCTTGAGATGAGATATCAAACGAGGAAACCCTTTATTGCCCACTTCACCGTCCGGGCAACAATGAAAACCCCTAAACGGGCACGGCCAAATTCCGTTCGAAGAGATAGATGAGGATGTCATGAAAATAAGAGGAAGTAAATGGATTTGTAACGAAAAGGATAATGTTTTTATGTATGTTTTTTTGTTGAGACATTTTCACAAACACTTTGTGGGTAGTAAAACATCTTTTGGGATTTTATGGTAGTGAATATGGAGATTGCAATGAGGATTTGCGTTTGTTGTAGTGAAATCGAAGAAAGTTAAAAGGTTACATTATATTGATGTGGTGTTTTGATGAGAAATTTAATTAACCAATTGTTAGCAGTTGTTATATGTGAGACAGTGACACACTAGGGAGTAAAAGTGTTGCAACGGTCAGTAATGCTTCTAAGGAAGTATATATAGCAGACAAAGCTACTGTCCGAGAGAGAAAACCTTATGCGGTAAGCAGACGGAAGTTAGGTTTTATAAAAAGGGGGTTTGTCTTCTTGAATCGAAAAAAAAATGTTTAAAATTTTAAAGTCTTATTATTATAGCACTGATGAATCGAAACAAGAACAACGAAAACACAATCTTCTTCCATCACCTATTCCTCAATGGCCCCAAGGTATACTATTTTTTAATTCATTTTTTTTATTGTTTTAGTTAGTTCTACTCAAGTTAATCTATTAGTAATTTAGAGCACAGGGTACGGGAGTTTATCCCCTCGTGCCGTGCGAAAACGCGACACGACGGCGCGAGAAACCACACCCCGTGTGACGTTTTCGTGCCTCGCGCCAAGGGACGGCGCGCGTTTTCGCACGAAAACGCGAGACCGTACCCGGTCTCGCGTTTTCGTGCATATTTAATTTTTTTTTTTTTTTTTGAAAATTTAAAAAATAGCCGTTGCATTTAAAAATGTGACCGTTTGAGGAGCGGGGGGAGGCACGAAATTTTCAAAAAAACCCTATTTTTACACTATAAAACCCCCCAAAACATCCCATTTTTTATAAAACTAAAACCATACATAACAAAAACTCAAACATACTAGTCATGGATCCGAACCATGTGAACAATTGGGTGTACGAGTACTTTAACAACACCAACGCCGGGTCTTCGTCTAACCCTACAACACCATCTTCCGTTAACTCTAATTCTCCTACACCTTCACGACCCAACATCCAAATCCCACCCTTGATGATGAACCCGTTTGTTAATTGTTCTCCGGATCAATTTCAAATGTGGATGCAAACACAAGGTATATGTAATCCCTCACAAACCCAAGTACCTTCAACTTACCCAACACATTCATCTCAACCACAAACCGAGCTTCGTGACGAAGATGACAATACCGTGGGAGACGAGGAGGAGGAGGAGGACGAACCACTCAAAAGAAACCGAAAAAAATCTATAGCCAAAAAACAAGCTAGTGGGAAAAAACCACGTGAGCCAAAAACCGACCGAACTTATTGGACTCAAGCCGAGGAACGGCTTTTGGCCGAGTGTTTTATCCTAATTTCCGAAGATCCGAGAAACCGAAGCGATCAATCGAAGGATACTTTTTGGTACAAGATTATGGCCGAGTATAACAAGGTTGCATCGGAAAAGGATTACAAGAAGCGTAACAAGAACATGTTAACGGGTAAGTGAACGCCGATGAACGGACTTGTTGGCAAGTTTAATGCTCTTTACGATGCTACCACGTTAGCAAGTGGTGAGAATGACGAGCTTATGTACTCGCGGGTTTGCACAATGTTTAAGGAAACATACAAGACCGAGTTTAGGCATCGTGAAGCGTGGATCTTTTTGCGAGACAAATACAAGTGGCAAAACCCCGAGTCAACACAAGCTCGTCGTACCCGGGGTCGTGTAACCGATGTCGACGAAGAGCCCGAAATGTTTGGAGACGACACAATCCCGCGTCCTTCGGGGGCTCCACGAAGAACAAAAAGCCAACGATCTTCGAATAGCTCGTCCGCCACATCCTCTTCGTCTAAAGCTCGGGTTGCCGAAATGATGCAAGAACAAATCTTGATTGACCGAGAGGCGAAAAAAGAATCCATGGATCGTGAGTTAGCCGCAAGACTCGCGGTTTGCGATATTGCTAAACGGAATGAGGATTTAAAAATCCTTAATTTCGACACTACCGGAATGTCCCCGGAAGACGCGGAGAGCATAGAAGAGTTGAAGAGGAAGACCCGAGAATTATATTTCGGGAAAAAAGTTAAGTTTAATTTATGTTTTGTATTTTCATATATTTTTTTAATTTTTTTTCGTATTTTTTTAATTTATGTACTTTTTTTTTATTTTAATGAATGTTTAATAAATTTGTTTAATAAATTTGTTTAATAAATTTGTTTTATAATTTTTTTTTATAAAGTAATGGGGCCACATAAACCCCACGGCTCAAGCCAACCAAAGAGCCCTATTTTTGGTGTTGTGGAGGTTTTGGTGTTGTGGGATCATTTACCCACCACACACCATACCTCTTGAAAAACTTAGTGTTTTCCCACGGCTCAGTACGACGGCTCAACACCATACCCTATGCTCTTATAATGCTCCTATTTGTATTGCAATATTTTAATTCCCAGTTTTATATCAATTTTGTATTGTTATAGTTAGTTTTAATCAAGTACTATTAATTTACAGTGGTCCTATTTGTATTGCAATATTTTAATTCCCAATTTTATATCTCTATAATTATTACAGTATATAATTTTTTTTTAATGTCGTTGTTATGGATCAGGTGAAGGCTGTTTTAATACGGGAAGAATAAGTCTTAGCGGAGAACTAGAGTTGGCTATGGTCACAGATTTCGAATCTATATGTTCTTCCACTCGAGCTGGAAACCAATCTGTTACATTTTATAAACCCGTGTCAATACCGTATGGCTTTTTTGCCCTCGGCTACTACAATGAGCCCACCCGTGAACAACTTCAAGGCGCTTATGTTCTTGTTGCGTGAGATACTACTACTCGCGACTCTGCTTATCCGGCTTTAAAGTTGCCTCTTGATTACAACCTTATATGGATGTCTCCTAAGGAGAAAATTTTCGTATGGGAACCCATCGCCCCTGTAGGTTATCTGTAAGATTTAGGGTGTATGTACGACGGTGTGATAATCCTGGATATCTAACTTGAATCGTGTAAGTTCACTTTCCGTATAAAGTATTTCAACCCTATGGTGCCTGGGTTACACGAAATCCTTATCGGGATAATTCAAGTAGAACACTTTGATTCTAGGCACAAGAGATCAAAGCAAGAACAGAGAGGAAATTGTCTGAATTTTCGTTATGTTCTATGAGAAACAATCTGGTAGTTTATTCACCAACCAGAAACGACGGTTTTCGGAGGTTACAAAACGAACAGTTATAACTGTTCTCCAACAGACATGTTGGTTGGGTTATGGCGGGACCCCAGCAAGGGGCTCTGCCCCTTGACCCCGCAAGGGGCGCTGCCCCTTGACCCCGCAAGGGGGCGCAGCCCCTTGACCCCTGCATTTTCGTCGTGGGCGATAACATATTAGCTCAACGAGTGTGCACTCCGCACTTCCCCTAACTCGCGTCAGAATCGAATATGAAATCTCATTGATCTCTAGTAAATCCCGATTAACTAAAATAGTTGATGACACTAAAATCACCAACATTATCGAGCTCTAGGATTTGTAGTCACCACTTGTAGTAACGTTGGATATAAGATTCAACCTGATGTAGAGCTGGTTAGGTGTGTTCGAGAGGACCTTACTCTAGATGATCAACACCTTGTTGCCACCAGTTGTACAATTACTACACGTACTAAAGGTGTTTCTGTAAACCCGTCCCTTTCTTTTGGTAGGGATATAAAATGTGGTGATGTATTGAATCTTCCTTCCTTGAAGAATTCAAACCTTGAAGCAACTATGCCAAATTTGGAGCAAGTAAAGGCGTTAATCCATCATTATGGGCCCACTGTTTACTTCCATCCCGACGAGGTTTACTTACCCTCCTCAGTGCCGTGGTATTTTGAAAACTATTATGGTAGCGGATATAAACACGGCTGTCTCGAAACGGTAGAGGTTTATGTTCAAGTTAAACCGGCTATAGGTGGTGCTTTTACCGACATAGGTATGTGTTGAGATATGCGATCGTTTAGCCATCGGTAAATGCGTGAGCCTATCGGGGGCACACACTCAATACGGAGAACACACGTTTATTTACGTTTTATTATTTATATTTAAACGTATAATAAAAACTTTACGTTTTATTTAATTAACGGTGGTTTAATTAATTACAGGATTTAATTAATTAAAGGCGAGTGCGTTATTTAAATTTAAGGAAAGGAAATCGACTTCTAGAAACATCCGGTGCCCTATAGGCGGTCGTATATCCCTAAGGGGTCTAGAAGATCCTTTGTTTGTTAATCAAGTAATTAAGTTACTTAATTTAGGTGTTGGGTTGAGCCTAATTAATTTTGAGGAGGTTCAAGGATGTGTATAAATACAATCCCATACCCCTCATAATTTTTCATCTCTCCCTCTTTGTTTGTGTTGGCCGATCGACTCAAACCCCACACCCAAACCCTTACGAACGTTTCCTTTAACCCTAAATTCACTTAAAGTGTAAACCTTTGCAAGATCAACTACCTTAGGGTACTTACTTGTGAAGTTTCTTAGCCTTATACTAAACCTTTGATCCTCGTGTCAAAGTTTTGGTCTCTTGTTTGGTTCCCCTTGTGGTTCGTCCAAACCCTAACCCTAATTAGGGTTTCCGGTGAATTTTTCCAAGTATCTTGTTTCTATCTATAAACCTTATCCTTACGCTATCCCAATTAGGGTTTTGGATATTAGGGTTTCTAGTTGCAAGATAATCGAAGTGAAGTTACCACTAGCATCGTGGTGTGTTCGTTTGACGTGTCGTGTGAGCAATCTCTAGAGGACGGTTACTTTACCGTTGTAGATTCAAGATCAAGATCAATTAATTGATTTATTCAATTAATTAAAAGGTTGATTTTATTATTGTTTTATTATGTGTTAATCGTGAATATTGTACTAGATCCATTCCGCTGCGCACTCGTAGTTAATGGTTTAACTAGTTCTAAATCCCAACAGTGGCATCACGAGTCAAATCGTATGGCATTCATGGGTTACACATAGAATAAAACACGCTTGCTTCGCTTTAAAATCTCTTTTATTTATGTTTTTATGACAACTACATGCATACTTGTCATAAAGTTTTAATCTTGATCTAGATCTATTAAAATTGGGTAGGTTAAAATTGAACCGGTTAATAATTACTTTTGTTTTTTATTATCCGTCAAAGACCCTTGCATCTCACTTTTGTGATACTTTGCACGTCATCAAGTACCTTGCTCAAAAACTTGATGAGGGTCTTTGGTCCTCAATTTGGGGAAGACTCATTCGAGACTTGGATCTTATATGATTTACCGCTTTCATATAGAGTATGTCTTCTGCTTCTACCCCCTTCTGTCTGTTTTATGTGCTTATTTGTTTTCCATTATGAATTGCAAAACGTTCAAGATTCTAGGAATCATAAAACGAATGGTACTTATATCGAAACTAGCTTTAAAACTATGTCATATTAATACACCATATTTTCCTTGCGAATCGGCTATGTGTTATTTGTTAAAATCTTGATTTTTTGAACAAATATTAATATTGACATAAGAACTATGAAACTTGGTTTTATTGTATTCTAATTGTTTTGCGAAATCATATTGTCACTCGAGTTGGGATTACATACCGTAATGATGGCTTATAAACTATCTTCTCAACGACGTGATTTGCAAAATTAATTAGTTTACAATACTTAAAATTACAACACCGTTTTGTGTCTTTACTAATGATGGACTTGCTATTGCACTTCGTGCTCTAGTCGAGCCATCTAGGGTTTGAGGGATCTTTAATCTTCTCCCGTGTTCCATAGGTGTTCCGGCACTTATGGAATAATTATCCCAAGCACTTACACCTTCGGGTGCATGAAGAGTAGGATATAGGGTTTGATCTCTCTTTAATCTTCTCCCGTGGTAAAACACGCCTAAACCAAAAAGTTAACAAATTGTTTTCTTAACTTGTGCTAAAAGAATGAATTGCATGCATTCTTTTACACACTTTGACATTTGTTTTCAAAACTTATGTGATACCTATTTGAAATTTTTAAGTCTATGCCATCCGATTTAGAAGCACTTGTAGTTGTTTTTCGTCAACTGGTCAGACCTAGGGCGAATTACATACCCGAGGCGATCTTTGTCACTGGTCAGACCTTTGCCAATAATTGCTGCTTCAAATTGGTACGACTTAAAGTCGAGTTCCCGGTCAGATTCGGAACCCGAGGCATAAAGATGAGATGAAACATACTCATGACTTTATTATGTGTAGAACAAGTTTGTTTGAGATGCTCAAAGGTTCTCGAAAGAGATGAGAGAACATCCCATCCAAACACTCTACGACAAATAAACTTCATGAATCGTCTCATACAATCTAAGAGTTGCACTTGTAATGCAATTAACGCCCGTCGCTTACCTCTTGCCCCACTTGAATACTAGACGGTCGGACCTCTAATATTAAGTGGGAGTGCAAGCAAGGATCTTAGTCTCAACATGATTAATTGGGTAGTTAATTCTTTGAGAATGTAATTATCGAAAATACTAATCGTTGAACTTTTATTTTGTAGATGAATAATCAAAACTCTTGCTTAAACAGCACGGTTGTTAAGTCATTCCTTGAAAAGATGAAATTGACTGAGAATAACTTTGTTGATTGGTATCGTGCTCTTCGGATAGCGCTCGAAACTGATGACTTGGTTAAATACCTTGAGCAACCAATTCCTGATCAACCTGCAATTCTGCCTCATGGTCATGAAGGACCCGAGCAAGACCCGGATTTACATCCAACTTGGGTCAAAAGGTCACGAGAAATCGCTGGCCTTATGCTCATGACTATGTCCCCTGAACTCCAGAAACTTTTGGAGGGTCACGGCGCATGGTCTATGATGGAAGAATTGAAGACCGTGTTCACTGAACAAGCTGATCAAGAACTCCTTGATGTTGCACGTGCCTTTCACACGTGTAAACATGAGGATGGACAATCTGTGAGCTCCTATGTCTTGAAGATGAAGGGGTTCATAGAGAATTTGGAACGTTTGGGTCACCCCATGTCCTTGAAACTTTCGGTCAGCCTAATTTTAGCCTCACTGAATAAGGACTATGATAGGTTTGTGCAAGACTATAACATGCATGGCCTGGGGAAGACAATACCTGAATTGCATGCCATGCTTAAGTTGCATGAGAAAACGTTGCCAAAGAAGGTTGCACCTGCTACTCCTAATACCATTAATGCTATTAGGGCAGGAAGGGTTCAAAAGCCTAACAAGGCTAAACCGTCTAATGCTGCAAAGGGTAAGAATCGTGGTAAAGGGAAGAAAGTAGCTAACTTTACTTCTAGAGCCAAGATTCCCCCTCCACCAAGAAGAGAGAATCCTGCCAAGGATGCCATTTGTCACCAATGTGGTGAAATTGGTCATTAGAAGAGAAACTGTCCAGAGTATCTCACTGAGTTGTGGAAGAGAAAGAAGTCCTCGCAAGGAGCTAGCACTTCAGGTATCTTCACGATAGAACTCTTTAATTTTCCTAATAAATCTTGGGTTTATGACACTGGTTGTGGTACTCACATCTGTAATACTACTCAGGGTCTAAGGATAAGTAAGAAGCTGAAGCCAGGAGCTTTGAATCTGTACGTGGGCAATGGTCATCGTGCAGCTGTTGAAGCCATTGGTGTTTTTCAATTATTTCTCCCTAGTGGACTGGTTGTTATGTTGAATAATTGTCATTACGCACCTTCTATTTCTAGAGGGATTGTTTCAGTTTCATGTTTGTATGACGACGGATTTGTTAATCGTTTTGAGAATAATGCAAGTATTTCGGTTTCGAAAAATAATATGTTTTATTTTAATGCTGTTCCTAGTAATGGTATTTATGAAATTGATATATGTGATTCTAATGCAAACAATAGTTCTATGTATGCTGTAAGCAACAAAAGGGCCAAATCTAATTTGGACTCTACATTGCTATGGCATTGTCGCCTTGGCCACATAAGCAAAAAGCGCATTAAGCAATTACAATCTGATGGATTGCTCAAGTCAAACGATGATGATTCCTTTGACAAATGTGTTTCATGCTTATCTGGAAAGATGGCACGTAAACCTTATTCACATCAAGTGGAGAGGGCTAAAGATCTACTTGGACTAATCCACACCGATGTATGTGGTTCATTTAGAACCGTGTCAAGACAAGGTGCAAGTTACTTCATCACTTTCACTGACGACTATAGTCGTTATGGTTATGTTTACTTGCTAAAGCATAAACATGAAGTGTATGAAACATTTAAGGTGTTTCAAAAGGAAGTAGAAAATCAACTCGGTAAAACCATAAAAGCACTACGTTCGGATCGTGGAGGTGAATTTATGAGTTATGAATTTCTGGAGCATCTTAAGGAACATGGGATAGTTTCCCAAAGAACTCCTCCATATACACCACAACACAATGGTGTGTCTGAGAGGAGAAATAGAACCCTACTTGATATGGTTCGTTCCATGATGGCCCAAACAACTCTTCCTAAGTCCTTTTGGGATTATGCTCTTGAGTCTGCTGCTCGCATACTCAATATGGTTCCAACTAAGAAGGTTGAAAAGACTCCATACGAAGTATGGTATGGGCAAGCCCCTAAGCTGTCTTACTTAAAGGTCTGGGGATGTGAGGCTCTTGTTAAGCATGACACGCTTATCAAACCTGACAAACTAGAGCCCCGATCTGTTAAGTATATATTTGTAGGTTACCCAAAGGAAACGATGGGTTACTCCTTCTACTACCCACCCGAGAACAAAGTATTTGTTGCTCGTAATGCTGAATTCCTAGAGAGCAATCTTATGAATCAAGAAGCAAGTGGGAGTATAGAGGATCTTGAAGTAATTCAAGATGAAGATATACATCCTTCTGAAAACACTAGCAATCATAAAGAGGATGATCAAGAAATTGATGAACCTATAAGTGATATAGCTCCCATTCGAAAGTCTACGAGGACTAGGCGTGCTCCTGACCGTATGTGTTTATACATTGACGCTGAGGAACATGAGTTAGGGGATCATAATGAACCCACTAACTTCAAAGCTGCATTGGCAGATCCTGAATCTGACAAATGGCTGGATGCTATGAATGTGGAGATGCAATCCATGAAAGACAATGATGTCTGGATCTTAGTAGACCTTCCCCCTAACGCTAGAACTGTTAGTGGCAAGTGGTTGTACAAGAAGAAGACCGACATGGATGGCAATGTACACACCTTTAAAGCTCGATATGTAGCGAGGGGCTTCACTCAAACCTTCGGGGTTGATTATGAAGAGACCTTCTCTCCTGTTGCGGATATCAAAGCTATAAGGATTATTTTAGCCATAGCCGCGTTCTATGACTATGAGATTTGGCAAATGGATGTTAAAACCGCCTTCCTCAATGGACTGCTTTACGAAGAAGTCTATATGAAGCAACCTGAGGGTTTTGTTGATCCTAAGTATCCAAACCGTGTATGCAAGCTTCAAAGATCCATTTATGGACTTAAGCAAGCATCAAGGCAATGGAACAAGAGGTTTGATGATGAAATCAAGAAATTTGGTTTCAATCAAAATCCTGATGAGCCATGTGTATATATCAAAGCTAGTGGGAGTAGCGTAGTGTTTCTTGTCCTGTATGTTGATGACATATTGTTGATGGGAAAAGACATTCCAATGTTGCAAAGTGTAAAAGCTTACCTTGGAAGGTGTTTTTCCATGAAGGATTTGGGAGATGCTGCGTATATTCTTGGGATCAAGATCATACGTGATAGACCTAGACGGTTAATTGGTTTATGTCAAAGTGCTTACATAGATAAGATTTTGAAGAAGTATAACATGGACAATTCCAAACGTGGCTTTGTTCCCATGCAAACTAAATCAAAATTATCTAAGACTCAAGGAGCATCGACACCTGATGAGGTGAGACGCATGCAGAGAGTTCCTTATGCTTCGGCAATAGGATCAATCATGTATGCTGTTAGATGTACGAGACCTGATGTTGCGTTCTCTCAGAACATGACTAGCCGATTTCAGCAGAATCCTGGTGATTCTCACTGGACCGCTGTTAAGAACATTCTGTGGTATCTTAGGCATACCAAAGACATGTTTCTTGTTTATGGAGGAGGTATGAAAAGAGAGCTCAGGGTTGCTTGCTACACTGATGCTGGATATCTTACGGATGCTGATGACACGAAGTCTCAGACGGGATATGTTTTCATGCTGAATGGAGGTGCTGTAAGCTAGAAAAGCGCAAAGCAGACCATCCATGCAAACTCATCTACGGAGGCTGAGTATATAGCCGCTTCGGAGGCTGCTAAAGCGGCAGTTTGGATTAGGAAGTTTATTTCTGGGCTTGGTGTTGTTCCCACAAATAATGAACCTATGACGATGTATTGTGACAATACCGGAGCCATTACTATAGCTAATGAACCAGGAATCACTAAAGGTGCGAAACATTATCGTTCCAAAGTTCACTACCTCAGAGAAGTGATTGAACTTGGTGATGTTAGTCTGGAGAAAGTTCACACAGACGACAATTTAGTTGACCCCTTTACAAAGGCGTTAGACCTTAAGAAGCATTCCATGTTAACTCATGGAATTGGTTTGCTTCCAGCTAATAGTCTCATGTAATCTGTGTTAATCGTAAGTATTTGGATAATTTGGGATTGTAAGATAATTTAATTATTTTCTGATGAATAAAGATATTTGATGTTTGTTATCTTCATATAATTATTGTTGCCCTATGTTTGTATGTTTAATTCCTTGAATAATTTAATTATTCTAAACATGTCCATTGTCGGTTAAACAATATGGGAATATTGTATACATTAAGACAAATATGAGTGTTGGTAATATACTGGTATATATGGTGGACGGCTTCCAACCAAACTCATATGTTATTCATTGATATGAATATTGGACACCCCGAACTTTCGAATGATTACTTTTGGATCCGTTGTCATGAGTAAATTCGAATACATAAATGGTGAGGATTAGGTCATCCTTAGACTTGAGATGCAAACAAGTTGTGCATGTGTGGATATCGCTTCTTGATTTTATGTCCAACGCTAGTTCAGAAGATCTAGCTATAACGACTCTAATTGGAAGTGTTGTGAAGCAGCATCCACAGACACTTGCAGTCAATATAGAATTCGTTCCTCCACTCTGATATAGTGCAGTGAAGTACCCTTGATCCCCTCCAGAATTAATTAGGTAATTGTATGGCCGTACCCAAAATGTAATCAAGATGATGCTTGTTACAATTTGGACTATCTAAATTAATTTGTAAACGAGGAATTAAAGTTGAACTATATGGAATGAGTTAGGATCCATATCCATGGTTTAACCGGTACATTGTAACGAAGGGATGATTATCAGCAAGCTCAAATAATCGTACACCATTACTAGTCTTTAAGATCTTATTCTTGAAACTATTTAACTCAACATTTACCGATTATAATGAAGTGTTGCTAGATGCTTCATTATGGACGCTGTATGTCTAAACTCTCACAAGTGGGAGCTGTTGAGATATGCGATCATTTAGCCATCGGTAAATGCGTGAGCCTATCGGGGCACACACTCAATAGGGAGAACACACATTTATTTACGTTTTATTATTTATAATTAAACGTATAATAAAAACTTTACGTTTTATTTAATTAACGGTGGTTTAATTAATTACGGGATTTAATTAATTAAAGGCGAGTGCGTTATTTAAATTTAAGGAAAGGAAATCGACTTCTAGAAACATCCGGTGCCCTATAGGCGGCCGAATATCCCTAAGGGGTCTAGAAGATCCTTTGTTTGTTAATCAAGTAATTAAGTTACTTAATTTAGGTGTTGGGTTGGGCCTAATTAATTTTGAGGAGGTTCAAGGATGTGTATAAATACAATCCCATACCCCTCATAATTTTTCATCTCTCCCTCTTTGTTTGTGTTGGCCGATCGACTCAAACCCCACACCCAAACCCTTACGAACTTTTCCTTTAACCCTAAATTCACTTAAAGTGTAAACCTTTGCAAGATCAACTACCTTAGGGTACTTACTTGTGAAGTTTCTTAGCCTTATACTAAACCTTTGATCCTCGTGTCAAAGTTTTGGTCTCTTGTTTGGTTCCCCTTGTGGTTCGTCCAAACCCTAACCCTAATTAGGGTTTCCGGTGAATTTTTCCAAGTATCTTGTTTCTATCTATAAACATTATCCTTACGCTATCCCAATTAGGGTTTTGGATATTAGGGTTTCTAGTTGCAAGATAATCGAAGTGAAGTTACCACTAGCATCGTGGTGTGTTCGTTTGACGTGTCGTGTGAGCAATCGCTAGAGGACGGTTACTTTACCGTTGTAGATTCAAGATCAAGATCAATTAATTGATTTATTCAATTAATTAAAAGGTTGGTTTTATTATTGTTTTATTATATGTTAATCGTGAATATTGTATTAGATCCATTCCGCTGCGCACTCGTAGTTAATGGTTTAACTAGTTCTAAATCCCAACAGTATGTTGATTTTTTTCCCACATGTTGTGCTGGACACGTTTACTTTCAAGCTGTTTAACCTTAATATTGAGATGATGAATAAGAAGGCGGGTGAACACGTCGGCGGGCATTGGGAGTATTTCAACCTTCGAATAAACAACTTCGACGGTCAGCTTTGGAGGGTGTACTTACCAGATCATAGTGGCCAAAAATTAGTCGAAGCTACTTCTTTAGAGTTTATCTAGGGAAGCAATAAGCCGATTCTTTATTCCTCCAAGCTGAGGCACGCGAGCTTTTCGAATACTGGGACGTACATTCAAGGCCAACTGACAAACTTTGGGATCGGGGTAAAGGATGATGTTGCTAAAAGTGACAGGTTTATTGACACAAGCAAAAAATATAAGATTGTTGTGGCGGAATATCTTGGTGATGGTGCTGTGGTAAAGCCCGACTGGATGCGAGAACTGCCTCACTGACCGACGGACGGTAAAAGATCACCGCCCACCTCTCGTAAATAAGTTGATTGATCATCTTAGATTATGCATTATCTACTATAATATATATGATATGTAGTTTGCTATTCTGATATATATCAGATTTTCCGTTTACGGTTTTTTCCTTCTTTCATGTCAGGTTTTCCGTACTGTTGATAGCCATATCTATGAACCTTTTAAATTTAATTTCGATATTTATTTAAGTTAATGTTGGTCTGTTATTAGCCTTCAGTTTCTGAATTCATATTTTCTTTTGTTTGATAGTATCTTATATAGGATTTTGATGTGGTATTTACCGCCAAACCTGAAAATTTGCATCAGGTGCTTGAATACGATTCTATCAGCAACTGATATATTTTTCAGGTTGGTTCAGTGGACTTGTTGTTTCCTCAACAATTTTACTGAACTTGTAAGTCAAAACGTGTTTTTTAACTATCTGGTTCACAAGCACTCAATGAAGCTTAGGGTTTGAGCCCAAGAAGAAGGAATGTCTTATGTCACACTCTTTATTTGGAAGTGATCCTGATGATAAACTATCTCTGTGAAGTTTGACCAAAGACGTCATGGGCTTACTCCATTTTTTTTGGGAACCTTCTGATTTGGACCAGAAAAACAGGATAAGTCAGTCACTTACTGGCAACCCTGAAGAAGAGACTCCAGTTTTTGGAGTTTTTCTTCTCAGATGGTTCGATAAGGATCTGGTCCTCTACGCCTTCTTTTATGGGAGGTGTTGGTCATCTTTTTACATGTCCATTGTCCATCATTTGGAGTTCATTTTTATTTGTTCTAGAATACCAAATTGTGGTCTAGTTTTGCTTCTTCATAATTTTGGATTGGAAGGAGATTTTGACCCACTATTTATTCTTCTCTGAACAAAGGATCTGTACCAACAAAGTGGTATGGACCTGAGGAACAAGGCGTTTGCTTTTGAGGAACAAGGCTTTATAGATCTTATTGTTGTAAAAAGATGTTACTAGCCCATTTGTAAAGTACCTTTTGTGATTGTATTTCCCTTCTCTGTATATTCAAAACTACTCTTTAATCATTCTGTTAGGGGCTGTTTGGTTGACCAAGTTTTGGTGGTTTTTATTGTGTTTGAATGTCAAATCCAACAAAAAACGTGTTTGGTAGGAGAAAGTTAGAAGGGTTTTAATATGTGGCCTCACATAAATGGACGTTTTTTTAACTCGTTAATATATGAGTGACATTGAAAGACGGAAGGCATCTTAGTCAAAGAGGACAGATTTACCCATATAAATAAAGCCTGTATCTCCTCTTTCTTCTTCATCGCATCTCTCTTTTTTTATTTATAACAAGTCTCGATTAATAAAAAATTGAATTGTTTGTAATCCTGTATTCTAAAATAAATTTAAGTGTATAAATTTTGTACTGATTCACTTCCATTTGTACAGTGTCGATCTTTTCTTGGTTAATAATAAATGGCAATATTGTTTATTCATTTCAAGTTCTTTATCCAAAATCTCTACAAAGAGGTAAGTAATAGGGATTTATTTTGAGATTTTAATAAAAAAGATATGTAAGATTGATTTTAATCATCAATTTATTTTAATTTTTCAGATCTTTATCTCTCTTTTTTTGTTCTTAATCTGTTGGTAATTTTTATTTCTATTTTTTCATTTCTTTTTTATTTTTGGAGGCTCATAGAAAGATCTGGGTATTCACATAAGTTTGATCGTATGAAAAAGTTTTGCGGTTGTTTCAGTCTCGTGGATGATATTGTTTACAATCTAATTGTTTTAATTTTATATATAGAAAAAGGTTAGTTAATTAGTTTAATGGAAAGCCATGGGTGTTATTTCGTTTTGATCTTGTGTATGTTCATGCGATCAAATAAATTCCGTGTAGCTTACGAAATTATTTGTTTGTTACTTCATATTTGTTGGTTTTGCGTTTTACAATATCAATTTCTGGTAAAGTGCATCATTGAAGAATACAGGTTTATCATTTTGGAAACAAGGAAGATAATATAAGGACAGATTGGTCATTTATCATTATTAACATCGCAATTATAAAAGTGAACCAAATATATTGTAGAATTTTAATACGAGTGTTTCAAACACTTCCAAATTGGAAATACTTCAGATGTTTAAAACTATGTATTTTAAGTTTGTGAACCAGACGCACCCTTACAAGTAATCAAACCCATGAACACTGTTCAATCTTGATTCTTCTTGATAGATCCTGTTTTTTTCTTTCACAACTTCAAGTTATCCTGGCTGCTTATTCCATCTCTACACTTTGGTACTTAACACTTGCACAGGGGAATATGATTTAGGAGATTATAAGTATAAATAGTATTTACTGTCTTCCAAACTCCCTGTTAAGGTTACATCTTTTATTTTGACGTCATTTGAAAACGGGGTTCTTGATATAAAGTTATACGCTATCATCTGTGACTGTAACGGTAACGCCATTTAAGATGCTTAGCAATAGTTTTGATATTTTTCAATTGGTTGATGTTTGGTTTATGAGATGGGTTCTACAAATGGTGGTAATTGACTAGATTAACTAGTTTGTTTGAGTATAAGAGAGTTCTTTCAGCTTCTATTTTTTTTAACTCCTGCTGGTGGCGTTCTTTATAAATCATTAAGCTACACAGAAGGTACTACAGAATGCCACATCTGCAAAGTAAATTGCTGAAAAATTATGAGCTTATATTTCAGTTAATTCCAAGTTATTTCATTAACTAGCTTTAGATATGAACCGTGGTTTTCACTTCAATGGTATCCATTTGTTCTAAATTTTGAGCATGCATAAACGTTTATGAAGGTCGTGTAGAATTTTTGTCCGTCTTTTATTACTCCCATTTAATCTCGCCGAACTTAACGGCTAATTGTGAGTTTGTGATGAGTGGGAATAGTTTTTCCAAGATAATAGTCATCGACACATTTTTAGACATATACAAAGTCACAAACACTATATCAGGGCCGTCTCGTTGAATTCGAAGGCCCTGTGCCAAAATTCTAAAACGAGCCTTTTAACTTTGGAAAACTAAATGTTCATAAACTTTGTAAATAGTGATTTTCTTACGCATCATTTTTTCCTATCGATCAAGTAGAAACCAACCTATCGTACTACATTTTACATATTTTTCTCTTTTATGTGTGAAGATCAAGTTTTCTAAACATTTTATGATAACCCGTAAACTCTAAAGTATTATTGAAGTACATCTCTTTATAAATTAAGACACTTTGTAATATAATTTTTCAAAAATATATAAAGGAAAGAACTCAAAGAAGCATAAAACGATTTTTTTTAACACGTTATTTCAAGTTGTAGCTAAAAGTGTAGCCATTTTTTGTGAACATGATATGAACTTATTGATTTTAAAACACAAATTAAGACTAAAAGAATAAGACTTAAAATGATTAGTTTAAAAAAACAAAGGATAAATTGAAACTAAAACAAAAAATAAGAAACCTAAATGACAAATGTATAAAATAAGGGCCACTAAACACTTCTTTCGCTGCCTTGGGTCCTCTTCCTCAACAATTCACGTTTCCTTGTTTCTCCAATCTCCATAGAATATCAAGCACTCTTTTAGGAAAAAGAGTTGGTATAGTTTCAAGCTTTTTTTCTTCATGTTATAAAAATCTTACTTTTTATCTTGAATCTTAGTAACACTATTAAATCGTCCAAATATGTGTTGATACTGTTACTGATGTTTTACAAACTGAGGCCCCTTAAAAAATGGGTCTTGTGCCGTTGCCCATACCGCACATGCTAAAATCCGGCCCTGCATCATATGTTCCAATTCTTTTACCAAAATGCATGAACCCAATAGCTATATCTGTTGCGTACATGTTTCATGCGTATGTGTTGATGTTTCATGCAAATAAACGGTGAGGTTATGTGTCTTATCGTACAACAACTATGAGCTTACAATGCATAGCTTCACTGTGTGACATGTTTTTATTGTACAACAATTATCTACAATGTATTATTTCAACATAATAAATAAAGTACGAAATACAAATTCTAATAGATCTAGCCTATAAACCGGGTTTGAGTCATATTGATTCTCTAACATTCTCTCGCTCAAGCGATGAAATCATAAAAGTCCGGACTAGAAAAAAAAACTAAGAAATAAAAATTAATCATGCAATCTATATCTATTTGCTCAACACGGCAGACTCAAGATAAATCTACCTGTCGAAGATGACAGACTCAACCTATATCTATCTGCTCAACACGGTAAAGTCAATATATCTATCTGACTCAACCTATATCTAACTGCAACACGGCTATATCTATATCGAGTATGGCAGACTCAACCTGTATATATCTGTCGAAAACCAAAAGACGTCTCCGGACTTATACCCTAAATTCGACAAAATTCGTTTCGAGATTTGATACCATGAATCCGACAAAATCGTCTCAGGTTTTATACTCTAGATTGACTAACAAACAATTAAACTACAAACCTTCTTTTTTTTCTTTAGCTTTATGAAAATAAACAATGATAAAAATATAACTCAACGAAGCATAAGTCCTCAATACGATCGTCAATGCATTCGACAGTCGACCGACTCCCACCTACTTCACAACTTATCACCTTTAGTTCGAATCTCGATCACATTCACCATCTAAAACATCAGAAACAAACAACCCATAACTGAACCAACATCACATCCATACATCAACAATATCAAACACGTAACAACAATAAGTTAATCACACCACATCTTGTTTTGATGTGATTGTAAGTATTTAATAATTATTTAAAATTGCTGATGTAAATAATGACATACCAACACAAAACCAATGACTACATTTCAAACGAAGAAATAAAAGGTGAATAGTTATTGACTGTTGTATCTAGTGGACTAGAAACTACTACTATAAAGGAATGGTGTTTTATTGAGATCGGTTTTTTACTAATTGAGGGTCAAGATGTTTTTTCTAAAGGGTTCGGTGGTATTGAGATGTTGATTCCGGATGATGTTTAGTTTTTAGGATCAGGGTTTGTGGATGATAACAATGGTGGCAGCGGTTTCAGGGGTGGCTCATCAGAGGCGGCTCATAGCCATAGGTCTAAGAATGAGACTCTCTGATACCATGTAGAACTTAAACCAAGTAGAATTAATCCTACCAAGTATTAGAAGAAACTTATAATGAATATCAAAGAGTATGCGGAAAATACTCTTAGATACTATGAAGATTAGTAATTTATGTGTAACACATGAATTCACTAAAAGCTTCAATATTATTAAATATGAGTACTCTTAAGAAAGTATTAGGGTTACAGAAACCTTAAAGATGATAATGAAGACGTAGGAATAAAATGTTTTAAACCTAAACCTAAGACCTCCTTTTATACTTACAATGAGTCCTTTGCAAGATAAGAACAAAGTAATCTTTAAAAAAATAAAAAACATATATCCATAATATCTTCTGTTGATAACATACATATCTTCAATCTTTATCTCTTCATAGAATATCTCTTGTTGATATTGTATGTTTCTCCAGGCGTTATCCTTTTATTTACATTAACTAACACAACCACCATTAAGAGTTGACCACGCCCATTTTGTCCAACTTTTTCCGAAAACTACCATGACTAATGATAACACTACCAACATTAATTATATTAATACTGGTAATGCAATATAACCAACACTAATTTTTATTCCTAATAATCCTTCCAAAACTTGTGATTCTTTTGTCAATTTCACAAGTTTCTTAAAAACAAAAATCTCCTTATCAATTCTTGAGCCAATCAGTTCTTCAACTAAATCCACCCCTAGTTATTGAGAAAGTCTTCAACTAAATCCGTCCCTTAGTTTATGAGAAGGTAATCAACTAAATCCTCCCCTGAATTTATTAAGAGGTCTTCTGCAATCAAATAACAAGCTTTATAGCCATCAATTCCATAATTTAAAACTATCCGCACTATTTTTAAGAGAAGTAACCCTTAAGAATAAGATCATTGGACATAGAGAAAGACTTAAAGATGATACATCTCCTTTGTTCTATATCAACAACAAAAGGTCTAGCCTTTCTAGTATGATAGTACTACAAGTACTAACAACATATCCCTCCTCTGAAATTATGAGTAATTCTTCAAAATTTCAGTCTTCACTAGTATTGGTTTTGTATGAGAAAAACTGTACTAATACAGCTCGAAACACTCCTTAAAATTTGTCCAACAAACAAGAAAAAACATAAACAATTAATACAACTTCCCCCCTTTTTTTTACATACACAATAGTAGGAACCCGCACACATATAGATGTGAACTAACTTCAAAGCCTAAGAAAGTCGTAAACGTATTCAATATACACTCAAATTCATGGATAGATACTGAAGCATGTACGGTTCCTCGCTCATAAATGTCCATTAGAACAAAGTCATCATTGTATGCTCAAATAGAACACTATACACACTAACACTTGTAGGTTGCTTTAATCTCTGATTTGTGAAAACCATTATTAGCACTAAGTACTACCTATGATTAGATATGTTTATTATAAAAGCCTTATTGACGGGATCTTTAGAAAAAAAACTGTTCTCCAAGCCATATGTCCACGGACTAACACACCAGAAATGGAATGATAAAGAGTAAGGCAACTAGTAAAAACTAGCTTGCTAAAAAGCAACCAACAATGATACCAAAGTGTCTCTTTATACAAATTTTCTTTCATTGCAGATGTTAGTCCAAAATCAAGAAAATTACATATTTCCCTTTTTATGAAACTATTTTACTAACATAATTAATCGCTGCACTAACAACATTAATTTTGACACTAACATAATTAATTTCACGATACTACCCAAATTGACTAATAACATTACTAGTCTTTACACAAATTTACATGCTATAGCAAAACCTTAACACTCTGTTCTTAAGAATAATATATGAAAGAAAGGGAGAGAAATAGAGGTAAAACTATATTTGGTGGTGTTCTTAAGTTTCATTGAGAAAAGAATGGAAATGGAGTGGACCTAAAGTAGAAGGTGATTTGGCGATTTTTTTTCTCCTTAAATGAACAACCCATTTTTGGGACGTTTTAGAAGGGAATGATCGTTTATTTTTTTAAACTAAATGAACTAAAATACCACTTGTGTTATTTTCTTTTTTTCAACACTAATCAAAATTTGTAACCAATAAAATTTTCTCATTCTCATATTTTGGCCTCTTTTTTCTCAGTTCATGAAACCGATATAGTCGATAGACATGCGTTTGACCTACTATATTGCATATACATAATTATTTGAATATTCAAATACAATATATTTCTTCATGTAACAAAAATACTTGAGCTAAATTAAAAAATACTTTTGTACTTAGGATTGAAAGTATTATTCTAAAAATCAAAACCTGTACATAGGATTGAACGTATTATTCTAAAAATTAAAATCGGAAGCAGGTTTTCAAAGTTTTAGAAATTTCTAAGTTAATTATGTTTGAAGGATTTGTAACTTCACTTGCAAAAAAATCCTCCCCTAACTTTACTTCCTTTCCATTTGAACAAGAGAACACATAGTAGTCCCTTAACTTGCTTCCTCTCCACACACTTTCCCACCTTCTCCTTTCTTTTCCTCACTTTCCTTTCAAAAAATAATCTTGAGAACTCAGCGTAAGAATTTATAGATTGATTGATGAGACTGCTTTTATACATAGTCTCATCGTCTAAAACGGGCTTGAAATGGTTAAAATATCATAAAAGTGCCAAATATATGCTTGTGTTTGCTCAATGTGTATTTTAGGTACGTATATCGAGAAAATGACAAAAGATCACAAGAATCAATAAAAAACGAACACGGGAAACGAAGCCGCACAAAGAACCGGACCCTAGAGTTGCTTTTCCAAGAAAAGACCTTGAAGAATTGAAGATTGTACAAGAAGGGTAGTTCATTATTGAAGAATTGACACTTTATACCCTTGTTGATTCATAATTACAAGTTTGGTCCCTAAAGTTTTTCAAATTTACAAAAAGGACGCTCAACTTTGAAGAATCGGCAAGAATGGTCCCTCAAAATTGAAGGCTTGTCACTTTTAGTCCTCCATGAAGACAAGAATACAAGTGAAGACCTTAAAGTTTCAAGAATAGTCCATTAAAGCCCTTGAAGAATCATGAAATTACAAGATATACCCTTTGATAAACTTTGCAAAAGTTTTGGTGGCCAAAGTGTGAAGTTTAAAACTTCATTTACAAAGGAAATTCGGATTTGCATGTTTAAACTTCAAATGAAACAAAGAAAGGAAAGGAGGGGCTAAATCTGGCTGACATGAAACTTACCTTAACCAATGCAGTGATGACACGTGCCCCACTCACTCCCCACAACCAATCACAAACCACCATTGTGCCACCTCACATATCCACTAATACATGTTTAAACTTTATATTAATTGGGTTCAAATTTGGCGGTTAACAAGTTTTTAAATCTTAATATGGATCAAACCACAACTATTCAGCTAAGAACACAACTTGGTTTTTCTTAACCATGTGAAATTAAACCTTAATATTATCCAGAATTATGATTAAGGGTCTTATAAACACAACCCAACCCTTAAACTTGCCACCTCATCACTCCTTTGGTCACATGGGACTTGCCCTGCTACACTTTAGAGAAGAAGACAAGAATTGTCAGCAAATCAATGTGCCATAGCTTTGCTTACATCCTACGCCCTCATTGAACGCCTTGGATCATTTTTCCACCACTGGCATCTCAGCAAAACGCCAAAAATCTTCACATGAGCTCAAGATATTCAAATTTCACAAGGGAAATTTTGGGACTTCACCAACTAGGGTTTCTAAGTTTTTTAGCTTTCTAGGACATTGTATACCCTCTATATAAAGGGTTTAGCTCATTACATTTACCTTTGTTCTTGGTTTTCTTTGATCAAAGTTTTGTAAATCCTTTGTTCATGGAATGAAAAAGTGTTTGAAACTGTTGATGAAACCCAAGTGCCACATTTATTTTCTTGTTGTTTATGTTCTAAAGTTTGTGGTTTGAAGTTTCAAAGTTTGGTTTTAAGGATTGTGCAAGTTTGTTTCAAAAAGTTTTCAAAAATCTGATTTTTCCAAGTCTTGTTCAAACACTTGAACTGTTTGGATCAAAAGTTGATCATAGCACCCCTGCTAAGGTACTTATTAAGGTGTAGTGATGCTTGTGGTTTGGGAAGATTCAAGGAGTGGGGTACAAGCTTGAAAGAATCTATTTCATTTTCCATTTTTCTTTTGATATATAAACTGTTGCTTTTGACTCTGTTGATCTTAGCAGTGGTGTGAATTGGAAGCTTGTGTCTTGTTGGGCTAGACACATAAGCTCTCACATACGGGAGTGTGGATGTACATTCCTTAGGTTTGTCATTTCTATCCATAATCTATCAAAAATCTTGGTGCTAAGTGTTTTTGGTATCTGTTGTTGTTTGATGCTATTTGATGCATGCAATCTTGTTCTAAGTTCATGGTGATGTTGTTATGATACTTGTTTAATATTGAACTAACCTGATACTCACATTTGCTTTGTTAAATTTAGATTTAAAAAGTTAAAGGGGTGTTTGGGATTACTGCTTATTTCAGGTCTTGGTGAAATTGAGTAGGGTTTAGGAGAGTGTTTGTGTTTGTTCTTGCTTATATAGTATAATCAAGTGTTTTCCTGTATGTTGTAAGGTTTGAAACACCTAGATTAATCTATTAGCCATAACAAGCTTGTTTCTGGTTATTTTGGACTGAGATCTTGTGAACACCAAGATTTAATGCTAAACTAGGGATAACAAGTGCTAAAACAAAGTTCTTGCAACATGTTAAGTAGATTTGAGGGTTTGAAATTGGATTTGTGGTCAAGTAGTTCAACAAATAGGTTGTTAGTATTCCTCAGTAAAATAGTTAAGTCACTTAGGGTTTAAACTAGTTCAAATTTTGTACCCATTACATGAAACCAGTTGATTTATGTGTAACTAAGTCTAACTGAGCTTTTGTATGCATTTGGTGGACTTTGGTTGGCTTATTTTTGCTCAAACAACTTTTTAATCACCAGATCTACTTATTTTCATGTCAGTATCATATCTGAGCACTTTTTGAATTAACTGTATCAACTGGCTTATTGGAAGTGTGTTTATTTGCTTGATTGTGACTCCCTACAATTCACTGGTTTTAGGGGTGCCTTGTTTGTCCAAAGAAACCAAGTGATTCTCTCTTAAAAAGCAAATAAAAAAAGCAAGCAGTGGGAACTCTTTCCCACTGAAAGTTCCCACTGATAGTGTAATTTGGTCAACAACTTATTGATAAGCTATTCTAGCTTATTCTATTGTGCAACAACTTGTTTTTTGTGATAGAACTTATTATTTTCAGCTTATAAGTCAGTTTTGAGGTTTATAGCTTTTGGTTTTAGCTTTTCACTAGAAAACGACTACTTTGTCTTTTTCCAAAACAGGTTATTGATTAATCTAGCTTATTGAGTGTGCTTATTTCAAATCTTTTTGTTGATTAAGCTTAGTTTGGTCATTTAAAACCTTTTGCAACTTGAATCAGCTCTTGAAGTGGTCTAAAACTCGAAAACGACTATTTTGTCGTTTTGTGTAGAGAGCTTCTGCTTATTTCAGGCTTATTTCTTGAGCTTTTTCAAAAATTCTTTTTACAAACAGCTTTATAATCTCAAAAGAAGGACGTGTGTCAAATTTCAGCTTATGGCATTAGCTTATGGCTTAATGGGCCAAAAAGCCCATTAAGAATAAGCTGAATTCTATTAAGCTGTGATAAGCACTGATTCAGCTTTTGGGCTTTTAGAGTTTTATGTTTAAAATTAAGTTTTAAGCTTATCTGGTCATTTTGGACTTATTTGGTGAACTTTTTTCTTATTGGGCCTAAAAAGCCCATTAAGCATTCTGTTTACTGTTTTGGCCTATTTGGAGGCCCATTAGGGGTATTTTGGTCATTTTACTTTCATTTTTGGTTTTATTAAGTTAAAATAAATTATTTTGCAAGTTTTTAGAATTTTTTATAAATTTAGAATTTTAATATTATTTTAATATTTAATTTTAATTTTCAATCATTTTAAATAATTTTAATTAGTTTTAAATTTTCAAAAATACTTTTTAGTTTAATTAAGTTATTTTAAAGGTTTACAAATTGAAAACAAAAAATCTTATTTTGGGCTTTTTATTAATTAAATTGATTTTTAGGGCTTTAATTAGCATTTAAAAATTAAATAAAAGGTTTAAGTAAGTTTTGATTTTTGTAAACTCTATTTGCATTTTTAGGGATTTATTGTGATTCTCTAGGAATTTTTAGAGTAATTTTTAAATTTCGTCACGTTTTTACGTTTTACGTCTTAGTTTTCGTCATAGTTTAATTTTAACCGCAATCGTCATCATTTTCTTTCCCATCTTCTTTTCTCAATATTAATCTCAAATTTATTCAAGTTTAACACACACACCAAGCCTCCCTGAGAACGAACTCACACAAAGGGTCATTAGTGCACGCTTTTCCTAAATCGTCGTACTTACCCTATTTACTCTCTTTTTCCTTAAAGACGTAAAAATACAACTATCATATTGGCGCCGCTTCCGGGGAGGCGTGTTGTGTTTAGATTTGAAAATTTTTGTTTTGATATTATTCATAATAAAGTATTTGTGTGATTAGCACTCTAATCACACGTATTATCGGTTTTTGTTTTTTTGTGAAGAAATATTACTATATTGTATTACGTATCACAATAAATTCACTAGTACTCCATAAGCGTGAAAACGCAACCTTAATTGAGATTTCATCACTCAATTATTGTATTCGAATCTAAAGCAAAAGAGAAAGGCAAAATAGATAATTACTTTCGAGAAGCTTGATTTTAATTAACACAAACTATAAGGTGGGTATAAGGCGGTTGTATTTCACGACCTAAGGGAAAAAGGCTCTTAAGTGCTTCACGCCGCCTCGTTTCCCCCGCTTGCTTGTGCGTGTTAAGAGAAAAAGGGCTAATCGAGGGTTTGCCGACCAAAGTATTATCTACGTATCATATATATTTGCTTGGCTTCAAAGATTAAACCCTCTTGAACGTTTTAGTGTTCCACCAACGTTCTAAAGTCATCGAAGGCGTTCACTCAACGTGATCGTTTTCATTCCATGAGGCTCCTTTAATCGAGAAATCGATTCTAGGGGAGATTTGTAGATTTGTGTCTACGTAATTCACAAAAATCCAAAAAAGTAAAAAACAATCAAAAGCACAAAAAAAATTGAAAAAGTAAAAACACCCAAAAGAATCTTCTTTGCTCATCCCCACGTTGTACGTGAAGTTTATGCAAACTCGTAACCAAGCAAGACGTGCACGTAAACGTAGAAACCGAAAGGAAGGAACACCATCTAGTGATGAATCTCCTATTGACGAACCCATCGTAGAACAAGAGGCAACCATGGCTAATCGTACTATGATGGAGTTTCTTCAAGCAACCACCGAGGGTTATGGAGAAGCGATTGTGATTCCCGCTATCCTTGCGAAGAATTTTAAGGTTAAGACGGGTTTGTTGTCCATGATTCAAAACAACAAGTTTCGTGGTGATGAAAAGGACAACCATCATAACCGCATTCGCCAATTCAATCTTCTTACCGCAACTTGCAAGTTTAAGGACGTCTCGAACTACTCGATTAAGATGATGCTTTTTTCGTATTCCTTAGCGGGGCCCGCTAAAATTTGGTTAGATAAAGAGCCACCCAATTCTATATTGACATGGAAGGATCTCGTTTCAAAGTTCGTCAACCAATTTTTCCCGCCCTCTAAGACTACGCACTTGAAAACGAGATTTCAAAGTTTTCACAAGAGTACAATGAGAGTTTTTCAACGACTTGGAATAGGTTTAAGGAAATGTTGCATGAATGTTCTCATCACGGTTTTTCCGACTTACATCAAATCGACACGTTTTACAATGGCTTGAACGATCATGAACGAGACTATCTCAATGCCGCCGCGGGTGGTAATTTTTTGTGTAAGACGATCGAGGAAGCATTGTTGATCATTGAGAATAGGTCCAAGGTTTATAGCCCTCGTAGCACATCGAGTGTTCACAAGGCTTCGTCTTCGCCTTCATTGTCACATACCATCGATGCTTGCCAAGTAGAGGCTAATTTGGAAAAAAAGATATTTGATAAGCTTAAGGGATTGTTGATTGAGTTTAAAGTTGGTGAACAACCCACTCCCGCTACGGCTAAAGCGGTTGAGGTTTTTTGTATGTATTGTGGTATAGGTCATGATTTCTCCGAGTGCGTTACCGCCGGTGGTATCACTTCGAGTGCCTACGCAACCACGGGAACTTATAACCAAAACGGTCAAGTTACCCGCACTAATCAAAAGACTCCACCGGGTTTTCCACCAAATCAAAATGCTAACAATTATCGAAACAATCAAGTTGGTTACCAAGGAAATCCAAGGAACAATTATAAGGGTAACAACTATGGGAATCAAGGGACTAGTAATCAAGTGCAAAACAAAAACCAAAACCGTGATTTTCAAAACAACAACAAAGGTTTGCAAAACATGAAAGATCTTCCAAATGAATTTGTTGATTATTCAACGGCTAATGATGCTAGATTTGATAATATGCAAAGGGAGATAATTAGCCTAAGATCAGAGATTAAGAATGATTTGAGAAATGAGTTGAAAAGCGAGCTTGCAAATGAACTTAAGACTCATACAAACAAAATGGAGAGTAACGTTCAAAGGTTACAACAAAACCAACAAAAAATAGAGCAAGGCCAAAATGAAATTAAACAAGAGATGCTTAAGGCGGAAAAAAGGCAATCTAAGTTTCAGGATAGAATATCAAGCATGTTTGAGGCTATAATGTGTAAACCGTCTTCTTCGGGTGGTCTTCCTAGTAACACCGTGTCAAACCCGAAGGGAGAGATGAAAGTGATTACCACACGTAGTGGTAAGACCTTTAAGGAACCGACTCCTCAACCAATTACTCCTACGGTGGAGGAAATTGAGGAAGAACCCGAGGTGGTGGTCGAAAAGGAGCACATTACAATCCCACAAAGTACCGCTCAAACCACACCTACGGTTGACCCTTTACCAACATAGGAACCCGAGATTCCGAAGGCTATGCCTATGCCCCACCCAACACCACCCTTACCTTACCCATCAAGACTTCGTAAGGAGAAATTGCAAGAGCGTGACAACTACCAATTTGAGCTTTTTATTAAGATGTTTCGTGATTTGCATTTCAACATAAGTTTCACCGACGCTTTAATCATGATGCCTCGATTTGCCGCCAACTTTAAGAGTATGTTAAACAACAAAGAGAAATTGCAAAAATTGTCTAGTTGTTCATCGGTTTATCTTAACCGCATACCTCAAAAAGTCGGTGACCCCGGTAAGTTTTTAATTCCGGTTGGTATTCAAGATATGGAAGAATGCTACGCCTTGGCCGATCTTGGTGCTAGTATCAATTTGATGCCTCTTGACATATTCAAGTCGCTCAATCTTCCTAATCTTGCTCCTTCAAGAATGTCTATCGAAATGGCCGATCATTCTACGATTCTCGCATGTGGGTTGGCCGAAGACGTTTTTGTGAAAGTGGGAAAGTTCTATTATCCGGTATACTTTATCGTAGCCGATATTCCCACGGATCCTCAAGTTCTTCTCATTTTAGGTCGTTCGTTTTTAGATACGTCGAGAGCGCTCATTGATGTGCATGCAAGGAAAATCACCTTACGTTTCAACGACGAGGAACTTGTTATAAACGCAACTCAAAACTCCAAATTTTCTCATGTTTATACTATCGCGATTTTAAACCATATTGATATGATCGATGTCGTTTGCGAAGAATTTTCACAAGAATTTTTAGTTTTGGTGATGAAGAAAATAGTGGCAATCCCATTATGCTCGATCCTATTCTTGATAACTCGACACCATCCTTCACTCCATTTGAAGGAGGTGGTTTTACTTTGGAAGAGTTTGATGTACCTCGAACTTCTAACGAAGACCTCGACAATGATGAGGAATTTTCGATTATCAAGGATTTTCTTAACGATTTCCCATTTCCTCCGCCGGTGGAGGTTATGAGTATCAAACCCAAATATTCAATCGAGGAACCACCAATCCTCGAGTTGAAAGATCTTCCTCCTCATCTTGAATACGTATTCTTGGAAGGAGACGATAAGTTGCCGGTAATTATTGCGAAGGATCTTTTGGATGATGAAAAAACCGCACTTATCGATGTCTTGAAGGCTCACAAAGGTGCAATTGCGTGGAAATTATGCGACATTAAGGGTATCGACCCAAAATTTTGTACCCACAAAATTTTAATGGAGGAAGACTACAAGCCCGCAAACCAATGTCAAAGAAGGGTGAACCCCAAAATTCACGACGTCATCAAAAGGAGGTCCTTAAACTCCTTTACGTGGGAATGATTTACCTTATTTCCGATAGCCCTTGGGTGAGCCCCATTCATTGTGTCCCTAAAAAGGAAGGAATGACCGTTGTGCCAAAAAATGACAACGAGTTAATTCCAACTCGACTCGTGACCGGTTGGAGGGTGTGTTTTGACTATCGTAAGTTAACTGACGCCACTCGTAAATACCATTTTCACTTGCCCTTCATGGATCAAATGTTGGAGCGTCTTGCGAGAAACGATTTCTATTGCTTCTTAGATGGTTTTTCTGGTTACTTTCAAATCCCCATCGATCCTCGTGATCAAGAAATTCTGAATACCAACAAAACTCACAAACCCTTTTCTCTGATACCAAGAGGGGCGAATAGTTTACAAGAAATTAAAGGGTTTTTTAGTTTTATATAGTGGGGAGAGACGGAGTTAACTAGATAGGCTAACAGACGTGTGTGTGCAAAGTTCAAGTGGGCTGACTTGCATAAATTGTTTTTACAAATTACGCCAGTTTGTTTGCTATATTTTTGTGGCTGGGTAAATCTTTTAAAATAGTTACACTCAACATATTGCATAAATTTTTTATTTTTATTTTTTGTCAAAGAGTGTATTTTTGCCAAACTTTGTAAATTAAGTTTTACTTTGGTCATAATCGGGACGTGACAAAGTAATTTAGTTAAACTGGTTGACGGGTCGTGCACTATATTAACCGAAAGTGTTTTTGTGGTAGTGGGTTGAAAGGATATCAAGTTGTTTAGTTTAGTAATATCGGGTTTGTATTATCTTCGTCTAGCCGACCAAGAAATTTTTGAGCCGAGAAAAGAGTTATATCATCAATCGCGGATTGTTAAGAGTTATCTTCCGGATCTTTTGTTGGTTTTGTCATATCCCATGAATTTCAATTTCTAAGTTTCTTCACGAACTGTAAAATCCCGAAATCAACCACGACCACAATTATCGTTCATCAAAATTCAATGGAGTCTTTGAATTCGACTTTTCAAGAGGGAGAATCGCATCAAATAAAAGTTAAAGCTAGAGAAAGTAGAATGACTTTATTTCGACTACTTCGGCCCCATCTGTCGAACATTTCTCGTCTTAAAGAAGGAAGCGGATTTGTGACACTCTTCGGTCAAGATCGTACCATTTTCGTCCACCAAATGCTCCTCAAATTTAACCAACTACTAGATCAGATCAACAAAGAAGACATTAATCAAATTTAATCCTCACATTCACTTCAAGTTCTAGAGTGACATTTTTCGAGTTTCTTTCAATTTGATCCTGCCAAGGTTGAAGCTTCAACGATCTGCCAGTCATTCCTTGAAGACACACAAATCAAGGTTAAAGACTTCAGTGATAGATTGCTCGATTTCATGAAATCTATTGCACTTTTGATTTATGAAAGTTCACAACTTCAACAAGAGCATGATAGTGGAATACAAGAAAATCCGATGCAGATGCCAGAGAAAACAAATGGCCTTACGGATGACTCAAAGGAGACAACCTCGGTTAAGAATGATAGCAGCGTCATTGCATCACGACAACATGATTCAAGCATGCATGACGAAGAGCCAATAGTATGGGTACAATTGAATACTGTATCTAACAATGATTTACAGCATGTTGAGCATTCCGAACCTATCTATGCCGAACATGGGATGAAAAAGAGTGATAGCAATACCACTTCTGATTCATCCGATGTGAGTCATAATGAGGGAGAAAATGATCAGAATGCTAAAGATCATGATATGTGCTTTACGACTGCTACTTTAACCAATTCTGCTTCTAGGATTGAAGAGCTTGAATGATTTTAGCTTATCAATCAAAAGATCTTGAGGATGCCAAAATTGAATTTTCGAAGAAAACGGAGAAATTTGAAACATATTTTGAAAAACTTGAAAAATCAAACGTTGTTCTTGAACGAAAATTGGATCAAACAGTTCTAGTATCTAAAGCTGAAAAGGATAATCTTTTGAAACAAATTAAGTTGCTTGAATCTAAGTTGGCATCCCAAGATGAATTGCTAAAAGAAAATGAGACGTTAAAAGCTCAAGTTCAGGAAAAGGTTTTTGTAATAGCGGCTCTGAAAAACGAGTTGAGGAATACTAAAGGAACTAGTGTGGACACTAAGCTTGAAAAACCATCAATCTTGGGGAAACCGCCTACAAATCAGTTCGTTAGATAACCGACTGCATTTAGATCCGAGCGACCACAATCCTCGAGATCGCGGTTTGCCTCCCAAGTTGATATGGCTCATCTTTCTAGACCAGTCACTCCACCATCTAGGTCTAATGTAACTAAAACAGCTTTTGCAAGACCTAATCACATGATTGCCTCTAGTCTCCCTAGACATAGTCCAAAGAACACGTCTCGAACTAGTTCAAATGACGTTCGCCATACATTTGGTCTAAGGGAAGCTAAGCAAAAGACACAAGTAAGAGATAGGAATTTCAAACCTAGTAAGATGCCTTCTAGTTTACCCAACACAGCTAACCGTAGCATGTCACATCCTAGGAGCATCAATCAATCATCTAGGAATTCTAGATCTTACTCGGACATTAAATATGCTACTTGTAAAACATGTAGGAAATGTGTCTTTAAAGCCAATCATGATTCTTGTATCAAAAAATTACTTAATGAGGTGAAATCCCGTGCTAGACTTAAATCCCAGTGGGTAGCTAAAATCAAACCCATTGGTAAAATGTGGCGCCCCACTGGTAGAACTTTCACTCTTGTAGGAAACGAGTGCCCTTTAACTAGGTTAGTCTCCGATTCTACTAAGACTACTAGGGAGGAAATGGAGAAGGATGATACATCACTTAAGCCTGAACTTAAGGTTTTCTATAAAAGGAAACGTTTGCCAACTAAGATAAGTGAATCATCTCCTCAAGTCACCTCTAGCACAAGAAAAGAAAACTGTGAATCCCCGAATGGTTCTAAGATAGATATCGCTAACCCACATAAAAGCATACAAACTCCTAATGAGAATGCAGGTACCAAAGTCCATGTTCAACAAGAACACAGCGCTCCAATCGTTGTATACCATTCAATTAAGGACACTTTTAGAGTTTGGTTACTGAAGAAGCTGATATCTAAGAAACAAGTGTCTCAGGGGATTTGCAGTTAAGCTCATACACAAGGACTTATAGTCACATCACAGACTGTAACTCGTTCATCAAAGAAAGGAAAGTTTATCGCCGATGACAAACTTATCCTTACAAGAAATTATTTTTTCTCGGGCATGAGCTTATATATATAAAAAACATTCCAAGTTTTTAAGCTCATGCACAATGGCTCCTCGTTAAATGACAGACGATGACCCGGACCTCAGAGAAAGGGAAGTTTATCTACGCAACGATAACTTACCCTCAAAACGAGAAATTAAGTTTTCTCGGACACGAGCTTATCCTAAAACCATTCAAAGGTTTTAAGCTCGTGTATTTGGTTTTTTTGTTAAATGTCAGACAATGACCCGTTCTTCAAATAAAGGAAAGTTTATCGCCGATGATAAACTTATCCTCATTAACGAGAAATTAAATTTTCTCGGACACGAGCTTACATTTAAACTATTCAAAGGTTTTAAGCTCGTGTAAATGGCTCATCATTAAATTTTAGATGATGACCCGATCTTCACATAAAGGAAAGTTTATCGCCGATGATAAACTTATCCTCAAAAACGAGAAATTAATTTTTCTCGGACACGAGCTTACACTAAAACCATTCAAAGGTTTTAAGCTCGTGTATATGGTTCATCGTTAAATATCAGACGATGACCCGATCTTCAAAGAAAGGAAAGTTTATCGCCGATGATAAACTTATCCTCATAACGAGAAATTAAATTTTCTCGGACATGAGCTTACATTAAAACTATTCAAAAGTTTTAAGCTCGTGTAAATGGCGTATAATTATATTACAGATTATGCCCCGGACCTCAAAGAAAGGAACGTTTATCGCTGATGATAAACTTATCCATGTAACGAGAAATTAATTTTTCTCGGGCATGAGCTTATATTAAAAACATTTGAAGTTTTTAAGCTCATGCACTAAGACTTACAGTTAAATGTCAGACTGTAACTCGGACCTTGATATTAGGAAAGATTATCTTTAAAGATAGCTTATCCTCGTAACGGGAAATTAAATTTTTTCGGTCATGAGCTTGTATTATAACATTCCAAGTTTTAAGCTCAGAAAGGAAAATGTATCTTTTAAATAAGAGAACTTTTCCTCATAACGAGAAATTCACCTTTCTCGGCCATGAGCTTTACGTTAAAACATTCAAAGTTTTTCAAGCTTATGAAAACGACTTCTAAGTAAATGTCAACTTAGGACTCGTTCTTCAGTTAAAAGGAAAGTTTATCGCCGATGATAAACGTTTCCTTACAACGGGAATTTTACAACTTCTCGAACTTGAGCTCGTTTTGTAAGATATTCAACATCTTACGCTCAAGTATTTGGTTTTCAAACAATGAACATAATTTTTCGAGAATTTCTCAAAAGGTTTTTCTAAATCTTTCAAAATTGTGTGTTCAAAAATGTTTTGATAAAAAGAGCATGTCTTCTGGAATCGATAATATTTACGATACTAGAAAGGTCATTCAATAATGACACGGGGTTGTAAATAAAGTTCGAGCAGAAGTTTAAATGTTTTAAAACATGCTCAAAATGGCTTGCTATTATTTTCGATAGTAACCCGCTTTTCATACTAAAGTCAAGCATTTCATCGGAAAGCTTTGACTCAACAACGGGAATTAATTTTCTCGGGCATGATTTACTTTATAACCATGTAAGGGATTGTGTTTACGTAATAACACAATCTAACACGAATATATGTACATGTCAGTGCATTTATTTGTTAAAACAAGAGAAATCTTGTTTTTATGAAGTTATCATCTACACCAAACATAGCAATTTACACTTGATATTTACATACTCGACGATGCGACTACTCAAACGGTGACTACAACTCTTTCAATAGAACACCAGTCAACAATTGAGGGGGAGAAATTGTCCAGCATTCAGAATCTTTGACGCCGAAAGTGCCAAGTTCACATATTGGTGTCATGACAACGATATCAATCGTACACATGGAGTCGAGAGATAACTTCAGACATGACGAGGCGACCAACACTCGTGAACAAGAACCATGTGATTCTATCATATGATGTTCTCCATCATTCAGGTCCAACCTCGTAAATTGCTAATCTTGTGAATACATTATCATATATGATCTTTGCACGTGATAAGTACCTTACACTTGTGTTTAAAAGGTATTTAATTTACGTTTCAAGTACACCCTCATTAATTTGAGGGGAAGCTTGTGAAAATCATAAAGATAATTGGATTTGCATTTTTCTTCCCAAATTATCTTAAAATGCTATTAAATCAATTGATATTAAAAACATCGATTGGGTTAATATTTTTAATATGGGGGAGAAAATGTGATTTAGTATTAAGATCAATAATGGTTTGACTTAATGTGCTGGCTCATCCCGACATGTGCGAAATGTTTTCGAATATCGTGGCATATGTTAAGGGGGAGCAAAATGGATTTGGATATAAAAATGGATTTCTTGGTGACATACACTTACCCAAAACATCTCTATTCACAACGGTGACGATTGTGGTGACATAAGGATGGTAGGATAGGTTAAAGTACAATGATTCTTCTAGAACCGGAGGAATCTTCCCAAGGACATTCC
Source organism: Glebionis coronaria (assembly GCA_025667525.1). NCBI lineage: Eukaryota > Viridiplantae > Streptophyta > Magnoliopsida > Asterales > Asteraceae > Glebionis > Glebionis coronaria. The sequence continues at coordinate 381,309,543 of CM046875.1, forward strand.
ATAGCTAGATATAGTAGTCCTTAGGAAAGATGGAGAAAGATTGTGAACGTAGCTGAATGCCGACCATGTACTTAAGTTAGCACTGGAACAATCACAACAAGGTGCTAGTTATGACGTATTGGTAAGCATTGAAGGGGTTGAAGAATGAAAAAGAATTGTAAAGATAAAGGGTGTAAAGAAAGAAGCCCTCCTTACAACCTTAGGCAGAAACCGGGTCAATACATATGCTATTGAGATCATTTTTAATGATGCTTGATATTGAAGATAGACATCATGGACCCAGTGATGCAATGCACAACCCATCCCAGCTAACTCAGATATCTCTTATAATGTATTTGTTTTATTCACACGGAGACAACACATTATCTATTGATTTATTCACTCCGAATAAATTGGTATTGAAAAGGTGGCACTCCTCTCCAGCCTCCGATCACTAAAATTCAAAATGCATGATCGAGTCTAGAGCCATTTGAGATCATCAAATATCTCATTAGGACACACTTTCATAATTCCTTGCTTCTTCATACATTGTGAAAAGTAAGAAAGATCTTAAGAGTCCTACGCAAAATCTTCATGATCTTGCCTGAACATCCGAGTAATACGAAAGTATTTACAATGAAGATGGAAATCCTTCTTGAGCGAATATCAAAAAACTCATGGTAGGTGACTTGTGCGATTCTTTATGAATCAAACTTGTGATAACTAGAAAGCAACAGTGGTTTAATTCTTAACTGAATTTAAACACGTTCCAGGCCTCTACGCAATATCTTAGTGGTCTTGCCAGAACACTCAGAGTGATACCTTAGTGTTCACAGTGATGAGTGGAAATCCTTCTAGTGTTAACCTCAAACAGCACTTGGTAGGTAACTTGCAAGATTCTATACGAATCAAGCTCGTGACAACTTGAAAGCAACGATGGTGCGGTTCTTAATTGAATTTCACTTGTTCCAGGAACATGAATTGACGGCTTCAAATCATGCAGATAATATTATCCAAATGATTCACTCTTTATGTTCGCAGTCAGCTTTGGACGGTCGAATAAAGAGAACGGGTTTACCTGCGAAATCTTGTCAAGGAGGTTCTTAATTGAAACTACCTGTCACAAGTACGATATTTTATATCGTCCAACGGTCTTTACCGACCGGATGTAAAATGCTACCGAACTAGAATGAAATGTTCAAGGCCATTTCATCCGTGTATATGTTTTGTTGCTAACTGTCTTATGCAGCGTAACAAGAAGGTGGCATTGCGGTGTACAATCCAGAAGAAGTTGTCACCACATGCTTATACTGTATGCACTTAATACTTCAACAAATTCAAGAAAGTCTAAAAGTCAAGTCTTCCGCTGTATCCAACTCTGAAGCTTTCAAGAATTTATAAATGTATAAGTATGTGGAACATGAAGTCACGAGGAGGCAAATATCACAAGTGATGAATGCACAAGGTCAAGGCAAGGAAACATGCTCAAGACTAAAGTCAAAGATCTCATCTGTATATTCATAAGAACAAGATCGAAGACTCAAGCATAGTATGCTAGGTTTAAGATTTTGTAAAATCATGTGACCTCCCTTAGGGGGAGATTGTTAGAAATACGTTTTTCCAAAGAAAGTCTCGGTCACATCATTGTTAGCATAGATCACGAGCTATAGACTATTTAGGACATTGTAACTTGGAGTGACCTCCCTTAGGGGGAGATTGTTGGAAATACGTTTTTACGTATTTAGAAAGGATCGGTCACTCCAAAGATAGATTCAAGTATTGGGCCCGTGATCCAATATGTAAACATATAGCCCACCAAAGCCCACATGTAGGGTGGCTATATAAACCCCCTCCTAGCATGTTAGGAGGGGTTGAACACTTTGATATTTCACACATTCCATCTTTCTTCTTGTAGATTTGTGATAATCTTGTGAATCAATAAGGTGGGTTGATGTTTCTAGAGAGAGAAAATAGTGAGAGAAAGTGAGAGAAAATGTGTGTTTTATTAATCAAAAAGTGAAACAACCAACACCCCTTTCCATGGTGGAAAGGGGTTTATATACCCAAGTCCTTAATGGACTTGGGCCTCCGACCCATGACAAGCCCATGGGCCGGGTTTACTAACAAAGTAACATAATATTCAACTACGAGCTATTTAACATTTAATAATATCGTGGAGTGACCGATACTTCTAATATACGTTAAAAACGTATTTCTAACAATCTCCCCCTAAGGGAGTTCACTCCAATTTACAAAGTCCTAAACCTAGCATACTATACTAAGTCTTCGTACTTTAGCTCGTAGTCTTTTCTTTTTGCCTTTTCGGTTGTGAATATGTTGATGTTAATCTTTTAGGCTTTGGCTTTAGAGCATTGTTCCTTTTGACCATTCACGTGCGATCTTTGCCTTCTTGTGAATCTTGCCTCCTCGTGACTCCATGTTCGACACACTTATGTTTTTGTTGAATTCTTGAAAGCTTCAGAGTTTGGTACAGCAGAAGACTTCATTTTGTACTTTCTTGAATTTTGCTGAAATTTGATGCAGAAAAAACATAAGCATGTGGGAACGACTTCAACTGGTACACCGCAACGCCACCGTCTTCAAATGCCGCAACATAACAAGACATGAATGAAATGGCTTAGAACATTTCATTCTAAATCGGTAGCATTTTACCTCCGGTTGGTGAAGACCGTTGGACGATATTAAATATCGTACCCGTGACGGATAGTTTCAATTAAGTAACTTCCTGACAGGATTTCGCGGGTAAACCCGTTCTCTTTACTCGACCGTCACTAAGCCTGACTGCGAACATAAAGAGTGAATCACTTGGATAAATTATCCTTGTGATTCAAGCCGTCAATTCATGAACCTGGAACAAGTGAATTTCAATTAAGATTTTCACCATTGTTGCTTTCTAGTTGTCACGAGCTTGATTCATATAGAATCTTGCATGTCACCTACCAAGTGTTGTTTAATGTTAACACTAGAAGGATTTCCACTCGTCACTGTGAACACTAAAGAGTGTCACTCTGAGTGTTCTGGCAAGATCATATGATAATGCGTAGAGGCCTGGAACGAGTTTAAGTTCAATTAAGAATTAAACTACTGTTTCTTTCCAGTTTTCACAAGATTGGTTTCTAAAGAACCGCACGTGTCACCTACCATGAGCTTGTTTGATGTTGGCTCAAGCAGGATTTCCATCTTCATTGTAGTACTTGCGTATTACTCCGATGTTCTGGCAATATTACAAGAATACTGCGTAGGACTCATAAAGATCTCTTACTTTTCACAGTATGTGAAGAAGCAAGGAATAAATGGAAAGTATCCTAATGAGACTTTTGATGATCTCGTGGCTCTAGACTCGATAGTGCGTTTTGATTTAGTGAGCGATGTCTGGAGAGGAGTGCCACCTATTCAATATCAGTCTATTCGGAGTGAATAAACCAATAGATAATGTGTTGATCTCCGTATGATTAAAACAAATACGTTTTGAGAGATACTTGAGTTAGCTGGGGAGGGTTGTGCATTGCATCACTGGGTCCATGATGTCTTTCTTCAATATCGAGAATCATTAACAAATGATCTCTATAGCATATGTATTGACCCGGTTTCTGCCAAAAGTTGTAAGGAGGGCTTCTTTCTTTACACCCTTTATCTTTACAATTCTTTTTCATTCTTCAACCCTTTCAATGCTTACCAATACGTCATCACTAGCACCTTGTTGTGATTGTTCCAGTACTAGCTTAAGTACTTGGTCGGCATTCAGCTTCGTTCACAATCATTCTCCATCTTTCCTAGGACTTCTAATTCTATCTAGGGAATTATCCTTGGGAAGATTCCAACGGTTCTGATGAATCATTGGACTAATACTTATACCTACCACCCTTTTTTCACCACATCCGTCGTGAATTAAGTGTGTTGTGGGTAAGTATTGTCACCATGAAAAATCCTTGAAAATCACTTAAGGCACTTGTGATATTATAATCAAAGTTTTTGTGCCTTAAGTTTTTTGTTCATCAAAATCGCTCCCCCTTAACACATGCATTACACATATTAAGTTGGATTATCTTTAAGTCTTTTTCATCATTAGCCAAATATCATTAAGTCTCCTTAATCCCATTTTCTCCCCTTATCCAAAACGTTAACCATTAATATTTGGGATATTGAATGGATTAACCGGTCTTTGGGTAAAAAAATGAAATCAATGTATGGGCATAGAACATATTAATGCTCCCCCTCAAATTAATGAGGGTTAGTTGTAGTGCTTGAGTATGATATATTTTGAAAGATTTAGAATCTCGTGAGAAATTCTTGAAAAATTATCATACCTTCACACTACATCAAGCCACAAAAGCACAATATTCACAGTATTAACATATTCACATATTCACAATTAACTTACAGTATGGAGTTGACCTTAGTGAAGACAACCCATACTAAATGGATCGTTGCAAAAGTCTGAAGTTCCCTCCATACGGTCTGCCACCCACGAACCTTTCTAAGCTCCTCATCAACCTACGTTCCCTGAGCTTTTCATCAATCTTCTTGATCACATATGTAGCCATTTTCTGATAAGCCGGATGCCAATCCTCAATCACTTCTGGTAATTTCCCGCCAGAATTGAGATGCTCCAATTTGTCTTTGACGATTGAGAGAGTCCCATCACTGTACTTATGAAGCTCAACTACCCTCATAAACTTCATGATCCCACGACCGTTCAAGTAGAAAATCCCGCACATCGGATGGGTTGTGCCGGTATAGGGACATCTATCGGCATGTTGAGGTAATACTTGATTAAGTGGAGGAGTCATGTTAAGCTTACGTTGATAGCTTTTAACTCCCAGTTGTAGGTCTTCTACACGTTTCTTGATGACAACGCTTCGTGTAAACATACGAAGTGCTGTGTTTAGAGCAATGATTTCTTCACGAGTGAGATGTGTAAGCTGATCACGGGTCATGAGAAGCAACATATCTTCTATATCTTCAAGGCGAATGATTGAGAAATCTCCTTGCTGTATTGTGTATTCTCGATCATCTTCTCTTTTCAGTCGAATTTCCGTGACATGATGATATCCATTCTTGGGTTCAATCCTCATTCCTAATATACTTGTGATTCGAAGATTGGATGTGACAATACTACCTGAGTTGACTAAGCAGCAACCTCTGTATGCCCTTCGCACTCGCTCGTCCCAATGTGATGCTCCTATAGCAACATACATGTCATAATTGCGGTTTTACATGTCATAATTGCGGTTTATCTTTAGAACCCAGAGGCGATTGACCTTTTCTTCGATATAAGGTATTGACCCCTAAGTAGCAGCTTTCAACAAAGTCAGGGAGGTCGCGTACTTGGATGATCCCTTGAGAAGATAGTCAAGATCATATGTGACAAAGAAGTCAAGTGCAATTTGATTGTCTTGAGTAGTACCAAGTGGAAGAGGAGGTCTTTCTGGCACATGAAGGCATGGCCTTTGAATTGTATTGAGAGCTTTCAAGATTTCATCAGCATAATACTCATACTCCATTCGGCTTAATCTTGATTTAGCGCGAAGACTCTTGTCTTTAAGCGCTCTCTTCACCAAGGACGGAGTGATCGAAGATCCAAACTCATGAGACCAAAATGCACACAGATCTATTGGATTGCGAATACGTAGAAATAGAACATTTGCATCAGCATCTGTGATTGGATCATATGCAGCAGCTGCTGTGATCCATGGTTGTTCTGGTGCGGTCTCATCGATCTGCAATGTATCAGCCCAATCCAGTGTGCGTGACTCAGGAACTGTAGTTACTGGTTCATTAGGTAGAGCAGTAGATCCTTGAACGGGTGCCGGTTCTGATTCAGGTGCTGCAATTTCATGTTGAGCAGATGCAGTTTCTGGTTCTGCAGTTGTGGTAGCAACAAAAGAACTAACATGATTAACAGTAACAGGAATAGAGCTAGAAACAGATGTACCGGGAATCGAAGATGCTGTTGTGACATTCACATCATGGTGCCACTTGGTGCGTCTTGTCTCCGTTGATGTGGACTTATCCTTGCGAGCAACATCTTTCTAAGATTTGCCACCGGTCTTGGACGGTTTCTTCTTGCTGGCAGCATTGTCACCCATATCATCATCATCAAACTGATCAGGCTTGTCAGACTTGTCATTGTTGTCGCTACCCCTATTCTCGTTGTCATCATCATCATCATCATCATCGTTCCTATTGCTATCCTCGTCACTATCCTCATTACGATCACCGCCTTCACCATCATCATCATCATCATCATCATCATCACCCTTATCTTCATCACTCGCATCGTCTTCTTCACCACCACTCTCTTCTTGCTGACTATCCTCCTCATCAGATGCCTCTTCATCTCCTTTCTTATAGAAAATATGGTAAGGAACCACGCTTCCAAATGTCTTAAACAGCATGTCATCCTCCTTTATTGCTGCATTAAGTGCCTTGTGAAGTGTCCGCTGAATTTTGGATTTGTCGAAAGATCCAACTTCAACCATGCGGGCGTGGAAAATCTTCTTCAGTTCAAAGTCCGTTAAGTAATATGCAATTTTATAGGCTGAATTGGAAGGGTTTGACGATTTAACCATCAACTTATCAGCCGCAATTTTCTTCACCTCTTTTCGCAGCTTTGGCATAATAGACTTAACAGATTCCTTTACCATATCATTAAGTGAAGCTTCAAGTATTTCTTTCTCCTCTTTATACTTATTCTTTAATTCGCGGAGTTTGGCAATCCTTGCTGCACTTTTATCAGCTTCAACCTGTTTGACATGAGCAAGTTCTTCTGCATGAGATTTCCGTGTAGACTCCATCTCTGCATTGAACATAGCTATCATCTCCTCTTGAGCTTTCTTGGATGTCTCTTTACTTTGCACTCGTTGGAGTAGCTCTTCTCGAAGTTGAGCCATCTCTTTTCTTTGAGTTTCCATGTGTTTATCCATCATTTCTGCCATGAGGAGTGCAGAAAATGTAGATGGCACAGGGCTAATTGGGGGCGGTTGAGTAGGCACGGTTGTGATGACAGTACTGAGGACGGAAGTAGTTGGAGGTGGAAGGGATATTAGTTGAGCAGTCAACGGTTGTGTTGGCAGAGGCTGGATTGGTGGAGGTTGAGTAGATAAAGGCTTTGGAGTCACAAAGATTGTTGTAGCAACGGACTGCTTTTCGATGCTTGCTGATTCGGCAATGGTTGTCTTCTTCGGAGCTGAGTACTTGTCTGGTGTTCCAAACTCAAAAATGTCATGCGGCTCCTCGACTTCATGTTCATCTTCTATCTACACACCCGAACCACTACCTCCTGTGTCTTTCCTACTTCTTTCAACAACCTTTTTCAATTGTTTTTTCTCAGCTTTGCGAATTTGATCGGGAGTAACATCGTCATCAGTATCTTCATCTCGAATGACAAACTTCTCAGCTTTGCGCTTATCCTTTTTAGCCACAGTCTTTGTTTTCTTGGGTTTAGACTCAGGTAAGACAACATCTTGCTTACGTTTACCTTTACTTTTAACTGTAGTTGACGAGACTTCTCCCGCCTGAACTTTTTCTTGTTGTTTTCTGATTTCTATTAGCATTTGCTTGTAATCATCAGAAGCTAGAATTTTGTCCGTCAGGAGATGACTAGGAACATGACCAAGATTAACAGCACCATAGGGTCCTTCATGCCTTAAGTCCACAAGGTCATCAGCCTCTGTAGTGTGGTGACGGATTTCTGCACGCTTATCAATAGAAGCATCATTTTCCATAAAGTAATTAATGATAAGCTTGATGAACCTAGGGTAAGGAAAAACTTTAACCTTCTGCTTCGTGTTTTGGAAGAGTTGAAAATTAAACTCTTCCCACAACAAGGATGCATAATCTGCATTTATGCCTTTGTACATTCCATAGAACATACTCATAATTGGAGCTCGCACAGCATCATGCCCAATTGTTTTAGGTGTAAGACACCGACTGAGGATACCGAAGATAGCTCTCCAAGGTTGACCCACTTTGGCTGTGGTAAACTCGGACACTATTCGCAGGTCAGGACATCCAAGAGCAATGAACATCTCCATGAGTTCGTCTTTGGTAGGGTTCCTTGAAAATGACATACCTTTGGGTGTATCCCGAATTCCAAATATCTTGCGAAAGTCTGAAACGGTGAGTGTCTGTTGTTTGTTGTCGAGGAAGAAGGTGATCTTGTTTGAAGTCCTTTCCTTGGTAGCCCAGAATTCGTACATGTAATCAAATGGCACCGAAGCAGTACACCTTAAAGCATTCTTGAAGTGAGATAGATCAAGGATTGCTGAGGCGACTTTGAATCCATGGTGAGTGGAATGAGAGACTTCCTTCAATCGGTAATTGTTCGGTATGAACTTAAGTTCTTTTGCCTCGGCAATTGCGGCTGCTCTATCATCTTGGAGTTCTTGCATGGTTGGATTAGTCATGGTTTCTGCTTAAGATAAGACATAAAAGGTTGATACACAAATATATATATATATATATATATATATATATATATATATATATATATATATATATATATACCATTATGTTGTTACTTCTAAGCATCACACAATTCATCAAGTAATTATAACAGGCAAACAATTATCAATCCAACAATCCTTCATTCGGAAAACCTTCATTCGGAATGCCTTCATCCGGAATGCCTTCATCCGGAATGTCTTTCATCCGGAATGTCCTTCATCCGGAATGTCCTTCATCCGGAATGTCTTTCATCCGGAATGTCCTTCATCCAGAATGTCCTTTATCCGGAATGTCCTTCATCCGGAATGTCCTTCATCCGGAATGTCCTTCATCCGGAATGTCCTTCATCCGGAATGTCCTTCATCCGGAATGTCCTTCATCCGGAATGTCCTTCATCCGGAATGTCCTTCATTCGGAATGTCCTTCATTCAGAATGTCCTTCATTCGGAATGTCCTTCATTCGGAACGTCCTTTATTCGGAACGTCCTTCATTCGGAACGTCCTTCATTCGGAACGTCCTTCATTCGGAACGTCCTTCATTCGGAACGTCCTTCATTCGGAACGTCCTTCATTCGGAACGTCCTTTATTCAGAACATCCTTCATTCGGAACATCCTTCACTCGGAACATCCTTTCATTCGGAACATCCTTTCATTCGGAACATCCTTTCATTCGGAACATCCTTTCGTTAGGAACATCCTTTCATTCGGAACATTCGTTCATTCGGAACATTCGTTCATTCGGAACATTCGTTCATTCAGAACATTCGTTCATTCGGAACATTCGTTCATTCGGAACATTCGTTCATTCGGAACATTCGTTCATTCGGAACATCCGTTGATTCGGAACATTCGTTCATTCGGAACATTCGTTCATTCGGAACATTGTTCATTCGGAACATTCGTTCATTCGGACCATTCGTTCATTCGTTCATTCGGACCATTCGTTCATTCGGAACATTCGTTCATTCAGAATAAGGTTAAATCCTAAACGCACCCTATGATGAATCTTTCTAATCGCATGAGTGTTTTAAGTCAATCTAAAGCAACAAATGTCGTTCTAATCCTATTCCGAGACAAATCCTGCTTAAACCCCCAATTAATTTGACCTAATTAATTCGAACACCCTAATTTGATGGATATGATTAAAACAAGGAAATTAACTGGATTTAAAGAATAACTTAGGCGAATTAAAACCAAGATTCGATGTTTGTACCTTATTTGATCAAATGAAACGGATTGAATGATTAAAACCCGATTTGTGTGAACTTATGTGTGTGTATCAATGGCAGACAGAAAAGCAATGAAGAAGAAAGAAAAGAAAGAACGGGGGGGGGGGGGGGGGGGGGGTTGTTTGACTTAGGTCAAATTTTGACAACTTTCACACTTAGTCATATTTAGTCCCTATACTTTTCTTTTCTTTTCCTTTTTAGTTAATAACTCCTTTTAGGTTAACATCCGTTAAATTACTTAACAATCGTTAGGCCTATCTCATTGTATTAACTATTCTAGCCCGCACACAACTTAAACACTGTATCCTATTTAGCAGATATCCAAGACCTAAAAACTCACGATAAATCAGAACAATCACAAGTCGTATGCCAAAGAAACTCCAGTTATTAACCGATTGATTTTTCTCGAGAACTTTTGAAGACCGTTTTGATGACGAAGATAATTTAATATTTTCTCCCCCTTAAACGATGACCCGTTTTTTATTTAAAGAGCTGTAGTCATTGTTTAACGAGTCAAATATTTATGAAAGAATTTTCCAATTAATGTCTTAGAAAAATTGGTTCGTGGTGGCAATAAGATTTCTCTTATTTTGACAAGTTAATGCACTGAGACGTACACTAACTCGTGTTAGACCAAGTTATAAAGTAAACTTGATCCCTTTGTATGATTTGGCTTGTAAATCATACCCGAGAAAATTAATTCCTGTTGTGAGCCAACATTTTCCAAGGAAATACGTGACTTTAATGCGAAAAACGGGCTGCAGTCAGAAATAACGTATATTAGAAGTATTGGTCACTCCACGATATTATTAAATGTTAAATCTCGTAGTTGAATATTATGTTACTTTGTTATTAAACCCGGCCCATGGGCTTGTCGGGGGTCGGAGGCCCAAGTCCATTAAGGACTTGGGTATATAAACCCCTTTCCACCATGGAAAGGGGTGTTGGTTGTTTCACTTTTTGATTAATAAAACACACATTTTCTCTCATTTTCTCTCACTTTCTCTCACTACTTTCTCTTCTAGAAACATCAACCCACCTTATTGATTCACAAGATTATCACAAATCTACAATTGGTATCAAGAGCCATGGGGTGATTTAAGGTAATGATTTGTGTTGCTTTTTAGTTTTTGATTGTATTAGTATTTTTAGGAAAATCTATCTTGAATCTTGAAGTTTTTGGTGATTTTGTTGTTGGGATTAGTAGATAAGTATTGGGTTTTACTTATTTTGGTAGAAATCACAAAACTTTTCGTGTAATTTGGTAAAAATCTGGGTTTGTTCTTATTATTCATAGTCGACTGTACACGAAGTAGTTTTCCAATTTATTCCGAATCAACAAGCTTATTCCGAATCAACAAATTATTCCGGATAAAGTGTTATTCCGGATAAACAAGTATTCCGGATAAAGTGATATTCCGAACGAAACAGGTTATTCCGAGTAAAGAAATATTCCGAACGAAGCTAGTTATTCTGGATCAGTGATATTCCGAACCAAGTATTCCGAGTCAATCTTTTCCGAATCAACAACATTCCGGATCAGTGGTATTCCGAACCAAGTATTCCGAGTCAATCTTTTCCGAATCAACAACATTCCGGATCAGTGATATTCCGAACCAAGCTTATTCCGAATCAAGAGATTTTTCTGAATCAAGGAAATTATTCCGAACCAAGGTCTTTTTCCACATAAAGCTAGTTTTATTCCGAATCGACTTAATTATTCCGAGTCAAGGGATATTATTCCGAATCAAGGGATATTTTACGAGTTTTTTCGACGATTTTTAGAGGATTTAATCTTGGTTTCTTACACAACAACACAACACAACTCACAACCTTACTTCACTGCTCGATCAACCGATAATCTTTGTTTCTTTAAAGTGATCAAAATGAATCCGAGTTCATTAATGCCTCAAATGACATCACTTACGGATATTTCCGTCATAACGGGAACGGATAATCGCCCTCCAATGCTCATTAAAGAAGTCTTTGAAGCATGGCAAGGCCGTATGATGTCATACATTAAGGGAAAACCGACATATGGGAGGCTTATGGTCAAGTCATTTCTAAATGGTCCACTTGATTATGGTACCATCGTTGTTAACAATGTGACTCGACCACGGGAGTTTGAAGAACTTACACCAGCTCAATAACTTATTGCCGATGCAGATGAAAAGGCTCTTCAAACCATTCTCCAAGCTCTTCCACATGACATCTATCGAATGGTAAGTCAATATACGGTTGCAAAGGAGTTATGGGAACGTCTACAGGTTTTGCTACAAGGTACGTCTCTTACTAAACAGGAACGCGAATGTCAGTTGTATGATCTGTTTGATAGGTTCACGTACAGTCCAGGGGAAACGCTTCACGACTACTACTTCAGATTCACTACTCTCATGAATGATTTGAATGTGTACAATCTCGTGATCGCTCCATTCCAGGTTAACACCAAGTTTTTGAATACTTTACCTCAAGCTGAATGGGGTGAGTGTATTACTGATGTTAAGTTAACTAGGAATTTTCATAAGTGCAATTTGGATCAACTCTATGCTTTTCTCCAGCAGCATGAGAAACACGTGATCATGCACCGTATGCCTCGAGGTATGTACCCTGAACCTTTAGCTTTGATGGCAAATCAACCAAGTTTGTCATATAACAACACTCCTTATATCATGGGACACCCAGCTTATCATCCATCTCCGTACATGACTCCAAGCTTCCCCCAATATTCGATTCTACCTCAACCACCCACCTCACATCAGCAACAATATCGATTTAATGCACCTTTGTCTCAGAGAGAACCACAAGCATCACAATATGCTCCACAACCTCACCCATATTCACCAGCAAGTATTGCACCCTATGCTCAGTCATCATACTCGCCATATCAAGAAAATACAACATATCCACCAAGCTATTCTGACCATACAAGTACTCCTTCTAGTGCTTATGCCGCTCAACAAGACCAAGCAATGTATTGTGATAATGATGAGGTTCCCATTCCTGAATTCAACAAGGAACTGACCCAGCTGAAGGGTTAGCCACTATGTCTGCTTACCTCACAAGGACATTGAGCAAACGAGGATTTAGAGGACCATCTCCTACTAACAATCAGCTGAGGAATTCATCTAATTCTCGACAACAAGCTACCATTGAGAATGGCAGGGTAATAGTGAGAGAAAATGTGTGTTTTATTAATCAAAAAGTGAAACAACCAACACCCCTTTCCATGGTGGAAAGGGGTTTATATACCCAAGTCCTTAATGGACTTGGGCCTCCGACCCATGACAAGCCCATGGGCCGGGTTTACTAACAAAGTAACATAATATTCAACTACGAGCTATTTAACATTTAATAATATCGTGGAGTGACCGATACTTCTAATATATGTTAAAAATGTATTTGTAACACTTCTTATTTCTCTCCTTTCTCTCTCTACCTTTCTCTCTCTAGTTCTTCCTTCTTCATTCCATTCATTAGATAAATCATAATATTGCTAAATCCTAAGAAATTATGGACCTACAAACTACGTTTACGTATCCATATGGAATGTTTGCCTATCCTAGAATGCCATTCGGACTTTGCAATGCACCGGGAACCTTTCAACGGTGCATGATGGCTATTTTTCATGACATGATCGAGAAGACGATGGAAGTCTTTAGGGATGACTTTTTCGTGTTTGGTAGTTCGTTCACTTCATTCTTAGGAAATTTGAAACACATGTTGAAACGTTGTGAGGAAACCAACCTTGTGCTCAATTGGGAAAAATGTCATTTTATGCTTAAAGAAGGAATCGTCTTAGGGCACAAGGTTTCAAAAGTGGGGATTGAGGTAGACAAAGAAAAGATATACGTCATCGCCAAATTACCTCATCCCAAAACCGTTAAGGGAGTTAGGAGTTTCCTAGGCCACGCGGGCTTTTATCGTCGATTCATCAAGGATTTTTCAAAGATATCTCGACCCATTACACACCTCCTCGAAAAAGATACTCCTTTTGTCTTTAACGAAGATTGTGTACGAGCCTTTGAAATCCTTAAGCGGAAACTTACCGAAGATCCCATTCTTGTTGCTCCCAAATGGAACCTCCCCTTCGAACTAATGTGTGATGCAAGTGATTACGCTATTGGGGCTGTTTTGGGGCAATTTCATGAAAAGCGCTTCCTGCCTATTCACTATGCTAGCAAGACGATGACCGAGGCTCAACTTAAGTATACCACAACGGAAAAGGAATTCCTTGCCGTGGTGTAAGATTTTGAGAAATTCCGACCTTATCTCGTCTTGACCAAAAGCATATTGTATATGGATCATTCGACAATCAAGTACCTCTTGGCTAAACAAGATGCTAAGCTAAGGTTGCTTCGTTGGATTCTCCTCCTACAAGAATTTGATGTCATAATACTTGACAAAAAAGGAGTCGAGAATCTAGCAGCCGATCACCTCTCTCGATTGGAAGATCCTCACCAAAGTGTTTACGAGAACAAGGAAGTCACCGAAATATTTCCTCTCGAGACACTTGGTGTAGTGAATTCCAAGAAGGATTCTTCCACCCCATGGTTTGCGGACATCGGAAATTACCATGCGGGAAACTTCATCATTAAGGGTATGACGACTCAACAAAAACAGAAATTCTTTCGTGACGTCAAGTTCTACTTCTGGAACGACCCTTATCTATTTCGGACTTGTGCGGATCAAATTATTAGACGTTGTGTGTTTGGCACCGAAGCTTCTAACATCCTTAGAGCTTGTCACGAGGGACCAACGGGTGGTCACCATGGTGCTAATCTCACGGCGAAGAAGGTATTTGATGCCAGTTTCTTTTGTCCTACTATTTACCGAGATGCACACGCACTTGTCAAGTCGTGTGACTCATGCCAAAGTCAAGGAAAAGCCTCACAAAACGATGAAATGCCACAAAATATCATCCAAGTGTGTGAGATCTTTGACGTGTGGGGAATTGATTTCATGGTGCCGTTTCTACCATCTCGTGGTAATAAGTACATCCTTGTCGCCGTTGACTACCTATCCAAGTGGGTGGAAGATAAGGCTTTGCCCACAAACGATGCTCGTGTGGTAGTCAAGTTTGTGAAGCAATTATTCTCTCGGTTTGGAACCCCTCGTGCAATCATAAGCGATCGTGGAACCCATTTTTGTAATGACCAATTTGAAAGGGTTCTAAAGAAATATGGGGTTACACATCGGCTTTCTACGACTTATCACCACAAACGAGTGAGAAAGTCGAGGTTTCAAACCGAGCTTTAAAGAGGATCTTGGAAAGATCGATAGGGGAAAACCAAAAATCTTGGTCGGATAAGTTAGACGATGCTTTATGGTCCTTTCGTACCGCTCATAAGACGCCCATTGGGTGTACTCCTTACAAGCTTGTGTATGGGAAGAATTGCCACTTGCCCATTAAACTCGAACACAAAGCTTATTAGGCCCTAAAGCATTGTAATGATGACATTGATACCGCGGGAAAACACCTGAAAATGCAATTGGATGAATTGGATGAATTAAGAGACATTGCTTATGAAAATTCATTGATTTATAAATATAAAACTAAAAAGTTTCTTGATTCTAAAACTAAAAACCGGGTTTTTAACATTGGGGATCAAGTGTTGCTTTTTAACTACAGATTGAAAATATTTTCTGGCAAGTTGAAATCCCGTTGGTCCGGACCATTCACCATTACCCAAGTGTTTCCTTATGGGACCATCGAGCTAGCTCAAAATGATGGTCCTAACTTTAAGGTGAATGGCCATAGGTTGAAGCACTACTTTGGCGGGGAAGTTCCTTCTTTGCACGACCTCGACCAAGTTACCTTCCCCAATGATAATTAGTATTGAGGGGATCGAGTCGAGCTCATAACTCGGTAATCGAAAACGAGGTGCCTCGTGGAGGAGTTCCCATGCTTATCCATGTACATATTATCGCTTTCTAATGTAGCTTATGTGAGGGGATTTGTGCCCTTCCAACCTTTGTTCCGTGGTTGTTTGTGCATTGTGGTTTTTAGATGATCATTATCTTCACGATTGGAGCCTCTCGTGTTCGTTTTACGTGAGCACTCGATCATTTGCTTGGAAGAATTTCTCGATATCCATATGATATATCCTTGATTATTCTAACCTTAGGTTTTTAGCACACTTCATAAACGGCTATTGATTTAATGGTTCCGCCCTTTCCATGCTAGATTAAGCATTCGACTTTGTCTCTAGTATGGGGGTATCCTACCCTTAGACTCGAAACATTAAGGACAATGTTTAATTTTAGTATGGGGGGGGGGGGTGAATAGATACTTGCCTTGCCAAACCTTCACGCTTTCCAAAGTTTATCTTTTTGTTTATCGTTTTGTTGTAAATAAGGCTAAAAATGGCCAAATTTTAAATTTTTTCTCATGTTTTCATAAGTGTTTAAGACACGAATGTAGATTTTTTGATGGCGAGAATAAGAGTAATTTTTGACACGACCGTGCGTGTTTAGCACTTAGCTTCGATTCCTTAACTTTATATTAGGCTAAGTCTCTTAAATGAGGACGAGAAATGATAGAGTTAATTATAAGTTACTATGCTAAATGTAGAGTACTCGTATTTTTTCAAAAACTCATGTGTTCTAATTATTTGCTTATTCTCCCTTCGCTTGTATATTTATTTTGCTAATAAGTACTGGCTTAGCGGTTTAGTCTTGATTGTTGGTTTCTAGTCTTTTCTAATAGCTTCCTTGTAATTAAATTGCGAAAACATTAAGGTATCGCCAGCATCCCGGTTTTGAAGTATTGGCAACCTGAATAATCGAAAGCTTCACCCAATAATAAGATTTCAAGTGCTCACCTAAATCAAGCAAAAATTTGAAGCTCACAAGGCCGAAAAATCTATGCAAAATTGAAAGTGATTAAGCCTTAATCTTTGAAGCTTTAAAGATCCAACATTCTCTTTAGCGTGAGGATATACATCTTTGGCCATAATAAACACCTCATGGCGAGGTTAAATAAAAGTCAAGGCAAGACCGAAGTCATAATAAAAGCTCCATGGCGGAGTTGAATAAAAGATGGAGGTAAACCTATGATAATAAGGCCCATCTGTTAGAGGGCGTATAAAAGTCTTGGTAATAAGTCTCATGTTTAAAACCGTTATAAAACCGTGTTTATCGATCCTTCTTGTTGACTTAATTTTTTGACATCGTTGTCTATTAGGGGAGGTTATTAATTCGACGGTCTTGGTTACACCGTTATGACTCTATTTTTGGACCTTAATCACTATCATCGCATAAGTCAAACAATGTATCCTCGAGAACATTCAACACAAAAATAAAATATAAAAGATACCACTTAGGATTAAGGAAGTCTAAGTGTAAAATCCGCATGATTTTACCATATAGTACCCTTAAGATCGTACGTACTAGATTAAAACTTTCCTTTATAGTATGTTTATGTTCACGTATAAGAATTTTAAGTATTACGTACGTGTTAGAACACGATAAGTATTTATTACGTATGAACACACGATAATTATTCAAATAATAATTAGAATCCCGAACATGCGATCATGAAATCATGAACGTAAATTAATCACGAGCTAATATTAATTACGTATATATATTTATTACGAACACGAATAAATATATTAAGTCACGATCGATAACTAATTAAAACACGTAAATTACAAACACGAGAACACACGAGAACACACTATAATATTTAGACTCGAGAAATGTACGGGTTACCCTTATGTGGGCCCCTACCCACGAAATTAGGAAGAAAAAGGGCCAAGCCCATTGTTTTTTACTAAACAAGAAAAATTAGGAAAACATATTCATTTATCAAAAATCAAGAAAATAAGAAAAACCCTAATTCCTTTCTTTGCTCCCTTTTTGGCCGCCACCTATAATCATAAAAAGGGGTGTTCGGTTGATTTTTGATCTTGGAATTTGTGCAAGCATTCGTGTGTGTTCATCCTTGATTGATCCACGCATTCGGTATAACCTTTTTAACCTTTTTCTTTTATGTTTTGATTTAATAAATCACATAAAATCATGATGTTTTTAAAAACTAATTAAAAACATTTATTAAAACATGTCTATGATTATGGGGTAAATCAAAACAAGGGTTTTTAGGGGTGTTTGTTCTAGGTGACGCCTAACCGAACCCCTAAGGGGTCTCGGTTTGGTTTATTACCCATCACCGAGACCTCATGGTCTCGGTATGGTGGTGGGGGTCCCACGACAACAGTAAACAAGGGGGAACCCCGACTTGGTTCGGGGTATGATGTTGATTACGGGTCTGGTTCATGGTTTCTAGTCACGATCCGGTTTTTAGCTGTCAGTTAAGGTTTATGATTTTAATAGTTATATGTTAAAAATTAAATTAATAAAACATGACATAGTTAATTTATTTAACATGACTTAGGTTATAAATTTAATTATTAGATCATGAATTTTAACCTAAGTATTTATTTTTAATTAGACTTTATAATTAATTAATTATTAAAAACCATGACTATAATTAATTAATCAACATGACTTAGGTTATATTATTAGTAATTAATAATACATGTTTTAACCTAAGTATTTTAACTTTATTTAATTAAAAACATGATATATTTAATTAAATACTTTTAACCTATAGTTTATTTAAATTACATGTGATAATTAATAAACTATACTTTATAACAACATGACTTAGAATAATAATCAGAAAACACTTAAGATTATATAATTAGCTTATTTAACCAGCTTATATCTATTTATGGAAACTTTCTGTTTTTTGAAACTTATTTGATTAAGGCAGCTAATCTATTTATGGAAACTTTCTATTTTTAGAAACTAATCTATTTTAAGCAGTAATTCTATTTTTGGAAACTTTCTATTTTTGGAAACTTTCTATTTTTATAAACTTTCTATTTTTGGAAACTTTCTATTTTTGGTAACTTTCTATTTTTGGAAACTTTCTATTTTAGGAAACCTGCTATTTTTAGAAAGTTACTTATTATTACACAACAAGCATTATAATACATGAAATACAAGAAATACTTAATCAGAATAGACAGAATATAAGATAAACACAATATAAAGCTTAAAACAGTAAAACATGACATGAAAATATAAAATAAGCTAAGACATGACATAAAATCAGTTACGTATTTAGTAATCAGATACTTATATACGTATGTATTTATGTAGCATTAGTGATACCGAAGTAGGACTCTCTTCCGTTCGTCTTCTTCGTTCACTGGACATAAGGTACGGATTCCCGTCTTGTCAGTATGGACATTCTTTCCTTATTAGGATTTCCCCGTATGCAGCCAACTGTTTTCCCGTAGTATAAGTTTATATGTTTGATTTGCTTATGTTTAATTTAGAATACCTATAGCCATATACATGCATGACCAGTTTCACCTAGTTATGGAGGTACCATAACCATAACACTAGAGGCACTGGTGTTATGACTTCCCTACGTCGGAGTGATTGCTCGTGGCGTCCCTTCAGTTTTTGGCCATATTATTATATTTATCATGTGGGGCGTATGGGTGCATCTTAGTTACATGTTTTCAGCAGATTACTTAGTGTGAATGTGGTGTGTGCCTTGCATCCTTCACAAGGAGCTGATCCCTCCTACCCAAAACCAGTATATTAAATTAGAGGCAGCCCCTCTAATTTGCATGATGAGGTCACCCCTCCAAGTATTCATGCACGGTGGATTTTCATGACCTATATTGGCTAATGGTAATATATGTTAAACAGTTTTCATAAGATAAACATAAGGCTTTTCAAACTATAAAACCAGTTTTATGAACATGTTCTGGGTTTTCCAGGACGTATACATTTCCGCTGCTATTAAGTCTTTATTATGTTTTAGTCATTCATACTATGTCTTTATCCGTGCACTGAACATTTTGCTCAGCCGTTATTTTACTTTCCATGTCCCAAAACGGCAGGTACCCAAGGACGGACTCGAGCATTTGGGAGGACATGCATAGGATGGAAGTTGCCATAGACTTCTTCTCCTTTTGCCTTCATATATTTGTGCTTGTTTAAGTCTTCCATTATTCAATTTTCTTTATTATGTTTTGAGCTTATGTTTGGGAACCGATGTTTGATTCCGGTTTACCCTATGGTCATGTATGTTTTACTACATATTACCTTGCATGCTTTGATGACACGCCATAATTACGTGTGACATTCCATTATCAAAATGGGGTGTTACAATTATGGTATCAGAGCCAAGGCTTCGACCTGTAGGCTCTAAAACTTGACCTGTGACTAGTGGGTAGTCACCAGGAGCTTCCTAAGCCAACATTTGTTATTTTACGTATTGATGTTTTCAGCGCATTGTTGTTTTAACCATGATGTTTTCAGTACCTTGAGGTTTTAATCTTGATGTTTTCATCGATATTGTTTTACTAATATGGATGGACAACCGTCATTCATATGTAGTTATGTGTCATTGTTTCATGCATAATGTTCCTCGTGAACTGTGGCTATGTGGACTTAACCCCAATAGTTCATAATTAGTCACATAAAATTTTTCTGATAAGTTTTGACAGATGAGTTTCATTTATTTATGTTTCATGTATCATGGTTGCAGGAATTATGACTAAGTAATGGTTGGTACATGACTGGCCCTATTTAGTCGCATGTGCTTTTATCGAAACTTTTAACTTTGGGACCGACCCATAGGCGTTCCCTCACCATGTCTTTTGTTTTGGGACCGACCCATAGGCGTCCCCTCGCACATATAAAGGTTTTTATAAACTACATTACGCATTCATGCACTATTTTTCATGCATGAAATTTTTCTCATGATTTATTGGCATAAAATTTTTCATGTCCCCTCATAAGTTACTATGTTTTTTATGTCAAGTATGTTTTCATATTGTCATGGTTAACTTCAGTTTCATGCTGATTATGTTATACACTCCTTCATGACAGATTGTTTCATGTTTCTTCATGATAATTCCGTCTTCATGTTTATTACGTCTTACGCCTCTTTTGTTATTTATGCTTTCATGCAAGGCATTGTTGGATTTCATTGAATTCTGCTTTCATAATATTCATGGTTGGTTTTCATTGATCATGCTGTCAGGTAAATCATCATTGAATTTTGTGTAATCACACTTTAACGTTTCTCGATGCAACCATAATGAGGTATATACTGGCATTGCCAGGTTATCATGATGGTTTTTCTAACCGTCTAACCGACTATAGTTCCTTTAAAAACATGACAAATGATCGACCCCATACCGATCATTTCATGTGCATTCCATGTGTGCTCCATGTACCGTATTTCATGTGTATTACACGTACCTTAATCCACGTGTATTTCACTTGCAATACTTCACGAGTATTCACTAGTCGATTCTGAATCATCTCAGGCGTATGTTCACTTGCTGATATTCTACAAGATTGTTGATGCCGCTCATAACTTGGAGATGTTACTAAAGGTTGATGCTGCTGATTGTTGGGGACGCTACGAGATGCGGATGCTGTTCACAACCTGGAGATCCTACGAGACGAAGACAAAGGCGCCAGAACAAAGAAACTAGACGAGAAGATGCTTCACCACCAGACGAGTCCCATCAATCATTGTCCCAAATTCTTAGTTACATGTCACACGTCATTTTGTTGTCGTTTTAGTCATATGAGTGCGAACCAGTACCAACCGGCCACTCAGCTGAATAGTTACATAAATCACAGTCATGGGAATGACCGTCGTGGAACTGACAGACAGGATGATAGTAACCACTACTATGACAACAACTATCCTAGAAATCGCAACCGAGGCTCCAGTCGCGGACGTGATCAGACATACAATTGATCAGTGGTCCATCCGATCCGCCAATTCTGGCATAATAACCTAATATTATGGTTCTAGTTATTTCACATCTCGAGACACATGTCAAGACATCAATCAAGACACATGTCTCACGTATATTTTCTAAAGACACATGTCAAGACACCAGTCAAGACATATGTCATGCTTATATTTCCAAGACACGAGCCAAGACACATGACTCACGTCCAATTATGGAACATTTCTAAGAAATTCAGGGTACCCTCCCAGGGTATATCCATTTTGTTGTGCCATGTATTCATCAGGCCACAAGAATTTCAGTACCATCACCGGTGTATCAGTAAGGTCAGTCATGTTCGCCGGATGACACTTTCCTTTCTTGCACCTATATTTCATATGTTCATGACCATATCGGATGCCATTCGTATTCCCCATGTATACGAAGGTTTTCTTCAGCCCAATGATAAGATCCCAACTGATAACGCATTACCTCAGACAAATGTGAGTTGAATTTAATCCTAATTATGGACTACGAACCGCACACCATGCTACGATTCATGAGTATGTACGGTGATGTTCAGACTCCTAAATATATTCAGCATGATTTTCCATCAGGAAATTATGTACAAACCATTTATGCTTTACAAGCACGTGCTTGGTTAGCCATGACTGCTAAAATTTTTAGTTGTCAGTTAAGACATGACCACCGAAGTCCTTTTACGCATAACCCGACGAGTATTCCAAAATCTTCCCATAAATTCCAAAAGAACCTACAAGGAGAAGGACGGTACCATGAGATTATGTGTCGACTACTGTCGATTTAAACAAATCACATTCATGACCGTGATTCTCCTCCACGTATTGACAACATGTCCAATCGACCTTATAGTGTTAATCACTTTTCCAAGATCGAACTCATGATCATGCTGCCAACAGTGACGAGTGAAAGAGCAGGACATGTACATGACTTCTATTCGTACACGACTCGGTCATGCTAGATTTATGATTTTGAATTAGTCTCATCAATGCTCCAACGACATTATAAGAATGAGTTACATGAACTCATAGCAAATTCATCAGTGTTTTCATTGAGGATAACCTGATTTCCTCTAAGCCTAGAGAAGAACAGGAAGACCATATCTGCACTATGTTGCAAATTCTATGACAAGAGAAATTTTACCCTAGAAAATTTTCCAATATCAATTCTGTTTGATTACAATGACACGCTGAATCACATGGGTTTCTACGGTTAATCTTACCATGACTCAGCTTATGCGTAAAGGAGAGAACCCTACACTACATTAGGTGTTCTAGAAAATCTTACGCTAGGAGAAGTCTAGATTCAGAGACTCAGAGTTTCGCAAACTCCTATGTATCAAGTTCTACGAAGCAAGATACAGTTACGTTCACATCTAAGTACCTGACATACCAACAGGTTAAGATAGGACACCAACAGAATGGGATGTTTTCATCATCTGAAATTCTGAATTGAAATGGGACAAGATCTCCACGGATTTTGGTTACCAGTTTAACGCAAACTCAGAAGAAGCATGATGCTATCTCGTTTATTGCAAGCAGCTTGAGCAAGTCTACAGAATCCTTACATCCGCAAGGATTTCAGAACCAACAGATTGATCGGACATATTCCAGCCAAGGCTCATCCGATCACTTGGCAATTTCTCAGTTATCGGGTCAGACAAATATTCATAATTGTGCTCCTTATTTACTTCACGTCCTTGTTCTAATTTCACAACTTGATTTCGCGCTCGTGTTAAACTATTCACGTTCATGATGGTATCTCGGCTTACGATTTTATGTTCATTTTTCTCATTCTGGGAAGTTTTGTAAGAACTTGAGAGACCAGACCCAAGTTTAGTATAACTCATTATCCTCAGATAGACGTTCCTCGTCATATTCTATGTCTCACCTTGTAGCGTTCGGCGTTACCGCCATTATATTCTATGTGAAGGTCTACGTAATCTTGGATTATTCTACATATTGGATTGGATTGATTAGATGGATTGGTTTGATAATTAATATAAAAGAGGGATGAAGGAGATGAGGGTGTAGAGAGAGAAAAGAGAGAAAAGAGAAGAGTAGAGAGAGAAAGTGAAATGGAATTCTGAGAAATGTGAATCACCAACCCCTCCTAACATGCTAGGAGGGGTATATATGTATATTCCACCCTACATGTGGGCTTTGGTGGCCTATATGTTAATAATTAGATCACGAGCCCATTACATTAATATATCGTTGGAGCGACCGATCCTTCATAAATACGTAAAAACGTATTTCCAACAATCTCCCCCTAAGGGAGGTCGCTCCAAGAAACAAAGTTCTAAATATTCTATTTCTCGTGATCTATGCTAACTAAGATGTGACTGAGACTTTATTGGGAAAAACGTATTTCCAACAATCTCCCCCTAAGGGAGGTCACATCTTTTTACAAAATCTTAAACCTAGCATCTATGCTTGAGTCTTTGATCTTGTTCTTGTGAATATGCTTGATGTGATCTTTTACTTTAGTCTTGAGCATGTTTCCTAGCCTTGACCTTGTGCAATCATCACTTGTGAAATTTGCCTCTTCGTGACTTCATGTTCCACATACTTATACCTTTAAATTCTTGAAAGCTTCAGAGTTTGATACAGCGGAAGACTTGACCTTCAGACTTTCTTGAATATGTTGAAGTACTAAGTGTATGTAGTATAAGCATGTGGTGACGACTTCTTCTGGATTATACACCGCTGATGAGACTGCTTTTATACATAGTCTCATCGTCCAAAACGGACTTAAAATGTAATAAGTATCATGAAAAATGCAAAATATATGCTTGTGTTTGTTGCTTGTGTATTTTAGGTACAGATATTGAGAAAATGATAAAAGATCACAAGAATCATGCAAAAACGAACACGGGAAACGAAGCCGCACAATGAACCAAGCCCTAATGAAGAATTTTCCAAAGAAAACCCTTGAAGATTTGAAGAATTATGAAGAAGGGTCCTCCAATATGGAAGAATTGACACTTTATACCCTTGTATCTTCATAATTACAAGTTTGGTCCCTAAAGTTTGTCAATATTACAAAAAGGACCCTTAACTTTGAAGAGTTGGCAAATTTAGTCCCTCAACTAAACTAAATTGTCAATATTGGTCCTCCACGTCAACAAACAAGTCAAAACCTTGAAGAATGAAGACATGACAAGTTAAGCCCTTGAAGATTGAAGAAATTACATTTAAAGTCCTTGTGATAAACTTTGAAAAGTCTTTGTGCCATTTTTGACAACTCAGCCAAAGTTGTTTACAAAGGAAAAAGGATATTTGGCTGTTTTATACAAATTGAAGAAGCTAAGGGAGTAGAGGAGCCATTTTGGCCAGACAACCAAACTACCAGCCTCCAACCAACAGCCTACACGTCACCATTGACCACCCCTCCACCAATCAAACTCCTATCCTTGTCCACCTCAACTTTCCACCCACATTTTATATAACAGATTATTTATTAATCTGTTTAAACCAAAAAAAACGTGGGAAACAAAAATATAAACACTAATCCGGATTAAAGTTTACCCTGTTTAACCCCCAATCCGTCATAAACCCTAATCCAATTACATCCCCAATCAAAGGGCTATGGACTGATTATTTCTAGATCAGTGATTCAGGTCACTCTCATTCAAACCCCACACTCAAAACACATTCACATGCTCACTAAGCCCCACCCCGTTGGTCCCCTGCACCCACAAGAACAAGAAGACAAG
This sequence comes from Glebionis coronaria, assembly GCA_025667525.1. Classification (NCBI taxonomy): domain Eukaryota; kingdom Viridiplantae; phylum Streptophyta; class Magnoliopsida; order Asterales; family Asteraceae; genus Glebionis; species Glebionis coronaria. The sequence goes on from CM046875.1 coordinate 381,334,755, forward strand.
AACCAACAGTGCATCTACGAACCAAGTTCAATTCCTTGTTCCCAAAGCATCATTGGACGGATAAGATACACTCATAACAGCTCATCAATCCTGGCACATCACATGGGTTCACTTTGACCCTTCTGATTTTCAAACGTGAAGGGCATAACTGGAAGATCATACATTTAGGGTTTATTTTATTTGCTTTTCTAGAATATTCATTGCGACCCTATATAAAGGGCATATAGGACTTAGTTTATAGTTGTTCTTTGTTCTTTCTCTGGTTGTCACAACCTTGTAAAACATGTTTTTTTTGGAATGAAAAAAGGGTTAAGTGTTTGTTGATGAGAAGCAAAGAGCCAATTTACATTTCTTGTTTAAAGTTTCATTAAGTATGTGTGACATTTTATTTTGGTTTGAAACAAAAGAGGTTTTTAGTTCATTTTCTTTTGAGAAAGAGAAAAAAGTTAAGATTTCATGTTCTGTTCTTGTTTGTTTGGAGACTAAAGTGAAACAAGTTCTTAAGTTATTCGTCCAAGTGCTTTAAACTGATCATATGAGCCTGATATTCTTGTTGAATATCAAGCTCAAGTGAGGTTTGAAGGGTTTGTTGATTTAGTTAATACTAGAAATTTTCAGAAAATCAGAAAAAATCAGTTTTTTCTTTGTGTCAAATAAGCCATAAACAGCTTAACTGATAAGCTGGCTTATTAGCTTATTTGACTTGTGAACATGTCATTCTTTTTGGTTTGCTTTCTTTCTTGGCAGGTACATCAAACTCAACCATTTTGAAGATATATTGGGGTGGTTTGACTGCAGTAGTCACCACCTAGCATCTCCTACTTTCAACAGCCTTGTTCCACAAGCCAATAACCCAGCTATAAGCTGATGGGAGATGGATTTGCTGCCATAGTGGGGCCTGGATGTGGGTCCCATAAGGTATAAACCTTGAACCCTCCTAATCTGATAATTTGTTGCTTGTTGATTTGTGGGAAATTGTTGCTAGTAGCTAGTTTAAGGGTTGTATCCTGTTTGTTTAATGCTTATATGAATGATAGGGTAGCTTAGAATCAGTTCCAAGTATTATTGCTACAAATCTGTTGGTTAATTTTCAATTTCAGTATATAAAGGGGTGTTTGGATTCAGGTTTTACATTCAGTTTGTGTGATGAATTTGAATTGAAAGCTGTTTAAAGTCACCCATTTGAGTGGTTTTGTGTGAATTCAGTTCATTGTGTTGGATTTGGTACCATCTGGTAGGTTTTGCATGAACAAATTTTGATAAACATTGCCTAAAAATCAGTAATCTATTTTCTGCCAGTTTTATTGCAATATAGACTTTGAAATCTTGGAAATTGTTAGTTGAACTGCCATTCTAGGGTTTTATATAGCTTGCATGTTATTTGGTTGGATTATGTGCTAGATTTGAAGCTGTAAAATTCACTTTTGTGCCATTTAGTTCAGTTACTGTTCATCAGATAGGGCTTAGCTTAATCAGTCACTTGAATGTGCCATTTTTGTGTGATTTTTGCTTTGTGAGTGTGTGTTTTTCGGTTCTTATTGACTCCCTACACTCCACTGAGTGTAGGGGTGCCATTGTATCTAAGTAATATCACCATACAAGCTCACTCTAAGCTTTCCTAAGCTCAAAACCCACCCGACCTCTAAATTTGCACTAACAGTGGGAACCAAGTTCCCCCTGCTTGTGCATTAGTTACCACTGCTCAACAAAAGGACAAAAATCCTTGAAGTGTCACTATCAGTAACTTAGGTTTTTGTCTTTAGTGGGTGAAAATAGGAATTAGGGTTTCATTTTAATTGCATTATTTTTCTAATTTAATTTTTGATTTTTCAGTTTAAATAAATCTTCAGTTACTGTTCATCTAGAATTTTTTAGATTAAATTGCTATTTTTAATTACTTTTAATATTTCTGATTTTGTCTTTTAGTGGTAAAATTAAATATTTTTCAGCTTTAAAATTTTTCTTATATTTAGAAAAATAGTTTAAGATTTTTAGTAAGAAATTATTTCACTGTTCACTTTTTAATTATTTTTATTTGGAATTAAATTTAGATTTATTAGGGTTTAATTTCAAACTGTTTTGTCTTTTAGTGCAAAATTTTATATTTTTCAAACTTTTTCATTTTTCTACTGTTCTTTAGAGTAATGTAGGATTTTTAAAATTGTCAAATTATTTTTTGCATTATTTTATTATTTTTTATGATTATTTTAGTTTAAAAATAGTTTTTAGTGTTTTAAAAATAGAAAAATAGTTTTGAAAATTTGGGAAAAATACTTTTTAGTCTTTAAATAGTATAAGTGAGTTATTAGTTCAATAAAATAATATTTTGGACATTTTGTTAATTATATTTAATTTTAGGGCTTTAATTAGCATTTAAAATTGAATATTTAATTAATAAAAGGTTTTAAAATATTTTTGTTGAATTTTTATTCTTATTTATATTATTTTAGACTTATTTTTAACTTTTAATTAATTTTTAGGTTAAAATTTTTTATTTGGTGCTTTTTACGGTTTTACGTGATCGACCTTTTCGTCTTATTGTAATCCGTCATCGTAACCGTCATTCTCTTCTAATCTCATTTCTATTTTTCTTTCTTAAAAGTATAATCACAAATTAATCCAAGGCATTACACACATAACACACTAGCCTCCTTGAGAACGAACTCATTTTAGGGTCATTTACACACGGTTTTCCTAAATCGTCGTGCTTACCCTTTTTGCTCTCTTTTCTTAAAGAGTAGTAAAATCACTACATCATTTTGGGCGCTGTTGCCGGGGAGGCGTGTTGTGTTTTGATTTGGAAATTGTTGTTTTTATATATAGCCATAATAGTATTTGTATTAGTTGCACTCTACTAATACGTATTATCGGTTTTCGTTTTTTGTGTGAATACTATTACTATATTGTATACGTAGAACAATAAATTCACAAGTACTCCAAATACGTGAGAAATCACAACCTTGACTTGGGAGGTCATTACCCAATCATTTTATTCGAATCTCAAACCAAAGAAAAAAGGCAAAAATAGATAAATACTTTCGTGAAGCTCGATTTTGAAAATACAAACTATAAGGTGGGTATAAGGCGGATATTATAAAATATATCCTAAGGAAAAAGGCTCTTAAGTGCTTCGCGCCGCCTCGTTTCCCCGCTTGCTTGTGAGTATTTGATTTTGAAAGCTAATCGAGGGTTTTGCCGCCCAAAGTATTACTAAGTATCATATATTTTCTTGGTTTCATTTGATTAAACCCTCTTGAAGGTTTTGGTGTTCCACCAACGTTCTAAAGTCATCGAAGGCGTTCACTTCACGTGATCGTTTTCATTCCTTGAGGCTTCTTTAATCGAGAGATTTGATTAAGGAGGAGATTTGTAGATTTTTGTCTACTTAATACATTCCAAAAAATCCAAAAAAGTAAAAACAATCAAAAACCACAAAAAAATTGAAAAAATAAAAACACCAAAAAGAATCTTCTTTGCTCACCCTCTCGTTGTACGTGACGTTTATGCAAACTCGCTCCAAAGCAAGACGTGCACGTAAACGTCGTCAAAAGGAAGGAAACCAAACATCTTCTAGTGAAGAATCTCCTATTGTCGAACCCATCGTAGTGAAAGAAGCACCCATGGCTAATCGAACTATGATGGAGTTGCTTCAAGCACCCACCGAGGGTTATGGAGAAGCGATTGTGATTCCCGCTATACTTGCGGAGAATTTTGAGGTTAAGACGGGTTTGTTGTCCATGATTCAAAACAACAAGTTTCGTGGTGACGAAAAGGACAACCCTCATAACCACATTCGCCAATTTAATCGTCTTACCGCCACTTGCAAGTTTAAGGACGTCTCTAACGACTCGATTAAGATGATGCTTTTTCCGTATTCCTTAGCGGGGCCCGTAAAAATTTGGTTAGAGAAAGAGCCACCCAATTCTATATTGACGTGGAAGGATCTCGTTTCAAAATTCGTGAACCAATTTTTCCCGCCCTCTAAGACTACGCATTTGAAAAACGAGATTTCAAAGTTTTCACAAGAGTATAATGAGAGTTTTTCGACGGCTTGGAATAGGTTTAAGGAAATGTTGCACGAATGTCCTCATCATGGTTTTTCCGACTTGCATCAAATTGACATGTTTTACAATGGCTTGAACGATCATGAGCGTGATTATCTTAATGCCGCCGCGGGTGGTTATTTTTTGTGTAAGACGGTCGAGGAAGCATTGTTAATCATTGAGAATAGGTCTAAGGTCTATAGTCCTCGTAGCACGTCGAGTGTTCGTAAGACTTCGTCTACACCTGCGCCTTCATTGTCACATACCATTGATGCTTGCCAAATCGAGGCTAATTTGGAGAACAAGATTTTTGATAAGCTTAAGGGATTGTTAATTGAGTTTAAAGTTGGTGAAAAACCCACTCCCGCTACGGCTAAAGCGGTTGAGGTTTCTTGTATGTATTGTGGTGGAGCTCACGATTACTCCGAGTGCATTACCAACGGTGGTAACACTTCGAGTGCCTTCGCGGCCACGGGAAATTATAACCAAAACGGTCAAGTTACCCGCACTAATCAATTGACTCCACCGGGTTTTCCACAAAATCAAAATGCTAACAATTATCGAAACAATCAAGTTGGTTACCAAAGCAATCAAAGAAACAATTACAAGGGTAATAACAACTATGGGAATCAAGGAAGTAGTAGCCAATTGCAAAATCAAAACCAAAACCATAATTTTCAAAACACAAGTCAAGGTCTTCAAAATGTTTACACTAAAGAACTTCCAATGGACTTTTTGAATTACGCCACGGCAAATGATAAGATTTTGGAAAACATTCAAGAGCAATTGGCTAGTCAAGCTAGGGAAACGGCTAAAAACACAAAGGAGTTAGCTAATTTTGTTAAGGAAAATGTTAACATGAGAAATGAGTTGAAAAATGATTTTGCTAATCAAATTAGAGGTCAAAACAATAAAATTGAGCAAAGTCATGCTAGGCTTGAACAAAGGATTGACCAAAAAGCCGCTAGTCAAGATGTTAAGCTTAATGTTATTTTAGAAGCGGTCATGGGGAACAAAGCCTCTACTTCGGGTAGTTTACCTAGCAACACCGTATCAAACCCGAAGGGAGAGATGAAAGTGATTACCACACGAAGTGGTAAGACACTTAAAGAACCGACTCCTCAACCAATTACTCCAACGGTGGAGGAAATTAAGGAAGAACCCGAGGTGGTGGTCGAAAAGGAGCATATCTCAAGCCCACAAAGTACCGCTCATGCCACACCTACGGTTGACCCATTACCAACATTGGAACCCGAGATTCCAAAGGCTATGCCTATGCCCCAACCCACACCACCCTTACCTTACCCATCGAGACTTAGGAAGGAGAAACGACAAGAGCGCGATAATTATCAATTTGAGCTTTTTATGAAAATGTTTCGTGATTTGCACTTTAATGTGAGTTTCGCCGATGCTTTGGTCATGATGCCTCGATTTGCCGCTAACTTTAAGAGTATGTTAAACAACAAGGAGAAATTGCACCAATTGTCTAGTTGTTCATCGGTTTATCTTAATCGCATACCTCAAAAAGTCGGTGATCCCGGTAAATTTTTGATCCCTTGTGCAATTCAAGATATGGAAGAATGCTATGCCTTGGCCGATCTTGGTGCTAGCATTAATTTGATGCCACTTGCAATCTTCAAGTCGCTCAATCTTCCTAATCTTACTCCTTCACTAATGTCTATCGAGATGGCCGACCATTCCACGATTCGCGCATGTGGATTGGCGGAAGACGTTTTTGTGAAAGTGGGGAAGTTCTACTATCCCGTAGACTTTATCGTTGTTGATATCCCCACGGATCCTCAAGTTCCTCTCATTTTAGGTCGTTCGTTTTTAGATACGTCTAAGGCTTTAATTGATGTGCATGTGTTGTCCCTAATATATGATGATGTATAGCACACGAATTAAAGAAAGAAAGGAAGATATGAGATGAATTTTAGAGAGAGAAAGTAGTGAGAGAAAGTAGAGAGAAAAAGGTTGGTGAAACTTGTGGAATATTAGATTAGGAGAAAAATGAAATGACCAACACCCTTCCTAACATGCTAGGAAGGGTTTATATAGCCTTTGCTTACATGTAGCTTAATGGGCTATATGATCATGGGCCGGGCTTTCCTTTTGGGCTTTGGTTACTTATTAATGAACCTTAGCTTAAAGTTAAGCCCGTAATAACACGACTAATATACTACCTATTACAACGTTCTAAAATATGATACATAATAAACATATGACCGAGCATTCTTGTTTGGCTCAATATTTTGAGGCTAACAATCTCCCCCAATGAGAGGTCATAAACCTTAGTCATTTAGGAAATTTGTAGAGATTACTAATCTCGTCATAAATGAGTCTTGAACGTGTAATAGTAGTCTTGTTCCTTCATGCTGTGATCTTTGAGCCTTTGTCGTTGTCTTTCGACTTTGTCTTTAAGCTTGAGATCTTCAAATCATCCTTGACTTGTCTTTGCCATCTTGCGATCTTGTGTCTTCATCCACATGCTCACACTATTAATTGTTGAATATGTCTTTAGGCATGAGTATGTGGTTTCTGAATCATTGACTTTTCTGTGTACACCGTGACGCCACCTTCTCGAGACAAAACATAGACACAGACATAATGGCTTTGACATTCGTCCTAAATCGGTAGCGTTTTACCTCCGGTCGGTGAAGACCGTTATACGATATTAAATATCGTACCTGTGATCAGGTAGATTCAATTAAGAATCTCCTTGATAGGGTTTCGCGGCTGTACTAGCCGTTCTCTTTACTCGACCGTCTCAAAGCAAGACTGCGAACATAAAGAGTGAATCAATTGGATAAATATCCGCTTGATTAAAGTCGTCAATTCAAATTCCTGGAACAAGTTTGATTCATTAAGAATCTTACCATTGTTGCTTTCCAGTTGACACAAGCTTGATTCATAAGAATCTCGCAAGTTACCTACCGTAGCGCTGTTTGATGTTGACACTAGAAGGATTTCCATTCGTCACTGTGAATATTAATAAATATCACTCTGAATGTTCTGGCAAGACCATAAAGATATTGCGTAGAAACTTAAAACGAGTTTGAATCAATTAAGAATCAAACCACTGTTGCTTTTCAGTTTTACACATGTTCAATTCATAAAGAATCTTACATATGACCTACCGCAGTGCTGTTTGATGTTAACACTGGAAGGATTTCCACTCATCATTGTGAATACTAAGTAGTATCACTCTGAGTGTTCTAGCAATATCGCAAGGATATAGCGTAGGACTCTGTTGATCTTCATCCGTGTGTCCTAACGAGATTTGATTGATCTCTTGGCTCTAGACTCTATTTGTGCACTTTTAGTGGTCGGAGGCTGGAGCAGGTGCCACCTATTCAATATCAACCATCTCGAAGTGAGAAAGTCAATAGTAGTCATGTTGTTCTCCGTGACAATAAAACAAACTTCTTTTGAGAGAAGCCTGAGTAGCTAGGAAAGGGTTGTGCATACATCACTGGGTCCATGATGAGTTTGTCTTCATGATGAGTTGACCCGGTTTCTGCCTAAGTTGTATGGAGGGCTTCTTTCTTTAAACCCTTTATCCTTACATTTCTTTTTCATTCTTCAACCCCTTCAATGCTTACCAAGACATCATTACTAGCACCTTGTTGTGATTGTTCCAGTGCTAGCATCAGTACTTAGTCGGCATTCAGCTACGTTCACATTCTACTCCATCTTTCCTAAGGACTTCTAATAGTCTATTGGATTGTCCCTGGGAAGATCCCTCCGGTTCTGGATGGATCATATGACTTAAACCTAACCACCCTTTTGACACTAATAACGTCGTGAATTAAAGATGTTGTGGGTATTTGATCGTAACCATGAAAACCACTTTAAATTCTAACAAAGTGTTTGAAAAACATTTAACACCTTGCTCGTTTTGTCGTTTTAGAAGTGCTCCCCCTTCACATGTGCATCGATAATCGAAAGTGTTTCGCACATGTAGGTAAGAGTTAAAGTGATTGAGTCTTATATTAGATCACATTTTAATCACATTTTCTCCCCTATCTCTAATATATAAAATCTTTTGATATTAGAGATACCAAATTTGATTAAAATATATTTTGAAAAAATAGTCTTGAAATCTTTGGGAGAAAGATGTGTTAATCTTTTTCATGAGGTTAAAATGCTCCCACTCAAAAATTGATCCAATTCAATTGTCATTGTGAGTATATGATCCACATTTCGCTCTTTGAGGATGGGAGTTGTTGAACACACAATTTTTGAAAGATTTTGAATATCATTGAAAAATTCTTGAAAAAATTGTGTTCAACGCTTTTTGAAAAATCAATTCTTTTTGTCGAAAGGTTTTTCTAAAGCATAAACTTGAGTTCATAGACTTTGAATGTCTTGACGAATCCACTCAAGTGTAAGAAGATTTCTCTTCTTTTGCTGAGGGTAAGAGTAATAAATCGTACATTCCCCCGTGAATAGCGATCCGGGTTGCAATCTGAAAGTGATTACAAGCCATTGTGTTGAGCTCAAAACGTTGAATGTTTTGTGACAAGCTCAACCCGTGATAGATTGCTCTATCCGTTGTTTGAAAATATTGTTCAAAATAGACAATTTCCTTTATTAAAAGAAGAAATGACATGTTTTGAAAAATATTTACAACTTTCATTCGAGCTTTATGTACACACCCGTGTCGTTATTGAGCGAAATTTCTAGGCACGTCCATATTATCGATACTGAAAGACATGTCGAGAATAATATTTTTAGATTTTGAAAGATTTTTAATTTTGTGTTTTGCTTTTATGTGTTTTATATTTTTGTATTTTGCTTTTTCAAAGATATTTACAAGTTGATGTTTGATAGATAAATCAAGCAGGCACCTTTGCCAGAATCTCCAGGTCTGCTGGAGTCAAACATCTCATACCAATTTGCCTAACGAGGTACTCAAACCTATCTCTCGACAGAGCTTTCGTAAACAAGTCGGCTAATTAGTAATCTGTTCCAACAAAGTATAATTCAACGATACCTCTTTCAACTTGTTCCTTTATGAAGTGGTATCAGACATCGATGTGCTTCGTGCGGGAATGCTGTACTGGATTGCAGGAGATGGCTATGGCCGACTTTGAGTCACAGTACATAGGTACTTTATCAAAGTGGAAGCCATAATCCGTGAGTTGTGTTCTCATCCATAGAACTTGAGCACAACACGCAGATAGAGACACATACTCCGCTTCGGCTGATGAAAGTGACGTGCAATCCTGCTTCTTGGAAGACCATCCCACAAGCTTATCTTGACCTAGAAATTGTGCACCACCAGAAGTACTTTTTCGTGTATCAAGACACCCTGCATGATCAGAATCTGAATAGGCCGTTAGAAAGAAACCGGTTTCCCTCGGATACCAGAGTCCCAAATGAATGGTATTCTTGAGGTACCGAAAGATCCGTTTAACCTCCTTGAGGTGCTTTTCAGTGGGTCGTGCTTGATAACGTGCACAATAACACGTAGCATGTGAAATATCAAGTCTGCTTGCTGTCAAGTACATGAGGGACCCGATCATGGAATGATATCTCGTTTGATCTATGGGTAATCCCTCCAAGTCAGCATCTAGCGATGTGGTTGATAATGGTGTCCCAACGGGGTCACATGAAGTCATACCATGTTTTTTGATTATCTCTTGACAATACTTAGCTTGGTTTATAAAGATACCACTTGGGGATTGGTGAACTTGAATTCCTAGAAAGAATTTTAGTTCGCCCATCATTGACATTTCAAATTTGTTGTGCATTACTTTTTCAAACCATTTTGAAAGTTTTGGGTTTGTAGACCTGAAAATAATGTCATCAACATAAATTTGCACAAGCAAAATGTCATCCCCATATTTATAAGTGAACAAAGTTAGATCAATGGAACCTTTTGAGAAACCTTTGGATACCAGAATTTTCGAGAGCTCGTCGTACCACGCCCTTGGAGCTTGCTTGAGTCCATATAGTGCCTTGTGGAGACGATACACCTTGTCAGGATAATGAGGATTGACAAATCCTTCCGGCTGCGTGACATAGACTTCTTCCTTCAAAGAACCGTTAAGAAACGCCGTCTTTACGTCCATTTGATAGACAGTGAATCCCTTGTGTGCAACATAAGCAAGGAAAATCCTGACCGCTTCCATGCGAGCAACTGGTGCAAATGATTCATCAAAATCAATTCCCTCTTTCTGGCCATACCCCTTAGCCACTAGCCTAGCTTTGTTTTTGATGATCGTATTCTCTTCATCCATCTTGTTTTTCCAGATCCAACGAAGATTTAATGGAGTCACATCGTATGGTCTGTCAACAAGTTCCCAGACTTTAAGTCTTTCAAATTGTTGAAGTTTATCCGTCATCGATTCAATCCAAGCATGATCATCCATGGCTTCTTTGATGTTTTTCGGTTCAGCCGTACTCACGACGAGTGCGAACATACAAACATCGCCATCGGTGGCTAGTTGTCGTCTTGTACGAACGGGCTGTGAAGGGTTTCCAATTACGTGAACCAAAGGATGATCTCGGGTCCATTGATGTGTTTAAGGATGTCATTGATAAAACGTATGCATATTTGACGGATCAACATGGCGAGTAGAAGACTCTCCAGTTTCGTGTACCGTTGTACCGAATGGGTTGTGAAAATCGTCATCATCAGATAATGCACCGTCTACTTGATTTGTGTTCTATGGAGCAATGACAGTAGTTGTGGATGTTGTAGGATCGATTGTTGAAGTGATATTCTGAGGAGGTAAATCTGCAACAACCCGTGTTGAAGTAGATGAAGTTGTATCCTTTTGTTGATGATGATCGGTATCATCATTTGTATCATGAGTGACAACGGAAGACTTCGATGCAACTTGTTTCTCCCCCGTGAAATATTCATCATACATTGGTCCATATAACATTTCCAACTCTTCAAGTGTCGTGTCCACTGTCATATCTGCCCTAGGAACATGTTCAGGAACCAGCTTTGAACTTGACGGTTCGTTGCTGTGGTCTTGAGTTCCGAGTTCCGTGCGGTTGTGAACGGAAGTCGTTTGTCGTTCTGGATCGGGACTTAAACTGTTTTGTTCAAGTGCCATTTCTTGTAATTCATCGAATCGGATATGAATAGTCTCGACTATCAATTTTGTTCTCTTGTTGTATACTCTGTATCCCTTAGACTGAGTTGCATATCCCACTAAAATGCATGCATCACCTTTCTCTTTCATCTTGTCCAGATTTTCACCATCTCGAATAATGTAACATGTACATCCAAAAACATGAAGGTGTTTGAGTGAAGGTTTGCGATCATTAATTATGTGATATGGTGTCTTTTCGTGTCTTGGGATAACTAAGGAGCGGTTTTGTGTGTAGCATGCGGTTGACACGGCTTCGGCCCAAAAGTATAGTGGAAGTTTTGAAGCGCATAATAATGTTCGAGCAGCCTCAACTAAAGTACGGTTTCGTCTTTCAACAACGCCGTTTTGTTCGGGTGTTCGAGCAATAGATGTTTCATGTTCAATTCCTTCAGCTTCAAAATAGTTTCTCAGTTTTGAATTCAAAAATTCAGTACCTCTGTCAGTACGAACCACTTTAACTTGAGCTTGAAGACCACATTGTATCACTTTAAGGAAGTTGATGAGGACATCGGGTGTTTCATCCTTGGACCTCAAGAAGTGAGTCCATGTGTACCTTGAGTAGTCATCGACAATTACCATAACGTATTTCTTCCCATTGATACTTTGAACACGCATGGGACCACACAAGTCTATATGAAGAAGATCTAACCGTCCTTTAGAGCTTGGTGTAGTCTTTGTCTTGAAACTACTCCGTTTAGCTTTACAAAGCTCACAAGAAGAACAAATGTGATCTTTGATGAATTTCAAGTTAGGAAGGCCTCGCACAATATCTTTCTTGGAAAGCAAGTTGATGGTATCAAAGTTAAGATGAGATAAACGTTGATGCCATAACCAAGCTTGAGTCGTTGAAGCTTTAGCCATGAAACAGATTGGAGTTGAAGATGTGGAGTCTTGTAGTGAAATGGTGTAGAGATCAGTACCCCGTGTTCCGGTAAGTAAGTCATTCCCATCATAATCACGAACAAAACATGTCTTCTTTCTAAAAGCAACCTCCAAATCCGCATCACAGAATTGACCAACCGAGAAAAGATTGTGATTGAGCCCTTCGACGTAGTAAACCCTTTTGATAGTGATATTCCCCTGAACCAAGTCTCCATATCCTAGGATCGGTGCAAATTGATCATTTCCGAATCGGACCGTACCCCGGAACTTCTCCACGAAGTTAATTAGAAGCTTGAGATTCCCCGTCATGTGCTTCGTGCATCCGGAGTCCAGTATGAAGAGAATTATTTCGATCACCTGCAGAAGAATTAGAACACGATGGAGCATTTGCTAAATTGGATTCCATGTTAGTTGTGATTTCCGATTCATTAGTTTCCCTAGTTTCATCACTTAGAGGCACACTAACGCTCGTAGTCACATTTTCTGTCCTAACCTTAGGCATCCATTTATATCCTAGAGGACATTGATTAGCAAACCACCATTTCCAAGGCTTGCTAGCGGACTCATATAATTCCCTAATTCTGCTTCTAGGGTTCTTAGTGGTGGAGTCTGATGCAATACTTTTCTTAGGGGGGGTTGCACCAGAATGGTTCACTTTGCGTTTAGGTTTTCTAGCACTAATAGGCATCACAATTTGCTTCTTAGTTCTAGTTTCTACGCCTTTGCATTATTCGAAACATACATAGCATGATTAGCATTAGCACACTTTCCACATTTCACACAAACAAACTTAACTTTCATAGCATTCAAAGTCAAATCATTCAAATCGTCATTACACGCGATTACAGACGTTTTATTCTTAGAAACATTGAAAATCCTAGGGTGGTCTTCTACTTCCTTCATCTTCCCTTGACTTTTGTTTTGCCAGACCTTTTCATTCATGCGAGTGCTCTTAAGCTGGGGCCGGCTAACACTAGCAGTGGGGAATACTCCTGTAGTAAAAGACACACGTCTATTAGTGTTTCTAGAAGTCTGAGGTGATTGACTTTCTTTGTTTTGTGTGGGTTTAGTGGCCAATATATACATCCCTGGTTTAACCACATTTGTGTTCTTAGTGCTTTGTGATCTAATATGTGTTTTAGGAGTGTTTTGTAGTAACCTATCCTTCCCATCCGTCTTGGGGGCAAACGTAGGTTTTGCAAATGCAGAATTAGAGAAAACAGATGGTTTTCCCAAGACAGAGGGTCTAGGCACTTTTTGAGCATTGAGTTGTCTTACAACAGGTTTCTTAACACTAGGTTCCACAATCTTCCCACCCATCTTAGCAACCAGTTTCTGCAATTCTGCAATCGCTCTGTCCTTGTCTTGTAACTGAGCTTTCAACCCTTTAATTTCCAAATTCTGTTCGTTCATTTCTCGAAACGTTTGGGAAAGTTTTTCTTGCAATTTATTATTATGTGGAAAACTACCAACGTCTTTTTGCAAAGCAAGTTCAAGAGAATGACAATGTTTTTGAAGGAAATCAGTTTTGTGTTGAAGTAACTCAAAAGCCTTTTTATCAACATTTTCTTTATGTTTCGAAAGCTCAAGTTCAAGACGCTCACACTCTTTGATTTTATCAAGATATTTGCATGCAACATCAGAATATTCATCTATATCAGCACAAGATTGAAGAGTAACACACAAAATATCTTTGGAGAGACATTCTTCTAAGAGTAGATCATATTCGTTTGAAAATTCTAATTTGTCATTTTGAAGGTCATCAATTTCTTTTTCAAGAGACTCAACATATTTCAAATCATCAAACATTTCAGACTGAATTAAATTTTCAAACTCAAGAACATGTTCTTTTATTATCTTCGTATTTGGTATTAAAAGTTCTTTCACAAGCACAGTTATGTCGTGAGAAATCTCGGTTTTCCACTTATCCTTTTGACGTTTCTCCCAATCGCTTTCAACAATTGATTGAACATTATTAACGTGGTGTTTAAGAAAACCAAGTATTTTTCTACTTTTGCTTTTAGAAGCATCTAGAGGCAAATAGTTAATATATTTAAAAACATTAGTTTTCCTCTTAGTGGCAAAAGCTTTTTTCCATTGAATTCTTTTTTGTTTGCATTCTAAAAATAATTCCTCACGAGACTTCTGTTTTTGTGGAGTGAAAAGACCATAAAGACTGTTTTCATAAGCATAGTTATATGGTTTCACAAAATCTTTATTGACCGGTGATCTACTCTCGTCATCCCAAAGGGACGTCTCTTCACTATCGATGTTAGCTACTGGGCAGTCATTATCAGTCCATTCGGACTCATCAAGATATAAGTGAGGTTCGCAACTTGAGCTTGTTCGAGGTACTTGGGGGTGGCAAAGCTAGGTTGACCCTTGAAAAACGACCGAGGTGCTATCATTCTTACGGTTTGAATAGAGTCATGTGTATTATAAACAACTTTTTTCAAAAAATCGACTTGTTCTTCGAGATCCTTTACTTTTTCAGTATCTTTGCTTTGTCTATTTTTGAAATCTTGTTTTAATGTTTCAACCTCTTGTTTCTTCTCGTCAAGAATTTTAGCAGAATCGGTGGTGTTCATAGAAAGCCTCTATTCAAGTTCATTAACTTTTGTAGTGGCAAGGTATGTTTTTTGACGTTCATCACTTAATAAAACATTAAATTGACGTTTTTCTTTAGTTAACAAAGCAAGAGCTTCATTGTATTTATTTTCAAAATCGTCCTTTTTAATGTTGATGACACGACTTTTGTACCCCTCAAGCTCGTTGGTCTTTTGAAGAAGCTTAGCCCTAAAACTATCAATAGTCTCACTAGATTTTATAAGAGCGGCTTTGCATTCTTCAAAGTTTTGAGTGAGCGCTGCGTTTGCCTTCTTTAATTGCTTTTGATTCTTTCTATTTTCATTGACATCTTTTTGTAAACTAGCAATTAAATTAGCAAGCGCGACACGCTCCTCGTCATCATACTCATTTGCATGTTGATCATCCTCAAACTCATTATTGCACATGTCTGATGAATCGGGTGTGGTATTGCTATCAACCGTTTCCATCATACACGTGTCAGTAATTGTTGTTGGTAGATCACTATGCTCATGTGTATCACCAAACACATTATATTCAGCATCATCTTGTACCTTATCAATTAGCTCGGTATCAAAGATAGGACCATTGTCATCTTCAGTGACGTTAAGGACCTCATGAATCTTTGCCATGTATGAATAATGTTCCTCGAGTTCTTGGTCGGAGAGTTCATCATCTGTGTCGTCAAGCATTTTTCCTTCCTCAGCTGATAACTTGATTCCAGCTTCCATTTTCTTGCACAACAACATCTTTTCCTTATGATAACCATAATCTTTAACCCTCTTTGGCTGCCTGCATTCCTTAGCCAAATGCCCAAAACCTCTACAGTTAAAACACTGAATCCCACTTTGTTGCACAACTTGAGTCCCAACAGTTTCCCGATTTCCAACAACAGTAGCCACCCTTTGATTATCATACTTAGGTTGTCGATCATACTTTGAAGGACTCGCAACACGTCTTCGTGTGTCATACCTTGGAGGACTCTGTGCATGGGTGTTCCTCGAGTTTGAAGATGTTCGAAGGTTTTTGTTGGTGGGTTTGTAGATTTTCTTATATTGCTTCATAACGAAAGCCATTTGTTGCTTGAATTCCTTATCCTTTTGAGCTATTTCTTCATCACTGTCTTCTTCGGATGATTGCTCAGGTGTGGGTGATGGTGCTCTTGCAACTTCTTTGCCTCGGGATCGTGTTGGAACATGTGACTTGGAGACAATGGATGATCGTGGTGATGATGATTGAGTAGAGTAGGTCTTTGAAGTACGGGAGTGATATTCTGGGTAATGTTGAGTGGTAGACACCAACGCAAGTGGATTGGAAATCTTTGCAACTCGTTCAGCTCGAAGTTCATTTGCCTCATTTTGAAATTGTTTCAAGATGTCAAAGAGCTTGTGATATGAAACTTCGTCTAACTTTTGTTGTTGTTTCACCAAGGTGACAAACCGTGTCCACTCTGGTTGAAGTTGCTGTAGAAATTGGACATTGACTTGCATGGTGGAAACTTGCAAGTTGTTTCGGGTCATATCATTCATCATCTTGTAGAATCGGGAATAATAAGAATCAATTGATTCCCCATCCTTTGATGTAAACTTGCAACAGTTCCAAAACATCTTAGTTTTCACATCTTGTTTGTTAAGTGATTCACCTTGTTGCAATCTTTCAATGGCCGTCCACATTTCTTGAGCAGTAGGACATGCGTCAACCGTAGAGTAAATCTCATCTCCAATACCACTGAGAATTAAGTAGATTGCTTCCTAATAAGTGTGTAAACACTTATCCTTTTGCCACTAAAATCAAGGAAAAACAAGACCTAATCATGTGTTTTATATCGTAAAAGTCGGAATTACGCGTGGTTTTGTGTTTTTGTGTTTAAATAGGTACAAATGATCAAAAGAAGAGAAAACACGGTATTTCACGGGCAAATGTTGAAGAAAAGTCCAAAAAGAGACGAAGACAAAGTCAAATGACCAAAAGTGTGCCCAAGTTCACGAAAACCGGCTATACCGACACGAGTTTGTAGATAATGAACAAGAAAGCCGGAATCGAGCTTATTTTAGTGGATTTAATGATTTACGAAGATTTCGAGCCTTGTGGGACCCACAATTACTTATTGGGTCCAAAAGCCCAAGTTTTGGATGGTTATTATTTATACTTGGCAAAACAAGTCCACAAAGGCCCAATCCCATAAGCCCATTTGATTAAATGTTATGGCAACGGATAGGTATCACCAATTTGGGCCTAGCCCAATGCTTGTGAAACAAATGAAACGCAAGATTCGGTCAAAACAATTAAACTTCACAGTCAATTTTTCCAAAAATAAATAAATCCTTCCCACTTCACATTTGTTTTTCAACCGGTCAACACCCTTATCCCACTTACCCACAGTCACAATTAAAACCCACCTCACATTTTTTTCCCATCCACACGTGTCCACTTCTTACCCTACTCCCACACCCCAACCGACCCCCCCATACACACGAATTTAATTTTACCCTTCCCAGTCAAATGTTTTTAATAAGTTTACCCCACACCCTCATTTATCATTCGATGTAAACAAGAAAAGCACTCCATTACTGTTTTCCTTCTTTTTCTTCTTCCAAAACACATAACCACCATATTTCTTTTACCCCCAAACCCTAAAATCACAAACCAAAAATTACCCCATAAAAAATAGGGGTTTTATCCTCATCAATTAATTCACATCAAAAGAAATTAAATCCCCAATGTTTTCGGGGTATAGCACTATTGTGGTCCTCATATCTCTCTGACGTGGCCTATTGTGATTGGATGGAGCACATCACTCCCCAAATCATCCAATCACAATAAAACAAGCTGGCAATCTGTGGCTCTAGATGGATTCTTCGTCGTTTGATTAGAAGAAAAGAGAGAGAAAGAAGAAAAGAAGAATTGAACGGTGGTGATTGAAGAACTTGGGCTCCAAGTTTAGGGTTTTCTCTATAAAAACCCATTTTCTTGTAATTCATAGATAGCTTTTCCTTTATTTTCCAGTTTTTTTAATTAATTAGGAGTAGGGTAATTTAGTATTTAATTTTTGCAAAAATAGATTAGGATTATTGTATTTTTAAATTTCAGTAAATGTAATTTCTCTTTATTAAATTAATGAAAAGTTGGGTTTAATTTTATTTCATCTCTATTTACATTTTCTGCCGAAGTTTCAATTTAATTTTCATCTAAAATCTGTTCTTTCAATTATTACTGTTCTTGTTCGAATTATTATTATAAAAAAAAAAATAAAAAAAAAATAAAAAAATAAAATAAAAGAGAAATACTGTTCGAGGCATCACTGTTACTGTTATTTGGATGCGTTTGGTTCGAGTGTTGGTCGAGATGAAGATGTCGATGATGTTTCGGTGATTGTTTGTTTCGGCTCACAAGTACGGTCAGCGCGTTACTTCGACCCAACGGTTTCGACATCAGGTTCCTAGTCTCTTTTTAATTTTTATGTTTAAGTTTTTATTTATGTTTAAACTTTGTTTATTTGGTTTAATGTTTAAATAGAATCTGTTTTAAATCTGCTTTGTAGTTAAGACTTCTATAGATTTGAGTACTGTTTGAATTTATGTTAGTGCACTGTTTGGATTTTCGATTTTTAGAATCTGTCTTTTTAGTTTTAAGTTGAAATGGTTTACATATTTGCTATTTGATTGCATTTCTGTTTTTGGTAAGATTACTTTAGCTGCGTGATTTTAGGTGTTATTAGTCGGTTATCTGATTTCATTTTTTTTGTCTGCATTTTATTTAAATCTGATATTTTAGTTTACTGTCTTTCTACCAAAGCTTGGTTTGGTGTTGCTGATTTAGTCATCAATACACTATTACTGCATAATGTCAACTTTTTATTATTTTTAAGTCTAAATATATATCTTTACATTATATATAACAGGAGGGATTTGCCACGTCATCTAATCTTTTGCTAATCCACGTCATATGGGCTTACCTTCCGGGCTTGAAATTGCTATCATCGCAAACCCGATAAAACGAAAACAAAAAATTATATTCGTTCTAAAAAAAACTCACCCAAAGTAAAAGATCAGAAATCAGATCCATAAAAAAAAATAGAAGGTTTATCAGGTATATTCGATCGAACCAAATAATTATTTGTGAATCAATTGCCCGAAGAAGATAGTTGATTAATGAAGGTTGAAGATTTAATGATTTAATTAGCAGGTATTGTTTTACATATTTTTTATTTGGTAAATGAATATTGGTCAATTGTATGATGAATCGGGAACACTAAAGATATTTTTTATAATCTATGTTTTTATAATCGCATGATTCAAACTCAAGTCTGAGAATCCACACACCAAAGCCTGTTGTGATTGATAATTGAATTACATCAGCTGGATAAATATATACCTGATGTTGGTTATATATTTTTTAGTTTTCTCAGAAAATAATGCAAAACATGAATCTCCAATAGGATATGACTGTCTCAGAAAGTTATAGATATATGTAATTGCAATAGTTTTTGCTGATTATATGTATTTGTAGTTTAGTATTTTCCTGTATGCATAATGTCGTTGCTGGAGTATAATTGTAGTTTTTATCTTAAAGGTGTGGAAGTGCTAATGTTTGGGAGACTTTCATGGATCTCTCTGATGATTTTCCGTTGACTGCATTGGTTAGTTTACCCATGTGTTATTTCTCTTAATATATAGTTCCAGTAATGACAATATGATTTTCTTCTTTTGGTATGGCTAAGGTTGAATCAGAGATATTTTGTCTTAATAGTGGTTGAAGTGTTTATCGTTCAGATGAGCTTAAGAGCCACCACATAATTTGGGGCATCATCTATAAGACATATAACAACTCTTAACAAAATCTTCATTGTACATTAAAAGTCTAACTAAGTAATAAGATCTCAGTGCATCAAAACTGTACCATTGTTTGAGTATAAGGAACTTCCTAACATAATAAAAATCATGCCATGCCTGGCAAAGGTAGACAAGATCACCTGTGCTCTTTTCTTTTTTATGATTCCCAAACACCTTCTAAAAAGATGTGATTTTTGAATGTGCAGTAATATTTGTATGGATAAGATGAGTAATAAGGCTAAGGATACAGTTACGGTTATGCATTCGGTTACGACGGTTTAACCGAAGTTTGTTGCCACGGAACAGAAGAATGTTACTTTTGTTAGCAAGTCTTATGGTACGTGTATAATCATGTTTTTTTAATTAGGTAGTTACTATTACATTAAGTTTCGTTTATAAAAATAAATGATTATGGTTTGTTTTTTTATGCAGGGAGCTACAAAGGAAAGCAGATAATACGAAACTATGTTATGGAAAGCAAAGAGTATGCGAGTATGTAGGAACGAGTCGTCTGGTTCATTCTCTCTTTGCTGCATGAAAGGAAAGGTTGAACTCCCTCTGCTCATGAGCCTCACCAAAAAATGAACATCCAAAGAACTCATCATTTCTTGATAACATAAGGCGTTATAGTTCAATGTTTTCCTTCACGTATTTGGGTGGTAAGGCTGACGCGTCTGTATCAGGACGTGGTCCATTTTGTTCTGGGACACGGAAAAAATTAAAACAGGTTCTTGATACTGAAACTGAACCAAAAACTAAAACAAATCTTCCAACTATGTCAACGGTCAATGCTTGAGAAGTCAGAATCAATTTTAACTCCAGTATGATGATTATATATTAATAGTCCATTCAAGTACTTTTGGAATACTTATCATTTCTGAAAATTGCAGGCTCACGTGTCTGCTGCTGAACCCAAGACCAAAAGCAGTGTTCCACCACAACTAAAGGGTATTGAAGTGGTTGTAAAGTTCCTTCTTTGTTGGAGTTTCATCAGCTGTCCATAGAGGTAATGAACATCCTTTTGCAGTTGCAATTATCCTTTTGTCGTTAGAATCATCCTTTTATAGTTAGAATCATTGTTTTTTTTCACTGTTTAGAATTCAATTATTTGTTACAATATCAAAAACTCGGTGTTTTTCAGATACTATCTCAAGTATATTATCAACTTGTCAGACACCAAAGTTTTCTCGGTAACGAAACATCCTTTTTACTGGACCATCGGTGTTTTGCAACTGCTGCAACATAACCTTAAACACCCCATTGACGGTATTACTTAATCAGCTGACCATTTTAGGTGATATACTACTTTATGTGGGGAAGAGAAAGACAAACATATATGTTTATATAATGCAGTTTGTGCGGTCATGGGTCAAGCAAGTCCAGTTGAAACAGCTCTGATTGACACAAGCACTTTTGCGTATTATAAGCTATTACCATTATCATTTTATATTCTAAGAATAAAACGGTATAGGATGCTGTAAGCATTACAGTTACACTATGGGTGCTTACACGGACCAATGTATTGCTAAATTATATGAGCCGAACCAGTAAGGGTGAACGTGTGTCATCATAGAGTTGAAAACTTCAAACGGGTTTTTTGGGGGTAAAAAGGCTAACTGAATAATTTTATTGTTCTCCATCTTTACATCTTTATTATTATTAGTCGTTGATGTTTACCTTATAAAAAATTGATTAACAGCAGATTTCCTAATTATAGAAGGTATTTTGAGCGGTCACCACCACGACGAAACAGAAGCCTGCAAAGAGGCAGGAGCCCTGCCAGGTTATCTCTTGCTAATAAAATGAAAAACTTCTGACTAAATATGATAATTTTAAGGAGACAGACTTAGAAATGTATCATTCCCCTTACTTTGCCTTATAAAGGTACATGTGGAGGAGTCGTAGCAGGAGCGTTACACGCAACAGAAATGTGCGTCGCAGCCAAATCCCTCACAACAGAACTCGGCATCGAAGCCAAAGCCTAATACGTAGCTCTAGCCCGGCTATAAGTAACAAATTGGAGTCTCGTCTTGGAGCTAGAGTCAGATCTCCCAGAAGAAGGTCAACCTCTAGCTCACCACCTCGATCTCCACGTCCTAATAAAGTCACATCCAAAGCATCAAGCCGGTCCAGCTCCCCGTCCAGGTCAAGGTCGAGTTCACCTGTTGACAAAGGGATGTGGTTAAGAAAGTTACATTTATGGATCCAAGTAGGTCATGGTCAAGATCAAACTCACCTGGTGGTCTGGTGTTTGGTTTCTTATGGAGATATAAGCCCCTGAAGGCTGAGACTCTTGCCTTACAGAGAATACACTGATACAAAGGTGTTTGCAAAAAATTTACCATTTATTTTTTTCGTACATTAATTATTGATCTGTGAAACTTGAAGGTTGTGTACTTAAGCTTTGGATAGAACCTGGACATGGTATGGATCAGGCTGAAGAAGAGAAGATGTGCATAGAGAGTGCACCACTGTCCTTAACCTTAAGTAATCAGTTGACGGATGGGATCTGTCTTTACAAGCTGACGGTACATGTATGATACAAAAAGCTTGATGTATGGGACATTCAAAAGACGTTCGTAACCTATATTCTGTCTTTTATTGACGCGTTGATCTTGCATATGTGAGTCATACGTCAAAGAGTGTTACGGTTACTCATATTGTAAGATAGATTGAATCATCCTATTACTGAAATAAGTTGATGTCTTGTTTTTAAACTTTATAACTGCTATAGTTTATGGGTTGCAGTAGGGTTTTCTTAATATGGTCTGTTGCGCACATCATGTTTTTAGAGTCCCACACTTGTTGAGTCAGCTCTGGGACACTAAGAGAGATGTATTGCTGCGAGCCACGGGAAGTGAGGGGTTCGAAACCAACCATGAAGAAATGGAGACGTGCGAACGAAATAAGATTTACGGCAAGCTTCCTGATATTAGAGTTCAATTGACCAGGGGACCTTAGACAGCAAGTTATGAGATGGTTCACAAACTGTGAGACAAAAGAACATAAATGTTAGATATTAGTATCTTATTTAATTCATTTAAATGTGATCAAAAGTCAGCCAAATCAGCTTGGCAGATTGTTCCATCACGGGTGTGAATTAAGTGGAGTGACGTACTACATAGTATATATACAAAAACAATGATGATTCCATCTTAAGTTCAAATTTATGAATTTGCTCACTGCCATCGTTATAAATGAATTTATGGTATGCATTTGATGACCCAAGATTTTGAAACATTATATAAATATAACACATGCAGGTTATTAATGGCATGAGGCTTGGCGCGATGGTATGATTAAGCTTTAAATTTTTACATGAAACGCAACGATATGACGTTTTAAGCGTGACTTAAGTAAAAAAAAATATTTATAAATTATTGTGAGAATTAATTACATTATCGTCCATGTGGTTTGCCGAATCCTATACTTCTGGTGCCTGTGTCTTTTTCATCGGGTTTAATCTTCGTGTATGCAAAAGTAACGGATTTGGTCCAAATCAATAACGACGTCTAAAAAGTCTTTAAAAAGACTAATGTGATAATGATGCTTAAATGTTAAGGCTAATAATTGTAACTTTTGATTTCCTTCTCAAAATCTAATGAATTTTCCTTTTTAAATGCTTTTGCAAAAAAGTAATAATTTGTTTTTGGCTATAAATTCTTAAGTCATTTTGCGTTTTTTACATTTTGTCCACAATTGTTTTTTAAAATAATGTAATTTTAAGTTTGTTTACTTTTCAAAAATTTTTATTTGTGTAAACAAACTTTACGTTTTGTTTTTTCCTTTTTACCTCAAAATACCTTGATTGAATTTTTTTTATTAAAAATTTAAATTTATTGTAAGAAACTTTCAAACTTTATTTTTTATAAAAAAAACTTCATGTTTATATTTTTATTATTTTTTTTCTTTTTTTTAAAAAAACTTATTTTTGTTTTTCCCCGAAAAAAACTTATGTATAAAGGTATTTTTTATGAATTTTTTTTCTTTAATTGAAAAAAATACTTTAATACATTTATGTAAAAAAATTTTAAAATAGTTATACTTTAAATAAAAAAGTTTCAAAAAAAGAATTCGATCAAAGATTTTTTCATCCATAAACCCGAAAAAAGAATAAAGACGTAAAGTTTTTTCAAAAAAAAAAAAAAAGAATTTAAAAAGAATAATCAAATTTAAAATTACAATTTTTTTGCAAAAACGTATAAAAAACTTAGGCAATAGCACTCAGTACGTTTGTAAACCTCCAGACCAAGTAAAATAGCTGCAAATACTTGCAACGTTAAATGTTGATTATAAAAAAAATGCCAAGCATTAGTCACTCAAATACTCAATGCATGTTATTACACAATGTTGTCAATCCCTTGATTAATAGGTGTGGATGTGAACCACTAACTTTCAACCAATGAAAGCATAATTATTGATGGCACATGACATTTGTTGGATCTATTTCAATGCTAACTTGCCAAGTACTATGTCCTTTTGGGATCATATATGTAAAAAGAAAAGGGGTAGCTGCTACACTTCTGAAGTACAACTGAAATGATGGCACATTTGGTTTTGCGAGGTAATTTTCATTACAATTATCATTTGGTTAACGCAAAGTATATGATACTGGACCTTTTTGATTTTGACTATTTAAGCTTGCTGATTTATTATGACATTAAATTCCGATTAAGTGACCGATAGCCTGTGGATAAAGATGGTACGTTCATATGCAGATAAAGAGGATCAATTACCTTTCACATATGAAGGAAAAGAAAGAAACAATGTTGCACCTCAGTGAACGGTTTTGTAATTTTAGAAGTAATATGAATCATTCTTCAATGATCTAGGTTCGTACCTTAGGCGATTCCTTAGTATTTTACGCAATGTTCCTTCAGTTTCTCTCTTTAGTTCGCTGAGAGATGAGGCCGAAAGTTCCTTCAAGAAATGCAAGAAGTGTATACTGAGCTATCCCAAGAGGTCATTCATGCATTAGTTTTCTAAGATTTTTATTGCTAAACTATTCGTACTGTATTTCTACAGATACAATTATTGGCAGAGAAGAAGATAAATTAATGGGTCAATATGACAATATAAGTCTTGCCACATTGGGGTGCAGTTGATTATTTTTCTTCACCCAAATCTTAAGCATTAGTTAAAATGCAATCAATAGGCTTTCTTTTGTGATTTAGAGATTTATTGTGACAAAAAAGTGCACATAGCAAGTGGGTCCTAATTGCAGCCCTTCTCTTTATCAGTAAGCCACAGCTTCTCCAAATATAGTCAGTGACCATTTTGTATGAACTGAAGTTAATTGTGTTTCCAGTTTTTTTGATATGGCTTTAAGTTCCGTGATTTGATCTTGTGTCAACTTGAACATGGAGGTGATGGTTTCTTCTAAAGGGAACATGAATTCTGGATATCTCATTGGCGGAGCAGGTTGAAATCCAATGTGATCGAAAACAGGTTGTGGTGGGTCCCGAGCTCGAAGGAGTGTCCTGTCTATGAAAGGCGGGAGATCAAGGTCAATACCACTGGGTTGACCAACCCGGCCAGTTGAACCTTGACCCGGACGAGTGATCGGGCAACGAGTTTGGCCAAAAAACCCGGTTGGACCGTCGATTGAACCGGTAGAACCGTGACCTGGTGTCTTGACCAGGTTAATTAAAAAACCTGGTTTTAAAACATTGGTTATTATCGATAAAAAATTTTTGATGGCAAATATATATTAAAACATACCAACAAGGTTATTATCAATATTTGACTAATAGTCAACGTTTCTATTAAACTGTATTGATACATAACATATTCATAGCCATTTGGGTTTTAAAACATTGCACAAGCATTAGCGAATCCCGGTTCGCATCAACTTAGTTTCATGTGTGAAGTCAAATTTTGCATATTTTAAGATACTGATCCTACAACTGAAAAAATATCTTTTAAGTTTACGCATGATATGGTCTCATTACTAAAACTTTTGTATGTTAAAACCGTAAATATCAAATATGATTTATATGCTATATATTCCATCAGGAAAATGTCACTATTATAATGTGATGTAAATCAAGTCTTAGTTGATGTCTGGTTGAGGGTATTAAAGGATATTTGTGACATTTATATTTTAATTTCCCTTTACGTATGATATGACAAATGAAGGAATTGAAAATTCTTCGAGTTACCAAAAAAAGGAAAATTAAAATTGCTCCGAGAATAATTTCATTTACTTGACAATTATTTTCTATAAACCTTTTCTCTATTGGTTTTTATTCGGGTTTATATAAACTTCTTTTTATAAAAATATATATAATTTATATAAAAATATATTAAATTTGTATAAAAAGAATATATAAACATATGCTTGTGATGTTTGACTATCTTTGAAATATCTAAAATGCCTATATATATTATGCCACTATGCATGGGTTCTTCTATGCATCGAGTGGTTGTAGTTACCTTAAGTTTAAAGTTTAAACAGTTAAAGACCAATGTGAGTTTGAAGGATGCCGATGCGTGGCATGTGTTTCATTAATTAAAATTGTTAATTTGTTATCGTGTACAATTTTCATTAAATTTAGTATGAATACTATACAATTACAAAAACCAAAATATACAATACTTAGGGGCCGTTTGGTTTGAAGTCGGGTTTATTTTATGTGTAAGTTTATAAAGTAGATGGTTTGGGATTATGTGAGGTTAGGATTTTGTGTAGGTTTTAGAAAAAGTAAAAATAAATTTATTTATATTAAAAATATACATATTTTATAAATTTATTAAGTTAAAATATATTTATCTTGCAAAAAAGAAAAAACCAATAACTTTGATGTGTGGCTGACAATTTCTTAAGAAGTTAAAAATATATATTACAATTATAAATGGTCAAACCCACCATGACATACAGAATTAAGATTCGGGAGGGAAAAGGCGCGTGAGCCTAAAGAGGATAATATCCAACGTTTGTTTTTCGATTTCTATGAGCCAAAAGATCCAACTACCACATACCAAACGCACCATTAGTAATTTACAACCACGAAGTATTTTGATGTGTTATTTTGTAAATTTATATTTTAGTTAATGCGAATTCGATAATGTTACTTCTAAACTCAAAAAAATAAACAAACAAATATAAAAAAAATTAAAAAAAAGTTAAATGACAATTAGAAGTCATACCCGTCCATCGGACGGGTTTTGCCGCTAGTATATATATATATATATATATATATATATATATATATATATATATATATATATATATATATATATATATATATATATATATATATATATATATATATATATATATACATATATATTGTAAAATTCATCTGTCAGGGGACTCGAACCCCTGACCTCGCGCTTAACAGCCAACGAATATAACCAGTTGCTCTAGATACTTATTTGTGTCTCTTCATGCGTTTTTATTTTAATATAGGCTTTTATTTTTGGTCAGTTTTAATTAAATTGTTTAATTACAAGTATTTAGTTTACTCAAATGTTTTTAGTTTTAATTAAAAAGTTTTATTTTCTTTTAATTCAGTTTTTTTATAAATACAAAAAGACAAAAAAAATATTTTATTTACTTTCTTTCATTTTGTTTTGTTTATTTAAAAGTCTTTATTTTTAGTTTTTATAAAAGTTTTTAAATTAGTTTCTTAAGTTTTATTTAAAAATTATATTTTTTTTGCGTCAATTTATTAGTCTAAAATAGTTTAGTTTAAAATTAATTAGTTTAAAATTTAGTTTAAAATTGTTTTTATTTAAAAAATCTTTAGTTTAAAATTAGATATGTTTTAAAATAGTTTAAATTAAAATTAGTTTCATTTTTAAATTAGATTAAATAAGTTTTTAAATAGCCTTAATTTTAAATAGTTTTTAAATTAGTTTTAAAAATACATAAA
Organism: Glebionis coronaria; assembly: GCA_025667525.1. Taxonomy (NCBI): domain Eukaryota; kingdom Viridiplantae; phylum Streptophyta; class Magnoliopsida; order Asterales; family Asteraceae; genus Glebionis; species Glebionis coronaria. Next base: position 381,362,087 of record CM046875.1, read on the forward strand.
AATATTATTTACCAAAAACAAAATATTATTTTTAAATTAGATTAAATAAGTTTTTAAAATTAGATATGTTAGAAATACGTTTTAACGTATATTAGAAGTATCGGTCACTCCACAATATGATTTATGTTGTAATAGCTCGTAGTTAACAATTAGTTAAATATTACTTATTAAGTTAAGTAAGAACCGGTCCATGGGCTTGTCATGGACCGGCCCAAGCCCATTGTAAGCTTGGAGTATAAATACCCCTTTCCACCATGGAAAGGGGTTGGTTGTTGTTCACTTTATGCTTTCATATTAATAAAATCACACACATTTTCTCTCACTTTCTCTCTCTAGTTTCTCTCACTAGAAAACATCAACCCACTTCATAGATTCTCAGGTTATCAATATTCAACATTTGGTATCAAGAGCTATGGGGTGATTTAAGGTAAGGATTGTGTTGCTTTTTTAGTTTTTGAATCAATTAGTGATCTTTAGAAAAAATCAATCTTGAATCTTGTTGTTTTTGGTGTTTTTGTTATTGGGATTGATTGATAAGGATTGGGTTTAGCTTATTTTGGTAAAAATCATAAAACTTTTTGTGGTTTGTGATCAAAAAATCGGATTTAAGGCTGTTCTTCAAGTCTCGGAAATTTTTTTTTCCAGTTTATTCCGAATAGGGATTCCGAATAGGAAGTTTTTCAGAATAGAAGGTTTATTCCGAATAGGGATTCCGAATAGGAAGGTTTTCAGAATAGCAGGTTTATTCCGAATAGGACAATTTTCAGAATACCAGGATTTTTTCCGAATAGACTTTCCGAATAAGAAGATTTTTCCGAATAACAACTTTCCGAATAGCAGCATCTTTCCGAATAGCAAATCTTTCCGAATAGCCCATCTTTCCGAATAGCCACACTTTCCGAATAGCTTTCCGAATAGCCAATATTTTCCGAATAGCCATTTTTTTCCGAATATCTTTCCGAATTGCCTATTATTCCGAATAGCAAAGTTTTCCACATAAGGTTTATTCAGCATAAGGTTTATTCCGAATAGGGCATTTTCAGAATAGGGTTATTCCGCATAAGGGTTATTCAGCATAAGGGTTTTCAGCATAGGATTATTCCGAATAGGTATTATTCCGAATAGGGTTTATTCTGAGTTTGGGTTATTCCGTATAAGCAAGTTCAAGGGGTATTTGAGTTTTTTCGACGATCTTTAGTGGATTTAATCTTGATTACAACCAACACAACACAAATTCTCAACCTTTCTTCACTGCTCGATCAACCGATAATCTTTGAGTCTTTTAAGTGATCACAATGAATCCAAGTTCATTAATGCCTCAGATGACATCTCTTACGGATATCTCGATCATAACGGGGACTGATAGTCGTCCACCGATGCTTATTAAAGAGGTGTTTGAGGCATGGCAGGGCCGTATGATGCAATACTTGAAGGGCAAACCAACATACGGAAGGCTTATGGTCAAATCGATTTTGAATGGTCCACTCGACTATGGTACCATTGTGGCAAATAACGTGTCTCGACCAAGAGAATATGAAGAACTCACACCGGCACAACAACTCATTGCTGATGCTGATGAAAAGGCTTTACAGACTCTTCTCCAAGCTCTTCCGCATGATATTTATCGTATGGTTAGTCAATATACGGTTGCCAAAGATTTATGGGAACGTCTAAAGGTGTTGCTACAAGGTACGTCTCTCACCAAACAGGAAAGGGAGTGTCAGCTGTATGATCTGTTTGATAGATTCACGTACAGCCCAGGGGAAACGCTACACGACTATTACTTCAGATTCACCACTCTAATGAATGATCTGAATGTATACAATCTCGTGATTGCTCCATTCCAGGTTAACACCAAGTTCTTGAATACTTTACCTCAAGCTGAATGGGGTGAGTATATTACCGATGTGAAGTTAACCCGGGATTTGCATAAGTGCAACTTAGATCAAATCTATGCTTTTCTTCAGCAGCATGAGAAACATGTGATTATGCACCGTTCTCCTCGCGGTATGTACCCAGATTCCTTAGCTTTGATGGCGAATCAACCAAGCTTGTCACACAACAACACACCTTATATCTTGGGACATCAAGCCTATCATCCATCACCTTACATGACACCAACCTTCCCCCAATACTCGATTCTACCGCAACCACCCACCTCACATCAACAACTGATAGGTGTGTAAACACCCATCTTTTCTACCACTTAACTACAATAATAACCGGACCAAAACGTGTATTTTATGTCTTTTATGTCGGAATTATGCGTGGTTTGTGTTTTTGTTGTGATTTAGGATGAAAAGGTAAAAAGTGGAGAAAACACGGAGATTCACGGGCATCTACGGACTTTTATTGAAGAAAAGGATGAAAGACGAAGTCAAGAAGTCAAGAGTGCAAAAAGAACGGAAGTCCACGACCAATTCTGAAGATTTATCGAAGAAAAAGTCAAAAGACGGAAGTTTATCAAAAGCCGAAGAATTCAAGTCTATTTTATTGAAGAATTTAAAGACGAGTTCAAAAGAAATCCCGAAGTCAAAAGTCCCTTAAAGTCCAAGATTAAAGAAGATTAGAAGAAAAGGACTAAGTACGCAATTAATGAAGATTAAAAGAAGGAGGGACTTAATTATGCAATTAAGAGAAAAGGAAAGAGGGGAGGAAGCTTCCTTAATCCTCCCCTATAAATAGACTAGGATGATTATCATTTCATTTTGTTGGCTAAGGTGACAATTAGTCTTCCACCATTTAAATACTTGTCATTTACTTTTCATGTCATTTAAATTCATGTTATGCACCTTAATTACCATTTAATTCCAAGTAAGTTTTCATTTTAATTCTTGTCAAATCTTTATTTTATCTTGTCAATCTCTTATCTACCTTTCTCATTCTTTGATTCATGTGTTTATGTTATGTTCATGTTAATGCTTTTATTTTGATCTTAATGGTTTTTGATTATTGTGGTAAAAGTTGTTTGATTTCATGTTTTTAATTGCTTGTTGATGTTATTTCATTGAATCGTTACTGATTTTATTCATACGTGTGATTGATTTTGATTATTTTGTTATTATATCTGCTGCTACTTGTTTTCCTTGTTCTTCGGGGGTGTTTGCCTTGTTTTTGATCTTTCCAGGAAGAGTTCCGAGTCAAGGCAAGGAAAGGACTGAAGTGTTCATCCGGAAGTCCAAACTTCCGAACCAAACTTACTCATTCGGAAGTCCAAAACTTCCGAACCAAGCAGGGTTCATTCGGAAACTTCCGAACCAAGGTTTCATTCGGAAGTCCACAACTTCCGAACCAAGACTCTTCATTCGGAAGTCCAAAACTTCCGAACCAAACATACTCATTCGGAACAAGGATTTCATCCGGAACTTTTCAAAAGTTCTGAATCAATCCAAAGTTCCGAATCAAGGACCAAAGTTCCGAATGAAGGCTGTTTATTCGGAAGTCAAAAACTTCCGACTCAAGGGAGGTTCATTCGGAAGTTCAAAACTTCCGAATCAAGGAGCTTCATCCGGAAACTTCCGAATCAAGGGGTGACCAGAAACTTCCGAATCAAGGAAGAATTTACAAGTTCCGAATCAGCAAGTTCCGAACGAAGCATTGTTTTGGATAAGTGACATATTCAGATCAATTTGTTCCGGATCAAGGATTTTGGTAATATTCCAAGTGAAGAAGAATCATTTCAACCAAAGGTGACATTTAGGACGAGTGATTGTTCCAAACGAAGGTTTATTCCGAATGAGCTGTATTCAGGTTCTTATTAGTTTTTTGATTTTTACTTTCAAGCTTTATTTCTCCTGCCTTTTATTTAATTGCACTTTTAGATTATTTGCCTTAGTTTTAGTCGCACTTTAAGATTTAAGTTTACGTCATTTTATTTTAGTGCCCTTTAATTTTAGTCACGTTTTTAAATACTTGCACTTTACTTTAATTAGACTTAGATTTACTTTAAGAGCACTTTTACTTTAAGTCTTTGCACCTTTTAATTTTAAACACTACAACGACACATCTTTGTTTCACCAAAAACTATAGAGTCACATAGAGAACTAAGATCAATTCGATTAGACAGGAACACACAACGAACTTAATTTTTATACTAGGGAAAAGCCTTGTATCAAATGGCGCCGCTGCCGGCTCTTTTCGTAAAGATCAACAGTTTTCTGTGAGAGACACGTTGCTTTTTGGGATCCGTTCACTTGTGAACGTTATTTTTCTTGCATACAAAAATTCAAAAAATCATAAAAAATTAAAAATTGATAAAAATCATAAAAATTAAAAATTTCAAAAATCCAAAAAGATTTTATCTTTATTGTGTATATATATTGTTTTTGTGTTTGGTTTCTTTTTCTTTTGCATTTTCAGGTGTATGCGTACTAGATCTTCTAATTATCAAGAGCCCGAGCCTCAAGAAGATTTAGATATGGCAGGTGTCAACAACAACATTCCACCGAACCTGAATAATAATAATAATAACAACAATGCTATTCCACAGCCCGATCTTCGGACCATGGAGGAACTTTGTCAACCAACAATGTTTGGACGAGGAGGACCGATTGCGCCGATGCAAATCAACGATCCTGAGTTTTCGTTGAAGCACCACATGATTCAGCAAGTACAAACAAACCCATTTAGAGGATTGCCTGATGATGATGCCAACAAACACCTCGACAAGTTCATTACAATCACCCAAAGCATGAAGTTGCCTGGGGCCACAATGGATGTACTCCGCCTACAACTCTTCCCACATACTTTATCGCATCATGCCGAGAAATGGTTTGATCGTCTCCCGAAGAATTCTATTCACACTTGGGATGATATGACTCAACGCTTTCTTTTGCGCTACTTTCCACCATCCATGGTCACAAGCCTTCGCAATCAGATCAGCGGTTTCATGCAAGATCCCGATGAATCTCTTTTCGACGCTTGGGAGAGATATAATGTCTTGATCGACCGTTGTCCAAACCACAACATGCTTCCGCTCACCTTGATCGATACTTTCTACAACGGATTGACTTTTCGAGATCGTGATACGATCAATGCAGCCGCCGGTGGCACATTCATGAAAAGGAGACCCGAGGAGTGTAGAGAGTTAATTGAGAACATGACTACTCACCACAAGAACTGGGATTCCTCTGCATCTTCAAGGAACAACCCGAGAGTCAATGTTTCCTCAACCTCAGCAAACCCTGAGATGACCGAACTCACCCGCATGATGGCTGAATTGAGTAAGAGTATTACGCTTCTCGCTTCAAACCAACAACAACAACAAGTTAAAGCAGTCGCTAATCCTTGTGAAACATGTGGCGGTCCTCACTCATACACCGATTGTCCTTCGACACAAGGAAATCCGGAAAATGTGTATGCTGCTTACGGTAATTATTCACCGGAAAATTATCAAGCTAGACAACAAGGGGATAGAAACCTGCTGAGCTACCGTTCAAACAATTACCTTTCACCCGGTTTTTCTCCTCAAAACCAAAACCCCGCCAACAACTACAATAGAAGCAACCAAATCCCACCTCGTGCTTCTAACCCTTATCAACCACCCACCCAACAACACCCACCCATTAATCCCGATGTTGACACCATCATGAGAACTCAAGGTGAGCAAATCAAGAATCTACAGAGCCAAATAATCAATTTGAAAGGAGATATCTTGAAGCAAGGTAATGACATCAGAACCGAGGTTCGTGAAAATCTTCAATCTTCCTTCATCACTCAAACAACTGAATTAAAGAATCTGTTGGCTAGTTTCTTGCCCGAAGCTCAACCTTCTTCTTCTTCGGGTTCTCTACCTTCAAACACCATCCCCAATCCGCGAGCTAATGTGAGTGCTATAACTACGCGTAGTGGACTTACCATTATCGATCCAACTATTCCACCATCATCATCCACACCTCCTCCACCACCATGTATCCCTACTCCACCTACACCTAGTAGTAGTGCACCATTACCGTCTCCGCCTCGTCATGACGATGTATCTCGGAAGGACCCTTCAACATCACAACCTTCACCAACTACACCTTCCCCTAACCCTTATCAACCTAGAATCCCATACCCTTCTCGCATAGGCAAGACCAACGAGCTAACCAAGAATGACTCTCAAATAACAAAATATATCAGTATGATTTCTCAAATGGGATTCAGCATTAGTTTTCTTGAAGCACTTGTCCACATGCCCAAATTTGCCAAAGCATTTAAGGACTTGCTTAACAAAAAGGAGAAGCTGATTGAACTCACCAACACACGCTTAAATGAAAACTGCTCTGCAGTTATTCTTAAAGAACTTCCGGAAAAACTAGGGGATCCCGGTCGTTTTGTGTTGCCTTGCGTGTTCAACAAAACTGAAGAATTTACTGCCCTTGCTGATCTCGGGGCTAGTATAAATCTTATGCCTTTGAGTGTTTGGAAAACACTATCATTACCCGATCTCATTCCAACAAAGATGACTCTCGAACTTGCTAATCGCACTCTCGCTTACCCCGTTGGTATAGCTGAAGACGTATTCATTCAAGTTGGCGCATTTACTTTCCCGGTCGATTTTGTCGTAGTTGATTATGAAATGGACCCTCGTATTCCTTTAATACTTGGTCGGCCATTTTTGAGATCCGGACGTGCTTTAGTAGATGTGGCCGAAGGTGAGTTAATCTTAAGAGTCGGGAATGCCTCACAAAATTTCAAAATGGGAACACCTACAAACAAATCCTTTGGAGGCCGAGAATCAGTGAATATGATAAATGTGCTCGATGACTTTACCGTCTACGACAATCCTCTATTCGACTCTTGCATCGATAATCCACTTTTCAAAATGATGTGGATGATTCTCTCCCTACTTTGGACGCTTCTCCCATTTTTGATTTACCACCGGTCTTTGATGCTTATGATGATGATGATTCTAGCTCAGATTCAGATGATTTTGATTGTACTTCTGAGTATCCCGAGCTGCCCACTTTCGATGATTTTGATGAGGCTGATACTCTATCGAGCGATTCTTCACATGATGAAGATCCTCCACCATCACTTGATCCTACTTTGGACGATTATTCATTTGAGGAAGATTTCTCTGAATTTCTCAACACATACTTCCCTCATGAGAGTGATGCTCCTCCTTTTGACTTTGAAGATTATCGCCTTGATCCTACTTTGGATTTGAAGAAAATTTTGTCAAAGGAGAAGAAACCGGTCGACACCGAAATCCGTTGCACGTATGATTTGACACCTCTTTGTCCCACTTCTGAGGACGAGGTTGTGCTTCTTTGCGGATCTTCTTCACACTCGGCTGCGCCTGAGTGCTATTTTCCCTTAAAGGAAAAGGTGTTCGACCCTGGTATTGAAGTCTTTAAGCCATCTCAGTATCCACCTGATGAAATAAAAGGAAAAATCTTTGGAACTATTGAAGCCATGCTTGCACCACACCATACTTGCTTCCACCATGCTCCATCGCTGCTTAAGGGAACCTTGCCACTGCTCTTTTGGCTTGCCTTATTCGCCTTAAGCTCTTGCTTAATGATGGATGAAAACTATGTCTTCGATCCTGGTGGATATCTTTCATGCTTCTTCCGTTGATAATCAAGGTCGAGTCAGGCTCACGACTCGGTTAACAAAAATCAAGCGCTTCTTGGGAGGCAACCCATGTATCTATCTTTCCGCTTTCTTTACCATAAGTGTAGGGGGGACCCTTTTGGATAGCTATTTCCTCTCCTCACTTCTTAATCAGGGATTCGAGCTTCAATGATCCACTCTTGATGATTCTTGACGACCCGTGATTCCGTGTTTTATTTCTTCCCGGTTCTATCCTAAACTCTTTTCGATTCACTATTTTATATATTTTCTCAAATATTAAAATAGGAATCTCTTTAGTTGTCTTTTCCTTAGCGAGATTTAAACAACGTGCACAATGTCCTAAGTGTAGGGGAGCTTACTCCCACATGCTTAAACATTGAGGACAATGTTTATCTTAAGTGTAGGGGGGACTTCTATCGAAGTTAAGTGGTCGTTTCCTTGTTTTTGTCCTCATTTTAAACGGAAAATCAATTTTTCGACATTTTTCAAAATTTTGATCTATTTTGGCCTATTAGTTGTTATCTTTGTATAGTTATTTTCTTTCTCTGCTAGAATAAATGTTTAATAAGTGGTTTTAATTTTCAAACGTTGTGAATCTTTTGACTCAATCCGAGTTTACTCTAGCTAGTATCCTTAACGTGTTTAAGTCAAGTTTTGCTAGGCTTTTATATAGGGAGCTATAAAACGCGAAAGTCTTAACTCTCACGGGTTAAGAACAAGAACTTTTCGCAAGTTCCTATAATTGATCCTAGAGAGTCGTTTATCAAGGGAACTTTAAGATGCGATTTCTAAACTTGAAAAAGTCTAAGAATTTGCAAGATCCTATAGGCGACTCGAAAACCCAAAACTTTGATTTAATAGGCTAAGTATCCACGAGTCTCATTACTTGAGATTTTAAACTGTGGAGAACGAGAGATGATAGAGCAAATTATAAGTTCGGTATTCTTTCATGAATTTATGTGAGTTAATTATGAGCCTATTCTCCCATCGCTTGCTAATAATTTATTTGCTAATAAATAAGGTTGTACGATTTGAAAAGTTACTTAGCTTCTAGCCCCAGATCGTTTAAAAGTTGCTCGGTAATGACGAGAGTTCATAGCCAAGGCATAACTTATGAAGCGGGGCGTGAAGATTGGCAAGTCCGAAAAGGCCCTAACAAGGCATGAGGGCTATGTTTTGTTGCTAAAGATCCCAAGTGATGTGAAGAATCATTTATCGAAAATCAATATGAAGGATCGAGACACACGACGTAAAGCAAAACTCCCTAAAAGTCATGGAGAGGTGTATCCGAAAAGACCCTAACAAGGTATGAGGATAAATAGATCCAAGTCATAAAAGGAGGCGGATCGTTGTATATCAAAGTCCAAAATAAAGATTGGAGAAAAATGAAGAAGTCGTGGTCCAAGTATGAATCTCTCAAAACTTCAAGTGAAGAAATTCCAATTAAGAAGAGAAGACCATTATTTCATGAACGTCTCTCAAGATTTGAAGTATGAAGTCGCTGCCAAATATCGGCCCGAGAAAGGTCTCAAATCGCGAACCAAGTTATGCCAAGATATGAACTTTTTGATATCCCGAGAAGCAGTTTTAAAAGATTTGGTCCTTTAGCTAACTCTTGATTAAATCGTGCACTTTATTTTCAGACTAAATAATAATCGAAACAAGTCAAACAATGCATCTTCGTGATCATTCAAGACAAATAATAAAATATAAGAGATACCCATAGGAATAAGGGAGTCTAAGTGAATAATTGACCCACATGAGTTCGTGTTAGTTTACTAACTTATAATAACAATGATCTCGTTTTTAAGCTTGGTTTGGAGAAAGTGAAAATTTGAGGATGATGATTATTCATAACATTTTCAAAACCCAAGGTATGCTTTTAATTTCTTTATTTTGTATGTTTTTAATTTTCTATCTCTTTAATAAAGGCCAACGTGGATTGATTATGATGAAAAGTGTAATCTTGCTTTGTAACTAATGCATTGCATGAGGACATTGCAATGGTCAAGTGTAGGGGATTTGATAGGTGTGTAAACACCCATCTTTTCTACCACTTAACTACAATAATAACCGGACCAAAACGTGTATTTTATGTCTTTTATGTCGGAATTATGCGTGGTTTGTGTTTTTGTTGTGATTTAGGATGAAAAGGTAAAAAGTGGAGAAAACACGGAGATTCACGGGCATCTACGGACTTTTATTGAAGAAAAGGATGAAAGACGAAGTCAAGAAGTCAAGAGTGCAAAAAGAACGGAAGTCCACGACCAATTCTGAAGATTTATCAAAGAAAAAGTCAAAAGACGGAAGTTTATCAAAAGCCGAAGAATTCAAGTCTATTTTATTGAAGAATTTAAAGACGAGTTCAAAAGAAATCCCGAAGTTAAAAGTCCCTTAAAGTCCAAGATTAAAGAAGATTAGAAGAAAAGGACTAAGTACGCAATTAATGAAGATTAAAAGAAGGAGGGACTTAATTATGCAATTAAGAGAAAAGGAAAGAGGGGAGGAAGCTTCCTTAATCCTCCCCTATAAATAGACTAGGATGATTATCATTTCATTTTGTTGGCTAAGGTGACAATTAGTCTTCCACCATTTAAATACTTGTCATTTACTTTTCATGTCATTTAAATTCATGTTATGCACCTTAATTACCATTTAATTCCAAGTAAGTTTTCATTTTAATTCTTGTCAAATCTTTATTTTATCTTGTCAATCTCTTATCTACCTTTCTCATTCTTTGATTCATGTGTTTATGTTATGTTCATGTTTATGCTTTTATTTTGATCTTAATGGTTTTTGATTATTGTGGTAAAAGTTGTTTGATTTCATGTTTTTAATTGCTTGTTGATGTTATTTCATTGAATCGTTACTGATTTTATTCATACGTGTGATTGATTTTGATTATTATGTTATTATATCTGCTGCTACTTGTTTTCCTTGTTCTTCGGGGGTGTTTGCCTTGTTTTTGATCTTTCCAGGAAGAGTTCCGAGTCAAGGCAAGGAAAGGACTGAAGTGTTCATCCGGAAGTCCAAACTTCCGAACCAAACTTACTCATTCGGAAGTCCAAAACTTCCGAACCAAGCAGGGTTCATTCGGAAACTTCCGAACCAAGGTTTCATTCGGAAGTCCACAACTTCCGAACCAAGACTCTTCATTCGGAAGTCCAAAACTTCCGAACCAAACATACTCATTCGGAACTCCGAAGTTCCGAATCAAGGATTTCATCCGGAACTTTTCAAAAGTTCCGAATCAATCCAAAGTTCCGAATCAAGGACCAAAGTTCCGAATCAAGGCTGTTTATTCGGAAGTCAAAAACTTCCGACTCAAGGAAGAATTTACAAGTTCCGAATCAGCAAGTTCCGAACGAAGCATTGTTTTGGATAAGTGACATATTCAGATCAATTTGTTCCGGATCAAGGATTTTGGTAATATTCCAAGTGAAGAAGAATCATTTCAACCAAAGGTGACATTTAGGACGAGTGATTGTTCCAAACGAAGGTTTATTCCGAATGAGCTGTATTCAGGTTCTTATTAGTTTTTTGATTTTTACTTTCAAGCTTTATTTCTCCTGCCTTTTATTTAATTGCACTTTTAGATTATTTACCTTAGTTTTAGTCGCACTTTAAGATTTAAGTTTACGTCATTTTATTTTAGTGCCCTTTAATTTTAGTCACGTTTTTAAATACTTGCACTTTACTTTAATTAGACTTAGATTTACTTTAAGAGCACTTTTACTTTAAGTCTTTGCACCTTTTAATTTTAAACACTACAACGACACATCTTTGTTTCACCAAAAACTATAGAGTCACATAGAGAACTAAGATCAATTCGATTAGACAGGAACACACAACGAACTTAATTTTTATACTAGGGAAAAGCCTTGTATCAGCAACAATATCGGTTCAATGCACCTTCACCACAGTATGCTTCACAACTTCATCCAGCAAATGTTGCACCTTATGCTCAGCCTTCATATTCTTCTTATCAAGAGAATGCAGCATATCCAACAAGCTACCCTGATCAAATGAGTATTCCTTCTAGTGATTATGCAGCTCATCAAGATCAAGCAATGTATTGTGATGATGAGGAAGTCCCCATTCCTGTATTCCAACAAGGAGCTGACCCAGTTGAAGTGCTAACCACTATGTCTGCTTATCTCACAAGGACTTTAAGCAAACGAGGATACAGAGGATCAGCTCCAACCAACAATCAGTTGAGGAATTCATCCAATTCTCGTCAACAAGCTACTATTGAGAATGGCAGGGTCATGGTTCAGCCTATTCAACCATATCAGGGGAGACCTACCACATCAACCACCAATGCTCGTACGGTCAATCAGGCACCAATGGCCAATCCTGCTCCACGGGCTAATTCCTCGGGCAAGTTGAGAATGATTACATGTTACAACTGCAAGGAAGAGGGTCACATGTCCAGGGATTGTAAGAAACCCAAGAGGAGAAGGGATGGATAATGGTTTGCAGAAAAGATCTATCTGGTTAATGCTCAGGCACAAGGAAGGGAACTTGATGAAGAGGAGCTTGCATTTCTTGCTGATCCAGGGATTGCTGAACAAGACGTTGTCACCACACAGAATGCAGCATACCAAGCCGATGATCTTGATGCGTATGACTCAGACTGTGATGACTTTCAATCTGCTAAGGCTGCTCTCATGGCAACTATCTCCAGCTTAGGGCCAGAAAAGAGATCTGAGGTACTTATTAATACCACTGATGCTAGTATTCAACCACATCAAGTTGTGCAAGAGAGTGCTGATTCGAATGAATCTTCGGTGGTGAGTCTTTCAAATGAGGAGACAAACAATGATAGCAATATCAATGTGAGTCCCCAGACTTTGAGTGAATCACAACCGGGACCCATTTCGCAAACGCCTACTCCTGCTCAACAAGATTTGGTCATGGTTCCTGCTACACTACTTAGCCAAATGAATGCTGCACTCTTAGAAACCTTAGCTAAGAATAAGAATTTGTCTGATGAGCTTACCTTAAGCAACGAGAAAGTTCAAACCTTGGAATTAGTGCCCTCGTCTAGTGTTCTAACTAATCTCGAATATGATCATTTTAGAAACAAACAAATGGGTCACTTGCAAGAAATTGAAAACTTAAGAGCAAATTTGTCTAATGAACTTAAAGAAAAGGAGTTAGTGGTCACTATTTTTCAGAAACTTCAAACAGATTTTGAATCACTCGAGTCTAAGAAGAATGAAATGGAGATTAATGCTACTAATAAGATTAGAAGTCTAGATTATTTGCTTTTAAGACAATACGCTGCTTCTCAACTAGTTCACTTATTTGATGCTTCATTTAGAGAATTTAACTTATCACGTCAAAAAGGCCTTCCCCCTAATCCACGGTATGCAAAACAAGCTTTAAGACATAGTCCTAGACTTTATAATGCAACTCAATTAGGATTGGCCTTAGAACCGATTGTTTTTCCTGGTGATCGAACAAGTAAGGAACTAGTTGATGAGGATCGGTCATACAATTCTGCAAAATATCCCGAGTGTGACTATTTTAAATTGAATAAGGAGCTTGCAAAAACGGATTTTAGAATTCGCTTCCATATGGAAAAAGATCTCATAACAGCACCAACCTACATATTAGATGAAGAAAACCCTAGTACTTTTCCTACACTTGTCAATATGGAAGGTCCTAAGGAAATTCCAAAGGATCTTCCACCTGTTAACACTGTATGGTTAAACTTGCAAGAGATTAATCAATACTTTACTAATTTTGACAAGGTCATTTTGGAACGTACGACTTCAAATGGCCTAAACGCCGGAGAATGGGCATTCGAACATATGAACGAGGTGTTTAGAAATGAGATCAATCCGTTTGTCGAAAGTCTAAAAGGAATTTTTGCATCTCTTAAAGAAAATCTTGTGTTTGAAATTGGTGAAGTTCAAAAAGTGTTTTATGAAATGGACACCGCTTACGAACTACAACTAATTGAAAAAGAAAAGATTTTAACTGAATATGACCGATTCTTGTCTGCAGTAATCTCGTGTGATGTGCTTACTACTGTAAATGTTAATTATTCGAATGAGCTTACATCTGCTATGATTAATTGTGATGCTGTGAATATTTGTAATGATATTTGTGATGATGTTTATGATCTCTCTGTAAATGTTGTTGATACTGTAAATGAGGTAGATAATCAGTCTTGTCACGAATCTAACGCTGAGTTTTTAAAGCTACAAGATTCTTACAATTTACTTTCAAAACGCTTTAATCAACTAGAACAACATTGTATATCTTTAGAATTAAAACAACAAACTCAAAATGAGAATCTTTTGATATCAAATGTTTGTGAAAACGGTGTTGAGACGAGTGACAAGATGATTGCAATTGTTAAGACATTAGAGGAAGAGATAATGAGATTGAAGAGAGATGTGTCATCAAATGAAACACTCAAAATGGAACTAGAGGCTGCAGAGTCTAAAAACCAGGTCTTAGAAATTAGACTTTCGTCTGTTCTAGGGGAGATGGATCGAACAAGACAGGGACTATCCGCTCTTTATGGTTCACTAGAAGAACGCTTCGCTTTTAATGCGGCACAGCAACAATCTTATGTTGAACAACTGAACCAAAAGTGCGAGGAAATCTCTGATTTGAAAATCCTGCTCATTGACAAAAATATGGTTTTGGCTGAGTTAAAGGAGACACTTCTTCTCACCCGATAAGAAGTTGTTGATAACTTAGCTACCGACTCTGCACCGTCCACTGGTGCTCCAACAACCAAGTCAGTAGTGCTTTATAAGAACCCGCTTCATAAGAGAAACCCAGTTACCTATGATGATTATATGAGGAATGCCATTAAGCATGTCGATCTTCTTAGGGATATTTTAGACGATCTTTATGCCTTAGATCCCTCAAGTAGCGACTATTATTCGGCTCATGAATATATTAAGCGAGTTCAATATTGCTTGGCATATTTGCAATACATAGGTACACCAGGTTCTGCACTACTTAATAATAGGCCCATTGCTGTAACTCCATTTAATAAGACTCCAGGAGCAAAACCGTCATTGGCACAATCAAGTAAGGCACCTTTAAAATCTGTTGCTAATATTCCCACTTTGCCTTCTACAGGATTAAAAGAGACTACTAAGGCTAAAGGATCGCCACTCAAGAAAGATAAGATCAAGCCCTCCACTAGTAGTGCCAAAAAGAAGAAAGTAGAAGTTCACAATAGGAATGCTAGTTCAGTTTTAAATAAAAAGAATCATGTTAAGACTAAAAGCTCTGTGCCTGTGCAGCAGCCTAAACCATTCGTGAATTCTGATTTGAATTGTTGGAATTGTAATGAATGTATGTTTTCCCAGCGTCATGATTTGTGTCTGATTGATCACGTGAATGAAATGAATGCTATTAAGAATGGTCTTGAATGGAAGCCAACGGGTAGAACTCGTGCCCAAGTTGGCTGGCAATGGCGTCCCACTGGTAGGACCTTTACATTAGATGGAACAATGTGCCCTTTAACTAGGAATGCATCCATTGAGGTTAGGTCTGAGCGTCCTTTAGTTAGGAACACTCGCACTCAAGTATGGAAACAACGCCCTTTAATTAGGTCAGCCCCCACTAAAGTGCCTATCAGTGAAGAAATACCTCAGGATTTAAGCCAACTAGAATCTACACCACTCATTAAGAAAAAGAAGGCTAGGAAATCTAAGAAACCTAGAGTTAGCAAATCTAAGATTATTAAATCTGTACCTGCTAATAACAAGGAACACTCAGATTCCGATACCTCTACATTGTCTTCGTGTGGTGATATTTTCAGGTGGTCCAAATCATCCTGTGGTATTTGGACTCCGGTTGTTCAAAACATATGACCGGAATCGCTCGATGCTCCGAAATTTCGTCAGAAAGTTTCTTGGTACGGTTAAATTCGGGAATGATCATATAGCAAAGATAATGGGGTATGGTGAATATCAAATTGGAAATGTGACGATTTCAAGGGTATACTATGTTGAAGGTCTTGGTCATAATTTATTCTCAGTAGGACAGTTTTGTGATTCCAACCTCGAGGTTGTTTTTCGACAACATACTTGTTTCATTCGCAACTTGGAAGGAAAAGATTTGTTGAAGGGATCTCGTGGTGCAAATCTTTATACCTTGTCCTTACAAGACATGATGGCCGCCTCTCCAGTATGTCTTCTCTCTAAAGCATCTGAGACCAAGTCATGGTTATGGCATCGCAGATTATCTCATCTTAACTTTGATGCTATTAATCATCTGGCTAAAAACGAATTAGTTCGTGGTCTTCCAAAGCTTAAATTTCACAAGGACCATTTATGTTCCGCGTGTTCAAGGGGGAAAAGCACCAAGAAATCTTACAAGCCCAAAGCTGAAGACACCAATCAAGAAAAACTTCATCTTTTGCATATGGATCTTTGTGGACCAATGAGAACTGAAAGTGTGAGCGGTAAGAAATTCATTCTCGTCATTGTGGATGATTTCTCCAGGTTTACATGGGTTAGATTTCTACGTACAAAGGATGAAGCACCGAAGGCTATCATCACTTTTCTGAAATTCATTCAGGTACGTTTGAATACTACTGTCCGCCGTATTCGTACAGACAATGGTACAGAGTTCGTCAACCAGACTCTTCGTGATTATTATGAAGGAGTTGGTATCTCACATGAAACATCCGCTGCACGCACTCCACAACAAAACGGTGTCGTTGAAAGACGGAATCGTACACTTATGGAAGCTGCTAGGACCATGCTTATTTACGCGAACGCTCCATTGTTCTTGTGGGCAGAGGCTATATCTACTGCATGTTTCACCCAAAACCGTTCTATCATTCCGAAACGCCATGGAAAAACACCTTATGAGCTTCTACATGACCGTAAACCCGATGTTTCATTTTTCCATGTGTTTGGTGCTCTTTGTTATCCAAACATCAATAGTGAGAACTTGGGTAAGCTTCAACCGAAAGCCGATATAGGTATTTTCATTGGTTACTCACCGTCCAAGAGAGCATACCGAATCTATAACCGTCGTCTTGGCAAGATTGTAGAAACTATGGACGCAGATTTCGATGAGCTGACAGCGATGGCTTCTGAGCAACACAGCTCTGAACCCGCGCTTCATGAGATGGGAACCGGTGCTATTAGTTCCGGATTAGTTCCCAATAATCCTACTTCTACATCATTTTTACCACCAACAAGGCCCGAGTGGGATAAACTGTTTCAACCGTTGTTTGATGAATTCTTCGATCCCCCGACTGATGAAGTTCCAGCACCTGTAGTAATTGCTCCAATACCTGAAGTGGTTGCTCAAGCTAATGAACCTTTATCTAATGCATCTACAATTCACATTGAACCGGATGCACCTTCACCAAGTGATTCTCAAACTACACCTGAATCATCACCCCTACTTGTGCCTAATGATGTGGAAGAGGATTCTATTGATCACGACTTGGAATATGCTCACTTGCAAGAGCTTCCTTTCTTTGGTGTAGCGATCCCTGAAAACCCTTCAGCCGCGTCTACCTCAGAAGAAGCTCCTTCTATTGTTCACTCCAGACCACCTAGGATTGAAAACCATAGCACTAAATGGACAAAAGATCACCCAATTAGGAATGTCAATGGAGATCTAGATCGACCAGTATCTACACGCCATCAATTACAAGAGAATGCACTCTATTGCTACTTTGATGCATTTCTCTCTGAAGTTGAACCTAAAAATTGGCAGCAGGCTATGACTCAATCATCTTGGATTGAAGCCATGCAGGAGGAACTAAATGAATTCCAACGACTTGAAGTATGGGAATTAGTTCCTCTCCCTGACAAGGTTAACATCCTTACCTTGTTATGGGTTTATAAGGTTAAACTTGATGAGATGGGTGCGGTATTGAAGAATAAGGCTAGATTGGTCGCTAGAGGATATAAACAAGCCTTGGGTATAGACTTTGAAGAATCTTTTGCTCCTGTGGCTAGATTGGAGGCGATTAGACTATTCCTTGAGTATGCTGCTCATATGAACATGATCGTCTACCAAATGGATGTAAAGACGGCATTTTTGAACGGTGAACTAAGGGAAGAAGTCTATGTTAGTCAGCCGGATGGGTTCGTCAGTACGGAGTTTCCTAATCATGTGTACAAGCTTAAGAAGGCTCTCTATGGGTTGAAACAAGCTCCACGCGCGTGGTATGATCTCCTGTCAACATATCTCATTTCGGAAGGCTTCTCCAAAGGCAAGGTGGACCCCACTCTATTCACTCTCAAGGAAGGCAACGACATGCTTCTGGTACAAATTTATGTTGATGATATAATATTTGCTGCCACTAACATAGAATTGTCTAATCAATTTGAGAAGATAATGTCCACACGCTTTCAGATGTCGATGATGGGAAAAATTTCATTTTTCTTAGGATTACAGATTTCTCAAAATCCCAGAGGCATCTTTATTAATCAATCCAAATATGCTCTAGAATCTCTTAAGAAATATAACTTTGAAAATTGTGACCCCGTGGACACTCCAATGGTGGAGAAATCCAAGTTAGATGAAGATAGGAATGGGACTATTGTCGATCCAAAACTTTACCGTGGGATGATCGGCACCCTTCTATATCTGACTGCTAACAGGCCTGATTTGCAATTTGCTGTATGCATGTGTGCCCGGTATCAGGCTCGGCCTACCGAAAAGCACCTACATGTAGTTAAAAGGATCTTTCGGTATCTAAAAGGAACACTTCATCGTGGTCTATGGTATCCGAAAGATTCCTCGATTGCTTTAATATCATACGCAGATGCCGATGATGCTGGATGTCAAGACACGAGGCGTAGCACTTCTGGATCTGTGCAACTCCTAGGAGATAGATTGATCAGTTGGTCTTCAAAAAGGCAGAAAAGCGCTGCAATTTCTAGCACGGAGGCTGAATACATCGCCATGTCCGGTTGTTGTGCTCAAGTCCTTTGGATGAGATCACAATTAACTGACTACGGTTTGGGATTTAACAAAATCCCGATGTATTGTGACAACAAAAGCGCCATTGCCCTTTGCTGCAACTATGTTCAACACTCCCGGGCCAAGCACATAGACATTCGTTACCATTTCATTAAGGAGCAGGTGGAGAACAGAGTGATCGAACTGTATTTTGTCACTACTGAGTACCAGCTGGCGGATATGTTCACCAAAGCCTTAGATCGAGGACGAATCGAGTTTTTGATCGACAAGCTTGGCATGAAATCATTCACCCCAGCGACTCTCAAAGAGTTGGCAGAAGAATCAGCTGAATAGTCGTGGTAAACTATTCAGAGTATCCTTTGTTCGTGATCATGTATATTATAGTAAATATATAAACCACAAAAGAAAATACAAAAATATAAAACCAAGAAAAACCATAAAAAATATAAAACCTACAAAAACCATAAAAATTATAAAATCAAGAAAAACCAAAAATACTTTTCGTTTTTAAAAACGGGCATGTCTTTTAGTACGGTAATATTTACGTCCTTAGAAATGTCGATCAATATTGACACGGTGCCATAAATAGAGTCCGTATAAAAGTTCTACATTTTTAAAACATGCCCATTATGGCTTGTAGTTATTTCTGACTGCAACCCGGTTTTCATATTAAAGTCACGTATTTCCTTGGAAAACGTTGGCTCACAACGGGAATTAATTTTCTCGGGCATGATTTACAAGCCAAATCATGCAAAGGGATCAAGTTTACTTTACAACTTGGTCTAACACGAGTTAGTGTACGTCTCAGTGCATTAATTTGTAAAAAATAAGAGAAATCTTATTGCCACCACGAATCAAACTTTTCAAGATATTAATTGGGAAATGTTTTTCATCATCATGTGCCTCGTTAAACAATGACTACAGCTCTTTAAATAGAAAACGGGTCATCGTTTAAGGGGGAGAAAATGTTACATCATCTTTCACATCAAAAAGATCTTCAAAAGTTTTCAAGGAAACTCAAAAAGCTTAATGGTTAATGGTTGGATTGCTTTGGCATTTGTCTTGTTGTTGCTTATAAGTTTGTCATGAATAGTTTTGTGCTTGTGTTAAGATAAGTTAATCACTAAGGCTCAGGTAGTTAACATAAGATAGGGTCAAAATGACAAGAATTAGAACTTGGGAAAACAAAAGAATTTTGTTTGGTGAAAGAAGAAAAATTGAGGGGGTAAAGTTGACAACATGTCTAACTTGTGAAAAATTTGACCTAGTCAAAATCACCCACCCCCGTCTCTTCCATTATTTCACTGTTTACTTATCTTTGCCGCCATTAACACCCTAGCTTTCAAACACTCACGAAATCAAACAAACATCTCAAAATCAGTAATCTTCTAAGTTCAAGATCATCAAAAAGGTATCTAATCGGATTAACATTCATTTAATTCAAGTTAATTATCTCTTATTAATCAGAATCAATCAATTTAAGTTTCTGCTTCAATTAGGGTTAATTAAATTTGGGGGTTTTGCCTGGGTTGTATTCGGAATAGAACAAATTGAACTGCTTTGGCTTTTAAATCACTTGAATCAAATGGATTTCGTGCTTAATTAGAAAATATATAAGTGTTGAAAAACATTCCGAATAGGAGGACTTTCCGTGTAAGAAACTTTTTCTGAATAGAATGATCTTTCCGCATAAGGCCAAATCTTTCCGAATAGAATGAATATTCCGCATAGAGAAAATCTTTCCGAATAGAATGAATATTCCGCATAGAGAAAATCTTTCCGAATAGAATGAATATTCCGCATAGACAAGCTTTTTCCGAATAGAGAATTTATTCCGCATAGACAGTTCATTCCGCATAGACTGTTCTTTCCGAATAGGATTTTTTATTCCGCATAGGCCCAATGTTCCGAATAGGATTTTTATTCCGCATAGGCCCAATGTTCCGAATAGGATTTTTATTCCGCATAGGCCCAATGTTCCGAATAGGGTTTTATTCCGCATAGGCCCAATGATTCCGAATAGGGTTTTATTCCGCATAGGCCCAATGTTCCGAATAGGGATTTTATTCCGCATAGGCTAAATGTTCCGAATAGACTTTTTATTCAGAATAAGGATTTTATTCCGCATAGGATAAATGTTCCGAATAGACTTATTATTCAGAATAGGGATGTTATTCCGCATAGGCTATATGTTCCGAATAGGCCTTATGTTCCGCATAGGATTTATATTCAGCATAGACCTATTATTCCGAATTGAATGATTATTCCGTATAGAAGATGTTTGAATGGTTTCAAAGCTTAAGGGATTATGTCATATGTACAATGCTTAGGTTTAAAGTCATAATGATATTCATACTTGTATGTATCAACCTTTGTGTTTTATCTTAAGCAGAGACGATGACTAACCCTACCGTACAACAAATACAAGACACCAGAGCCGCCGCCATTGCTGAAGCCAAGACTCTAAAGTTTATTCCAAACAACTTCCGTTTGAAGGAGGTATCTCATTCTACCCATAATAGATTTAAGGTAGGTACAGCCATACTTGATAAATCTCATCTCAAGCATGCGCTAAGGAGAAGTGCTTCAGTGCCCTATGACTACCTTTACGAGTTCTGGGCTACCAAAGAGAGGACGTCGAACAAAATCACTTTTTCCTTGGATAACAAGCAGCAGACGCTTACTGTGTCAGACTTCAGGAAGATCTTTGGATTTCGACCGACACTCAAAGGTCTATCATACTCAGCCAACCCGACTAAGGACTAGATCATGGAGATGTTCACTGCCATTGGATGTCTTGACATACGAACCCCGTCTGAGTTTACTACTGCCAAAGTTGGTCAACCATGGAAAGCTATTTTTGGGATTCTAAGCCGATGTTTAACACCCAAAACAACTGGGTTTGATGCTGTTCGTCCACCAATCATCAAGATGTTTTATGATATGTTTAAAGGTATGGGTATTGATTATGCATCACTGCTGTGGGAGGAGTTTACTTTTCAACTCTTCACAAACACAAAGGGTAAGGTTAAAAGTTACCAATACCCTAGGTTCATTAAGCTGATCATACATTACTTTATGGAACACGATGCATCCATTAATAAGCGTGCAGGTAGTCGTCACCACACGATGGATGATGATGATTTGGTAGACTTAAGGCAGGAGACTCATTCGAATACGGTTATTCCTGGTCCCATTCCCGGTCATCTTCTGAGCGATGAGATTATAGCATCTGATGATTACAAGAACTTGCTAACAGAAATTGAGAATCAACGAGCAAGCATTCTAGCAGGTGAAGACTCTTCCACCACGGTTAAGAGCAAAGGTAAACGGAAGCAAACAGATTTACCTGAACCCAAAGCCAAAAAGAAGAAGACGGCAGTTAAGAAGGGAAAGGGTACGGCTGATGAGTTAGTTCTCCATGATGAAGAAGATATTGATGATCCTGCTCTTAACAAGACTGAGAGAAAAGCGATGAAGATAGCTATGGAAAGGAGTAGGAAAGACACTGGAGGTAGTGGTTCGGGTGCACGGGTAAATGTTGAAGAAGAGTACGTGGAACCAGATGATGTGTTTGAGTTTGGATCACCTGAAAAGTATTCTACTTCGAAGGAGACATCCACCCCCCCTGTTTCAGCTAGTATTGAAAAAGAGTCTACTCAACCTTTAGCAACTCAACTACAACCAACTCAACCCGTACCAACCAGACCGGTTTCAACACCATTTCTTCCACCACCAATAAACCCCATCCTTAGTACCGCAGTTACAACCGAGCCTATTCCATCAACCCAGAGCAGCTCTGCAACGTCTGCAATAGCTGCATTGGTGATGGCCGAAATGTTGGATAAACATGTGGATAATCACAAGAGAGAAATGGATGATGTAAAACCCGCATGCTTTTACCATGAATAGTGCCCGTAAGATCGTACGTCCTTGATTAAAACTTACCTCATGTAGTATTGATCACATTCATATGCTAATAATCAAGCAAGTGCATACGTGTATGACATGACAAGTATCGATTACGTACGAGCTCATGATAAACAGTTAATAATATATCACGTGAACATAATTAAATCATGATCACCATTTAAAATACTAACTAAAATAATTACGTAAATACTTATAATATATTTACGAGCGTTAAGTTTACGATAAACGACACGTTAGATTAAACAGAAACACTTTAAACACGAGCACGTTTAACCACGAACGAACACGAAACATCGGGACACGAGAAAGGTACGGGTACCCCATGTGGGGCCCCCATACCTACGGCACACATACAAGAAATAGGCTTAGCCCATGGACTTTACAAGTAAAGGGGGGTAAAGAGTAAAACATGTTTTCACTTTTCATTTTACAAGAAAATAAACAAAAACCCTAAAAGAGTTTTTCTCCTCTCCTTTTGCTCTCTTTGTGCCGCCACCTATACACCACCATAGGAGGGTGATTTGTTTGATTTTGATCTTAAAAACTATTGTGTAATCAGTGTTTGTTCATCCTTTTTCCAAGCTACATAGTGGTATACCTTTCTAACCCTTCTTTTTAATTCTTTTAATCTTTGATTATTTTCATGAACATGTTATTATTTTCTTATAAAAACAAGGTAATTAATCATTGATCTAACATGTTTTGGTATTAATTAAAATCAAGGAAGGATTTATAAGGGTGTTTGTTTCTAGCCGCCTAGCAAAACAAACCCGAGGGGGGTTTGGTTTGCTATTGCCGCCACCACCAAGACCACTTTTGGTCTTGGTTGGCTCATGTGGGACCCACGGCAGCAAGGGGACACGTGTGCCCCGGGTTTGGCTCGGGGTACGGTGTCGAATTCATGCCCGATTCATGGTTCGTTGGTTAAATCATGATTCATGCTACATGTTAATTTTTATGAATTATGAACTTAGGATATAATTAATTAATAACATGAAACATTAATTAAATCATGACTTAGGTTATTTTAATTATTAGTTTATCATGACATTAATTTAACCTAAGTATTTTATGTTATAAGTTATAATTAATTAATTATTAAAACATGCCTATAATTGATTAATTTAGACATGACTTAGGTTATATTATTATTAATAATAATACACATTTTAACCTAAGTATTTTCATTTCATTTTAATTAAAACATGTTATACTTTAATTAAAATGCTTAACCTATAGTTTAATTAAAATACATGAAATAATAATTAAACTATACACTATATCATATGACTTAAGAAATAAGCTTATAACACTTAGACTTATATGTTAGCTTATGTAATCAGCTTAATTCTAATTATGGAAACTTCTATTTATAGAAACTTAATTAAATAAGGCAACTAATCTAATTATGGAAACCTTCTATATATGGAAATCAATCTATTTCAGGCAGCTAATCTAATCATGGAAACCTTCTATATATGGAAACTTATTTAATTAAGGCAGTTGATCTATTTTTTGGAAACTTTCTATTTTTAGAAACTAATCTGTTTTAAGGAGTAAATTCTATTTTTGGAAACTTTCTATTTTTGGAAACTTTCTATTTTTGGAAACTTTCTATTTTTGGAAACTTTCTATTTTTGGAAACTTTCTATTTTTGGTAACTTTCTATTTTTGGAAACTTTCTATTTTTGGAAACTTTCTATTTTTGGAAACCTGCTATTTTTGGAAAGTTACTTATTATTATACAGTAAGTATATTAATACATGAATCACCAGTAATACTTAATCAAATTAATCAGAATACAACATAAACACAGTTTAAGGCTTTAAACAGTGAACCATGACCTAAAACATACCAAATCAGCTATAATAAGACACAGAACCCAGTACGTAATCAGTGAATCGATACTTATACACGTGTGTATTCATGTAGCATTAGTGATCCAGAAGTAGGAGTCTTTCTTCCGTTCATTCACTGGACTTGAGGTACGGATTCCCGTCCTTTCAGTATGGACATTCCTTCCTTATTAGGATTTCCCCGTATGCAGCCAACTGTTTTCCCAGCATTTGTTTTATTGTTTTGAACTGCTTATGTTAATTTAGCATAAACTATAGCCATATACAAGCATGACCAGTTTCACCTAGTTATGGAGGTACCATAACCATAGCATTGGAGGCACCGATGTTATGACTTCCCCACGGCGGAGTGATTGCTCGTGGCGTCCCTTTCAGTTTTGGCCATATTATTATATCAGGTGGGGCGTATGGGTGCATCCTAGTTACATGTTTTATTCAGTTTATCATGGTGAATGTGGTGTGTGCCTTGCACCCTTCACAAGGAGCTGATCCCTCCTACCCAAATCAGTATATTGATTAGAGGCATCCCCTCTAATCAGCATGATGAGGTCACCCCTCCAAGTATTCATGCACGTGACCCTTTTCATGACCTATATGGGCTATGGTATATATATGTTAAAACAGTTTTCACAAGATAAACATAAGGCTTTTCAAACTATAAAACCAGTTTTCTTGATACTTAACCAGTTTACTCAGTACTTAGTCTTCCGCTGTTATATGTTACATGTTTACTCTATTTCATGCTATATTGTACATCCGTGCACTGAGCGTCTTGCTCAGCCGTTTTCCTTTTCATGTTCCCAAAACGGCAGGTACTCAGGGACGCTCGTAGATCTCAAACGTAGGTGCATATGGACTGGAAGCTTTACCGTCTTTCTTTACTTTATGCATTTCCTTTACTTTGATACAGTTGCTATGGACATTGTTTCGTCCTTTCCTTTACAGTATTTATGTTTGTATGTGATGAGCTTTACTTTGGGATACCGATGTTTGATTCCGGTATTTCCCTTTTATGGTTGAATAATGCTTAGACATTTATCCTTGTATGCTTTGATGACACGCCATGATTATGCGTAATATTCCATTTCCAAAATGGGGTGTTACAATTATGGTATCAGAGCCAAGGCTTCGACCTGTAGGCTCTCAAATATGACCTGTGATTAGTGGGTAGTCACTACGGTCTTCCTAGAACTGACAGTTGTTTTCATGCATTCATCATTTTTAAGCATACATATACATGTCATTGTTACAGGGTTTTTGACTAAGTAATGGTTGGTACAGGACTGGCCCTATTTAGTCGCATGTGTTTTATCGAAACTTTTAGATTTGGGACCGACCCATAGGCGTCCCCTCGATATGTCTTTTATTTTGAGTGAACTGACCGAAGGCGTTCACTCTCGAGCATCAAAAGTTTTCATAAAACTGCATCATGCATTCATACAAAGATTTTCTTGCATAAAATTTTTCTCGTGAAATTTTTGGCATAAATTTTTTTTTTATATTTTATGTTGAACTGTTAATCATATGTTTTATGTTATACTGTCAGATGGTTCTCACACGCGAGCAAGAGCAGCTCAATGCTGCAATTCAGGCTGCCATGCAAGCCTTACTTCCTCAACTGAGGAATGACATTCGTGCTGAAGTCCAAGCTGCCAATAATCAGCAGCCGCAGAATCAGGCACCTCCTCCTCCTCCTCCCCCAGTGACTCTAGCGGTATGGTTGGAAAGATTTAACAAGCTCCGTCCTAGAGCTTTTGAAAAGACTGATAGCCCCAGCGATGCTGAAAGCTGGCTGACACACATTGAGAAAATCTTCAATGCTATGGGATGTGACCCCGCCTTCAAGGCAAGATTGGCGTGCTACAGGTTTGAAGGCGATGTACTCAACTGGTGGCTAGCTTTGACGCAGTCAGAAGGAGGTGATGAATGGGTCGCTGGTTTGACATGGGCCCAATTCAAGGAGAGAGTGATGGAACAGTTCTTTCCTAAGGCAGAGCAGGACAAACTCAAGCGTGAATACCACGGGATACGTCAGAGACAGGGCGAGAATAGCAACGAATTCATGCAGCGCTTTCTTCGCCTAGCTGGTTTTCTAGGAGCAGCGGCTGGTACTCCTGAGGAGCAGGCACACCATTTTAGGTGGGCACTTCGCACCTCGGTCGCGAATAATCTAGTATGTGCTACGTTCAATACAGTAGCACAAGTGGCCGACGCAGCAAGAAAGCTTGAGATGTTGCAGGAACGCGATGAGTTCGGGGAAGCTGAAAGACCCGACAAGAGGTAAAACATTTCATGTTCTAGCGTTAACCAGACCGCATCCTATCGTTATATGTTCTATAATCATCTCTTAAACTGTATCTTCCAGGCAGAAAACTGGGGACCGGTCTCAGCCGGCTACTCAGCAGCAGCCAAATCAGCCCAAAGGAAACGGTCACTCTAACGACCGTTCTGTTGTGGAAAGGCGCAACGGTAATGATAATTACCGTAACAATGCGGGACACTCCAACAACAGCAGGTCCTACTATTTACGCATCTTCTTATGATTTCATGTTATATCTCTCATGCTGACACTATATTAATCTCTACCAGGAACCACGGTAACGGAAGGGACCAGAACCACAGGGGTTCTCAGCCTAACCGTTCAGCTAACACTGGTAAGCATCTTACGACGTTTACGTCTTATACTCGTGCATATACCTTATTCTCAACACGTTCTGTCATCAGCAGGCCCTCAGCAAGCAAGGACTCCTGCTGGAGGATTCACTCATCCTCTTTGCAGCACTTGCCATCGCAGACACCCTGGCCCATGTCGTCGTGACTCCGACGCGTGCTACAAGTGCGGCCTCCCTGGCCATCGTATGAGAGATTGCCGTAAGGGTGAAATGGAGGGTACTTCGGGTCATGCTGATACTAAACCGCCTCCTACCACTGGGCGTGTCTACACGACATCGCGCGATCAGGCAAACAAATCTACAGGTACCATTACTGGAATTTTGTATATGTACGGCCAGGCTGCATGTGTTCTTTTCGACACGGGTGCCACTCATTCAGTTGTTTCCACTACTTATGCTAAGAACATCAGGACACTTCCCTTGCCATTAGAGAATAAGCTTACCATATCCACGCCTCTGAGGGACTCGGTATTAATAACTCATGTATACAAGAGTCTTCCTCTAGAGTTTGACGATAAAGTTCGTCCAGTAGATGCACTTCCTCTAGACATGATTGAGTTCGATATGATTCTCGGCATGGATTGGCTATCCAAGCACCATGCTACCATAGACTGCCACTCATATAGAGTGATCTTCGGCGACATTAATGCACCAGAGTACATCCATAACGGGTTCATACCCGGACGGTCTGTACAAGTCATATCTACCTTGCAAGCACGTGCATTACTGTCACATGGCTGCGAAGGTTATCTCGCTACGGTTCATGACATGGATGCTGAATCCCCATCGATTCAGGATCAACCAGTAGTTAAGGAATTTCAAGACGTCTTCCCAGATGAACTTCCAGGCATACCACCTGCAAGAGAAGTGGAGTTCAACATCGACCTTGTTCCAGGAGCTGAGCCAATCTCTAAGGCTCCGTATCGTATGGCTCCCATAGAGTTAAAAGAACTGAAGGACCAACTGCAGGAACTTCTTGAACGAGGGTTCATTAGACCGAGCGCATCTCCATGGGGCGCACCGGTCTTGTTCGTTAAGAAGAAGGACGGCAGCATGCGACTTTGCATTGACTACCGTGAACTTAATAAGATTACCATCCGCAACAGATATCCACTGCCACGTATAGACGATCTGTTTGACCAACTTCAAGGAGCCAAACACTTCTCTTACATCGATCTAAGGTCAGGCTACCATCAGCTAAGGGTTAAAGAGCAGGATATTGCCAAGACTGCTTTTCGTACCCGCTATGGCCATTATGAGTTCGTGGTCATGCCATTCGGCCTGACTAACGCTCCAGCAGTATTCATGGATCTGATGAACAGAATCTTCCATGAATTCCTTGATAAATTTGTCATTGTATTCATCGATGACATCTTGATATTCTCAAAGTCCACGGAGGAACACGAAGATCATCTCCGTACTGTACTACAGATTCTTCGTCAGAAGCAGCTGTATGCGAAATTCTCCAAGTGTGAGTTCTGGTTAAACAAGGTGGCATTCTTAGGTCACATTGTATCAGCAGAAGGGATCACTATGGACCCAGCGAAGGTTGAGGCTATCACTAAATGGCCAAGACCAACATCAGCGACAGAAGTCCGCAGTTTCTTAGGCTTAGCTGGATATTATCGAAGATTCATGGAGAACTTTTCCCGCCTGGCATTGCCTCTCACCAAACTGATGCGAAAAGGAGAGAAATTCGTCTGGACGGAAGAACGAGAGAAGAGCTTCGAAGACCTAAAGCAGAAGTTAGTATCTGCACCTATTCTTACTCTCCCATCTGGTACAGGTGGATTTCAGATCTATAGCGATGCATCGGGGAAGGGACTGGGCTGTGTTCTCATGCAACATGGGAAAGTGATCGCGTATGCTTCACGGCAGCTTAAGCCCTATGAAGAAAACTACCCTACACATGACCTGGAACTTGCTGCAGTGGTGTTCGCATTAAAGATATGGAGGCATTACTTATACGGAGAATCATGCGACATTTTCACGGATCACAAGAGCTTGAAGTATATCTTCACACAGCGAGAATTGAACATGAGACAAAGGAGATGGTTGGAACTGTTGAAGGATTATGATATTAACGTACAGTATCATCCCGGGAAAGCTAATGTAGTAGCAGATGCACTCAGCAGAAAGTCCGGAATGATAAACGGCATTGAGATCAAGGAACAAAACATAAGAGACTTGGAGCGGCTTGACATCGAAATCATGGTACGTGGGCAGCACGGATACTGGCCGAATCTTAGAGTAGAACCTGAGTTACTGACTAGGATTAAGGAAGCGCAGAAGGATGATGGAGAGATTTGGGCGATAATTCAGAATTTGGAGAAGCAGACAGAATTCAGAATGGACGCAGACGGTATCATTTGGCAGGGCACGAGACTTTGTGTTCCTGACAATCCAGAACTCCGGGAAGCATTGTTAGCTGAAGCTCACAGCTCCCCATTTTCTATACATCCTGGGTCGACAAAAATGTACCATGACATCAGACAACACTTTTGGTGGAGTGGTATGAAACAGGATGTAGCCACGTATGTCTCCAAATGTCTTACCTGCCAGCAGGTTAAGATTAAACATCAGCGATCTGGCGGTCTTCTTCAACCGTTGGACATTCCAGAGTGGAAGTGGGACAAAATCACCAAGGATTTTGTTACAGGTCTTCCGCCTACCAAGAAGAAGCACGATGCTATTTGGGTCATTGTTGATCGACTCACCAAATCAGCTCATTTCTTACCGATACGCAAGGAAGATCCGGTAAGTAAACTCGCAGATACTTACAGAAGGGAGATCATGAGACTCCACGGCACTCCCTCCAGCATCGTCTCAGACAGAGATCCTCGTTTCACGTCGCGATTCTGGAAAGGCCTGCAAAAAGCTTGGGGTACACAACTTAAGCTGAGCACAGCCTTTCATCCTCAAACGGACGGACAATCGGAGCGAACAATTCAGACATTGGAAGATATGTTAAGGTCGTGTGCGTTGGAATGGACAGGTGATTGGGACGATTACATCTGTTTAGTCGAGTTTGCATACAACAACAGCTGGCACGCAAGTATCAAATGTGCTCCTTTCGAAATGTTGTATGGCAGAAAGTGTCGCGCTCCAACTTGCTGGGATCAAGTGGGAGAGCGAACACTCGAAGGACCAGAGATTATAGAAATGACCAATGAGAAGATTGAGGTAGCTAAACAGAAGTTGCAAGAAGCACGGTCACGTCAAAAGAGTTACGCCGATAAGCATCGTAGGGACATACATTTTAATGTGGGAGATCACGTCTTCCTCAAGGTTTCGCCGGCACGTGGTGTTAAACGCTTCGGGATCAAAGGAAAACTCAGTCCTCGGTTCATCGGACCATTTGATATCGTTGAACGAATCGGCGAAGTATCTTACCGATTGGCGTTACCTCCTCAGCTTTCGCACGTGCATAACGTGTTCCATGTGTCCTTACTCAGAGGGTACAATTATCATCCCCTTCACATGGTTCAGTATCCACTGGAACAGATACGTGAAGATCTCACGTTTATAGAAGAACCCGAACGAGTACTCGACAGGCAAGAACGAGTCATGAGAAGGAAGACGATTCCATTCGTCAAAATCCTTTGGAGGGACCATACCGAGCGGGAAGCCACTTGGGAAACAGAGGAGTCTATCCGGGCTTCTTACCCTCACTTCATATTTTGAGTTCGGGTATGTCACTTCTTTTCAGCTTACTTTATCTATAATTCGGGGACGAATTATTCTTTTTAGGGGGGAAGAATTGTAAAACCCGCATGCTTTTACCATGAATAGTGCCCGTAAGATCGTACGTCCTAGATTAAAACTTACCTCATGTAGTATTGATCACATTCATGTGCTAATAATCAAGCAAGTGCATACGTGTATGACATGACAAGTATCGATTACGTACAAACTCATGATAAACAGTTAATAATATATCACGTGAACATAATTAAATCATGATCACCATTTAAAATACTAACTAAAATAATTACGTAAATACTTATAATATATTTACGAGCGTTAAGTTTACGATAAACGACACGTTAGATTAAACAGAAACACTTTAAACACGAGCACGTTTAACCACGAACGAACACGAAACATCGGGACACGAGAAAGGTACGGGTACCCCATGTGGGGCCCCCATACCCACGGCACACATACAAGAAATGGGCTTAGCCCATGGACTTTACAAGTAAAGGGGGGTAAAGAGTAAAACATGTTTTCACTTTTCATTTTACAAGAAAATAAACAAAAACCCTAAAAGAGTTTTTCTCCTCTCCTTTTGCTCTCTTTGTGCCGCCACCTATACACCACCATAGGAGGGTGATTTGTTTGATTTTGATCTTAAAAACTATTGTGTAATCAGTGTTTGTTCATCCTTTTTCCAAGCTACATAGTGGTATACCTTTCTAACCCTTCTTTTTAATTCTTTTTAATTCTTTTTAATTCTTTTAATCTTTGATTATTTTCATGAACATGTTATTATTTTCTTATAAAAACAAGGTAATTAATCATTGATCTAACATGTTTTGGTATTAATTAAAATCAAGGAAGGATTTATAAGGGTGTTTGTTTCTAGCCGCCTAGCAAAACAAACCCGAGGGGG
The DNA here is from genome assembly GCA_025667525.1 of Glebionis coronaria. Taxonomy (NCBI): domain Eukaryota; kingdom Viridiplantae; phylum Streptophyta; class Magnoliopsida; order Asterales; family Asteraceae; genus Glebionis; species Glebionis coronaria. The sequence continues at coordinate 381,393,652 of CM046875.1, forward strand.
GTTTGGTTTGCTATTGCCGCCACCACCAAGACCACTTTTGGTCTTGGTTGGCTCATGTGGGACCCACGGCAGCAAGGGGACACGTGTGCCCCGGGTTTGGCTCGGGGTACGGTGTCGAATTCATGCCCGATTCATGGTTCGTTGGTTAAATCATGATTCATGCTACATGTTAATTTTTATGAATTATGAACTTAGGATATAATTAATTAATAACATGAAATATTAATTAAATCATGACTTAGGTTATTTTAATTATTAGTTTATCATGACATTAATTTAACCTAAGTATTTTATGTTATAAGTTATAATTAATTAATTATTAAAACATGCCTATAATTGATTAATTTAGACATGACTTAGGTTATATTATTATTAATAATAATACACATTTTAACCTAAGTATTTTCATTTCATTTTAATTAAAACATGTTATACTTTAATTAAAATGCTTAACCTATAGTTTAATTAAAATACATGAAATAATAATTAAACTATACACTATATCATATGACTTAAGAAATAAGCTTATAACACTTAGACTTATATGTTAGCTTATGTAATCAGCTTAATTCTAATTATGGAAACTTCTATTTATAGAAACTTAATTAAATAAGGCAACTGATCTAATTATGGAAACCTTCTATATATGGAAATCAATCTATTTCAGGCAGCTAATCTAATCATGGAAACCTTCTATATATGGAAACTTATTTAATTAAGGCAGCTGATCTATTTTTTGGAAACTTTCTATTTTTAGAAACTAATCTATTTTAAGCAGTAAATTCTATTTTTGGAAACTTTCTATTTTTGGAAACTTTCTATTTTTGGAAACTTTCTATTTTTGGAAACTTTCTATTTTTGGTAACTTTCTATTTTTGGAAACTTTCTATTTTTGGAAACTTTCTATTTTTGGAAACCTGCTATTTTTGGAAAGTTACTTATTATTATACAGTAAGTATATTAATACATGAATCACCAGTAGTACTTAATCAGATTAATCAGAATACAAGATAAACACAGTTTAAGGCTTTAAACAGTGAACCATGACCTAAAACATACCAAATCAGCTATAATAAGACACAGAACCCAGTACGTAATCAGTGAATCGATACTTATACACGTGTGTATTCATGTAGCATTAGTGATCCAGAAGTAGGAGTCTTTCTTCCGTTCATTCACTGGACTTGAGGTACGGATTCCCGTCCTTTCAGTATGGACATTCCTTCCTTATTAGGATTTCCCTGTATGCAGCCAACTGTTTTCCCAGCATTTGTTTTATTGTTTTGAACTGCTTATGTTAATTTAGCATAAACTATAGCCATATACAAGCATGACCAATTTCACCTAGTTATGGAGGTACCATAACCATAGCATTGGAGGCACCGATGTTATGACTTCCCCACGGCGGAGTGATTACTCGTGGCGTCCCTTTCAGTTTTGGCCATATTATTATATCAGGTGGGGCGTATGGGTGCATCCTAGTTACATGTTTTATTCAGTTTATCATGGTGAATGTGGTGTGTGCCTTGCACCCTTCACAAGGAGCTGATCCCTCCTACCCAAATCAGTATATTGATTAGAGGCATCCCCTCTAATCAGCATGATGAGGTCACCCCTCCAAGTATTCATGCACGTGACCTTTTCATGACCTATATGGGCTATGGTATATATATGTTAAAACAGTTTTCACAAGATAAACATAAGGCTTTTCAAACTATAAAACCAGTTTTCTTGATACTTAACCAGTTTACTCAGTACTTAGTCTTCCGCTGTTATATGTTACATGTTTACTCTATTTCATGCTATATTGTACATCCGTGCACTGAGCGTCTTGCTCAGCCGTTTTCCTTTTCATGTTCCCAAAACGGCAGGTACTCAGGGACGCTCGTAGATCTCAAACGTAGGTGCATATGGACTGGAAGCTTTACCGTCTTTCTTTACTTTATGCATTTCCTTTACTTTGATACAGTTGCTATGGACATTGTTTCGTCCTTTCCTTTACAGTATTTATGTTTGTGTGTGATGACCTTTACTTTGGGATACCGATGTTTGATTCCGGTATTTCCCTTTTATGGTTGAATAATGCTTAGACATTTATCCTTGTATACTTTGATGACACGCCATGATTATGCGTAATATTCCATTTCCAAAATGGGGTGTTACAGATGAACTTCGCCAAGAGTTAAGTAGACGAGCTCAAAGTGAAGAAGCATCTAAGAAAGCTCAAGAAGAGTTGATTGCTAAGTTCGCTGCAGATATGGAATTTACACGTAAAGCTCATGCAGAAGAACTTGCTCGGGTTAAAAAGGCTGAAGCTGATAGGCATCAAGCACGAATTACGAGACTTAAAGCTATTAAGGATGACCTTAAAGAGCAAAAAGAAGCTCTTGAAGCTTCTATTGAGCAGAGAGTGAAAGACTCCGTCGAATCCCTAATGCCTAAACTGCGTGATGAGTTGAAGACACTTGCTGCTGACAACTTGATGATCAAATCATCAAACCCTTCAGAAGCCGCCTACAAGATTGCTTATGAATTGCCGGATTTTGAACTTAAGAAGATCCTCAAAGCTCGAATGAGGGAACTTGGATCGTTTGATAAATCGAGGATTCAACAGGCTCTCTTCAAATCCCTGAATGACGCTATCATGGAGGATGATAGGTTGTTCAAGACGCTTGGAAGTGTGGTACCCTACCACATTCTCCCTGAGGAAGAAAGGGAAGAGAGTGACGAAGAAGAGGGTACTGGTGGAGAAGAGGAAGAAGAAGAAGAATAAGATAAGAATGATGATGATGAGGATCAGAATGATGATGATGAGGATGATAATGATAAGGATGATGATGATGATGATGAGGATGATGACGACGATGATGATGATGGCGATGATGGCGGTAATGGTAATGAGGAGAGTGTTCGGGGGAGCAACGGGGATGATGATGAGGATGATGATGGGGGTAAACAGCCTGAGAAAGGGGATAATGGTGCCAACTCAAAGAAACCTGTTAAGTCTGGCACCAAGTCCAAGAAAGATGCAGCAGCAAAGGAAAAATCTACATCCACGGAATCCAGACGATCGAAGTGGCGCCACGATGTGAATGCCACTACAGGGTCATCTATTCCTGGTACATTTATCGCTGCATCCATACCTGTTACCACTAACCCTGTTAGTTCTATTGTTGTTGTTCCTATGGTTGCAGAATCGGTAACCGAACCTGAAGCTGCACAACACTCACCCGTTCATGACACTGCCGACATGCCTGAAACAGAACAAGCAGATGTTCACGTCTCCACTCCTCTGCAACAAAACCCACAATATACTGTTCCAAGCACAAGGGACTGGGCGGACACGTTGGAGATTGACGAGAATACACCACCACAGGCTTGGATCACGGCAGCGGCGCAGTATGATCCGATCACCGACGCCGACAAAGATGTTTTGTATCTTCGTATCCGCAGTCCGATTGACTTATGTGCATTTCTTGCTCATGAGTATAAGACTTCGGTTACTCCATCTTTGGTGATGAAAGCACTGAAGGATAAGAGACTACGCGCCAAAACCCGGTTGACCCAAATGGAGTTCGAGTATTATGCCGATGAGATCCTGAAGGCTCTGAATACCGTTCAACGGCCAGGACTTCATGAATCAGAAAGAGCTCCACCTCCAATGGATCCTTCTCAAGATAATCATATTGCTCTTGACTTCTTCGTCACCAATGATCTTGTGTATCTTCTGAAGGGGTCCTCAAAGTACGCAACATCCCTGACCTTGCTGAAAGCTGCCAACTGGGGGACAATACCCTTTATCGAGGAAAAGGTAAACCGACTCTGGGTCCCAAAGGTAAATCATAATTATGATATGTATGCTGTCATAGGTGCATCACACTGGGACGAACGAGTTCGAAGGGCGTACAGGGGCTGCTGTCTAGTCAACTCAGGGAGTAACGTTCGATCCGATATCCGCATCTCCAGCATCTTAGGGTTGAAAACTGAAGCCAAAAATGGCTACTATCATGTGACGGAGATTCGTTTGAAAAGGGAGGATGACAGAGAATACAAAATCCAGCAGGGATATTTCTCTATCATTCGCCTTGAGGATATTGAAGATATGTTGCTTCTGATGACCCGAGATCAACTCACACATATTCCTCGTGAAGACCTCATTGCCTTGAATACAGCACTTCGTATGTTCACACGAAGCGTTGTTATCAAGAAAAGAGTTGAAGATCTTCAGTTGGGAGTCGAAAGCTATCAAAGGAAGCTCAACTTAACCCGTCCAGTGAATCAAGTTCTACCTCAACATGTAGAAAGATGTCCTTATACCGGCATCTCTGTTCCGAATTGCGGCATTTTCTACTTGAACAGTCGAGGTTTAATGAAGTTTATGAGGGTGTGAGAGCTTTACAAGTACAGTGATGGGACTCTTCTACAAGTCAGAGGAAAGTTGGAGCATCTGAACTCGGGTGGGACTTTGCCAGAAATGACCGAGGATTGGCATAAGGGTTATAGGCAGATGGCAAATTATGTGATCAAGAAGATTGATCAAAAGCTCCGTGAACGTAGATTGATGAGGAGCTTGGAAAGATCCGTGGGTGGTAGACCATATTTAGTGCACCACAAGCTACTGCAACGATCCATCTAATGGGTCGTACATCTCAGGTCCACTTTATATTGGTTTTCAATTGTGAATATGTATATTTGTGAATATTGTGCTGTAATGGCTTGATGTAGTGTTAAGGTATGATAATTTTTCAAGAATTTCTCACGAGATTCTAAATCTTTCAAAATATATCATACTAAAGCACTACAACTATCCCTTATTAATTTAAGGGGGAGCATGAACATGTTCTATGGCCAAACATCGATTTCATTTTTACCCAAAGACCGGTTAATCCATTCAATATCCCAAATATTAATGGTTAACATTTTGGATAAGGGGAGAAAATGGGATTAAGGAGACTTAAGTGATACTTGGCTAAAAGATGAAAAAGACTTAACGATAATCCAACTTAATATGTGTTAAGCACGTGTTAAGGGGGAGCGTTTTTGATGAACAAAACACCTAAGGTACAAAACTTTTGATTTTAATATCACAAGTACCTTATGTGATTTTCAATGATTTTTCATGGTGGCAATTCCTTCCCAAAACACGCTTAATTCACGACGAATGTGGTGACAAAAGGGTGGTAGGAATAGGTTTAGTCCAATGATTCATCAGAGCCGATGGAATCTTCCCAAGGACAATTCCCTAGATAGAATTAGAAGTCCTAGGAAAGATGGAGAAAGAATGTGAACGTAGCTGAATGCCGACCAAGTACTTAAGCTAGCACTGGAACAATCACAACAAGGTGCTAGTGATGACGTATTGGTAAGCATTGAAGGGGTTGAAGAATGAAAAAGAATTGTAAAGATAAAGGGTGTAAAGAAAGAAGCCCTCCTTACAACTTTAGGCAGAAACCGGGTCAATACATATGCTATTGAGGTCATTTTTGCTAATGATTCTCGGTATTGAAGAAAGACATCATGGACCCAGTGATGCAATGCACAACCCTTCCCAGCTAACTCAAATATCTCTCAAAAGGTATTTGTTTTAATCACACGGAGATCAACACGTTATCTATTGGTTTATTCACTCCGAATAGACTGGTATTGAAAAGGTAGCACTCCTCTCCAGCCATCCCTCACTAAATCAAAACGCACAATCGAGTCTAGAGCCAAGAGATCATCAAAAGTCTCATTAGGACACTTTCCATTTATTCCTTGCTTTCTCACACACTGTGAAAAGTAAGAGATTTTCATGAGTCCTACGCAATATTCCCGTAATATTGCCAGAACATTCGAGTAATATGTAAGTATTACAATGAAGATGGAAATCCTGCTTGAGCCAACATCAAACAAGCTCATGGTAGGTTACACGTGCGGTTCTTTTAGAACCAATATTGTGAAAAACTGGAAGGTAACAGTGGTTTGATTCTTAATGGAACTTAAACTCGTTCCAGGCCTCTTCGCATTATCATATGATCTTGCCAGAACACTCAGAGTGACTCTTTATTGATCACAGTGACGAGTGGAAATCCTTCTAGTGTTAACATCAAACAGCACTTGGTAGGTGACGTGCAAGATTCTGTATGAATTGAGCTCGTGACAACTGGAAAGCAACGATGGTGAAAATCTTAATTGAAATTCACTTGTTCCAGGTTTCATGAATTGACGGCTTCAAATCACAAGGATAATTTATCCAAGTGATTCACTCTTTATGTTCGCAGTCAGCTTTGGACGGTCGAATAAAGAGAACGGGTTTACCCGCGAAATCCTGTCAGGAAGTTACTTAATTGAAACTATCCGTCACGGGTACGATATCTAATATCGTCCAACAGTCTTCACCGACCGGAGGTAAAATGCTACCGAATTAGAATAAAATGTTCAAAGCCATTTTATTCGTGTCGTTGCTGTGTACCTGTTAAAGACGGTGGTGTTGCTGTGTACCTGTTGAAGACGGTGGCGTTGCTGTGTACCAGTGAAGACGGTGGTGTTGCGGTATACCTGTAAAAGTCGTTCCCACATGCTTATGTCTTTTGCAACAAAGTTCAACAAAAATTCAAGAAAGTACAAGATGAAGTCTTCCGCTGTACCAAACTCTGAAGCTTTCGAGAATTCAACAAAAAGACGTAAGTATGTGGAACATGAAGTCACGAGGAGGCAAAATTCACAAGAAAGGCAAAGATCGCACGTGAAAGGCCAAAGAACAATGCTCTCAAGTCAAAGCCAAAAAGATCAAACCAACATATTCACAACAAAAGAAAGAAAAGAAGAAAAGATTACGAGCTAAAGAACGAAGACTTAGTATAGTATGCTAGGTTTAGAACTTTGTAACGTGGAGTGACCTCCCTTAGGGGGAGATTGTTAGAAATACGTTTTAACGTATATTAGAAGTATCGGTCACTCCACAATATGATTTATGTTGTAATAGCTCGTAGTTAACAATTAGTTAAATATTACTTATTAAGTTAAGTAAGAACCGGTCTATGGGCTTGTCATGGACCGACCCAAGCCCATTGTAAGCTTGGAGTATAAATACCCCTTTCCACCATGGAAAGGGGTTGGTTGTTATTCACTTTATGCTTTCATATTAATAAAATCACACACATTTTCTCTCACTTTCTCTCTCTAGTTTCTCTCACTAGAAAACATCAACCCACTTCATAGATTCTCAGGTTATCAATATTCTACATATTTAAAAAATCTTTAGTTTAAAATTAGATATGTTTTAAAATAGTTTAAATTAAAATTAGTTTCATTTTTAAATTAGATTAAATAAGTTTTTAAATAGCCTTAATTTTAAATAGTTTTTAAATTAGTTTTAAAAATACATAAAAATATTATTTACCAAAAACAAAATATAATCTTACGTTAAATCCGATTTCAATTTGAGTCGATCCGAGGAACGATAAACGAACAAAAATAGGATTACAAAACATTAGTTTCAAATGGCGCCGCTGCCGCTTCGCTCGTACGATTGACGATTTTTCGTGAAGACGTTTGGATTTTGGGATCCGTGCTCTTTGAACGTTAATTTTCTTGCACTAAAAAATCAAAAATCTAAAAAATCAAAAACTTAAAAATACAAAAAAAAAATTAAAAAATCACAAAAGCAAACTCTTTCCTAAAATTTGCACCAAAAAAAATTAAAAAAGTACAAAAGTAATACTTTTTCCTAAAATTATTACACCAAAAATATTACGTATTAGTGTTAATTTTTAGTTCGATTTCTTTCGTTTTTATTGTGAATATATTTTTCTAAAAAATACAAAAAGATATAATTATTGTTATTTTCGATTTCTTTCGACACTACCATGGATAATCGTCCGATTTGGGAAATATTGCAAGAAGAGCGTTATAAGATTATGTCCGAGGAGTGTTCGACTTGTGGTGGGCCTCATGCTTATTTTAATTGTGACAAAACTTATGAGGAGGTTTATAATAATGAGGAAAGTATGTGTTATGATACTAATACTTATTTTGGCTCCCCTAGTTTTCCTACAACTAGTGACCCACCACAATATGATCAACGGTTTTATGGGGAATTTCAAAATCAAGGGTTTTCAAATAATGAAGGTTTTCCAAATGAAGGCAATTTTCAAAACTATAATCAAGGGAGTATTTCACAACCTCAAATGGACTTAATTCTTCATAAACTTGAGGAACATGGTAGATTCTTAAGAGAAATGCAAGAGGAAACCGATAGGAAATTCATGCTCTTTTTAGAAACCTATCAAGATCAATTTGATATTGAGCCATCTTTGAGAGTTGATATTGAGGCTAACACCACTACTAGTAGTGATGTTCCCACTGTGGATCCTTCCATCTCTCCGCCAATAAAGGAGAGACAAGGCCCGGAGATTATCATGAGTTTTACTCACCCTCCGGTGTTGACACCCACGGATACTATTAGCTCTCCTCTTTCCTCACCTATTGAGGAAATTCCCGAGATTATTTTTGAGCCTTCATTACCCGTTGATGACCTCATTTCTTTTATGCCTCCTTCACCTACCCCTTCAAATGACTTTATGCTTTCTTCAAATCCTCTTAGCGAGGCATGTTTTGAGAAACCAATTTTTGAGGAGTGTGAAGAACTTTAAAATGAGTGCATAGAAGAAGAACCCATAAGTTGTCCTACACCTAAGGAGTTTGTAGATAGGGATGAGTTATCTTGTGATTCCGACTACATTTTTAATTATTCCTCGGGACCGGATGAGGATGATTCGCCTATTTTACCAAGACCGACTTTTGAAAACAATGATACTAATGATTTATCGGATTCTTTACTCCTTAGTGATGACTTTTGTACCCCGAGTATTGAGAAATTCCATCACGAGGATGCTTTTTATGATCCCGTGTTATTGGATTTCTCGCATGAGCTTAATTGTGATCATGGTATTGATGAGAAGGCAAATGGTGTTTTAAAACTTGATATTGATATTGATTTTGAGAACTCGGATTTTGATAAATTCACATTTTCCTCTTTGCCAATTACTTTTGATTCTACCATCGATTCTCATCCAATTCTCGAGGAGTTACCTAATCAACACTTCTCTAATGAGAATTACGTTTACCACATTCGTGATGATTTAACTTATCAACAAATCCCACAAATGAATGATGGTTTCATACTTGATCATGATCTCTTCGAGAGAATTTCTAAAATCCTCAATGAGGGGAACGACAAACCTTTGTTTGACGACCCTATCTATGATGAAGAAATCGAAGAGATTCACGTTCATGAGGATGAGTGCTTTGACCCGGGAGGTGACATTGACCATTTGCCGAATAGTGACCATCCTATGTCTTTGGGGGATGACAATTTATCTCCTTTACCCACCCCACCTCCCGCGGATCACGACCTCACATATTTCACTTATGTTGAGAGGACCTTTTTACCTTTGATGACTTATCCTCATGCCTCTCATTTATTATGTTCATCCGGGACCGAGGATAAGATTTTTGATCCCGGTATTACATTCGAGGCTTCCTCATGGACCATTTAATTCGGGGTCGAGTCAGGCTCGTGACTCGGTTAACAAAAACAAGCGCTTCTCGGAGGCAACCCGATTATTTATCTTTTATCTATTTTCACCAATAAGTCTAGGGGGGAGCCGTGTAGGTTGTTTGTTTTGTGTGTTGTGATTGTGCAGGGATATGTGCTTTGATGATCCACTTTTGGTATTTTTGACGAGACCCGTGTTCCCGTGTTACCCGTGTACCCGGTTCCTTCGATAAGTTTTTGCTATTGTGATTCAATCTTGTATATAAATAAATGTAATCACTTTAGTTGTCCTTTCCTTAGCTTGATTTTAAACAACGTACTCAATGTCCTAAGTGTAGGGGAGTTTATTCTCCCTCATGCTTAAACATTGAGGACAATGTTTATATTAAGTGTAGGGGGGACTTCTATCGAATTTTAGTGGCCTTTTCCATGAATTTGACCCTATTTAACCAAAAAATTTTAAAATTTTTCAACGTTTTTCAAATTTTTGATCTATTTTGGCCTTGTAGTATTTTCTTTTATTTTCTTTTTGTCATCGCATCATATTTATATTTTAAGAATAAAGTCAAAAATAAATAAATAAATAAAATGGTTTTAACAAGTTTAGATATCTTTGATATATTAGGCCCGTCGTGAATATTTTGACTCAACCCGAGTTTACTTATCCAAGTTTACTCTAGCTAGTATCCTTAACCATATGGACCTTAATTGGTTTATTAGGCTAAGCATCCACGAGTCTCATTCCTTGAGATTTTAAATTGTGGAGAACGAGAGATGATAGAGTTAATTATAAGTTTGGTATTCTTTCATTAACTTATGTGAGTTAGTTATGAGCTTTTTCTCCCATCACTTGTTAATAAATATATTTGCAATAAATAAGGTTGTACGATTTGAAAAGTTACTTGGCTTCTAGCACAAGATCGTTTAAAAGTTGCTCGGTATTAATTAGAGTTCATAGCCAAGGCATAACTTATTGAAGCGGGACGCGCATATTGGCTTGTCCAAAAAGGCCCTCACAAGGCATGAGGATTCACTTTTTTTGCTAAAGATCCAAAGATGACGTGAAGATCATTAATCCAAATCAATATGATGGATCAAGACACACGACGAGAAGCAATTACTCCCCTAAAGATCATGGAGAAGTCTATCCAAAAAGACCCTAACAAGGTATGAGGATAAATAGATCCAAGTCCGAAAAGGAGGCGGATCGTTGTATATCAAAAATTCTAAATAAAGAAGAGGATAAATGAAGAAGTCGTGGTCAACATTTGAAGCATCTTTCACTCCTAATGAAGATGTATACCAAAATGAAGAGAAGACCATAATTTCAAGATCGTCTCTCAAGATTTGAAGTTTGAAGTAAAAGCCAAATATCGGTCCGAGAAAGGTCTCAAATCGTGAAACGAGTTATGCCAAGATATGAACTTTTTGAGGTTTCGAGAAGCAGTTTTAAAAGATTTTGTCCTTTAGCTAACTATTGATTAAATCGTCCCACTTTATTTTCGGCCTTAATAAATTATCGAAATAAGTAAAAAATGCATCCTCTTGATCATTCAAGACAAAAATAAAATACAAGAGATACACCGTAGGAATAAGGGAGTCTAAGTGATTAATTAAACCACAAGAGTAAGTGTTAGTTGTACTAACTTGTAATAACAATGATCTCGTTTTTGAGCTTGGTATGGGGAACGTGAAACTTGAGAGTGATTAATATTCATGACACGAAAGCCCTAATCTAAGTATTAGATTTCTTTACGAGTTTCTTCCATCGACTAATTTCCAAGTTAATAAACGATTATAACTTTTGTCTCTTTCTTAAGTTTTATCTTTTCATCATAGTAGTAATAATAGTATATCTTAATAAAGGCCATGATGGGTTAATTATGAGAAAAATGTAACTTATGCTTTAAAATAATGCATTGCATGGGGTTATTGCAATGGTCAAGTGTAGGGGATTTAATAAGTGTGTAAAAACTTATCCTTTTGCCACTAAAATCAAGGAAAAACAAGACCTAATCATGTGTTTTATATCGTAAAAGTCGGAATTACGCGTGGTTTTGTGTTTTTGTGTTTAAATAGGTACAAATGATCAAAAGAAGAGAAAACACGGGATTTCACGATCAAATGTTGAAGAAAAGTCCAGAAAGAGACGAAGACAAAGTCAAATGACCAAAAGTGTGCCCAAGTTCACGAAAACCGGCTATACCGACACGAGTTTGAAGATAATGAACAAGAAAGCCGGAATCGAGCTTATTTTAGTGGATTTAATGATTTACGAAGATTTCGAGCCTTGTGGGACCCAAAATTACTTATTGGGCCCAAAAGCCCAAGGTTTGGATGGTTATTATTTATACTTGGCAAAACAAGTCCACAAAGGCCTAATCCCATAAGCCCATTTGATTAAATGTTATGGCAACGGATAGGTATCACCAATTTGGGCCTAGCCCAATGCTTGTGAAACAAATGAAACGCAAGATTCGGTCAAAACAATTAAACTTCACAGTCAATTTTTCCCAAAATAAATAAATCCTTCCCACTTCACATTTGTTTTTCAAACGGTCAACACCCTTATCCCACTTACCCACAGTCACAATTAAAACCCACCTCACATTTTTTTCCCATCCACACGTGTCCACTTCTTACCATACTCCCACACCCCAACCGACCCCCCCATACACACGAATTTAATTTTACCCTTCCCAGTCAAACTTTTTTAATAAGTTTACCCCACACCCTCATTTATCATTCGATGTAAACAAGAAAAGCACTCCATTACTGTTTTCCTTCTTTTTCTTCTTCCAAAACACACAGCCACCATATTTCTTTTACCCCCAAACCCTAAAATCACAAACCAAAAATTACCCCATAAAAATTAGGGGTTTTATCCTCATCAATTAATTCACATCAAAAGAAATTAAATCCCCAATGTTTTTGGGGTATAGCACTATTGTGGTCCTCATATCTCTCTAACGTGGCCTATTGTGATTGGATGGAGCACATCACTCCCCAAATCATCCAATCACAATAAAACAAGCTGGCAATCTGTGGCTCTAGATGGATTCTCCATCGTTTGATTAGAAGAAAAGAGAGAGAAAGAAGAAAAGAAGAATTGAACGGTGGTGATTGAAGAACTTGGGCTCCAAGTTTAGGGTTTTCTCTATAAAAACCCATTTTCCTGTAATTCATAGATAGCTTTTCCTTTATTTTCCAGTTTTTTAATTAATTAGGAGTAAGGTAATTTAGTATTTAATTTTTGCAAAAATAGATTAGGATTATTGTATTTTTAAATTTCAGTAAATGTAATTTCTCTTTATTAAATTAATGAAAAGTTGGGTTTAATTTTATTTCATCTCTATTTACATTTTCTGCCGAAGTTTCAATTTACTTTTCATCTAAGATCTGTTCTTTCAATTATTACTGTTTGTTGGAAATACGTTTTACGTATTTGTGAAGGATCGGTCGCTCCAACGATAATTATGTAATGGGCTCGTGGTCCACTTAGTAATGTATAGTCCATATAGCCCACATGTAGGGTGGGCTATATATATATACCCCTCCTAGCATGTTAGGAGGGGTGGTGGTTCATTCATTCAACAACATTTCATTAATCTAATTTCACTTTCTCTCTCTACTTTTCTTTTCTCTCCTTTCTCTCTCTATATTCATCTTCATCTTCCTCCTTCCACCATTAAATCAATAGATCTAATCCATCATTTACCAAATCCTTAGAAATCGTAGACCTTCAATTGGTATCAAGAGCTGTGGTTAAATCTTAGGATTTGCTTATTTTTTATCTTTTGATTTAGTGGTAAAAATCCTTTCTTTTCTAATTTTTTATCTTTTGATTTAGTGGTAAAAATCCTTTCTTTTCTAATTTTTTATCAATCTTTTCATCATTCGATAAACTGTTTATCAATTTTTATAAATCTTATCAATTTTCATTTTAAGTTTTTCTATCTATTTTTATTAAACTTATTTTTAAATAATCGAATCTCTCCATCAGCTTTAAATTTTTTTATTTTTAATTATTTTTTTTAGTATCATTTCTGTCAAATTTGGTCCAACTGTCAAAAATCCTCAATCAGTCCAATCAGTGTTTTATGTCTAAATAATCAGTTTTTTATATCATCACAACTTTGTCTAATCAGTTTGCTTATAGTTTTTCTATTTTTCTTTTTTGGTCAAATCAGTCCAAAGTCTCTGGCTTTTATCCCATCAATCTGTCCAAACTAATCCATATCTATATGTTTTTCTTATCAGTTTTTCTAATCTTTCCGAATAAGTTTTCCGAATAGACACAGTTTTCCGAATAGACACAGTTTTCCGAATAGACACAGTTTTCCGAATAGACACAGTTTTCCGAATAGACAAACTTTTCCGAATAGGACTTTTCGAATAGACACAGTTTTCCGAATAGACAAACTTTTCAGAATAGAAAACTTTCCGAATAGGAATTTTTCCGTATAGGATTTTTCCGTATAGGATTTTTCCGTATAGGATTTTTTCCGTATAGGATTTTTTCCGTATAGGATTTTTTCCGTATAGGATTTTTTCCGTATAGGATTTTTTCCGTATAGGATTTTTTTTTTTCCCTATAGGACTTTTTCCGTATAGACTCGACCCCCTTTTTTTCACCCACTCCTCGAAAACCATACTCAAAAACACTCTCGACTCTATACAGACTACCCATCCCTCGACTATCACACCGATCCACAACCTCTCGTCTCACACAAAAAACCACCCAAAACCAACACTCTCGTTCACAGACGACTCCACACCCAAACAACAATACAATCAACTGACTCAAACCTTTCTTTTTGACCAACAGAACCTGACTCGACCAAACCGACTCGAAAACCAAAATCACTCACAAGACTCTCGACTCAAATTCAGACTCAAGACTCAACCTCGACAACCAACTCATCTCACTCGACAGACTCCACTCCACAACAAACAGACACACACTCAACTAATCCTAACACCAGACTCGACCATCGACTCCCTCACCACTCGAACCCAAAAAGACATCATCTTGACTCAAATATCTAAAACATACCCAAGAAAGACTCTACAGATGATTAGGAAGACTCGAGTGTAACCACAAATCAACATCAAAAACCTACCTGAGACCCCTAAATTAGGATCTTGAAGATACAGCAAGAGACGGAGGTGTTCCATATTTGTGTCCAAGAGAGACAAATTCATTTTTGAGAGAGTATAGACGGTTTGATTGGGAGATTGATTGACGGGAGATTGATTTTGGTTGATGTATGATTGAGGAGAGTTTGTTTGGAGGCGGAGTGTTTTGAGTTAGGGTTGTGAGATTAGAGAGATGGAGTATATTATTAATCTGTGTGAGAGAGAGAGATTAAGTTGGGAAGTAAAGATATTGACTGGGCGGATATAACAAGGAAAAAGCAAGTGGGGCGGTGGAATTCTTTTATTGGGCCACGTGTTTCTTTTTGACGGAGAAAACAAGGGGGGCTGGATTTTTGGGACACGTTTTTTTTTTTGGGGAATCTTTATAATACACGAAATCTATTTCTGTTTTTTTTTTAAAAAAAAATAAATAAATAAATAAATAAACGCATCGTTAAATTTTAGTTACATTTATTTTAATTTTAAAAATTTTTGGTTACATTTCTTTTTAAGTCTATTTAAGTTAAGTCCAAATTTTTATCACTTTTAAATTTTCGTTCAATAAATTTTTTAAGTTTTGGTACATCGTATTGAGGCGGGTTTTTTTTGATAGAATCAAATTGGTAAACTATTTTACGGGTTAAAAAGTTTTTGTGGCCGGATTTGAAGACAAAAGTGACGAGTCAACGTGACGGGATTTATTTTTAGCGACTACGGATTTTTGATCGGGTTTGTTTTATCAACATCTGAGCCGAATCGAATTGTAAAAACCCGACAACAACATCATTTTTTATCTTTCCTCGATTATCAATGGATTCTTTGAATTCGACTTTTCAAGAGGGAAAATTGCATATATTGCAAGACGATACAAGAAGCAGCCACAAGAGAATAGAATCAGGAGGAAAACGGGAACCAAGTAGCATGTCAGGTACAGATAATATTCTTCATATGTTGTCTGAAATGAATGCGCTAATTAACAATCCTGCTAATAGTTTTACGACTGCTTCATTAACCAATTCTGTGTCTAGGACTGAAGAGCTTGAAACCATTTTAGCTCAGCAATCCAAAGAGCTTGAGGATGCCAAAATTGAATTTTCAAAGAAAACGGAGAAATATGAAACATATTTTGAAAAACTTGAAAAGTCAAACGTTGTTCTTGAACGAAAATTGGATCAAATAGTTCTAGATTCCAAAGCTGAAAAGGATAATCTTTTGAAACAAATTAAGTTGCTTGAATCTAAGTTGGCATCCCAAGATAACTTGCTCAAAGAGAATGAGACTTTAAAGGCCCAAGTACAGGAAAAGGTTTTTGCTATAGCTGCGTTGAAAAACGAGTTAAGGAAAACTAGAGGATCTAGTGTGGACACTAAGCTTGAAAAACCATCAATCTTGGGGAAACCGCCTACAAATCAGTTCATCAGACAACCGACTGTCAGACAACCTACTGCATTTAGATCCAAGCGACCACAATCCTCGAGACCGCGGTTTGCCTCCCAAGTTGATTTGGTTCATCTTTTTAGACCAGTCACTCCAGCAACTAGGCCCAATGTGATCACTCCAGCTTTAGCAAGACCAAATCATATGATTGCCTCTAGTTTCCCTAAAAATACCAAGACCATGTCTAGAACTAGTTCAAATGACGTTTGCCTTAAATCTGATCTTAGGGAAGCTAAGCAAAAGACACATGTAAGAGATAGGAATTTCAAACCTAGTCAGATGCCTTCTAGTTTACCCAACACTGCTAACCGTAGCATGTCCAATCCTAGGAGCATCAATCAATCATCTAGGGATTCTAGATCTTACTCGGACATTAAATATGCTACTTGTAAAACATGTAGAAAATGTGTCTTTACGGCAAATCATGATTCCTGTATCAAAAAATTGCTTAATGAGGTGAACTCCCGTGCTAGACTTAAGTCCCAGTGGATAGCTAAAATCAAACCCTTTGGTAAAGTTTGGCGCCCCACTGGTAGAACTTTCACTCTTGTAGGAAACGAGTGCCCTTTAACTAGGATAATCTCCGACTCTACTAAGACTGCTAGGGAGGAAATTGAAAAGGATGATACTTCACTTAAGCCTAAACTTAAGATTTTCTATAAAAGGAAACGTTTGCCAGCTAAGATAAGTGAATCATCTACTCAGGTCGCCTCTGACACAAGTAAAGCCAACTGTGAACCCCCATGTGCTTCTATAATTGATATCGCTAACCCACGTCAAAGCATGCAAATTCCTAATGAGATTGCAGGTACCAAAGTTGATGTTCCAAAAGAAGGAAGCGGTCCAATCATTGTGTACCGTTCAACTAAGGACACTCTTAGAGTTTGGTTGCTTAAGAAGCAGATATCAGAGAAACAAATGTCTTAGGGGATTTATGGTTAAGCTGCAAACAAGGACTTACAGTCACATAACAGACTGTAACTCGCTCTCAAAAGACAGGAAAGTTCATCTCGATGATGACTTATCCTTACAACGAGAAATTAATTTTTCTCGGACACGAGCTTATATTAAAACTATTCAAAGGTTTTAAGCTCGTGTATAGGACTTATAGTCATATCACAGACTGTAACTCGCTCATCAAAGAAAGGAAAGTTTATCGCCGATGATAAACTTATCCTAAAAAACGAGAAATTCATTTTTCTCGGGCATGAGCTTACATCAAAAACATTCCAAGTTTTTAAGCTCATGCACTAAGGCTTATAGATAAATGACAGTCTGTAACCCGTTCTTCAAAGGCAGGAAAGTTTATCGCCGATGATAAATTCATCCTAACAACGAGAAATTAAGTTTTCTTGGGCATGAGCTAATATTAAAAACATTCGAAGTTTTTAAGCTCATGCACTATGACTTACAGTTAAATGTCAGACTGTAACTCGAACTTCAAATAAAGGAAAGCTTATCGTTTATGATAACTTATCCTCTTAACGAGAAATTCACCTTTCTCGGTCATGAGCTTGTCTTAAAACATTCGAAGTTTTAAGCTCAGAAAGGAAAGTGTATCTTTTAAATAAGAGAACTTTTCTTCATAACGAGAAATTAACCTTTCTCGGTCATGGGCTTTCCGTTAAAACAGTCAAAGTTTTCAAGCTCATGAAAACGACTTCTAAGTAAATGTCAGCTTAGGACTCGTCCTTCAGATAAAAGGAAAGTTTATCGCCGATGGTAACTTATCCTTAACAACGGGAAGTTTACAACTTCTCGGACTTGAGCTCGTTCTATAAGATATTCAACATCTTAAGCTCAAGAAATTGGTTTTCAAAACTTTGAACACAATTTTTCGAGAATTTCTCAAAAGGTTTTTCTAAATCTTTCAAAATTGTGTGTTCAAAAATGTTTTGATAAAAAGAGCATGTCTTCTGGAATCGATAATATTTACGAACCTAGAAATGTCATTCAATAATGACACGGGGTTGTAAATAAAGTTCGAGCAGAAGTTCAAACTTTTAAAACATGCTCAAAATGGTTTGCTATTATTTCTGATAGTAACCCGCTTTTCACATTGAAGTCAAACATTTCACCGGAAAGCTTTGACTTCAGAATCCGAAGTTATCAACTCCATAATCCAAAGTTCGTTGCAATTGATATCTACATACTCGATGATGCGACTACTCAAACGGTGACTACAGCTCTTTCAATAGAACACGGGTCAACAATTGAGGGGGAGAAATTGTCCAGCATTCAGAATCCTTGATGCTGAGAGTGCCAAGTTCACATATTGGTGTTAAGACAAAGATATCAATCATATACATGGAGTCAAGAGATAACTTCCGAAGTTACGAGGAAGACCAACATTCGTGAACAAGAACCATGTGAACCTTTCATATGATGTTCTCCATCATTCAGGTCCTACCTCGTAAATTTCTAATCTTGTAAATACATTATCATATATGATCTTTGCACGTGATAAATACCTTACACTTGTGTTTCAAAGGTATTTAATTTACGTTTCAAGTACACCCTCATTAATTTGAGGGGGAGCTTGTGTAATTCATGAAGATAATTGGATTTGCATTTTTCTTCCCAAATTTTCTTAAAATGCTATTAAATCAATTGATATTAAAAACATCGATTGGGTTAATATTTTTAATATGGGGGAGAAAATGTGATTTAATATGGGAAATGATTAATCACAAATGGTTTGATTTAACATGCTAGCTCATCCCGACATGTGCGAAATGTTTTCGGATATCGTGGCATATGTTAAGGGGGAGCAAAATGGATTTGCACTTCAAAATGGATTTCATGGTGACATACACTTACCCAAAACATCTCTATTCACGACGGTGAAGATTGTGGTGACATAAGGATGGTAGGATAGGTTAAAGTCCAATGATTTCTCTAGAACCGGAGGAATCTTCCCAAGGACATTCCATAGCTAGAAATAGTAGTCCTTAGGAAAGATGGAGAAAGATTGTGAACGTAGCTGAATGCCGACCAAGTACTTAAGTTAGCACTAGAACAATCACAACAAGGTGCTAGTTATGACGTATTGGTAAGCATTGAAGGGGTTGAAGAATGAAAAAGAATTGTAAAGATAAAGGGTGTAAAGAAAGAAGCCCTCCTTACAACTTAGGCAGAAACCGGGTCAATTCATATGCTATTGAGATCATTTTAATGATTCTTGATATTGAAGATAGACATCATGGACCCAGTGATGCAAGGCACAACCCATCCCAGCTAACTCAGATATCTCTTAAAAGATATTTGTTTTAATCACACGGAGACAACACATTATCTATTGATTTATTCACTCCGAATAAATTGGTATTGAAAAGGTGGCACTCCTCTCCAGCCTCTGATCACTAAAATCCAAAATGCACGATCGAGTCTAGAGCCATTTGAGATCATCAAATATCTCATTAGGACACACTTTCATTATTCCTTGCTTGTTCACACAATGTGAAAAGTAAGAAAGATCTTAAGAGTCCTACGCAAAATCTTCATGATCTTGCCTGAACATCCGAGTAATACGAAAGTATTTACAATGAAGATGGAAATCCTTCTTGAGCGAATATCAAAAAGCTCATGGTAGGTGACTTGTGCGATTCTTTATGAATCAAACTTGTGATAACTGGAACGCAACAGCTGTTTAATTCTTAAATGAATTTAAACACGTTCCAGGCCTCTACGCAATATCTTAATGATCTTGCCAGAACATTCAGAGTAATACTATTAAGTATTTACAGTGACGAATGGAAATCCTTCTAGTGTTAACATCAAACAGCACTTGGTAGGTAACTTGCAAGATTCTATACGAATCAAGCTCGTGACAACTGGAAAGCAACGATGGTGCGGTTCTTAATTGAACTTCACTTGTTCCAGGAACATGAATTGACGGCTTCAAATCATGCGGATAATATTATCCAAATGATTCACTCTTTACGTTCGCAGTCAGCTTTGGACGGTCGAGTAAAGAGAACGGGATTACCCGCGAAATCTTGTCAAGGAGGTTCTTAATTGAAACTACCTGCCACAAGTACGATATTTAATATCGTCCAACGGTCTTCACCGACCGGAGGTAAAATGCTACCGAATTAGAATGAAATGTTCAAGGCCATTTCATCCGTGTATATTGTTTGTTGCTAACTGTCTTATGCAGCGTAACAAGAAGGTGGCATTGCGGTGTACAATCTAGAAGAAGTCGTCACCACATGCTTATACTACATACAATTAGTACTTCAACAAATTCAAGAAAGTCTGAAGGTCAAGTCTTCCGCTGTATCAAACTCTGAAGCTTTCAAGAATTTAAAGGTATAAGTATGTGGAACATGAAGTCACGAAGAGGCAAATTTCACAAGTGATGAATGCACAAGGTCAAGGCAAGGAAACATGCTCAAGACTAAAGTCAAAGATCACATCAAGCATATTCACAAGAACAAGATCGAAGACTCAAGCATAGTATGCTAGGTTTAAGATTTTGTAAAATGGTGTGACCTCCCTTAGGGGGAGATTGTTGGAAATATGTTTTCCCAAAGGAAGTCTCGGTCACATCATTATTAGCATAGATCACGAGCTATAGAATATTTAGAACTTTGTAACTTGGAGCGACCTCCCTTAGGGGGAGATTGTTGGAAATACGTTTTACGTATTTGTGAAGGATCGGTCGCTCCAACGATAATTATGTAATGGGCTCGTGGTCCACTTAGTAATGTATAGTCCATATAGCCCACATGTAGGGTGGGCTATATATATATACCCCTCCTAGCATGTTAGGAGGGGTGGTGGTTCATTCATTCAACAACATTTCATTAATCTAATTTCACTTTCTCTCTCTACTTTTCTTTTCTCTCCTTTCTCTCTCTATATTCATCTTCATCTTCCTCCTTCCACCATTAAATCAATAGATCTAATCCATCATTTACCAAATCCTTAGAAATCGTATACCTTCACTGTTCTTGTTCGAATTATTATTATAAAAAAAAATAAAAAAAAATAAAATAAAAGAGAAATACTGTTCGAGGCATCACTGTTACTGTTATTTGGATGCGTTTGGTTAGAGTGTTGGTCGAGACGAAGATGTCGATGATGTTTCGGTGATTGTTTGTTTCGGTTCACAAGTACGCTCAGCGCGTTACTTCGACCCAACGGTTTCGACATCAGGTTCCTGGTCTCTTTTTAATTTTTATGTTTAAGTTTTTATTTATGTTTAAACTTTGTTTATTTGATTTAATGTTTAAATAGAATCTGTTTTAAATCTGCTTTGTAGTTAAGACTGCTATAGATTTGAGTACTGTTTGAATTTATGTTAGTGCACTGTTTGGATTTTCGATTTTTAGAATCTGTCTTTTTAGTTTTAAGTTGAAATGGTTTACATATTTGCTATTTGATTGCATTTCTATTTTTGGTAAGATTACTTTAGCTGCGTGATTTTAGGTGTTATTAGTCGGTTATCTGATTTCATTTTTTTTGTCTGTATTTTATTTAAATCTGATATTTTAGTTTACTGTCTTTCTACCAAAGCTTGGTTTGGTGTTGCTGATTTAGTCATCAATACACTATTACTGCATAATGTCAACTTTGTATTCTTTTTAAGTCTAAATATATATATATATATATATATATATATATATATATATATATATATATATATATATATATATATATATATATATATATATATATTGCAAAATTCATCTGTCAGGGGACTCGAACCCTTGACCTCGTGCTTAACAGCCAACCAATATAACCAGTTGCTCTAGATACTTATTTGTGTCTCTTCATGCGTTTTTATCTTAATATAGGCTTTTATTTTTGGTCAGTTTTAATTAAATTGTTTAATTACAAGTATTTAGTTTACTCAAATGTTTTTAGTTTTAATTAAAAAGTTTTATTTTCTTTTAATTCACTTTTTTTTATAAATACAAAAAGACAAAAAAATATTTTATTTACTTTCTTTCATTTTGTTTTGTTTATTTAAAAGTCTTTATTTTTAGTTTTTATAAAAGTTTTTAAATTAGTTTTTTAAGTTTTATTTAAAAATTATATTTTTTTTCGGGTCAATTTATTAGTCTAAAATAGTGTAGTTTAAAATTAATTAGTTTAAAATTTAGTTTAAAATTGTTTTTATTTAAAAAAATTTTAGTTTAAAATTAGATTTGTTTTAAAATAGTTTAAATTAAAATTAGTTTCATTTTTAAATTAGATTAAATAAGTTTTTAAATAGCCTTAATTTTAAATAGTTTTTAAATTAGTTTTAAAAATACATAAAAATATTATTTACCAAAAACAAAATATAATCTTACGTTAAATCCGATTTCAATTCGAGTCGATCCGAGGAACGATAAACGAACAAAAATAGGATTACAAAACCTTAGTTTCACTTCCTTCTCTGCATCAAACCACGCACGGTTCTCTGGGGTGAGGTCGGTCCTCTTTTCATCACGTTCATATGCGGGTTGTGCGTCACTTGTGTCTGTGGCTGGTACTGCAGGAACTTGAATCCTTGAGAGTTTATAGGGTCCTTCCAAGATACATTGCCTTAAAGCATCACCGTTAGGTTTTGTGTCAAGGTAACGTATAAAACGGGATTGCCATTGATCGTATAGACCCGACACAAGCATTGGTGGTCTTTCTTTGTTACCTGCCACAATTATGTTGTTGTTCGTCACACGATATTCAGCGGTAGAATCCATCTCAATGTTCTCTGAAATGATGAATCGAATGTGGATCTTAAGTAGTTATTTTGTGATTGTTTGGTTGTTGAAATTCCGAAAATTGCGATTTTTTCTCAGCCCGACAATAAATTCCTCAGTCCGACAAAACCGTAGACCTAAAAAATTTGTAATCACCAAATTTTGAAATCGAGCTAGAAATAGCCTAAAACTATTATGGAAAAAGTTTGATTTTACTTGACCTAAAAAATACTCGTGTAAACTACGTTCTGAGACTAGTCTAGATAGTGGCTAAGTCTAAAAAATACTCGAACAAAAAATTAGATGTCCATCGTAATGTCACCCATCGCACTATGAGATCGCACTCTGATCGTAATCCTTGATCGCAGTTGGACCGTACTTTGATCGTGGTCAGATCGTACTCCTAGATCGCAGTTGGATCGTACTCTGATCGTAGTTTGATCGTACTCACCTATCGTACTCCTAGATCGCACTATGATCACAGTCTTGGATCGTAACAAGTGATCGTACTCATGGATCGTACTCACTTGATCGTACTCTTCGATTGTACTGGGTGATAGTACTCACAGATCGTAGTGAGTGATCGCAGTAAGATCGTAGTATTAGATCGTGACTATGGATCGCAAGTAGAAACCCCCAGGGTTTATGCAATCACAAAATCAGATCGTACTCCAAAAATTAAGCCGAGACTTAAGAGCAACAAGAAAGAATGGATTTTTACCTTGGATTTCGTGATTTAATTCAAAAAAAAATAACCAAAAACTTACCACACGTATGAAAGATGAGAGATGAAAGGAGTATGATTTAGAGCACGAAAAATACAAGAAAAAACTTGAATCCGAGTAGATTTTATGGTAAAATCACACGAATTAAGTAGTAAAGCAACAACGAATCACAAAACTACCCCATGGCGATTGATACCAAATGTTGTCCTTAATATATGATGATGTATAGCACACGAATTAAAGAAAGAAAGGAAGATATGAGATGAATTTTAGAGAGAGAAAGTAGTAAGAGAAAGTAGAGAGAAAAAGGTTGGTGAAACTTTTGGAATATTAGATTAGGAGAAAAATGAAATGACCAACACCCTTCCTAACATGCTAGGAAGGGTTTATATAGCCTTTGCTTACATGTAGCTTAATGGGCTATATGATCATGGGCCGGGCTTTCCTTTTGGGCTTTGGTTACTTATTAATGAACCTTAGCTTAAAGTTAAGCCCGTAATAACACGACTAATATACTACCTATTACAACGTTCTAAAATATGATACATAATAAACATATGACCGAGCATTCTTGTTTGGCTCAATATTTTGAGGCTAACAGCATGCTAGAAAGATCACCTTACGTTTCAACGACGAGGAACTTGTTATAAACGCAACTCAAAATTCTCAACTTTCTCATGTTTATTCCGTTGCTACCATAAACCTCGTTGATATGATCGACGTTGTTTGCGAGGAATTTTCACAAGAAGTTCTAGATTTTGGTGATGTTGAAAATAGTGGCAATCCCACTATGTTGGATCCAATCCTTGATAATTCGACACCAACCTTCACTCCATTTGAAGGCGGTGGTTTTACGTTGGAAGAATTCGATGTTCCACGTACTTGTAACGAAGACCTCGACAACGATGAGGACTTCTCGATTATCAAGGATTTTCTTAACGATTTCCCATTTCCTCCACCCGAGGAGGTTATGAGTGTCGAGCCCAAATCTTCACTTGAGGAACCACCCATCCTCGAGTTGAAATATTTACCTCCTCATCTCGAATATGTCTATTTGGAGGAGGACGACAAGTTGCCGGTTATTATTGCGAAGGAACTTTCGAATGATGAAAAAACCGCACTTGTCGATGTTCTAAAAGACCACAAGAGGGCAATTGCGTGGAAGTTATCCGACATTAAGGGAATCGATCCCAAGTTTTGTACCCACAAAATCTTAATGGAGGAGGATTACAAGCCCGCAATCCAAAGTCAAAGAAGGGTGAACCCCAAAATTCACGACGTCATCAAAAAGGAGGTCCTTAAACTCCTTGACGCGGGAATGATTTACCCCATTTCCGATAGCCCTTGGGTGAGTCCTATTCATTGTGTCCCAAAAAAGGGAGGGATGGCCGTTGTGCCAAACGATGCCAACGAGTTGATTCCCACTAGACTCGTGACCGGATGGAGAGTGTGCATTAACTATCGAAAGTTGAATGAAGCCACTCGAAAAGACCATTTTCCCTTGCCCTTCATGGACCAAATGTTGGAGCGTCTTGCGGGAAACGATTTTTATTGCTTTTTAGATGGTTTTTCCGGTTACTTCCAAATTCCCATCGATCCTCGTGATCAAGAAAAAACTACGTTTACGTGTCCATATGGAACGTTTGCCTATCGTAGAATGTTATTCGGACTTTGCAATGCACCGGGAACCTTTCAAAGGTGCATGATGGCTATTTTTCATGATATGATCGAGAAGAAGATGGAAGTCTTCATGGATGACTTTTCCGTGTTTGGTAATTCGTTCACTTCATGTTTGTCGAACCTTGAGAGAATGTTAAAACGTTGTGAGGAAACCAACCTTGTGCTTAATTGGGAAAAGTGCCATTTTATGGTCAAGAGTGGAATCGTCTTAGGGCACAAGGTCTCGAAAGCGGGGATTGAGGTAGATCAAGCTAAGGTAGACGTCATCGCCAAATTACCTCATCCCAAAACCGTTAAGGGAGTTAGGAGTTTCTTAGG
Source organism: Glebionis coronaria (assembly GCA_025667525.1). Lineage (NCBI taxonomy): Eukaryota > Viridiplantae > Streptophyta > Magnoliopsida > Asterales > Asteraceae > Glebionis > Glebionis coronaria. The sequence goes on from CM046875.1 coordinate 381,419,181, forward strand.
CCACGCGGGCTTTTATCGTCGATTCATCAAGGATTTTTCAAAGATCTCTCGACCCATTACACATCTTCTTGAAAAAGAGGCACGTTTTATCTTTGACGAATATTGTGTACGAGCCTTTGAAATCCTTAAGAGGAAACTTACCGAAGCTCCCATTCTTGTTGCTCCCAATTGGAACCTCCTCTTTGAGCTTATGTGTGATGCTAGTGATTACGCTATAGGGGCCGTTTTGGGGCAACGTCATGATAAGCACTTCTTGCCTATTCACTATGCTAGCAAGACGATGACCGAGGCTCAACTAAAATACACTACAACGGAGAAGGAGTTCCTTGCCGTGGTGTATGCATTTGAGAAGTTCCGACCTTACCTCGTCTTAGCCAAATGCATAGTGTATACGGACCATTCGGCTATCAAGTATCTCATGGCAAAGCAAGATGCTAAGCCTAGATTACTTCGTTGGATTCTCCTCCTTCAAGAATTTGATCACAAAATCGTTGACAAAAAAGGAGCCGAGAATCTAGCGGCCGATCATCTTTCTCATTTGGAAGATCCTCACCAAAGTGTTTACGAGCCCAAGGAAATCACCGAAACATTTCCGCTCGAGACACTTGGTGTAGTGAATTCTAAGCTTGATTCTACCACCCCATGGTTTGCGGACATCGTAAATTACCATGCGGGTAACTTCATCATCAAGGGTATGACGACTCAAGAAAAACGAAAATTCTTTCGTGACGTCAAGTTCTACTTTTGGAACGACCCTTACTTGTTTCGAACTTGTGCGGATCAAATCATCCGACGTTGTGTATTTGGCACCGAAGCTTCTAACATCCTTAGAGCTTGCCATGAGGGACCCACGGGTGGTCACCACGGTGCTAATCTCACGGCTAAAAAGGTGTTTGATGCCGGCTTCTTTTGGCCTACTATTTACCGAGATGCACAAGATCTTGTGAAGTCGTGTGATGCATTCCAACGACAAGGAAAAGCCTCACAAAAAGATGAAATGCCACAAAATATCATCCAAGTGTGTGAATCTTTGACGTTTGGGGTATAGACTTTATGGGGCCGTTCCCATCATCTCGTGGTAATAAGTACATCCTTGTTGCGGTTGACTACCTATCTAAGTGGGTGGAGGCCAAAGCCTTGCCCACCAATGATGCTCGTGTGGTAGTCAAGTTCTTGAAAAGCTTGTTTTCTCGGTTTGGAACCCCTCGTGCGATCATAAGCGATCGTGGAACCCATTTTTAACGACCAATTCGAAAGGGTCCTAAGGAAATATGGGGTTACACATCGGCTTTCTACGGATTATCACCCACAAACAAGTGGGCAAGTCGAGGTTTCAAACCAAGCGTTGAAGAGGATCTTGGAGAGATCCGTTGGGGAAAACCGACAATCTTGGCCGGATAAGTTAGACGATGCTTTATGGGCCTTTAGGACCGCTCATAAGACACCCATTGGGTGCACTCCGTATAAGCTTGTGTATGGAAAGAATTGTCATTTGCCTATCGAATTAGAACACAAGGCTTATTGGGCCCTAAAGCATTGTAATGATGATATGGAGACCGCGGGAAAACACCAGAAAATGCAATTGAATGAATTAGATGAATTGAGGGACATTGCTTATGAAAATTCATTGATTTACAAAGATAAAACTAAAAAGTTGCATGATTCTAAAATTAAAACCGGGTTTTTAACATTGGGGATCAAGTTTTTCTTTTTAATTCTCGATTGAAAATCTTTTCCGGTAAGTTGAAATCCCGTTAGTCCGGTCCATTCACCGTGACTCAAGTATTTCCGTATGGGACCATCGAGCTAGCTCAAGATGATGGTCCTAACTTCAAGGTGAATGGACATAGGTTGAAGCACTACTTTGGCGGGGAAGTTCCATCCTTGAACTACCTCGACCAAGTCACCTTCCCCAATGATAATCAGTATTGAGGGGATCGATTCGATCTCATGACTCGTTAATCAAAAACGAGGTGCCTCGTGGGGGAGTCCCATGCTTATCCTATGTATATATTATCGCTTTCTAATGTAGTTAACGTGTGGGGATTTGTGCCCTTCCAACCTTTGTTCCGTGGTTGTTTGTGAATTGTAGACTTTAGATGATCATGATCTTCACGATTGGAGCCTCTCGTGTTCGTTTTATGGGAGCACTCGATCGTTTGCTTCGAAGACTTTCTCAATATCCATGATATATCCTTTGATGTTTTAACCTTAGGTTATTAGCACACTTCATAAACGGCTATTAATTTATTGGTTACACCCTTTCCATGCTAGATTAGGCATTCGACTACGTCTCTAGTATGGGGGTGTTTGCACCCCTAGACTCGAAACATTGAGGAAAATGTTTAACTTTAGTATGGGGGGTGAATAGATACTTGCATTGCCAAACTTCACGCTTTCCAAAGTTTATCTTTTTGTTTATCGTTTTGTTGCAAAATAAGGCAAAAATGGCCAAATTTTAAAAATTTTCTCATGTTTTATAAGTGTTTGAAGACATGAATGTAGGTTTTCCGATGGCGAGAATAAGAGTAATTTTTGACTCGACCATGCGTGTTGAGCACTTAGCTTTGATTCCTTAACTACACATTAGGCTAAGTCTCTTAAATGAGGACGAGAAATGATAGAGTTAATTATAAGTTACTATGCTAAACGTAGAGTACTCGTATTCTTTCAAAAACTCATGTGTTCTCGTTATTTGCTTATTCTCCCTTCGCATGTAAATAGTTTTTGCTTAATAAATATTGACTTAGCGGTTTAGTTAGGATTGTTGGGTTTCTAGTCTTTTCTAGTAGCTTCCGTGTAATTAAATTGGGAAGACATTAAGGTATCGCCAGCGTCACGGTTTTGAAGTATTGGCACCCGAATAATCAAAAGCTTCACCCAATAATAAGATTTCAAGTGCTCACCTAAATCAAGCAAACAATTTGAAGCCCCACAAGGCCGAAAAATCTATGCAAAATTGAAAGTGAATCAAGCCTTAATCTTCGAAGCTTTAAAGATCCAAAATTCGCCTTAGCGTGAGGATATACGTCTTTGGCTAATAAAACTACCGATGAGGTGGATAATAAAAGGCAAGGCAAGACCGAAGTCATAATAAAAGCTTCATGGCGAAGTTGAATAAAAGATGGAGGTAAACCAAAGATAATAAGGCCCTTCCATTAGGGGGCGTATAAAAGTCTTGGTAATAAGTCTCATGTTCAAAACCGTTATAAAACCGTGTTTATCGATTCTTCTTGTCAACTTAATTTTTTGACATCGTTGCCTATTAGGAGGGGTTATTGATATTATGATCTTGATTACACCGTTAGGACTCTATTTTTAGACCTAAATCTCTTTATCGCATAAGTCAAACAATGTATCCTCGTGAAATATTCAAGACAAAATAAAATATAAGAGATACAACTTAGGAATAAAGGGAGGATAAGTACGTGATTAGGGCATATGAGTAGTGTTAGCATTACTAACTTATAATGACAATGATCTCGTTGCACGCTTGGCATGGAATTGGGGTGAAAATCGAGGACGATGAAATTATTTCTAACGAAGCATTCACGTGTTCTTATTCTATGAACCTAAACGTCCCATTTTGCGATGAAAATCATACATTATGTCTAAAACATAAAGTAGTAGTGATAGTAGTAGTGTAGCTAGTTTATCGTTCAATAAAGTGAATAAAAATGAATTTTGGAGATGCTACGATACTTTATTCTAGCATTGCGTGAGGGCACGGTAATGGTTTAGTATGGGGGAGTGATGAGACTGCTTTTATACATAGTCTCATCGTCCAAAACGGACTTAAAATGTATTAAATATCATGAAAAATTCCAAATATATGCTTGTGTTTGTTGCTTGTGTATTTTAGGTACGGATATTGAGAAAATGACAAAAGATAACAAGAATCATGCAAAAACGAACACGGGAAACGAAGCCGCACAATGAACCAAGCCCTAATGAAGAATTTTCCAAAGAAAACCCTTGAAGATTTGAAGAATTATGAAGAAGGGTCCTCCAATATGGAAGAATTGACACTTTATACCCTTGTATCTTCATAATTACAAGTTTGGTCCCTAAAGTTTGTCAATATTACAAAAAGGACCCTTAACTATGAAGAGTTGGCAAATTTAGTCCTTCAACTAAACTAAATTGTCAATATTGGTCCTCCAAGAAGTCAACAAACAAGTCAAAACCTTGAAGAATGAATACATGACAAGTTAAGCCCTTGAAGATTTAAGAAATTGCATTTAAAGTCCTTGTGATAAACTTTGAAAAGTCTTTGTGCCATTTTTGACAACTCAGCCAAAGTTGTTTACAAAGGAAAAAGGATATTTGGCTGTTTTATACAAATTGAAGAAGCTAAGGGAGTAGAGGGGCTATTTTGGCTAGACAACCAAACTACCAGCCTCCAACCAACAGCCTACACGTCATCATTGACCACCCCTCCACCAATCAAACTCCTCTCCTTGTCCACCTCAACTTTCCACCCACATTTTATATAACAGATTATTTATTAATCTGTTTAAACCAAAAAAAAACGTGGGAAACAAAAATATTAACACTAATCCAGATTAAAGTTTACCCTGTTTAACCCCCAATCCCTCATAAACCCTAATCCAATTACATCCCAAATCAAAGGGCTATGGACTGATTATTTCCAGATCAGTGATTCAGGTCACTCTCATTCAAACCCCACACTCAAAACACATTCACATGCTCACTAGGCCCCACCCCGTTGGTCCCCTGCACCCACAAGAACAAGAAGACAAGAACCAACAGTGCATCTACGAACCAAGTTCAATTCCTTGTTCCCAAAGCATCATTGGACGGATAAGATACACTCATAACAGCTCATCAATCCTGGCACATCACATGGGTTCACTTTGACCCTTTTGATTTTCAAACGTGAAGGGCATAACTGGAAGATCATACATTTGGGGTTTATTTTATTTGCTTTTCTAGAATATTCATTGTGACCCTATATAAAGGGCATATAGGACTTAGTTTATAGCTGTTCTTTGTTCTTTCTCTGGTTGTCACAACCTTGTAAAACCTGTTTTTTTTTGGAATGAAAAAAGGGTTAAGTGTTTGTTGATGAGAAGCAAAGAGCCAATTTACATTTCTTGTTTAAAGTTTCATTAAGTCTGTGTGACATTTTATTTTGGTTTGAAACAAAAGAGGTTTTTAGTTCATTTTCTTTTGAGAAAGAGAAAAAAGTTAAGATTTCATGTTCTGTTCTTGTTTGTTTGGAGACTAAAGTGAAACATGTTCTTAAGTTATTCGTCCAAGTGCTTTAAACTGATCATATGAGCATGATATTCTTGTTGAATATCAAGCTCAAGTGAGGTTTGAAGGGTTTGTTGATTTAGTTAATACTAGAAATTTTCAGAAAATCCGAAAAAATCAGTTTTTTCTTTGTGTCAAATAAGCCATAAACAACTTAACTGATAAGCTGGCTTATTAGCTTATTTGACTTGTGAACATGTCATTCTTTTTGGTTTGCTTTCTTTCTTGGCAGGTACATCAAACTCAACCATTTTGAAGATATATTGGGGTGGTTTGACTGCAGTAGTCACCACCTAGCATCTCCTACTTTCAACAACCTTGTTCCACAAGCCAATAGCCCAGCTATAAGCTGATGGGAGATGGCTTTGCTGCCATAGTGGGGCCTGGATGTGGGTCCCATAAGGTATAAACCTTGAACCCTCCTAACCTGATAATTTGTTGCTTGTTGATTTGTGGGAAATTGTTGCTAGTAGCTAGTTTAAGGGTTGTATCCTGTTTGTTTAATGCTTATATGAATGATAGGGTAGCTTAGAATTATTTCCAAGTATTATTGCTACAAATCTGTTGGTTAATTTTCAATTTCAGTATATAAAGGGGTGTTTGGATTCAGGTTTTACATTCAGTTTGTGTGATGAATTTGAATTGAAAGCTGTTTAAAGTCACCCATTTGAGTGGTTTTGTGTGAATTCAGTTCATTGTGTTAGATTTGGTACCATCTGGTAGGTTTTGCATGAACAAATTTTGATAAAAATTGCCTAAAAATCAGTAATCTATTTTATGCCAGTTTTATTGCAATATAGACTTTGAAATCTTGGAAATTGTTAGTTGAACTGTCATTCTAGGGTTTTATATAGCTTGCATGTTATTTGGTTGGATTATGTGCTAGATTTGAAGCTGTAAAATTCACTTTTGTGCCATTTAGTTCAGTTACTGTTCATCAGATAGGGCTTAGCTTAATCAGTCACTTGAATGTGCCATTTTTGTGTGATTTTTGCTTTGTGAGTGTGTGTTTTTCTGTTCTTATTGACTCCCTACACTCCATTGAGCGTAGGGGTGCCATTGTATCCAAGTAATATCACCATACAAGCTCACTCTAAGATTTCCTAAGCTCAAAACCCACCTGACCTCTAAATTTGCACTAACAGTGGGAACCAAGTTCCCCCTGCTTATGCATTAGTTACTACTGCTCAACAAAAGGACAAAAGTCCTTGAAGAGTCACCATCAGTAACTTAGGTTTTTGTCTTTAGTGGGTGAAAATAGGAATTAGGGTTTCATTTTAATTGCATTATTTTTCTAATTTAACTTTTGATTTTTCAGTTTAAATAAATCTTCAGTTACTGTTCATCTAGAATTTTTTAGATTAAATTGCTATTTTTAATTACTTTTAATATTTCTGATTTTGTCTTTTAGTGGTAAAATTAAATATTTTTCAGCTTTAAAATTTTTCTTATATTTAGAAAAATAGTTTAAGATTTTTAGTAAGAAATTATTTCACTGTTCACTTTTTAATTATTTTTTTTAGAATTAAATTTAGATTTATTAGGGTTTAATTTCAAACTGTTTTGTCTTTTAGTGCAAAATTTTATATTTTTCAAACTTTTTCATTTTTCTACTGTTCTTTAGAGTAATTAAGGATTTTTAAAATTGTGAAATTATTTTTGGTATTATTTTATTATTTTTTATGATTATTTTAGTTTAAAAATAGTTTTTAGTGTTTTAAAAATATAAAAATAGTTTTGAACATTTAGGAAAAATACTTTTTAGACTTTAAATAGTATAAGTGAGTTATTAGTTCAATAAAATAATATTTTGGACATTTTGTTAATTATATTTAATTTTAGGGCTTTAATTAGCATTTAAAATTGAATATTTAATTAATAAAAGGTTTTAAAATATTTTTGTTGAATTTTTATTCCTATTTATATTATTTTAGACTTAGTTTTAACTTTTAATTAATTTTTAGGTTAAAATTTTTAATTTGGTGCTTTTTACGGTTTTACGTGATCGACCTTTTCGTCTTATTGTAATTCGTCATCGTAACCGTCATTCTCTTCTAATCTCATTTCTATTTTTCTTTCTTAAAAGTATAATCACAAATTAATCCAAGGCATTACACACATAACACACTAGCCTCCTTGAGAACGAACTCATTTTAGGGTCATTTACACACGGTTTTCCTAAATCGTCGTGCTTACCCTTTTTGCTCTCTTTTCCTAAAGAGTAGTAAAATCACTACATCAACCGCAATGCCACCTTCTTGTTACGTTGCATAAGACAGTTAGCAACAAACCATATACACGGATGAAATGGCCTTGAACATTTCATTCTAATTCAGTAGCATTTTACCTCCGGTCGGTGAAGACCGTTGCACGATATTAAATATCGTACTTGTGACAGGTAGTTTCAATTAAGAACCTCCTTGACAAGATTTCGCGGGTAAACCCGTTCTCTTTATTCGACCGTCCAAAGCTGACTGCGAACATAAAGAGTGAATCATTTAGATAATATTATCCGCATGATTTGAAGCCGTCAATTCATGTTCCTGGAACAAGTGAAGTTTAATTAAGAACCGCACCATCGTTGCTTTCCAGTTGTCACGAGCTTGATTCATATAGAATCTTGCAAGTTACCTACCAAGTGCTGTTTGATGTTAACACTTGAAGGATTTCTATTCGTCACTGTAAATACTTAATAGTATTACTCTGAATGTTCTGGCAAGATCACTAAGATTTTACGTAGAGGCCTGGAACGTGTTTAAATTCATTTAAGAGTTTAAACCACTGTTGCTTTCCAGTTATCACAAGTTTGATTCATAAAGAATCGCACAAGCACCTACCATGAGCTTTTTGATGTTCGCTCAAGAAGGATTTCCATCTTCATTGTAAATACTCTCGTATTACTCGGATGTTCAGGCAAGATCATAAAGATTTTGCGTAGGACTTTTAATATCTTTCTTACCTGTCACAGTGTGTGAAGAAGCAAGGGATTATGAAAGTGTGTCCTAATGAGATATTTGATGATCTCGAATGGCTCTAGACTCGATCGTGCATTTTGGATTTTAGTGATCGGAGGCGGGAGAGGAGTGCCACCTTTTCAATACCAATTTATTCGGAGTGAATAAATCAATAGATAATGTGTTGTCTCCGTGTGATTAAAACAAATATCTTTTAAGAGATATCCGAGTTAGCTGGGATGGGTTGTGCCTTGCATCACTAGGTCCATGATGTCTATCTTCAATATCGAGAATCATAAATGATCTCAATAGCATATGAATTGACCCGGTTTCTGCCTAAGGTTGTAAGGAGGGCTACTTTCTTTACACCCTTTATCTTTACATTTCTTTTTCATTCTTCAACCCCTTCAGTACTTACCAATACATCATCACTAGCACCTTGTTGTGATTGTTCCAGTGCTAACTTAAGTACTTGGTCAGCATTCAGCTACGTTCACAGTCTTTCTCCATTTTTCCTAAGGACTTCTATTTCTAGCTATGGAATGTCCTTGGGAAGATTCCTCCGGTTCTAGAGGAATCATTGGACTTTAACATATCCTACCATCCTTATGTCACCACAATCGTCACCGTCGTGAATTAAGATGTTGTGGGTAAGTATACGTCACCATGAAATCCATTTTGATATCCAAATCCATTTTGCTCCCCCTTAAGATATGCCACGATATTCGAAAAACATTTTGCACATGTCGGGATGAGCTAGCACATTAAGTCAAACCATTGAGTCATATTAAATCACATTTTCTCCCCCATATTAAAAATATTAACCCAATCGATGTTTTTAATATCAACTGATTTAATGATGTTTTAAGAAAAAAATTGGGAAGAAAAATGCAAATCCGATTAAATCCATTTATCTTCATGAATTTAACAAGCTCCACCTCAAATTAATGAGGGTGTACTTGAAACATAAATTAAATACCTTTTAAACACAAGTGTAAGGTATTTATCACGTGCAAAGATCATATATGATAATGTATTCACAAGATTAGCAATATACGAGGTTGGACCTGAATAATGGAGAACATCATATGATAGAAGCACATGGTTCTTGTTCACGAATGTTGGTCGCCTCGTCATGTCTGAAGTTATCTCTTGAATCCATGTGTATGATTGATATCGTTGTCTTGACACCAATATGTGAATTTGGCACTCTCGGCACCAATGATTCTGAATGCTGGACAATTGCTCCCCCTCAATTGTTGACCCGTATTATATTGAAAGAGCTGTAGTCGCCGTTTGAGTAGTCACATCGTCGAGTATGTAGATATAAATTGTAAATTGATACGGTTGGTGGAGATGATAACTTCGGATTCTGAAGTCAAAGCTTTCCGGTGAAATGCTTGACTTCAATGAGAAAAGCGGATTACTATCGAAAATAATAGCAAACCATATGGAGCATGTTTTAAATCTTTTAAACTTCTGCTCGAACTTTATTTACAACCCCGTGTCATTATTGAATGACATTTCTAGCATCGTAAATATTATCGATTCCAGAAGACATGCTCTTTTTATCAAAACTTTTTTTGAACACTCAATTTTGAAAGATTTAGAAAACCTTTTTGAGAAATTCTCGAAAAATTGTGTTCAACATTTTGAAAACCAATTACTTGAGCTTAAGATGTTGAATATCTTACAAAACGAGCTCAAGTCCGAGAAGTTGTAAACTTCCCGTTGTTAAGGATAAGTTTATCATCGGTGATAAACTTTCCTTTTAACTGAAGAACGAGTCCTAAGCTGACATTTACTTAGAAGTCGTTTTCATGAGCTTGAGAACTTTGACTGTTTTAACGGAAAGCTCATGACCGAGAAAGGTTAATTTCTCGTTATGAGGAAAACTTCTCTTATTTAAAAGATACACTTTCCTTTCTGAGCTTAAAACTTCGAATGTTTTAATACAAGCTCATGACCGAGAAAGGTTAATTTCTCGTTATGAGGATAAGTTATCATAAAAAGATAAACTTTCCTTTATTTTAAGTTCGAGTTACAGTCTGACATTTAACTGTAAGTCATTGTGCATGAGCTTAAAAACTTTGAATGTTTTCGATATAAGCTCATGCCCGAGAAAAATTAATTTCTCGTTGTAAGGATAAGTTTATCATCGGCGATAAACTTTTCTGCCTTTGAAGAACGGGGCATAAACTGTAATGTGATTATACGCCATTTACACGAGCTTAAAACTTTTGAATGGTTTTAATGTAAGCTCGTGTCCGAGAAAATTTAATTTCTCGTTAATGAGGATAAGTTTATCATCGACGATAAACTTTCCTGTATTCGACGAACGGGTCATCATCTGATATTTAATGATGAACCATATACACGAGCTTAAAACCTTTGAATGGTTTTAGGATAAGCTCGTGTCCAAGAAAACTTAATTTCTCGTTAAGAGGGTAAGTTATCGTTGCGTAGATAAACTTCCCTGTCTCTGAAGTCCGGGTCATCGTCTGTCATTTAACAAGGAGCCAATATGCATGAGCTTAAAAAAACTTGGAATGTTTTTGATATAAGCTCATGCCCGAGAAAAATGAATTTCTCGTTGTTAGGATAAGTTTATCATCGGCGATAAACTTTCCTTTCTTTGATGACCGAGTTATAGTCTGTGATGTGACTATAAGTACTCTTCGTAAGCTTAACCATGAATCCCCTGAGACACTTGTTTCTCCGATATCTGCTTCTTCAGCAACCAAACTCTAAGAGTGTCCTTAGTTGAACGGTATACAACGATTGGACCGCTTCGTTCTTTTGGAACATCAACTGTGGTACCTAAATTCTCATTAGGAATTTGCATGCTTTGATATGGGTTAGCGATATCTATCTTAGAAGCAAGTGGGGGTTCACAGTTGTCATTACTTGTGCAAGAGGTGACCTGAGGAGATGAATCACTTGTCTTAGTTGGCAAACGTTTCCTTTTATAGAAAACCTTAAGTTCAGGCTTAAATGATGCATCATCCTTTGCAATTTCCTCCCTAGTAGTCTTAGTAGAATCAGAGACAATCCTAGTTAAAGGGCACTCGTTTCCTACAAGAGGGAAAGTTCTACCAGTGGGGCACCACATTTTACCAATGGGTTTGATTTTAGCGACCCACTGGGATTTAAGTCTAGCACGGGAGTTCACCTCATTAAGTAGTTTCTTGATACAAGAATCATGATTTGCCGTAAAGACACATTTTCTACATGTTTTACAAGTAGCATATTTAATGTCCGAGTAAGATCTAGAATCCCTAGATGATTGATTGATGCTCCTAGGATCGGACATGCTACGGTTAGCAGTGTTGGGTAAACTAGAAGGCATCTGACTAGGTTTGAAATTCCTATCTCTTACTTGTGTCTTTTGAATAGCTTCCGTGTGACAAAATCATGGCGCACATCATTTGAACTAGTTCTAGACGTGTTCTTTGAACTATTCTTAGAGAAACTAGAGGCAATCATGTGATTAGGTCTAGCTAAAGCTGATTTAGTCATATTAGGCCTAGTTGGTGGAGTGACTGTTCTAGAAATATGAACCGTATCAACTTGGGAGGCAAACCGCGGTCTCGAGGATTGTGATCGCTCGGATCTAAATGCAGTAGGTTGTCTGACGAACTGATTTGTAGGCAGTTTCCCCAAGATTGATGGTTTTTCAAGCTTAGTGTCCACACTAGGTCCTCTAGTTTTCCTTAACTCGTTTTTCAACGCAGCTATAGCGAAAACCTTTTCCTGAACTTGGGCTTTTAACGTTTCATTTTCTTTGAGCAATCTATCTTGGGATGCCAATTTAGACTCTAGTAACTGAATTTGTTTCAAAAGATTATCCTTTTCAGCTTTCGAATCTAAAACTTTTTGATCCAATTTTCTTTCAAGAACAACGTTTGACTTTTCAAGTTTTTCAAAGTATGTTTCAAATTTGTCTGTTTTCTTAGAAAATTCAAGTTTGGCATCCTCAAGATCTTTTGATTGTTGAGCTACAATCGTTTTGAGCTCTCTAATCTTGGAATCAGAAGCAGTCAATGAAGCAGTTATAAGACAATTATCATGATGTTTAACATTTTGAACACTTTCTCCCCCATTATGACTCACATCAGATGAATCAGAAGTGGTATTTCTATCACTCTTTTCCATCCCATGTTTGTCATAATTAGGTTCAGAATGCTCAATATGCGGCATGTCATCAGCATATACATCATAAACAACATTACATTGTACCATGTTTGCCGGCTCTTCGTCATAAACGGGTAAGGCGTCATCAAGAGAGATCTCGTGAACATTCCCTGACGTGCCACTGGTATCATGTTGTTCTCCTGATTCCATGCTCTTGCCATCGTTATGCTCCAGGTTGTCAACCGTATGACCATTCTCCTCTTGTATCTGCGTCATTGATTCTTGTACTCCATTATCATACGCTTGCTGAAGTCGTGATCTTTGATAAATCGAAGATGAGACCGATGTCATGAGTTTCAATATTGTATCACGGAAAACTCGAAGCTCGGTATGTGTATCTCGAAGAAATGACTGGCAAATCACTGAACTTTCAGACTTGATGATATTGAATTGGAGAAAAGGCGTGAGTTGGGTCACAAGAGTCTTAAATGCAAGTGCCGATGCAGAGTGATTAAAGTTGTCATGGTTGAGTTGCTCGGCGAGTTGGGTCAAAGAGGTGAATATTGAGTCGATGAATATATGACGATCTTGACCAAAGATTGTCACAAATTCGCTCCCTCCTTGAATCCATGAAAGAGTGACAAGATGAGACTGAAGCATTCGAAATGAAGTAATGCCATTATCAATAACTGTGTCTTGCATTTTATGCGTGTTTCCCTCGTTCGATGTCGACTTCAACAAATCCATTGAATTTTTTGTGGTTGTTTTCGTGATTTTGTAGTTCGTGAATAACATTAAAAACAGAAAGTCACGGAATATGACAAAGCCACCGAAAAATCCGTGAGTTTCTTTGCGGCTCAAACGTTGATAAAACAAACCCGATCAAAAATCCGTCAGCAAAATAAACCTTGGCAATTTATCACGTTGTCACGTCACTTTTTGTCACGACACTTTGTCCCGACTATAAATTAATATCATAACATTTTTCAAAAATAAAATTTGAATAAAAATAAAAATAACAATTGGTTATCAAAATAAAAAAATTAATATCCAAAATAAAAATAAAAATTAATATCCAAAATATCAATTTTTCCAAAATAAAAATAAAATAAAGAGAATGTGAATAAAATTGGATACAAATTTTAGAAAGTCTATAAAATAAAACGAAAAAACAATCCTAATTTTCTATCCTATTTACATAAACAGTTCATGTTTATGCTTCGTTAATAAGAAAAAGAAGCGACATGTGGCTGTGCATAGTAACGTGAACGATTTTCCTTCCCAAGATAACAAAACCTACGTGGCTATGAGGAGTAAATATAAATGTGGAGTAGTCAAAGAGATTTAAATAATATATCCCTGCTTTCTTTGAAACCTCCGCCCCAATTATTTAACCCAAGCCCTTGTTATCTCCGTCCCATTGTCTTTTCTCTCTCCCCTAATATCTCTCAGTTACCCAAAAAAATCTCTACTCCCTTTATCTCTTTTGTTTCCTCTCTCAAACAAAAAATCAAACTGCTCCTATCTCCACTTCTGTAATCACACAAAAACCCAGCCACCAAATTAATTTTCTACGGTTGTAGTATTCATGAAACCCACGAATCCATAAGATGTTCAAAAACAATCTTGATAGGACAGAATGAAGACAAACAAATCAACCCTTTTGAGCTCCTTTTGACCGAGTACCAGACGTGAAGAGGTCTTCAAGATCCGTAGATTGGGTCTCGGGTAAGTTTAGTTAAGAATTGATTGTTGCATGTCGGTTTGTGTGATGAGTTTAAATCGAAATACAGATTGAGTCTAACATTCTTGTTATACTCGAGTCTAGGATGTTTCGAATATTAAAAAACGGTTGAAAACCCAACACTGATCAATGAAGATTATTTAGATCGTGTTTAGATCTTATTAAAGATCTTGATAAAGATATCCGAAACACGAACTAAGAAACTGAGATGAATTTGTGATGATGATTTAATTGTTTGAGTCGAAGTTGAGTTTTGATAAATTTGTTGTCTTAGTTTGATGAGGGTGTACGAGTGGTGTTTGGAGTTGAGTGATGTGAGATGGAGTTGTGTGTTTGATGAGAGTCTAGGGTGAGTGGATGTGGCAGTCGAGACTGTTGGTTGAAAATGATTTGTGGAGTCGAGTTTGGATGTTGTGGTTATCGAGTCTAAGTTATTGTTCGAGACGTGGGGTTTTTGTTGAGGGTCTTGATCTGAGTCGAGAGTCTATTGAGAGGTGAGTTCCGTTATATTTAAATCTTCTTCATTCGGAATAATGGATGATGCAGAATAACGGTTGATGCTGAATAACGGTTGATGCGGAATAACGGTTGATGCGGAATAACGGTTGATGCGGAATAACGGTTGATGCGGAATAACCACCGTTCATGCGGAATAACCACCGTTCACGCGGAATAAAAACTGTGCATTTGGAAAAAGTGTTCACTTGGAAAGTCCTTGGTTCTGAATAACGTTGTGAGACTGGGTATTTTGAGGCTGGAGGACTGATTTTTTGTTAAAAAGAGAAGAAAGACCAACGAGACTGATTATAAGAAAGGCAACAGTGACCAACGAATTTGACTATGAATTAAAATTAAAAAGTTAAAATTAAAAAATTAAAAAAATAAAATACTTTAAAAATCGCAAAAAGTAAAAACTTAAAAAAAATGAAAATAAAATAAAAAAATAAAAAAAGTAAAAATTAAATAGACTTAAATTTTCACTTCACGAAAGATAAAACTTCAAACAAAAATTCAAGAAAAAAGTTAGAAAAATTCAATCAAAAATTCAAACAAAACTTTCAAACAAAAATTCAATCAAAAGACAAAATAGAACGAGTTTTTTCAATAAAAATACAAAATTAAAAGGAGAAAACACAAACTTTTTATAAAAACACCAACGTTTTAAGATTTGATGATAAAAGTTTTTGATTTTTGCATAAAAATTTGAGATTTTTTATCTAAAATAAGTAAATCAAAGATTTGACTATGATTTAAAGCATAAAAATACAAACTTTTTAAGATTGAAGCTTGATTAAATCAAAACCCACCAAAATCAATAAAAATAAAAGCAAGAATAAACCAATCTAACCTTGGCTCTGATACCAATTGAAGGTCTACGTAATCTTGAATTATTCTACATATTGGATTGGATTGATTAGATGGATTGGATTGATAAGTAATATAAAAGAGGGATGAAGGAGATGAGGGTGTAGAGAGAGAAAGGAGAGAAAAGAGAAGAGTAGAGAGAGAAAGTGAAATGGAATTCTGAGAAATGTGAATCACCAACCCCTCCTAACATGCTAGGAGGGGTATATATATAGTCCACCCTACATGTGGGCTTTGGTGGGCTATATGTTAATAGTTAGATCACGAGCCCATTACATTAATATATCGTTGGAGCGACCGATCCTTCATAAATACGTAAAAACGTATTTCCAACAATCTCCCCCTAAGGGAGGTCGCTCCAAGAAACAAAGTTCTAAATATTCTATTTCTCGTGATCTATGCTAACTAAGATGTGACCGAGACTTTATTGGGAAAAACGTATTTCCAACACTATGTTCACGATATGTTTCACATGTCATGTTCATTCCACGTTCCTCATATCATGATCAAGATATGTTACACGTATCATGGATCACGATATGTTTACTCATATTGCACTCATCATATCTCCACGTATCACGTTCAAAATTTTTCACGTATTACGTTCAAAATTTTTCACGTACTACGTTCTTAATATTTCGCACACCGTTGCTAATTATCAGTTAAGTTAGAGTGTTTTGCACGATAACGTTTCAGTTGCCTTACACGTTAATTCTTATTCCCTCGATCAAATTTAGGGGATCTACCTTACGTTGATAATCAATAACTTCTTCGTATTTCAAGTCAAGGTCAGGGGGACCAAGATTTATCATTCGCGTCAAGATCTTGTGAAGGAACCGTTCCAAGAGGGAGGCCACTTGGAAACGGACAAGTTCATCCGGACTTCTTATCCGTTTTTCTCTTATCAATTAGATATGTCCTTTCAGCCACGTCACGTTCCATGTCCTTTCAAGACATGTCACGTTCCGCGTTCTTTCTGCCAGGTCACCTGCACGTTCATTTATCTTACATATCCTCTCAGTTTGATTCGGGTATGTTTCTCTTTCAGTTACATTATCTATAATTCGGGGACGAATTATTCTTTTTAAGGGGGAAGAGTTGCAAAACCCGCATGCTTTTACCATAAATAGTACCCTTAAGATCGTACGTACTAGATTAAAACTTTCCTTTATAGTATGTTTAAGTATTACGTACGTGTTAGAACACGATAAGTATTTATTACGTATGAACACACGATAATTATTCATATAATAATTATAATCCCGAACATCGATCATGAAATCATGAACGTAAATTAATCACGAGCTAATATTAATTACGTATATATATTTATTACGAACACGAATAAATATATTAAGTCACGGTCGATAACTAATTAAAACACGTAAATTACGAACACGAGAACACACGAAAACACACTATAATATTTAGACTCGAGAAATGTACGGGTTACCCTTATGTGGGCCCCTACCCACGAAATTAGGAAGAAAAAGGGCCAAGCCCATTGTTTTTTTACTAAACAAGAAAAATTAGGAAAACATATTCATTTATCAAAAATCAAGAAAATAAGAAAAACCCTAATTCCTTTCTTTGCTCCCTTTTTGGCCGCCACCTATAATCATCAAAAAGGGGTGTTCGGTTGATTTTTGATCTTGGAATTTGTGCAAGCATTCGTGTGTGTTCATCCTTGATTGATCCACGCATTCGGTATAACCTTTTTACCCTTTTTCTTTTATGTTTTGATTTAATAAATCATATAAAATCATGATGTTTTTAAAAACTAATTAAAAACATTTATTAAAACATGTCTATGATTATGGGGTAAATAAAAAAAGGGTTTTTTAGGGGTGTTTATTCTAGCCGACGCCTAACCGAAACCCTAAGGTGTCTCGGTTTGGTTTATTACCCACCACCGAGACCTCATGGTCTCGGTATGGTGGTGGGGGTCCCACGACAGCAGCAAACAAGGGGGAACCCCGACTTGGTTCGGGGTATGGTGTTGATTACGGGTCCGGTTCATGGTTTCTAGTCACGATCCGGTTCATTGATTATGTTAAGGTTTATGATATTAATAGTTATATGTTAAATTAAATTAATAAAACATGACATAATTAATTTAATTAACATGACTTAGGTTATAAATTTAATTATTAGATAATGAATTTTAACCTAAGTATTTATTTTTAATTAGACTTTATAATTAATTAATTATTAAAAACCATGACTATAATTAATTAAATAACATGACTTAGGTTATATTATTAGTAATTAATAATACATGTTTTAACCTAAGTGTTTTAACTTTATTTAATTAAAAACATGATATATTTAATTAAATACTTTTAACCTATAGTTTATTTAAATTACATGTGATAATTAATAAACTATACTTTATAACAACATGACTTTGAATAATAATCAGAAAACACTTAAGCTTATATAATTAGCTTATTTAACCAGCTTATATCTATTTATGGAAACTTTCTATTTTTAGAAACTTATTTAATTAAGGCAACTAATCTATTTATGGAAACTTTCTATTTTTAGAAACTTATCTATTTTAAGCAGTAATTCTATTTTTGGAAACTTTCTATTTTTGGAAACTTTCTATTTTTGGAAACTTTATATTTTTGGTAACTTTCTATTTTTGGAAACTTTCTTATTTAGGAAACCTGCTATTTTTAGAAAGTTACTTATTATTACACAACAAGCATTATAATACATGAAATACAAGAAATACTTAATCAGAATAGACAGAATATAAGATAAACACAGTATAAAGCTTAAAACAGTAAAACATGACATGAACGTATAAAATAAGCTAAGACATGACATAAAATCAGTTACATATTTAGTAATCAGATACTTATACACGTATGTATTTATGTAGCATTAGTGATACCGAAGTAGGACTCTCTTTCGTTCGTCTTCTTCGTTCACTGGACATAAGGTACGGATTCCCGTCCTGTCAGTATGGACATTCTTTCCTTATTAGGATTTCCCCGTATGCAGCCAACTGTTTTCCCGTAGTATAAGTTTATATGTTTGATTTGCTTATGTTTAATTTAGAATACCTATAGCCATATACATGCATGACCAGTTTCACCTAGTTATGGAGGTACCATAACCATAACACTAGAGGCACTAGTGTTATGACTTCCCCACGGCGAAGTGATTGCTCGTGGCGTCCCTTCAGTTTTTGGCCATATTATTATATTTATCATGTGGGGCGCTTGGTTTAAAAATGCGCGCATCATTGCGCAAATTGCACGCATCAATGCGCTGTATTGAAAATTTCGCATCAAGGTGCCTATTGCAATGCCATCTCATAATGCGTTCGCATTAACCTGCAATTTATCGCAATTGTATAATGCTAGCAATGGTAGAAATTGTCGCAATCTAATACTTATGAAAGATACCAAAGGCCTCTTGGCCCAGCGGTATGTGAGTGACCCTCTAACCTAAAGGTTGTGGGTTCAAGTCTCGGTGGAGACATGTGAGATATAATTGTGAGATAATTAGTGTGAGTTGTAAAAAAATTGCTGTTCTAAAAAAAGGTCATTTTTGTCAAATTTAACCTTTTAAAAGAGGCCTACATATTTTAATGGCTTTTTAAAAATAAGACTTGTTATAAATATATTAAAGACAAACACAATAACAAAAATATAGTATCTTGCATTTTGCTAAGTGCTTTTTGTGAAGCTTTACTATCAATTTATTTTTGTTTTAAAAAAGATTATAGGACTAATTATAATATGCTAGTAAATTATTTTGTAAATTTATTGCATTTACTTGGTACTTCAATAATTTTGTACCTTTTTATACTAAACGCATCGCGTCTAAATTGCGCTCGCAATCGCATCACGCATCACGCAATGGCTTTTGAGACCTTTAGCACAATGGATCAAAAAACGCATTTTTAAACCAAGGTGGGGCGTATGGGTGCATCCTAGTTACATGTTTTCTGCAGATTACTCAGTGTGAATGTGGTGTGTGCCTTGCATCCTTCACAAGGAGCTGATCCCTCCCACCCAAACCCAGTATATTAAATTAGAGACAGCCCCTCTAATTTGCATGATGAGGTCACCCCTCCAAGTATTCATGCACGGTGGATTTTCATGACCTATATTGGCTAATGATAAAATATGTTAAACAGTTTTCATAAGATAAACATAAGGCTTTTCAAACTATAAAACCAGTTTTATGAACATGTTCCGGGTTTTCCAGGACGTATACATTTCCGCTGCTATTAAGTCTTTATTATGTTTTAGTCTTTCATACTATGTCTATATCCGTGCACTAAGCGTTTTGCTCAGCCGTTACTTTCCTTTCCATGTCCCAAAACGACAGGTACCCAAGGACGGACTCGAGCATTTGGGAGGACATGCATAGGATGGAAGCTGCCATAGCCTTCTTCTCCTTTTGCCTTCATATATTTGTGCTTGTTTAAGTCTTCCATTATTTCATTTACTTTATTATGTTTTGAGCTTATGTTTGGGAACCGATGTTTGATTCCGGTTTACCCTATGGTCATGTATGTTTTACTACATATTACCTTGCATGCTTTGATGACACGCCATAATTACGCGTGACATTCCATTATCAAAATGCGGTGTTACACTAAGTACGTGGTTAGGGCATATGAGTATTGTTAGCATTATTAACTTATAATGACAATGATCTCGTTACACGCTTAGCATGGAATTGGGTGAAAATCGAGGATGATGAAATTATTTTTAATGAAGCATTCACGTGTTCTTGTTCTATGAACCTAAACGTCCCATTTTGCGATGAAAATCATACATTATGTCTAAAGCGCAAGTAGTAGTAGTAGTGTAGTAAGTTTATGATTCTATAAAAGTCCAATAAAATGAATTCTGGAGGTGCTATGATACTTTATTCTTGCATTGCGTGAGAGCACGACAATGGTTTAGTACGGGGGAGTAATGAGACTGCTTTTATACATAGTCTCGTCGTCCAAAACGGGCTTAAAATGGTTAAAATATCATAAAAAGTGCCAAATATATGCTTGTGTTTGCTCAATGTGTATTTTAGATACGGATATCGAGAAAATGACAAAAGATCACAAGAATCAATAAAAAAACAAACACGGGAAACGAAGCCGCACAAAGAACCGGACCCTAGAGTTGATTTTCCAAGAAAAGACCTTGAAGAATTGAAGATTGTACAAGAAAGGTCCTTCATTATTAAGAATTGACACTTTATACCCTTGTTTATTCATAATTACAAGTTTGGTCCCTAAAGTTTGTCAAATTTACAAAAGGACCCTCAACTTTGAAGAATTGGCAAGAATGGTCCCTCAAAATTGAAGACTTGTCACTTTTAGTCCTCCATGAAGACAAGAATACAAGTGAAGACCTTAAAGTTTCAAGAATAGTCCATTAAAGCCCTTAAAGAATCATTAAATTACAAGATATACCCTTTGATAAACTTTGCAAAAGTTTTGGCGGCCAAAGTGTGAAGTTTAAAACTTCATTTACAAAGGAAATTCGGATTTGCATGTTTAAACTTCAAATGAAACAAAGAAAGAAAAGGAGGGGTTAAATCTGGCCGACATGAAACTTACCTTAACCAATGCAGTGATGACACGTGCCCCACTCACTCCCCACAACCAATCACAAACCACCATTGTGCCACCTCACCTATCCACTAATACCGGTTTAAACTTTATATTAATTAGGTTTAAATTTGGCGGTTAACAAGTTTTTAAACCTTAATCTGGATCAAACCCACAACTATTCAGCCAAGAACACAATTGGGTTTTTCTTAACCATGTGAATTTTTTTTGAACGACAGTTTGGTGCAGCAGAGTATCTTGCGTGCCACCGAGGCACCAAGTCTCTCAACCCGAGTTCGAGCCATCCAGTTTCCTATTAAGGGGCTTCAAGCCATTGCGATGGGATTCGAACCCAGCTACCAATTTTGGGAAAATCCCCCACATGGGGAATGACAGGAGTCGAACCCCTGACCTCCCCCACATGGAGACTATAACCAAATTTATCCATCCAACTGAGCTAGACTTCATTTGCTTAACCATGTGAAACTAAAACTTAATATTATCCAAAATTATGATTAAGGGTCTTATAAACACAACCCAACCCTTAAACTTGCCACCTCATCACTCCTTTGGTCACATGGGACTTGCCCTGCTACACTTTAGGGAAGAAGACAAGAATTGTCAGCAAATCAACGTGCCATAGCTTTCCTTACATCCTACACCCTCATTGAACGCCTTGGATCATTTTTCCACCACTGGCATCTCAGCAAAACGCCAAAAATCTTCACATGAGCTCAAGATATTCAAATTTCACAAGGGCAATTCTGGGACTTTACCAACTAGGGTTTTTAAGTTTTTCAGCTTTCTAGGACATTGTACACCCTCTATATAAAGGGTTTAGTCATTACATTTACCTTTGTTCTTGGTTTTCTTTGGTCAAAGTTCTGTAAATCCTTTGTTCATGGAATGAAAAAGTGTTTGAAACTGTTGACGAAATCCAAGTGCCACCTTTATTTTCTTGTTTTTTATGTTCTAAAGTTTGTGGTTTGAAGTTTCAAAGTTTGGTTTTAAGGATTGTGCAAGTTTGTTTCAAAAAGTTTTCAAAAATCTGATTTTTCCAAGTCTTGTTCAAACACTTGAACTTTTTGGATCAAAAGTTGATCATAGCACCCTGATAAGGTACTTATCAAGGTGTAGTGAAGCTTGTGGTTTGGGAAGATTCAAGGAGTGGGGTACAAGTTTGAATTAACCTGTTTCATTTTCCATTTTTCTTTTGATATATAAACTGTTGCTTTTGACTCTGTTGATCTTAGTAGTGGTGTGAATTGGAAGCTTGTGTCTTGTTGGGCTAGAAACATAATCTCTCCCATACGGGAGTGTGGATGTACATTCCTCAGGTTTGTCATTTCTATCCAAAATCTGTCAAAAATCTTGGTGCTAAGTGTTTTTGGTATCTGCTGTTGTTTGATGCTATTTATTGCATGCAATCTTGTTCTAAGTTCATGGTAATGTTGTTATGATACTTGTTTAAGCTTGAATTAACCTAATACTCACATTTGCTTTGTTAAATTTGGATTTAAAAAGTTAAAGGGGTGTTTGGGATTACTGCTTATTTCAGGTCTTGGTGAAATTGAGTAGGGGTTAGGAGAGTGTTTGTGTTTGTTCTTTCTTATATAGTATAATCGAGTGTTTTCCTGCATGTTGTAAGGTTTGAAACATCTAGATTAATCTATTAGCCATAACAAGCTTGTTTCTAGTTATTTTGGACTTAGATCTGGTGAACACCAAGATTTAATGCTAAACTAGGGATAACAAGTGCTAAAGCAAAGTTCTTGCAACCTGTTAAGTAGATTTGAGGGTTTGAAATTGGATTTGTGGTCAAGTAGTTCAGCAAATAGGTTGTTAGTATTCATCAGTAAAACAGTTAAGTCACTCAGGGTTTAAACTAGTTCAAATTTTGTACCCATTGCATGAAACCAGTTGATTTGTGTGTAACTAAGTCCAATTGAGCTTTTGTATGCATTTGGTGGACTTTGGTTGGCTTATTTTTGTTCAAACAGCTTTTTAATCACCAGATCTGCTTATTTTCATGTATGTATCATATCTGAGCACTTTTTGAATTAACTGTATCAATTGGCTAGTTGGAAGTGTGTTTATTTGCTTGATTATGACTCCCTACAACTCACTGGTTGTAGGGGTGCCTTGTTTGTCCAAAGAAACCAAGTGAATCTCTCTTAAAAAGCAAATAAAAAAACAAGCAGTGGGAACTCTTTCCCACTGAAAGTTCCCACTGATAGTGTAATTTGGTCAACAACTTATTAATAAGCTATTCTAGCTTAAGCTCTTCTAGCTTATTCTATTATGCAACAACTTGTTTTTAGTGATATAACTTATTATTTTCAGCTTATAAGTCAGTTTTGAGGTTTACAGCTTTTGGTTTTAGCTTTTCACTAGAAAACAACTACTTTGTCTTTTTCCAAAACAACTTATTATTAACTTAGCTTATTGAGTGTGCTTATTTGAAATCTTTTTGTTGATTAAGCTTAGTTTGGTCATTTAAAACCTTTTTTAACTTGAATCAGCTCTTGAAGTGGTCTAGAACTCAAAAGCGACTATTTTGTCGTTTTGTGTAGAGAGCTTTGGCTTATTTCAGGTTTAGTTCTTGGGCATTTTCAAAAATTCTTTTTACAAACAGCTTTATAATCTCAAAAGAAGGATGTATGTCAGATTTTAGCTTATGGCATTAACTTATGGCTTAATGGGCCAAAAAGCCTATTAAGAATAAGCTGAATTCTATTATGTTGTGATAAGCATTGATTCAGCTTTTGGGCCTTTAGAGTTTTGTGTTTAAAATTGAATTTTAAGCTTATCTGGTAATTTTGGGCTTATTTGGTGAACTTTTTTCTTATTGGGCCTAAAAAGCCCATTAAGCATTCTGTTTACTGTTTTGGCCCATTTGGAGGCCCATTAGAGGTATTTTGGTCATTTTACTTTCATTTCTGGTTTTATTAAGGTAAAATAAATTAGTTTGCAAGTATTTAGAATTTTTTATAAATTTAGAATATTTAATATTATTTTAATATTTAATTTTAATTTTTAATCATTTTAAATAATTTAATTAGTTTTAAAGTTTTCAAAAATACTTTTTAGTTTAATTAAGTTATTTTATAGGTTTACAAATTGAAAAAAAAACTTATTTTGGGCTTTTTATTAATTAAATTGATTTTTAGGGCTTTAATTAGAATTTAAAAATTAATATTTAATCAAATAAAAGGTTTATGTAAGTTTTGATTTTTGGTAAACTCTATTTGCTTTTTTAGGGATTTCTTGTGATTTTCTAGGATTTTTTAGAGTAATTTTTAAATTGTGTCACGTTTTTACGTTTTACGTCTTAGTTTTCGTCGTAGTTTAATTTTAACCGTAATCGTCATCATTTTCTTTTCCATCTTCTTTTCTCAATATTAATCTCAAATTTAATCAAGTTTAACACACACACCAAGCCTCCTTGAGAACGAACTCACACAAAGGCTCATTAGTGCACGCTTTTCCTAAATCGTCGTACTTACCTTATTTACGCTCTTTTTCCTAAAAGACGGAAAAATACAACTATCATTGATCATTCGAACACTTGCCTTCAAGTATTGAAATCGACCCACATCAAACCCTTTGGTAAAAAGGTCAGAAAAATTCTTTCGAGTTTCAATATTAAGCACATGAATCAATTTTTTTCTCATGAGATCTCTTATAAAATGGTGCCTAATTTCAATATGTTTGGTTTTGCTATGTTGAACCGAATCTTTTTTAATGCAAATAGTACTGGTATTATCAATATACATAATAATATTCATGAAATTACACCTATAATCCAGCATCTGATTCTGAATCCACAACATTAGTCCACGGCAATGAGTAGCAGCAACATACTCAACCTTAGTGGAAGAAGTAGCTAACACTGTCTGTTTCTTTCACTACCATGAAATCAATATGCATCTTAGAAACTGACAACCAGCAGTTGTTGACTTCCTGTCTAAGTTGGCACCAGCATAATCACTGTCTGTGTATGCCACTAAGTCAAAAGGAGAATCCTTAGGACACGAGAGTCCAAGCTTGGGACGAGTCTTTAGATATCTAAAGATTTTCTTGACTGCTTGAAAGTGAAAAAATTTAGGACTGACTTGAAACCTTGCACATGCACATGCATAAAACATAATATCAGGTATAGATGATGTAAGATACATCAATGACCCAATCATTGATCTATAAGTGTGCTCATCAAACTCTTCACCCTCTTCATCTTTTGGCAAAGTCTTGTTACCATCAATAGGGGTAGTGGCTAGCTTAACATCCATCATGTTAAAAAAATTCAGAATCTCATCCACATACTTATATTGACTGATAAAAATGACCTTTTTTTGTTGTTTCACTTACAAATCAAGGAAGAATGTAAGTTCTCCCATAGAGCTCATCTAAAACATTTTTTTCATAAGTTTCTTAAATTCTTCACACATATCAAGTTTTGTAGAACCAAAGATAATATCATCCACATAAACTTGAACTAGCCTAATATCATGATTTAGTCTTTTAGTGAACAATGTTTTATCTAACTTTCCCCTCTTAAACCATTGTCCATTAAATATTTGGCCAGTGTTTCATACCATGCTCTTGGTGCCTGATGAAGTCCATATAATGCCTTTTTAACTCTGTAAACTTTGTCAGGATGCTTTAAATCTTCAAATCTAGGAGGTTTATAGACATACACCTCCTCATATATGGTGTCATAGAGAAAATCACTCTTTACATCCATCTAATAAATCATAAAGCCCGTATAAGAAGCATAAGCTAAGAATAGCCTTATAGATTCAATCCTGGAAACTAGAGCAAAAACTTTATCATAATCAATACCCTTTTTTTGTGTAAAACCTTGAGCAACCAACCTAGTTTGTTTCTTACCACAATTTTCCTTTCATAAGATTTGTTTTTGAAGACCCATCTAGTGCCAATAGCTCTCATCCTAGTAGGTCACAAAGTTCCCAAACATTGTGCAACTAAAATTGTAAAAGCTCTTCTTGCATAGCCTCAATCCAAGATACATCTTCAAGAGCATTTCTGATACTTGTAGGCTCTTCTTGTGATAGAAAACATGAAAATAGGCAAGTATTGTTGTCCCTGTGCTTCTTTTCTTCATAAATTACACTAATGAATCCTTGCTGATTTTTATTTTTGATTCCTGTCATCCTTCTAGTTTGCATAGTAGATTGAACATCACCATTAACATTATCTAGTTGATGATTGATATGAGTGAAATATCATATCAATTATATCATATTAAACCCTAAAACACAAAGAAAAATACCAGATTTTATGTGTAAAAGCAGTATTATGGGATATTCTTTGTTGTTTGTGATTTTGTAGGTAAAAAGATACAAATTTGATGCAAACACGGATTCTAAGGTATTTATATTGAAGAAAAGACAAAAGAAGGACTCAAGATGACAAGTCAATAAGTCAAAGGACCTTTCTTGACAAGCTACCAAACTTAAGGGACTAAAATTGTAAATTTGATAAAGTCAAGAACAAAGTCAAAAGACCTCAAGATCAAAGTCAACAAGTCAAAGGGGCAAAGCTGGTCAAATAGCAAGTCAAAGGGCTAAGAATGTCAAGTTTATGAAGCTGTTAACTTGAAATACATATATGCTAATCAATGGGACCAAAGTTGCCATTTTTAGAAAGAATATAAGACATGATCCGTGTGTTGAGGCTATGAACCAATCAGATGCAAGTATTTGGGGAAAGTGGATTGCCAGCTCAGTGTATTAATGAGGAGAGAAGAAACAAGCCGCCGTATCATGACAATAACATGCACTAACTCCTCTCCTCCAATCACAAGCTTCCATGTCAACTATCCATACTGTTTAAATGGATAGCGATCCGTGGCACCATTAATGGACCAATCCTCAGCTGACACATGTATCATTCTAACTCCAAAACACATAAAACGATTGAGGCACTTTCATGAAAATCTTTCAACACCAAAATTGATCATCATCATGAGGCGAACATAACCCAAGTGTTTGATTAGCAATTCATTCAGTGGATAAAAAACCCCCAATTCCATCAAGAACGGATCATGAGCAATTAGCAGATTGTGGACACTTGGCATTCTCCTATTGGTCACAACACGTCATCAACATCTCCTACATCTCATTTTCTCTTTATAAATACCCATGTACTCTTTCATTTTGTATGTAGTAGTTAGAGTGTGAAAAACACACACACTCTTTATTTTCTCTCAACTTTGTTTCTACTTCATTAGTTAAACTTCTCAGAGTGATTGACAACCACTCTGAGATAGTTTGTTAGATTGTTAAAACCTCTTGTAACAAACTTTCCATTAAGGAAATCTCAGTTTCACTCAATTCACTCTCAATCTCTCAAATACCTACCTTCACTACTGTTCATTCATCATTATTGCTTAATTCTGTTATTCTTATTGAATAACATAGTTTGTTATTGATTTGGAAGCTGTTACAAGTATTCAAGAAGTTTTCAGTTCATTCCTTAGCTCAGACTTAGCCAAAAGACCAAAGTGTACCAGATTGATCTGATTCTTATGATGATGATGGTTGATTGGTTTGATGCTGAGTAGAGTAGATGAATTTGGTGGTGGTTAGAGTACAAGTGAGCTCAACGCTCATTTTTGCATAAAAGTAGCCTACAAAACTAACTCCTAAGTTTTTCTTTACAAATTCCCCTTAAAAACAAGTCTGCATGCTATTTTCTTGGTTCTAGTGTAACTTTACCTGATATTGACTGTTAACTGTTCTATTTGAGTTCATTGATATGTTTTGATAGCTATTTGTCTTTGTCTGTTTGATTTGAGTAGATCACTTAGTTCAATTTAGCTTAAACCAGTAATTAGTTTTTGGTAGAAGATCTAATCTTTGATTCAGTTAGTGTTATTGAGTGTTAAGAGTTTGTTTTCACCCACAAACTGATAACAAGTGAATTTGCAAGTTTTAGAAGTCCAACTGATAGTCAAACAGGCAAAAAGTAATAAAAAACATTGGGTCAGAATCTTAGTTCAAAACATGCCTATTTCAATCCTCTCTAAAATCTTCATTACTTGGAATTAAGACTTGAATTTTGGTTCTATTTGAAGCTTAACATCCAACCTTTCTATATATATATAAGCTAGACAATACAGTTCTAGGATTTGAATGAGAAATAAGCCTTGAAAAGTCCCTGTGATAAGCACATGTTTATGTGATAACTGATTTTCATTTCCAACTTATTCCTCTCATAAACTTCCTAATTTTCTTCCACAAATCAGTTTAATAAGTATTGAAAATAAGTTTGGACTTTGGTCAAACTTGGTCAACAAAAGTCAACGCTGGTCAACATAAGCTCAAAACAGCTTATTAGATTTTTTGGCTTATTTCTTTGTTGTTTTTGAAAATTTCTTGGATAGGTGTTCCTTATTTGGGCTTTTGAATAGATTTTGAGATGAACAGGTCATATGCTTATCCCAATAAGACAGACTCTTAAAAGTAGCTTATTTGAGTTTTAGTGCTTTTCAGCTTATGTCCTTGAAACTGGCTAGGTAATATTAGATTTGCAAACTTTTGTGACAAATTTCAGCTTAATTGGTGCCTTAAAACTCTAGTTATAGTTTATTGTTCCCTATAAGCCCGTTTTTGATCAAATACTTTTAGAAATTGCAATTAGGTCCCTTGTTAGAAATACGTTTTATCGTATATTAGAAGTATCGGTCACTCGACAATATTATTTATGTTGTAATAGCTCGTAGTTAACAAATACTTATTTAGTTAAGTAAGAACCGGTCCATGGGCTTGTCATGGGCCGGCCCAAGTCTATTAGTGGCTTGGAAGTATAAATACCCCTTTCCTCCTTGGAAAGGGGTTGGTTGTTGTGCACTTTAAGTTTCCACTTAATAAAATATCACATAGTTCTCTCTCACTTTCTCCCTCTAGTTTCTCTCTCTAGAAAACATCAACCCACTTCATAGATTCATAGGTTATCAAGATTCTACATTTGGTATCAAGAGCTATGGGGTGATTTAAGGTAATGATTTGTGTGATTTTTTAGTTTTGATTGTATTAGTGTTCTTTAAGAAGATCCATCTTGATTCTTGGTGTTTTTGGTGTTTTTGTGATTGAGATTAGTAGATAAGTATTAGTTTTTACTTATTATTGTAGAAATCACAAAACTTTTTGGGTTATTTGGTAAAAATCTGGGTTTAATCTTGATTTTTTGATCGACTGTTCATCACGAAACAACCTTCTGTTTACCCAGTAAAAGTTCCGAACCAAAAAGTTCCGGACCAAAAAGTTCCGCATCAAAAAGTTCCGGATCAACCAAAGTTCCGGATCAAGGAAAGTTCCGAACCAAAAGTTCCGAACCAAAAGTTCCGGATCAACAAAAGTTCCGAACCAAAAGTTCCGAACCAAAAGATCCGAACGAAAAGTTCCGGATCAACAAAAGTTCCGGATCAAGAAGTTCCGAACCAAAGGTTCCGGATCAAGGAAAGTTCCGGATCAAGGAAAAAGTTCCGGGTCAAGGGAAAGTTCCGGATCAAGGAAAGTTCCGGATCAAGGGAAAAGTTCCGGATCAAGGGAAAGTTCCGGATCAAATCTTCCGAACCAAAAGTTCCGAATCAAGGTATTCCAAGCCAAAATCTTCCGAATCAAACTTCCGAATCAAACTTCCGAATCAACAAAAAGTTCCGAATCAAGGGTTATTTTACTTGTTTTTTCGACGATTTTTTTAGAGGATTTAATCTTGGTTTCTTACAACAAAAACTCAACACAATTCACAAGCTTTACTTCACTGCTCGATCAACCGATAATCTTTGTCTCTTTGAAGTGAACAAAATGAATCCGAATTCAGTAATGCCTCAGATGACATCACTTACGGATATTTCCGTCATTACGGGAACGGATAATCGCCCGCCAATGCTCATCAAAGAAGTTTTTGAAGCATGGCAAGGCCGGATGATGTCTTACCTTAAGGGAAAACCGGTATATGGGAGGCTTATGGTCAAGTCAATTTTAAATGGTCCACTTGACTATGGAACCATCGTGGTTAACAATGTGACTCGACCAAGGGAGTTTGAAGAACTTACACCAGCTCAACAACTTGTTGCCGATGCAGACGAAAAGGCTCTTCAAACCATTCTCCAAGCTCTTCCACATGACATCTATCGGATGGTAAGTCAGTATACGGTGGCAAAGGATTTATGGGAACGTCTAAAGGTGTTGCTACAAGGTACGTCTCTCACCAAACAGGAAAGGGAATGTCAGTTGTATGATCTGTTTGATAGATTCACGTACAACCCAGGGGAAACGCTTCACGATTATTACTTCAGATTCACCACTCTCATGAATGATCTGAATGTATACAATCTCGTGATTGCTCCATTCCAGGTTAACACCAAATTCTTGAATACTTTACCTCAAGCTGAATGGGGTGAATATATTACCGATGTTAAGTTAACCAGGGATTTGCATAAGTGCAATTTGGATCAACTCTATGCTTTCCTTCAGTAGCATGAGAAACATGTGATCATGCACCGTTCGCCTCGAGGTATGTACCCTGATTCATTAGCTTTGATGGCGAATCAACCAAGCTTGTCTCACAACAACACTCCTTATATCTTGGGACATCAAGCCTATCATCCATCACCTTACATGACAGCAACCTTCCCCCAATACTCGATTCTACCGCAACCACCCACCTCACATCAGCAACAATATCGGTTTAATGCACCTTCATCACAATATGGCTCACAACCTCACCCAGCAAGCATTGCACCTTATGCTCAGCCTTCATATTCTTCTTATCAAGAGAATGCAGCATATCCATCAAGCTATTCTGATCACATGAGTATTCCTTCTGGTGATTATGCATCTCAACAAGACCAAGCAATGTATTGTGATGATGAGGAAGTCCCCATTCCTGTATTCAAACAAGGAGCTGACCCAGTTGAAGTGTTAACCACTATGTCTGCTTATCTCACAAGGACATTAAGCAAACGAGGATTTAGAGGATCAACTCCTACTAACAATGAGTTGAGGAATTCATCCAATTCTCGCCAACAAGCTACTATTGAGAATGGCAGGGTAATGGTTCAACCTATTCAACCATATCAGGGGAGACCTACTACATCAACTACCAATGCTCGCACGGTCAATCCTGCTCCAATGGTCAACACTCCTCCACGGGCTAATTCCACAGGCAAGTTGAGAATGATTACATACTACAACTGCAAGGAAGAAGGTCACATGTCCAGGGATTGTAAGAAACCCAAGAGGAGAAGGGATGGTCAATGGTTTGCAGAGAAGATTTATCTGGTTAATGCTCAGGCACAAGGAAGGGAACTTGATGAAAAGGAGCTTGCATTTCTTGCTGATCCAGGGATTGCTGAGCAAGACGTTGTCACCACACAGAATGAAGCATACCAAGCAGATGATCTTGATGCGTATGACTCAGACTGTGATGACTTTCAATCTGCAAAGGCAGCTCTTATGGCAACTATCTCCAGCTTAGGGCCAGAAAAGAGATCTGAGGTACTTATTAATACCACTGATAATACCACTGATGCTAGTATTCAACCACATCAAGTTGTGCAAGAGAGTGCTGATTCGAATGAGTCTTCGGTGGTGAGTCTTTCAAATGAGGAGACAATCAATGATAGAAATATCAATGTGAGTCCCTAGACTTTGACTGAATCACAACCGGGAGTTATTTCGCATACGCATACTCCTGCTCAACAAGATTTGGTCATGGTTCCTGCTACATTACTTAGCCAAATGAATGCTGCACTCTTAGAAACCCTAGCTAAGAATAAGAATTTGTCTGATGAGCTTGCCTTAAGAAACGAGAAAGTTCAAACTTTGGAATTAGTGCCTTCGTCTAGTGTTCTAACAAATCCCGAGTATGATCATTTTCGAAACAAACAAATGGGTCATTTGCAAGAAATTGAAACCTTAAGAGCAGATCTTTCTAACGAACTTAAAGAAAAAGAGTTAGTGGTCACTAATTTTCAAAAACTTCAAACGGATTTTGAATTACTCGAGTCTAAGAAGAATGAAATGGAAATTAATGCGGCTAATAAGATTAGAAGTCTAGATTATTTGCTTTTAAGACAATATGCTGCCTCTCAACTAGTGCACTTATTTGATGCTTCGTTTAGAGAATTTAACTTATCGCGTCAAAAAGGCCTTCCCCCTAATCCACGGTATGCAAAACAAGCTTTAATCCATAGTCCTAGACTTTATAATGCAACCCAATTAGGATTGGTCTTAGACCCGATTGTTATTTTCGATGATCGAACAAGTAAGGATCTAGTTGATGAGAATCGGTTATACAACTCTGCAAAATATTCAGATTGTGATTATTTTAAAATGAATCAGGAGCTTGCTAAAACGGATTTTAGAATTCGCTTCCATATGGACAAAGATCTCATTACAGCACCAACCTACATGTTGAATGAAGAAAACCCTAGTACATTTCCTACACTTGTCAACATGGAAGGTCCTAAGGAAATTCCAAAGGATCTTCCACCTGTTAGCACTGTATGGTTAAACTTGCAAGAGATTAATCAATACTTTACTAGGTTTGACAAGGTCATTTTGGAATGTACGACTTCAAATGGCCTAAACGCCGGAGAATGGGCTTTCGAACACATGAACGAGGTGTTTAAGAATGAGATAAATCCATTTGTCGAAAGTCTAAAAGGATGTTTTGCATCTCTTAAAGAAAATCTTGAATTTGAAATTGGAGAAGTTCAAAAAGTGTTTTATGAAATGGACACCGCTTACGAACTACAACTAATTGAAAAAGAAAAGATTTTATCCGAATATGACCGATTCTTGTCCGAAGTAATTTCGTGTGATGTGCTTACTACTATAAATGTTAATTATTCGAATGAGCTTACATCCGCTATGATTAATTGTGATGTTGTGAATATATGTGATGATGTTTGTGATCTCTCTGTAAATGTTGCTGATACTGTAAATGAGGTAGATAATCATTCTTGTCACGAATCTAACGCTGAGTTTTTAAAGCTACAAGATTCTTACAATTTACTTTCAAAACGCTTTAATCAACTAGAACAACATTGTATATCTTTAGAATTAAAACAACAAACTCAAAATGAGGATCTTTTGATATCAAATGGTTGTGAAAACGGTGTTGAGACGAGTGACAAGATGATTGCAATAGTTAAGGCATTAGAGGAAGAGATTATGAGATTGAAGAGAGATGTGTCATCAAATGAAACACTAAAATTGGAACTAGAGGCTGCAGAGTCTAAAAACCAGGACTTAGAAATTAGACTTTCGTCTATTCTAGGGGAGATGGATCGTGCAAGACAGGGAATGTCCAAACTTTATGGTTCACTAGAAGAACGCTTCGCTTTTAATGCGGCACAGCAACAATTTTATGTTGAACAATTGAACCAAAAATGTGAGGAAATATTTGACTTAAACATCCTGCTCATTGACAAAAACATGGTTTTGGCCGAGTTAAAGGAGACACTTCTTCTCACCCGACAAGAAGTTGTTGATAACTTAGCTACCGACTCTGCACCGTCCACTAGTGCTCCAACAACCAAGTCAGTAGTGCTTTATAAGAACCCGCTTCATAAGAGAAATCCGGTTACCTACGATGATTATATGAGGAATGCCATTAAGCATGTAGATCTTTTTAGGGATATTTTAGACGATCTTTATGCCTTAGATCCCTCAAGTAGCTACTATTATTCGGCTCATGAATATATTAAGCGAGTTCAATATTGCTTAGCATATTTGCAATACATAGGTAAACCAGGTTCTGCACTACTCACTAATATACCCATTGCTGTAACTCCATTCAATAAGACCCCAGGAGCAAAACCGTCATTGGCACTATCAAGTAAGGCACCTTTAAAATCTGTTGCTAATATTCCCACTTTGCCTTCTACAGGAGTAAAAGAGTCTACTAAGGCTAAAGGATCGCTACTCAAGAAAGATAAGATCAAGCCCTCCACTAGTGGTACCAACAAGAAGAACGTAGAAGCTCACCATAGGAATGCTAGTTCAGTTTTAAATAAAAAGAATCATGTTAAGACTAAAAGCTCCGTGCCTGTGCAGAAGCCTAAACCATTCGTGAATTCTAATTTGAATTGTTGGAATTGTAATGAATGTATGTTTTCCCAGCGTCATGATTTGTGTCTTATTGATCATGTGAATGAAATGAATGCCATTAGGAATAATCTTGAATGGAAGCCAACTGGTAGAACTCGTGCCCAAGTTGGTTGGCAATGGCGTCCCACTGGTAGGACCTTTACATTAGATGGAAAAATGTGCCCTTTAACTAGGAATACATCCATTGAGGTTAGGTCTGAGCGTCCTTTAGTTAGGCACACTAGCAATAAAGTATGGAAACAGCGCCCTTTAATTAGGTCTGCCCCCACTATAGTGCCTATCAGTGAAGAAATACCTCAGGATTTAAGTCAACTAGAATCTACACCACCAACTAGGAAGAAGAAGGCTAGGAAATCTAAGAAACCTAGAGTTAGCAAATCTAAGATTATTAAATCTGTACCTGCTAATAACAAGGAACACTCAGATTCCGATACCTCTACATTGTCTTCGTGTGGTGATATTTTCAGGTGGTCCAAATCATCCTGTGGTATTTGGACTCCGGTTGTTCAAAGCATATGACCGGAGATCGCTCGATGCTCCGAAATTTCGTCAGCAAGTTTCTTGGTACGGTTAAATTCGGTAATGATCATATAGCAAAGATAATGGGGTATGGTGAATATCAGATTGGAAACGTTACGATTTCAAGGGTATACTATGTAGAAGGTCTTGGTCATAACTTATTTTCAGTAGGACAGTTTTGTGATTCCAACCTAGAGGTTGCTTTTCGACAACACACTTGTTTCATCCGCAACTTGGAAGGAAAAGACTTGTTGAAGGGATCTCGTGGTGTAAATCTTTATACGTTGTCCCTACAAGACATGATGGCCGCCTCTCCAGTATGTCTTCTCTCTAAAGCATCTAAGACCAAGTCATGGTTATGGCATCGCAGATTATCTCATCTTAACTTTGATGCTATTAATCATCTGGCTAAAAACGAATTAGTTCGTGGTCTTCCAAAGCTCAAATTTCACAAGGACCGTTTATGTTCCGCGTGCTCAAGGGGGAAAAGTACCAAGAAATCATACAAGCCCAAAGCTGAAGACACCAATCAAGAAAAACTTCATCTTTTGCATATGGATCTTTGTGGGCCAATGAGAACTGAAAGTGTGAGCGGTAAGAAATTCATTCTCGTTATTGTGGATGATTTCTCCAGGTTTACATGGGTTAGATTTCTACGTACAAAGGATGAAGCACCGAAGGCTATCATCACTTTTCTGAAATTCATTCAGGTACGTTTGAATACTACTGTCCGCCGTATTCGTACAGATAATGGAACAGAGTTCGTCAACCAGACTCTTCGTGATTACTATGAAGGAGTTGGTATCTCACATGAAACATCCGCTGCACGTACTCCACAACAAAACGGTGTCGTTGAAAGACGAAATCGTACGCTTATGGAAGCTGCTAGGACTATGCTAATTTATGCGAACGCTCCATTGTTCTTGTGGACAGAAGCTATATCTACTGCATGTTTCGCCCAAAACCGTTCTATCATTCGGAAACGCCATGGAAAAACAACTTATGAGCTTCTACATGACCATAAACCCGATGTTTCATTTTTCATGTGTTTGGTGCTCTTTGTTATACAAACATTAATAGTGAGAACTTGGGCAAGCTTCAACCGAAAGCCGATATAGGTATTTTCATTGGTTACTCACCGTCCAAGAAAGCATACCGAATTTACAACCGTCGTCTTGGTAAGATTGTAGAAACTATGGACGTAGATTCGATGAGCTGACAGCGATGGCTTCTGAGCAACGCAGCTCTGAACCCGCGCTTCATGAGATGGGAACCGGTGCTATTAGTTCCGGATTAGCTCCCAATAATCCTACTTCTACATCATTTTTACCACCAACAAGGCCCGCGTGGGATAAACTGTTTCAACCGTTGTTTGATGAATTCTTTGATCCCCCAAATGATGAAGTTCTAGAACCTGTAGTGATAGCTCCAATCCCTGAAGTTGTTGCTCAAGAAAATGAAGCTTTATCTGATGCATCTTCAATTAACATTGAACCGGATGCACCTTTACCAAGTGATTCTCAAACTACACCTGAATCGTCACCCCTACTTGTGCCTAATGATGTCGAACAGGATCCTATTGATCACGATTTGGAATATGCTCACCTGCAAGAGCTTCCTTTCTTTGGTGTAGCGATACCTCGAAATCCTTCAGCCGCGTCTACCTCAGAAGAAGCTCCTTCTATTGTTCACTCCAGACCACCTAGGATTGAAAAACATAGCACCAAATGGACAAAAGATCACCCAATTAGGAATGTCATTGGTAATCTCGATCGACCAGTCTCTACACGCCATCAATTACAAGAGAGTGCACTCTATTGCTACTTTGATGCATTTCTCTCTGAAGTTGAACCTAAAAATTGGCAACAGGCTATGACTCAATCATCTTGGATTGAGGCCATGCAGGAGGAACTAAATGAATTCCAACGACTTGAAGTATGGGAATTAGTTCCTCTCCCTGACAAGGTTAACATCCTTACCTTGTTATGGGTGTATAAGGTTAAACTTGATGAGATGGGTGCGGTATTGAAGAATAAGGCTAGATTGGTTGCTAGAGGATACAATCAAGCCTTGGGTATAGACTTTGAAGAATCTTTTGCTCCTGTGGCAAGATTGGAGGCGATTAGACTATTCCTTGCGTATGCTGCTCATATGAACATGATCGTCTATCAAATGGATGTGAAGACGACATTTTTGAACGGTGAACTAAGGGAAGAAGTCTATGTTCGTCAGCCGGATGGGTTCGTTAGCACGGAGTTTCCTAATCATGTGTACAAGCTTAAGAAGGCTCTCTATGGGTTGAAACAAGCTCCACGCGCGTGGTATGATCTCCTTTCAACATATCTCATTTCGGAAGGCTTCTCCAAAGGCAAGGTGGACCCCACTCTATTCACTCTCAAGGAGGACAACGACATGATTCTGGTACAAATTTATGTTCATGATATAATATTTGCTGCCACTAACATAGAATTGTCAAATCACTTTGAGAAGATAATGTCCACACGCTTTCAGATGTCAATGATGGGAAAAATTTCTTTTTTCTTAGGATTACAAATTTCTCAGAATCCCAGAGGCATCTTTATTAATCAATCCAAATATGCTCTAGAATCTTTAAAGAAATATAACTTTGAAAATTGTGACCCCCTGGACACTCCAATGGTGGAGAAATCCAAGTTAGATGAAGATAGGAATGGGACTATTGTCGATCCAAAACTTTACCGTGGGATGATCGGCACCCTTCTCTATCTGACTGCTAGCAGGCCTGATTTGCAATTTGCCGTATGCATGTGTGCCCGGTATCAGGCTCGGCCTACCGAAAAGCACCTACATGTTGTGAAAAGGATCTTTCGGTATCTAAAATGAACACTTCATCGTGGTCTATGGTATCCGAAAGATTCCTCTATTGCTTTAATATCATACGCAGATGCCGATCATGCTGGGTGTCAAGACACGAGGCGTAGCACTTCTGGATCTGTGCAACTCCTTGGAGATAGATTGATCAGTTGGTCTTCAAAAAGGCAGAAAAGCGCTGCAATTTCTAGCACAGAGGCTGAATACATCGCCATGTCCGGTTGTTGTGCTCAAGTCCTTTGGATGAGATCACAATTAACTGACTACGGTTTGGGATTCAACAAAATCCCGATGTATTGTGACAACAAGAGCGCCATTGCCCTTTGCTGCAACTATGTTCAACACTCCCGGGCCAAGCACATAGACATTCGTTACTATTTCATTAAAGAGCAGGTGGAGAACGGAGTGATCGAGCTGTATTTTGTCACTACTGAGTACCAGCTGGCAGATATGTTCACCAAAGCCTTAGATCGAGGACGAATCGAGTTTTTGATCGACAAGCTTGGCATGAAATCATTCACTCCAGCGACTCTCAAAGAGTTGGCAGAAGAATCAGCTGAATAGTGGTAGTAAACTATTCAGAGTATCCTTTGTTCGTGATCATGTATATTATCGTACATATATAAAACCACAAAAAGAAAAATACAAAAATATAAAACCAAGAAAAACCATAAAAAATATAAAACCTACAAAAATCATAAAAATTATAAAATCAAGAAAAACCAAAAATATTTTTCGTTTTTAAATCGGGCATGTCTTTTAGTACGGTAATATTTACGGCTTTAGAAATGTCGATCAATATTGACACGACGCCATAAATAGAGTCCGTATAAAAGTTGTACATTTTTAAAACATGCCCATAATGGCTTGTAGTTATTTCAGACTGCAACCCGGTTTTCATATTAAAGTCACGTATTTCCTTGGAAAACGTTGGCTCACAACGGGAATTAATTTTCTCGGGCGTGATTTACAAGCCAAATCATGCAAAGGGACCAAGTTTACTTTATAACTTGGTCTAACACGAATCAATGTACGTCTCAGTGCATTAATTTGTTAAAATAAGAGAAATCTTATTGACACCACGAATCAATCTTTTTCAAAACATTAATTGGAAATGTTTTCATCAATATTTGACTCTTTAAAAAATGACTACAACTCTTTAAATAGAAAACGGGTCATCGTTTAAGGGGGAGAGAATATTAAAATCATCTTCGTCATCAAAACGATTTTCAAAAGTGATTGTGGAAAATTAATGGCTAAATGGTAAATGAGTGGTCTTGCTTTAGAAAACGACTTGTGCTCGTTCAATGTGATAGGAATTGCGTTAGATCTTGGAGACTTGCTAATAGGTTGCGATGTTTAAGTTGTGTGAGATTGTCGTGATGAGTTTAGCTAACAAAGGTTAAGTTGGCTAAGTTTAATGATGGATTGGGAGACGAAAAAGGAAAAATGAAAAGATAAGAACCAAAAAGGAAAAGAATAGAAGAGTATAGGGACTTAAGGTGATATTTGTTGAAAGTTGTAAAATTTGACCTAAGTCAAAACTATATCCCCCGTCTCTTTAACTTTTCTCCTTCACTGTTTCATCTCCATCTTGCCGCCATTAAAACACATACAAGCTTTAAAAACTCTCGTTTCAATCAATCCAATCTGTTTCATCCGTTCCAAAAGGTACAAACATCAATCACTTGAAGCATTAATTCGTTTAAATCATTGAAATCCAGTTAATTAATTCGCATAAGCAAGATTATCCAATTAGGGTTCGCATGCTTAAATTAGGGTTAATTGATTAGGGGTTTTTGATGGGTTTTGCTCGAAATACCATTAGAAGATGATTTGTTGCCTTAGATTGCTTTAGAACTCACTAAATGCGACTAGATTAATCTTTCATAGCTGCGTTTGTTAAGTTCCAGATGAACATGGATATCAACTTCCGAATGAAGGAATTTTCTGAAAAACTTCCGAATGAAGGAAGTTCCGAACGAACTTCCGAATGAAAAAAGTTCCGAATGAAGGACTTCCGAATGAAGGAAGTTCCGAATGAAGGACTTCCGAATGAAGGAAGTTCCGAATGAAGAACTTCCGAATGAAGAAGTTCCGAATGAAGGACTTCTGAATGAAGAAGTTCCGAATGAAGGACTTCCGAATGAAAGAAGTTCCGAATGAAGGACTTCCGAATGAAGAAGTTCCGAATGAAGGACTTCCGAATGAAAGAAGTTCCGAATGAAGGACTTCCGAATGAAGAAGTTTCGAATGAAGGACTTCCGAATGAAAGAAGTTCCGAATGAAGGACTTCCGAATGAAGAAGTTCCGAATGAAGGACTTCCGAATGAAGAAGTTCCGAATGAAGGACTTCCGAATGAAGAAGTTCCGAATGAAGGACTTCCG
The DNA here is from genome assembly GCA_025667525.1 of Glebionis coronaria. NCBI lineage: Eukaryota > Viridiplantae > Streptophyta > Magnoliopsida > Asterales > Asteraceae > Glebionis > Glebionis coronaria. The sequence continues at coordinate 381,459,138 of CM046875.1, forward strand.
AATGAAGAAGTTTCGAATGAAGAACTTCTGAATGAAGAAGTTCCGAATGAAGAACTTCCGAATGAAGAACTTCCGAATGAAGAACTTCCGAATGAAGAAGTTCCGAATGAAGGACTTCCGAATGAAGAGTTCCGAATGAAGGAAAGTTCCAGATGAAGAGTTTTTTGATTGATAGTTGTTTGCATGTTCTAAGTACTTGTTGAAATATGTTATGCTTAGAAATAAGAATGATACATATCTATATATTTTTTGTGCATCAACATTTCATGTCTTATCTTAAGCAGATACAATGACTAATCCAACAGTACAAGCAATCCAAGACTCTAGGGAAGCCGCAATTGCTGAAGCACGAACCCTCAAGTTTATACCAAACAATTACCGGCTGAAGCAAGTTTCAAAATCCACTCACCATGGGTTTAAAGTCGCCATAGCAATCCTTGATCAATCTCATTTCAAGAATGCTTTAAGAAGTAGTGCCTCGGTGCCTTATGATTACATGTATGAGTTCTGGGCCACCAAGGAAAGCACTTCAAACAAGATCACCTTCACTCTCGACAACAAGCAGCAGACACTTAATGTTTCAGATTTCCGTAAGATATTTGGCATTCGAGATACACCCAAAGGTATGGCATTTTCGAGGGATCCTACTAAAGACGAACTCATGGAGATGTTCGATGCTCTTGGATGTCCTGACATATGAGTTGCGTCTGAGTTTACCACTGCTAAAGTAGGTCAGCCTTGGAGAGCAATGTTGGGTATTCTCAGTAGATGTCTTACACCGAAAACAAGTGGACATGATGCTTTGCGCAGTCCTATTATGAACATCTTCCATGGAATGTATAAAGGCTCAAATGCAGATTATGCATTATTGTTGTGGGAAGAATTCACCTTTCAACTCTTCCAAAACAAGAAGCTGAAGAATAACTTCTTTCCTTACCCTCGGTTTATCAAGCTTATCATTAATTATTGTATGAAGAATGATGTTACTATTGATAGGCGTGCAGAAAGTCGGCATCACACTGTAGAAGCTGATCATACTGTGGATCTAAGGCATGAAGGACCATCTGGTGGTGTGATTCCTGGTCCTATTCCCGATTATCTTCTGACGGATAAAATTAAAGGTTCTGCTGATTACAAGCTACTGCTGCTGGAAATCAAGAAGCTTAAAGCAAGCCTTCAGACTGGAGAAGATTCATCTACTACGGTCAAGAGTAAAGGTAAACGCAAGCAACCAGCTGCTTTACCTGAACCCGAAACCAAGAAGAAGAAGACTGAGGTTAAGAAGGGAAAGGGTAAGGCTGATGAGTTAGTTCTACGTGACGAAAAAGATGTTGTTGATCCTACTCTTGACAAGGCGGAGAGAAAAATGATGAAGATAGCTATTGAAAGGAGTAGGAAAGATACGGGCGGTAGTGGTTCAGGTGCAAGGATAAATATTGAAGAAGAGTACGAGGAGCCAGAGGATATTGATGAGTTTGGGTCACCTGAACGGTATTCTACTTCGAAGGAGACATCAATCCCTGTTTCAGCAAGTGTTGAAAAGGAGTCCGGTGCTCCTACAATCATGGTGTCTACTCAACCGTTAGTAACTCAACCTTTAGCAACTCAACCTCCACCAATACAACCCTTACCAACCAGACCAGCTTCAACACCATTCCTTCCACCACCAATAACTCCCATCCTTAGTACCGTAGTAACAACCAAGCCTCTTCAATCAACCCAGAGCAGCTCTGCAACGTCTACAATGGCTGCATTGGTAATGGCCGAAATGTTGGATAAACATACGGATAATCACAAAAGAGAGATGGATGAAATTCGCCAAGAGCTACATAGACGAGTTCAAAGTGAAGAAGCATCTAAGAAAGCACAAGAAGAGATGCTTGCTAAGTTCACTGCAGAGATGGAGTTGACTCAAAAAGCTCATGCAGAAGAACTAGCTCAGGTTAAGCAGGCTGAGGCTGATAAGCATGCTGCACGTATCACGAGACTTCAAGCGATGAGGGATAAATACAAGGAGCAGAAAGAAGCACTTGAAGCTTCTGTTGAGGAGAGAGTGAAAGAATCCGTTGATTCCATTATGCCAAAACTGTGTGATGAGTTAAAGACACTCGCGGCTGATAACTTGATGATCAAGTCATCCAATCCTTCTGAATCCGCCTACAAAATTTCTTATGACTTGACGGATTTTGAATTAAAGAAGATCCTCAAAGCTCTTATGAGGGAAATTGGATCGTTTGATAAATCTAGGATTCAACGGGCTCTTTACAAATCCCTGAATGACGCTATCATGAAGGATGATAGGTTATTTAAAACGTTTGGAAGTGTGGTACCATACCACATTCTGCCTGAGGAAGAAAGGGAAAAAAGTGAAGAAGAAGAGGGTACTGGTGAAGAAGAAGAGGAAGAAGAAGGAGAAGAAGAAGAAAAGGATGATGACGATGACGATAGTGGTGATGATGATGAGGATGATGAGGATGATGATGGTGATGATGGTGGTGACGGTAATGAGGAGAGTGCTAAGGGGAGCAACGAGGATAGCGATAAGGATGATGATGGGGGTAAACAGCCTGAAAAGGGGAATAAGGTTGCCAGCTCAAAGAAACCTGCCAAGTCTGGAACCAAGTCTAAAAAGGATGCAGCAGCAAAGGAAAAATCTACTTCCACGGAATCAAGACGATCCAAGTGGCGTCATGATGTGAATGCTACTACAGCATCATCAATTCCTGGTACATCTATTGCTGTGTCTATACCTGTTACCACTAACCCTGTTAGTTCTGTTGTTGTTGCTACTATGATTGCAGAATTGGTAACTGAACCTGAAGCTGCACAACACTCACCCGTTCATGACACCACCGAGATGCCTGAATCAGAACCAGCAGATGTTCACGTTTCCACTCCTCTACAACAAGAACCACAATCTACTGTTCCTGAATCAAGCACACGGGACTGGGCAGACACGTTGGAGATTGACGAGACTGCACCGCCACAGGCTTGGATCACGGCAGCGGCGCAATATGATCCGATCACAGACGCTGACAGAGATGTTTTATATATCCGTATCCGCAGTCCGATTGACTTATGTGCATTTCTGGCTCATGAGTATAAGACTTCGGTTACTCCGTCGTTGGTGAAGAGAGCGCTGAAGGATAAGCGAATTCGCGCCAAAACCCGGTTAACCCGAATGGAGTTCGAGTATTATGCTGATGAGATCCTGAAAGCTCTGAATACCATTCAACGGCCAGGTCTTCATGAATCAGAAAGAGCTCCACCTCCACTTGATCCTACTCAAGATAATCAGATTGATCTCGTCTTCTTCGTCACTTATGACTTGAGTATCTTCTGAATGGTTCATCAAAGTACGCCACCTCCTTGACCTTGCTGAAAGCTGCCAACTGGGGGACAATACCCTGGATCGAGGAAAAGGTAAACCGACTCTGGGTCCCAAGGGTAACTCGTAATTATGATATGTATGCTGTTATAGGTGCATCTCATTGGGACGAACGAGTCCGAAGGGCGTACAGGGGTTGCAGTCTAGCCAATTCAGGAAGCAATGTTAGAGCCGATATTCGCATCTCCAGCATTTTAGGGCTGAAAACTGAAGCCAAGAATGGCTATTATAATGTGACGGAGATTCGACTAAAAAGGGAGGATGACAGAGAATACAAAATCCAGCAGGGAGATTTTTCTATCATTCGCCTTGAGGATATTGAAGATATGTTGCTTATGATGACCCGGGATCAACTCACACATATTCCTCGTGAAGACATCATTGCCTTGAATACAACACTTCGTATGTTTACACGAAGCGTTGTTATCAAGAAACGAGTTGAAGATCTTCAGTTGGGAGTCGAAAGCTATCAAAGGAAGCTTAACCTAACCCGTCCAGTAAATCAAGTGTTACCTCAACATGTAGATAGATGTCCCTATATCGGCATTTCTGTCCCAAATTGCGGCATTTTCTACTTGAACAGTCGAGGGTTAATGAAGTTTATGAGGGTGGGTGAGCTTTATAAGTACAGTGATGGGACTCTCCTATATGTCAGAGGAAAGTTGGAGCATCTGAATTCGGGTGGGACTTTACCAGAGATGACTGAGGATTGGCATCAGGGTTATCGGCAGATGGCGAAGTATGTGATCAAGAAGATAGATCAAAAGCTCCGTGAACGTAGATTGATGAGTAGCTTGGAAAGATTCGTTGGTGGTAGACCATATTTAGTGCACCACAAGCTTTTGCAACGATCCATCTAATGGGTCGTACATTTCAGGTCCACTTTATATTGGTTTTCAATTGTGAATATGTATATTTGTGAATATTATGCTTGTACGGCTTGATGTAGTGTTAAGGTATGATAATTTTTCAAGAATTTCTCACGAGATTCTAAATCTTTCAAAATATATCATACTAAAGCACTACAACTATCCCTTATTAACTTAAGGGGGAGCATTAACATGTTCTGTGGCCAAACATTGATTTCATTTTTTACCCAAAGACCGGTTAATCCATTCAGTATCCCAAATATTAATGGTTAACATTTTGGATAAGGGGAGAAAATGGGATTAAGGAGATTTAAATGATACTTGGCTAAAAGATGAAAAAGACTTAATGATAATCCAACTTAATATGTGTAAAGCACGTGTTAAGGGGGAGCGTTTTTTATGAACAAAACACCTAAGGTACAAAACTTTTGATTTCAATATCACAAGTACCTTAGGTGATTTTCAATGATTTTTCATGGTGGCTATACTTTCCCAAAACACGCTTAATTCACGACGAATGTGGTGACAAAAGGGTGGTAGGAATAGGTTTAGTCCAATGATTCATCAGAGCCGATGGAATCTTCCCAAGGACAATTCCCTAGATAGAATTAGAAGTCCTAGGAAAGTTGGAGAAAGAATGTGAACGTAGCTGAGTACCGACTAATGACTGATGCTAGCACTGGAACAATCACAACAAGGTGCTAGTGATGATGTATTGGTAAGTACTGAAGGGGTTGAAGAATGAAAAAGAAATGTAAAGATAAAGGGTGTAAAGAAAGAAGCCCTCCCTACAACTTTAGGCAGAAATCGGGTCAATACATATGCTATTGAGATCATTTTTGTTAATGATTCTTGATATTGAAGAAAGACGTCATGGACCCAGTGATGCAATGCACAACCCTTCCCAGCTAACTCAAATATCTCTCAAAAGGTATTTGTTTTAATCACACGGAGATCAACACGTTATCTATTGGTTTATTCACTCCGAATAGACTGGTATTTAAAAGGTGGCACTCCTCTCCAGCCATCGCTCACTAAATCAAAACGCACAATCGAGTCTAGAGCCAAGAGATCATCAAAAGTCTCATTAGGACACTTTCCATTTATTCCTTGCTTTCTCACACACTGTGAAAAGTAAGAGATTTTTATGAGTCCTACGTAGTATTCTTGTAATATTGCCAGAACATTTGAGTAATACGCAAGTATTACAATGAAGATGGAAATCCTGCTTGAGCCAACATCAAACAAGCTCATGGTAGGTTACACGTGCGGTTCTTTTAGAACCAATCTTGTGAAAAACTGGAAAGAAACAGTGGTTTAATTCTTAACTGAACTTAAACTCGTTCCAGGCCTCTACGCATTATCATATGATCTTGCCAGAACACTCAGAGTGACTCTTTATTGATCACAGTGACGAGTGGAAATCCTTCTAGTGTTAACATCAAACAACACTTGGTAGGTGACGTGCAAGATTCTTTATGAATTGAGCTCGTGATAACTGGAAAGCAACGATGGTGAAAATCTTAATTGAAATTCACTTGTTCTAGGTTTCATGAATTGACGGCTTCAAATCACAAGGATAATTTATCCAAGTGATTCACTCTTTATGTTCGCAGTCAGCTTTGGACGGTCGAATAAAGAGAACGGGTTTACCCGCGAAATCCTGTCAGGAAGTTACTTAATTGAAACTATCCGTCACGGGTACGATATCTAATATCGTCCAACGGTCTTCACCGACCGGAGGTAAAATGCTACCGAATTAGAATAAAATGTCAAAGCCATTTTATTCGTGTCGTTGCTGTGTACCTGTTAAAGACGGTGGCGTTGCTGTGTACCTGTTGAAGACGGTGGCGTTGCTGTGTACAAGTTAAAGACGGTGGTGTTGCGGTTTACCTGTAGAAGTCGTTCCCACGTGCTTATGTTTTTCTGCATCAAACTTCAGCAAAAATTCAAGAAAGCACAAGATGAAGTCTTCCGCTGTACCAAACTCTGAAGCTTTCGAGAATTCAACAAAAAGACATAAGTGTGTGGAACATGGAGTCACGAGGAGGCAAAATTCACAAGAAGGCAAAGATCACACGTGATTGGTCAAAAGAACAATGCTCTCAAGCCAAAGCCTAAAAGATCAATAAACATATTTGTTGATGCAAAAGTTGGTTGATCCTTGCTAGACCCGAATTAGGCTTAATTCGGGTTGGCTGGGTTCCGGCTCCTGCACCAAGTGAATCGTTTGGTTGGGATCCTGCACACTAAACAGTACGCGTTAGGCTTACCGTGGGAATGTTTCCCACGATTAGACTCCGACGTGAGAGTAAGTAATCGATTTAAGGTTTATGTGAGTTTAGAGTAGGAATCGTAATACCTTTGTGGAACCCTTGGGGGTTCCTTTTATAGGCAGTGGAACCCTAGTGGGCTGCCACTGATACTTTAGCCCCAAGGAAAGGATAACTATCATAATTAGAATGATTGTTATCTTCTAATTTTGGTAGTGAATATCCTCTCCATTTGGGATGAAGATATTCCAGACAGAATATGATTCTGTCTAATCTTATGTCGGCCGCACCAGGCCGTGGGCCGCACACATGTGCGGTTACTGTTTATTCAAGCCCATAAGCCCGAATGACATTTATCCACCCATCTGTGATGGACCAGATACGGGTAGTACCCGTGGGCCGGGCTCATGACCCGGTTGGGGACTATACGTCATCATGTCCCCCCAGTCTAGTTGTTACAGTCGTAGACGTAACCTCTAGACTATCAAAGTGCTCTCCGGACATACCAAGGAAAGACAGGAAATGAGACATTGAAATTTTTGTTATCCTGGCCGCACGTGGCGACCCTTCGTGGGAACATTTAAGGAATACTACCTCAGCCGCACACAACGGCCGAGACAACTTAAATGTGACATTAAATACGGTCTTACGTAAGAGCCGCATAACCTGACAAGAATAAAAATCATTAATGAGAGTCAACAATCCAGCCGCATACCTGCAAAAGTGCATCATTAATGCCCACCCTTGAGCCACGCAAAATTGTTTAAGAAGTGACCCGTGGGTCTCCCTCTGACGTTGCAGAAATGTCAGAAACCCTATCCGTTGGATAGGCAAGGTGACTGACACGTGTCGAAGATCCAAGGTACCTCGGAAACCGAGGCAACCCTATATAAGAGTGGGTATGCGTGTTTGTTACACACACAACCCACTCCTTCTTCCGACATTGTTAATCTCAAGCTTTTATCTCCCAAAAATTTTGCCTTCTTTTCCACGGATTTTCGTCGCCGCAGGTTAGATCATCACGCCCTTAAAGACCTTTTTATAAAACATGGTAAAGGATAATCCCCTTATCACGGATGTCCTGAACGTGATGTCTGCGGAAAAATACCTCGACTTTCTGTCGAAGTATTATGTACCCGAAAGCGTACACCCCACCTATCCGGGTGATGGTGAAGCGATTACGGATGCACCGACGGGGAAAGTAGGCATATATACACGCCTGTTTGACTCAGCCAACTACCGTATCCCGTTATCCAAGTTCTTGGTAGACCTTCTTTTGTATTATGACTTTCATATCACCCAGCTCTACTGCATAGGGGCGTGTAAAATCAACCAGTTTGAGATTACATGCCATACCTGCAGAGTAACCCCCACCGTGAACCTTTTTAGGGCTTTCTACTTTCCCCAGTTAGTGAACGGGTGGTTGTCGTTCAAGAAATGACCCGGGAATGCCCCGATGACATATAGGAAACCTCTTGACTCCCTTAAGAACTGGTACGACCATTACTTCTTTGTAGATGAGAAGGTATTCCCTACCCCCTTCGTACTTAAAACCAAAGCCCCAAAAGACTATCCGCCCAAATCCAAGGATTATAGTAGCCGAGACCTGAAAATACTAGATACCCATCGCACAGAATTCCATAGAGGGTTGCCGGAACACTTTCTGTGCTTAGTAGGGATAAGCCGCCGTTACTTTGGGAGAGATGACTTATACCCGTGCTTCTTAACGGAACAGGGCGAGGGTAGGTCCAATATATATATGTTGTAAATTTGATTTATCACACATGTGTAGAATTTTACTAACCCATGTACTTCTAAAATTGTTTGCAGAGATGAACCTTCACGGACTAATCCGCCAGGGCGACCCCATGAAGGTGGCGGAGGGATTCCGGCCGTTAAAGCCGAATGAGCTCCCCTTGCTAGAAGCTTTAGCCGACCGCACGATGCCGCTTGAAGAGACAACCGAGCCCAGGTCGGACGAAGGAGAGCCCGTTATCGAGAAATCCCCATTGGATTTCCATAATGAAGACGGCGACGACCCATTGCTAGAGGGAGGCACCACCAATCAGGAGGAAGAGCATGATCCCAATGAAGACACCACGCAAGCTTCCGGGTCTACCCCACTTACCTCCAGAAAGAGAAAGACAACCAGGCGGGTGGCAAAGAAAATTGGGGAGGAGGCCGGAGTTGCAAATGCTCCCCCCAAGAAGCTGCGGAAAGACCACCCACAATACCAAGAAGGAAGCAGCACCACGACTGCCCAAGCCGATCCACCCCGACCATGGAAGGGCCAGTTCTGCGAGTCGCCCCTGTGAGCGCTGTAGCTCCTACCGGCCCAGACCCTGTCATTGGCACCTCGTAAGTACCCCTCGTGAGTATGATTCATATCTTTGTATGATATATATAGACTAAGATTTAAACAACAGGGTGAATCCGGCAGCCGCAGCGCAAGGAGAAGAAGTGGGGAGAAATCCATCCCCCGCACCAACCAACAAGCCCCCATCACTTGCCACCACACATGCCAAGGAGCCACGCCCGAGGGGCCCGAAGAAAGCCTGCGCTTAGCATGGAACTTATACAGTTTGACACGACTGGAGGCCGAATCCGAGTGTTCAGAATTTATCGAGCACATCACCCCGCCTGTCCTCGCCCAAGACCTGGATGAATTAGATCACGAGGCCCTTATTGAGCAGTTTGACGTGTCGTCCGCACACCAGGTGACGGTGGGTGCTGCGTTAAGACGCCGTCTAATCCAGGCCCTCACTAATGTGAGTCGCGCAGACAAGAGAATAGCCGCCGTGAGGCGATGGTCGTGAAGAACGGGAAGACCATCGCATCATTGCAGGCGGCATTATTGACAGCCGAGGCAACGGTGAAGGAGCAGGCGCATCACGCCGACGCCAGAGAGAAGCGTATTGCTGAGTTGGAGGCCCTCGTAGCCGCATCAAATGAAAAGGTAAACTTTCAGAAATGTTGTACATATACTCCTACTTTTTGTATGCATGTAACCCAAAAAGTATATATCCTTGTAATAACTCCAAATTTCATATGTAGGTGTCTGCGGCTGAGGCTGCTACTAAGGCGGTGACCGTGCAATCGTTCAGCATTGCCCAAGAGCGTGACACGCTGAAGGAAGAATTGACACGGACCCAAACCAATCTTGAAAATCAAGTTGCCTCAGCTGATGAAGAGTTAAGCAAGGTGGTTGTAAGCTGCGCGGAGAGAGTATGCCCCCCTCTACTAACCGCTACAGCCGGTCGTAGGTGGATTATCGGGCAAGGATTGCGGCTTGCCGTAAGTGGGGCTCTGAACGCTCCACACCTACTGCAGGCGTTTGCTGGGGTCGTATCTGATGGGATTGACCGTGGTAGGCATGAAGGCCTGGTCAAAGCTGCGGAGATGATCGCAAAAAATGAAGATATCACACAGCATCCATATCACAACCCCTCCGTAGCGGGTAAGATGACTGCGTCCATGGATGCCTTGGCAGAACTCCAACACCCCCTCCTAGACGAGCTTGAGGCAATGAAAGATGCTCCAAACGAGACAATAATGTCCCGGCTGAGTGCTGATCCCATTCCCTTGACGTTGGCCACTTACGATTCCGCATCCAAAGCCATGAAAGGCGAGAAGCCGCTTGGAGAAGCTCTAGATGTTATCGCAGTCAAAGCCCGGAACGGGAAGGATGCTCGTGGGGAGGCCCTTCGTGCTTTAATTGAGGAAGGGAAGAAGGATTTAGGGGAATTCCTACCCCCCTTGTAACTTATCTGTTGTAAACAGTTGTGATTATATTCGTCCGTGTATGTACACGGCTAAGACATATTTGTAGTAACTTGTCTTTTTATTTAGAAGTCCGTGACGACCATGGCCATTTTGTTTATTGTTAATTTTGAAACTTGTGTATTTCATTGTATTTCAATGCCGCATGATGTATCACGTCTTACACATGAAAAAGGAAAATACATACAAGTCTATAATTTACTAGACATGCGACGTGTGTCTTTACTATGCAGAGTACCGTGTGGATACGGTGCACAAAAAACTTATCACAACGTCTTGTGAGTAAGGCGTCTAGTAAGGATACATGATCCGTGCGGCTGGGGTTGCATCCCCTCTTACGCGGCAAGTTGAATTAGTAGGTTCACTTAATCCTCTTACCCCGCCTGGAGGCGTATAGTACATGTACTGTAATTTGAAAGAATGCATATGAATAAAACATGGCATATTATAACACAAGTAAAAAATTCATACGACTAACAAAAAATCTAAAAAATGATTTGCACGAAACAGGCCGTGGGGCTAGCTAGGCACCACGGCATTTTATTTAGAATGTTTACACTTTGTTTGAAAAATAATGACAAGTCCTAAAGAATAAGAAAGGAATCTAAACAAACATAGGACAAAACAAAACAGATAAAACCGCATGGTTCTTTATTAAAACCGCACATAGCGAAGTTCTTCATGCGGAAGCCGTAGCTTTCAAAGATAGCACCTTTTGAGATTGGAAATATTCCATGTGCGCTCAAAGTCGTGGCCATCCATGTCAGGTAGCTTGTACGCGCCTCGTCCCAAGGCTTCAGTGATTTCATACGGTCCTTCCCACTTAGGGCCCAGCTTTCCTGTGTTCTCCGCTCGACTTGCTTCGTTAGCACGGTAGACGTAGTCTCCCGGTCGAAAGGAAACACCCTTGACCTTGGCGTCATAATAAGCCTTCATCTTAGCCTTGGACTTAGCCTCAATGATGGCTGCTATTTCCCTTTTTTCTTCCAACAGATCCAGGTTGATTCGCAGCTGTTCATCGTTCGTGACGACATTAACCTCCGCCGTGCGGATGGTAGGCATTCCTATTTCTGCTGGTATAACAGCTTCAGTGCCGTAAGCCAATGCAAATGGAGTATCTCTGTTGGCTGTTTTGATCATAGTTCTATGCGCCCATAGCACATGTGATAACTCATCTACCCATTTACCACTTCGTTCATCCAGACGCGCCTTGATGCCATTCCCCAAGCTTCTATTAGCTCGTTCGACAAGGCCGTTTGTCTGCGGATGCTTAACAGATGCGAAGCGACGCTTGATGTTAAATGATGCGCACCAATCTTTGAACGGGTTGTCCGTGAATTGCTTGCCATTATCCGAGATGATTTCTCCTGGTAAACCAAAACGGCACACAATATGCTCCCAGACAAACTTCTTAACTTGTTTGCCTGTGATAGACTTGACTGCCTTGGCTTCTATCCATCGTGTGAAGTAGTCCATTGCAACAATCAAGAATTTAAACCCCCCCCCCCCCCCCCCCCCCGCAGCTACAGGAAATGGTCCTGCAATGTCAATTCCCCACTTATAAAATGGCCATGGGGACGTGATAGGTGTAAGCTCCTGCTGCAGGTGCCGCGGTACTGGCCTATGCACTTGGCAATCACTACACTTGCGAATCATGTCGCGCGCGTCTCTGTGCATGGTAGGCCAATAATATCCTATTCGTAAGGCTCTAGCTACCACGGATCGTGGGCCTGCATGCATGCCGCACAACCCTTCGTGTATGTCACTAATTACGTAAGCTGCCTGGCGTGGTCCAACACACCGCAGCCACGGCTGCAAGAAAGAGCGCTTGTAAAGGATGCCTTCTCGAAGTTCGAAATGCTGCGACTTCCTTTTAATGCGCCTTGCTGCTTTTTCCTCGTCTGGAAGGGTCTCATTAGTCAAATAGTTGATGATTGGGGTCATCCATGTAGGTCCCTCCTCCTCAACTATAGCGGCAACCTCCCCTTCTGTTATAGATTTCTCCTTGAGTATTTCCACCAAAACTTGTTTAGACAAGTGAGCGAAGCTTGTGGATGTGATCTTGCTAAGAGCGTCCGCTTTCTTGTTCTCGCCCCTTGGCACCTGCTTGATGGAAAACTTACTGAAAGTCACAATTAGTGACTTGACTTTTTCCAAGTACCTGACCATGTTGTCCTCCTTAGCCACATACCCACCTAGAATATGGTTCGCGACAAGCCGTGAGTCCACGTAGGCCTCAAGGTTGCGGACCCCCATTCTAGCGGCGATTTTTAAACCCGCAATTAATGCTTCATATTCCGCTTCGTTGTTAGTGGCCGTGAACTCAAAACGGAGGGCGTACGTGAATTCCATTCCTTCTGGGTTTGTGAGGATGAGACCTGCTCCGGACCCGTCCGTACACGAGGATCCATCTGTGAATAACACCCAAGGTTCCGTTGGGATCTCGTCTTGCTTAATGATTGGTCCTTCCTCATCCGGCTTCTCAATCAGGAAATCTGCCAAGATCTGGCCTTTAACAGCCGTCCTTGGTCTGTAAGATATATTGTGCTCCCCCAATAGGATACTCCATTTCTGTAGCCTCCCTGCTACGTCCGGTCTAGAAATAACCTGCTTGATTGGCTGATCCGTAATGACCACAATTGGGTGCGCCTGAAAGTACCGGCGCAACCGCTTTGTAGCAAACACTAGTGCTAACACCAATTTTTCCATGGAGGAATAATTCAACTCTGGCCCTTGTAGTGTTCTACTTATAAAGTAGACCGGAGTTTGTACTGTATCTCTATCCGTCATAAGTACCGCGCTTATTGCGCCATGAGTAGCTGAGAGATACATAATGAGTTCCTCCTTTGGCCGGGGAGCTACTAGCATAGGGAGAGATGCAAGATGCTGCTTTAGTTGGCCGAAAGCTTCCTCAGCTTCCTTCGTCCAGCGGAAGTCTCCCTTTCTAATACACTTCTTGAGTGTCTTAAATAGGGGTAATGACTTCTCTGCGGATTTAGATAGGAATCTATTCAGCCCGGCTAACTTCCCATTCAAGGACTGCACCTCCTTCCGTGTCTGAGGGGACGGCAGTTGTATCACTGCGTCCGTCTTCTCTGGGCAAGGTTTGATGCCATTTGGATGAATCAAATATCCGAGGAACATTCCATCAGTTGCTCCAAACGTACATTTCTTTGGATTTAACTTCATGTTAATCCTACTCAGCGTGTCGAATGTCTCTTGGACATCCCGGAGAAGTGCCTCCTCCGTGTGACTTTTTATCACCAAGTCATCAACATAGACTTCCAGGTTGCGTCCTATTTGTGATTCAAAAGCTTTGTCCACCAACCGCTGATATGTAGCGCAAACGTTCTTCAGTCCAAACGGCATTTTCGTATAGCAATATACGCCCTGGCTCGTATGGAACGCCGTTTTTTCTGCATCCTCCTCCGCTATCTGGATTTCGTGATACCCTTTATATGCATCCAAGAAGCATTTGAAAGGATATCCACACAAGGACTCCACCTTCCAGTCGATTTCCGGTAACGGGTAACAGTCTTGTGGGCAGGCCTTGTTTAGATCCGTGAAATCCACACACATGCGCCAACTTCCGTCATGTTTCTTGACCATGACCGGATTGGATAACCACTCGTGGTAGTATACCTCGCGCATGATGCCTGCATCCACTAGTTTCCGTACTTCCTCCAATATCGTTTGGCTGCGCTCGGGCGCCTGGCCGCGCTTCTTTTGCTTAACGGGTTGGTACCCTTGGCGGATCTGGAGCTTATGCTTTGCTATCGCACGTGGCACACCTGTCATATGCTTTGGCTCCCATGCGAATATATCTAGGTTTGCCCTCAAAAGAGAGCACATGGCCCTTTTGCCGCTATCCGAGAGCGCCCCTCCTATGGATACCTCCTGTTCCGGATAGTCAGGGTGAATTGCTACCTTCCAGTTGGGAGGTGGTGATCCATCCTTGGGCGGGACAGGTGGAACCAGTGTTGTCACGGTGTTACACTCGGATGTTGGTACGACTGTGTTGTAAATAGTAACGATTCCCCCCTCAACGGGGAATTTGATCATTTCGTGTGCCGTAGAGGGTACTGCCCGGATAGCCAAAATGCCTGGTCTGCCTATGATCCCATTATACGGAGAGTGTGAGCGTATCACCATGAAGTTCATCCACGTCATAGTGGAATGTTCCTCATTCCCAATGGTTACAAGCAAACGCAATTGCCCTATCGGCCAGATAGTGTCTCCACTAAAGCCAGTAAGCGGCGACGTGGCCGGTACTAATTGGCTTCTTATTTCTGGGCATAACTGCACAAAACAGTGTTCATACAGTACCTCTGCTGAAGATCCTCCATCCACATACATGCGACGAACGTTGTGTGTTCTAATGCTTATCTCAATAGTGAGAGGCGCATCAATCACATCGCTTGCTGTGATGGGAGGGAATGAGATTTCCCTGCCGTGTGAAAATTTTTGGCCAACTTTCTGCCTCGTGCGGTGCTGTCTGGATTGGATCATGTATATGGTCGAAGGTTTGTCCTTTTGAGGATCCTTCTTATCATACTTCTTGTTGTTGTCTTTTCCATCCTTCCAATCCTTAACTAGGTGCTTGAGTTTGCCTGATTTGATCAGCGACTCAATATGCTTCTTGAGCTGGATACACTCCTCCGTGGCGTGGCCTTTGTCATTATGGAACTCGCAGAAGCGATTTCCTTGCCGACGTTCCGGGGGAGTGGTCATTGGGGGAGGCCTCGGAAAGTTCGCCCCTTCTGTCAGCAAGATCTCCCGGTAGGACATCTTTAGGGGGGTGAACTTATCGTCCGACCGTCCTCCTTTGCTTTGGCTCTTATAGTCTAAGCCCTTGTTATTGTTCTGATTACCTTGACCGCCCGACTGCCTCCGGGACTGATCATTTGACCGGTACCCATTTCCTCGTGATGGGTAGGCTGCGGCAACAGCTGTTTCTCCTTCTATGAAATTTCTGACCCTTTCCATGAGGTCATCATATCTCTCTGGACGCTTGTCATTGAGGCGCCTGATCAATTCTCTATCTGTTATGGCGTGCATGTAGTCAGAGATCTTCAGGAGCTCCGACATGGTTCTCGTGCGCGTGCACTCATCATTGAAGCGTTCAGTGAAGGCTTCTGTGGACTCCCCCGGCCGTTGCTTGACAGTTGCCAATGAGACTGGATCCCTATTATACTTCTTCCTTTGAGTATAATTATTCTCAAAGGCAGTGCGTAGTTCCGTGAAACTATCAATGCTCCGTGGAGGGAGTGCCTCAAACCAGTCGCGGGCATTTCCAATCAAGGTCGAATTGAACATTTGGCACCATATAGGCATGGGCCATCGCTCAATTTTAGCCTGTGTATCAAATATTTTAAGGTGATCGACCGGATCACCGGACCCATCATAAGTCTTGATACACGCCGGCATGCGACGCTTGGTGTCCTCAGAATAGTTCCTTATGCGGAGGGTGAACGGGTCTTCCCTGGGATCCGCCCATGGCCGGGTAAGCCTAGGGTCATCCCATGGTTCACACCATGGACGCGAAAGATCCTCCGCTTCTGCATCTCGATAGTAAGGACCATCATAATACACATCATTGTTTGGTGGTGGTGGAGGGGTGCGCCTAGGTCGGCGACGCTTAGGCGGATGGTCATCTGAGTCCTCTCCGGACGGGTCCGGGGACGGCGGTGGTGCCCCATCCTTTGCATAGGGACCACTTTTTTGGGATGAACCAGGAGCCTTTTTCCCAGTGTTCATCCTGTCCCACACACTCGGGCGACGTGTGATTCTGGCCAGCTCTCGATCTGGCCGCTCGGGTGAGCCATCCGACCTTTCTCCTTCTTGAGACTGCGTTAATTCCTGTATAAGGCGGTCTCCTATGCGCTCAAACACATTACGGGGTTGAGGGGTTTCCTCAAAGGTACCCTGCTCCTGAGGTCGAGCTCTCCTTTTCCTCTGATTTTGGGAGGAGGTGGTTGGTCCGGTGTCACCAAAGTTGAGTCTGGCTTGGAGGTTCCTCCCCAGATTCAACCTTGATGCGATCCCTGGGACGATCCTTTCGAAGTTCTGCGTGAGAACTCGAGTAAGATCCTCCTCACTGAGTGGTAGGCCTTCCACTTCTTCCTCCGTCGGGGGTCTGCGCGGTTCCTTGTTAGGAGGGTTTGGCGCACTCCCCGGATCAGGGTTGTCCAGGGTTGAAGTAGGCGGGGGTGTCATCGAGATCGTGCTCGTCACCCCCACGGGCTGAAAACCGCTACGGTTACCCGGCCCGCCTGCGAGGCGGCTAGGTGATTGGTTGGGGATGAGAATCCCTTCCCCTTGGGACTTCCGGTTCCCGGGATTCACGTTCCTGGGGTTAGCTTGCGGATGCCCCTTCGTCATTGGAAATTCGAGATGAGGTTTTGTTCTAGCTTAGTGTTATGGTCCCACGGATGGCGCCAACTTGTTGATGCAAAAGTTGGTTGATCCTTGATAGACCCGAATTAGGCTTAATTTGGGTTGGCTGGGTTCCGGCTCCTGCACCAAGTGAATCGTTTGGTTGGGATCCTGCACACTAAACAGTACGCGTTAGGCTTACCGTGGGAATGTTTCCCACGATTAGACTCCGGCGTGAGAGTAAGTAATCGATTTAAGGTTTATGTGAGTTTAGAGTATGAATCGTAATACCTTTGTGGAACCCTTGGGGGTTCCTTTTATAGGTAGTGGAACCCTAGTGGGCTGCCACTGATACTTTAGCCCCAAGGAAAGGATAACTATCAGAATTAGAATGATTGTTATCTTCTAATTTTGGTAGTGAATATCCTCTCCATTTGGGATGAAGATATTCCAGACAGAATATGATTCTGTCTAATCTTATGTCGGCCGCACTGGGCCGTGGGCCGCACACATGTGTGGTTACTGTTTTGTTCAAGCCCATAAGCCCGAATGACATTTATCCACCCATCTGTGATGGACCGGATACGGGTAGTACCCGTGGGCCGGGCTCATGACCCGGTTGGGGACTATACGTCATCAATATTCACAACAAAAAGAAAAAGAAGAAAAGACTACGAGCTAAAGAACGAAGACTTAGTATAGTATGCTAGGTTCAGAACTTTGTAACGTGGAGTGACCTCCCTTAGGGGGAGATTGTTAGAAATACGTTTTATCGTATATTAGAAGTATCGGTCACTCCACAATATTATTTATGTTGTAATAGCTCGTAGTTAACAAATACTTATTTAGTTAAGTAAGAACCGGTCCATGGGCTTGTCATGGGCCGGCCCAAGTCCATTAGTGGCTTGGAAGTATAAATACCCCTTTCCTCCTTGGAAAGGGGTTGGTTGTTGTTCACTTTAAGTTTCCACTTAATAAAATATCACATAGTTCTCTCTCACTTTCTCCCTCTAGTTTCTCTCTCTAGAAAACATCAACCCACTTCATAGATTCATAGGTTATCTCCCTACACATACCTAACTTATCCTTCAAGAAACCCTAGCACTATATAAACAGGGCTAAAGGTCTCATTCTACATCAGGTTGTCTCTCTTAACCACACCACTTTTACTATATATCGCACGGATACTAACTTGACCGTCGGAGGTGGACCCCGGGGCTCTAGCCTCGGGTCCACGTCTAACCGGTTCTTCGTTTTCAGCATTACTCAGCACCCGGGAAGAGGATTAACGACCCAGGAGAGTCGTCAGACCAGCCCAGCCAAATTATTTTCCAACAAGTTGGCGCCATCCGTAGGACACGGAACAACACATGCTTCATGTTCTTGCTATATCTGACAGCAAAGATCAAGTTCCAAAGTTCCAAAGTGAGTAATTCTAACAACATAGTACCTTTGTTTTTACTCGCTATATTCTGCCACGTGCATATAGTTGACCTATTAGATGAACAAAAATTCAAATCGCACTATGATATCGAATCGCGCATATGATTAATTGTTTCATGTAAATATTTTGTCTATTAGTGTTGTTTAAATTCTTGTGTCGCATTACACCGGCAGCTTATAATCCAGAATTAGTGATACATATATCAGACTAAACTATTATTTGATTTATATGTTTCAAATGTTTGATTAACTATATACGCATATATATACATTTTTTAATTTGATGCCTTATATGCTTCAACGTAGCATCTTTGAACGTAATCTTCGATGTATACGCATATTCGATGCTTCCTTATATGCTTCAAATATTTATCTTCATATTTTTTGACAAGGTTTCGTCAATTGGTGAATATCTTCTAAAAATATTACTAATATTTTTTATAAAAGATATTACGTGTATATTTTAAATTGGCAAAGAGATATTACAACATATCTTTTTAATTGATTAAATACATTTTTCATATATGTCACGGCCAGAGTAGTAATATCGTGATTCACGGTCATGGCTCGTTCACCCGCACTCATCTACACATTCAACAATTGTTTTATTTTTTATTCGCGGTCATGGTATGTCCAGCCGTGCTCGTCTGTATGTTCGGTCATATTTTATTTTTCATTATGGTCATGAGCCATGTCTTCCATATTAATCCGCATGTTCGGATATATTGTTTTTTTAATAAAGGATATTACACATATCATTTAAATTACTACAAGATATTGTTTATCTTTTGGTTAGGTATATTCCGATATTATTTATTGATAAAAGATATTATATATATCTTTAAAATCGTTAAGATATATTACATATATTTTCTTTAAATAGTATGTTTTATTTGTCATTCGCGGTCATGGTATGTCCATCCGCACTTGTGTACACGTTTCGAACTTCTTTAGCCTACGGGCGTACATGTACTTATCGTTCCCATGCGGAATAAGAGTATTGGGTGAACCTAATAATTCAACTTGTCGTGTAAGAGGGTTGCAAACCCAGCGACCACAGATAATGTATCCTTGATAGACACCTTGCTATCAAGACGTTGTATTAAGTTATGCAAACCACGTGACTCATGATGGACTTGCAAAAGACACACTGTGCACGTCTAACAATATTTTTGTCAAAAATTTGACTGTTCTTATGGTAGTAGCGGTACGCCGCACGTAATGGCATAGCTCATCCCATAAGTTAGTTAAGACTGTTGGAAATACGTTTTACGTATTAGAAAGGATCGGTCACTCCAACAATAGTCTATGTTATAGCTCGTAGTTTAGTTATTTACTTTTATCAAACAAAGCCCAAAACCGAGCCCATGGATTGTATGGGCCGGCGGCCTATTGTAAACCCAAGCCCATCACATGGGCTTGGGTATATAAACCCTCTCCATTGATGGAGAGGGTGTGGTTTTCATTATTTTACACATAGTTCTTTCTTAGTTTCTCTCTCTAAAGTGTGATATCCACCATCTCTCTATCTCTTTCTCTCTCTAAAAACATAAGCATAGATTTACAAATCTACAAATGGTATCAAGAGCTTGGGATGAAATATAGGTTTGTTTTTGTGTTGCGTTTTGTTTTCAAAACAATTCGTGGAGTATAGGTTTGTTTTTGCCGAAATCTTCAAAATTTTTTGTGTTGGATCGAAGTTTAAAGTAGTGTAACATAGGGATTCGTGCTTAAGAGTGTTCTTGGTATCTTGGTTTTCATTAAAACATCAGTTTTCTTGGATCAAAAGTGCGAAAAAAGGCTTTGTTCTTCATTCCGAAATCCTAGCAGAAAGATCCATCGGAAAGTACAAACTGTACTTGGGCCTCCATCGCAATAACTTAACCATCGGAAAGGGTTAGGTTTCTACATTGCGATCGTTGGATTTTTATCACTTATTCCGATCTGAATCATTACGATAGCTATTGCGATCTGAGATTCCGACGGGTATAAGGAAGTATTTTAAGTCGTTACTCTGCTCGAATTTTGTCAGCCACTTTGCGATCTGAACATTCCGATAGGGCTTTGCGATCTGAACATTCCGATACCAACAACATTTTGACAGGGCTATATTCCGATCTGGTATTACGATCTGACATTCCGATCTGGTATTACGATCTGACATTCCGATCTGGTATTACCATCTGACATTCCGATCTGGCATTCCGATAATCACAATTTTTTCCATAAAAAATTTCGATCGTGTGTAATTTTGACTTGGAATTTTTGGTTTATCGAGAACATTTTTTAGGGGATTTTAACATTGTTTCTCGATTATAACTCACAACAACACAAAAATACTTAACCTTATTTCATTGTTCGATCAACTTTGTAAATCTTAACTTATTGAAATGGAGTACACATCTCTTACGGATAAGTCCATCCTCTCGGGTACGGATAATCGTCCACCAATGTTGGTGAAGACCATGTATGAGGAATGGGCTTCCCGAATGGAACTTTATATGTTGAACAAGGAGAATGGACATCTTATTTGGGCATCGGTGCTCAATGGACCATTAGATTATGGTACTGTGACGGAAGGTACGACCACTCGTCCTCGCACAACGGGTGAGTTGACTGGAGATATGAAGATTCAAGATAAATGTGATAAGTATGCTACAAACATCATTCTTCAAGCCCTTCCTCCAGATGTCTACAAACTCGTCAGCAAACATAAAGTTGCCAAAGAGTTATGGGATAGAATTCGGGTTCTAATGCAAGGCACCTCGTTAACTAAACAAGAACGAGAGTGTAAGCTTTATGATACTTTTGATAAGTTTGCCTATGTGCCAGGGGAGACTCTCAATGATTACTATCTGAGACTTACCCTATTGTTGAATGAGCTTAATATCTATGGCATGGCAATCCCTACATTTCAATTGAACACCAAGTATTTGAACACTCTTCCTCCAGAATGGAAAAAATACATGACGGATGTTAAATTGGCTAAGGACTTGCATAACACCAATGTGGATCAACTTCAAGCTTTTCTTCAACAACACGAATGCCATGTGATCGAGGCTCGGTTGTCTACACCTCAAGTTCATGATCCACTTGCAATGTATGCTTCTCAACAAAACATGGCTTATACTTATCAACAACCATCATACTTGCAGCAGCCACCACCACACATCTATCAGCAACCACAGCAACCATCTTATCAACCACCAATGATGCCACAGCAAGAATATCAACAAAGTGTTCATCAACAAGCTTTTCAACAGCAACCACCATATCAAACATCACCATCACAAGCCAACACTTCTCCATTGGGCTATACTCCTCAGCAAGGATATTTTCCAATTGAAGCACAACCAGCACAAGCTTTCTACTCTAATGAACTTCCACCAATCCAAGCACCGGTCTTTACTCCAAATGATACGCCAGCTGATGTTCTAAACCATCTCACCTCCTACTTGTCAAAACTTGTTGCAACTAGAGGATTTCTACCAACAAACAATCAGCTCCGCACCTCATCAAATCCTCGACAACAAGCCACTGTTCAAGATGGTCAAGTGACGGTGCAACCTATTCAGGGAAGGCAAAATTCATATGGACCTCCTACAAGGACTGGGAACAATCAAGCTGTGAATTCTCAAGCTAATGGAAATGGGAGTCCTATTGGTCCTAAGAAGGTTGTGACTTGCTACAATTGCCGAGGACAAGGTCATATGGCTAGGGAATGCACTCAGCCGAAAAGAAGAAGGGATGATGCATGGTTTCGTGAGAAGATGTATTTGGTTGATGCTCAGTCTAAGGGGAAGATTTTAGATTCAGAGGAGTTAGCATTTCTTGCAGACCCAGGGGCAGCAGATACCGAAGGCATTGCAGTCGTTTCCACTTCTAATGCAGCTTATCAAGCAGATGATCTTGACGCATATGATTCGGATTGTGATGATATTCACTCTGCCCAAGCTGCTCTCGTTGCTAATCTCTCTCACTACGGTTCTGATGTCATCAGTGAGGTACCAACCACATCTAATATTATTGATGATAACCAACATCAAGTTGGGCATGAAAATGACAACCTCGAACAGCATTCGGGAACTAGTAATTCAAATGATGTGGTACCCAAACCTACACATTTGAGTGAACCTCAACCAAATGCTACGACGGGTATGGAATCTTATGCTCCACATGATTTGGTCATGGTGCCTAAACATATTATTGATCAAATGCATATGGCCCTCAGACAATCCGTAGATACGAACTCCACTCTAACTGCTGAGCTTGCGTTGCATAAAGAAAAGGTCAAAACTTTTGAAATGGTCCCTCAAGAAGAGAAAATAACATGTTCTGAATTTGACCAATTTCGTTTTGAAAAGATTGAACACTTGAAAGAAATAGAATCATTAAAAGCTAATCTTTCCAATGAATTAAAAGAAAAGGAGTCGGTTGTCAATGATTTTCAGAAACTTAAAATGGATTTCGAAACTCTCGAGTCTAAAAAGGTTGAATCGGAAATTAATGCTACCAAACTTCTTAAATTCAAAGAACAACAGCTTTTAAAACAAACGCTTCCACAGAAAAGGTTCATCTTTTAACTAAATCATTTAAAGAATTCGAACTTAAACGTCTTCAAGATTTAGCACCTAATCCCGGTTATGCAAAACAAGCTCAGGAATATATTCCCGGTCTTTATGACATGACCATAATTGGAAAATCGAAAGAAGCACCTTTTGTGCGTAGTACTGAGGAGACACAATCACTTGGGGATGAAACTCATTCTAAAATGCTTTCAAAATTCCATACAATTGATTATGATCAACATAACAAAGATCAATTTTCGAAAAAGACACGCATTCGCTTACAAAAAGAATTAGCAGAATTAACAGTTCTTGTGCCCCAAAGTTTGTCAAATGAAAACCTTCCTAGTACGTCTCCTACACTCGTCAAAAAGGATTTAACGAAGTTAATTCCACCGGTAAGTAAGGCGTCCGTTAACTTAAATACGGTTCACCAACACTTAGCCGATTTTGATAAGGTCATTTTGGAACGTACGACGGCCACGGCCATAACGGAAGGTGAATGGAACTTTGAGCACACTAGAGCTGCGTTTCGAGATGAAATTGTTCCGTTTGTAAAGAATGTTAAAGCTTGCCTTCGTAATATTGATCAAGATTTGTTTTTGGAAATAGAAGAAGTTAGACGTGTTTTTAATGAAATGGAAGATGCTTATGAAAACAGTTTGCTTGAAATAGAACGGGTTTCGCGCCATAATGATCTGCTTTTGAATCAAGTGATGTCTCATGATATAGTTTCTGTCTGTGTGAATACATGTGTTAATAATGATTCTATTGTGCATAATGTTGAATCTGTGGATAATGTGGTAGATAGCACTTGTCACGAATCTGACGCTGAATTTTTAAAGCTTCAAGATTCATATTCTTCGCTTTCAAAACGTTTTGATGAGATTCAAACACATTGTATTTCGCTTGAATGCAAGCAACAATTTATTCAAGAAATCTTTGAAACGTCATTCGAAGGTCTTAATATCGATGATGCAAATTTTGAAAAGAATTTTCGATTGAATTTACAATCAAAACAGCGTCAGCCAAGTGACAAAGTTGCTAACTCTTTGCCGATAGAAATAGAGAAATCTAAGGAGCTTAACTGTGTGAACGTACTTGAGGCCGCTGAGAATTTTAAACTTGATCTAGATAATCGAGTTTCCAAGATTTTGTCCAAAGTTGATAACTTAAAACAGAAAAATACACGACTCTTCGATTCAGTACAGGCCGCATGTGTTGATACCACTGCACAGAATCAATCCTTGATTGAACAATTGAATCGAAAGTCGATGGAAATATCTGATTTGAGGGAACAAATTTGCGATAAGAATCTGGTCTTGGCTGAGTTAAAGGAAACACTTCGTACTCTCAAAGGTAAGAATGTTGTGGATAACGCAGCCACTATCTCATCATCGTCCTCTAGTGCAATCAAAAGAACCCTTATAGCCGTCACACCACTTAACAAGGGCCCTAGGTCTAAACCATCTCAAACTTTGGTCGCTAAAGATAAGGCGGAATCAAAACCAGCTTCTAATATTCCCGTGTTGCCTTCTACAGGAGTAAGCACCACTACTAAGGCTCAAAGATCTAAGCTTAAGAGAAACAAGAAGAATGATAGGATCTTGCCCCCATCTAGTAGTCAAGTGAAGAAGAAAGTAGAAGCCCATCCTAGGAATGTTATTTCTGTTTTGAATAAAAAGAATCATGTAGCTAAACCTAAAGGCTCTGCGGTTGTGCAGCGTTCTAAGCCTACTATGAATTCTAATCTGAAATGTTGGAATTGCAATGAATGTATGTTTTCTAGTCGTCATGATTCTTGCCTTATTGACCATGTGAATGAGATGTATGCCCGGAAAAATGGATTAGAATGGAGACCGACTGGGAAAGTGTTAACCCAAGTTGGCTGGATGTGGCGCCCCACTGGTAGAACTTTCACTATAGTAGGAAATATGTGCCCTTTGACTAGGATCACTCCCACTACAGCGAAGAAAGCGTGCCCTTTAACTAGGAGTACCAAGGCTACCAAAACACAAGCGTGTCCTTTAACTAGGAACACCGACACTACTGTAGGAACCAAGTGCCCTTTAAATAGGTCTACTCCCACTGTAGTGCCCGCAAATAATCCAAAACCAAAGAAAGTTGGAACAGTAAAACCTGTTAGTGCTAAAACTCACATTAGAAAACGTAGGAAATCTAAGGGTCTCAAAAATGTTAGCAATTCTGATAATTCTATATCTGTATCTGCTAACACTCCGGAACCAATAGTTTCCAATGCATTGTCTACTGTTGTTATTGAAAACAGGTGGTCCAAATTGTTCTCTGGTATTTGGACTCTGGTTGCTCCAAGCATATGACCGGAGATCGCTCTCAGCTCAGAAATTTCGTCAGCAAGTTTCTTGGTACGGTTCGATTTGGAAATGATCATATTGCAAAGATAATGGGTTATGGTGAATATCATATTGGGAATGTTATAATTTCAAGAGTGTATTACGTGGAAGGTCTCGGTCACAACTTATTTTCTGTGGGACAATTTTGTGATGCAAACCTAGAAGTTGCTTTTCGAGAGCATACCTGCTTCATTCGTAATTTGGAAGGGGTTGATTTATTGAAAGGTACTCGAGGGAATAATTTGTATACTTTGTCTCTACAAGACATGATGGCCACTTCTCCCGTATGTCTTCTCTCCAAAGCATCGAAGACTAAGTCATGGTTATGGC
Source organism: Glebionis coronaria (assembly GCA_025667525.1). NCBI lineage: Eukaryota > Viridiplantae > Streptophyta > Magnoliopsida > Asterales > Asteraceae > Glebionis > Glebionis coronaria. The sequence goes on from CM046875.1 coordinate 381,484,533, forward strand.
ATCGACGGTTATCTCATCTTAACTTTGACGCTATTAATCACTTGGCGAAAAACGAACTTGTTCGTGGTCTTCCTAAACTATCATTTCACAAGGATCATTTGTGTTCCACGTGTACAATGGGGAAAAGCACTAAGAAGTCTTACAAACCCAAGACTGAAGACACCAACCAAGAGAAACTTTATCTGTTGCATATGGATCTTTGTGGGCCAATGCGTGTTGAAAGTCTTAGTGGCAAAAAGTACATCCTCGTTATTGTGGATGATTACTCTCGGTTTACATGGGTGAAATTTCTTAAAGCAAAAAATGAGGCACCTAAATTCATCATCAGATTTCTCAAGATGATTCAAGTGCGACTCAACACTACTGTCCGACGCATTCGTACAGATAATGGAACCGAATTTGTGAATCAAATTTTGCGTGATTATTATGAAGAAGTTGGCATTTCTCATGAAACATCCGTTGCTCGCACTCCACAGCAAAACGGTGTCGTTGAAATGCGAAATCGCACACTTATGGAAGCTGCTCGAACGATGTTAATTTACGCAAAGGCTCCATTGTTTTTATGGGCAGAAGCAGTATCTACAGCAGTGTACACCCAAAACCGGTCACTAATTCGTAAACGCCATGGTAAAACACCTTATGAGCTTCTCCATGGAAAAGTACCAGATTTATCATATCTTCATGTATTTGGTTCTCTTTGCTATCCAAATAATGATGGTGACAATTTGGGAAAACTTCAACCAAAGGCTGATATTGGTATTTTCATTGGTTACGCCCCCGCAAAGAAGGCATACCGAATCTACAACCGTAACTCTCGCAAGATCCTCGAAACTATGAATGTTGATTTTGATGAGCTGACAACAATGGCTTCTGAGCAAAGCAGCTCTGAACTCGCACTTCATGAAATGGGACCCAGTAATATTAGTTCTGGTCTTGTCCCAAACAACCCTACTTCATCATCATTTACACCACCTACTAGGAAGGAATGGGATACGTTGTTTCAACCGTTCTTTGATGAATTCTTTACTCCTCCAAGTATTGTTGCTCCAGAACCTGAAGTAATAGCTCCGGTAACCGAAGTTGTCGCTCCAACAACCGTTGCACAATCAGATACATCTGCACCAACAATTGGTCAAGATATACCTTCAACAAGTAATTCTCAACCAACACATGTTTCAACTACCCATGTCATGCCTATTGATGATGAAGAGGATGATGATGATCACGATTTGGAATTCGCTTAAATGCGTGAACTTCCATTCTTTGGTGTATCTATTCCCGACCCTAATCAAGCCGGGTCGTCCACCTCAGAGGAAGCTCCTTCTACAGTTTACTCCAATCCACGGATTCGTGAACATGACAGCAAGTGGACAAAGGATCATCCTATAGATTCTATTATTGGTGACCCTAATCGTCCAGTATCCACACGAAGTCAGTTACAAGAAAGTGCACTGTTTTGTCACTTCGATGCTTTTCTCACTGAAGTTGAACCTAAGACATGGCAACAAGCTTTTACTCAATCCTGTTGGATAGAAGCTATGCAAGAAGAACTTAACGAATTCATACGTCTTGATGTTTGGGAACTTGTCCCATGCCCGGATCAAGTGCAGTTACTCACTTTGAAATGGGTTTACAAGGTGAAACTCGATGAGTTAGGCGGAATATTGAAAAACAAAGCTCGACTAGTAGCTCGTGGATACAAGCAATTATTGGGCGTCGACTTTATGGAATCCTTTGCACCTGTTGCCCGTTTGGAAGCTATTCGACTATTCCTCGCTTATGCAGCCCATATGAATATGATCGTCTATCAGATGGATGTGAAGACGGCATTTCTTAACGGTGAAATCAAGGAAGAAGTCTATGTTCAACAGCCGGATGGTTTTGTGAATCCTAATTATCCTAATCATGTGTACAAGCTTAAGAAGGCTCTCTATGGGTTGAAGCAAGCTCCACGCGCATGGTATGATCTATTGTCACAATTCCTCATCACTCAAGGCTTCGCAAAAGGCAAGGTGGATCCCACGCTGTTCATTCAGAAACGAGGTAAAGATATGATTATGGTACAAATATATGTTGATGATATTATATTTGCAGCCTCGACCCAAACCTTATCGGATGAGTTTGGGACACTCATGTCTTCCAAGTTTAAGATGTCAATGATGGGCAAGGTATCATTCTTCTTAGGTCTTCAGATATCTCAGAGTCCCAGAGGCATCTTTATTAATCAATCCAAATATGCCCTTGAACCGCTTAAGAAATATAAGATGGAATCTTGCGACCCCGTGGACACTCCAATGGTGGAGAAATCTAAGCTTGATGCAGATCCACATGGAGTTGCCGTTGATCCGACACTTTATCGTGGAATGATCGGTACTCTTCTGTATATCACAGCCAGTCGACCTGATCTTCAGTTTGCTATATGTATGTGTGCCAGGTATCAAACTAGGCCTACTGAATTACACTTAGCTACTGTTAAAAGGATCTTTCGATATCTTAAAGGAACCATTAATCGGGGACTATGGTATTCGAAGGACTCTTCTATTGCACTAATGGCATATGCAGATGCGGATCACGCGGGTTGTCAAGATACAAGGCGTAGCACGAGTGGAACATTGCAACTACTAGGAGATCGATTAATCAGTTGGGCATCGAAAAGGCAGAAAAGCGCTGCAATTTCAAGTACGGAAGCAGAATACATAGCTATGTCCGGTTGCTGTGCTCAAATTCTTTGGATGAGATTGCAATTAACCGACTATGGTCTAGGTTTCAACAAGATTCCGATGTACTGTGACAACAAGAGTGCAATTGCCTTATGCTGCAACAACGTTCAATTCTCCCGGTCGAAGCATATTGACATTCGCTACCACTTCATCAAGGAGCAAGTGGAAAATGGAGTAATCGAGCTTTACTTTGTCCGATCTGAGTATCAATTGGCGGATATTTTCACGAAGGCTTTAGATCGCGCTCGAATTGAATTTTTGGCCGACAAGCTTGGAATGAGAACCTTCTCGCCTGAGACTCTTAAGGAACTAGCAGATGAAGCGAAAGAATAGTGGTGGTAAAACTATTCTCCGTATCCTTGGTGATCATTTGTATATATTGTTTATATTTTTACCCACAAAAGCAAAATACAAAAATATAAAATCATACAAAAACCATAAAAATTGAAAAATTCAGAAAAATCCAAAAATATTTTTACTTTATTTTTCAAAGGCATGTCTTTTGGTACGATAATATTTACGGCCTTAGAAATGTTGATTAAAATCGACACTGCGCCATAAATAGAGTTCGTACAAAAGTTGTAAATATTTCATAAAACATGCCCAAATGGCTTGTAGTTATTTCTGACTGCAACCCGGTTTTCACATTAAAGTCAGGTATTTCTTATGAAAGCTTTGGCTAACAACGGGAATTAATTTTCTCGGGCAAGGTTTACTTTAAAACCTTGTAAGGGATCAAGTTTACCTTATAACTTGGTCTAACACAAATCTATGTACGCCTCAGTGCATTTATTTGTTAAAACAAGAGAAGTCTTGTTTTTATGAAGCTATCATCTCTACAACCATGCTATCTACAATTGGTATCTACATACTCGACGATGCGACTACTCAACCGACGACTACAGCTCTTTCAATAGAACACGGGTCAACAATTGAGGGGGAGAAATTGTCAAGCATTCAGAATCTTCGATGCCGAACGTGCCAAGCTCACTAACTGGTGTCAAGACAACAATACCAATCGTACACGTGGTGTCAAGAGATGACTTCAGACGTGACGAGGCGACCAACATATGCTGAAAAGAATCATTTGATCTTATCATATGATGTTCTCATCTATCAGGTCCAACCTTGTCAATTCTTTTTAATATGGTGAATATGTGATCTTGTTACAAATCGATATCATATCTCACACATTTGATATCATGACGATAACACGGACTTGCATTTTTCTTCCCAAAACCTTTGTTAAAACTTCATTAAATCAATTGATATTAAAAACATCGATTGGGTTAATATTTTTAATATGGGGGAGAAAATGTGATTTAATATGGGATATTATCACAAATGGTTTGACTTAATGTGCTGGCTCATCCCGACATGTGCGAAATGTTTTCGAATATCGTGGCATATGTTAAGGGGGAGCAAAATGGATTTTCATGGTGACATTTACTTACCCAAAACCCATTTATTTCATGACGATGAAGATTGTGGTGACATAAGGATGGTAGGATATGTTAAGTCCTATGATTCTTCCAGAACCGGAGGAATCTTCCCAAGGACATTCCATAGCTAGAAATAGTAGTCCTTAGGAAAGATGGAGAAAGATTGTGAACGTAGCTGAATGCCGACCAAGTACTTAAGTTAGCACTGGAACAATCACAACAAGGTGCTAGTTATGACGTATTGGTAAGCATTGAAGGGGTTGAAGAATGAAAAAGAATTGTAAAGATAAAGGGTGTAAAGAAAGAAGCCCTCCTTACAACTTTAGGCAGAAACCGGGTCAATACATATGCTATTAAGATCATTGTTTAATGATTCTTGATATTGAAGACAGACATCATGGACCCAGTGATGCAATACACAACCCATCCCAGCTAACTCAGATATCTCTCAAAAGGTATTTGTTTTAATCACACGGAGATAACGCATTATCTATTGATTTATTCACTCCGAATAAATTGGTATTGAAAAGGTGGCACTCCTCTCCAGCCTCCGATCACTAAAATACATAATGCACGATCGAGTCTAGAGCCATTTGAGATCATCAAATATCTCATTAGGACACACTTCCATATTTCCTTGCTTCTTCACACACTGTGAAAAGTAAGAAAGATTTTAAGAGTCCTACGCAAAATCTTCATGATCTTGCCTGAACATCCGAGTAATACGTAAGTATTTACAATGAAGATGGAAATCCTTCTTGAGCGAATATCAAAAAGCTCATGGTAGGTGACTTGTGCGATTCTTTATGAATCAAACTTGTGATAACTGGAAAGCAACAGATGTTTAATTCTTAACTGAATTTAAACACGTTCCAGGCCTCTACGCAATATCTCAGTGATCTTGCCTGAACACTCAGAGTGATACCTTAGTGTTCATAGTGATGAGTGGAAATCCTTCTAGTGTTAACCTCAAACAGCACTTGGTAGGTAACTTGCAAGATTCTATACGAATCAAGCTCGTGACAACTGGAAAGCAACAATGGTGCGGTTCTTAATTGAATTTCACCTGTTCCAGGAACATGAATTGACGGCTTCAAATCATGCGGATAATTTTATCCAAATGATTCACTCTTTATGTTCGCAGTCAGCTTTGGATGGTCGAATAAAGAGAACGGGTTTACCCGCGAAATCCTGTCAGGAAGTTACTTAATTGAAACTATCCGTCACGGGTACGATATCTAATATCGTCCAACGGTCTTCACCGACCGGAGGTAAAATGCTACCGAATTAGAATGAAATGTTCAAAGCTATTTCGTTCGTGTCTACTTATGTTGCGGAATTTGAAGACGGTGGCGTTGCGGAATCCGAGAAGAAGTCGTCCCCGCACGCTTATACTTTATGCACTTAATATCTCATCTAATTCAAGAAAGCCTAAAAGCTAAGTCTTCCGCTGTTTCAAACTCTGAAGCTTTTAAGAATTACGAAGGTATAAGTATGTGGGACGTGAGGTCACGAAGAGGCGAAGATCACAAGTGATGGATGCACGAGATCAAGGCAAGAGATTAATGCTCAAGATTGATATCAAAGATCACGTCAGCATGTTCACCAGAAAAGAAAAAGAAAAAGAAAGACGAAGACTACGAGCTCAAGACAAGCATAGTATGCTAGGTTTATTTCATTATTGTAACTCGGGTAACGCCCTTGTTTGGAGTGACCTCCCTTAGGGGGAGATTGTTGGAAATACGTTTTACGTATTAGAAAGGATCGGTCACTCCAACAATAGTCTATGTTATAGCTCGTAGTTTAGTTATTTACTTTTATCAAACAAAGCCCAAAACCGAGCCCATGGATTGTATGGGCCGGCGGCCTATTGTAAACCCAAGCCCATCACATGGGCTTGGGTATATAAACCCTCTCCATTGATGGAGAGGGTGTGGTTTTCATTATTTTACACATAGTTCTTTCTTAGTTTCTCTCTCTAAAGTGTGATATCCACCATCTCTCTATCTCTTTCTCTCTCTAAAAACATAAGCATAGATTTACAAATCTACAAAGACACGTCTTATACTATGTGAAAATTCACGGTTATGGCACACTCATCCGCGTTGATCCGAACGTTTGGACCCAATGCTATATTTTGTACGCGGTTATGATACGTCTATTCGCGTTGGTTTACGCGACCGTAATTTTTTAAATACTTGATTAAGTTTAATATTACTAATCTAGTATAGCACCATTAAACTTGGGGGCTACCAGGGTATAATAATACCACTATTTTCGTGCATGACACACAAATATCTTTAGATATATTCCTTTGCCACAGAAGTCCGCCTTCTGCCGGTTTATTTCTTTGCCATGGAAATATCTCTTCCAGTGGCTTATTCCTTCGCCGCGGAAGTACTCCTTCCGCGTGCTTATTTATTTTCCATGAAAGTATCTCTTCCGTTTGGCTTATTGCTTCGCCGCGGAAGTACTCCTTCCACGCGTTTATTTCTGCGCCATGGAAGTATCTCTTTCATTGGCTTATTCCTTCGCCGTGGAAGGACTCCTTTCATTGGCTCATTATCTTCGCCACTAAACCAAGGTATTTTATGTATAAAATTGTTCGTTAAAATCGGTCTAATCGAATTGACCACGGTTTAAAGTGTGACTCAGTCGTTCTTGGTAAAAGGAAAGAAAATATCGTTGAGTAACTAAATAAAATAAAATAAAAATGAAAGATTGAAAATATTAAACTAAAAATTAAAGACTTTGAAAATTAAATGACACAAATTTAGAACTTTAATAAAACTAAAATTGAAATTAAAATAAACTAAAATAAAACAGTTAAAAAATAAACTTAAAACTAACTATTTCGGAAAAATGAACTATTTCGAAATAACAGGAAATTTCGGAAAAATAGAGATCTTCGGAAAAATAAACCTAATTCGGATAAATGGGTGTTTCTCGGAATAACTCAAGATTTTCGGATAAATCTAATATTTTCGGAATAAGTTACTTCTTCGGAATATCTAACAATTTCGGAATAAACAAAATTTCCGGTATAAACTATATTCGGAAAAACAGACTAATTCGGATAAAAGAAAATCTTCGGAATAACAAGCTAAATTCGGATATTGGATCTTCGGAAAAATGCTGATTTTCGAAATAAATCAATTTTTCGGATAAACGAATCTTCGGAATAATAGGAAGTTTTCGGAATATAACAAAATCTTTGGATAATAGATTTTCGGATAAATGTGGTATCTTCGGAATTTAGAAACCCTTTTCCGAAGATGTGCAAAAATCAGATAAACAGTAACAGACTTTTCTAAAAACAAGAGAATAAGCTACGAATAAGCACAATCCAAATAAGCAATTAACCAAAACTTAATCTAAACAAATTCTAAGAAAAACTAATTAAACCACAAATCAAAAACTTTAGAAACACTAATAATCTAAAAATTAAAAAATTAACTTTTATTAATATTAATCTACCAAATCCACTAATTAGAGATAAGCACAAAACATAAAAATAGGCTCTAAACACAATAAGCTAAAAAGATCAAACACATCAAAACCAATAAGCACAATCAATCAAAAACATCAACCAAACAAGAACATGATTATTTAAGCTACATGATTATATAAATCAAACAAGATTAAAATAAGAAAGGTAGAATGAGAATGATTAATGAAAAAGCTTGAATTAAAGATGATTAAGATTCAAATACAAGATTAAAATTAAAAAGCTTGAAAAACATGAAAGTAAATCTAGAGAGAGAAAGTAATTTTAATCTACTCCTAAATTTAATAAAACTATCTAACCACTTTCCTAATGCATAATAGGAAGGTATTTATAGGAGGAGGGGAGGATATGTGTTGTTGCTTCTACCTTTCTTTCTTTGTCTTTTCGTCTTTTAAATTCTTCGTCTTTCTCGACGTTGTCTCGGGATTTGTCGATATGAAAGGAACACGTCTTCTAATTTCTTTTTTAAAAGACTTGGTTCTTCGACTTCTTTAAACTTCCGTCTTTAGACTTTTTCTTCGATAAATCTTCAGAATAGGCCTTTGACTTCCGTTCTTTTTGCACTCTTGATCTTTTGACTTCGTCTTTTGGCTTTTCTTCGATAAAAGCCCGTGAAAGCCCGTGTTTTCTTCCCTTTTCACATTTTGGTCCAAAATCACAACAAAAACATAAACCACGCATAATTCCGACTTTTATGACATTAAATACACGTTTTGCCTTGGTTATTATTATAATTAAGTGGTAAAAGGATGGATGTTTTCACACCTATCAAATCCCCTACACTTGACCATTGCAATGCCCTCATGCAATATATTAATTACAAAGCAAGATTTAGATTTTTTATCATAATTAACCCACCTTGGCCTTTATTAACTACTAGACAATAATGAAACTAAAAAAAATATAAAATTACAAAATGCTTGAAGGAGGAACAAGTAAAGAGATCGAAGACTTACATTAGGGCTTTGGTTGTCATGAATGTTTATCACCCTCAAGTTTCACGTTCCCCATACTAAGCTTAAAAACGAGATCATTGTTATTATAAGTTAGTGAGCTAACACTCACTCATGTGGCCCAATTATTCACTTAGACTCCCTTATTCCTAGGTGAATCTCTTATATTTTATTGTTGTCTTGAATGATCACGAGGATGCATTGTTGACTTATTTCGATAGTTTATTAAGGCTAAAAATAAAGTAGGACGATTTAATCAATAGTTAGCTAAAGGACAAAATTTTTTAAAACTGCTTCTCAAAACCTCATAAAGTTCATATCTTGGCATAACTCGCTTCACGATTTGAGACCTTTCTCGGATCGATATTTGGCATTGACTTCATACTTCATATCTTGAGAGACGATCTTGAAATAATGGTCTTCTCTTCAAAATAGGTATTTCTTCACTTGAAGTATTTAAGAAATTCTTCAAACTTGGACCACGACTTCTTCATTTTTCTCCAATCTTTATTTTGGATTTTGATATACAACAATCTGCCTCCTTTTAGGACTTGGATCTATATATCCTCATACCTTGCTAGGGTCTTTTCGGATAGACTTCTCCATGATCTTTACGAGAGTATTTGCTTTTCGTCGTGTGTCTCGATCCTTCATATTGATTTTTGATAAATGATTCTTCACATCACTTTTGGATCTTTAGCAACAAAATGTAGCCCTCATGCCTTGTTAGGGCCTTTTCGGACTCGCCAATCTTCGCATCCCGCTTCAATAAGTTATGCCTTGGCTATGAACTCTAATTGATACCGAGCAACTTTTAAACGATGCTAGAAGCTAAGTAACTTTTCAAACCGTACAACCTTACTTATTGCAATTAATTTATTAACAAGTGATGGGAGAAAAAACTCATAATCAACTCACATAAATTCATGGAAGAATACCAAACTTAAAATTGACTCTGTCATCTCTCGTTCTCCACAATTTAAAATCTCAAAGAACGAGACTCGTGGATGCTTAGCCTATTAAATCAAAGTTTTGGGTTTTCAAGTCATCTATAGGATCTTGCAACTTCTAAGACTATTTCAAGTTTAGAATTCGCATTTTAAAGTTTCCTTGATAAACGACTTTCTAGGATCAATTATAGGAACTTGCGAAAAGTTATTGTTCTTAACCCGTAAGAGTTAAGACTTTCGCGTTTTAAAGTTCCCTATATAATAACCTAGCAAAACTTGATTTAAACACGTTAAAGATACTAGCTAGAGTGAACTCGGATAAGTAAACTCGGGTTGAGTCAAAAGATTCATAACGGGCCTAATATATCAAAGACATCTAAACTTATTAAAACCATTTTATTAAATAAAAGAAAATAACAATAACAAAGGAAAATAATAATAGGCCAAAATAGATCAAAAATTTTTAAAAATGTCGAAAAATCAATTTTTTGGTTAAAATGAGGACAAATTCATAGAAAATCCCACTTAACTTAGATAGAAGTCCCCCTACACTTAAGATAAACATTGTCCTCAATGTTTAAGCATGTGGGAGTAAACTCCCCTACACTTAGGACATTGTGCACGTTGTTTAAATCTTGCTAAGGAAGAGACAACTAAAAGTGATTCCTATTTTAATATTGAAGAATATAAAATAGTGAATCAAAAGTGTTTAGGATAAAACCGGGAAGACGGGTACACGGAATCACGGATCGTCAAAAGTCATCAAGAATGGATCTTTGAAAGCTCGAATCCCTGCACATCATAAGAAAGAAAGCAACAAACACATAGTAGGGCCTCCCCTACTTTTATTATGAAAACGGATAAAAAGGGTAGATCATCGGGTTGCCTCCCGAGAAGCACTTGTTTTTGTTCACCTAGTCGTGAGCCTGACTCGACCATGATTAGAATGGTAAGAACCTTGAAGAACATCCACCGGGATCAAATACATGGTTTTCATCCATCAAGTAGCGTAAGCTTAAGGTGAATAAGACAAGCCAAAGAAGAGTAGGCGAGGTTCCCTTAAGCAATTGTTGAGCACGGTGGTAGAAAGTATGATGAAGTGAAAGCATATCTCAATAGTTTCCAAAAGTCTTTCCTTTTATTTCATCAGATGGATACTGAGATGGCTTAAAAATTGTGATACCCGGATCGAACACCTTTTCCTTTAGGGGAAAATAATACTTAGACTCAGTAGACCTTGAAGATTCCCAAAAACCGCACAATCTCATCCGAAGAAGGTGGAAAGAGAGGTGTCAAGACATAGGTACTACATATATTGGTGTCTTCCGGTTTCTTCTCCTTTGAAACGGGTTTTTTAATATCCGAAGGAGGATAAAGACCATAATCAAAGTCCAAAGGAGGAGAATCATTCTCATTTAGAAAGTATGTATTAAGAAAAGTGGCAAAATCTTCCTCAAATGAGAATCATCCAAAGTAGGATCAAGCATTGTTGGCGGAGGATCTTCATAAAAATAGGAGCATAATCATCATTAGGAGACATATCATTTGAAGAATCACTCGAAAGAGTGTCAACATCTTCAAAGTCATCATAAGTTGCATGTCTTTATACTCTGAAGAAAAATCATCATAATCATCGACATAGGAACTAGAATCATCATCATAATCATCATAGATCGGTGGAGAATCATAAATTGGTGGGGGATCCAAATTGGATAGAGAATCATCAAGATCGTCCACATAATCTTGGAAAAGTGGGTTATCATAACAAGTATCGAAAAGAGGATTGTCATATACAACAAAATCATCAAACTTTATACTTTCCCAAGGAGTTGTATCAAGCTCGTCTTGAAGCACATCAATCATTTTCACTAATTCTTTTCCATTTGGTTTACTTGTAATCTTCCCCATCCTAAAAACTAAAAACTTGTTGATCATTCCCAAATCTTAAAATGAGTTCACCTTCGGCAACATCGACTAAAGCTTTTCCGGTTCTCAAGAATGGTCGTCCAAGTATTAACGGAATACGAGGGTCCATTTCATAATCAACAACAACAAAATTGACCGGAAAAGTTAAGGTACCAACTTTAACGAAAACATCTTCGGCAATACCAGCGGGGTAAGCGAGAGTTCGATTTGCTAGCTCAAGAGTCATTGAAAATAGGTTTTTGCTAGATTAAAAAGTTCGTTTTCTCGGTGTCTTAATGAATTGATTTCCGGTTCAAAGTGTGACTCAGTCGTTTTTGGTTAACAAAAAGAAAGTTTTGATTATCTATTCCTAAGTAAAAGTTAAATGCGAATAGTAATAAAAATAAGCTAAAAACAATTAACTAAAAATAACGAAACAATATAAATAATTAAACGTGAATTTAAAACTAAACAATTAATAAAAATAAAAGAAAAAAAACGAAATTAACTATCGACTCGAAAATAAAGTTTACTTAATGAAAAAGGAGAGAATAAAACTAAGTGGGTACTGTAAAGTTAAACGAGGCAAAACCTAAAGCAGGTACTAAATAAAAGATAAAACTTGAACTTTACGAAAAAATATTAATTTTAAAAATAGATGAAAAATTTAGCTAAAAATACGTAACTTTCAGAAATAAAATCGGAACAACTTTCAGATTAAACTAAACAATCACGGAACAAAATAATAAATAAACAAGCTAGCAGGCAGCTAGCTCAAGCTACCAGGCAAGCATGACATTTTTGCTGGAAAAGAGGACAAGCAGGCAGGCATGTAGGACAATTCCATCGTAAAGTTAGTGTATAACCATCCGAATGTTTATTATGAGATTCTATCGGAATTTTTCTTTTTTTTATTTATTGAAACTATCGGAATGTGGTAAAAGAGAATCTATCGCAATATGTTGAATTAAAAACTGTCGGAATGAAACTAAAAGAAAAGTATCGGAATATAGTAAAGATTGAAACCATCAGAATGTGGCTATTGAAAATTTGGCAGCACTTCGTCGCAATATACCTTAAATCCCGATCGCAATCCACGATGCCAGGGGCTATCGCAATCCTCGATCGGAATAAGGGGATATTACACTTCGATCGCAAAGTAGAACCCCTAGGTTTATTGCGATCACAATAAAGCTATCAGAAAAAGCTACCACAATGTCAAAACCCTATTGTGATGGAAAAATCACAATATTCGGATGGAGTACAATAAGCTAAAAATCAAATAAGCACTTCTAAAAAGGACACTTAACACAAACTTTACCAACTCAATAAGCACAAATTTGAAAACTTTTGAAATACTAAATATGCAAACTTTATAAAACAAACCTTAAAAAGACTAAACTTTTTTAAGAAAACTAAAAAGTGAATAAGCTAAACACAAAATTAAGCCAATAAGCATGTCAAGCTCAAAGCTTAATCCGTATTAAAACTTATAGATGAACAAAAAGATAAACTTTTTAATCAAATAAACAATAAGATTAGATAAAATCAAAGATTAACATGAATCAAAGATAAAAAAAATAAGAAAGGTAGAAAAAGATGATTGAAAACTTGAATAAGATGAAGATTAAAGATTCAAAAGTACAAGATTGAAGATTAAAAGCTTAAAACTTTAAAGAAAAACTAGAGAGAGAAAATAATCTACTCCTACTCCTAAACTAAACTAACTAACCAACACCCTCCTAATGTGTCATTAGGAGGGTATATATAGGAAGTGAGGAGTGCATGTGTTGCTTCCTTCTTTCTTTCTATTTCTCGTTCTCGTTTTTTAATTCTTTGTCGTTCTCGACGTCGTCTCGGGATTTGTCGATATAAATTGAACTTGTCTTATAATTTCTTCAATAATTAGACTTGAGTTCTTAGACTTCATTAAACTTCCGTCTTTAGACTTTTTCTTCGATAAATCTTAAGAATAGGCCTTGGACTTTCGTTCTTTTTGCACTCTTGATCTTTTGACTTCGTCTTTTCTCGTTTTCTTCGATAAAAGCCCGTGAAAGCCCGTGTTTTCTTCCTTTTTCGTCTTTTGGTCCTAAAACATAATAAAAACACAAACCACGCATAATTCCGACATTTACGACATAAAATACACGTTTTGGCTTGGTTATTATTATAATTAAGTGGTAAAAGGATGGGTGTTTTCAAACCAATCAAATCCCCTACACTTGACCATTGCAATGCCCTCATGTAATGCATTAATTACAAAGCAAGTGTTACATTTTCCATCACAATCAATCCACATTGGCCTTTATTAAAGAGACAAAATATTTAAAGGAAGAAACCAAGTAAAAAGATCAAAAACTTACCTTAGGGTTTTGGAGTGTCATGAATGATTATCACCCTCAAGTTTCACGTTCCCCATACCAAGCTTAAAAACGAGATCATTGTTATTATAAGTTAGCAAACTAACACAAATTCATGTGGCCCAATTATTCACTTAGACTCCCTTATTCCTTGGTGTATCTCTTTTATTTTCATTTTGTCTTGAATGATCACGAGGATGCATTGTTTGACTTATTTCGATAGTTATTTAGGCCGAAAATAAAGTGGGACGATTTGATCAATAGTTAGCTAAAGGACAAAATCTTTTAAAACTGCTTCTCGGGACCTCATAAAGTTCATATCTTGGCATAACTGGCTTCACGATTTGAGACCTTTCTCGGACCGATATTTGGCAGCGACTTCATACTTCAAATCTTTGAGAAAGGTTCTTGAAATTATGGTCTTCTCTTCATAAATAGGAATTTCTTCACTTGAACTTTTTGAGAGATTCTTCATATTTGGACCACGACTTCTTCATTTTTCTCCAATCTTTATTTTGGACTTTGATATACAACGATCCGCCTCCTTTTAGGACTTGGATCTATTTATCCTCATACCTTGTTAGGGCCTTTTTGGATAGACTTCTCCATGATCTTTTGGGGAGTATTTGCTTTTCGTCATGTGTCTCGATCCTTCATATTGATTTTTGATAAATGATTCTTCACATCACTTTTGGATCTTTAGCAACAAAATGTAGCCCTCATGCCTTGTTAGGGCCTTTCCGGACTCGCCAATCTTCGCATCCCGCTTCAATAAGTTATCCCTTGGCTATGAACTCTAATTAATACCGAGCAACTTTTAAACGATCTTGGGCTAGAAGCTAAGTAACTTTTCAAATCGTACAACCTTATTTATTGCAATTAAATTTATTAGCAAGCGATGGGAGAAAAAGCTTATAATCAACTTACATAAATTCATGAAAGAATACCAAACTTATAATTGACTCTATCATCTCTCGTACTCCACAATTTAAAATCTCAAGGAATGAGACTCTTGGATGCTTAGCCTATTAAATCAAAGTTTTGGGTTTTCAAGTCATCTATAGGATCTTGCAACTTCTTAGACTCTTTCAAGTTTAGAATTGCATTTTAAAGTTCCCTTGATAAATGACTTTCTAGGATCAATTATAGGAACTTGCGGAAAGTTCTTGTTCTTAACCCGTGAGAGTTAAGACTTTCGTGTTTTAAAGTTTCCTATATAAAAGCCTAGCAAAACTTGACTTAAACACGTTAAGGATACTAGCTAGAGTAAACTTAGATAAGTAAACTCGGGTTGAGTCAAAAGATTCACAACGTTGAAAAATTTAAAACCACTATATTGAAAATTTATTTTTAGCAAAGAAAGAAAGAAAATCACTAAAACAAAGGCAAATAAAACTATACAACTAGGCCAAAATAGATTAAAAAATTTGAAAAATGTCGAAAAGTTAGATTTTCCGGTTAAAATGAGGACAAATTCATGGAAAATCCCACTTACTTCGATAGAAGTCCCCCTACACTTGATGTAAACATTGTCCTCAATGTTTAAGCATGTGGGAGTAAACTCCCCTACACTTAGGACATTGTGCACTTTCTTTAAATCTTGCTAAGAAAAGGACAACTATGGTGACTTCAATGTGAATATATAAGATATGAAATATTGAATCACGATAGTTTAGGATAGAACCAGTAAGATGGGAACACGGAATCACGGGTCGTCAAAAGTCATCGAGAATGGAGCTTTGAAGCTTTAATCCCTGCACATCAAAAGATAGAAAACAACAAACACATACTAGGGTCTCCCCCTACACTTATTAGAAAAACAGAATAAAAGGATAGATAATTGGGTTGCCTCCTAAAAGGCGCTTGTTTTTGTTAACCGAGTCGCGAGCCTGACTCGACCCCGAATTAAATAGTCCATGGGGAAGCCTCGAATGTAATACCGGGATCAAAGACCTTATCCTCGTTCCCGGAGGACATTAATAAAGGAGAGGCCGGAGGATAAGTCATGAAAGGTAAAAAGGTCCTCTCAACATACGAGAAGTATGTGAAATCGTCATCCACGGGAGGTGGGGTGGGTAAAGGAAGCAAACTATTATCCCCCCAATACAATTGATGGTCACTAAGCGGCAAAGCCGTAAAGGTGTCAATCATAGAATGGTCAATTTCACCTCCCGGGTCAAAGAACTCATCCTCATGAACGTTAGTCTCTTCGATTTCGTCATCATAGATAGGCGCGTCAAACCAAGGTTTGTCGTTCCCGTCATTGAGGATTTGAGAAACTCGCTCGAAAAGATCACGATCAAGTACGCAACCATCATTCATTTGTGGGGATTGTTGATAAGTTAAATCCGCGCGAATGTGGTAAACGTAATTCTCATTTGAGGAGTATTGATTAGGTAACTCCTCGAGAAGTGGATGATTGGTCAAGTGAGTTGGTTCGTCATTATTATGAAAAATAAGACGTTCCAACTCATCATGCTCGGCCTCGACGTTGGAAAAATCGACCTCGCTTGTAGGTGGAAGCGGAGGTAAAAGAGCTAGCTCTCGTTCGATAATTTCCTCAATCTCAGGCTCGAATTGGAAATCACTATGAAAAGCGACCTTGTCCTTAAGCTCTGCAGAAGTTGGTTTAGATAAAATAGGAGAGTCATCTTCATCCGATCCCGATGAATAATTAAAAGTATAGTCGGAATCACAAGATAACTCATCCTTATCGACAATCCTTAGGTGTAGGACCAATTAAGGGTTCTTTTTCTATAGACTCATTAGAATGTTCTTCACAATCCTCAAAAATTTGTTTATCAAAACAAGTCTCACTAAGAGAATTCGAAGAAATCATAAACTTATTTGAAGGAGTAGGTGAAGAAATGGGGTCATCAAGGGGTAAAGTAGGCTCAAGAATAATCTCGGGAATTTCCTTAAGAGGTGAGGAAGTAGGTGAGCTAAATGTGGCCTCAGCATCAACTCTCAAAGACGGCTCAATATTATTTTGAGCTTGATAGGTTTCTTAAAGGAGCATGAATTTTCTATAGGTTTCGTCTTGCCATTCTCTTAGGAATCTATCATGTTGTTCAATATTTTGAAAAATTAATTCTATTTGGGGTTGTGAAATATTCCCTTGATTATAGTTTTGAAAATTGCCTTCATTTTGAAAATTTTCATGATTTGAAAACCCTTGATTTTGAAATTCCCCATAATACCCTTGATCAAAATGTGGTGGGTTACTCGTTGTGGTAAAACTAGGGGAGTCAAAATAAGTATTAGTAGCATAGTACATACCTTCCTCATTAGGATAAACTTCCCCATAGGGTTTGTCACAATTAAAATAAGCATGAGGTCTACCACAAATCGTACATTCCTTGGACAAAATCTGATAACGCTCTTCTTGTAATATTTCCCAAATCAGACGATTGTCCATGATAGCACGAGTCTTGTACACTTACAAAAAGAAAAAATAGAAAAGAAATAAAGTTAACGTGAAAAGAAAATATTTTTGGTGTAAAATTTTTGAAAAAGAAATGCTTTTTATGAGTTTTTAAATGTTTTTGTATTTTTGAAATTTTTAATTTTTAAGGATTTTTGAAATTTTTTGGCAAGAAAAATAACGTTCAAAAGTGAACGGATCCCAAAATCCAACGCGTCTCTCACAATAAACCGTTAATCTTCACGAAAAGACCCGGCAGCGGCGCCATTTGAAAGTAGGTTTTTGCTAGATTAAAAAGTTCGTTTTCTCGGTGTCTTAACGAATTGATTTCCGGTTCAAAGTGTGACTCAGTCGTTTTTGGTTAACAAAAAAAAAGTTTTGATTATCTATTCCTAAGTAAAAGTTAAATGCGAATAGTAATAAAAATAAGCTAAAAACAATTAACTAAAAATAACGAAACAATATAAATAATTAAACGTGAATTTAAAACGAAACAATTAATAAAAAAAACTAAAAAAAACGAAATTAACTATCGACTCGAAAATAAAGTTTACTTAATGAAAAAGGAGAGAATAAAACTAAGTGGTTACTGTAAAGTTAAACGAGGCAAAACCTAAAGCGGGTACTAAATAAAAGATAAAACTTGAACTTTACGAAAAAATATTAATTTTAAAAATAGACGAAAAATTCAACTAAAAATACGTAACTTTCAGAAAAAAATCGGAACAACTTTCAGATTAACTAAATGATAGGGTGTAAACAACCATCCTTTTTACCGCTTAATTACAATAATAACCGGGCCAAAACGTGTATTTTATGTCTTTTATGTCGGAATTATGTGTGGTTTGTGTTTTTGTTGTGATTTAGGACGAAAAGGTGAAAAATGGAGAAAACACGGGCATTCACGGGCTTTTATTGAAGAAAAAGATGAAAGACGAAGTCAAGAGTGCAAAAAGAACGGAAGTCCAAGACCAATTCTGAAGATTTATCTAAGAAAAAGTCAAAAGACGGAAGTTTACTAAAAGCCGAAGAACTCAAGTCTTATTTATTGAAGAAATAAAAGACGAGTCCAAAGAAATCCCGAGCCAAAAGTCATTAAAGTCCAAGATTTAAGAAGATTAAAAGGCTTAAGGACTAATGGTGCAATTAACAAAAGATTAAGAAGAGAAGGACCTAATGATGCAATTAAGAAGAAATGAAGGAGGGGAGGAAGCTTCCTAAGCACTCCTTAATCCTCCCCTATAAATAGATTAGGAAGTTAATCATTTCATTTTGTTGGCTAATAGTGACAGTTAGTTCTTCCATTTTACTTACCTTGTCATTTACTTTTCATGTCCATTTAAATACCTTGTCTTGCACCTTAATTACCTTTAATTTCAAGTAAGTTTCCATTTACTTTTCTTGTCAATCTTTACTTTATCTTGTTAATCTCTTATCTATCTTTCTTTATTTGATCTTAATCTTTATGTTGATTTGTTCATGTTCATGTTCTTGATTTTTATTGATTTATTTGAGTGGGTTTTGATTATTTTGATTAGTTTTGTTAGTTTGATTGTTTTGGATTCATTGTTTATGATTAATAGTTGTTTATTGATTAGTTTGATTTAATCTTGTGGTTGATTTTGCTTAAGTTTGATTAGATTCGTGTGAATATCTTGTTCCCTGTTCTTCGGGGTGTTTGTTACTATGTCTTTTCCTAGGAAAGTTCCGAATCAAGCCCAGCCAAAAGTTATTCCGAGTGAAGGTTGTTGTGGAAAATATTCCGTATCAAAGTCGTCCATCCGGAATAATTAATTATTCCGGATCAAAGTACTCTATTCGGAATCTTCAACATTCCGGATCAAGGTTTTAGCCAAGGTGGTTCATCCGGAATATCTATTATTCCGGATAAGGAAATTATTCCGGATAGACAGGACATTCCGGATAGACCAAACATTCCGGATCAGCAAGGATATTCCGGATCAAGGAGATATTCCGGATAAAGAGCTTCCATCCGGAATAAGTGACATATTCTGAGTAAGGTGTTCTATTCGGAATATTATTCCGGATCAAGAATTATTCCGGATCAAGAATTATTCCGGATCAACAGCAACATTCCGAATCAAGACCAACATTCCGAATAGAGAAGATTCTTCCGGATAGGTGACATATTCCGAGTAAGCAATTTATTCCGGATCAAGGTTTTGGGTTAATATTCCGATTGAAGAAAAACATTCCGAACGAAGGTGACATTCCGGAAGAATGTTTATTCCGAATAAGGGTATTATTCCGGATGAGCTGATTTTCAGGTTCTTTTAATTTCAGTTTTTTAAGTTTCTGCTTTTTAATTTCAAGCTTTGTTTTTCCCGCCTTTTTACTTAGTCGCACTTTAAGTTTATTTGCCTTAGATTTATTTTAGCCTTGCCTTAGTTTTAAGTTTTAGTTGCGTTTTAAGTTTGCCTTAGTTAGATCTAAGTTTGCGTTATTTGCTTTTAGTGCCTTTTAATTTTCGACACGCTTTTAAATACTTGCCCTTTACGTTAAGACACCGAGAACAACAATTGGACCATACAAAATCTAGTGTATCAAATGGTGCCGCTGCCGGCTCTTTTCGTAAAGATTGACGGTTTTCTGTGAGAGACGCGTTGCTTTTTGGGATCCGTTCACTTGTGAGCGTTATTGTTTTGCACAAAAATTTTCAAAAAACCATAAACATTTAAATTGATAAAAATCCATAAAAATTAAAAATTTCAAAAATCCAAAAAGATTTTATTTTTATTGTGTATATATATTCTCTTTGTGTTTGGTATTGTTTTCTTTTGTCTTTGTAGGTGTATGCGTACTAGATCTTCTAATTATCAAGAGCCCGAGACTCGAGAAGATTTAAGTATGTCAGGTGTTAACAACAACAATAACCCACCGCACCTCAACAACAACAACAATGTTCTTCCACAGCCCGATCTTCGGACCATGGAGGAGCTTTGTCAACCTACCATGTTTGGACGAGGAGGACCGATTGCGCCGATGCAAATCACGGCTCCGGAGTTTTCGTTGAAGCACCACATGATTCAGCAAGTGCAAAGAAATCCTTTTAGAGGAATGCCTGATGATGATACCAACAAACACCTCGACAAGTTCATTACAATCACCCAAAGCATGAAGTTGCCCGGTGCCACAATGGATGTTCTACGCCTACAGCTCTTTCCACATACTTTATCACATCATGCCGAGAAATGGTTTGATCGTCTCCCGAAGAATTCAATTCATACTTGGGATGACATGACTCAACGCTTTTTGTCGCGCTACTTTCCACCATCCATGGTCACGAGCCTTCGCAATCAAATCAGCGGTTTCATGCAAGAACCCGATGAATCTCTTTTTGATGCTTGGGAAAGATATAATGTCTTGATTGATCGTTGTCCAAACCACAACATGCTTCCAGTCACATTGATTGATACTTTCTACAACGGTTTGACTTTTCGTGATCGTGATACGATTAATGCAGCCGCCGGTGGCACATTTATGAAAAGGAGACCCGAGGAGTGTAGAGAGCTAACTGAGAACATGACTACTCACCACAAAAATTGGGATTCCTCCGCTTCTTCAAGGAACAACCCGAGAGTCAATGTTTCTTCTACTTCACCAAACCCTGATATGACCGAATTCACCCGCATGATGACTGAAATGAACAAAAGTATCTTGCTTCTCGCTTCAAACCAACAACAACAACAAGTTAAAGCGGTTGCTAATCCTTGTGAAACATGCGGCGGTCCTCACTCATACACCGATTGTCCTTCTACACAAGGAAATCCGGAAAATGTGTATGTAGCTTATGGTAATTATTCACCGGAAAATTACCAAGATCGACCTCAAGGGGATAGAAATTTGCTGAGTTACCGATCAAACAACTACCTTTCACCCGGTTTTTCTCCTCAAAACCAAAACCCCGCCAACAACTACAATAGAAGCAACCAAATCCCACCAAGAGCTTCTAATCCTTATCACCCACCCGCTCAACAAACCTCACCCATCAATCCGGATGTTGAAGCTTTGATGAGAACCCAAGGTGAGCAAATCAAGAATCTACAGAGCCAAATTATCAATCTGAAAGGAGATATTACCAGGCAAGGACATGACCTTAGATCCGAGCTTCGCGATAATATCCAATCCTCCTTCAGCAATCAAACAAATGATTTGAAGAATATGCTTGCTAGTTTCTTGCCCGCCGCTCAACCCTCTTCTTCGAGTTCTCTACCTTCAAACACCGTCACCAATCCGCAAGCAAATGTGAGTGTTATTACTACCCGTAGTGGAGTCACCATAGTAGGACCACCAATCCCACCCTCATCATCTACACCTCCTCCACCACCATTTATCCCTACTCCTCCTACACCTAGTATTAGTGCACCATTACCGTCTCCGCCTCGTCATGACGATGTTCCCAAGAAGAACCCTTCAACATCTCAACCTTTACCACCTTCACCTTCACAACCCAAACCCAATATCCCATATCCTTCTCGCTTAGGAAAGACCAACGAGCTAACCAAGAATGACTGTCAAGTGTCAAGCTATGTGAAGATGCTCTCTCAAATGAACATCAACATGAGCCTTGTTGAAGCACTTGTCCACATGCCGAAATTTGTTAAAGCATTTAAGGAATTGCTTAACAAGAAGGAAAAGCTGATTGAGCTCGCCAACACACGCTTAAATTAAAACTGCTCTGCAGTTATTCTTAAAGAACTTTCGAAAAAGCTTGGAGATCCCGGTCGTTTTGTGTTGCCTTGCATTTTCAACAAAACTGAAGAATTTACTGCCCTATCTGATCTCGGGGCCAGTATTAATCTTATGCCTTTGAGTGTTTGGAAAACACTATCATTACCCGACCTTACTCCAACAAAGATGACTCTTGAACTTGCAAATCGCACTCTCGCTTACCCCGTTGGTATAGCCAAAGACGTGTTCATTAAAGTTGGCACATTTACTTTCCCGATCGACTTTGTCGTTGTTGATTATGAAATGGACCCTCGTATTCCTTTAATACTTGGTCGGCCATTCTTGAGAACCGGACGAGCTTTAGTTGATGTTGCCGAAAGGTGAGTTAATCTTAAGAGTCGGGGATGATGCACAAGTGTTCAAAATGGGGAAGCTTACAAGCAAATCCTTTGGACGAGAATCTGCGAATATGATTAATGTGCTTGATGATTTTGTCGTCTACACCAATCCTCTATTCGATTCTTGCATTAATATTCCACTTTTTCAAGATGATGTGGATGATTCTCTATCCAATTTGGACCCGTCACCCATTTATGATTCTCCACCGATCTTTGATGCTTATGATGATGATTTTAGCTCAGATTCAGATGATTTTGATGATTGTACTTCCGAGTATCCCGACCTGCCCACATACGATGATTTTGATGAGGTCGATACTCTTTCGAGCGATTTTTCACATGATGAAGATCCTCCGCCATCACTCGATCCTACTTTGGACGATTACTCATTTGAGGAAGACTTCTATACGTTTTTCAACACTTACTTCCCTCATGAGAGTGATGCTCCTCCTTTAGATTTTGAAGATTATCGTCTTGATCCTACTTTGGATTTGAAGAACATTCTTTCAAAGGAGAAGAAACCGGTCGACACCAATATCCGCATCACATATGATTTAACACCTCTTTGTCCCCCTTCTGAGGACGAGGTTGTGCATTTTCATTGCGGATCTTCTTCACATTCTGCTGAGCCTGAGTGCTATTTTCCCTTAAAGGAAAACATGTTCGACCCTGGTATTGATATTCTGCAGCCATCTCAGTATCCACCTGATGAAATAAAAGGAAATATTTTTGGAACTTATGGAAATCTGCTTGCACCACTTCACCCTTGCTTCCACCGTGCTCCATCGCTGCTTAAGGGAACCTTGCCTACTCTTATTTGGCTTGCCTTGTTCGCCTTAAGCTTGTGCTATTTGATGGACGAAAACTATGTCTTTGATCCTGGTGGATATGTTTCATGCTTCTTCCTATGATGATCAAGGTCGAGTCAGGCTCACGACTCGGTTAACAAAAACCAAGCGCTTCTTGGGAGGCAACCTATGCATCTATCTTTTCGCTTTCTTTATCCTAAGTGTAGGGGAGACCCGTTGGTGTTTGCTATTTCCTCTCCTCTCTTAATCAGGGATTCGAGCTCAATGATCCACTCTTGATGATTCTTGACGACCCGTGATTCCGTGTTCCCTTCTTCCCGGTTCTATCCTAAACTCGATTCACTATTTTATATTTTCTCAATATTTAAATAGGAATCTCTTTAGTTGTCTTTTCCTAAGCGAGATTTAAACAAAGTGCACAATGTCCTAAGTGTAGGGGAGTTTACTCCCACATTCTTAAACATTGAGGACAATGTTTATGTTAAGTGTAGGGGGGACTTCTATCGAAGTTAAGTGGCTCTTTTCCTTGTATTTGTCCTCATTTTAACCGGAAAATCAATTTTTCGACATTTTTCAAAATTTTTGATCTATTTTGGCCCATTAGTTTTTCCCTTTGTATAGTTATTTTCTTTCTTTATTAGAATAAATTTTGAATAAAGTGGTTTTAATTTTTCAAACGTTGTGAATCTTTTGACTCAACCCGAGTTTACTTGTCTAAGTTACTCTAGCTAGTATCCTTAACGTGTTTAAGTCAAGTTTTGCTAGACTTTTATATAGGGACCTTTAAAACGCGAAAGTCTTAACTCTCACGGGTTAAGAACAAGAACTTTTCGCAAGTTCCTATAATTTATCCTAGAGAGTCGTTTATCAAGGGAACTTTAAAATGTTATTTCTAAACTTGAAAGAGTCTAAGAATTTGCAAGATCCTATAGGCGACTCGAAAACCCAAAACTTTGATTTAATAGGCTAAGCATCCATGAGTCTCATTCCTTGAGATTTTAAACTTTGGAGAACGAGAGATGATAGCGCCAATTATAAGTTCGGTATTCTTTCGTGAATTTATGTGAGTTAATTATAAGCCTATTCTCCCATCGCTTGCTAATAAATTTATCTGCAATAAATAAGGTTGTACGATTTGAAAAGTTACTTAGCTTCTAGCCCAAGATCGTTTAAAAGTTGCTCGGTATGGATTAGAGTTCATAGCCAAGGCATAACTTATTGAAGCGGGATGCGAAGATTGGCGAGTCCAAAAAGGTCCTAACAAGGCATGAGGGCTACATTTTGTTGCTAAAGATCCAAAGTGATGTGAAGAATCATTTATCGAAAATCAATATGAAGGATCGAGACACACGACGAAAAGCAAATACTCCGAAAAGTCATGAAGAATTCTATCCGAAAAGACCCTAGCAAGGTATGAGGATAAATAAAGCCATGTCCAAAAAGGAGACGGATCGTTGTATATCAAAGTCCAAAATAAAGATTGGAGAAAAATGAAGAAGTCGTGGTCCAAGTATGAATCTCTCAAAACTTCAAGTGAAGAAATTACTATATGAAGAGAAGACCATTATTTCATGAACGTCTCTCAAGGTTTGATGTATGAAGTCGCTGAATATCGGTCCGAGTAAGGTCTCAAATCGCGAAGCGAGTTATGCCAAGATATGAACTTTATGAGGTCCCGAGAAGCAGTTTTAAAAGATTTTGTCCTTTAGCTAACTATTGATTAAATCGTTCACTTTATTTTCGGACTAAATAACTATCGAAATAAGTCAACAATGCATCTTCGTGATCATTCAAGACAATAATAAAATATAAGAGATACACCTAGGAATAAGGGAGTCTAAGTGAGTAATTGGCCCACATGAATTCGTGTTAGTTTGCTAACTTATAATAACAATGATCTCGTTTTTAAGCTTGGTTTGGAGAAAGTGAAAACTTGAGGATGATGATTATTCACGACATTTCCAAAAGCCAAGGTATGTTTTTGATTTCTTTATTTTCTTCCTTTGAATGTTTATAGTTTTCTATCTCTTTAATAAAGGCCAACGTGGGTTGAATTTGATGAAAAATGTAAACGTGCTTTATAACTAATGCATTGCATGAGGACATTGCAATGGTCAAGTGTAAGGGATTTGATAGGTGTGTAAACACCCATCCTTTTTACCACTTAATTACAATAATAACCGGGCCAAAACGTGTATTTTATGTCTTTTATGTCGGAATTATGCGTGGTTTGTGTTTTTGTTGTGATTTAGGACGAAAAGGTGAAAAGTGGAGAAAACACGGGCATTCACGGGCTTTTATTAAAGAAAAAGAGGAAAGACGAAGTCAATAAGTCAAGAGTGCAAAAAGAACGGAAGTCCAAGACCAATTCTGAAGATTTATCGAAGAAAAAGTCAAAAGACGGAAGTTTACTAAAAGCCGAAGAACTCAAGTCTTATTTATTGAAGAATTAAAAGACGAGTCCAAAGAAATCCCGAGCCAAAAGTCATTAAAGTCCAAGGTTTAAGAATATTAAAAGGCTTAAGGACTAATGGTGCAATTAACAAAAGATTAAGAAGAGAAGGACCTAATGATGCAATTAAGAAGAAATGAAGGAGGGGAGGAAGCTTCCTAAGCACTCCTTAATCCTCCCCTATAAATAGATTAGGAAGTTAATCATTTCATTTTGTTGGCTAATAGTGACAGTTAGTTCTTCCATTTTACTTACCTTGTCATTTAATTTTCATGTCCATTTAAATACCTTGTCTTGCACCTTAATTACCTTTAATTTCAAGTAAGTTTCCATTTACTTTTCTTGTCAATCTTTACTTTATCTTGTTAATCTCTTATCTATCTTTCTTTATTTGATCTTAATCTTTATGTTGATTTGTTCATGTTCATGTTCTTGATTTTTATTGATTTATTTGAGTGGGTTTTGATAATTTTGATTAGTTTTGTTAGTTTGATTGTTTTGGATTCATTGTTTATGATTAATAGTTGTTTATTGATTAGTTTGATTTAATCTTGTGGTTGATTTTGCTTAAGTTTGATTAGATTCGTGTGAATATCTTGTTCCCTGTTCTTCGGGGTGTTTGTTACTGTGTCTTTTCCCAGGAAAGTTCCGAATCAAGCCCAGCCAAAAGTTATTCCGAGTGAAGGTTGTTGTGGAAAATATTCCGTATCAAAGTCGTCCATCCGGAATAATTAATTATTCCGGATCAAAGTACTCTATTCGGAATCTTCAACATTCCGGATCAAGGTTTTAGCCAAGGTGGTTCATCCGGAATATCTATTATTCCGGATAAGGAAATTATTCCGGATAGACAGGACATTCCGGATAGACCAAACATTCCGGATCAGCAAGGATATTCCGGATCAAGGAGATATTCCGGATAAAGAGCTTCCATCCGGAATAAGTGACATATTCCGAGTAAGGTGTTCTATTCGGAATATTATTCTGGATCAAGAATTATTCCGGATCAAGAATTATTCCGGATCAACAGCAACATTCCGAATCAAGACCAACATTCCGAATAGAGAAGATTATTCCGGATAGGTGACATATTCGGAGTAAGCAATTTATTCCGGATCAAGGTTTTGGGTTAATATTCCGAGTGAAGAAAAACATTCCGAACTAAGGTGACAGTCCGGATGAATGTTTATTCCGAATAAGGGTATTATTCCGGATGAGCTGATTTTCAGGTTCTTTTAATTTCAGTTTTTTAAGTTTCTGCTTTTTAATTTCAAGCTTTGTTTTTCCCGCCTTTTTACTTAGTCGCACTTTAAGTTTATTTGCCTTAGATTTATTTTAGCCTTGCCTTAGTTTTAAGTTTTAGTTGTGTTTTAAGTTTGCCTTAGTAAGATCTAAGTTTGCGTTATTTGCTTTTAGTGCCTTTTAATTTTCGCCACGCTTTTAAATACTTGCCCTTTACGTTAAGACACCGAGAACAACAATTGAACCATACAAATTCTAGTGTATCAAATGGTGCCGCTGCCGGCTCTTTTCGTAAAGATTAACGGTTTTCTGTGAGAGATGCGTTGCTTTTTGGGATCCGTTCACTTGTGAGCGTTATTTTTTTGCACAAAAATTTTCAAAAAACCATAAAAATTAAAATTGATAAAAATCCATAAAAATTAAAATTTTCAAAAATCAAAAAAGATTTTATTTTTATTGTGTATATATATTCTCTTTGTGTTTGGTATTGTTTTCTTTTGTCTTTGTAGGTGTATGCGTACTAGATCTTATAATTATCAAGAGCCCGAGACTCGAGAAGATTTAAGTATGTCAGGTGTTAACAACAACAATAACCCACCGCACCTCAACAACAATTCCATCGTAAAGTTAGTGTTGAACCATCCGAATGTTTATTATGAGATTCTATCGGAATATTTTTTTTTACTTTTTTTTTATTGAAACTATCGGAATGTGGTAAAAGAGAATCTATCGCAATATGTTGAATTAAAAACTGTCGGAATGAAACTAAAAGAAAGTATCGGAATATAGTAAAAATTGAAACCATCAGAATGTGGCTATTGAAAATTTGGCAGCACTTTGTCGCAATATACCATAAATCCCGATCGCAATCCACGATGCCAGGGGCTATCGCAATCCTCGATCGGAATAAGGGGATATTACACTTCGATCGCAAAGTAGAACCCCTAGGGTTATTGCGATCACAATAAAGCTATCAGAAAAAGCTACCACAATGTCAAAACCCTATTGCGATGAAAAATCACGATATTCAGATGGAGTACAATAAGCTAAAAATCAAATAAGCACTTTTAAAAAGGACACTTAACACAAACTTTACCAACTCAATAAGCACAAATTTGAAAACTTTTGAAATACTAAATATGCAAACTTTATAAAACAAACTTTAAAAAGACTAAACTTTTTTAAGAAAACTAAAAAGTGAATAAGCTAAACACAAAATTAAGCCAATAAGCATGTCAAGCTCAAAGCTTAATCCGTATTAAAACTTATAGATGAACAAAAAGATAAACCTTTTTTATCAAATAAACAATAAGATTAGATAAAATCAAAGGTTAACATGAATCAAAGATAAACAAAATAAGAAATGTAGAAGAAGATGATTGAAAACATGAAATAAGATGAAGATTAAAGATTCAAAAGTACAAGATTGAAGATTAAAAGCTTAAAACTTTAAAGAAAAACTAGAGAGAGAAAATAATCTACTCCTACTCCTAAACTAAACTAACTAACCAACTAACTAACACCGTCCTTATAATTTCTTCAATAATTATACTTGAGTTCTTAGACTTCATTAAACTTCCGTCTTTAGACTTTTTCTTCGATAAATCTTCAGAATAGGCCTTGGACTTCCGTTCTTTTTGCACTCTTGATCTTTTGACTTCGTCTTTTCTCGTTTTCTTCGATAAAAGCCCGTGAAAGCCCATGTTTTCTTTCTTTTTTCATCTTTTGGTCCTAAAACATAATAAAAACACAAACCACGCATAATTCCGACATTTACGACATAAAATACATGTTTTGGCTTGGTTATTATTATAATTAAGTGGTAAAAGGATGAGTGTTTTCACACCTATCAGTCATCTTTGTTGGTGTAAGGTCGGGCAATGATAACTTTTTCCAAACACTTAATGGCATCAAATTTATACTTGGCCCGAGATCGGCTAAGGCAGTAAATTCTTCAACTTTGTTAAAAATGCAAGGTAGCACAAAACGACCGGGATCTCCAAGTTTTTCTGGAAGTTCTTTAAGAATGACAGCAAAACAATTTTCATTTAAGCGTGTGTTGACAAACTCAACCATCTTCTCCTTCTTACTAAGCAATTCCTTGAATGCTTTGACAAATTTCGGCATTTGGACAAGTGCTTCAACAAGGCTAATGTTGAAATTCATTTGGGAGATCATCTTCAAATAAGAAGTAACTTGAGCATCCTCTTTAGTGAGCAATTTGCACTTGTCTAACCGAGAAGGATAAGGGATGTTGGGTTTAGGTGGTGTAGGTGTAGAAGGTGAAGGTTGAGATGTTGATGGTTGAGAGGTAGAAGGTTTAGAGGTGGAAGGTTGGGGTGATAAAGGTTTTGTCTTTGGTACTTCTTCCGTAAGAGGTGGAGACGGTAATGTAGAACTAGTACCCGGAGTGGTAGTAGGAGGGATAAATGGGGGTGGAGGAGGTGTAGATGGAGTAATTGGGGAAATGATAGATGGTTCTACTAGAGTTTCTCCATTGCGTGTAGTAATAGCACTCACATTAGCTCTAGGGTTTGTTTCGGCAGTAGAAGGAAGATCACCTTGGGGACGAAGGGTTTGAAACATTTGAACGAATTTCCTATCCGTGGACTCTTGCATTTCCTTCATGGTTTTCTCATGACCGGTTAGTTTTTGTAGAATCAAGTCCATGTGCGGATGAGGTAAATTTAACCCTTTTTGTTGAAAACCTTGGTTTGGGTATTGGTTATATGGTTGAAAACCTTGAGGATTGAAACCTTGGTTTTGAAAACCTTGATTTGGAATTTGATAGTTTCTTTGGTTTTTATTGTAGCCCCTCACACTTGTATTTTGTTGAACATTTGCTCTTGGTGGCCCTTGGTTGTTATGGGTGGGTGGGTGTGTTCTTTGTTGAAAACCGGGAGGAGCCAAATAATTTGTCGAGTTATAAGACAAGTGATTAACATCGACATTAGGATTGAAATGAACTCTCTCCATGTTGTTGTAAGCATACACTTCCCCGTGATATTGATCATAAGCTTTATCACAATTAGCATAAGAGTGTGGTCCCCCACAAGTTTCACAAGTAATAGTGAGAGCATGGGCATGTTGATTATGAGGTTGATCTCTTAAAACAAGTTGTTTTACAGCTAAAGTAAGTTCCTTAAGATGATTGGTCAACTCACTCTCACTGGCACTAGCCATAGTAGCCCTAACACTCTTGGTTTGGACTTTGAACTTGTTCTCAATGATTGCCCAAGCCTCATTCATAGATTTGACAAGAATATTACCCCCGAAGCACTATTTAGTGAATCTTGGTCATTCAAACTTAATCCATTGTAAAAAGTATTAATTTGATGCACCTTTGTAAAACCGTGTTGTGGACACTTCCTTAAAAGTTCCTTAAAACGATCCCAAGATTCACTAAACGTCTCACCGTACTTTTGTTCAAAATTAATGATGGTATACCGCAAAGCGGTAGTACGTGAGGGTGGGAAAAGTAATTGATAAACTTGGTCTCAAGGTCCGCCCATGTTGTAATACTTTGGGGTGGTTCCTTATCAAGCCAAGTCCGGGCTTATCCCTCGAGGGAGAAAGGAAAGAGGAGCAAACGAATTTCCTCTTGTGAGACCCCATTGTATTTCACGGTATTGGTTAAGTGAACAAACCTTTTGATGTGATCGTGCGGATCATCGTGAGTGCGGCCTAAGAAAGGTGTTGCGGAAACCATTTGAATGAAACCGGTCTTAAGCTCGAAGTTATTGCATCAATAGACGAAAGCACAATCGCATCTTCATTGCCTTCAATATGTGACTACAAGAGCTCGATCATAGGACGGTTATCCATTGTGTTAACAACAGGAGGAGGCTCGATGACAGCATCTTGAATGGACTTCCTTTTGCGTGAACGGGTACGCATACACCTACACAATAAAAGAAGAACAAAGAAATAGAAAAATAATGGTTAACGTGATAGAAAATATTTTTGGTGCAAAACCTTTGAAAAATAATTGCTTTTTATGATTTTTTTTAATGTTTTTGGATTTTTGAATTTTTTTTAATTTTTTAGGATTTTTAAAAATATTTGGCAAGAAAATAACGTTCAAAAGTGAACGGATCCCAAAATCCAACGCGTCTCTCACAAAAACCGTTAATCTTCACGAAAAGAGCCGGTGGCGGCGCCATTTAATACAAGGTATTTTATGTATAAAATTGTTCGTTAAAATTGGTCTAATCGAATTGACCACGGTTTAAAGTGTAACTCAGTCGTTCATGGTAAAAGGAAAGAAAATGTCGTTGAGTAACTAAATAAAATAAAATAAAAATGAAAGCTTGAAAATACTAAACTAAAAATTAAAGACTTCGAAAATTAAATGACACAAATTTAGAACTTTAATAAAACTAAAATTGAAATTAAAATAAACTAAAATAAAACAGTTAAAAAATAAACTTAAAACTAACTATTTCGAAAAAATGAACTATTTCGGAATAACAGGAAATTTCGGAAAAATAGAGATCTTCGAAAAAATAAACCTAATTCGGATAAATGGGTGTTTCTGGGAATAACTCAAGATTTTCGGATAAATCTAATGTTTTCGGAATAAGCTACTTCTTCGGAATATCTAACATTTTCGGAATAAACAAAATTTCCGGTATAAACTATATTCGGAAAAACAGACTAATTTGGATAAAAGAAAATCTTCGGAATAACAAGCTAAATTCGGATATTGGATCTTCATAAAAATGCTGATTTTTGAAATAAATCAATTTTTCGGATAAATGAATCTTCGGAATAATAGGAAGTTTTCAGAATAAAACAAATCTTCGGATAATAGATTTTCGGATAAATGTGGTATCTTCGAAAATTATTAACCCTTTTTCCGAAGATGTGCAAAAATCAGATAAACAGTAACATACTTTTCTAAAAACAAGGGAATAAGCTACGAATAAGCACAATCCAAATAAGCAATTAACCAAAACTTAATCTAAACAAGTTTTAAGAAAAACTAATTAAATCACAAATCAAAAACTTTAGAAACACTAATAATCTAAAAATTAAAAAATTAACTTTTATTAATATTAATCTACCAAATCCACTAATTAGAGATAAGCTCAAAACATAAAAATAAGCTCTAAACACAATAAGCTAGAAAGATCAAACACATCGAAACCAATAAGCACAATCAATAAAAAACATCAACCAAACAAGAACATGATTAGTTAAGCTACATGATTATATAAATCAAACAAGATTAAAATAAGAAAGGTAGAATGAGAATGATTAATGACAAAACTTGAATTAAAGATGATTAAGATTCAAATACAAGACTAAAATTAAAAATCTTGAAAACATGAAAGTAAATCTAGAGAGAGAAAGTAATTTTAATCTATTCCTAAAACTTAACAAAACTATCTAACCACCTTCCTAATGCATAATAGGAAGGTATTTATAGGAGGAGGGGAGGAGATGTGTTGTTTCTTCTCCCTTTCTTTCTTTGTCTTTTCGTCTTTTAAATTCTTCATCTTTCTCGACGTTGTCTCGGGATTTGTTGATCTGAAATGAACACGTCTTCTAATTTCTTCTTTTAAAAGACTTGGTTCTTCGACTTGGTTAAACTTCCGTCTTTAGACTTTTTCTTCGATAAATATTCAGAATAGGCCTTTGACTTCCGTTCTTTTTGCACTCTTGATCTTTTGACTTCGTCTTTTGTCTTTTCTTTGATAAAAGCCCGTGAAAGCCTGTGTTTTCTTCCCTTTTCACATTTTGGTCCTAAATCACAACAAAAACACAAACCACGCATAATTCCGACTTATATGACATTAAATACACGTTTTGGCTTTGTTATTGCTATAATTAAGTGGTAAAAGGATGGGTGTTTTCACACCTATCAGCCACAAAAGTACCTCTTTCGTTGGCTCATTATCCTTCGCCGTGGAAGTAATCCTTCCACTGGCTTATTGCCTTCGCCATGGAAGTATTCCTTGCACTGGCGCGTTGTTTTCGTCGTGGAAGGAATCCTTCCATTGGCTCATTATCTTCGCCACGAAAGTACCTCTTTCGTTGGCTCATTATCCTTCGCCGTGGAAGTATTCCTTCCACTAGCTTACTGCCTTCGCGTGGAAGTATTCCTTCCACGGGCGCGTTGTTTTCGCCCGTGGAAGGAATCCTTCCATCAGCTCATTATATTCGCCACGAAAGTACCTCTTTCGTTGGCTCATTATACTTCGCCGTGGAAGCATTCCTTCCACTAGCTTATTGTCTTCGCCGTGGAAGTACTCCTTCCACTGGCTTATTGTCTTTGCCGTGGAAGTACTCCTTCAACTGGCTTATTATATTTTCCGAGTAAGTAACCCTTCCAACTGGCTCTGTTTTTTGGCCACGAAAGTACTCCTTCCGTTGGCTCATTCTTTTCGCCATGGAAGTACTCCTTCCGTTGGCTCATTCTTTTCACCACGAAAGTACTCCTTCCGTTGGCTCATTATATTCGTCACTGATGTACTCCTTCCGTTGGTCTTATTACTTTGCCACGGAAGTACGTCTTCCAACTGGCTCAGTTTTTCGCCACGGAAGTACTCCTTCCGTTGGCTTATTCTTTTCGCCACGGAGGTACTCCTTCCGTTGGCTCATTCTTTTCGCCACAGAAGTACTCCTTCTGTTGGCTCATTATCTTCGCCACAGAAGTACTCCTTCCGTTGGCTCATTCATTTCGCCACGGAAGTACTCCTTCCGTTGGCTCATTCTTTTCGCCACGGAAGTTCTCCTTCCGTTGGCTCATTATCTTCGCCACGGAAGTATTCCTTCCGTTGGTCTTATTACTTCGACACGGAAGTAAGTCTTCCACTAGCTCATCGTTTTCACCACGGAAGTACGTCTTCCAACTGGCTTAGTTTTCTCGCCACGGAAGTACTCCTTCCGTTGGCTCATTCTTTTCGCCACGGAAGTACTCCTTCCATTGGCTCATTATTTTCGCCACGAAAGTAATGCTTCTGTTGGCTCATTATCTTCGCCACGGAAGTAATCCTTTCGTTGGTCTTATTTCTTCTCCACGGAAGTACGTCTCCTAACTGGCTCATTTTTTTGCCACGGAAGTACTCTAATACTTCGCTTTTGGCTAGGTATAAAAATATTATCGTTATAGTTCCGAATCTTTTCGAATTGAAAACCGGTCTTAAGTGCGACTCAATCGTCTTTTGGTGGATCAAGAGAATGGTTTGGTTTGTTTTAAACTAATTGCAAGTAATTAAAGTGTCGTTGAGTAAAATGGAAGTTAAAAGACTAAATAGAATGACGAATAAAAATAAATGCATGGAAACTTAAAGGTGATAATGGAAAAGTACTAACTCTTTAAATAAAACTAGAACTTGGAAAATTTTCAGAAAAATAAAAGGTACTATAAGAAAGTTATATCGAAAGAAACCAAAACAAGCCAAAAAGGACCCCCGATCGGAATGTTTTCTGATCGGCTGATCGGAACACGGGTGGAAGCTACAATCGGAATATAGGGACAAATGGTCAATCGGAATACGTGCAAACACCCCAATCGGAATATGGTAATGGGTCAGATCGGAATATGCTCAAAGATGAAATCAATCGGAATGCAGCGAGATGAAACCAATCGGAATGGCAAGGAATAAGGCAATCGGAATTTGAACTCCAAGTACCAATCGGAATACACAAAATCTACACAATCGGAATCTAGGGGGCTCAGTCGGAATCTCAAAGCCCTAATCCGATTTGATACAATCGGAATATGGAGAAGGGGTCCGGTCAGAATAGTCAATCGGAAAGGGTGGTTGAACCGCCTCCTAAAATTGGGGGAATCGGTTAGAAGAGTGCTCGGTCGCAAAAGCCAATCGGAAAGGGGAGTTTAAACCCTTTCCGAAATCTAAGGAAAAAGATTAAGCTAGGTAATAAGCTAACTTTTATAAGCCAATACCAAAACCAACCCGAATCTATGACAAATCCGAATCAAATAAGCACTTTGATCAACTTATTCAACTCGAAATTAATCAACTTTTTAGATCAAACCATAAAAACATAAACTTTTTAATAAAACTTTTTAATAAGAAAAATAAGATAATCATAAAAATAAGCCAATAAGCACAAAAGTCTTAAAGCTTAATCAAATGAAAACTTATAGAATGATCAAAAGATTAACTTTTTAGCATGAAATCAATTAGAACAGCACGGATCACATGATAATCACACCAAAATCAATCTTAAATCAAAGAAAAGTAGAATGAGATTAAGAAATAAAAGCTTAAAATAGAACTTTGATTAATGAAATAAGCATTACAAAGAGTTAATCTTGAAAGATTAAAAGAAAGAGATGAAAAAGTGAGAGAAAGTTTAAGACTTTCTCTCTCTAAAAACTAAAAAAGTGAAAAATTAACTAAAAACTCTAACCGCCCTCCTAATGACTATTAGGAGGGTATTTATAGGGAAGGTGGAAGGAGTGCATGTGCTGCATCTTCTTTCTTGCTTTCTTCACGTTTTCTCGACTCGACTTTAATTCTTCGTCTTTGTCGTCTCGGGATTTGAACTTGTCTTTTAATTTTATTCTTCTATTAGACTTAAGTTCTTTGACTTCGTTAAACTTCCGTCTTTTGACTTTTTCTTCGATAAATCTTCAGAATAGGCCTTGGACTTCCGTTCTTTTTGCACTCTTGATCTTTTGACTTCGTCTTTTCCCCGTTTTCTTCAATAAAAGCCCGTGAAAGCCCGTGTTTTCTTCCTTTTTCACATTTTGGTCCTAAAACACAATAAAAACACAAACCACGCATAATTCCGACTTTTACGACATAAATCACACGTTTTGGTCTTGTTATTATAGGAAATAAGTGGTAAAAGGATAAGTGTTTTCACACTTATTAAATCCCCTACACTTGACCATTGCAATGCCCTCATGCAATGCATTAATTTTAAAGCACGGTTTACATTCTCCATCATAAATAACCCACCTTGGCCTTTATTAAATACTAAACATAAAAGATTGAAATAAATAAAGAAATTAAAAACTTACATTGGGTTTTGGCGGTCACGAACATTTATCATCCTCAAGTTTCACGTTCCCCATACCAAGCTTAGAAACGAGATCATTGTTATTATAAGTTAGCAAACTATCACGAACTCATGTGGGCCAATTATTCACTTAGACTCCCTTATTCCTAGGTGTATCTCTTATATTTTATTTTTGTCTTGAATGATCACGAGGATGCATTGTTTGACTTATTTCGATAGTTATTTAGTCCGAAAATAAGGTGAACGATTTAATCAGTAGTTAGCTAAAGGACCAAATCTTTTAAAACTGCTTCTCGGGGTATCAGAAAGTTCATATCTTGGCATAACTCGGTTCGCGATTTGAGACCTTTCTCGGGCCGATATTTGGCAGCGACTTCATACTTCGAATCTTCGAGAGACGTTCTTGAAATTATGGTCTTCTCTTCATAATAGGAATTTCTTCACTTGAAGTTTTTGAGAGATTCTTCATCTTCGGACCACGACTTCTTCATTTTTCTCCAATCTTTATTTTGGACTTTGATATACAACGATCCGCCTCCTTTTAGGACTTGGATCTATTTATCCTCATACCTTGTTAGGGTCTTTTCGGATAGACTTCTCCATGACTTTTGGGGAGTTTTTGCTTTTCGTCGTGTGTCTCGATCCTTCATATTGATTTTCGATAAATGATTCTTCACATCACTTTTGGATCTTTAGCAACAAAATGTAGCCCTCATGCCTTGTTAGGGCCTTTTCGGACTCGCCAATCTTCGCGCCCCGCTTCATAAGTTATGCCTTGGCTATGAACTCTCGTCATTACCGAGCAACTTTTAAACGATCTGGGGCTAGAAGCTAAGTAACCTTTTAAATCGTACAACCTTATTTATTAGCAGATAAATTTATTAACAAGCGGAGGGAGAATAGGCTCATAATTAACTCACATAAATTCACGAAAGAATACCGAACTTATAATTGACTCTATCATCTCTCGTTCTCCACAGTTTAAAATCTCAAGGAATGAGATTCGTGGATGCTTAGCCTCTTAAATCAAAGTTTTGGGTTTTCGAGTCGCCTATAGGATCTTGCAAATTCTTGGACTTTTTCAAGTTTAGAAATCGCGTTTTAAAGTTCCCTTGATAAACGACTCTCTAGGATCAATTATAGGAACTTGCGAAAAGTTCTTGTTCTTAACCCGTGAGAGTTAAGACTTTCGCGTTTTATAGCTCCCTATATAAAAGCCTAGCAAAACTTGACTTAAACACGTTAAGGATACTAGCTAGAGTAAACTTAGGTAAGTAAACTCGGGTTGAGTCAAAATGTTCACGACTAAGAAAAATCTAAAACCACTTTATTAAAAATTTATTCTAGCAAAGGAAACATAACAAAAGCAAATACAATTATACAACTAGGCCAAAATAGATTAAAAATTTTGAAAAATGTCGAAAAATCAAATTTTCCGGTTAAAATGAGGGCAAATTCATGGAAAAGACCACTTACTTCGATAGAAGTCCCCCCTACACTTGAGATAAACATTGTCCTCAATGTTTAAGTATGTGGGAGTAAACTCCCCTACACTTAGGACATTGTGCACTTTGTTTAAATCTTGCTAAGGAAAGGAGAACTAAAGTGAATTCAGTGTGAACATATAGAATATGAAATATTGAATCACAAGAGTTTAGGATAGAACCGGGAAGATGGGAAACACGGTATCATGGTTCGTCACAAGTCATCAAGATGCTTTCTGAAGCTTTAATCCCTGCACAGCACAAGAAACAAGACAACAAACATATGCGGGGCTCCCCCTACACTTATTATGAAAGCAGTAAAGGATAGAACACGGGTTGCCTCCCGAGAAGCGCTTGTTTTTGTTCACCGAGTCATGAGCCTGACTTGACCCAATTTTAGTTCATGGGGAACGTGGTGAGGGATGGAATCATCTCTTGAGAGATGTCCTCACCAAAGTACAGCTTCAAACGCTGGCCATTCACCTTGAAATTGGGCCCATTCGGCTGAGAAAGCTCAATGGTCCCATAAGGAAAGACTTTGGCGACGGTGAATGGACCAGTCCAGCGGCTCTTCAACTTGCCAGAGAAGATCTTCAACCGAGAGTTAAAGAGTATAACTTGATCACCAACGTGGAACTCTCGGTTCTTGATTTTAGCATCATGGATAATCTTCGTCTTCTCCTTGTAAATCAGCGAGTTCTCATAAGCTTCATTCCTCAGTTCATTTAGCTCGTTGAGTTGAACCTTGCGATGATCACCGGCTTTAATGATGTCGAAGTTCGCCCACTTCAAGGCCCAGTGCGCCTTGTGTTCCAGCTCGATGGGTAGGTGGCATGCTTTCCCGTACACAAGACGATAAGGTGTACAACCGATCGGGGTCTTGTAAGCAGTACGGAAAGCCCACAGAGCATCATCTAACTTATCGGCCCACGCGGCACGATGCTCTCCCACAGTTCGCTCCAAAATTCTCTTCAAGCCACGGTTGGAAATTTCAGCTTGCCCATTGGTTTGGGGATGATAGGCGGTGGAAAGACGGTGATTGACACCATACTTTGCCATGACTCTTGCAAATTGATCGTTGCAAAAATGAGTCCCGCGGTCACTGATGATAGCACGAGGAACGCCAAATCGAGCGAAAAGCTGCTTCAAAAAGTTCACAACCACCCTCGCATCATTCGTAGGAAGAGCCTTAGCTTCAACCCATTTAGAGACGTAGTCGACAGCGACGAGGATGTACTTGTTCCCTTTGGATGATGGAAATGGCCCCATAAAGTCGATGCCCCAAACATCAAAGATTTCACATTCCTGTATGAAATTTTGAGGCATCTCATGCTTATGTGTGATCTTGCCTTGACGTTGGCAAGCATCACAATGCTTAACCATTTCGTGAGCGTCACGATAAATGGTGGGCCAGTAGAATCCAGAATCAAACACTTTCTTAGCGGTGTAGTTGGGACCAAAGTGACCACCGGTGGGTCCTTTGTGGCAAGCTTGGAGGATGTCAAAAGCTGCCGGTCCGTCAACACATCGACGAATAATCAGATCAGCACACTGTTTGAATAGATAAGGGTCATCCCAAAAGTAAGTCTTAACATCGTTCAAGAACTTCTTCTTTTGTTGGGATGTTAACCCTTGGATGAGAATACCACCCGCTAAGTAGTTTGCAATGTCCGCAAACCACGGGGTGCCATCAAGGTTGAGATTTATAGACATTAGAGTCTCCAGGGGGAAAGAGTCATTGATCTCTTTGTTTGGATGATCCCCCTGATATGGATCCTCAAGTCTGCTCAGATGATCCGCGGCCAGGTTTTCGGCTCCCTTCTTGTCACGAATTTCAATGTTGAATTCTTGAAGGAGCAAAACCCAGCAAAGAAGTCTTGGCTTAGAATCGTTCTTAGTCATCAAGTACTTCAACGCGGAATGGTCCGTGTATACGATGGTGGTGGATAAAATAAGATAGGGGCGGAATTTTTCAAAAGCATAGACAACAGCTAAAAGCTCTTTTTCGGTTGTCGTATAATGCAATTGAGCCCCCGTCATTGTTTTGCTAGCATAGTGGATTGGTTGGAAGTGTTTATTCACTCTTTGGCCCAGAACCGCACCAATAGCAAAGTCGCTAGCATCGCACATCAATTCAAAAGGCAGCTCCCAGTTAGGGGTGACCAAGACCGGTGCCTTAGTTAGCTTATCCTTGAGAAGATTGAAGGCTTCGAGACACTCTTTAGAAAAGATAAAAGGAGTATCTTTTTCCAAGAGGTGGGTCATCGGGCGAGCGCTTTTAGAGAAATCTTGAATGAATCGACGATAGAAACCCGCATGACCCAGAAAGCTTCTCACACCCTTCACAGTTGAAGGTGGAGGTAATTTGGCTATGACATCAACTTTAGCGCGGTCGACTTCAAGACCGGCTTTAGAGATTTTGTGTCCTAGCACAATGCCTTCTTTTACCATAAAATGGCATTTTTCCCAATTCAGAACAAGCCGAGTGTCTTCGCACCGCTTAAGCATACGTTCCAAATTGGCAAGGCAGGAAGAGAAGGAATCCCCGAAGACCGAGAAATCATCCATGAAGACTTCCATGGTTTGCTCAACCATGTCATGGAAGATAGCCGACATGCACCTTTGGAAAGTCCCGGGGGCATTGCATAAGCCAAAAGGCATTCGTTTATAAGCAAATGTGCCATAGGGACAAGTGAATGTTGTCTTCTCTTGGTCTTGGGGATCGATGGGTATTTGAAAATAACCCGAGAAACCATCCAGAAAGCAGTAATATTCATTACCAGCTAGACGTTCAAGCATTTGGTCCATAAAAGGTAGAGGGAAATGATCCTTTCTCGTGTCATCATTGAGTTTGCGGTAGTCTATACAAACTCTCCACCCAGTAACGAGACGGGTAGGAATTAACTCGTTGTTTGCATTGGGCACAACGGTGATTCCGCCTTTCTTAGGCACACAATGGACTGGACTAACCCACGGTGAATCCGAAATAGGGTAAATCATACCCGCATCAAGAAGTTTGATAACCTCTTTTTTGATGACTTCATGAATTTTAGGATTCACCCTTCGTTGACTTTGAATTGTGGGCTTAAAGTCGTCCTCCATGAGAATTTTATGTGTACAGAAATGAGGATCAATTCCACGGATGTCCGAGATTTTCCAAGCGATAGCGCGTTTATGCTTCTTCAACACAGCGACAAGTCGGGCTTTTTCGTCTTCTTTCAGATCCTTTGCGATGATGACCGGTAGCTTCTCGTCGTCTTCTAGGAAAACGTACTCAAGATGAGGCGGTAGGTCCTTAAGCTCGAGAGTAGGAGGATCCTCAGTAGATGGTGAAACTAACGATGGATCATCATTAGTCACCTCTTTAGGAGCAGGAGGAGAGAACGGGTCCTCATTGAGAAGTCTCTCAATAGTACGAATGTCTTCATCCCAATTTGTGGATAAATTATCATACTTAATATCGAGAGGACCCAAGCTAGCTTCGAAATCATCCAAGTCACTTTCTCCAAAAGGAGTCAATGCAGGAGAAATTGAGGCAACGGTCTCAACATTGGGTAGAGAAGAAAGAGTACTTTTGCAAGCATCATGAAAATGTTCTTCACAAGCCTCATCGAGAACATCAATAGCATTAACACTCTCATAAGAATAAGGTTGCTGAGAAATCTTACCCATGTTGAAGACAATTTTATCGTCACCAACTCTCATGATTATTTCGCCCGCGGCTACATCAATGAGAGTGCGACCGGTCCTCAGGAATGGACGTCCAACGATTAATGGAACACGGGGATCCATTTCGTAGTCAACGACGACAAAATCCGCCGGGGAGGTGAATTTATCAACGCCAACAAAGACATCTTCGGCTATCCCCACTGGATAAGCAACCGTACGGTTGGCTAATTCCAAAGTCATTTTGGTGGGGACTAGCTCGGGGAGAGATAATTGCTTCCAAACACTTAAAGGCATTAAGTTTATACTGGCACCTAGATCGGCTAAGGCCATGCAATTCTCTACTCCCGGGAAGTTGCAAGGAATCAAGAAGCGACCCGGATCACCAAGTTTGGTGGGCAATTGCCGTAAGAGCACTGCGGAGCAATTCTCATTAAGGTGGGTCTGAGCAATGTCAAGAAGCTTTTCTTTATCACTTAAAAGATCTTTAAACATCTTAGCGTATTTGGGCATGTGAGCGAGAGCCTCGGCAAAGGAGATGTTAAAATTCAGTTGTTTAAACATTTTAAGAAAGTTTGAAACCTGAATATCATCCTTACTCTTTTGCTTCTCTTTCCTCAACCTTGAAGGATAAGGTATATGGGATTAAGAAGAAGGCTTTAAGGGAGTAGGATCACTCACAACCACGGGTGGTGGGGAAATGGGGATAGAAGGTGATTGAGGTGAAGAAAGTTGCTCTTTTTCCTTGTTCACAATCACCGGTGGAGGTGTAGGAAGCTCGGGTTCCATATAACCTTTTCCACTACGAGTGGTGATTGCTTTCATCTCCCCTCTTGGATTAGCAACGGTATTACTCGGAAGAGTACCCAAAGAAGAGGGTTGATTACTTTGGAGGAGCGAACTAATCATATCACGAAGGTGAAGAGCTTGATTGTTAAAAGAGTTTTGCATGTTTGCATTCATTGCATCATTGTGTTTGGCCATATCATTCCTTAGCTCGGCTCGAATATCGTTCCGTTGCTTTGTCATTTCTCCCTTCAAGTTGCGGACTTGACTCTGAAGATTCGTCACCAACTCCCGATTGGTCTTCATAAATGTCTCGACATCTGGATTCACTGCCATCGGTTGATTGAGAGGTGGAGCCTGGTAAGGTTGAGAATTTCCTTGAGTTGGGTATGGGTTTCTTTGGGATTGATACTGATTATTTGCACGAGGTTGGGATTGATTGTAGCTTTATTGTTGGTTTTGGTTTGCAGGAGGGAAACCGGAAGGAGCAAGATAATTGTTGGAGCGATAACTTAGCAAGTTACGGTCTCCTTGAGGGCGAGCTTGATAACTGCCCGTGGGATAAGTGCCGTAAGCTGCGTTAACGTCTTCAGAATAATTGCTTTGTGTAGAAGGACACTCATTGTAGGAATGAGGACCACCACATGTGTCACAAGAAAGAGCAACGGCTTTAGCTTGTTGAGTTTGGTTAGAAGTCAAAATTCTGAGACTTTTGTTGATATCAAGAAGAGCACGTTCCAAAATAGACGGGTTGGTGGTGGAAGAAGTAGATGAAACATTGACTCTCTGATTAGATCTTGAGGATGCGGATGAATCTCAATTCTTGTGGTGAGTAGTCATGTTTTCAATCAACTCTCGACACTCCTCCGGTCTCCTTTTCATAAAAGTACCACCGGCGGCAGCATTGATCGTGTCACGATCACGAAAAGTGAGACCATTGTAAAAGGTGTCAATGAGAGTGACGGGGAGCATATTGTGATTAGGACAGCGGTCGATCAAATCATTGTAGCGTTCCCAAGCATCGAAAAGCGATTCATCATTCTCTTGCATAAATCCACTGATTTGGTTACGAAGGCTAGTGACCATGGATGAGGGAAAGTAGCGCGATAAAAAGCGTTGAGTCATGTCATTCCACGTATGAATAGAATTCTTAGGAAGAAGGTCAAACCATTTTTCGGCATGGTGAGAAAGCGAGTGTGGAAAAAGTTGAAGGCGAAGGTCATCCATAGAAACACCGGAGCACTTCATGCTTTGGGTCATGGTAATGAATTTGTCGAGGTGTTTGTTGGCATCATCATCCGGAATTCCACGAAACGGGTTCGTTTGCACTTGTTGTATCATGTGTTCAACGAAAACTCCTGAGCCGTGACGTGCATTGGCGCAATCGGGCCTCCGCGTCCGTTCATGGTGGGTTGGCACAATTCCTCCATGGTTCGTAAATCAGGTAGAAGGACATTGTTGTTGTTGTTGTTATGGTTGTTATTCAAATTATTTTGAGGTGGGTGATTATTGTTGTTGTTAACACCAACCATATCTAAATCTTCACGATTCTCGGGCTCAGAATAGTTCGTAGATCTAGTACGCATGCACCTGCAGAAGAAAAATATACACAAAGAATATCTATATAATATTTTTGGTGCAAAACCTTTTGAAAAGAATTGCTTTTTATGATTTTTTTAAATGTTTTTGTATTTTTGAAGGGTTTTATATTTTTTATGGATTTTTGGAAATTTTTATAGCAATGAAAATAACGTTCAAAGAACGGATCCCAAAATTCAATGCGTCTCTCACTAGAAACCGTTTATCTTAACGAAAAGAGCCGGCAGCGGCGCCATTTAATACTTCGCTTTTGGCTAGGTATAAAAATATTATCGTTATAGTTCTGAATCTTTTCGAATTGAAAACCGGTCTTAAGTGCGACTCAATCGTCTTTTGGTGGATCAAGAGAATGGTTTGGTTTGTTTTAAACTAATTGCAAGTAATTAAAGTGTCGTTGAGTAAAATGGAAGTTAAAAGACTAAATAGAATGACGAATAAAAATAAATGCATGGAAACTTAAAGGTGATAATGGAAAAGTACTAACTCTTTAAATAAAACTAGAACTTGGAAAATTTTCAGAAAAATAAAAGGTACTATAAGAAAGTTATATCGAAAGAAACCAAAACAAGCCAAAAAGGACCCCCGATCGGAATGTTTTCCGATCGGCTGATCGGAACACGGGTGGAAGCTACAATCGGAATATAGGGACAAATGGTCAATCGGAATACGTGCAAACACCCCAATCGGAATATGGTAATGGGTCAGATCAGAATATGCTCAAAGATGAAATCAATCGGAATGCAGCGAGATGAAACCAATCGGAATGGCAAGGAATAAGGCAATCGGAATTTGAACTCCAAGTACCAATCGGAATACACAAAATCTACACAATCGGAATCTAGGGGGCTCAGTCGGAATCTCAAAGCCCTAATCCGATTTGATACAATCGGAATATGGAGAAGGGGTCCGGTCGGAATAGTCAATCGGAAAGGGTGGTTGAACCGCCTCCTAAAATTGGGGGAATCGGTTAGAAGAGTGCTCGGTCGGAAAAAA
Source organism: Glebionis coronaria (assembly GCA_025667525.1). Classification (NCBI taxonomy): domain Eukaryota; kingdom Viridiplantae; phylum Streptophyta; class Magnoliopsida; order Asterales; family Asteraceae; genus Glebionis; species Glebionis coronaria. The sequence continues at coordinate 381,528,916 of CM046875.1, forward strand.
GCCAATCGGAAAGGGGAGTTTAAACCCTTTCCGAAATCTAAGGAAAAAGATTAAGCTAGGTAATAAGCTAACTTTTATAAGCCAATACCAAAACCAACCCGAATCTATGACAAATCCGAATCAAATAAGCACTTTGATCAACTTATTCAACTCGAAATTAATCAACTTTTTAGATCAAACCATAAAAACATAAACTTTTTAATAAAACTTTTTAATAAGAAAAATAAGATAATCCTAAAAATAAGCCAATAAGCACAAAAGTCTTAAAGCTTAATCAAATGAAAACTTATAGAATGATCAAAAGATTAACTTTTTAGCATGAAATCAATTAGAACAGCACGGATCACATGATAATCACACCAAAATCAATCTTAAATCAAAGAAAAGTAGAATGAGATTAAGAAATAAAAGCTTAAAATAGAACTTTGATTAATGAAATAAGCATTACAAAGAGTTAATCTTGAAAGATTAAAAGAAAGAGATGAAAAAGTGAGAGAAAGTTTAAGACTTTCTCTCTCTAAAAACTAAAAAAGTGAAAAATTAACTAAAAACTCTAACCGCCCTCCTAATGACTATTAGGAGGGTATTTATAGGGAAGGTGGAAGGAGTGCATGTGTTGCATCTTCTTTCTTGCTTTCTTCACGTTTTCTCGACTCGACTTTAATTCTTCGTCTTTGTCGTCTCGGGATTTGAACTTGTCTTTTAATTTTATTCTTCTATTAGACTTAAGTTCTTTGACTTCGTTAAACTTCCGTCTTTTGACTTTTTCTTCGATAAATCTTCAGAATAGGCCTTGGACTTCCGTTCTTTTTGCACTCTTGATCTTTTGACTTCGTCTTTTCCCCGTTTTCTTCAATAAAAGCCCGTGAAAGCCTGTGTTTTCTTCCTTTTTCACATTTTGGTCCTAAAACACAATAAAAACACAAACCACGCATAATTCCGACTTTTACGACATAAATCACACGTTTTGGTCTTGTTATTATAGGAAATAAGTGGTAAAAGGATAAGTGTTTTCACACTTATTATACTCCTTCCGTTGGCTCATTCTTTTCGCCATGAAAGTACTCTTTCCGTTGGCTCATTATCTTCGCCACGGAAGTACTCCTTCCGTTGGTCATATTACTTTGCCACAGAAGTACCTCTTCCACTGGCTCATCATTTTCGCCACGGAAGTAATCCTTCCACTCTCTCGTTGTCTTCGAAGCGGAAGTATGTCTTCTGATGTCTTATTGTTTCCGCCGCGGAAGTACTCCTTCCGCTGATTCATTCTCTTTGCCGCGGAAGTATGTCTTCTGTTGGTTCATCTGTATATTGCGGATTTACGCCTTCCGCGTCAAATAACTTGGCCCGACCACATAGTGATTCTCCCAAATTTACATTGTTTGACCTTAATTAGACGGAGCCTGATCAACTACGTTTAGTTCGGGAAAAACCGTAACAAATTTTGGAAGTTAATTATCGAATGCCGTGGCCATAAGACGGATCTAATATCCGCATCACCTTGCCGCAGAAGTACGTCTTCTGTTGGTCTTACGACGAATGCAATATTCACATTATGCTCCATCATTAGTGGATATAAGGAGTACGCCTTCAAAATTTTCACCATGTAGCATACGGGTTCCACCTCCACCTTCATAAAACCTTCTTATCATCCTCACGTTAGAGATGTATAATAATGATACCTTGATAATGCTAGTGTTACCCCGGCTATAGAACACACTTTCTTCTTACGGGGTCCTTACCGTCTAATCACGGGAAACCAAGCATTCGAGCACAACCACCCGTCTTACGTATACGTGTTTTCCCATTTCTTTCGACGTGGATATGCTTACAGGTAGCGAATATGGTGTAAAGTCTAGTAAGCTCGGTGACAAGCTCGCATACTAGACTGGTGGGACATGATGACGTATTGTGGCTATGCTTACTATTCGCAATCCCAGCCCATCATCTTTTTGCTAAGGGAAGCCCATTACGAGTGGAGCTATATGGTACGGACGACCCACGAGGATGTCCTAGCAGCAAGCCGCACGCGGTTGTTTAGTAAGCGTGATACATGAATAACTCTAGCATAACATGATCATGGACCATATGATACTAGACTGGGGGACATGTCGACGTATAGTCTGGAGTCGGCCCGACCCGACAGGCCCGCGGCCCACACATACCTAACTTATCCTTCAAGAAACCCTAGCACTATATAAACAGGGCTAAGGGTCTCATTCTACATCAGCTTGTCTCTCTTAACCACACCACTTTTACTATATATCGCACCGATACTAACTTGACCGTCGGAGGTGGACCCCGGGGCTCCGGCCTCGGGTCCACTTCTAACCGCTTCTTCTTTGTTTACAGCATTACTCAGCACCCGGGAAGACGATTAACGGCCCATGAGAGTCGTCAGACCGGCCCAGCCAAATTATGCTCCAACAAATTGATTGAAAGTTTTTAGGTTTTTCACATTAGTCCCTGGCCTTATTAGTTTGTTACATTTTCAATTTGCAAGTTTGTTATTTTTTTATAAATTGGTTAGTAGTTGTTACATTTTACATTTTCAGTCCTTACACTTTCTGAATTTACATTTTCAGTCCCTAAACTTTCATATACTTTACATTTCTAGCATTCTTACATATTGTGCATTACTTGGTTGTACATTTGGCTTTCTAATTGGTATGTGCACGATGTTTTTACCTTAGTATGGATACGTAGAGATACTATTTTTTTTTACCTTTTTACGTGGTTTGTGATTATTAGACCTAGATTTCCAGAATATAAACAATCAAATACCAAAACAATTAGTTAACTTGATTTCTTTCGATTAATCAATTCGTGAAGATACCGAGAAATAAACGAACCTTAAAAGCTAATATTAAATGGCGCCGCTGCCGGTTCTTTACGTGGAGATTGATGATTGATTGACGGTTACACATTGGATTTTGAGATCCGTTCACTTGTGGACATTCCTTTTACGTATTATAAATAAAAAATATAAAAAAATCAAAAGATAAAAATATAAAAAATAAAAAGCCACAAAAATCGATTCTTTCCTAAGAATTGAATTAAAAAATAAAAAAAAAATTCAAAAAGTAACCTTTTTCCTAAAATATTACACAAAAAATATATTGTATATATTGGTTTCACTGTACATACTATACTTTCATAAAAATCAAATGAATACAAAAATATTTTGATATATTATTATATGTAAATACATATACGTAGATACGAACAACCAATTTACTTACTTCCATAAGTATTGCCTTGGCAATACACCGTACTTGAGGGTGTTCCGGTCCCATTTACGTGTATCAATCAAACAAGAATAAAGGCAAAAATAGATAAACACTTTCAATAAGCAAGAATTCTAGGAATACGAACTATTAAGTGAATAGAAAGGCAGCTTTGCTATAAAAAGCAAGCCTATGGGAAACAGGTACTTAAGAGCTTAGCACCACCTCATTCCCCCCGTTCACTAGTAAGTATTTCAAGAAGGAAGGCTTGTTGGAGGGTTTTGCCGCCCAATTAGTACTACATATATATTATACTTTCTTGTGGTTTTCACTATTGAACCTCGAAAGAGATAATCTATTCTTTTCCAAAGTCGACCGAGAGATCCTCTCTCATTCCTCGAGTTGAGTTGCATGCGCACTCGAGCACGTGCATATATACCTATTGGTGTACCACTTCCTCCTGATACACGACTTTACAATGGGTTCTCTAAATTCTCTCGAAATCCTCTCGAATTGATCTCGGCTCTAAGTGGAATGATTTGTTCTTGGTTAATAAGAAGGTGATGGTTTGTTTATCTATTTAAAACTAATGACAAATAATTAAGTGTCGAAGAGTAGAATTAAAACTTTAAAAGATTAGACTTAGAAGACAAGTTTAAAAATAAATGCTTGAAAATTTGAAGATTATACTAGAAAAATAAATGGACACTCAATAAAAACTAACTCTTGTAAAACTTTTGTGAAAAATAAGAACGTAGTTGGAAAATACTAAAAGAAAGTAAGATCGGAACAAAACACCTCAAATCGGAATAGTGGAAAAATGCCCTCAATCGGAATATATTCCGATCTCTTTGATCGGAATGTTGAAAAGTATGGTGATCGGAATAACACAAAGCATGCAATCGGAATACAGGGAACTTACCAATCGGAATGTTCAAAAGAAGTGAAATAGGAATATTCAACTTAGTACTAATCGGAATACAGGGAATTTACCAATCGGAATATCTAAAAATGGACAAATCGGAATATGGTAAAAAGGGCAAATCGAAATATGGAAAAAGGCAGCAATCGGAAAACACTAAACCCTTTTCCGATCTAAGGATCGGAATAAAGGGTTGTGTGCTTGGTCGGAATACAAGGTCGGAAAAGGGTTTCACCCTTTCCGAAAATGATGCTAATCCGAAACTTGGGCTAGGGAATAAGCTATTGAATAAGCTCCTCCAAAACTAGCTCGAATCCAACAATAAGCTGATCAAATAAGCACTAAGAATACGTTATCTAAGCATCAAATAAGCAAAAACATAAATCAAATGATAAGAAGATGAACTTTTTATAAAAACTTTAAAGGTAAATAAGCTAAATCAACAAATAAGCCAATAAGAACAAGGATCTTAGAGCTTATTCGTGTATAAACTTAAGGAAACATAAAAAGAAATCAACTTTTTAAGCACAAAATCATTGATGAACAACACGGATCATACAAGATTTGTACCAAAATCAATTAAATTCAAAGAAAGGAAGGATGAGATTAAAGATTAAAAGCTTGAAACTAAACTTGATTAATGAAAAATAATACAAAGTTTTGATCTTGAAAGAGAAGAAGATGAAATCTAGTGAGAGAAAGTTTAGAACTTTCTCTCTCTAAAACTAGATAGAATGAACGAAACTAAAAACTACCTAAAAGACCAAGTGTTCCAAATTTGTGAAGTAGAACCATATATATAGGCGTGTGATGTGGTGGTGGGCTTGTAATTGGGCTTTAGTTTGGGCTTCTTTTTCTTCTTTCTTCTTTAGTCTTCACGCTTCTTTAAATAAACGTTTCCGACTTGGATTTGAGAAGTGTCGATGAATAATTCCAACTCGTCTTATAATCTTTTGTTTAATAGACTCGAGTTCTTCGACATATATGAATCTTCCATCTTTGGCTCTATTCTTCGATAAATCTTCAAATAGGCACAATGACTTCAAATCTTTTGCATCTCTTGGACAATAGACTTCGTTTTGAGTCTTTTTCCTCGATAAAACCCGTGCAATCCCATGTTTTCTTCAATATTCATCCGGTTGACTCTGAAAACACAATAAACACAAAAACCACGCATAATTCCAAACAAATGATATTAAATACGTGTTTTGGTCTTGTTTTAGCCAGAAATAAGTGGTAAAAAGATGGGTGTTTTCACACCTATCAAATCCCCTACACATAACCATTGCCATGCCCTCATGCAATGCTTAGCGATAAAGCAAGTTTACACTTTTCTCACAATCAATCAACCTTGGCCTTATTAAAATACTACTAAACAAAAATTAAAGTACTAAGAGAAATTAAAACTTTAAAGTAAACAAAAGGATGGAAATAACTTGCAAAGAGATCAAGGACTTACAGTAGGGCTTTGGTGCTGCGAAGATTTATCACCCTCAAGTTTCATGTTCCCCAAACTAAGCTTAAAAACGAGATCATTGTTATTATAAGTTAGCAAACCAAACACTAACACACATGGCTTAATTAAAGGCTTAAACTCCTTTATTCCTAGGTGTATCTCTTATATTTTATTTTTGTCTTAGAATGATCATGAAGATGCATTTTTGGACTTATTTCGATAGTTTATTTAGGCTGAAAGCAAAGTAGGACGATTTGATCAATAGTTAGCTAAAGGACAAAATCTCTTAAAACTTCTTCTCGGGATATCAAAAAGTTCATATCTTGGCATAACTTGGTTCACGATTTGAGACCTTTCTCGGGCCGATATTTGGCATGTACTTCATATTTCATATCTTCGAGAGACGTTCTTGAGATAATGGTCTTCTCATCGTAATAGAGTTTCTTCACTTGGAGACTTTTGAGGGGTACTCCAACTTTGTTGACCACGACTTCATGATTATTTCTTCAATCTCTAATTGGGATTTTGAGATACAACGATCCGCCTCCTTTTCGGACTTGGATCTATTTATCCTCATACCTTGTTAGGGTCTTTTCGGATAGACTTCTCCATGATCTTTATGGGAGTTGATTGCTTTTCGTCGTGAGTCTTGATCCTTCATATTGATTTTGGAAATAATGATTTTCACATCACTTTGGATCTTCAGCAATAAAATGGAATCCTCATACCTTGTTAGGGCCTTTTCGGACTCGCCAATCTTCGCGCCCCGCTTCATAAGTTATGCCTTGGCTATGAACTCTTATCATTACCGAGCAACTTTTAAACGATCTTGGGCTAGAAGCTAAGTAACTTTTCAAATCGTACGACCTTACTTATTGTAGATAAATTATTAGCAAGTGATGGGAGAATAGGCAAATAATTACACCAAGTGAGCTTGCGCAAGAATACCGACTTATAATTGACTATATCATTTCTCGTTCTCCACAATTTAAAATCTCAAGTAATGAGACTCTTGGAAACTTAGCCTAATAAACCAATTAAGGTCTACATGGTTAAGGATACTAGCTAGAATAAACTTAATTAAGTCTATTCGGGTTGAGCCAAAATAATCGCAACGGGCCTAATATGTCAAAGACTTCTAAACTAGCTACACCACTTTATTAATATTTTTGACTTTATTACGGAATATATACATATGAAAGCAACGATAAAAATTTAAAAATTACGACTAAATGGCCAAAGTTAATTAAAAATTTGAAAAATGTTGAAAAAGATGATTATCCGGTTAAATGAAGGCATTTTCACGGAAAAGTCCACTTAAAACTTCGATAGAAGTCCCCCCTACGCTTAAGATAAACATTGTCCTCAATGTTTAAGCATGTGGGAAAAGTCTCCCCTACACTTATGACATTGTGCACGTTGGTTAACTCAAGTTAAGGAAGAGACGACTAAAGTGATCAATTTCAAATGTGAGTATAAGAAAATTGAATCATGATAGTTGAGAGATAGAACCGGATTTCGGATAACACGGGAGCACGGTTCTTCAAAGGTTCCAAGAGTGCATTCATCCCTGTAATCACATCACCACACAAAAACAAACACCTATACAGGTCCCCCTACACTTAGGAGGTAAAGACATAAAAGGATAGATACTCGGGTTGCCTCCCGAGGAGCGCTTGTTTTTGATAACCGAGTCACGAGCCTGACTCGACCCAAAATTAGTTCATGGGGAACGTGGTGAGGGATGGAATCATCTCCTGAGAGATGTCCTGACCAAAGTACAGCTTCAGACGCTGGCCATTGACCTTGAAATTTGGCCCATTTGGCTGAGAAATCTCAATGGTCCCATATGGAAAGACTTTGGCGACGGTGAATGGACCAGACCAGCGGCTCTTCAACTTGCTAGAGAAGATCTTCAACCGAGAGTTAAAAAGTAAGACTTGATCACCAACGTGGAACTCTCGGTTCTTGATTTTAGCGTCATGAAGGATCTTCGTCTTCTCTTTTTAGATCAGCGAGTTCTCATAAGCTTCATTCCTCAGTTCGTTGAGCTCGTTGAGTTGAATCTTGCGATGATCACCGGCTTTGTTGATGTCGAAGTTATCACACTTCAAGGCCCAGTGCGCCTTATGTTCCAGCTCGATGGGAAGGTGGCATGCTTTCCCGTACACAAGACGATAAGGTGTACAACCGATCGGGGTCTTATAAGCAGTACGGAAAGCCCACAGAGCATCATCTAACTTATCGGCCCACGCGGCGCGATGCTCTCCCACAGTACGCTCCAAAATTTGCTTCAATCCACGGTTGGATATCTCGGCTTGCCCATTGGTTTGGGGGTGATAGGCGGTGGAAAGACGTTGATTGACACCATACTTAGCCATGACTCTTGCAAATTGATCGTTGCAAAAATGAGTCCCGCGTTCACTGATAATAGCACGAGGAACGCCGAATCTAGCGAACAGCGATTTCAAAAATTTACAAACCATGCATCATTAGTAGGTAAAGCTTTGGCTTCAACCTACTTTGAGACGTAGTCAACGGCAACAAGGATGTATTTGTTTCCTTTAGATGAAGGGAATGGCCCCATAAAGTCGATACCCCAAACATCAAAGATTTCACATTCTTGTATGAAATTTTGAGGCATCTCATCTTTATGTGTGATCGTGCCTTGTTTTTGGCAGGCATCACAACGTTTAACCATATCGTGAGCGTCACGATAGATGGTGGGCCAATAAAATCCCGAGTCAAACACTTTTTTGGCGGTGTAGTTGGGACCAAAGTGACCACCGGTGGGTCCTTTGTGGCAAGCGTCAAGGATTTACAAAGCTGCCGGTCCATCAACACATCGGCGAATAATCAAGTCGGCGCATTGTTTGAATAGATACGGGTCATCCCAAAAGTAAGTCTTAATGTCTTTGAAGAACTTTTTCTTTTGCTGGGATGTTAACCCGTCAACGAGAATTCCACCCGCCAAGTAGTTTGCAAAGTCCGCAAACCACGGGGTTTCATCAGAATTCGAGTTCATAGACATTAAGGTCTCCAAGGGAAAAGAATCATTGATTTCTTTGTTCGGATGATCCCCTTGGTAAGGATCCTCAAGTCTACTGAGATGATCCGCGGCTAGGTTTTCAGCTCCTTTTTTATCGCGAATTTCGATTTTAAATTCTTGGAGAAGCAAAACCCAGCGAAGAAGTCTTGGTTTGGAATCATGTTTTGTCAACAAGTACTTCAGCGCGGAATGATCGGTGTAAACGATTGTGGTGGAAAGGACAAGATAGGGGCGGAACTTTTCAAAAGCATAGACAACAGCTAAAAGCTCTTTTTCGGTTGTCGTATAATGCAATTGGGCCCCCGTCATTGTCTTGCTAGCGTAGTGGATCGGTTGGAAGTGTTTGTTCACTCTTTGGCCCAAAACCGCACCAATAGCAAAGTCGCTAGCATCACACATCAACTCGAAAGGCAGCTCCCAATTAGGGGTAACCAAGACGGGTGCCTTAGTTAGCTTATCCTTAAGCAAGTTGAAGGCTTCAAGACACTCTTTGGAAAAGATAAAAGGAGTATCTTTTTCCAAGAGGTGGGTCATCGGGCGAGCGATTTGAGAAAAATCTTTGATGAATCGACGGTAGAAACCCGCATGACCCAGAAAACTTCTCACACCCTTCACGGTTGAAGGTGGAGGCAACTTAGCGATAACATCGACATTAGCACGGTCTACTTCAAGACCGGCTTTGGAAATCTTGTGTCCTAGCACGATGCCTTCTTTTACCATAAAATGGCATTTTTCCCAATTCAGAACAAGGCGAGTGTCTTCGCACCGCTTAAGCATACGTTCCAAATTGGCAAGGCAAGAAGAGAAAGAATCCCCGAAGACCGAGAAATCATCCATGAAGACTTACATGGTTTGTTCAACCATGTCATGGAAGATAGCTAACATGCACCTTTGGAAAGTCCCGGGGGCATTGCATAAGCCAAAAGGCATTCTTTTGTAAGCAAATGTGCCATAGGGACAAGTGAATGTTGTCTTCTCTTGATCTTGGGGATCGATGGGTATTTGGAAATAACCCGAAAAACCATCAAGAAAGCAGTAATATTCATTACCCGCTAAACATTCAAGCATTTGGTCCATAAAAGGTAGAGGGAAATGATCCTTTCTCGTGGCATCATTGAGTTTGCGGTAGTCTATAAAAACTCTCCACCAGTAACGAGACGGGTAGAAATCAACTCGTTGTTTGCATTGGGCACAACGGTTATTCCGCCCTTCTTGGGCACACAATGGACTGGACTAACCCATGGTGAATCCGAAATAGGGTAAATCATACCCGCATCAAGAAGTTTGATAACCTCTGTTTTGATGACTTCATGTATTTTTGGATTCACCCTTCGTTGGTTTTGAATTGTGGGCTTAAAGTCGTCCTCCATGAGAATTTTGTGTGTGCAGAAGTGAGGATCAATTCCGCGAATATCAGAAATTTTCCAAGCAATTGACTTCTTATGATCTTTAAGCACGGCGATGAGGCGAGTTTTCTCTTCATCTTTCAAATCCTTTGCGATGATGACGGGCGACTTCTTCTCTTCTTCAAGGAACACATACTCGAGATGGGGCGGCAACTCCTTAAGTTCTAAATCCGGAGGATTTTCGACGGGAGGCGTTTTCAAAGTCGGAGTATCGATAGCAATAACCGTGGGAGATGGAGGAGAAGGATTGTCTTTGTTGAGAAGATTTTCAAAGAAATGCATGTCTTCATCCCCATCAGTGGGAGAATCATCATTAGCTAAGTGCACATCTCCCATGGTGGCTTCAAGATCGTTCCAAAACAAATCACTTTCTCCAAATAGAGACAGTGATGAATCAATAGAGGAAACGGTTTCAACATTGGGAAGAGAGGTAGGAATATTTTTACAAGCATCATTAAAGTGTTCTTCACAAGCCTCATCCAGAACGTCAATACAATTAACACTCTCGTATGAATAAGGTTGTTTAGACAACTTTCCCATGTTGAAGACGATTTTATCATCACCCACTCTCATGATAAGCTCACCGGCTTCAACATCGATAAGAGTGCGACCGGTCCTCAGGAATGGACGACCCACGATCAAGGGATCACGAGGGTCCATCTCGTAGTCGACGACGACAAAATCGGCAGGAAAAGTGAATTTTTCGACTCCTACAAAGACGTCTTCGGCTATCCCCACTGGATAAGCAACCGTACGGTTAGCTAATTCCAAAGTCATTTTGGTGGGGACTAGCTCAGGGAGAGATAATTGCTTCCAAACGCTTAGAGGCATTAGATTAATACTGGCACCTAGATCGGCTAAGGCCATGCAATTCTCTACTCCCGGGAAATTGCAAGGGATTAAGAAACGACCCGGATCACCAAGCTTGGTTGGCAATTTCCTTAAGAGCACTGCAGAGCAATTCTCATTAAGTTGGGTGTTGGCAATATCGAGAAGCTTTTCCTTGTCGCTGAGAAGATCTTTAAACATTTTCGCGTACTTAGGCATGTGAGCGAGAGCCTCAGCGAAGGAGATGTTGAAATTCAATTGTTTGAACATTTTAAGAAAGTTCGAAACCTGAATATCGTCCTTGCTTTTGAGCTTCTCTTTCCTCAACCTAGATGGATAAGGTATATTAGAAGAAGAGGAAGGCTTTGGGAGAATAGGATCACTCACATCCTTGGGTGGAGGAGGGGTAGAAGTAAGAGGCGGAGAAATTAGAGAAGGAGAAGGATGAGGAATAGGAGCAGGTGACTCATTCTCCTTAGTCACAATCACCGGTGGAGGTATAGGAAGCTCGGGTTCCTTGGTACCTTTGCCACTGCGAGTAGTGATTGCTTTCATCTCCCCTCTTGGATTCGCAACGGTGTTACTCGGAAGAGTACCCGAAGAAGAGGGTTGATTACCTTGGAAGAAACTAGCCATCATGTTTTTTAAGTCATTCGTTTGACTATCCAACGTGTTTCTCATGTCAGCTCTCAGATCGTTCCCTTGTTTTACCAGGTCTGCTTTCAAGTTGAGCACTTCTCGCTGAAGATTTCCCACGATCACATCGTTAGTCCTCATGTAGGTTTCCACTTCTTGGTGTAAAGCGGTGGGTTTGTTGGGAGGAGCATTGTATGCGGGTGGTTGATAAGCAGGTTGCTGGTAAACTTGGTTGTTTCGTTGAGGTGGTTGTTGCTGTTTGTGAGGTGGTATGTATGGTGTACGAGGTTGTTGTTGTTGTTGAGGAGGGCGATTGAGGTTTTGTTGTTGGTTTGGGTTGTTTGGAGGAAAACCGGGTGGTGAGAGGTAGTTGTTGGAGCGGTAGCTAAGCAAATTACGGTCACCTTGAGGACGAGCTTGATAAGCGGGTTGAGGATAGGTACCATAAGCTGCATTCACATTTTCAGAAGGGTAGTCTTGGGTGGCAGTACAAGTGGTGTAAGAGTGAGGACCCCCGCATATCTCGCATGGTTGGCTAACAGCATTGACTTGAGCGTCTTTAGCGTTGATGCTGTTGGTGTTGCTGGCGGTTTGGGTAGCACGCGATTCAAGAAGCGTAGTGATTTTGTCAAGTCGCTTGTCGTTGTCACTAGTACTAGCACTAGCGACATTGGTCCGAACACTCTTTGTTTGCACACGAGACTTATTCTCAATGATATCCCAAGCAGCATTGGAAGTCTTAGCCAAAAGATTACCCCCCGAGGCACTGTTTAGTGAATCTTGGTCATTCATGCTTAAACCATTGTAAAAAGTGTTAATTTGGTGCACTTTGGTAAAACCATGTTGTGGGCATTTTCTTAAAAGGTCTTTGAAACGGTCCCAAGATTCACTAAACGACTCATCGTACTTTTGTTCAAAATTTATGATTTCATTCCGCAAAGCGGTAGTACGAGAGGGTGGGAAAAAGTAATTGATAAACTTGGTCTCCAAATCCGTCCACGAAAGAATACTCTGTGGCGGTTCCTTAGCAAGCCAATGCCGGGCTTGTCCCTCTAAAGAAAAGGGAAAAAGTTGTAAACGGATAACCTCTTGTGGAACACCATTGAATTTGACCGTATTGGTGAGTTGCAAGAATCTCTTGATGTGGTCATGTGGATCATCAATGGTACGCCCCAAGAATGGTTGAGCAGAGACCATCTGGATAAAGCCGGATTTGAGCTCAAAATTGTTGGCTGCAATCGCTGGTATAACAATTGGATCAGTGTTGCCATCTACATGAGCTTGAAGAAGTTCAATCATCGGGCGATTATCCGGTATAGGCTCATTGTTGTTGTTAAAAGGTGGGTTGTTGTTGTTGTTATTATTATTGTTTTGAGGTGGTATGTTGTTGTTGTTTTGTACACCGGCCATGTCTAAGTTATCGAGAGGCTCGGGCTCTTGATAAGACGTTGATCGAGTGCGCATACACCTGCAAAAGAACTAACAAGGCAAAAACAAAGCAAAAATATTTTTGGTTTTTATGTTTTTTTAATTTTTAGGATTTTTGAAAATTTTATATTTTTTTGTGTTTTTGAAAATTTTTATGAAAAAGTAACGTTCACGGTGAACGGATCCCAAAATCCAAGTTCTCACAAAAAACTGTTGATCTTAACGAGAAGAGCCGGCAGCGGCGCCATTTGATACACGACTTTACAATGGGTTCTCTAAATTCTCTCGAAATCCTCTCGAATTGATCTCGGCTCTAAGTGGAATGATTTGTTCTTGGTTAATAAGAAGGTGATGGTTTGTTTATCTATTTAAAACTAATGACAAATAATTAAGTGTCGAAGAGTAGAATTAAAACTTTAAAAGATTAGACTTAGAAGACAAATTTAAAAATAAATGCTTGAAAATTTAAAGATTATACTAGAAAAATAAATGGACACTCAATAAAAACTAACTCTTGTAAAACTTTTGTGAAAAATAAGAACTTAGTTGGAAAATACTAAAAGAAAGTAAGATCGGAACAAAACACCTCAAATCGGAATAGTGGAAAAATGCCCTCAATCGGAATATATTCCGATCTCTTTGATCGGAATGTTGAAAAGTATGGTGATCGGAATAACACAAAGCATGCAATCGGAATACAGGGAACTTACCAATCGGAATGTTCAAAAGAAGTGAAATCGGAATATTAAACTTAGTACTAATTGGAATACAGGGAATTTACCAATCGGAATATCTAAAAATGGACAAATCGGAATATGGTAAAAAGGGCAAATCGGAATATGGAAAAAGGCAGCAATCGGAAAACATCAAACCCTTTTCCGATCTAAGGATCGGAATAAAGGGTTGTGTGCTTGGTCGGAATACAAGGTCGGAAAAGGGTTTCACCCTTTCCGAAAATGATGCTAATCCGAAACTTGGGCTAGGGAATAAGCTATTGAATAAGCTCCTCCAAAACTAGCTCGAATCCAACAATAAGCTGATCAAATAAGCACTAAGAATACGTTATCTAAGCATCAAATAAGCAAAAACATAAATCAAATGATAAGAAGATGAACTTTTTATAAAAACTTTAAAAGGTAAATAAGCTAAATCAACAAATAAGCCAATAAGAACAAGGATCTTAGAGCTTATTCGTGTATAAACTTAAGGAAACATAAAAAGAAATCAACTTTTTAAGCACAAAATCATTGATGAACAACACGGATCATACGAGATTTGTACCAAAATCAATTAAATTCAAAGAAAGGAAGGATGAGATTAAAGATTAAAAGCTTGAAACTAAACTTGATTAATGAAAAATAATACAAAGTTTTGATCTTGAAAAAGAAGAAGATGAAATCTAGTGAGAGAAAGTTTAGAACTTTCTCTCTCTAAAACTAGAGAGAATGAATGAAACTAAAAACTACCTAAAAGACTAAGTGTTCCAAATTTGTGAAGTAGAACCATATATATAGGCGTGTGATGTGGTGGTGGGCTTGTAATTGGGCTTTAGTTTGGGCTTCTTTTTCTTCTTTCTTCTTTAGTCTTCACGCTTCTTTAAATAAACGTTTCCGACTTGGATTTGAGAAGTGTCGATGAATAATTCCAACTCGTCTTATAATCTTTTGTTTAATAGACTCGAGTTCTTCGACATATATGAATCTTCCATCTTTGGCTCTATTCTTCGATAAATCTTCAAATAGGCACAATGACTTCAAATCTTTTGCATCTCTTGGACAATAGACTTCGTCTTGAGTCTTTTTCCTCGATAAAACCCGTGCAATCCCATGTTTTCTTCAATATTCATCCGGTTGACTCTGAAAACACAATAAACACAAAAACCACGTATAATTCCAAACAAATGATACTAAATACGTGTTTTGGTCTTGTTTTAGCCAGAAATAAGTGGTAAAAAGATGGGTGTTTTCACACCTATCACCTCCCAAAAGAAGATAAACAAGAACAAAACCGTCCATCAAGCCGATCACGAGCATCGTGCTTTCGAGAACTTAAACTAAGCCATGGACAATCGACCATTGATTGAGATTCTCCAATCTAACGTGGATGGGAATGCGGATGCCTTGGTCATTCCCGAGATAGGCGCTAACAATTTTGAGCTTAAGACATGCATGATTACAATGGTTTCTTCTATTCCCTTTCTAGGGAGACCTATGGATGACCCTCATGACCATATCAAGAGATTCACGTCCCTTTGTATTACCATCAAGTATAATAGGGTACCTCCCGATGCGGTTAAGATAATCTTATTCCCTTTCTCTTTGGAGGGAAATTCTAGGAATTGGCTAGATAAGCAACCCTCAAATAGCATTTTCACTTGGGATGATTTGAAGAAGAAATTTGTGAACAAGTTATTTCCTCCTTCACGAACCACCGCATTGAGAAACCAAATCACAGGCTTTCAACAAAAGAGAGACCAAACATTTAGTGAAGCTTGGGAAGAGTTAAAAGAGTTGTTAAGAAAGTGCCCTAACTATGGTTTTGACCAAGTTCACCAAATTAACACCTTCTACAATGGTTTGAGACCTCACCATCAAGATTCCCTTAACTCGGCCGCGGGTGGGAACATTTTTTCAAAGTCCAAACAAGATGCATGGGATATCATTGAAACAAAATCCATGGCTCAAAGTAATAGGGAAATAGATGAGGTGGTGCATGTTGTTCAAGAGAGTGTTCCTCAATCAATTGAGAATCAATTACTTAAGCGACTTCAACAACTTAACAAGAATCAAGAGATGTTTCAAGAGTTTATGAAGGTTTCCTTAAACAATTCTTCTACCAACAAGGTCAATGCCATCACCCTATCTTGTGAGACATGTGGAGGCCCTCACTCATACTTACAATGTGATAAAGTTCAAAACTTTCAAGGAGAATGTTGTGCTTATAATGATGATGGAAGAGAACACTTTAAACCCAACATCAATCCTAATCACCTTTCATACAAGTCTAACAATTACCTTGCTCCACCGGGTTTCCCTCCCCATCAACCCACACAAAACCAACCAAACAATCCAAATATGCTCAAAAGAAACCAAGGGATAAGAGGAAATTATCAAGGGAATAACAAAAATAGAGGGCCTAATAACTTTCAACATCAAGGACACAACTCTCATGAAAATAACCAAGGATTTCACCAACCACATCCACCTTTCCACAACCAAGGTTATAATTAAGGGAATGGGCAAAATGAAACCTTTGAGCTACTTCATAAGATGAATCAAGAGACCGAAAGAAGGATCCGTAAGAGTGAAAAGAGAAGTTAAGATCAATTGAGAGCAATGCAAGTGGAGACAAACAAGAAATTTATGTTGATCTTAAATCAAACACCACAAGGTGCTTTACCCTCAAACACTCAAACCAATCCAAGGGCAAATGTAAATGCAATCACTACAAGAAGTGGGAAAACAACCATGGACCCTCTCATTCCTCCTACCCCTCCCTTGGTGACTCCTACCACGGTTCCTCCTTGTGACAAGCCTACACCTTTAAAGCCTATACCTTCCAATCCTACACCTTTAAACTCTACACCTACTAATCCTTCATCTTCTACACCTATCATTGAAGAAACCAAGAAAGAAAGTCCTTCAACAACTTCTACTCAACCTTTTCCCAAACCAAATCTACCATGTCATTCTAGGTTGAGGAAGGAGAAGCTTAAGAACAAATATGATATACAAGTGTCCAACTTCTTGAGGATGTTTAAGCAATTAAATATCAACATATCTTTCGCGGAGGCTTTAGCTCATAGGCCTAAATTTGCCAAGATGTTTAAGTACCTTCTTTCAAACAAAGAGAAATTGGTTGATGTGCCTAATGTTTCATTGAACGAAAATTGTTCCACGGTGTTGTTAAAGAAGTTACCTACTAAACATGGTGATCCGGGACGGTTCTTAATTCCATGTAATTTCCCGGGGGTAGATAATTGTATGGCTCTTGCGGACCTTGGTGCTAGCATAATTTTGATGCCTTTATCGGTTTGGAAACAACTCTCCCTTCCTGCACTTACACCTACTAAAATGACACTTGAATTGGCAAACCGTTCAATTACTTATCCGGTGGGGATAGAGGAAGATGTTTTTGTAGGGGTTGATAAGTTCACATTCCCCACGGAATTTATGGTTGTGGATTATGATGTAGATCCTCGAGTTGCCCTTATTGTAGGAAGGCCTTTCTTAAGGACCGGTCGTACTCTTATTGATGTTGCGGATTATGAGGGTGGAAGAGCAAAAGGTTGTTTTTAATATGGGGAAGTTATCTAAGAAATCCAATGAGCCCGATACGGTGAATCATGTTGATGTTCTTGATAAAGAAGTAAATAACATTGATATTCTTGATGAAGTGCGTGATGAATATTTTCATGAAGCTTGTAAGAGTGGTGAATATGATCTTCCCCATATTGAGAGTATAGCTTCCATTACTTCCTCATTTCCTTCCTTTGAAGAGAGTGATTCCCTTATAGATGAATTTGAGGCAAGTTTAGGGAAAGTGGATTTTGGATCTTATTCTTCTACTTCAAATGGGAAAGAGGAGGTTATTGAGATTGAGAGATTTCTTAGTGAAGCTGTAAAACCCGCATGCATTTACCATGAACAGTACATTTAGTAAACGTACATACATATTAAAAGTTTTCTTTTATAGCATGAACATGTGTCATGATTAGTAATTACGGAAGTTATGTACGTATTATTACACGATAAGTATTAAGTACGCGATAGTACACGATAATTATTAACAATAATAATTATAATCACGAACATGAAATCATGAACGTAAAAATCACGAACACGTAATTACGTACTTAATTAATATAATACGATTAATATCATTACGTACAAGTATTTATATATAACACGAACAATTATAACACGAAAAATTATAACACGAATATACGAACACGTAAAATATAGCACGAGAAAAACTTCAGGTTTTTCCCTTGTGGGCCCCATATGCCACGACACCAAAAGAGACAAGGGCCAAGCCTATGTTGGTTTTTACTAAAATAACAAAAAAGGGAAACACAATTTTACTTTACAGAGTTTTCACAAAAAAATCAAAAACCCTAGCTCCCTTCTTCTTCTCTTTGGCCGCCGGCAAGAACAAACACCAAGGAAGTGTTTGATTGAGTTTTGGTTAATTAAATTCAAGCATCGTGTTCGTGTTATTGTTCTCCATTTGTTCCACGCGTTTGGTAATCCGTTATCCCTTTTATTTTAATTCTTTTTATTTAATTATGAACACATAAACATGGGATTAAATAAACAAGTAATAAAAAACATGTCACGTAATCATGGGGGTAAAATCAAGGGTTGTGTTCGGGTTAGTTTGGTCGGCCGACACTCAACCAAGAGCCCCATGGCTCTCGGCATGTCTTGGTTCACACCACCAACCGAGACCTCGTGTCTCGGTGGCATTGGTATTGGTCGGCAGCAGGGACAAGGGACCCCGAGTCGCGTCGGGGTGGCCTTGTGGTTCGGTTAGGGTCTCGGCAGCAAGCAACCACCACCACCGGCACACAGCCGGTGACGGTGTTGGGTCAAGCAGGGGGAATCGCGGCGAAGCAGGGGGAACCACCGGCACACAGCCGGTGGGAACTCCGCTGTGGTCAGCGGCTAGCCGAGAGAGGGAACCACCGGTTTAAGCCGGTGGCGAGTTTACACAGACAGTGGCAACCGGCCGAGCCGGTTTGCCACTGTTAAAGGGGTGTTTGTTTGTTCCGGTTCAAGGGTTTATTCGGTCAGGTTCACGACATGTCTAAATTAAAGTCACGGGTTCGGTTCATGACTAAAATTGTACAAGTATTTTATTTTTACAAGATATATTATTTAACAAGATATTAAATTAATTAATAACATGACTTATAATTAATCTAATTAATCATGAACTTAGGTTAATATTATTTATGAGATAATACATGTTTTAACCTAAGTATTTATTTATTAAATTTTTTAGACTATAATATTAATTAATTATTAAGACATGGAATATAATTAATTAATAATCATGACTTAGGTTATAACTAATATAATATTAATACATGTTTAACCTAAGTATTTTATACACCTTAATTTAATTAAATCATGCTTATATTTAATTAAATCATATAACCTATAGTTTATTTAATTAACATGATATTATTAATAAACTATACAAATAATCACATGACTTATGATATTTAACCAGTAAACTTAAGCTTATATTATTAGCTTATTAATCCAGCTTAACTCTAAATATGGAAACTTTCTAATTCAGGAAACTTACTATTTTTGGAAACTTTCTACTTTTAGAAACTGATCTATTTTAAGAAGTTAATCTATTTTTGGAAACTTTATATTTTTGTAAACTTTATATTTTTGGAAACTTTCTATTTTTGGAAACTTGCTTTTTTTAGAAAGTTACTTATTATTATACAACAAGTATAATAATACAAGAAATACAAGTAATGCTTAATCAGAATACGTAGAATGCATGATAAACACAGCATAACATTAAAATCAGTAAAACAAGACAAGAACATATAAAACAAGCTAAGACATGATATAATCAGTTAAGTACGCAGTAAACAGAATACTTATACATGTACCCTATTTTATGTAACGTTAGTGAGATCGAAGTAGGACTTTCCTTATTTCGTCTTCTTCATTCACTGGACATAAGGTCTGGATTTCCCGTCCCTTTAGTATGGACATTCTTCCTTATTAGGATTCCCCGTTTGAAGCCAATTGGTTACCCAATATTGTTTTATATGTTTGATACTTATGTTTGTTAAGAGCCTAAGCCATATACATGCATTACCAATGTCACCTAGTTATGGAGGTACCATAACCATAACACTGGAGGCACCAGTGTTATGACTTCCCCAAGGCGAAGTGATTGCTCATGGCGTCCCTTTTTTCAGCTTTGGCCATTATATTATATTAGCATGTGGGGCGTATGGGTGCATGCTAGTTACATGATTATCAGTATTATCAGAGTGATTGTGATGTGTGCCTTACATCCTTTACTAGGAGTTGATCCCTCCTACCCAGAATATTTAATTAGAGGCAACCCCTCTAATTGCATGACGAGGTCTCCCCTCCAAGTATTCATGTACGATGGAACCTCATGAACTATATGGGCTATTTGGCTAATTAATACTGATTTTCATAGAAACATAAGTCTTTTCAAACTATAAAACCAGTTTTATGAACATGATTCCAGATTGCTTAGAACTGATATTATTCCGCAGCTATTAGTCTTTATGCTTACGTTATTCCATGCTATACTTTTATATCCGTGCACGGAGCGTTATGCTCAGCCTTTTCCCTTTCATGTTCCCAAACAGCAGGTACTCAAGGGCGCTAGTAGACTTTAAGTGTACTTGCATATGGATTGGAAGCTTTCTAGCCTTCTCTACTTTATGCATTTCATCATACATTTTTCTACTTGTTCTTGGACATTGTTTAGTCCTTTTCCTTTACAGTAATTATGTTTGTGTGTGATGAGCTTATACTTGGGGTACCGACGTTTTTTTCCGGTATTTCCTTTCATGGCCATTTAATGTTTTAAGACATTTACCTTGTATGCTTTGATGACACGCCATAATCACGCGTGACATTCCATTTACCAAAATGGAGTGTTACAATTATGGTATTAGAGCCCAAGGCTTCGACCTGTAGGCTCTCAAAACATGACCTGTGATTAGTGGGTAGTCACTATGGTCTTCCTATAACTGACACTCGGTTTTCATGCATTCATTGTTTTCATGCATATATGTCATATGTCATTATCGCAGGTTTTTGACTAAGTAATGGTTGGTACAGGACTGGTCTTATTTAGTCGCATGTGCTTTTATTGAAAATTTTATCTTTGGGACCGACCATAGGCGTCCCCTCGCAATGTCTTTTGTTTTGGGTTAACTGACCATAGGCATTTCCCCTCGCGCATATAAAAGTTTTTATAAACTGCATCATGCATTCATGCACTGTTTTCATGTATAAGATTTTTCTCATGATTTATTGGCATAATTTTTTTTCATTAATATGATATCATGTTTTAATCAGTTTAATCATGCATTTTGTTTTAAACTGTCAGATGGTTCTCACATGCGAGCAGGAACAACTCAATGCAGCAGTCCAAGCTGCGATGCAGGCTCTGCTTCCTCTGTTGAGGAACGATATCAGGGCCGAGGTGGAAGCTGCCAACAATCAGAACCAGCACCAGCATCCTAATCCTCCTCCTCCTCCTCCAGCAACACTGGTCACATGGCTAGAGAGATTTAACAAGCAACGTCCTCGATCCTTCGAGAGAACTGACAGCCCCAGTGAGGCTGAAATCTGGTTAGCTCATATCGAGAAGATATTTGATGCAATGGGCTGCGACCCCATCTTCAAGTCGAGGTTGGCCTGTTACAAGTTCGAAGGTGACGTACTGGGATGGTGGAGGCAGTGAAGCAGTTTGAGAGAGGTAACAATTAGGTAGCTGGCTTGACTTGGGCTTAGTTCAGGGAGTTAGTAATGGGACAGTTCTACCCTAAGGCTAAGCAAGACAAGTTGAAGAGGGAGTACCACGAGATCAGGCAAAGAGCTGGGGAGAACAACAACGAGTTCATGCAGCGCTTTCTTTGTTTGGCTGGTTTTCTTGGCGCAGCAGCATGTACTGCCTAAGAGAAAGCATACCACTTTCGTTGTGCTCTTCTTACATCGGTCGCCAACAACTTGGTGTGTTCTACCTTCAACACGGTGGCACAAGTAGCAGATGCAGCACGTAAGCTAGAGATGCTGCAAGAGAGAGGAATTCGATGAAGTAGAGAGACCCGAGAAGAGGTATTTGTTCGCCACTCAGCGGTGACCATTTCAATTCATCCAGTACTATCCAAATAAATATCTTTCACTTTAAACTACATCTTTTAGGCAGAAGACTGGGGACCAGTCTCAACCGGCTACTCAGCAACAGCCCACTCAGCCCAAGGGTAACGGTCAGACTCAAGATCGTTCTGCTACGGATAGGCGTGGCGGTAATGATAGTTACCGTAACAACGCTGGAAAATCCAACAAGAGTAGGTCCCTAAACTTACTCATTCTTATGTTACACGTTTTGGATTCGTAATTCTGACACATTAGCATCTTCTACCAGGAATCATGGTAATGGAAGGGAGCAGGACCGAAGAGGTTCACAGCCTAACCGTACAGCTATCACTGGTATTACGACTTACGATTTTCCGCATTTCCTTTTGTACCTATAAAACATGTCTCATGTGTACTTTTCCAGACAGGCTCCTAGCTGGCAAGGGCACCTGTTGGAGGGTATACTCACCCTCTCTGCACTACCTGCAATCGTAGGCACCCAGGGCCATGTCGTCGCGAAAGCGATGCTTGCTTCAAGTGTGGCCTTACTGGTCATCGCATGAAGGACTGCCGCAAGGACGAGATGGAGGGCACATCTGGACATGCCGATTCCAAGCCACCACCTACTAGTGGACGGGTGTACACGACTTCTCGCGATCAGGCCAACAAGTCTACAGGTACCATCACTAGAATCTTGTATATGTATGGTCAAGCTGCATGTGTTTTATTTGACACGGGTGCTACTTATTCGGTCATTTCTACTGCTTATGCAAAGAATGTTAGGATATCCCCTACACCATTAGGGAATGTATTAAACATTTCCACGCGTTTAAGAGACTCTGTACGCATAACCCATGGGTACAAGAGCCTTCTCCTAGAGTTTGACGATAAGATTCATCCTGTTGACGCACTTCCAATAGATATGTGCGACTTTGACATGATATTAGGCATGGACTGGCTATCCAAACATCATGCCACCATTGACTGCCATACATATCAGGTCATCTTCGGTGATGTAACTGCACTAGAGTACATTCACAACGGGTTCGTACCCGGAAGGTCTGTATAAATAACTTCGACCTTACAAGCACGTGCACTACTGCCACATGGTTGTGAGGGATATCTTGATACTGTTCATGATTTGGAGGTTGGATCCCCATCTATCCAGAATCAGCCGATCATGTTAGAATTCCCAGACGTTTTTCCAGAAGAACTTCCAGGCATACCACCTGCTCGTGAAGTGGAGTTTAATATTGAGCTCATCCTAGGAGTTGAGCCAATTTCCAAGGCTCCTTATCGCATGGCTCCCATAGAGCTGAAAGAGTTAAAGGAACAACTACAGGAATTGTTGGAACATGGTTTCATTCGACCTAGTGCTTCTCCATGGGGCGCATCTGTTCTGTTCGTAAAGAAGAAGGACGACAATATGCGTCTGTGCATAGATTATCGTGAGCTCAACAAGATCACCATCATGAATATATATCCGTTGCCACGCATTGATGACTTGTTTGACCAACTCCAAGGGGCCAAACATTTGTCCAAGATTGATCTGAGGTCGGGCTATCATCAGTTACGGGTTAAAGAGCAGGACATCGCCAAGACTGCTTTCGGTACACGCTATGGGCACTACGAATTTGTAGTCATGCCTTTTGGCCTTACCAATGCTCCAGCTGTTTTTATGGATCTGATGAACCGTATGTTCCATGAGTTCCTGGACAATTTCGTCATTGTCTTCATTGACGACACTCTGATTTTCTCTAAGTCAAAGGATAAACACTGTAACACTCTCAATTTTCGTATCGGTACAGCGGAAGGGTCTTTTAGAGTGTTACGGGATAGCACAATAACTCCAATCATAGACAACACATAAAAATGGTTGTACAAGGTTCAACATACATTCATTCGATAAAAAGTTTTAAAGTGTACAACAGGTCCCAAATTATACAGGTCATTAAGTTTACAAAACATAGATCGAATGAACATTTTTAATATTATGTGGGCCATCAGAGTCGATCTCCATCCGGATTAACTTCAAGCACCTGAGATAAAAACATGCAAAAATCATATCAACGAATGCCGAGTGAATTCATAGAGTTTAATAAAATCGTTATATAAAACAATCGTTAAAATCAGAACACAAGTATAATATCAGAAGTAAGTCCTCGTATTGCTAGTCAGACAATATATAAATCAAAGCATACATCTTAATCCGTCCATGAGACCGTAGCCTCAATATTACCATTATAGGTAATATTATCATCGTTATTATCATCAATATTAAATCGTATTGGATTATTATTAGCCGCCTGACATTGTTACCTTACTATCACAAACAACGGGCCGCGAACCCGACAAACAATTTGCCCATCTAAGTTAGCGTGTCGTCACAAAAATCACGCTATGTAAATCTTCTCATACATAAATTCGCTTACCAATCAATGTGGTACGACGGGTATCAACCGTCAAGGCGCGAACTGGGGTGATCGTCCCCAAATAGTACTATCATATGCATAAGCGTCTATCAAATCCCGGTAGTTCACAATTCATGCTAATGGGACTTTGAGTGACATAACCTAACTACTAATAATCCTTTTTATCTCGTTTATAGGGTCATAGCATCATTCGGGTCCATATCATTAAGCATACCATCGGGACTACTTGTGTTCTATTTTTATCCAAAACTAGCATGTTATCTCCCTCGCGGGTTTACAAGTCATTTTATAAAACATTTAAAACAGTGCGAGGCTATGAACTCACGTTGATAATGAAATGCGGATTATCGGCTACGGGCGTGCTTCGGTCACGGAAACCTATATAAATAATAATCGGTCTTAGACCTTTGTCCAATGACTTTATCAAAATAACAATATACATATGATGATTTTGTACATATGATGATGATCAAGTGGGTTTATACATTCTTATTTACTCATTTTAGTGTTTATGTATTTGTAACTTTTTACTAGTTTACTAGTTTGACCTATTTACATGTTTTAAGTCCAATAAGCTTATTATAAGTTCTTTAACTTGTATTAATCCATTTTATACTTTTATTATCAGTATTTATACTTTACATGTTGGGCCCAAATGGGTTAAGCCCAATAAGTAATTTTCATAAGTGTTTAACTTATTTAGTTAAATTATTAGTCCAATATGCTAACTTAGCTCGTTAATGTCCGTATGTCCTATAGTTCGGGTCTTATCGGTTTTTACTTGTATTAGATACTTATATATATATATCAGTATATGACTTTTAAAAACTTTATATTAGACGAGTTTGATCGTCTAAGTTTTAATTGGCGAAAAACGTTAATTTTACGGTAATAGCCGAAAAAGTCGTAAAAATCATGTTTATAGTTTTTATAACTTATAAATATTATTCAACTACCATTTTTATAAAGTGTATATTTGTTTAACCTTATACATATTTATATAAATGAAATTCATAAGTTAGTGAGTTTTAATTTCAAATTTGATACTATATTATTTGAGTGCTTATATAATAGTATTAAACATTAATTCTTCAAAATCTGATTTTTAGTTTCATCTTCACCATTTTTATCATATCTAGAGTTCTATAATGATATAGAAGCTCATTTTTGGATGGCATGAACTTCATATTATGTGCTACAATTAAGTTAGTTATAGCTACTGCTCATTCTATGTCTAACTATCCTTAACAGTCTCTACAAAACAGACTATTCAGATTAGCACACTCATCTTGTTTTGATCATATCTCACTCATTTTGATGATTCCATTGCATGGCCAACTCACATGTGTATGACATATTATACTTACTGTAAATGGATTCCACCATGCAATTTTATCAGTTTAAGTCTTGGTTACTTACTGTTTTTATACAACAAACAATTTAAGCATGATTTTAGCCTTGTTTCTTATGGTTATTCATCTTTTTAAGCATATTTATCAACACTTGATCCCCACACAACATTTTTATCATCATATATTCATCATATACATATATAAAAAGAAAGAAAATACATTTGATCTTTACAAAAATAACAAGAGAAATGGAAAGGATGATCTTCTTTACCAACCAAGATTATATCTTGTTTTTGGAAGACTACAACTTGATGAACACTAAATATATCTCCAAGATCATCAATCACCAAGATAGTTTGTTGGGAAATTAGCCCTAGGACACAAGCAAATCACCTCCTTTGTTGTTAAAATGGCCACCAATCAATCAAGGCTTCAAGGTTTCTCCATAATATGGCTAGATAACATGAGATTTGTGGCTAGATTTGATCAAATGGTGGTGTTGTATGGTGTTGTGGGACGGCTAGGGTGAGTGAGGGAGGAGAGTTTTAGTTGTTTTGCATGTAAGAATGGAAGGAAATGGTTTAGCTAGATTGTTTTGTGGTTTAGTGGGATATGAGTAGCTTCAAAATGAAGCTAAGCTTACATGTGTAAGCTTATAGCTTACAAGGGTGCCACATCAAAGATGTGGTGTCCTAGTTTGGGCCGTCCCTTTTAGTGGGGTGGGATAAATTAGTTTTGTCCCATCCCGCTAACTTACGGGTATTCCTCGATTCTAGTTTCCTCGATTTGCGTGCCCTCGGGTCGTTTTATGAAAAACGTTATTATAAATTACGAATCAACGGCACAAAACGAATCTAATAAAAATTGTCTCATCAAAAACGAAGTTCAAAAACGTAAATACGTATTCCTAAGGTTTCCGGTTTAGTCGTAAAGGACGCTAAATTATGCACGTATGACCAAATTTAAATCCGTAAATTGTGAGTTCATCAACCAACACAAAAATAAGTTTCAAAATATTATACGAGAAAATAATTCACTACCTGAAAATGTTAGATTGTCACAGCTTTTCCTCCTAAAAGGGATCAACATCCTCGTGATCCATTTCATTTTGATGTCCGTTTCTTATTGAAATCGAAGAGGTGCGGATATTTCTTCCACATTTCATCCTCTCGTTCCCAAGTATATTCTGGTCCATGCTTTAAATTCCATCGGATCTTGACAATAGGTATCCGACTTTGTTTCAGTTGCTTTACCTCACGATCCATAACCTCTACGGGTTCTTCGATAAAATGCAACTTCCCATCTATTCGAACCTTATCCAACGAAATTTTCTCATCACTCACTGCTAGACATTTCTCCAGATTAGATACATGGAATGTGTTGTGAACACCATGAAGTTCTGGGGGTAACTCTAGTTTATAAGCCACCGGACCTACTCTAGATAAAATCTTAAAGGGTCCAATATAACGGGGATTCAATTTTCCTCGCTTTCCAAATATTATAACGCCTTTCCATGGCGATACTTTCAATATTACTTGGTCACCCACTTTAAACTCCATCGGCTTCCGCCACACATCCGCGTAACTTTTCTGTCTACTATGGGCAGTCAACAACCTATTCTTAATCTGAACTATCATCTCCGTAGTCTCTCGGATCAATTCCGGTCCCGTGAGCTGGGTATCCCCAACTTCACTCCAACATACAGGAGATCTACACTTCCTACCATACAAAGCTTCAAACGGTGCAGCCTTAATACTAGAATGGTAACTATTGTTATACGAAAACTCTGCTAACGGCAAATGTTTATCCCAATTCTTACCAAAATCTAACACACAAGCTCTCAACATATCTTCTAGTGTTTGTATCGTCCTTTCACTCTGCCCATCAGTCTGGGGGTGATAAGCAGTGCTCATGTCGAGATTCGTTCCCAAAGATCTTTGGAGAGATTTCCAAAATTCGATGCGAATCTAGGATCTCGATCTGATATGATCGATACAGGCACTCCATGCTTGCATACAACATTCTCAAGGCGAATACGAGTCAACTTCTCCAGTGAGAACTGCTCTTTAACCGGAATGAAGTGTGCTGATTTGGTCAGTCTGTCGACAATAACCCAAATCGAGTTGTTTCCAGATGATGTTCTAGGAAGCTTGGTGATAAAGTCCATCGTAATTCGCTCCCACTTCCATTCAGGAATCTTTGGTTGTTGAAGTAGTCCTGATGGCTTTTGATGTTCCGCTTTAACTCTAGCACAAGTCAAGCATTGAAGAACATACATAGCAATATCAGCTTTCATATTCGGCCACCAGTACAACTTCTTCAAATCATGGTACATCTTATCAGATCCCGGATGAATGGAATACTTAGATTTATGGGATTCTAACATAATCAAGTCTCTTAAGCCTCCAAACTTAGGTATCCACATACGACCTCTTAAGCATTTCACTCCATCAGCTCTAACCTCTAAAGGATCTCCTTCTCCTCGGAACCCTTCATTAACAAAATTTTCTTTCTTACAGGCTTCTATTTGCGCATTTCTAATTTGCTCAAGCAAATTATTGTGCACGGTCAAGACTAGAGAACGTACCCTGATAGGCTCTCTATCTTTCCTACTTAATGCATCGGCAACAACATTGGCTTTTCCAGGGTGATATTTTATATCACAATCATAATCACACAACAACTCTATCCATCTCCGTTGCCTCATGTTCATTTCCTTATGATCGAGAATATACTGTAAGCTTTTGTGATCGGTGAATACCGTACACTTGGTGCCATACAGGTAATGTCTCCACAACCTAAGAGCAAAGACTACAGCTCCTAACTCAAGATCATGAGTAGTATAATTCTCCTCATTCTTCCTTAATTGCCTAGAAGCATAAGCTATCACTTTCTCTCGCTGCATCAAAACAGCTCCATAGCCTCTAAGAGATGCATCACAATACACTACAAAATCTTCACTCTCGTCGGGTAATGATAGATTTGGCGCACTACATAATTTTTGCTTCAATGTCTGAAATGCTCCATCTTCATCACTTCCCCAAACGAAAGGTTTATTCTTTTGGGTAAGCTTAGTCAAGGGTTTAGCTATTAAAGAAAATTCTTTAATGAATCGCCTATAATAGCCAGCCAATCCTAAGAACTATCGCACTTCCGTTGGCGTTGTCGGTGCAGACCAATTCTTAATAGCTTCAACCTTTGCAGGATCAACATGAATTCCATCTTTGTTAATCACATGACCAAGAAATTGCACAGAATCTAACCAAAAATCACATTTCGAAAACTTAGCATACAACTTTTCATCCTTTAACAAACTCAAAATAATCCTTAAATGTTCTCTATGTTCATCTTCATTCTTAGAATAGATTAGAATATCGTCAATAAACACAGTCATAAATTTATCCAAGTAGGACTTGCACACTCGATTCATTAAATCCATGAAAACCGCAGGTGCGTTAGTTAACACAAATGGCATTACTTGAAATTCATAGTGTCCATAACGAGTTCTAAATGCAGTTATAGGAATATCTTCTTCACGGACGCGAATTTGGTGATATCCTGACCGCAAATCTATCTTAGAATACACACTAGATCCTTGTAGTTGAACAAACAAATCATCAATCCTAGGTAAAGGATATCGATTTTTAATTGTCAACTTATTCAGTTCCCTATAATCAATGCACATACGGAAAGATCCATCCTTCTTCTTAACGAACAAGACTGGAGCTCCCCAAGGCGACGAGCTCGGTCGAATAAAACCTTTATCAGACAACTCCTTAAGTTGCTCAGATAACTCCTTTAATTCAGAAGGGGCTAATCGGTATGGCGCACGTGCCACCGGTGCAGCACCAGGAATTAAATCGATTCGAAACTCAACTTGCCTTATCGGTGGAAGTCCGGGTAAATCTTTAGGAAATACCTCAGGAAATTCACAAATAATAGGTACATCTTCCAATCGTTTCTCCCTAGACTCATTCCCGGTCACTTGAGCTAAGAATAACTCACAACCGTTCCTGATGTACTTTTGGACTTTAATACATGAAATGATTTTCAAACGGGATTCACCTCGATTACCATCAATTACTAACGTTCTATTCCTAAGAGGAATCTTAACCTTCTTCTTTCCACATAAAATAATAGCATTATTCAATGACAACCAATCCATACCAATAATAATATCAAAACTACCTAATTCTATCAACATCAAATCAATCGGAAAGGAATAGTTCAAGAGATTTAGAGAGCATCCTTCTAATAGCTTATTAGTTTTCACTAATTTACCATCAGCCAATTCCACCTCGTAACTGGTATTTATCTCAACAGGTTCAATGTCAATAAGGGCACTAAATTTAGTGGATATAAAGCTCCTATCAGCACCCGAATCAAATAAAGCAACAGCATAATGATTGTTGAGTAAAAACGTACTGGTAACGACATTTGGATCCTCTTTCTTCACCTCAATTGTTCCAAGTTGATAGACACCACCCTGGGGGTTTCTTCTAGGTACAATCGCCTTCAACTTGGGGCATTCCGATTTCCTATGACCTTCTTCATTACAGTTGAAGCAAATGGTTCCCTTCTTACACCTTTCAACCTTGTGTCCAAGCTTTCCGCAATTTCGGCACTTCCAGTAGTCGCCAGCATGCCTCTTGTTGCCACACTTAGGACGTCTATCATCTTTGCGCGGTGTGTTGTTGGTAAGAGCATTTGCATTCCCCTTTCTCTGGTTCTGACGACGATTGAAATTCTTCCTATTATCGCCTCTATCTACACGATCACCGTCTCCCTTTCTTTTCTCACCAACACGGGCTTCATCTTCCCTATCCTGAATTATCTGTCTAATGAGTTGGTAAGCCATTCGAACAGCATCATCAATGGTCAGTGGTTTAGATGATGTCACGTCCCCCGGGATATTCTTGGTCAACCCTTTAATATATTGCTCAATTCGGATCTCTTCGGGTTCTACCAACCGAGGACATAGCAAGGCCAACTCATGGAATCGGTTTGTGTAACTATCAATGTCCACACCTTTCATTCTCAAATGAATCAACTCTTGTTCTAACCTAATGATCACACTACAGGGACAAAACTCCAAAGTCATCCACTTCTTAATTTCAGCCCAAGGAGTAGCATTAGCAGCATCAATACCCATGAAAGCAATTCTCCCGTTCCACTAAGTCAACGCACGACCTTTAAGAGTAGCCATAGCAAAAGTCACTTTATCTTCCTCCTTACACTTACTAATCCGAAACACCGACTCAATCTTCTCAATCCACTGGCTTAATCCTACATGACCTTCAGTTCCATTAAAAGGTAGAGGTTCACACTTCATGAACGTCACATAAGTACAGCCACCAACTTCAGGTGCATTAGTTCCAAGTCCTCCTATATTTCCTCCAGCATTAGCATTCACATTATTAGCATTCACATTCACATTAGTACCACCATTTCCACTACCGCCAGCTCCACTACCTCCAGCTTCACTACCGCCAGCTCCACTACCGCCAGCTCCACTACCGCCAGCTCTACTACCGCCAGCTCCACTACCTCCAGCTTCATTTCTAGCATTTGCCATAAATTCAGTCATAGATGCGGTAACATGCTCCGTAATAATCCTGCGTACATCATCCTCAGTCACAGCTTTATTGGGCGGCATAGATCTATAATTTCACAATTTCAAAGTATTAAGCATTCACCCAATCGAGGGATTCATATAATATGGATTGAATTCACAATCAAGATACAAATAATGCACAATATGGAATTCAAGACAAATACATATTTCATTCAATTTGAAACAAAAGCATTGTCTTAATTACATCCCATATCAAAGTTCTAGCACTATACATACTCAAAATTTGTGCCAGGTCTACTACTAACAAGTCAGTTTAGTCAAAGCTACAAAAGTACAAAAGATACAAAGGTCACTACTTAAACACATACTTGTCTACTGAGAACCGCCAGATGGTCCATCATCCATCGTCTTCTGTATCTTTGTCGGACGATCGCTAGACACATCTTCAGCTGGGCGCTTACGGATCACTCCTCTTTCAACCATGTCAGCATAAAATCTACTATTCCATCCCACAGATATATTCAACTCCTTCTCAGCTTTCTCACGCATCGCACGAGCTACATTCAACTGAATCTCCATAGAATTCACTTTTTTCTTCATAGCAGCAAACTCACCACTTTCTAACACCGATAACCTCCTAAAAGCCTTATTCAAACCACGCTCTACATTAGTCAAATCCAAACTAAGCAATTCCCGCTCTTTCTCACCAACCTTAGTCTTCGACTCCAAATAAGCAACATGAGTCTGAACAACACCTAATCCAATCTCTGTCATACTACTCTTAACAGGGGAAGCATCTAGATCACTCTCAAGGCCCATGGTGCAAGACCATCAATATGAGTAGCCTCTCGAGCACTAGAAGACTCTCCTATCACACATCTATGAGTTGCAATACCATCAGTACCGTCAGGAGCATTATCATCCTCATCCTCCTCTGATTCAGAATTAGATTCAGACGATTCATACATTTCATCCCTAGGTAGCTCAACCTCAGAATCAGACAAATAAACTGGTGGGGGTAAGGGCTCGCCCTCTGGAACATCATAAGGGTAAATAAGATTGGCTTCCTCATCATCATCAACCTCATCGTCTATACCTATATCCTCTTCTACATCCTCGTCGTCAATCTCATCATCTAAATTATCTATCCCAATCTCAGTATCATTCTCAATATCAACATTATCAATCTCATTTTCTACCATATCAACCTAAGGGGCAATCTGATCTCCTAGTCTTATCTCGGGCTCGGGATCCTCAAATGGTTCATCCACATCATCCATATCATAATCTACTAAGTCTAAATAAGGATCATCATCTACATTAGGTTCGGGAATTGCATGGTTCTCTACAGGAATATTAGGGTCAACCATGACAATATGCATTTATATATATATCTCGTATTAAGATAACATACTTATTAAACAATTACATACTAAAATCACGATATATACATATATATAAATTAAATTATATATATCAAAATATATATCTTCTCAATAGGGCTTGTTGGTAACGTCAGAGATCTTTGGCACCGTTATAGTCAAAAGATTTTTCAAATATTTTCTCAAATGTTCATAGTTAAAAGATTTTGAAAAGTTTTGTTCAAAACCTTGGTTTTTAAAATCTTTTGTTAATGAGAGCTCTGGTACCAAACTGTAACACTCTCAATTTTCGTATCGGTACAGCGGAAGGGTCTTTTAGAGTGTTACGGGATAGCACAATAACTCCAATCATAGACAACACATAAAAATGGTTATACAAGGTTCAACATACATTCATTCGATAAAAAGTTTTAAAGTGTACAACAGGTCCCAAATTCTACAGGTCATTAAGTTTACAAAACATAGATCGAATGAACATTTTTAATATTATGTGGGCCATCAGAGTCGATCTCCATCCGGATTACCTTCAAGCACCTGAGATAAAAACATGCAAAAATCATATCAGCAAATGCCGAGTGAATTCATAGAGTTTAATAAAACCTTTATATAAAACAATCGTTAAAATCAGAACACAAGTATAATATCAGAAGTAAGTCCTCGTATTGCTAGTCATGCAATATATAAATCAAAGCATACATCTTAAACCGTCCATGAGACCATAGCCTCAATATTACTATTA
The DNA here is from genome assembly GCA_025667525.1 of Glebionis coronaria. Classification (NCBI taxonomy): domain Eukaryota; kingdom Viridiplantae; phylum Streptophyta; class Magnoliopsida; order Asterales; family Asteraceae; genus Glebionis; species Glebionis coronaria. The sequence continues at coordinate 381,562,227 of CM046875.1, forward strand.
TAGGTAATATTATCATCGTTATTAGCATCAATATTAAATCGTATTGGATTATTATTAGCCGCATGACATTGTTACCTTACTATCACAAACAACGGGCCGCGAACCCGACAAACAATTTGCCCATCTAAGTTAGCGTGTCGTCACAAAACTCACGCTATGTAAATCTTCTCATACATAAATTCGCTTACCAATCAATGTGATACGACGGGGATCAACCGTCAAGGCGCGAACTGGGGTGATCGTCCCCAAATAGTACTATCATATGCATAAGCGTCTACCAAATCCTGGTAGTTCACAATTCATGCTAATGGGACTTTGAGTGACATAACCTAACTACTAATAATCCTTTTTATCTCGTTTATAGGGTCATAGCATCATTCGGGTCCATATCATTAAGCATACCATCGGGACTACTTGTGTTCTATTTTTATCAAAAACTAGCATGTTATCTCCCTCGCGGGTTTACAAATCATTTTATAAAACATTTAAAAGAGTGCGAGGCTATGAACTCACGTTGATAATGAAAGGCGGATTATCGGCTACGGGCGTGCTTCGGTCACGGAAACCTATATAAATAATAATCGGTCTTAGACTTTTGTCCAATGAATTTATCAAAATAACAATATACATATGATGATTTTGTACATATGATGATGATCAAGTGGGTTTATACATTCTTATTTACTCATTTTGGTGTTTATGTATTTGTAACTTTTTACTAGTTTACTAGTTTTACCTATTTACATGTTTTAAGTCCAATAAGCTTATTATCAGTTATTTAACTTGTATTAATCCATTTTATACTTGTATTATCAGTATTTATACTTTACATGTTGGGCCCAAATGGGTTAAGCCCAATAAGTAATTTTCATAAGTGTTTAACTTATTTAGTTAAATTATTAGTCCAATATGCTAACTTAGCTCGTTAATGTCCGTATGTCCTATAGTTCGGATTTTATCGGTTTTTACTTTTATTAGATACTTATATATCAGTATATGACTTTTAAAAACTTTACATTAGACGGGTTTGATCGTCTAAGTTTTAATTGGCGAAAAACGTTAATTTTACGGTAATAGCCGAAAAAGTCGTAAAAATCATGTTTATAGTTTTTATAACTTATAAATATTATTCAACTATCATTTTTATAAAGTGTCTATTTGTTTAACCTTATACATATTTATATAAATTAAATTCATAAGTTAGTGGGTTTTAATTTCACATTTTATACTATATTATTTGAGTGCTTATATAATAGTATTAAACATTAATTCTTCAAAATCTGATTTTTAGTTTCATCTTCACTATTTTTATCATATCTAGAGTTCTATAATGAAATAGAAGCTCATTTTTGGATGGCATGAACTTCATATTATGTGCTACAATTAAGTTAGTTATAGCTACTGCTCATTCTATGTCTAACTATCCAGAACAGTCCCTACAAAACAGACTATTCAGATTAGCACACTCATCTTGTTTTGATCATATCTCACTCATTTTAATGATTCCATTGCATGGCCAACTCACACATGTGTATGACATCTTATAATTACTGTAAATGGATTCCACTATGCAATTTTATCAGTTTAAATCTTGGTTACTTACTGTTTTTATACAGCCAACAATTTAAGCATGATTTTAGCCTTGTTTCTTATGGTTATTCATCTTTTTAAGCATATTTATCAACACTTGATCCCCACACAACATTTTTATCATCATATATTCATCATATACATATACAACAAGAAAGAAAATACATTTGATCTTTACAAAAATAACAAGAGAAATGGAAAGGATGGTCTTCTTTACCAACCAAGATTATATCTTGTTTTTGGAAGACAACAACTTGATGAACACAAAATATATCTCCAAGATCATCAATCACCAAGATAGTTTGTTGAGAAATTAGCCCTAGGACACAAGCAAATCACCTCCTTTGTTGTTAAAATGGCCACCAATCAATCAAGGCTTCAAGGTTTCTCCATAATATGGCTAGATAACATGAGATTTGTGGCTAGATTTGATCAAATGGTGGTGTTGTATGGTGTTGTGGGACGGCAAGGGTGAGAGAGGGAGAAGAGTTTTAGTTGTTTTGCATGTAAGAATGGAAAGAAATGGTTTAGCTAGATGGTTTTGTGGTTTAGTGGGATATGAGTAGCTTCAAAATGAAGCTAAGCTTACATGTGTAAGCTTATAGCTTACAAGGGTGCCACATCAAAGATGTGGTGTCCTAGTTTGGGCCGTTCCTTTTAGTGGGGTGGGATAAATTAGTTTTGTCCCATCCCGCTAATTTACGGTTATTCCTCGATTCTAGTTTCCTCAATTTGCGTGCCCTCGAGTCGTTTTACAAAAAAACGTTTTTATAAATTACGAATCAACGGCACAAAACGAATCTAATAAAAATTGTCTCATCAAAAACGGAGTTCAAAAACGTAAATACGCAATCCTAAGGTTTCCGGTTTAGTCGTAAAGGACGCTAAATTATGCACGTAAGCCCAAATTTAAATCCGTAAATTGTGAGTTCATCAACCAACACAAAAATAAGTTTCAAAATATTATACGAGAAAATAATTCACTACCTGAAAATGTTAGATTGTCACAAACACGAAGACCATCTTCGTACTATACTACAGATACTTCGTCAGAAGCAGCTGTATGCCAAATTCTCCAAGTGTGAGTTCTGGTTAGACAAGGTGGCATTCCTAGGCCACATTGTATCAACAGAAGGAATCACCATGGATCCAGCAAAGGTTGAGTCTATTACCAAGTGGCCAAGACCGACATCAGAGACTGAAGTTCGCAGATTCCTAGACTTAGCTGGTTACTACCGTAGGTTCGTAGAGAACTTTTCCCGTTTAGCACTGCCATTGACCAAACTGATGCGGAAAGGGGACAAATTCGTCTGGACTAAAGAAAGAGAGAAGAGCTTTGAAGACCTAAAGCAGAAGCTAGTATCTGCACCGATTCTTACTCTCCCATCTGGTACAGGTGGATTTCAAATCTATAGTGATGCTTCAGGGAAGGGACTTGGTTGTGTTCTCATGCAACATGGAAAAGTGATTGCTTACGCATCACGGCAGCTTAAGCCTTATGAGGAGAATTACCCTACGCATGACTTAGAACTTGCAGCAGTCGTGTTTGCATTCAAGATATGGAGGCACTACTTGTATGGAGAATCATGTGATATCTTCACAGATCACAAGAGCCTGAAATACATCTTCACTCAACGTGAACTGAATATGAGACAGAGAAGATGGTTAGAGCTGTTGAAGGATTATGACATTAATCTGCAAAATCATCCCGACAAGGCGAATGTAGTGGCAGATGCACTTAGTATAAAGTCCGGTATGATCAACGACATTAAGATTGAGGAAGAGATTATAAGAGACTTGGAGCGACTAGACATTAAGATCATGGTACATGGACAAAACGGTTGTTGGGCTAATCTTAGAGTGGAACCTGAGTTACTCTCTAAGATCAAGGAATCTCAGAAGGATGATGGTGAAATTTGGGAGATTATTCAAAACTTGGATCAGCAGACGGAGTTTTGGTTAGACGACGACATTATCTTATGGCAGGGCACCAGGCTTTGTGTTCCTGATGATCTTACTCTTAGGGAAGCCTTATCAACTGAAGCTCATAGCTCCCCATTCTCCATTCATCCTGGTTCAACCAAGATGTACCATGACATCAAGCAGTACTTTTGGTGGAGTGGTATGAAACAGGATGTTGCTACTTATGTCTCCAAATGTCTTACTTGCCAGTAGGTTAAGATCGAGCATCAACGGTCTAGTGGTCTACTACAACCATTAGACATTCCAGAGTGGAAGTGGGACAAGATCACCATGGATTTTGTTACCGATCTTCCGCAGACAAAGAGGAGGCATGGTGTGATTTGGGTTATCGTTGATCGACTTACTAATTCAGCTCATTTACCGATCTGCAAGGATGATCCAGTCAGCAAACTCACCGATACTTACAAGAAGGAGATCATGAGACTTCATGGTGCTCCATCCAGTACCTTCTCAGACAGAGATCCTTGGTTCACTTCGCGATTTTGGAAGAGTCTGCAGAAATCTTGGGGTACAAAACTTAAGCTTAGCACGGCTTTTCATCCTCAAACAGACGGACAATCGGAGCTAACTATTCAGACATTGGAAGACATGCTCCGAGCATGTTGATAAGTGTGAAAACACTCATTAATAATGACCCAAAAACCACTTAAAACACAGCCAAACACATTATATTTAACTTTAAAATTACATAATTACGCGTGTATTTGTGTTTTTAGGTAAACAAGATGCATTTTGGAGCAAACACGCGTTTTCAAGGGTTTTTATCTAAAGCAAGACGAATAAAGGACAAATTAAGCCTTCAAGGACCTTACTGGCCAAAATTACAAAGATGGAGGGCTTAACTTGTAATTTTCATTGAGACAAAGGATGAAAATGAAAGTTGTTTTAAAAGAAAAGCTTTTAAATTTTAAAAGTTATTTGATTATGAGATGATAAGTGAGGGATTAAAAAGAAAAGAATGAAAAAAAGAAGTATTTGACTTGACTAAATCTGTTCAAGATACACAACACGTCTTCTTCATATCTAAAACAAAGAGAGCGAAAGAAAGAATAGCAGACGAGTTGAGTTTTCTTCACCAAATACTTTCAAGCCGATTTCAAGAGAGTTCAAGGAAGATTCAGACGATAATCAAAGAATGAAAAATGATCCTTATACTCTCCTCTACAAGAAGATACTACTTAATTTTATCAAGAATCAAAGTAGAAGAAAACGCCAAATCTGGGAAATCAAGATGAACCCTAATCTGGAGCTTGCCACGTGGAAGAAGATTACTGGATGGCACACGTCACACCTTCTCTCTCAACGTCTATAAATACCGTTCATCTACCTCATTTGAAGGCGGTTAGCTAGGGTGTAGATTTCACATAGTAGAATTAGCTAGCAGTAGTAAGTAGTTAGTTAGTTAATCTTTTTCACTTTTTCTTTCAATTCTATTATAAACTTTCAGTTTTTAGTTGTAACCCTTTTCTTGTTCGCCATTAATGAAATAATAAAGCTTTCTAATTCTTTCCTTCTAATCAGTTCAAAAGTTAGTTAATTCTTGTTAATCTGTTCAAGTTTTCTTGTGATCAGATGAAACCGATTGTACTTATCTGCCATTAATGGAAGTTCTAAGCTTTTCAATCTTTCATCTTGTTAACCTTGTTAATCTTGTGTTCATAGTAGAAATTTGACAGTAGTGTAATGAGTAGTAATCTTTTTCATTGGTTTATCTTTTCTCTTAAATCTGTTTTGAAATCAGTTACTTTCTGTTAAAGTTGTTAATGAACAATTGATATCTTTTATAATCTCACTATATTGTCTGCGAATCAATAATAGTTAATCAGCTTTTGAAGGTAAGCTCTTAAATATTTCAGCGTCTAAGCTTTAATGAGCTTTCGATGTTCTTTCAATTCTTAGCTGAAAAAGTTGTTGTTTTTGTCCTAATAAGACTAGTATAAGCTGTATAACCTCATCTTTAGAAGATTAGGTACTTTATCAGAGTAAACTGTTTGACTAAAAACACTCACTTAGTGTAAGTAGAGCAATTAGCTCATTCTATTACTTTTCTTCGTCAAGGTAGCTTATAAGACGATTTAGTGAGACTAAGAGTTTTCTCAACGTTGGATTGGTTCTTTATAGCTTGTCTCTTATCCATAGTCTGTTGTTTTTTCAGTTTTCCAGGTTCATAAAGGTTATGCAGATACAAATTACTGTTCATTAGATTAGTAGAAAGAAGTAGTGTGAGGTGTGGATAAAAAGGTAGCTCAATGCTTACCTTCTACATCAGTGGACTAGACAACGGATGAATGGTATTTTTTGTTATTGTATCCATTAGTATTCTACCAGTAGTTGTAATGGTAAATTTATTTGATAGTGGTTTCATATCTTAGCTTTAAGTTGCTCTTGATTTTTATTATGTGTTTGTAGTTTGATGATAAGTACTTTGCATTATTCTGTCAATCAGATATTCAGATCATGCTTTTCCTGTTTAAACTAGTGTTTGGCAGATGAGTATAGGCAGCCTTTCGATTGATAGAAGCTCAAATATTTCCACACTTTTGGCTACCTAGTGGTTCAATATTGGAATTAGCTGATAGATTAGATGAGGGTGGTGCAGAATTAGGACTTGTTAATTCTTTAATCTGAAATAGTTAGAATTGTTGCCATAGTCAAGATTCGAACCTTTAATCTATCAGTTTTGAAGTTTCATATTAAGTTTTGAATTATACACGTTTGTTCCATGAACTTGTATTTTTACATTACATTGTCAGTCCTAATCTGTTATCCATTTAGATTATTAGCCCTTTTAGTTACAATTGCTCTGAATAAGTGGTCCTTGCTAGTACAGTCGTAGTTAGTAAATCAGTTAACTGTTTTGGTTAGAGCCATTGCTATTGGGCTTTAACTGGATAATTGGGCTAACAGGTTTGAAGTAAACAGTAGGATCAATTCGTGAGTTTAGTATAAATGAAACTTTGGATTTCACTTTTATAAATTCAGATTTGATTTTGTAGGAAATTGCATTTCTTCGTATTTGAGTTTGGTAAAATTGGATTAGTTTTATATTTTGCTCTTTGAGAATTTAATTTGTAGTATAAAAATTGTATTTTACATTTTACTTTTTGTGCATTTAAATTTGATAGTTGCAAAGTGTTTTAGAATAGTACGTATGTGTAGTATATAGAGTATTTTCACATTTTCACATGATTTTTGTGCTAAGTAGCTTAAAAACCAATCAAGCTTTTGTCACCAAAAACAATTAAGTCATACTTGAAATTGTTATATCAATTCGATTAAACCAAGAGACAACTACACTAAAAACGAAATATTAAATGGCGCTGCTGCCGGTTCTTTTCGTGAAGATTAACGATTTCGAGTGAGACGTATTAGATTTTGGGACCCGTTCACTTTGTGAACGTTATTTGTACGTATTATAAATCAAAAACATTAAAAAATCAAAAACATAAAAATATAAAAAATAAAAAACCACAAAATCAATTATTTTCCTATAGAATTGAACCAAAAAAAATAAAAAAATCCAAAAGTAATCTTTTTCCTAAAAGATTACACCAAGAATATATTGTATATATCGTTTTCAATCGTTTTTACGTAGATATTATATTTTCTTTAAAAAATCAAATAAATACAAAAATATTTTTGATATATTATTATATGTAAATATATATACGTAGATACGAGCATCCAATACATCTATTTCCATAAGTATTGCCGAGGCAATACACCGTGCTTGCGGGTGTTCCGGTCCTAAGTTCGTGTATCGATCAAATTTAGTTAAGGTACGATAGATAAATACTGCAATCTACTTGATCTTAAGAAAGAGGCCACTGTGTGGGGGGTATAAGGCGAGTGTATTACACATTCTAAAGAAGCAGGCTCTTAAGTGCTACGCACCGCCTCGTTTCTCCGCTTCCTTGTGGGTCTTTCAAGAGTGATAGTGGTGAGTGGTGTGCCACCGAATTATTATTACATATCTATATATTTTCTTGTGGATATTAATTATTGCACCTCGAGAGAGATAATCTATTCTCTCACAAAAGTCGACCGAGAGCTCCTCCCTCACTCCTCGAATTTATTTACACGTGTACTCGCACACTTGTAACCATACCATTTGGTGTATTACTTCCTTTCCCGAGGAAGTGTTTAAAACGTCATTCACTTGTATATCCATTCGACCACCTTGCTACACATGGATACTCCTTCCATGTTGGAGATTTTGCAACAACGATCCGCCAACGCTAATTATTCGCCTTGTTCGAATTGTGGTTATCCACATGATACTTATTTATGTGATCAAAACGATGGCTATTATGGGGAGGGTTATGCTTATAATGGAACCGAGAACCCTAATTTTCAACCTAACCTACCAATGGACTACACTTGTAATGACTATATGGGATATTCTGGTTTTTCATCACAAAATCCACCATCATTTCATGATCAACCCTTTGATGAGCCATACCAAAATCAAGGATTTTCAAATAATGAAGGTTTTCAAAATGATGATAATTTTCAAGGCTATAATCAAGAAACCTTTCATAATCAAGGATTTTCAAATAATCAAGGTTTTCAAAATGATGACAACTTTCAAGGCTATAATCAAGATACTTTTCATAATCAAGGATTTTCAAACAATGAAGGCTTTCAAAATGATGAAAATTTTCAATGCCATAATCAAGATACTTTTCAAAATCAAGGATTTTCACATTATGAGGGTTTTCAAAATGAAGGAAATTTTCAAGGTTATAATCATGAGAACTTTCATAATCAAGACTATTTTCAAACCTATAATCCACCTAATTATGGAAATCCACCTCCAACCTATTCTTCGACTTATTCATGTGAGTTTTGTAGGAATGCACCCCATAATGGTTATGATTGTCGACCGAGGGATCCGCCGTCCTATGCCCCTAATGTTTTCAATAAGTTTTATTCTTTACTTGATGAAGCACAAAAGAACACCAAAAAACTTATGAAAGATTATCGCATAAAAACCATGAACCTTGAGGAAATAAACAAGGAGACAAAGCGGAGAGGGGAAGAAATAAAATCTGTTCTTGATGATGCAATGAGGAAACTATCTAATAAAGAGGAAATTTGTGAAGCATTGGACATTAAATATAGTCAACTTCGGCAAGATTTATATACTTTGCTCTTAGAGAAAGACAAAAAAGAAGAAGATGATGAATGCATAGACGACGAATATCTTGTTACTCGTAGGCCTTATCCATTCTTCTATGACGATGATGACGAACCTTCGATTTGTATGACACTTAATGATGACACACCTTCATCACCTTTACCTCACATGGAACCCACAACTCTTTAACCATGGGGGACGAGCCTCTTAGCATTAATACAAACACCGATTCAGATGCATTAATCGCTTCTAGTGTTGAGAACCTTATCCTAATCCAAAATGAGCTTGAGGGTGTTTCCAATGAACCATGCGACGAGTTTTGTATTGATACCTCTTCTCCTCACGATCATATTGAGATTTTATCACATGATGACATTCATGCTACTACTAGTGATTTTGGTGATTTCGATCTTGATGAGTTGTTCAAAGAAAGGGATAATGAGATTGAGAAAAAATTTTGCAAGACTTGCCACAAATAGAGGATGATGATTGTGATTCTAGTGAAGCGTCTTATGCTATATTATCCGATGAATTTTCATGTCAAGACGACCTTCCTAATTTGGATGAATATGTTGCTCCTATAGAAGAAGTGGAAGATGTTCATATTCGTGAGGTTTTATCAAACGTTTATAATCTTATCTCCTCGATTGAAGCATTGAATGAAAACCATAATGATGATTCCATAGAAGAAGAACCTTTCATTGATATTTCTTCACCGGTTTATGAGGTTGCACCTATTGATTTTCATGATTATATCATCCCTTTTAGTGATTCTCTCATTAATACACCTTCTTTTGAGCCTTCTATTCCCATCCTTCCACCCTTGAAGTTGGTTATTGATGAAGAAAATCCTATACTCTTAGAGATTGATCCCTTTTCACCTAAGGCAACTTTAGAACCCAAAACCTTTGATATGGATTCTCTTATGGAGATTGATCCCACCATAGAGGATTATCTTGCTAATACTGCTTTAGAGGTCGATGATAGTGATTCTAAATAGGAAGAGGATATTCGTCTTAGTGAGAACTTGCTTTTTGGGAACATAGAGCCTACTTCTCCACCACAAGACACTATTACTCTTGATCCTCCTTTCACTATGCCTTCTATGGAAGATTCCCCACCTTTTAATGATGATGAGGAGCACCACATGGATATACTTGTTATGAATGTTTTGATTCCTACACCTTCATTGTCTCATGATTCTTTGATAACTAAGGTGGAATCTCATATGGTGGATACGAGCTCATCGTCTTATTTTCCCATGAAGGGAAAGGTTTTTGATCCTGGGATCTGTATATTTGGGAAAAATTGGTTTTCATCCACTCCACTTAAGAGTGTGATTTCGATTGATATGGGCTTCTTGTATGAGCTTACTTTGGTAATGTTACCTATTTTGGAGTTGTTCGAGTGTAGAGATGGGAACTATGTATTTGATCCTGGTGTGCTTACTATATGAGAGATTTCGTATATTGGACAAACTTGAGACACGTTGGACCATTCCATTTATCGAGGCGGATATTGTAAATCTTATAGTAAATGGCAACGTGCTAAGTTTGAGTGTATCATGTGAGATGTGCTTCAAAGTGGATATCGTTTATTCTCCATGATGGTTTCCCCAAGGACAACCTAATTCGAGGCCGAGTCGAGCCAGAGACTTAGGGTTAAAAAACTCAAGCATTGAATAACTAGGTTAGAAAACATAGAGTAGATCTAAATAGGTTAGGTTTAATTAAAGGGTGTTATAGTAGAGTTGAAGTAGAGGGGTGGCCTTTCTTCCTCTTTTGGTGTTTGTTTCAAGGGTTGCTCTCTCTCATTTCATGTTTGGAGCTTATGGAGGAGGCTCGTGTATCCGGTTCACTTCGATTGGTTTTTGCTATTTTGATATTCAAAACATTTGTGCTTAAAATGAATACACTTTAGTTGTTTCTTCCTTAGCTCGAGTTAAACAAACTTATCAATGTCATAAGTGTAGGGGAGTTTACTCCAACACTCTTAAACATTGAGGACAATGTTTATCTTTAAAGTAGGTGAGACTTCTATCGAAGTGACCTTGCCTAGACCATTGCCCTTAACTTCATGATAACTTGGAAATTAAATTTTCAAACATTTTTCAAATTTTTGATCTACTTTGGCCACCAAAAATATGCATTCATAATTTTTGCATAAATCATTTTTTATTTGCATAACACATTTGCATTGTATATATTTCTTCTTTTATTTTGCATAAAAAATATATAAAAAGGAAAAAGTATAATAAAGGACATGGTTTAACAAGTTTAGATATCGTTGACATATTAGGCCAGCCATGAATACTTTGACTCAACCCGAGTCTACTTATCTAAGCATTCTCTAGCTAGTAGCCTTAACCATGTAGACCTTCATTGGTTTATTAGGCTAAGCATCCACTAGTCTCATTATTTGATATTTTAAACTGTGGAGAACAAGAGATGATAGAGTTTGAAGTAAATGTTAAGGGCTAGATAAACCTCATATTAATTAATTGTGGCTTTTATATCCCCTTTCGTAACCTTTACTTTCTTGTCAACGCATGTATATATGTTAATAAATAATCAAGAACGGGTTTAATCGGTTTGTAGTCTCTTATGCATTTTTGACTAATCATTCGTGGTTGGTATAAGTACGTCTTAAAATTCTAAGTTAGAACGTTTTATGTGTACTAGACTTATGTCATGCTTAATACTTAGCGGGTGTTTTTCATTTTATTTTTTTTCAATTTTCTTTGTGAGGAATAAAGAAAAATAAGAGCGGCTTATGAAAAAAATGAGTGGCTATAAAAAAAGAAAAAAAAGAAAGAAAAACAAAATTATACAAGTCTCCCAAGAGGGGCAGTGAAGTGTTAATTATAGTAGCTATTAAATTCCAATATTACTCTCACAAGGGTTGCGGGGATTTGGTAGTTGCTCCAATCCAATATTACCTTGACGGGTTGCGGGATTGAAGATCCAAGGTTTCAAAAAGGCGTCAGATATAAATTATTGCGTGAGTTTTATTTTTCTTTTCTTAGCGAGTGTGTAGATACTTATTAATGCATGACATAAGGATCTTACACATAAAACGAATGACTTATTATTTTGGGTCGGACTTACATCAATTGTGGGCGGTTTTTCGAGTAATGGATAAATTGGTTACTTAGGGTTAAAACCGTGCTTCCTTAATTTCAAATTTTACACTTCTTATATTTCACGCTTTAAATAATGACAAATTTGCCCTCAAGCAATTTCCTCAAATAATAACCGTTTTTAGAGGCATAATAAGTGGGGGTATAATAGTAACACAACTAATTTGTATAAATAAGTCGATGCACTTTCACTTATGGATAACAATGATCTTGTTTTTAAGCTTGGTATGGGGAAAGTGAAACTTGAGGATGATAAGTGTTCATGGTACCAAAGCCCTAATCTAAGTCTTTAATTTCTTTATGAGTTATTTCCATTAAAACCATTTCAAGAAAAATCCACTATATAAATAAGATTGTTTTCTTTGCATTGAATTGTAAATATTCAAAATCATTCATCATGTAGCATAACATAGTATATTAAATCATAAAATGGCTAAGGTGGGTTAATTATGAGAGAAGTGTAAATTGGTTCTTTAAAATGCTATATTGCATGAGGCCATGGTAATGGTCAAGTAGAGGGGAGTTGATAAGTGTGAAAACACTCATCAATAATGACCCAAAAACCACTTAAAACACAGCCAAATACATTATATTTAACTTTACAATATCAGAATTACGTGTGTATTTGTGTTTTTTTGTTTTTAGGTAAACAAGATGCATTTTGGAGCAAACACGCGTTTTCAAGGATTTTTATCTGAAGAAAGACGAAGAAAGGACAAATCAAGCCTTCAAGGACCTTACTTGCCAATATTACAAAGATGGAGGGCTTAAGTTGTAATTTTCATTGAGACAAAGGATGAAAATGAAAGTTGTTTTAAAAGAAAAACTTTTAACTTTTAGAAGTTATTTGATTATGAGATGATAAGTGAGGGATTAAAAAGAAAATAATGAAAAAAAGAAGTATTTGACTTGACTAAATATGTTCAAGATACACAACACGTCTTCTTCATATCCAACACAAAGAGAGAGAAAGAAAGAATAGCAGACGAGTTGAGTTTTCTTCACCAAATACTTTCAAGCCGATTTCAAGAGAGTGCAAGGAAGATTCAGACGATAATCAAAGAATGAAAAATGATCCTTATACACTCCTCTTCAAGAAGATACTACTTAATTTTATTAAGATTCAAAGGAGAAGAAAACCCCAAATCCGGGAAATCAAGATGAACCCTAATCTAGAGCTTGCCACGTGGAAGAAGATTACTGGATGTCACACGTCACACCTTCTCCATTAACGTCTATAAATACCAGTCATCTACATCATTTGAAGGCGGTTAGCTAGGGTGTAGATTTCACATAGTAGAATTATCTAGGAGTAGTAAGTAGTTAGTTAGTTAATCTTTTTCAATTTTTCTTTCAATTCTTTTATAAACTTTCAATTTTCAGTTGTAACCCTTTTTTTGTTCGCCATTAATGAAATAATAAAGCTTTCTAATTATTTCCTTCTAATCAGTTCAAAAGTTAGTTAATTCTTGTTAATTTGTTCAAGTTTTCTTGTGATCAGTTGAAACCGATTGTACTTATCTGCCATTAATGGAAGTTCTAAGCTTGTCAATGTTTCATCTTGTTAACCTTGTTAATCTTGTGTTCATAATAGAAATTTGATAGTAGTGTAATGAGTAGTTAATCTTTTTCATTGGTTTATCTTTTCTCTTAAATCTGTTTTGAAATCAGTATTTTCTGTTAAAGTTGTTAATGAACAGTTGATATCTTTTATAATCTCACTATATTTTCTACGAATCAGTAATAGTTAATCAGCTTTTGAAGGTAAGCTCTTAAACATTTCAGCGTATAAGCTTTAATGAGCTTTCGATGTTCTTTCAATTCTTAGCTGAAAAAGTTGTTGTTTTTGTCCTAATAAGACTAGTATAAGCTATATAACCTCATCTTTAGAAGATTAGTTACTTTATCAAAGTAATCTGTTTGACTAAAAACATTCACTTAGTGTAAGTAGAGCAATTAGCTCATTCTGTTACCTTTCTTCATCAAGGTATCTTATAAGCAGATTTAGTGAGACTGAGAGTTTTATCAGCTTTGGATTGGTTCTTTATAACTTGTCTCTTTTCCATAGTCTGCTGTTTTTCAGTTTTGCAGGTTCACAAAGGTTATGCAGATACAAATTACTGTTCATTAGATTAGTAGAAAGAAGTAGTGTGAGGTGTGGATAAAAAGGTAGCTCAATGCTTACCTCTACATCAGTGGACTAGACAACGGATGAATGGTATTTTCTGTTATTGTATTAATTAGTATTCTACCAGTATTTGTAATGGTAAAATGATTTGATACTGGTTTAATCTCTTAGTTTTAAGTTGCTCTTGATTTTTATTATGTCTTTTTTGTTTGATGATAAGTACTTTGCGCTGTTAGTCATATATTTAGATCTTTCTTTTCCTGTTTAAACTAGTGTTTGGCAGATGAGTATAGGCAGCCTTTAGATTGATAGAGGCTCAAATAGTTCCACACTTTTGGCTACCTAGTGGTTTAATATTGGAATTAGCTGATAGATTAGATAAGGGTGGTGCAGAATTAGGACTTGTTAATTCTTTAATATGCAATAGTTAGAATTGTTGCCATAGTCAAGATTCGAACCTTTAATCTGTCAGTTTTAAAGTTTCATATTCAGTTTTGAATTATACACGTTTGGTCCCTTAACTTTTATTTTTACATTACATTGCTAGTCCTAATCTGTTATCCATTTAGGTTATTAGCCCTTTTAGTTACAATTGCTCTGAATAAGTGGTCCCTGCTAGTATAGTCATAGTTAGTAAATCAGTTAACTGTTTTGGTTAGAGTCATTACTATTGGGTTTTAACTGGATAATTGGGCTAACAAGTTTGAAGTAAACATGAGGATCAATTCGTGAGTTTATGTGACAATCTGCCATTTTCAGGTAGTAAATTTATTCTCGTATATTATTTTTATATTTTATTTTTGTGTTGGTACATGAACTCACATATTTACGGGATGAAATTAGGGCTTACGTGCATAATTTAACGTCTTTTACGATTAAACCGGAAACCCTAGGTTTACGTATTTACGATTTTTTGCTCCGTTTTTTATGAGACAATTTTTATTAGAGTCGTTTTGTGCCGTAGTTTCATAAGTTACAAAAACGTTTTTCATAAATCGACCTGAGGGCACGTAAATCGAGGAAACTAGAATCGAGGAGTACCCGTAAACTATTAGGGATGAGACCAGTTTAACACATGTCCCACCCCTAATAGGGGCGGATTTCACAAAGGGGTGACACCCTTTGGTGTCAAAATCTTAGCAAGTGTTGAGACACTTGTCTCATAAGTTCACAAGATACAAAACCTTCACTTCTCACACACACTTCTCATACATGCAAGTGTAAGTAAAAAGTTTTCACAAAACTCTCTCCCTCTCCCTCTTTGGCCGTCCACCACCATCACCATCCCACCATTTTCATCAAATTTTAACTTACAACAATAAACTATAATCAACCTATGATGATAACTACTTAAAAGGAGGATGATTGGAGGTGATTAGAACCTGTGAAAGGAAGTTTCTAAGGAGTCCTAGGGCTGATTTTTCAAGAGGAGTTTATATACTTGAAGATTTCAAAAAGTTGTCTTGCAAAGTTAAAGATTTGGTTACAAGATCAAGCCTTATTCATCCAAAATCTCATCTTTTCCATCACTTTGGTTGGTATAAAGATTATTTTCTTTCTATCATCCTATTATTTTTGTAAAAAATGTATATGTATGATGGTGATGAATGATAATCAAAGTAAGTTATGGGGATTTTGTGTCACTAGATTAAGTTAATAAGGCTAAATCTATAAGTAAAAGTTGATAAAATCTTAACTAGATTAATAGGTTGTGAAAAATAGTAAGTTTCAATATTTTTACTTGATTAAATGGATTATATTATTTGATATAATGATAGATAAATAGTTTTTACACATGTGGTTAATTTGCCACACAATGGAATGTTTAAAATGAGCAAGATATGTCCAAATCACTTTTGAGGTACTAATCTGACTGATCTGTTTTGGACGAACTAAAACTGATATTTAGAGGCTGTTTGAGAAGGAGTCATAGAAGAGTTATTTGTAGAGCATATCATATAGTTTCTACAGCAAAAATTTGGGGTTCTAACTCATTGTAGAACTCAAGATATGAAAAAATGGTGAACTTGACTTTTGACATCAGATTTCACTATAAGTTATATAATATTAAAAGGCCACTTGAAGTAAATTAATATATAAAATAAGTATATAAAAGTAAATAATTGATAGTAACAACTATAAAATATGTTTATATGCTATAATAAATAAGTATCACATTTTATAAAAATAAAACTCAAATGGTTTTCTAAGTACAAACTATACATATGATTTTTACGTCTTTTCGGCTAAAACCGAAAGGATGGCGTTTTCGCCAAATAAAACTTAGATGGTCGGACCCGTCTAATGTAATGTTTTTATAGAACATCTACTGATATGTAAACACATTTAACAAGTAAAAATTGACAAACCCGAGCTTTGTAACATATGGACCCGTAATGGACCAAAATTTTCCTTGTTGGACCAATAGGTCCAACTAGTTTGGTTTAGCACTATTGGACTTGCTCATGGGCTCAACCCACTTGGGCCCAACATATGAGTAGAGGCCTGGTGCTAAATAGATAAATGGGCTAATAAAAAGATATTGGACTCTTAATGGGCCTATTGGCTCTTAACATATACATGGGCTAAAACTAGTATAATAAGACTAATTTAACTAAATACTTAACAACTAGTAATGTTGTATAAGGTGTTAAAATCCCACTTGATCATCATGTTATGACATCATTACATATACATAACAACTTTTAATAAATATTATTCGGCATAGTCTAAGATCGAGTATTATTTGTTTAGGTTTCCCGTGATCGAGGCACGCATCGTACATCCTAATTGCCAATAACCCGCCTTTCCCAACCAACGTGAGTTCATAGCCTCGCACTCTTTAAATGTTTTATGAAATGTTTTGTAAACCCGCGAGGGAGATATCATGCGAGTTTTAATAAAAATAGAACACAAGTGGTCCCGATTGTATGCTTATTAATATGGACCCGATTGATTGTATGACCCAAATGAATGATTGAAATGGATTATTATTAGTTAGGTGACATTATAAGTCCCATTAGCATGAATTATGAACTACCCAGAGTCGGTAGACTCTTATGCATATAATTGTACTATTTGGGGAAGAACACCCCAGTTCTCGTCTTGACGGTTGATCCACGTCGTGCCACATTGATTGGTATGCGAATTTATGTATGAGAGGATTTATATAGCGTGATATTAGTGACGACACGCTGATTTAGATGGGAACATATTTGTCGGGCTCGTGACCTGTTGTATATTATAGAAAGGCAACAATGTCATGCAGCTTATAATAATCCGATAATACTACCGATAATGGCAACACCGAGGCTGCGGTCTCAGGAATAATGTATGCTATATGATACGAATTATAATATATTGCCTGACTAGCAATATGGGGTCTTATTACTGATATTATGCTTGTGCTATGATTTACTTAACTGTTTAATATAACGGTTTTTGCTAAACTTTATGAATTCACTCGGCATTCACTGATTAATTTTTCGCATGTTTTATCTCAGGTGCTTGAAGGTAACTTGGACGGAGATCGACTCTAATGGCTCACTTATTAATAATATTCATTCGAAACATGTTTTGTAAACTTTTTGACTGTATAACTGGGGGACCTTGTGTAGACTCTAAACTTTTATTCGGAAGAATGTATGTTTAACTTTGTACAACCCTTTTTATGCGTTGTCTATGATTTGAGTTATTGTGCTATCCCATAACACTCTATTGACCCTTCCGCTATACAGATATAAATTTTTTTACAGTTTGGTATCAGAGCTCTCGTTATAGAGAACGAAAGATTTTTAAAACCAAGGTTTTGAATAAAACATTTCAAAAATCTTTTAACCATAAATATTTTTAAATAAATATTTTGAGTAGAATGTTTAAAAATCTTTTGACTATAACGGTGCCGAAGATCTCCAATGTTACCAACAAGCCTTATTGAGAAGATTTATATATTTTGATATATAATCTAATTTATTTATATATCGTGATCTCAGTATGTAACTTCTTAATACTACGTAATTATTTTTATGCTAATACGAGATATATTATATAATGCAGATTTGTCATGGCAGACCCTAACATTCCCATAGAGAACCCTGCTATTCCTGAACCTAACCTAGATGATAACCCTTACCTAGACTTAGTGGATTATAATGTAGAAGATGATATGGAGGAAGAAGAGGAGGAACCATTCGAGGATCCTGAGCCCCAAATAGGACTAGGAGATCAGATTGCCCCATAGGTATATTGTAGAGGATGGTAATATTGGCGTCGAGGAAGATGATGAGGTTGATATAGATGATTTAGGTAATGAGGATGACGATGAGGATGTCGAGGAGGAGGTAGATATAGGTGATGAGGTTGATGATGATGAGGCGGGGCTTATTTTTACTTATGACGTAGAGGATGAAGAGGATGATGATGCACCTGATGGCACTAATGGGATTACTACTCGTAGGCCGATTGATAGGGATGGCTTTCAGAGGAGTGTGCATGTGATAGGAGAGTCGTCGAGGGTTCGAGAGGCTACTCATATTGATGGACTTACACCTTGGGCCTTAAGACGTGATTTAGATGCTTCTCGAGTTCAAGGTGGTATGACAGATATTGGTTTAGGTGTTGTTCAGACTCATGTTGCTTTATTGGAGTCAAAAACAAAGATTGGTGAGAAAGAGCGAGAGTTGCTTGATTTGGGTTTGAGGGATGTGGAGCGTAGTTTGAATGAAGCATTTAGGACATTGTCTGTGTTGGAAAGTGGTGAATATGCGGAAATGAAGAAAAAGGTTAACTCGATGGAGATTCAGTTGAATGTGGCTCGCGCAATGCGCGAGAAGGCTGAAAGAGAGTTACAGGTGTCTGTTGGTTGGAACAGTAGGTTTTATGCTGAGATGGTCAAGAGAGGAGTGATTCATAAGCGCCCAACTGATGATGATGAGTCTTGTGATCGTCCGAGGAAGATACCAAAGAAGAAGAATGATGATGGACCCTCTAGCAGTTCTCAGTAGATTAGTTTATCCTAAGTAGTATCTTTGTATCTTTTGTAAAACCTTAACTAAACCGATATGTCGGTTAGTAGATCTAGCACAAATTTTGGGCTTGTATAGTGCTATGATTATGATGTGGAAAGTTAACTAAGACAATGTAGTTGTTTGTGATATAATGAAATATGTATCTTTTGTCTTTATTTCCATGTCGTACCTTATTTATAGTTTGATTCTTTGATTATCAATTCGACCCTTTTATTTAAACCCTTATTGAGTGAATGCTTATTATACTTTGAGTTGTGCGATAATAGAATCATGCCGCCCAAGAAAGCCGTGACTGAGGAAGAAGTACGTAGGATCATTGCGGAGCAAGTTGCCGCATCTATGGTTGAGTTTATGGCAAATGCTAGAAATGGAGCTGGCGGTAGTGGAGCTGGCGGTAGTGGAGCTGGCAGTAATAATGTGAATGTTAATACTGTGAATGCTAATGGTGGAGGAAATTTTGGAGGACCTGGACTTAATGCACCTAAAGTCAGTGGTTGTACTTATGTGACATTCATGAAGTATGACCCACTCCCTTTTAATGGAACTAAAGATGCGGTAGGATTGAGTCAGTAGATTGAAATGATTGAGTCTGTGTTTCACATCAGTAAGTGCAAGGAGGAAGATAAGGTGACTTTTTCTATGGCTACTCTTAGAGGTCGTGCATTGACTTGGTGGAATGGGAGGATTGCTTTTATGGGCATTGATGTTGCTAATGCTACTCCATGGGCGGAAATTAAGAAGTGGATGACACAGGAGTTTTGTCCTCGTAGTGTGATTATAAGATTGGAACAAGAAGTGACTCATTTGAAAATGAAAGGTGTGGACATTGATGGATACAAAAATCGATTCCATGAGTTGGCTTTGTTGTGTCCCCGGTTGGTTGAGCCTCAGGAGATAAGAATTAAGCAATACATTAAAGGGTTGACCAAGAATATCCAAGGGGATGTGACGTCGTCAAAGCCATTGACTATTGATGATGCGGTTCGAATGGCTTACCAGCTCATTGGACAAATCATTCAGGATAAGGAGGATGAAGCACAAGCGGGTGAAAAAAGAAAGGGTGAAGGAGACCGCGGAGGTCGAGGTGATAATAGGCAAAGTTTCAATCGCCGTCAAAATCAGAGAAGGGGAAATGCAAACGCTTTGACTAACAACGCACCGCGTAATGATGAAAAGTGTCCAAAGTGTGGTAATAAGAGGCATGATGGTGATTGTTGGAAGTGCAAAAATTGTGGAAGCTAGGACACAAGGTGGAAAAGTGTAAGAGTGTTGTCGTTTGTTACAATTGTGGAGAAGAGGGCCATAAGAAACCAGATTGTCCAAACTTGAAAAAGAATGGCCAAGGAAGAAACAACCAGGGTGAGGTTTATCAACTTAGGACGGTTGATGTTAAGAAGGAGGATCTGAATGTCGTTACTGGTACGTTTTTACTCAACAATCATTATGTTGTTGCTCTATTTGATTCGGGTGCTGATAGGAGCTTTGTATCTACCAAATTTAATGCCCTTATTGATATTGAACCTATTGAGATAACTACCAGTTACGAAGTAGAATTGGCTGATGGTAAATTGGTAAGAACTAATAAGTTATTGCAAGGATGCTCTTTAAATCTCTTAAAGCATTCCTTCCCGGTTGATTTGATGTTAATTGAACTAGGTAGTTTTAACATTATTATTGGAATGGATTGGTTATCCTTGAATGATGCTACAATTTTATGTGGAGAAAAGAAGGTTAAAATTCCTCTTAAGAATAGGTCGTTAGTAATTGATGGTAATCGAGGTGAATCCCGTCTGAAAATCGTTTCATGTATTAAAGTCCAAAAGTACATCAGGAACGATTGCGAGCTATTCTTATCTCAAGTGACCGGGAATGAGTCTAAGGAGAAACGATTAGAAGACGTTCCTATTATCTGTGATTTTCCTGAGGTATTTACTAATGATTTACCCGGACTTCTGCCGATAAGGCAAGTTGAGTTTCGAATCGATCTTGTTCCTGGTGCTGCACCGGTGGCACCTGCGCCTTACCGATTAGCACCATCTGAATTGAAGGAATTATCCAAACAACTCTAGGAGTTGTCTGATAAGGGTTTTATTCGACCGAGCTCGTCACCCTAGGGAGCCCCGGTCTTGTTCGTTAAAAAGAAAGATGGATCTTTCCTTATGTGCATCGATTACCGTGAGCTAAACAAGTTGACGATTAAAAATTGATATCCTTTACCAAGGATTGATGATTTATTTGATCAACTACAAGGCTCTAGTGTATATTCTAAGATTGATCTGCAGTCTGGATATCATCAACTTCACGTCCGCGAAGAAGATATTCCTATTATTGCATTTAGAACTCGTTATGGACACTACGAATTTCAAGTGATGGCATTTGGGTTAACTTACGCACCGGCGGTATTCATGGATCTAATGAATCGAGTGTGCAAACCCTATTTGGATAAATTTGTGATCGTGTTCATTGACGACATTCTAATCTATTCCAAGAATAAAGAAGAGCATGGAGAACACTTAAGGACTATCTTGTATTTGTTAAAGGATGAAAAGTTGTACGCACAGTTTTCAAAATATGATTTTTGGTTGGACTCTGTTCAATTTCTTGGTCATGTGATCGACAAAGATGGAATTCATGTTGATCCGGCAAAGGTTGAAGCCATTAAGAGTTGGTCTGCACCGATAATGCCAACGGAGGTGCGACAATTCTTAGGATTGGCTGGCTATTATAGACGGTTCATTAAAGAATTTTCTTTAATAGCTAAACCCCTGACCAAGCTTACCCAAAAAAATAAACCTTTTGTATGGGGAAGTGAAGAAGATGAAGCATTTCAAGTATTGAAGCAAAAATTATGTAGTGCACCTATTTTATCATTACCCGAAGGTAATGAGGATTTTGTGGTATTTTGTGATGCGTCTCTTAGAGGTTTTGGAGCTGTTTTAATGGAGCGAGAAAAGGTGATAGCTTATGCTTCTATACAATTAATGAAAAATGAGGAAAATTATACTACTCATGATCTTGACTTAGGAGCTGTAGTCTTTGCTCTTAGGTTGTGGAGACATTACCTGTGTAACACCCTACTTTGATAAGTGGACCGTTACGCGTAATTATGGTGTGTCATCAAAGCATGCAAGGTAATATGTAGTAAAACATACATGACCATAGGGTAAACCGGAATCAGACATCGGTTCCCAAACATAAGTCCAAAACATTATAAAGTAAATGAAATGAATGAAAGACTTAAACAAGCATAAGTATATGAAGGCAAAAGGAGAAGAAGTCTATGGCAGCTTCCATCCTATGCATGTCCTCCAAAATGCCCCGAGTCTGTCCTTGGGTACCTGCCGTTTTGGGACATGGAAAGGAAAGTAATGGCTGAGCATAACGCTTAGTGCACGGATATACAAGCATGGAATGAATAATATAAGCATGTAAAACATATAGCAGCGGAAATGTATATGTCCTGGAAAACCTGGTTATATCTTAGTGAAACTGGTTTTATAGTTTGAAAAGCCTTATGTTTATCTTGTAAAATCTGTTTAACATGTTTACCATTAGCCAATATAGGTCATGAAAATATCAACGTGCATGAATATTTGGAGGGGTGACCTCGTCATGCAAATTAGAGGGGCTGCCTCTAATTTAATATACTGTTTGGGTAGGAGGGATCAGCTCCTTGTGAAGGATGCAAGGCACACACCACATTCACCTGAATAATCTGCTGAAAACATGTAAACTAGGATGCACCCATACGCCCCACCTGATAATATAATAACTGGCCAAAATCTGAAAGGGACGCCACGAGCTATCACTCTGCCGTGGTGAAGTCATAACACTGGTGCCTCCAGTGTTATGGTTATGGTACCTCCATAACTAGGTGAAACTGGTCATGCATGTATATGGATTTAGGTATATAATTAAACATAAGCAATTCAAAAACATATAAAACGTATACTAGGGAAAACAGTTGGCTGCATACGGGGAAATCCTAATAAGGAAGAATGTCCATACTGAAAGGACGGAGAATCCGTACCTTGTGTCCAGTAAACGAAGAAGACGAACGGAAGAGAGTCCTACTTAGGTCTCACTAATGCTACATAGATAATATACGTGTATATGTATTCTGATTACTGAGTACGTAACTGGTTTTATATCATGTCTTAGCTTGTTTTATATGTTCATGTCATGTTTGACTGATTTTAACGTTATGTTGTGTTTATCATGTATTCTGGATATTCTGATTAAGTATTTCTTGTATTTCTTGTATTATTATACTTGTTGTGTAATAATAAGTAACTTTCTAAAAATAGCAGGTTTCCTAAAATAGAAAGTTTCCAAAAATAGAAAGTTTCCAAAAATAAAAAGTAACCAAAAATAGAAAGTTTCCAAAATATATTTACTGCTTAAAATATATAAGTTTTTAAAAATAGATAGTTTCCATAATTCGAAAATAAGCTGGATTATTAAGCTAATTATATAAGCTTAAGTGTTTACTGATTAATATTCTAAGTCATGAAATTAAATAGTATAGTTTATTAATTATAACATGTTAATTAAATAAACTATAGGTTATATCCTTTAATTAAATATAGACATGATATAATTAAATTAACTGTACAAAGATACTTAGGTAAAAACATGTATTAATATTAATATTAGTATAACTTAAGTCATGATAATTAATTAATTCCATGTCATGTTTTAATAATTAATTAATTATTTATAGTCTAAATTTAAATAATTAAATACTTAGTCTAAACTTGTAATTATTAATTAATAACAATATTGCATGATATTGTAAGTATTTATTAATTAATAATAATCTATGATTTACTGATTAAACTTTATAATTCAATTAACTAAGTTTAATTTACCACATGTACATGAATAATTATGTAGATAATTATTTAATCATAAAATTTATTTAAATAACATGTACAACATAAGCCATGGTTTTAATCAAATAAAACTACATTTAAGTTAAGCATGTAATTAATTTAATTAAAATGTATAAATTAAACTAATTAGGTTAAATAAAATACATGTTTATTAATTTAGCCAAACACCCCCTTAAGTCTGCCTTAAACTGTGAACCAAACGCACCCTTAACTGGTTAAATAGTTCCTGCTGATAGTTCTTAATACCTACTGTTTTTAATGATTTTTACATGCTGACTGTTTAAAATAACCCGCTGACCTACGATTTGTTCCTGCTAACAGAACACATACACCACTGGCCGCAGCCAGTGGTTCCCCCTGATTGGTCGCCGTAGCCACTGTTAAGCCAAACGCACCCCTGCTGACTGCAGGGGTTGCGGCAGGAGCAAAAAGCCCACTGACCGAGCGAAGTGGGTCTCGGCTGTGGACAATAGTGCACCGAGAGTCGGAAGACTCTCGGTTTGGGCTACCGATCAAACACACAAACCAAACAAACCCCTTTTTCCTGATTTAATTTAATTTATAACATGTTTTTAATTAATTCTAAATAATCAAAAACATAAGAACATGAACTAATATAAAAATATTAAAAGATTAAGGTTTTTGAGTATACCCTTGCGTGAATAAATAGAGGTTTTGAACATAAACATGAACATGTATGATTCCAAGATCAAAAATCAACGAACTCTCCTTGGTTTTGGTTGAATGTCGCGGCCACAAGGAAAAGAAAAGGGAGGCTAGGGTTTTATCTTTTTTCTTATTTCTTAAATTATGAAACCTGTTTTCCCCTTTTTCCTAGTTTAGTAGATTTTTGCATGGGCTTGGCCCATGTTTCTTGTTGTGTCTGCGGGTAAGGGGCCCACAAGGGGTAACCCGAACATTTCTCGTGTCTAGTTAATAAGTGTGTTCTCGTGTTCGTGTTTTGCGTGATTTAATAGTTATCGTTCGTGTTTTATTATATTTATTCGTGATCGTAATAAATATACATACATACGTAATACTGAGCTCGTGATTAATTTACGTTCATGATTTCATGTTCGTATGTTCGTGATTATAATTATTATCGAAATAATTATCGTGTGTTAATACGTAATAAATACTTATCGTATTATAACACGTACGTAATACTTGTAATTCTTGTTCGTGATACGTATTCATGTTAAAGGAAAGTTTTAATCCTGTACGTACAATCATGGGTGTACTGTTGATGGTAAAAGCATGCGGGTTTTACAACTCTTCCCCCCTAAAAAGAATAATGTGTCCCTGAATTATAGATATCGTAACTGGAAGCGTAACATACCCGAATCCAACTGAGAGGGTATATAAGATAAAGGGACATGAAGGTGACATGTTAGAAGGAACGTGAAACGTGACATGTCTTGAAAAGGACATGGAACGTGACGTGACTGAAATGACATATCTAATTGATAAAAGTAAAAGTACGGGTAAGAAGTCCGGATGAACTTGTCCGTTTCCAAGTGGCTTCCCTCTTGTAATAGTTCATTCACAAGATCTTGACACAATTGATAATCTTGGTCCTCCTGACCTTGACTTGAAAACACGAAAAGTTCATGGTTATGAACGTACGATAGATCCCCTGAATTCGATTGAGGAAATAAAAATTAACGTGCAAGGGTAACTGAAACATTACGATGCAAAACAATCTGACTTAACCAATAATTAGTAACGATGCGCGAGACATATTGAAACGTAGTACGTGAAAAATTTTGAACGTGATACGTGAAAAAATTTGAACGTGATACGTGGAGATATGGTGAGGGTAGTATGAGCAAACATATCGTGATCCATGATACGTGTAACATATCGTGAACGTGATATGAGGAACGTGGAATGAACGTGACATTTGAAACATATCGTGAACATGGAATACGGCGGCGGTATCGCCAAATGCCATTAGGTGAGACATGGATTATGACGTAAAACATCTATCTGAGGATAGGGAGTTATACTAAACTTGATTTTGGTCTCTCCAGTTCCTTCAAAACTTCCTAGAATGAAGATGAACGTAAAATCGTAAGCCAATATACGATCCTGAACGTGAATAGTGTCATGAACGTGAGCATGAATGCAAGTCGTGAAATTAGAACAAGGATGAACATAAATAAGGAGCACAAATGTGGAACTTTGTCTGACCCGATAGCTGAGGGGTTACCAAGTGATCTGATGAGCCTTAGCTGGAACATGTCTGAGTAATCTGTTGGTTTTGAAATCCTTGTGGATGTAAGGATTCTACAGAATTGATCAAACTGTTGGCAATAACACATATAGTATCTTGCTTCTTCTGAGTTTGCGTTAATCTTGTAACCAAAATCCATGGAGATCTTGTCCCATTTCTGTTCACCATTTCTGATGATGGAAAGACATCCTAGTCTGTTGGTGTTCTATCATAGCCTGTTGGTATGTCAGGTACATAGATATGAACGTAACTGTATCCTGCTTCGTAGAAACTTGATACATAGAAGTTTGCGAAACTCTGAGTCTCCGAGATTAGACTTTTCTTAGCGTAGGATTTTCTTGGAACACCTAACGTAGTGTAGGGTTCTCACCTTTACGCATAAGCTGAGCCATTGTAAGATTAACCGTAGGAATCCCTATGATTCAGCGTGTCACTGTAATCAACCAAAATTTAGATTGGAAAATTTCAGGGTGAAATTTCCCTTGTTATTGAATTTGCATCATAGTGCAAATATGGTCTTACTGCTCTTCTCTAGACTTAGAGAAAAATCAGGTTGTTCTCGATGAAAGTACTGATGAATTTGTTTATGAGTTCATGGAAACTCAATTTATTAAGTCCATAATGCTGCTGGAGTATTTATGAGACCAAAACAAAATCATGAATCTAACATGACTGAGTCGTGTACGAATAGCAGTCATAGACATGTCCTGCTCTTTCGCTCGTCACTATTGGCAGCATGATCATGAGTCCGATCTTGGAAAAGTGATTAACACCCTAAAGTTGATTAGACATGTTTCAATACGTGTAAGAGAATAACGGTTATGAATGTTGATTTGTTTACATCGACGGTGGTCAACACATAATCTCATGTTACCGTCCTCCTCCTGAGTATTCTGCTAGAATCTATGGGAAGATTTTGGAATAATCTACTGGTTACGCGAAAGAGGACTTTAGTGGTCGTGTCTTAACAGACAGCTAGGAATTTAGCAGCCATGGCTAACAAGGCACGTGCTTGGAAAGTATAGATAATTTATACAGATTTTTCCTGATGGAAAATCAAGCTGAATGTATTCAGGAGCCTGAACATTACTGTACAAAATCATGAATCGTAGAAGGATGTGCTGTTCGTAGTCCATTATTAGGATTAAATTCAACTCGTGCCTGACCGAGGTAATGCGTTAGCAACTTGTATCTCATCATTAGGCTGAAGGAAAACCTTCGTATACATGGGGAATACGAATGGTGTCCTTTATGGTCATGAATATGTGAATTATAGGTGCAAGAAAGGAAAGTATCATCGAATAATCATGACAGATCTCACTGATATGCCAGTGCTGGTACTGAATTTCTTGTGGCCTGATTAATACATGGTACAACAAAATAGATATACCCTTTGGAGGGTACCCTAAAATTCTTAGGGATGTTCCAGAATTGAACGTGAATCATGTGTCCTGACTCGTGTCTTGGGAAATGTAAGCATGCCATGTGTCTCGACTGGTGCCTTGACATGTGTCTTCAGAAAGTATACGTGAGACATGTGTCTTGACTGAGGTCTTAACATGTGTCTCGAGATGTGAAACAAATAGAACTACAAATATTAGGCTATTTTGCCCAAATTGGCGAATCGGTTGGACTACTGATCCTTTGTATTTCTGATCACATCCGTGGCTGGAGCTTCGGTTGTGATTGCTAGGATAGTTGTTGTCGTAGTAGTGGTTACTATCGTCTTGTCTGTCCGTTCCATGACGGTCATTCTCATGACTGTGATTCATGTAACTATTCAGTTGAGTGGCCGGCTGATACCGGTCTTCACTCATATGACTGAAACGACAACTGAATGACATGTGACATGTAACTAAGAATTTGGGACAATGATTGATGGAACTCGTCTGGTGGTAAAGCATCTTCTTGTCCAATTGCTTTGCTCTAACGCCTTTGTCTTCGTCTTGTAGGATCTCTAGGTTGTGAACAACATCCGCATCTCGTAGCGTCTCCAAACATCAACAACATCAACCTTTAGTAACATCTCCAAGTTATGAGCGACATCAGCAATCTTGTAGAATATCAGCAAATTGATAGTATGCACATGGGATACGGTACATGGAGTACACATGGAATATACATTAAATGATCGGTATGGGGTTGATCATTTGACATGATTTCAAAGGTAAATAACTGATTAAACGGTTAGGAAGACCATCATGATAACCTGGCAATTCCAGTATATACCTCATTCTGGTTGCATAGAGAAACGCTAACGTGTGGTAATGAATTTCAACGATGATTTTCCTGAAAGCATGATTAGTGAAAACCAACCATGACTAGCAGAATTTACATGAATTCCCACAGTGTCTTGCATGAAAGCCAAAAACAACAAAGGAGACATAAGACATAATCACGTGAAGACGGAATTATCATGTAGAAACATGAAACAACTTAACATGAATGATGAAACTGAAGTTGTATAACATAATCAGCATGAAACTGAAGTTAACCATGACAGTATGAAAACATACTTGACATAAAAACATATTAACTTATGAGGGGACATGAAAAATTTATGCCACTAAATCATGAGAAAATTTTTATGCATGGAAACAGTACATGAATACATGATGTAGTTTATAAAAACCTTTATATGCACGAGGGGACGCCTATGGGTCGGTCCCAAAACAAAAGACATGGCGAGGGGACGCCTATGGGTCGGTCACAAAGTTAAAAGTTCCGATAAAAGCACATGCGACTAAATAGGGCCAGTCCTGTACCAACCATTACTTGATCATGACTCCTGCAACAATGATACATGAAACATAAATAAATGAAACTCATCTGTCAAAACTTATCAGAAAAAATAAAATTTATGTGGCTAATTATGAACTACTGGGGTTATGTCCACATAGCCATAGTTCACGAGGAACATCATGCATGAAACAATGACTCATAACTAAATATGAATGACGGTTGTCCATCCATATTAGTTAAAACAATATCGATGAAAACATCAAGGTTAAAACATCAAGGTGCTGAAAACATCATGGTTAAAACAACAATGCGCTAAACACGTCAATATGTGGAAGAACAAGTGTTGGCTTAGGAAGCTCCTGGTGACTACCCACTAGTCACATGTCAAGTTTTAGAGCCTACAGGTCGAAGCCTTGGATTTGATACCATAATTGTAACACCCTACTTTGATAAGTGGACCGTTACACGTAATTATGGTGTGTCATCAAAGCATGCAAGGTAATATGTAGTAAAACATACATGACCATAGGGTAAACTGGAATCAGACATCGGTTCCCAAACATAAGCCCAAAACATAATAAAGTAAATGAAATGAATGAAAGACTTAAACAAGCATAAGTATATGATGGGAAAAGGAGAAGAAGTATATGGCAGCTTTCATCCTATGCATGTCCTCCAAAATACTCGAGTCTGTCCTTGGGTACCTGCCGTTTTGGGACATGGAAATGAAAGTAACGACTGAGCATAACGCTCAGTGCACAAATATACAAGCATGGAATGAATAATATAAGCATGTAAAACATATAGCAGCGGAAATGTATATGTCCTAGAAAACCTGGTTATATCTTAGTGAAACTGGTTTTATAGTTTAAAAGCCTTATGTTTATCTTGTAAAATCTGTTCAACATGTTTACCATTAGCCAATATAGGTCATGAAAATATCAACGTGCATGAATACTTGGAGGGGTGACCTCGTCATACAAATTAGAGGGGCTGCCTCTAATTTAATATACTGTTTGGGTAGGAGGGATCAACTCCTTGTGAAGGATGCAAGGCACACACCACATTCACCTGAATAATCTGCTGAAAATATGTAAACAAGGATGCACCCATACGCCCCACCTGATAATATAATAAATGGCCAAAAGCTGAAAGGGACGCCACGAGCTATTACTCCGCCGTGGTGAAGTCATAACACTAGTGCCTCCAGTGTTATGGTTATGGTACCTCCGTAACTAGGTGAAACTGGTCATACATGTATATGGCTTTAGGTATCTAATTAAACATAAGTAATTCAAAAACATATAAAACATATACTAGGGAAAACAGTTGGCTGCATACGAGGAAATCCTAATAAGGAAGAATGTCCATACTGAAAGGACGGAGAATCCGTACCTTGTGTCCAGTGAACGAAGAAGACGAACGGAAGAGAGTCCTACTTCGGTCTCACTAATGCTACATAGATAATATACGTGTATAAGTATTCTGATTACTGAGTACGTAACTGGTTTTATATCATGTCTTAGCTTGTTTTATATGTTCATGTCATGTTTTACTGATTTTTACGTTATGCTGTGTTTATCATGTATTCTGGATATTCTGATTAAGTATTTCTTGTATTATTATACTTGTTGTGTAATAATAAGTAACTTTATAAAAATAGCAGGTTTCCTAAAATAGAAAGTTTCCAAAATAGAAAGTTTCCAAAAATAGAAAGTTTCAAAAAATAGAAAGTTTCTAAAAATAGATTTACTCCTTAAAATAGATAAGTTTCTAAAAATAGAAAGTTTCCGTAATGCTAAAATAAGCTGGATTATTAAGCTAATTATATATGCTTAAGTGTTTATTGATTAATATTCTAAGTCATGAAATTAAATAATATAGTTTATTAATTATAACATGTTAATTAAATAAACTATAGGTTATATCCTTTAATTAAATATAGACATAATTAAATTAACTGTACAAAGATACTTAGGAAAAAACATGTATTAATATTAATATTAATATAACTTAAGTCATGATAATTAATTAATTCCATGTTATGTTTTAATAACTAATTAATTATCTATAGTCTAAATTTAAATAATTAAATACTTAGTCTAAACTTGTAATTATTAATTAATAACAATATTGCATGATATTGTAATTATTTATTAATTAATAAGAATCTATGATTTACTGATTAAACTTTATAATTCAATTAACTAAGTTTAATTTACCACATGTACATGAATAATTATGTAGATAATTATTTAATCATAAGATTTATTTAAATAACATGTACAACATAAGCCATGGTTTTAATCAAATAAAACTACATTTAAGTTAAGCATGTAATTAATTTAATTAAAATATATTAATTAAACTAATTAGATTAAATAAAATACATGTTTATTAATTTAGCCAAACACCCCCTTAAGTCTACCTTAAACTGTGAACCAAACGCACCCTTAACTGGTTAAATAATTCATGCTGATAGTTCTTAATACCTACTTTTTTAATGATTCATGCTGAATATTTAAAATAACCCGCTGACCTATGATTTGTTCCTGCTGACAAAACACATACACCACTGGCCGCAACCAGTGGTTCCCCCTGATTGGTCGCCGTTGCCACTGTTAAGCCAAACGCACCTGTTAGAAATACGTTTTTACGTATATTAGAAGTATCGGTCACTCCACAATATTATTAATGTGTAATAGCTCGTAGTTAATAGTTACTTATTTAGTTAAGTAAGAACCGGTCCATGGGCTTGTCATGGGCCGGCCCAAGTCCACATAAGGCTTGGAAGTATAAATACCCCTTTCCTCCTTGGAAAGGGGTTGGTTGTTGTTCATTTGTGTTTTCCACTTAATAAAAATACACATAGTTTTTCTCTTACTTTCTCTCTCTAGTTTCTCTCTCTAGAAAACATCAACCCACTTCATAGATTCATAGGTTATCAAGATTCTACATTTGGTATCAGAGCTATGGGGTGATTTAAGGTAATGATTTGTGTGGTTTTTTAGTTTTTGATTGTATTAGTGTTCTTTAAGAAGATTCATCTTGATTCTTGGTGTTTTTGGTGTTTTTGTGATTGGGATTAGTAGATAAGTATTAGTTTTTACTTATTATTGTAGAAATCACAAAACTTTTTGGGTTATTTGGTAAAAATTTAGGCTTAATCTTCATTTTTCTGGTCGACTGTTCATACGAAACACCTTCTGTTTACCCAGCAAAAGTTCCGAACCAAAACATCCGAACCAAAAAGTTCCGGATCAACCAAAGTTCCGGACCAAAAAGTTCCGAACCAAAAGTTCCGGATCAAGGAAAGTTCCGGATCAAGGAAGTTCCGAACCAAAAGTTCCGGATCAAGGAAAGTTCCGGATCAAGGAAGTTCCGAACCAAAAGTTCCGGATCAAGAATGTTCCGGATCAAGGAAAACGTTCCGGATCAAGGAAAGTTCCGGATCAAGGAGAAAGTTCCGGATCAAGGAAAGTTCCGGATCAAGAAGAAAGTTCCGGATCAAGGAAAGTTCCGGATCAAGGGAAAGTTCCGAATCAAGACTTCCGAACCAAAAGTTCCGAATCAAGGTATTCCAAGCCAAAACTTCCGAATCAAACTTCCGAATCAACAAAAAGTTCCGAATCAAGGGTTATTTTGCTTGTTTTTTCGACGATTTTTTAGAGGATTTAATCTTGGTTTCTTACAACAAAAACTCAACACAATTCACAAGCTTTACTTCACTGCTCGATCAACCGATAATCTTTGTCTCTTTGAAGTTAACAAAATGAATCCGAATTCAGTAATGCCTCAGATGACATCACTTACGGATATTTCGGTCATTACGGGAACGGATAATCGCCCGCCAATGCTCATCAAAGAAGTTTTTGAAGCATGGCAAGGCCAGATGATGTCTTACCTTAAGGGAAAACCGGTATATGGGAGGCTTATGGTCAAGTCAATTTTAAATGGTCCACTTGACTATGGTACCATCGTGGTTAACAACGTGACTCGACCACGAGAATTTGAAGAACTCACTCCAGCTCAACAACTTGTTGCAGATGCAGACGAAAAAGCTCTTCAAACCATTCTCCAAGCTCTTCCACATGATATCTATCGGATGGTAAGTCAGTATACTGTGGCAAAGGATTTATGGGAACGTCTAAAGGTGTTGCTACAAGGTACGTCTCTTACCAAACAGGAAAGGGAATCTCAGTTGTATGATCTGTTTGATAGATTCACGGACAACCCAGGGGAAACGCTTCACGATTATTACTTCAGATTCACCACTCTCATGAATGATCTGAATGTATATAATCTCGTGATTGCTCCATTCCAGGTTAACACCAAATTCTTGAATACTTTACCTCAAGCTGAATGGGGTGAGTATATTACCGATGTTAAGTTAACCAGGGATTTGCATAAGTGCAATTTGGATCAACTCTATGCTTTCCTTCAGCAGCATGAGAAACATGTGATCATGCACCGTTCGCCTCGAGGTATGTACCCTGATTCATTAGCTTTGATGGCGAATCAACCAAGCTTGTCTCACAACAACACTCCTTATATTTTGGGACATCAAGCCTATCATCCATCACCTTACATGACACCAACCTTTCCCCAATACTCGATTTTACCGCAACCACCCACCTCACATCAGCAACAATATCGGTTTAGTACACCTTCATCACAATATGCTACACAACCTCACCAGCAAGCATTGCACCTTATGCTCAGTCTTCATATTTTTCTTATCAAGAGAATGCAGCAAAGCCAACAATCTACCCTGATCAAATGAGTATTCCTTCTAGTGATTATGCAGCTCTACAAGACCAAGCAATGTATTGTGATAATGAGGAAGTCCCCATTCCTGTATTCAAACAAGGAGCTGACCCAGTTGAAGTGTTAACCACTATGTCTGCTTATCTCACAAGGACTTTAAGCAAACGAGGATTTAGGGGATCAGCTCCTACCAACAATCAGTTGAGGAATTCATCCAGTTCTCGCCAACAAGCTACTATTGAGAATGGCAGGGTAATGGTTCAACCTATTCAACCATATCAGGGGAGACCTACCACATCAACTACCAATGCTCGCACGGTCAATCCTGCTCCAATGGTCAACAATCCTCCACAGGCTAATTCCACAGGCAAGTTGAGAATGATTACATGCTACAACTGCAAGGAAGAAGGACACATTTCCAGGGATTGCAAGAAACCCAAGAGGAGAAGGGATGGTCAATGGTTTGTAGAGAAGATCTATCTGGTGAATGCTCAGGCACAAGGAAGGGAACTTGATGAAGAGGAGCTTGCATTTCTTGCTGATCCAGGGATTGCTGAACAAGACACTGTCACCACACAGAATGCAGCATACCAAGCAGATGACCTCGTTGCGTATGACTCAGACTGTGATGAATTTCAATCTGCAAAGGCTGCTCTCATGGCAACTATCTCCAGCTTAGGGCCAGAAAAGAGATCTGAGGTACTTATTAATACCACTGATAATACCACTGATGCTAGTATTCAACCACATCAAGTTGTGCAAGACAGTGTTGATTCGAATGAGTCTTCGGTGGTGTGCCTTTCAAATGAGACAATCAATGATAGAAATATCAATGTGAGTCCCCAGACTTTGAGTGAATCACAACCGGGAGCCATTTCGCATACGCCTACTCCTGCTCAACAAGATTTGGTCATGGTTCCTGCTACATTACTTAGCCAAATGAATGCTGCACTCTTAGAAACCTTAGCTAAGAATAAGAATTTGTCTTATGAGCTTTCCTTAAGCAACGAGAAAGTTCAAACTTTGGAATTAGTGCCTTCGTCTAGTGTTCTAACCAATCCCGAGTATGATCATTTTCGAAACAAACAAATGGGTCACTTGCAAGAAATTGAAAACTTAAGAGCAAATCTTTCTAATGAACTTAAAGAAAAGGAGTTAGTGGTCACTAATTTTCAAAAACTTCAAACGGATTTTGAATCACTCGAGTCTAAGAAGAATGAAATGGAGATTAATACTGCTAATAAGATTAGAAGTCTAGATTATTTGCTTTTAGGACAATACGCTGCTTCTCAACTAGTTCACTTATTTGATGCTTCGTTTAGAGAATTTAACTTATCACGCCAAAAAGGCCTTCCCCCTAACCCACGGTATGCAAAACAAGCTTTAAGACATAGTCCTAGACTTTATAATGCAACCCAATTAGGATTGGTCTTAGACCCGATTGTTATTTTCGATGATCGAACAAGTAAGGATCTAGTTGATGAGGATCGGTCATACAATTCTGCAAAATATCCCGAGTGTGATTATTTTAAAATGAATAAGGAGCTTGCAAAAACGGATTTTAGAATTCGCTTCCATATGGACAAAGATCTCATAACAGCACCAACCTACATATTAGATGAAGAAAACCCTAGTACATTTCCTACACTTGTCAATATGGAAGGTCCTAAGGAAATTCCAAAGGATCTTCCACCTGTTAGCACTGTATGGTTAAACTTGCAAGAGATTAATCAATACTTAACTAATTTTGACAAGGTCATTTTGGAATGTACGACTTCAAATGGCTTAAACTCCGGAGAATGGGCTTTCGAACATATGAACGAGGTGTTTAAAAATGAGATCAATCCATTTGTCGAAAGTCTAAAAGGAAGTTTTGCATCTCTTAAGGAAAATCTTATGTTTGAAATTGGTGAAGTTCAAAAAGTGTTTTATGAAATGGACACCGCTTACGAACTACAACTAATTGAAAAAGAAAAGATTTTAATCGAATATGACCGATTCTTGTCCGCAGTAATTTCGTGTGATGTGCTTACTACTGTAAATGTTAATTATTCGAATGAGCTTACATCCGCTATGATTAATTGTGATGCTGTGAATATTTGTGATGATGTTTGTGATCTCTCTGTAAATGTTGCTGATACTGTAAATGAGGTAGATAATCATTCTTGTCACGAATCTAATGCTGAGTTTTTAAAGCTACAAGATTCTTACAATTTACTTTCAAAACGCTTTAATCAACTAGAACAACATTGTATATCTTTAGAATTAAAACAACAAACTCAAAATGAGGATCTTTTGATAACAAATAGTTGTGAAAACGGTGTTGAGACGAGTGACAAGATGATTGCAATAGTTAAGGCATTAGAGGAAGAGATTATGAGATTGAAGAGAGATGTGTCATCAAATGAAACACTAAAATTGGAACTAGTGGCTGCAGAGTCTAAAAACCAGGTCTTAGAAATTAGACTTTCGTCTGTTCTAGGGGAGATGGATCGGACAAGACAGGGACTATCCGCTCTTTATGGTTCACTAGAAGAACGCTTCGCTTTCAATGCGGCACAGCAACAATCTTATGTTGAACAACTAAACCAAAAGTGTGAAGAAATCTCTGACTTAAACATCCTGCTCATTGACAAAAACATGGTTTTGGCCGAGTTAAAGGAGACACTTCTTCTCAACCGACAAGAAGTTGTTGATAACTTAGCTACCGACTCTGCACCGTCCACTAGTGCTCCAACAACCAAGTAAGTAGTGCTTTATAAGAACCCGCTTCATAAGAGAAACCCGGTTACCTACGATGATTATATGAGGAATGCCATTAAGCATGTAGATCTTGTTAGGGATATTTTAGACGATCTTTATGCCTTAGATCCCTCAAATAGCTACTATTATTCGGCTCATGAATATATTAAGCGAGTTCAATATTGCTTAGCAGATTTGCAATACATAGGTAAACCAGGTTCTGCACTACTCACTAATAGGCCCATTGCTGTAACTCCATTCAATAAGACTCCAGGAGCAAAACCGTCACTGGCACTATCAAGTAAGGCACCTTTAAAATCTGTTGCTAATGTTCCCACTTTGCCTTCTACAGGATTAAAAGAGACTACTAAGGCTAAAGGATCGCCACTCAAGAAAGATAAGATCAAGCCCTCCACTAGTAGCACCAAAAAGAAGAAAGTAGAAGCTCACCATAGGAATGCTAGTTCAGTTTTAAATAAAAAGAATCATGTTAAGACTAAAAGCTCTGCGCCTGTGCAGAAGCCTAAACCATTCGTGAATTCTAATTTGAATTGTTGGAATTGTAATGAATGTATGTTTTCCCAACGTCATGATTTGTGTCTTATTGATCATGTGAATGAAATGAATGCCATTAGGAATGGTCTTGAATGGAAGCCAACAGGTAGAACTCGTGCCCAAGTTGGCTGGCAATGGCGTCCCACTGGTAGGACCTTTACATTAGATGGAAAAATGTGCCCCTTAACTAGGAATGCATCCATTGAGGTTAGGTCTGAGCGTCCTTTAGTTAGGAACACTCGCACTCAAGTATGGAAACAGCGCCCTTTAATTAGGTCAGCTCCCACTATAGTGCCTATCAGTGAAGAAATACCTCAGGATTTAAGCCAACTAGAATCTACACCACCAACTAGGAAGAAGAAGGCTAGGAAATCTAAGAAACCTAGAGTTAGCAAATCTAAGATTATTAAATTTGTACCTGCTAATAACAAGGAACACTCAGATTCCGATACCTCTACATTGTCTTCGTGTGGTGATATTTTCAGGTGGTCCAAATCATCCTCTGGTATTTGGACTCCGGTTGTTCAAAGCATATGACCGGAGATCGCTCGATGCTCCGAAATTTCGTCAGCAAGTTTCTTGGTACGATTAAATTTGGTAATGATCATATAGCAAAGATAATGGGGTATGGTGAATATCAGATTGGAAACGTTACGATTTCAAGGGTATACTATGTAGAAGGTCTTGGTCATAACTTATTCTCAGTAGGACAGTTTTGTGATTCCAACCTAGAGGTTGCTTTTCGACAACACACTTGTTTCATCCGCAACTTGGAAGGAAAAGATTTGTTGAAGGGATCTCGTGGTGAAAATCTTTATACGTTGTCCCTACAAGACATGATGGCCGCCTCTCCAGTATGTCTTCTCTCTAAAGCATCTAAGACCAAGTCATGGTTATGGCATCGCAGATTATCTCATCTTAATTTTGATGTTATTAATCATCTGGCTAAAAACGAATTAGTTCGTGGTCTTCCAAAGCTCAAATTTCACAAGGATCATTTATGTTCCGCGTGTTCAAGGGGGAAAAGTACCAATAAATCATACAAGCCCAAAGCTGAAGACACCAATCAAGAAAAACTTCATCTTTTGCATATGGATCTTTGTGGGCCAATGAGAACTGAAAGTGTGAGCGGTAAGAAATTCATTCTGGTTATTGTGGATGATTTCTCCAGGTTTACATGGGTTAGATTTCTACGTACAAAGGATCAAGCACCGAAGGCTATCATC
Organism: Glebionis coronaria; assembly: GCA_025667525.1. Classification (NCBI taxonomy): domain Eukaryota; kingdom Viridiplantae; phylum Streptophyta; class Magnoliopsida; order Asterales; family Asteraceae; genus Glebionis; species Glebionis coronaria. Next base: position 381,600,397 of record CM046875.1, read on the forward strand.
ACTTTTCTGAAATTCATTCAGGTACGTTTGAATACTACTGTCCGCCGTATTCGTACAGACAATGGAACAGAGTTCGTCAACCAGACTCTTCGTGATTACTATGAAGGAGTTGGTATCTCACATGAAACATCCGATGCACGTACTCCACAACAAAACGGTGTCGTTGAAAGACGGAATCGTACGCTTATGGAAGCTGCTAGGACTATGCTTATTTATGCGAACGCTCCATTGTTCTTGTGGGCAGAAGCTATATCTACTGCATGTTTCACCCAAAACCGTTCTATCATTCGAAAACGCCATGGAAAAACACCTTATGAGCTTCTACATGACCGTAAACCCGATGTTTCATTTTTTCATGTGTTTGGTGCTCTTTGTTATCCAAACATTAATAGTGAGAACTTGGGCAAGCTTCAACCGAAAGCCGATATAGGTATTTTCATTGGTTACTCACCGTCCAAGAAAGCATACCGAATTTACAACCATCGTCTTGGTAAGATTGTAGAAACTATGGATGCAGATTTTGATGAGCTGACAGCGATGGCTTCTGAGCAACACAGCTCTGAACCCGCGCTTCATGAGATGGGAACCAGTGCTATTAGTTCCGGATTAGTTCCCAATAATCCTACTTCTACATCATTTTTACCACCAACAAGGCCCGAGTGGGATAAACTGTTTCAACCGTTGTTTGATGAATTCTTCGATCCCCCGACTGATGAAGTTCCAGCACCTGTAGTGATCGCTCCAATCCCTGAAGTGGTTGCTCAAGCTAATGAACCTTTATCTAATGCATCTTCAATTAACATTGAACCGGATGCACCTTTACCAAGTGATTTTCAAACTACACCTGAATCATCACCCCTACTTGTGCCTAATGATGTGGAAGAGGATTCTACTGATCACGATTTGGAATATGCTCACTTAAAAGAGCTTCCTTTCTTTGGTATACCGTTCCCTGAAAACCCTTCAGCCGCGTCTACCTCAGAAGAAGCTCCTTCTATTGTTCACTCCAGACCACCTAGGATTGAAAATCATAGCACCAAATGGACAAAAGATCACCCAATTAGAAATGTCATTGGAGATCTAGATCGACCAGTCTCTACACGCCATCAATTACAAGAGAGTGCACTCTATTGCTACTTTGATGCATTTCTCTCTGAAGTTGAACCTAAAAATTGGCAGCAGGCGATGACTCAATCATCTTAGATTGAAGCCATGTAGGAGGAACTAAATGAATTCCAAAGACTTGAAGTATGGGAATTAGTTCCTCTCCCTGACAAGGTTAACATCCTTACTTTGTTATGGGTTTATAAGGTTAAACTTGATGAGATGGGTGCGGTATTGAAGAATAAGGCTAGATTGGTTGCTAGAGGATATAAACAAGCCTTGGGTATAGACTTTGAAGAATCTTTTGATCCTGTGGCAAGATTGGAGGCCATTAGACTATTCCTTGCGTATGCTGCTCATATGAACATGATCGTCTATCAAATGGATGTGAAGACGACATTTTTGAACGGTGAACTAAGGGAAGAGGTCTATGTTCGTCAGCCGGATGGGTTCGTTAGCACGGAGTTTCCTAATCATGTGTACAAGCTTAAGAAGGCTCTCTATGGGTTGAAACAAGCTCCACGCGCGTGGTATGATCTCCTTTCAACATACCTCATCTCGGAAGGCTTCTCCAAAGGCAAGGTGGACCCCACTCTATTCACTCTCAAGGAAGGCAACGACATGATTCTGGTACAAATTTATGTTGATGATATAATATTTGCTGCCACTAACATAGAATTGTCAAATCGATTTGAGAAGCTAATGTCCACACGCTTTCAGATGTCAATGATGGGAAAAATCTCATTTTTCTTAGGATTACAGATTTCTCAAAATCCTAGAGGCATCTTTATTAATCAATCCAAATATGCTCTAGAATCTTTAAAGAAATATAACTTTGATAATTGTGACCCCGTGGACACTCCAATGGTGGAGAAATCCAAGTTAGATGAAGATAGGAATGGGACTATTGTCGATCCAAAACTTTACCATGGGATGATCGGCACCCTTCTCTATCTGACTGCTAGCAGGCCTGATTTGCAATTTGCTGTATGCATGTGTGCCCGGTATCAGGCTCGGCCTACCGAAAATCACCTACATGTTGTGAAAAGGATCTTTTGGTATCTAAAAGGAACACTTCATCGTGGTCTATGGTATCCGAAAGATTCCTCTATTGCTTCAATATCATACGCAGATGCCGATCATGCTGGATGTCAAGACACGAGGCGTAGCACTTCTGGATCTGTGCAACTCCTTGGAGATATATTGATCAGTTGGTCTTCAAAAAGGCAGAAAAGCGCTGCAATTTCTAGCACGGAGGCTGAATACATCGCCATGTCCGGTTGTTGTGCTCAAGTCCTTTCGATGAGATCACAATTAACTGACTACGGTTTGGGATTCAACAAAATCCCGATGTATTGTGACAACAAGAGCGCCATTGCCCTTTGCTGCAACTATGTTCAACACTCCCGGGCCAAGCACATAGACATTCGCTACCATTTCATTAAGGAGCAGGTGGAGAACGGAGTGATCGAGCTGTATTTTGTCACTACTGAGTACCAGCTGGCGGATATGTTCACCAAAGCCTTAGATCGAGAACGAATCGAGTTTTTGATCGACAAGCTTGGCATGAAATCATTCACTCCAGCGACTCTCAAAGAGTTGGCAGAAGAATCAGCTGAATAGTGGTGGTAAACTATTCAGAATATCCTTTGTTCGTGATCATGTATATTATAGTAAATATATAAACCACAAAAGAAAAATACAAAAATATAAAACCAACAAAAACCATAAAAAATATAAAACCTAGAGAAACCATAAAAATTATAAAATCAAGAAAAACCAAAAATATTTTTCGTTTTTAAATCGGGCATGTCTTTTAGTACGGTAATATTTACGGCCTTAGAAATGTCGATCAATATTGACACGGTGCCATAAATAGAGTCCGTATAAAAGTTGTACATTTTTAAAACATTCCCATTATGGCTTGTAGTTATTTCAGACTGCAACCCGGTTTTCATATTAAAGTCACGTATTTCCTTGGAAAACGTTGGCTCACAACGGGAATTAATTTTCTCGGGCGTGATTTACAAGCCAAATCATGCAAAGGGATCAAGTTTACTTTATAACTTGGTCTAACACAAATTTGTGTACGTCTCAGTGCATTAATTTGTTAAAATAAGAGAAATCTTATTGACACCACGAATCAATCTTTTTCAAGACATTAATTGGAAATGTTTTCATCAATATTTGACTCTTTAAACAATGACTACAGCTCTTTAAATAGAAAACGGGTCATCATTTAAGGGGGAGAAAATATTAAATCATCTTCGTCATTAAATCGATTTTCAAAAGTGTTTGTGGAAAATTAATTGGCTAAATGGTTTATGAGTGGTCTTGCTTTAGAATAATCTTTCATGGGGAACGGTTTGTGAACTTCCGAATGAACATGGCTAGTGAACTTCCGAACAGAGTTCCGAATGAAGGAAGTTCCGAATGAAGGAACAAAGTTCCGAATGAAGGAAGTTCCGGATGAAGGAGTTCCGAATGAAGGAAGTTCCAAATGAAGGACTTTCGAATGAAGGTCTTCCGAATGAAGGACTTCTGAATGAAGGACTTCCGAATGAAGGACTTCCGAATGAAGGACTTCCGAATGAAGAACTTCCGAATGAAGAAGTTCCGAATGAAGGAGTTCCGAATGAAGGAAGTTCCGAATGAAGGAAGTTCCGAATGAAGGATTTCCGAATGAAGGACTTCCGAATGAAGGACTTCCGAATGAAGGACTTCCGAATGAAGGACTTCCGAATGAAGAACTTCCGAATGAAGGACTTCCGAATGAAGAAGTTCCGAATGAAGAAGTCCCGAATGAAAATGTTCCGAATGAAGAATTTCCGAATGAAGAAGTTCCGAATGAAGAAGTTCCGAATGAAGAGTTCCGAATGAAGAGTTCTGAATGAAGAGTTCCGAATGAAGGACTTCCGAATGAAGAGTTCCGGATGAAGAGTTCCGAATGAAGAGTTCCGAATGAAGAGTTCCGAATGAAGAGTTCCGGATGAAAAGTTTCGAATGAAGGATTGTTCCGAATGAAAGATTCGTTGGTGGTAGACCATATGAAGTGCACCGCAAGATACTGCAACGATCCATCTAATGGATCGTACATTTCAGGTCCACTTTATATTGGTTTTCAATTGTGAATATGTATATTTGTGAATATTGTGCTTGTACGGCTTGATGTAGTGTTAAAGTATGATAATTTTTCAAGAATTTCTCACGAGATTCTAAATCTTTCAAAATATATCATACTAAAGCACTACAACTATCCCTTATTAACTTAAGGGGGAGCATGAACATGTTCTATGGCCACACATCGATTTCATTTTTTACCCAAAGACCGGTTAATCCATTCAATATCCCAAATATTAATGGTTAACATTTTGGATAAGGGGAGAAAATGGGATTAAGGAGATTTAAATGATACTTGGCTAAAAGATGAAAAAGACTTAACGATTATCCAACTTAATATGTGTAAAGCACGTGTTAAGGGGGAGAGTTTTGATAATCAAAAACACCTAAGGTACGAAACTTTTGATTTCAATATCACAAGTACTTTAGGTGATTTTCAATGATTTTTCATGGTGGCAATTCCTTCCCAAAACACGATTAATTCACGACGAATGTGGTGACAAAAGGGTGGTAGGAATAGGTTTAGTCCAATGATTCATCAGAGCCGATGGAATCTTCCCAAGGACAATTCCCTAGATAGAATTAGAAGTCCTAGGAAAGGTGGAGAAAGAATGTGAATGTAGCTGAATGCCGACCAAGTACGTAAGCTAGCACTGGAACAATCACAACAAGGTGCTAGTGATGACGTATTGGTAAGCATTGAAGGGGTTGAAGAATGAAAAAGAATTGTAAAGATAAAGGGTGTAAAGAAAGAAGCCCTCCTTACAACTTTAGGCAGAAACCGGGTCAATACATATGCTATTGAGGTCATTTTTGCTAATGATTCTCGGTATTGAAGAAATACATCATGGACCCAGTGATGCAATGCACAACCCTTCCCAGCTAACTCAAATATCTCTCAAAAGGTATTTGTTTTAATCACACGGAGATCAACATGTTATCTATTGGTTTATTCACTCCGAATAGACTGGTATTGAAAAAGGTGGCACTCCTCTCCCGCCATCGCTCACTAAATCAAAACGCACTATCGAGTCTAGAGCCAAGAGATCATCAAAAGTCTCATTAGGACACTTTCCATTTATTCCTTGCTTTCTCACACACTGTGAAAAGTAAGAGATTTTCATGAGTCCTACGCAGTATTCCTGTAATATTGCCAAAACATCCGAGTAATACGCAAGTATTACAATGAAGATGGAAATCCTGCTTGAGCCAACATCAAACAAGCTCATGGTAGGTTACACGTGCGGTTCTTTTAGAACCAATCTTATGAAAAACTGGAAAGAAACAGTGGTTTAATTCTTAATTGAACTTAAACTCGTTCCAGGCCTCTACGCATTATCATATGATCTTGCCAGAACACTCAGAGTGACTCTTTATTGATCACAGTGACGAGTGGAAATCCTTCTAGTGTTAACATCAAACAGCACTTGGTAGGTGACGTGCAAGATTCGTTATGAATTGAGCTCGTGATAACTGGAAAGCAACGATGGTGAAAATCTTAATTGAAATTCACTTGTTCCAGGTTTCATGAATTGACGGCTTTAAATCACAAGGATAATCTATCCAAGTGATTCACTCTTTATGTTCGCAGTCAGCTTTGGACGGTCGAATAAAGAGAACGGGTTTACCCGCGAAATCCTGTCAGGAAGTTACTTAATTGAAACTATCTGTCACGGGTACGATATCTAATATCGTCCAACGGTCTTCACCGACCGGAGGTAAAATGCTACCGAATTAGAATAAAATGTCAAAGCCATTTTATTCGTGTCGTTGATGTGTACCTGTTAAAGACGGTGGCGTTGATGTGTACCTGTTGAAGACGGTGGCGTTGCTGTGTACCAGTTAAAGACGGTGGTGTTGCGGTGTACCTGTAGAAGTCGTTCCCACATGCTTATGTTTTTCTGCATCAAACTTCAGCAAAAATTCAAGAAAGTACAAGATAAAGTCTTCCGCTGTACCAAACTCTGAAGCTTTCGAGAATTCAACAAAAAGACATAAGTGTGTGGAACATGGAGTCACGAGGAGGCAAAATTCACAAGAAGGCAAAGATCGCACGTGAAAGGCCAAAAGAACAATGCTCTCAAGCCAAAGCCTAAAAGATCAAATCAAAATATTCACAACAAAAAGAAAGAAGAAAAGACTACGAGCTAAAGAACGAAGACTTAGTATAGTATGCTAGGTTTAGAACTTTGTAACGTGGAGTGACCTCCCTTAGGGAGAGATTGTTAGAAATACGTTTTTACGTATATTAGAAGTATTGGTCACTCCACAATATTATTAATGTGTAATAGCTCGTAGTTAATAGTTACTTATTTAGTTAAGTAAGAACCGGTCCATGGGCTTGTCATGGGCCGGCCCAAGTCCACATAAGGCTTGGAAGTATAAATACCCCTTTCCTCCTTGGAAAGGGGTTGGTTGTTGTTCATTTGTGTTTTCCACTTAATAAAAATACACATAGTTTTTCTCTCACTTTCTCTCTCTAGTTTCTCTCTCTAGAAAACATCAACCCACTTCATAGATTCATAGGTTATCAAGATTCTACAGCACCCCTGCTGACTGCAGGGGTTGCGGCTGAAGGAGCAAAAAGCCCACTGACCGAGCAAAGTGGGTCTCGGCTGTGGACAATAGTGCACCGAGAGTCGGAAGACTCTCGGTTTGGGCTACCGATCAAACACACAAACCAAACAAACCCCTTTTTCCTGATTTAATTTAATTTATAACATGTTTTTAATTAATTCTAAATAATCAAAAACATAAGAACATGAATTAATATAAAAAGATTAAAAGATTTAGGTTTTTGAGTATACCCTTGCGTGAATAAATAGAGGTTTTGAACACAAACATGAACATGTATGATTCCAAGATCAAAAATCAACGAACTCTCCTTGCTGTTGGTTGAATGTCGCGGCCACAAGGAAAAGAAAAGGGAGGTTAGGGTTTTATCTTTTTTCTAATTTCTTGAATTATGAAACCTGTTTTCCCCTTTTTCCTAGTTTAGTAGATTTTTGCATGGGCTTGGCCCATGTTTCTTGTTGTGTCTGTGGGTAAGGGGCCCACAAGGGGTAACCCGAACATTTCTCATGTCTAATTAATAAGTGTGTTCTCGTGTTCGTGTTTTGCGTGATTTAATAGTTATCGTTCGTGTTTTATTATATTTATTCATGATCGTAATAAATATACATACATACGTAATACTGAGCTCGTGATTAATTTACGTTCATGATTTCATGTTCGTATGTTCGTGATTATAATTATTATCGAAATAATAATCGTGTGTTAATACGTAATAAATACTCATCGTATTATAACACGTACGTAATACTTGTAATTCTTGTTCATGATACGTATTCATGTTATATAAGGAAAGTTTTAATCTTGTACGTACGATCATGGGTGTACTGTTCATGGTAAAAGCATGCGGGTTTTACAACCTGTATGGCACCAAATGTACGGTATTCACCGATCATAAAAGCCTACAGTATATCCTCGATCAAAAAGAACTAAACATGAGGCAACGTAGGTGGATAGAACTGTTAAGTGATTATGATTGTGAGATAAAATATCACCCAGGTAAAGCAAATGTTGTTGTCGATGCATTAAGTAGAAAGGATAGATAACCGATCAGGGTACGTTCTCTAGTCATGATTGTGCACAATAATTTGCCTGAACAAGTTTGAAATTCACAAATAGAAGCTTGTAAGAAAGAAAATTTTGATAACGAAGGGTTTCGAGGTGAAGGAGATCCTTTGGAGGTTAGAGCAGACGGAGTGAAATGCTTAAGAGGTCATATGTGGTTACCTAAGTATGGGGGCTTAAGAGATTTAATCAGGTTCGAATCCCACAAATCTAAATGTTCCATTCATCTTGGTTCTGACAAAATGTATCATGACCTAAATAAGTTATACTGGTGGCCGAATATGAAAGCCGATATTGCTATGTATGTTCGTCAATGTTTGACTTGTGTAAAAGTCAAAGCTGAACATCAAAAGCCATCAGGACTACTTCAACAACCAGAAATTCCTGAATGGAAGTGGGAGCGAATCACGATGGATTTCATCACTAAGCTTCCTAGAACATCTTCTGGAAATAACTCGATTTGGGTCATTGTCGACAGACTGACCAAATCAGCTCATTTCATTCCTATTAAAGAGCAGTTCTCACTGGAGAAGCTGACTCGTCTTTATCTTAAGGAGGTTGTATCTAAGCATGGAGTGCCTGTATCGATTATTTCTGATCGAGATCCTCGATTCGCATCGAATTTTTGGAGATCCCTCCAAAGATCTTTGGGAACGAATCTTGATATGAGCACGGCTTATCACCCCCAAACTGATGGGCAGAGTGAAAGGACGATACAGACACTAGAGGATATGTTAAGAGCATGTGTGATAGTTTTTGGTAAGGATTGGGATAAACATTTGCCATTGGCAGAATTTTCATATAATAACAGTTATCATGCTAGTATTAAGGTTGCATCGTTCGAAGCTCTATATGGTAGAAACTGTAGATCTCCTGTATGTTGGAGTAAAGTTGGGGATACCCAGCTCACCGGACCGGAATTGATTCGGGAGACTACGGAGATGATAGTTCAGATTAAGAAGCGGTTGTTGACAGCCCGAAGTAGACAGAAAAGTTACGCGGATGTGCGGTGGGAACCGATGGAGTTCAAAGTGGGGGACCGTGTGATGTTGAAAGTGTCGCCATAGAAAGGCGTCATAAGATTTGGAAAGCGTGGGAAATTGAATCCCCGCTATATCGGACCATTCAAGATATTATCTAGAGTTGGTCCAATGGCTTATAAATTAGAGTTACCCCAAGAACTTCATGGTTTCCATAATACATTCCATGTATCTAATCTGAAGAAATGTTTAGCTAGGTGTGATGAAAAAATTTCATTGGATGACGTCAGAATTGATGAGAAGTTGCATTTTATCGAAGAACCCGTAGAGGTTATGGATCGTGAAGTAAAGCAACTTAAGCAAAGTCGAATACCTATTGTTAAGGTTCGGTGGAATTCAAAGCATGGGCCAAAATTCACTTGGGAGCGAGAGGATGAAATGTGGAAGAAATACCCACACCTCTTTGAATTCCATAAGAAACGGGCATCGAAATGAAATGGATCTACGAGGGTGTAGATTCCTTTTTAGGAGGAAATGCTGTGACAATCTGATATTTTCAGGTAGTAAATTTATTCTCGCATATTATTTTTATATTTTATTTTTGTGTTGGTACATGAACTCACATATTTACGGGATGAAATTAGGGCTTAAGTGCATAACTTAACGTCTTTTACGATTAAGCCGGAAACCTTAGGTTTACGTATTTACGCTTTTTTGCTCCGTTTTTGATGAGACAATTTTTATTAGAATCGTTTTGTGCCGTAGTTTCATAAGTTGCAAAAACGTTTTTCATAAATCGACCCGGGGCACGTAATTCGAGGAAACTAGAACCGAGGAGTACCCGTAAACTATTAGGGATGTGACAAGTTTAACACTTGTCCCACCCCTAATAGGGGCGGATTTCACAAAGGGGTGACACCCTTTGGTGTCAAAATCTTAGCAAGTTTTGAGACACTTGTCTCATAAGTTCATAAGATACAAAATCTTCACTTCTCACACACACTTCTCATACATGCAAGTGTAGGTAAAAAGTTTTCACAAAACTCTCTCCCTCTCCCTCTTTGGCCGTCCACCACCATCACCATCCCACCATTTTTCATCAAATTTTAACTTACACAATAAACTATAATAAACCTATGATGATAACTACTTAAAAGGAGGATGATTGGAGTTGATTACAACTTGTGAAAGGAAGTTCTAAGGAGTCCTAGGGCTGATTTTTCAAAAGGAGTTTATATACTTGAAGATTTCAAAAAGTTGTCTTGCAAAGTTAAAGATTTGGTTACAAGATCAAGCCTTGTTCATCCAAAATCTCATCTTTTCCATCACTTTGGTTGTTATAAAGATTGTTTTCTTTCTATCATCCTATTATTTTTGTAAATGTGTTTGTCTATTTACTTCAAAATGTATATGTATGATGATGATGAATGATGATCAAAGTATTGCATGGGGATTTTGTGTCACTAGGTTAAGTTAATAAGGCTAAATCTATAAGTAAAAGTTAATAAAATCTTAACTAGATTAATAGGCTGTGAAAAACAGTAAGTTTCAATTTTTTTACTTGATTAAATGGATTAGATTATTTGATATAATGATAGATAAATTATTTTTACACATGTGGTTAATTGGCCACACAATGGAATGTTTAAAATGAGCAAGATATGGCCAAAACACTTGAGGTACTAATCTGACTGATCTGTTTTGGAAGAACTAAAACTGATATATAGAGGCTGTTCGAGAAAGATCCATAGGAGAGTTATTTGTAGAGAATATCATATAGTTTCTACAGCAAAAATTTGGGGTTCTAACTCATTGTAGAACTCAAGATATAATAAATATAGTGAACTTGACTTTTGACATCAAATTTCACTATAAGTTATATAATATTAAAAGGCCACTTGAAGTAAATTAATATATAAAATAAGTATATAAAAGTAAATAATTGATAGTAACCACTATAAAATATGTTTATATGCTATAATAAATAAGTATCACATTTTATAAAAATAAAACTCAAATGGTTTTCTAACTACAAACTATACATGTGATTTTTACGTCTTTTCGGCTAAAACCGAAAGGATGGCGTTTTTGCCAAATAAAACTTAGATGGCCGGACCCGTCTAATGTAATGTTTTTATAGAACATCTACTGATATGTAAACACATTTAACAAGTAAAAATCTACAAACCCGAGCTTTGTAACATATGGACCCGTAATGGACCAAAATTTGCCTTGTTGGACCACTAGGCCCAACTAGTTTGGTTTAGCACTATTGGACTTGCTCATGGGCTCAACCCACTTGGGTCCAACATATGAGTAGAGGCCTGGTCCTAAATAGTCAAATGGGCTAATAAAAAGATATTGGACTCTTAATGGGCCTATTGGGCCTTAACATATACATGGGCTAAAACTAGTATAATAAGACTAAGTTAACTAAATACTTAAAAACTAGTAATGTTGTATAAGGTGTTAAAATCCCACTTGATCATCATGTTTATGACATCGTTACATATACATAACAACTTTTTATAAATATTATTCGACATAGTCTAAGATCAAGTATTATTTGTTTAGGTTTTCCGTGATCGAGGCACGCATCGTACATCCTAATTGCCGATAACCCGCCTTTCCCAACCAACGTGAGTTCATAGCCTCGCATTCTTTAAATGTTTTATGAAATGTTTTGTAAATCCGCGAGGGAGATAACATGCGAGTTTTAATAAAAATAGAACACAAATGGTCCCGATTGTATGCTTATTGATATGGACCCGATTGATTGTATGACCCAAATGAATGATTGAAAGGGATTATTATTAGTTAGGTTATGTCACTATAAGTCCCATTAGCATTAATTTTGAACTACCGGGAGTTGGTGACGCTTATGCATATAATAGTACTATTTGGAGAAGATCACCCCAGTTCGCGCCTTGACGGTTGATCCCCATCGTGCCACATTGATAGGTACGCGAATTTATGTATGAGAGGATTTATATAGCGTGATATTAGTGATGACAAGCTGATTTAGATGGGCACATATTTGTCGGGCTCGCGACCCATTGTATATTATAGAAGGGCAACAATGTCATGCGGCTTATAATAATCTGATAATACTACCGATAATGGTAATACCGAGGCTGCGGTCTCAGGAATAATGTATGCTATATGAATTTTATTGAATTATAATATATTGCCTGACTAGCAATATGGGGTCTTATTACTGATATTATGCTTGTGTTCTGCTTTACTTAACTGTTTTATATAACAGTTTTTACTAAACTCTATGAATTCACTAGGCATTCGCTGATTAATTTTTCGCATGTTTTATCTCAGGTGCTTGAAGGTAACTTGGACGGAGATCGACTCTGATGGCCCACTTATTAATAATATTCATTCGAAACATGTTTTGTAAACTTTATGACTGTAAAACTGGGGGACCTTGTGTAGACTCTAAACTTTTATTTGGTTAAATGTATGTTTAACTTTGTACAACCCTTTTTATGCGTTGTCTATGATTTGAGTTATTGTGCTATCCCGTAACACTCTATTGACCCTTCAGATGTACCGATATGAAATTTGAGAGTGTTACAGTTTAGTATAAATGAAACTTGGATATCACTTCTATAAATTCAGATTTGATTTTGTAGGAAATTGCATTTCTTCATTTTTGAGTTTGGTAAAATTGGATTAGTTTTATATTTTTCTCTTTGAGAATTTAATTTGTAGTATAAAAATTGTATTTTACATTTTACATTTTGTGCATTTAAATTTTATAATTACAAAGTGTTTTAGAATAGTACGTATATGTAGCATATAGAATATTTTTATATTTTTACATGATTTTTTTTGCTAAGTAGCTTAAAAACCGATCAAGCTTTTGTCACCAAAAACAATTAAGTCATACTTGAAATTGTTATATCAATTCGATTAGACCGAGAGATAACTACACTAAAAACAAAATATTACATGTGCATTGGAGTGGACAGGAGATAGGGATGATTATATCTGTTTAGTAGAGTTGGTGTACAACAACAGTTGGCACGCCAACATTAAGTGTGAACCATTCGAGATGTTGTATGGCAGAAAGTGTCGCGCCCCAATCTGCTGGGATCAGGTTGGTGAGCGAACACTTGAAGGACCGGAGATGATAGAGTTGACCAACGAGAAGGTCGCTGTAGCTAAGCAGAAATTACAGGAAGCTCATACACGTCAGAAGAGTTATGTCGACAAGCATCGTAGGGACTTACATTTCAATGTAGGAGATCATGTCTTTCTTAAGGTATCACCGACACGTGGTGTCAGACGTTTCGGAATCAAAGGGAAATTCAGTCCTCGATTCATCGGACTGCTTGATTTCATCGAGCGAGTCGATGAAGTATCTTATCGCTTAGCGTTAACTTCGCAGCTTTCTCACGTTCATGATGTTTTCCATGTGTCCTTACTTAGAGGGTACAATTATCATCTCCTTCACATGGTTCAGTATCCATTGGAACAGATTCGTGAAGATCTTACCTTCATAGAGGAACCCGAACGAGTTCTTGACAGACAAGAACGAGTCATGAGGAAGAAGACGATTCCATTCGTCAAAATCCTTTAGAGGGATCATACCGAGCGGGAAGCCACTTGGGAAACATAGGAGTCTATCCGGGCTTCTTACCCACATTTCATATTTTGTATTCGGTATGTTCCTCTTTCAGTTTACCTTATCTATAATTCGGGGACGAATTATTCTTTTTAGGGGGGAAGAGTTATAAAACCCGCATGCTTTTACCATGAACAGTACACTTAGTAAACGTACGTACATATTAAAACCTTCCTTTTATAGCATGAACCGTGTCACGATTAGTAATTACAGAAATTATGTACTTATTATTACACGATAAGTATTAAGTACGTGATAGTATACGATAATTATTAACAATAATAATTATAATCACGAACATGAAATCATGAACGTAAAAATAACGAACACGTAATTACGTACTTAATTAATATAATATGATTAATATCGTTACGTACAAGTATTTATATATAACATTGTTAGCCGTATTTAAAGTGATGGTCAAAGAAGTGAAGTCACATATTATATGACCACCCCTTAGGGGGAGATTGTTAGAAGTATTTAAAGTGATGGTCATATAATATACCGTTGCGAAGCTCGTGGAAAATGCTACTCAACGGTGTCAAGAGTTCTTATATTTTGTTATGTATGTAACGGGAATTAGTCCCGAACACACAAATAAGGAAGGCCTCCTAATCTTGTAAGCCTTAGTATAAAAGGCATAACCATCCTCATTTGTGTGTGTGTCTCCCATTGTATTTTTCCATTCTTCTTGTTTTAGAGAGAGAAACTCTCTTTAGTTTCTCTCACTAGGAACACACTCCTTGTATCTTTCTCTTTCTTCTTCATTTAATCTAATATTCCATTCTTAGTTTTTATCTTGTTCTTCATCATCTTTATTTTCTTGTTTGGTAAGTCGTGTGTTACACTCTTACAAGTGGTATCATTCTCCTAGGGATTCGTAGTTAGCTTTGGTGTTGATTTTGGATTTTGTTCTCGTGGGTTTTTAGTTTAGGTTGTTCGAATCATTTGGTATTGGTGGTTTAGAGCTTCGTGGTGATTGTCTATTGGTTATTTGTGGTTTGTGTAGGAAGATTCGATCAGTGGTTTTGTCCCGGATTATTTTTAGCAGTTGTGTTTATCTGAATTGGCTTTTCCGGAAAAGGGTTTTATATTCCGAAAAAACCAATTTATCCGAAATTCTATGTTTATCCGAAAACAGTTTTATCCGAAAATCACCTTTTATCCGAAGATACCCATCTTTCCGAAAATAGTTTTATCCGAAAAAACCCAATTTATCCGAAAATATCCCATTTATCTGAATAGCATCTCTTTATCCGAAATCTCCATTTTATCCGAAAAAGCAAGTTATTCCGAAGAAACACACCATATTTTTCCGAAGTTCAACGTTTTTTTCCGAAAAACTCAGGTTATCCAAAAAAGTGATTTTATCCGAAAATTGCTATTATTCCAAAAAAGTACCATTATTCCGAAGATGGGCAATTATTCCGAAAAGGTTCCATATTCCGAAAAAGGGTCAATATTCCAAAAAAAACCCATTTTTTCCGAAAAACTGTCATTATTCCGAAAAAGTGATTTTATCCGAAAATTGCATAATTCCGAAAATTGCATAATTCCGAAAAGTGCCATTTATCCGAAATAGTGCAATATTCCGAAAAGGGGCAGTTATCCGAAAAGGTTATATATTCCGAAGATATCTCTTTTATCCGAAAATAACCCACTATTCCGACAATCCTCTATTTTCCGACAATCCTCCATTTTCCGAAAAAGGGTAATTATTCCGAAAAACCCCAAATATTCCGAATTTTTTTTTCAAAAAATGTGTTTTTTGGCCTTGGAATTTTGGGTTTCTGGGGAGCATTTTTAGGGGATTTAGTCAAATTTAGGGGATTTTAACTACAACACTCTGCTTTCTACGAATTGTGATCCTGTTTTTCACACGACTTCTACGATGACATATCAACAAGACAGTGATGCTACGGGTGTTGAGAATCGTGATAGCACTGCCAGAAAGAAGAGGGATGCTGCCTATCTCCAGTCTCAGTTTCTTATAGCACAAAAGAAAGAAGCAGGAATTCCACTTCTAGCTGACGAGTTTGATCTCATGGCATCTGCAATAGAATATGATGAGGAAGAAGAGGTGACTACCGACTCCATCTTGATGGCTAATTCGCAGCAAGCATCAACATCAGTAACTCAGACTGACAAAGCTCCTGTTTATGATTCAGACGGCTACTTTGAGGTACCCACACGTTTATATGATAATGAGTTATATAATATGTCTAATCAGGAGGAAAAGTATACTGAGTCACTTGACCCCTACACTGAGACACAAAACGAATAATAGCAATATTATTTCTAATGCGCCTAGTGTGGATCTTAGTGGAGATCAAGTAGCCCAACCTACAACCCTTCCCGACGAGACGCATGCGTATTATAAATCATTATTTGATAAGCTTGCCAAGGATGTTGCTCATGCGAATGTGGTTAATAATAAGTTTGGAGAAACTAATGCCAAATTGACCACTGAGCTTGCGGGATATAAGGAATGGGAGAAAAGTTTTGAGATTCATCATGCTAAAATTAAGGAACTTGAACAAGCTCATGCTACATTGGTTTATCAAGAAAAATGCACAACTAAGAAATTAAATGCCTTACACTTAAGAAGTGCTAAAAAGATAAGCGAATTAAATGATGAAATCACCTCTCTTAATAAACAGCTTTCAACTGAAAAATCTATTATTTTAGATTTAAAAGAAGAACGAAAAGAGCTGAAAAATTATTTCAAAATTCGAGAAGATGGGCTTCTTAAGGTTTTTTGTAAAGCTTAGGATAGGATTAGGGAATTAGACAACCTTTTTGTAAAACGTGGCCAAACTATGCAGACGATAAATATGCTCGCACCAAAAGTGAATGAGATAAATTACACTCGATACAAATTGGCTTTAGGTTGTCCTCTTCTCCTAATCCTGGATATCTTAAGCAAGTTCAGGCCACGAATCAAACTCTATATAATGGTAGTGTGCTCTTGTCTGATGAGCATGATCCTCCTAGTGTGCACGATTCTGAGGAAACTAGTGAACTTGCAGTAGTGACTCGTTTAAGAATGAAAAAGCTTGATAAAGAAGTGACACCCGTTTATTATCTGAAAGTTAATCCTCCCACTGTTTTTGTTCGGTCTAAAACGAGTACTGAAATGCTTTTGCTACCAAGTGAGAATTGACGGATAACCCCCCTAAACCAAGTGTTGCACAACGGTATCTAAACGAGCTCAAAGATAATTTTGTCATTTTCAAAAGTGTTGTTAACTCCAAAATTACTGGAGGAAACTTTACTTCGCCCGTTCACACTGATGTTCAGAAAATTTTTCACAACGAGATTAATCCGCTTATTAATCAAGTTGATGCTAGGATAAGCAACCTTGAACACGCTTTTCTAAAAGAAATAGCCAAATTTGTTGAAGACTTTAAATCTTTGGCGAAAGAGGCTGATGAATCTCTTGATAGAATTAAAGGTTTGGAAAGCGATCTTGAACGTTTCTCGAAAGCAAGTGACAGTGGTGATTGTGATGAAATTAACCCCGTGGTGGTAAACATCTCTGTGTCAGACAATGAAACCCTCCAAAATGAGCTTGATCGTACAAAAGAGAAAATGGAGTCTTATGTCATCAAAAAGGACAACGAATTCACCGATCTTTGGAATAAATATGTCAAAAAATGTGATGAATGTAAGGATGACAAACTTTCGTATGATAAAGCTTACAATGAAATGCATCAAACAATCGAACAACTGTAAGCTCAGTTAGGAGGTGAATGTCGCGACAGTGAGCCTTCAGCAAATGTTGATAAAAAAGAGTTCATGATTCTTCAACACCGACATGATTTTCATCAGAAACATTGTCATTCTCTTGAACTTGCTTTGCAAAACAATGTTGGAAAAGTTCCAAATGATAGTAACTTGTAAGTAAAACTCTCTGAATCATTTCGCGAATTGAATGAGAAGAGTTTGGAAATTACTGACTTGAAAGCGTAGTTGCAAGAAAAGGACATCACGATTGATGAGTTGAAGAAACTTGTTGGAAAGATGGGTGGAAAACCTGTTGAACCTACGGTTGTAAAATCAGTTGTTAGACAACCCAATGCGTACAAAGTACCAAAGCCATCTATCTTAGGAAAACCGCCTTCTAATGTTTCTAGGTTACCTCCTAACACTGATGTGCAAACAACTGTTCCAAAACCAGCCATATCACCCTATGTTCCCCCATTTAGAAAACCTATTTCTGCTAAACACAACCTTGTGAATGCACCTTGAACTACTCCTAAGAGTACTCCCAAATGTGTGATTCTTACGCCCACAAAGGAATCTAAAGGTTCAAATGACGTTGTTCAAACCAACAAACTACGGGAGGGTAAGTAAACAGGGAACATTCAGAAAGTAAACCATGTGTATTCAAAACCTAGTAAACCAACAACCGCTAGAGTTCAACACACTCCTAATGGTAATCAACCAAAACCTAGGACTCCTTTCCAACAACATAGGAATTGGAAATCACCAATGAGTAGTCGTGTTTCGAACATGGTGCCTGAACGGTCAGCAAACCCTAGGTACATAAGGACTTTTTAGAATTCCAAATTCTCTGTATGCCCCACGTGTAATAAGGGAATTCACAATGGAAACCATGCTCATTGCATTCTGCAATACCTCTATGAGGTAAACTCTCGTGCCCTCTCACAGAGAAAGAATGCAGAATCCCACAAGACAACGAAGAGATTCACACCCATCACAAAGAAAAGCAATGACAAGAAATTTTCAAGGCGGATAAATGTAGGACCTAGTTTCTCTCCAATGAAGTCTTCCGCTGTGCAAGAGAACACTACTCCTAGATCTAGTCTTTAGTGGAAACCAACGGGTAGGATCTTTTAGGAAGTTGGTCTTAAGTGGATTCCCATCAAGAAGAGTGATGACACCTACTCCAGCACTAATGTGAGTGTTCTGAATGTAGAAAATGCATTTGTTACTCCTAACACTAGTATTTGTGCAAACTCTTCTTCTGTCATTACAGGTACTTCAGCGGATTCTGAATCCACTTCTTCAAAGGGTTCCAATTCTGTACATTCGACATCATCATCTTCTGCTGTACAAAGGTCTATTTTGGATTATTTTCGAAAAAATTTAAAAAATCAAAATAAAAAAAATATAAAACCTATAAAAACAAAATAAAAAATGGAAACAATCTTTCAAAAATACCAAAAATATTCTTCTCGACATGTCTTTTAGTTTTGATAATATGGACGTGCCTAGAAATCTAACTCAATAACGACACGGGTGTGTACATAAAGCTCGAATGAAAGTTCAAATGTTTTCAAAACATGTCATTCCCTCATTCTTCAAATGATTTACAACTACCTCAGATTGTGACTCGTACTTCAAAGAAAGGAAAGTTGATCACGTTTGATAACTTATCCTAAACAACGGGAACATAAATTTTCTCGGTCATGAGCTCTCATTAAAAACATTCCAAGTTTTTAAGCTCATGTACTTACAGTTATGTGTCAGAATGTAACTCGAACTTCAAATAAAGGAGAGTGTATCTTTAAAGATAACTTATCCTAATAACGGGTAGAGCAATCTATCTCGGGTTGAGCTTGTCACAAAACATTCAAAGTTTTGAGCTCAACATAATGGCTTATAGTCACATGTCAGACTATAACCCGATCCCTAAATAAAGGAAAGTCTTTGACTTATCCTTAACAACGAGAAATTCGTTTTTCTCAGTCATGAGCTTATATCAAAACATTCAAAGTTTTAAGCTCATGAACACAATTTTTTCTCGGACTTTTGAGCACAATTTTTCAATGTATTTCAAAAGAATGTGCTCATACTCCGCTATTTAATTAGAATCTCTTTTCGAGGGGGAGTATAATGATTTCATAAAAATTTGTTCCAAATTTTCATGACACATTATTCTCTCCATGTTTCATCACTAGTTTCACAAAAATTTCAATCAAATGCAAATTTTGAGGGGGGGAATAGTGATCAAAATGTTTCAGTCTTGGATAAGATCTTTGATATAAGTGCTTTCTCTTCCTAATATGTGCAAAAACCTTTTATTTAGGATGCACATATGTAGGGGGAGCGTTTTTGGTGATATAAGAAAACTTTCAAGGTGTAAACATTGATTTTATCAACACCTTGATTGCCTTTTCATAGGTTTTTCTGGTTACGATATCTACACCTTCAACACAATTATTCACGACGATATTGGTGTCAAAAGGTGGTTAGGTATTCGTCCTATGATCCAACCAGAACCGGAGGGATCTTCCCATGGAAAATTCATTAGAACTTAGAAGTCCTTAGGAATGATGAAGTAGTTGAGTGTACGGGAATAATGTCGACTAATGACTTAAGCTAGCACTGGAACAATCACAACAAGGTGCTAGTTATGACGTCTTGGTAAGCATTGAAGGGGTAGAAGAATGAAAAAGAAATGTAAGGATAAAGGGTGAAAAGAAATAACCCTCCATACAACTTAGGCAGAAACCGGGTCAACACATCTATTATCAGAATCACTTTGATGATTTCTGGTATTGAAGACAACGTATCATGGACCCAGTGATGCAATGCACAACCCTTCCCAGCCTACTCAAGCTTCTCTCAAAAGAAGTTTGTTTTATTGTCACGGAGTTCAACTCGTTTCTATCGACTTTCTTACTCTGAGATAGTAGATATTGAATAGGTGGCAGTCTGCTCCAGCCTGTCATCACTAAATAAACGTGCACTTATAGACTCTAGAGCCAACGAGATTCATCGAAAAATCTCATTAGGACACTTATTCCATATATCAATTGTTGTTCATCATTAGAACACAAGCGATAATTTACAGAGTCCTACGCTCTATCCTTGTGGTATTGCTAGAAAATTCAGAGTGATACCCTCTAGTATTCACAGTGATGAATGGGAATCCTTCCAGTGTTAACATCAAACAGCATTGCGGTAGGTCACATGTGAGATTCACTTGAATTAAACATATGCTAACTGGAAAGCAACAGTGGTTTGATTCTTTTCTGATTCAAACTCGTTCCAGGTCTCTACGTAATATCTTTATGATCTTGCCAGAACATTCAGAGTAATACTCACTAGTATTTAAAGTGACGAATGGAAATCCTTCCAGTGTCATCATCAAACAGCACTACGGTAGGTGACGTGTGAGATCCTGTACGAATCAAACTTGTGTCAACTGGAAAGCAACAATGGTTTGATTCTTAATTGATTTAAACTTGTTCCAGGAAATGAATTAACGACTTAATCAGCAAAATGGAACTGCTTGATTCACTCTTTAATATGAACTATCTTTCGAGATATTCAAGTATTGAGAACGGCTATGACTACCGGAAACCCTATCAAGGAAGTTCTTTGAACTTACCTAATCACAGGTACAGTATTCGTACTGTATAATGGGAAACCGGAGGAATGCAAACGGTGGAATAATCTCAAGAGTCGTGATTCAAGACCAAACACTCAAGTAATGAAGAAAACTCAAGAACATCTAAAGACAAAGACTTCCGCTACTCTGATAATCAAAGGAGATTGCTAACAAGCTTTCAAGACAACACAAAATATGAGTATGTGAGGAAAGACACAAGAACACAAGTTGGCAAAGTTTAAAGATCAAGTCAAGGCAAACATCAAAGATCCAAGATCACTAGTCATGAAAGGAACTATGAAGGAACTCTCAAGACAACGAGATTCAAAGTCAATAACAACAATGAAGTGAAGTCACATATTTCTTGACCACCACTTAGGGAGAGATTGTTAGCCGTATTTAAAGTGATGGTCAAAGAAGTGAAGTCACATATTATATGACCACCCCTTAGGGGGAGATTGTTATAAGTATTTAAAGTGATGGTCATATAATATACCGTTGTGAAGCTCGTGAAAAAGGCTACTCAACGGTGTCAAGAGTTCTTATATTTTGTTATGTATGTAACGGGAATTAGTCCCGAACACACAAATGAGGAAGGCCTCCTAATCTTGTAAGCCTTACCTAAAAGGCATAACCATTCTCATTTGTGTGTGTGTCTCCCATTGTATTTTTCCATTCTTCTTGTTTTAGAGAGAGAAACTCTCCTTAGTTTCTCCCACTAGGAACACACTCCTTGTATCTTTCTCTTTCTTCTTCATCTAATCTAATATTACATTCTTAGTTTTTATCTTGTTCTTCATCATCTTTATTTTCTTGTTTGGTAAGTCGTGTGTTACACTCTTACAAACATGAACAATTATAACATGAAAACACGAATATACGAACACGTAAAATATAGAACGGGAAAAACTTTGGGTTTTTCCCTTGTGGGACCCATATGCCGCGACACCAAAAGACACAAGGTCCAAGCCCATGTTGGTTTTTACTAAAATAACAAAAAGGGGAAACACAATTTCACTTTACAGAGTTTTTACAAAAATCAAAAACCCTAGCTCCCTTCTTCTTCTCTTTGGCCGCCGGCAAGAACAAACACCAAGGAGGTGTTTGATTGAGTTTTGGTTAATTATATTCAAGCATCGTGTTCGTGTTATTGTTCTCCATTTGTTCCACGCGTTCGGTAATCCGTTATCACTTTTATTTTAATTCTTTTTATTTAATTATGAACACATGAACATGGGATTAAATAAACAAGGAATTAAAAACACCTCACGTAATCATGAGGGTAAAATTAAGGTTTGTGTCCGGGTTGGTTTACTCGGCTGACACTCAACTGAGAGCCCCATGGCTCTCGGCGTGTCTTGGTTCTCAACACCAACCGAGACCTCGTGTCTCGGTGGTGTTGGTCTAGGTGTGTAAACACCCATCCTTTTTACCACTTAACTACAATAAAAACCAAGCCAAAACGTGTATTTTTTGTCGTAAATGTCGAAATTATGCGTGGTTTGTGTTTTTGTTGTGATTTAGGACGAAAATGTGAAAAAGGGAGAAAACACGGGCATTCACGGGCTTTTATCGAAGAAAAAGACAAAAGACGAAGTCAAGAAATCAAGAGTGCAAAAAGAACGGAAGTCCAAGGCCAATTCTGAAGATTTATCGAAGAAAAAGTCAAAAGACGGAAGTTTACTTCAAGCCGAAGAACTCAAGTCTTATTTATGAAGAAATTTCAAGACGAGTTTAAAGAAATCCTGAGACAAAGTCGTTAAAGTCAAAGAATTAAGAAGATTAAGGACTTAATGACAATTAAAGAAAGAAGAAAGAGGGGAGGAAGCTTCCTCTAAGCACCTCCCTAATCCTCCTATAAATAGGCCTTAGTTCATTTCATTTCATTTTGTTGGCTAATAGTGACAATTAGTTCTTCCACCATTTAATTACTTGCACTTTAAATTCATGTCATTTTAAATACTTGTCTCGCACTTTAATTCATTTTAATTCCAAGTAAGTGTTCTTAATTTTGTTGCTTTAATCTTTATCTACCTTTGATCAAGTTTACTTTTATCATTCTCCTTCTACTTTTCTTGTTCTTTTTGGTTCATTTAAATTTTGGATTAAGTAAGTTTTGCTTAATCCCTTTACTTATTTGATTGAAATTTTTGTCTTTTCTTTTCCTTTTAAGCGTTCATATGAAATAAGCTATAAGTTTGACAATCTTATTTGCTTATTTGGTATTTAGCTTAATTGTTTTCAAGTTTTTCTTAAAAGTTTTACCTTCAAATTCCATTTCATTAAGTTTCGTCTTTTAAATTTTGAAAAGGTTTTAACTTTTTTTTGCTTATTATCTCGTCCTTTTTCATTTCATTTAAGTTTATTTGGTTACTGCTTATTAGTCATAGCTTATTGTCTTGTGCTTATTGCGAATTTGTAACTCAATCGGAAAGAAGGGATTCTACACATTGCGACAGCTCCACTTTAGCCACATTCCGATTGTGACAGAATTGGGACAAGGGTTTTGGATTCCGACGGATTACGATAGAGTAACATCTCCCTCATTCCGATCTGGGATTGCGATCGCACATTCCGACGGCTCTTGAGGTATTTTGAGTCGAAGTGCTGCCCAAATTTAATGAGCAACATTCCGATCTGAACTTATTCCGACAGCTTATTACGATGGCAGTGACATTCTGATAGGTTGTATTTTCCTTATTCCGATAGACCTAGTTTTATACATTCCGATAGACACATTCCGATCTGGATTCCGATGGGCATGGTAACAGCTTTCCGATCTGACATTCCGATGGTCTTGGGTTTGGAATTATTATTTGCTTTGTTTAAATTTTATTTTTAAATTTACAACTTTAATACTTTGTCAAATTTAATTTTTGTCACGCTTTAATTTCCAGTCATTTAATCATTTTACTTTTAAAAGTTTCAATATTGCACATTTAAGTTTTAATTAGTTTAGATTTAATTAACCATCATTTATTTAAAGTCTTGCAATTTAAATATACTACAACGACAAACCTTTGTTTCCCACCAAAAGACAACCGAGTCGCACTTAAACCAGTAATCAATTCGATTAGACTACTTCAACGAACTTTAATTTTTATACTAGGTAAAAAGCCATGTATCAAATGGCGCCGCTGCCGGGTCTTTTCGTAAAGATTAACGATTTTCTGTGAGAGACGCGTTGCTTTTTGGGATCCGTTCATTTGTGAGCGTTATTTTTTTTGCTTAAAAATTTCAAAAACCCGTAAAAATTAAAAATTTTCAAAAAATCCAAAAAGATTTTATTTTCTTTATAGTGTATATATATTGTCTATTGCTTTGGTATTGTTTTCTTTTGCTTTCGCAGGTGTATGCGTACTACATCTTCTACTTATCAAGAGCCCGAGACTCTTGAAGATTTAGCTATGGCAGGTGTAAACAACAACAATAATCCACCGCACCTCAACAATAATAACAACAATGTTCTTCCACAGCCCTATCTTCGGACCATGGAGGAGCTTTGTCAACCCACCATGTTTGGACGAGGAGGACCGATTGCGCCGATGTAAATC
Source organism: Glebionis coronaria (assembly GCA_025667525.1). Lineage (NCBI taxonomy): Eukaryota > Viridiplantae > Streptophyta > Magnoliopsida > Asterales > Asteraceae > Glebionis > Glebionis coronaria. Next base: position 381,624,793 of record CM046875.1, read on the forward strand.
ACGGCTCCGGAGTTTTCGTTGAAGCATCACATGATACAACAAGTGCAAACTAATCCATTCCGCGGATTGCCTGATGATGATGCCAACAAACACCTCGACAAATTCATTACTATCACTCAAAGCATGAAGTTGCCCGGTGCTACAATGGATTTTCTTCGCCTTCAACTCTTTCCACATACTTTATCACACCACGCCGAGAAATGGTTTGATCGTCTCTCGAAGAATTCTATTCATACTTGGGATGACATTACTCAACGCTTTTTGTCGCGCTACTTTCCACCATCAATGGTCACGAGCCTTCGCAATCAAATCAGCAGTTTCATGCAAGAACCCGATGAATCTCTCTTTGTTGCCTGGGAAAGATATAATGTTTTGATCGATCGTTGTCCAAACCACAACATGCTCCCTGTGACCTTAATTGATACTTTCTACAACGGTTTGACTTTTCGTGATCATGATACGATTAATGCAGCCGTCGGTGGCACATTTATGAAAAGAAGACCCGAGGATTGTAGAGATCTTATTTAGAACATGACTACTCATCACAAAAACTGGGATTCCTCCGCTTCTTCAAGGAAAAACCCGAGAGTCAATGTTTCTTCTACTTCAGCAAACCCCGACATGACCGAATTCACCCGCATGATGGCCGAAATGAACAAAAATATCTTGCTCATCGCTTCAAACCAACAACAAGTTAAAGCGATAGCAAATCCTTGTGAGACATGCGGCGGTCCTCACTCATACACTGATTGTCCTTCTACTCAGGGCAATCCGGAAAACGTGTATGCAGCTTATGGTAATTATTCACCAGAAAATTACCAAGCCCGACCTCAAGGGGATCGAAATTTGCTAAGTTACCGGTCAAACAACTATCTTTCACCCGGTTTTTCTCCTCAAAACCAAAACCCCAACAACAATTACAATAGAAGCAACCAAATCCCACCTAGAGCTTCTAATCCTTATCACCCACCCGCTCAACAAGCCCCACTCATTAATCAAGATGTTGAAGCATTAATGAGAACCCAAGGTGAGCAAATTAAGAATCTAAAAACCAAATTATCAATTTGAAAGGGGACATTAGATCCGAGCTTCGAAATGATATTCAATCCTCCTTCAGCAATCAAACGAATGATTTGAAGAATATGCTGGCTAGTTTCTTACCCACCACTCAGCCCTCTACTTCGAGTTCTCTAGCTTCAAACACCGTAACCAATCCGAGAGCGAATGTGAGTGTTATTACTACCCGTAGTGGAGTTACCGTAGTAGGACCATCTATCCCACCCCCAGTTACACCATCTACACCTCCTCCACCACCATTTATCCCTACTACTCCCACACCTAGTATTAGTACACCATTACCATCTCCGCCTCGTCGTGACGAAGTACCCACCAAGAATCCCCCGCCAACCACCTCTAAACCTTCAACATCTCAACCTTCACCTTCTACACCTCCACCACCCAACCCCAGCATTCCTTACCCTTCTCGACTCAACAAGGCTAGAATTTTGACTAAGAATGACATTCAAGTCTCTAACGTTTTGGAAAAGGTTGCCGGCATGAAAGTCACCTTTACCCTTGTTGAAGATCTTGCTCAAATGCCACAATTTGTCAAGATGTTTAAGGAATTGCTTAATAAGAAGGAGAATATGGTCGAGTTTGTTAATACTCGCTTGAATGAAAATTGTTCTGCCGTCCTTCTTAAAGAACTTCCGGAAAAACTTGGAGATCCCGGTCGTTTTGTGCTACCTTGTACTTTTAACCAAACCGACAAATTTACTGTCTTAGCCGATCTCGGGGCAAGTATAAATTTGATGCCTTTAAGTGTTTGGAAAAAGTTATCATTGTCCGACCTTACACCCACCAAAATGACTCTTGAGCTAGCCAATCACACTCTCACTTACCCCGTTGGTATTGCCGAAGATGTGTTCATTAAAGTTGGCACATTCACTTTTCCAGTCGACTTTGTCGTTGTTGATTATGAAATGGACCCTCGTATTCCGTTAATACTTGGACGCCCATTTTTGAGAACCGGTCGAGCTTTAATAGATTTGGATAAGTGTGAACTCATTTTAAGGGTCAGGGATGATGCACAAGTTTTTGAAATGGGGAAGCTTACAAGCAAATCCTATGGAAGAGAATCCGCGAATATGATTAATGTACTTGATGATTTTGTCGTCTACAACAATCCTCTATTCGATTCTTGCAATGATAATCCACTGTTTCAAGATGATGTGGATGATTCTCTCTCCAATTTGGAACCTTCACCCATATATGATTCTCCACCGATCTATGATGCTTATGATGATGATTCTAGTTCTAATGGAGATGATTATGATGATTTTACTTCCGAGTATCCCGATATGCCCACTTATGATGATTTTGATGAGGCTGATACTCTTTCGAGTGATTCTTCACATGATGAAGATCCTCCGCAATCCATGTTTGATCCTTCTTTGGATGATTACTCATTTAAGGAAGACTTCTCTACTTTTCTCAATACATACTTCCCTCATGAGAGTGATGCCCCTCCTTTGGACTTTGATGATTATGGTCTTGATCCTAATTCGGATTTGAAGAAAATTCTTTCAAAGGAGAAGAAACTGGACGCCACCAACATCCGTAACACGTATGTTTTGACACCTCTTTGTCCACCTTCTGAGGACGAGGTTGTGCATTTTCTTAGTGGATCTTCTTCAAATTCTGCTGAGCCTGAGTGCTATTTTCCCCTAAAGGAAAAGGTGTTCGACCCCGGTATCGATATTCTTCAGCCATCTCAGTATCCATCTGATGAAATAAAAGGAAAAATCTTTGGAACTTATGAAGATATGCTTGCACCTCTTCACCCTTGCTACCACCGTGCTACATCTTTGCTTAAGGGAACCTTGCCTACTCTTCTTTGGCTTGCCTTGTTTGCCTTAAGCTTGTGCTATTTGATGGACGAAAACTATGTATTTGATCTCGGTGGATATGTTTCATGCTTCTTCCTATGCTAATCAAGGTCGAGTCAGGCTCACGACTCGGTGAACAAAAATCAAGCGCTTCTTGGGAGGCAAACCATGTTTCTATCTTTTAGCTATCTTTATCCTAAGTGTAGGGGAGACCCGTTGGTGTTTGCTATTTTCTCTCTTCTCTTCTCATATTCAGGGATACGAGCGCTCAATGATCCACTCTTTATGATTTTTGACGACCCGTGATTCCGTGTTTCCGTCTTCCCGGTTCTATCCTAAACTCTTTTCGATTCACTATTTTATATTTCCTAATATTAAAATAGGAATCTCGTTAGTTGTCTTTTCCTTAGCAAGATTTAAACAACGTGCACAATGTCCTAAGTGTAGGGGAGTTTACTCCCACATGCTTAAACATTGAGGACAATGTTTATATCAAGTGTAGGGGGGACTTCTGTCGAAGTTAAGTGGCCTTTTCCTTGTATTTGTCCTTATTTTAACCGGAAAAACAATTTTTCGACATTTTTCAAAATTTTTGATCTGTTTTGGCCTATTATTTTTCCTTTGTATAGCTATTTTCTTTCTTTGCTAGAATAAATTTTAATAAAGTGGTTTTAATTTTCAACGTTGTGAATCTTTTGACTCAACCCGAGTTTACTTATCTAAGTTTACTCTAGCTAGTATCCTTAACGTGTTTAAGTCAAGTTTTGCTAGGCTTTTATATAGGGAGCTATAAAACGTGAAAGTCTTAACTCTCACGGGTTAAGAACAAGAACTTTTCGCAAGTTCCTATAATTGATCCTAGAGAGTTGTTTATCAAGGGAACTTTAAAATGCGATTTCTAAACTTGAAAACGTCTAAGAATTTTCAAGATCCTATAGACGACTCGAAAACCCAAAACTTTGATTTAATAGGCTAAGCATCCACGAGTCTCATTCCTTGAGATTTTAAACTGTGGAGAACGAGAGATGATAGAGTCAATTATAAGTTTGGTATTCTTTCGTGAATTTATGTGAGTTAATTATAAGCCTATTCTCCCATCGCTTGCTAATAAATTTATCTGCAAGAAATAAGGTTGTACGATTTGAAAAGTTACTTAGCTTCTAGCCCAAGATCGTTTAAAAGTTGCTCGGTATGGATTAGAGTTCATAGCCAAGGCATAACTTATTGAAGCGGGATGCGAAGATTGGCGAGTCCGAAAAGGCCCTAACAAGGCATGAGGGCTACATTTTGTTGCTAAAGATCCCAAGTGATGTGAAGAATCATTTATCAAAAATCAGTATAAAGGATCGAGACACACGACGAAAAGCAAGAACTCCCGTAAAGATCATGGAGAAGTCAATCCAAAAAGGCCCTAACAAGGTATGAGGATAAATAGATCCAAGTCCTAAAAGGAGGCGGATCGTTGTGTATCAAAGTCCAAAGTAATGATTGGAGAAAAATGAAGAAGTCGTGGTCCAAATATGAAGAATCTCTCAAAAAGTTCAAGTGAAGAAATTCATGTTATGAAGAGAAGACCATAATTTCAAGAACGTCTCTCAAAGATTTGAAGTATGAAGTCGCTGCCAAATATCGGTCCGAGAAAGGTCTCAAATCGTGAAGCGAGTTATGCCAAGATATGAACTTTATGAGGTCCCGAGAAGCAGTTTTAAAAGATTTTGTCCTTTAGCTAACTATTGATTAAATCGTCCCACTTTATTTTCAGCATAAATAACTATCGAAATAAGTCAACAATGCATCCTCGTGATCATTCAAGACAATAATAAAATATAAGAGATACACCTAGGAATAAGGGAGTCTAAGTAAAAAATTGGCCCACATGAGTTCGTGTTAGTTTGCTAACTTATAATAACAATGATCTCGTTTTTAAGCTTGGTTTGGGGAATGTGAAAATTTGAGGATGATGATCATTCATGACATTTCCAAAACCCTAAGGTATGTTTTTTATTTTTTTGCTTGTTTTGTTATTTTCTATCTCTTTAATAAAGGCCAATGTGGATTGATTATGATGAAAAGTGTAATCGTGCTTTGTAACTAATGCATTGCATGAGGACATTGCAATGGTCAAGTGTACGGGATTTGATAGGTGTGTAAACACCCATCTTTTTTACCACTTAACTACAATAATAACTGATATAAAAGATTTGGTATGGTTCAATATTAATGTCTCGGTATCTTCTCGAATTGATCACAGCTCAAAGTGGAAAGATTGTTCTTGGTGACAAATGGGGGGTTTGGATTTTCTATTCTACTAAAAGGATTAAAAGCGTAAAATGATAAAAAAAAAATTAAACCCAAACAGTTAATAAAATAGAGCTTGAATTAAAAATTAAACAATTAAACAGTAAACAGTAAAATACCTCTTAACACTGATTCGGAATGCTCAAAAGAAAACTGATCCGGAATAAAAACTGCTCATTCGGAACTTTCAGAAAAATCAGATTCGGAACTTTTAAAAACATCTGGTTCGGAACTTTTGAAAACAGGTTTGGTTCGGAACTTTTGCAATATTTTGATTCGGAACTTTCTCAAATAACTGACTCGGAACTTTTGATCTTGGTTCGGAACTGATAATAAAAATTTGATTCGGAACTTAAACAAATAACTGGTTCGGAAATTTTTTAAATATCTGGCTCGGAACTTTTGAATAAATTTGGTTCGGAACTTTTAAAACAAACCGGTTCGGAACTTTCAAATAAAATGGTTCGGGACTTCTAAAAACTGTTGATTCGGAACTTCTAAAAAACACTGATTCGGAACTTTTTTGCATGGAACTGATTCGGAACAATTTCAAACACACCGATTCGGAATCTGGGGAAACGAAGAACAGTAGGTAACAGAAAACAGGGGAACACGATTTTACCAACAATCAACCAAGTTTTTAACCAAAACTTAAACAAAACTAATCACGAATTATCTACTAACCATAAACATCAAATCCCATCAATAAAAACATAAAACCCACTTACTTTTGAAGATCAAAATCAACTAAATAAGAACTTTAAAACTTTGAATCAAAGAACAAGATGAACAAGATGAAATGGAAGGACTAAATTGATAGATTAATGTAAAGTAAACAAAAGGAAAGATTAAACACTTACAATTTCAAAGATTCAACAAGAAAAGAAAAATCACCAACACCTTAATGGTGTTGGCTTCCTACGAAAGAAAAGGAAATGACTGGGAATGAAAAACTTGTCAAAAAGTGTGAAGGGGTGGTCTTTATATAGTCCTTGTCTTTGGTTGGTGAGTGGGCTTACTCCCGTTCTTCTTGTCTTCTCGTCTTTTTAGAAAAGTTAAAGTTTTCGATTCTGATTCGGGATTTGTCGTCGATGAAATTCAACTCGTCTTTTAATTTCTTCGTTTAATAGACTTGAGTTTCTTCGACATATGTAAATCTTCCATCTTTGGTCCTTTTCTTCGATAAATCTTCAAATAGGTCCAATGACTTCAAATCTTTTGCATCTCTTGGATAATAGACTTCGTCTTGAGTCGTTTTCTTCGATAAATCCCGTGCAATCCCATGTTTTCTACAATATCCATCCGGTTGGCTCTGAAAACACAATAAACACAAAAACCACGCATAATTCCAAACAAATGATATTAAATATTTTTGACTTTATTGCGGGATATATACATATGAAATCAACGATAAAAATTTAAAATTACGACTAAATGGCCAAAGTTAATTAAAAATTTGAAAAATGTTGAAAAAGATGATTTTCCAGTTAAATGAAGGCATTTTAATGGAAAAGTCCACTTAAAACTTTGATAGAAGTCCCCCCTACACTTAAGATAAACATTGTCCTCAATGTTTAAGCATGTGGGAAAAGTCTCCCCTACACTTATGACATTGTGCACGTTGGTTAAATCAAGCTAAGGAAGAGACGACTAAAGTGATCAATTTCAAATGTGAGTATGAAGAATATTGAATCACGATAGTTGAGAGATAGAACCGGATTTTGGATAACACGGGAGCACGGTTCTTCAAAGGTTCCAAAAGTGCACTTATCCCTGTAATCACATTACCACACAAACACAAGCAACCTATAGAGGTCCCCCTACACTTAGGAGGTTAAACAGAAAAGGATAGATACTCGGGCTGCCTCCCGAGGAGCGCTTGTTTTTGATAACCGAGTCACGAGCCTGACTCGACCCAAAATTAGTTCATGGGGAACGTGGTGAGGGATGGATTCATCTCATGAGAGATGTCCTCACCAAAGTACAACTTCACTCGTTGGTCATTCACCTTAAAATTAGGTCCATTAGGTTGAGCGAGCTCGAGAGTACCATATGGAAAAATTTGGGCAATGGTGAATGGGCCGGACCAACGAGATTTCAGCTTGCCCGAAAAGATTTTCAACCGAGAGTTAAAGATCAAAACTTTGCCTCCAACTTGGAACTCTCGGTTTTTAATCTTAGAGTCGTGAATGAGCTTAGTCCTTTCCTTATAGATCAAAGAATTTTCATAAGCCTCATTACGGAGTTCATTGAGCTCATTGAGTTGGATCTTGCGTAGGTCACCGGCTTTGTTGATATCGAAATTAGTCCACTTCAAGGCCCAGTAAGCCTTGTGCTCCAACTCAATGGGGAGGTGGCATGCTTTCCCGTACACGAGACGATATGGTGTACAACCAATCGGAGTCTTGTATGCGGTACGAAAAGCCGACAAAGCATCATCAAGTTTATCAGCCCATGAGGCACGATGCTCTCCCACGGTTCTTTCCAGAATTCGCTTTAATCCTCGGTTAGAGATTTCAGCCTGGCCATTAGTTTGTGGGTGGTAGGCGGTGGAAAGACGATGATTTACACCATACTTAGCCATGACTCTTGCAAACTGATCATTGCAAAAATGAGTCCCGCGATCACTAATAATGGCACGAGGCACACGGAATCTAGCGAACAGCGATTTCAAAAAGTTACAAACCACCCTTGCGTCGTTAGTGGGTAAAGCTTTTGCTTCAACCCATTTGGAGACGTAGTCAACGGCTACAAGGATGTATTTGTTTCCTTTAGAGGACGGGAATGTCCCCATAAAGTCGATACCCCAAACATCAAAGATTTCACATTCATGTATGAAATTTTGAGGCATCTCATCTTTATGTGTGATCTTGCCTTGTTTTTGGCAAGCATCACAATGTTTAACCATCTCGTGAGCATCACGATAAATGGTGGGCCAATAAAATCCCGAGTCAAACACTTTTTTGGCGGTGTAATTGGGACCAAAGTGACCACCGGTGGGTCCTTTGTGGCAAGCTTCAAGAATGTCTAAAGCCGCCGGTCCATCAACACATCAGCGAATAATCAAATCAGCACATTGTTTGAATAGATACGAGTCATCCCAAAAGTAAGTCTTAATGTCTTTGAAGAACTTTTTCTTTTGCCGGGATGTTAACCCGTCGATGAGAATTCCACCCGCCAAGTAGTTTGCAATGTTCGCAAACCACGGGGTTTCATCCTGATTCGAATTGATAGACATTAAGGTCTCCAGGGGAAAAGAGTCATTGATCTCTTTGTTCGGATGTTCCCCTTGATAAGGATCCTCAAGTCTGCTGAGATGATCCGCGGCTAGGTTTTCAGCTCCCTTCTTATCACGAATTTCGATTTTAAATTCTTGAAGTAGCAAAACCCAGCGAAGGAGTCTTGGTTTGGAATCTTGTTTAGTTAACAAGTACTTCAACGCGGAATGATCGGTATACACGATGGTGGTAGAAAGGACAAGATAGGGGCGAAATTTTTCAAAAGCATAGACAACAACTAAAAGCTCTTTTACGGTTGTCGTGTAATGCAATTGAGCCCCCGTCATTGTCTTGCTAGCATAGTGGATCCGTTGGAAGTGTTTGTTCACTCGTTGGCCTAAAACCGCTCCAATAGCAAAGTCGCTAGCATCACACATCAATTCGAAAGGCAGCTCCCAATTAGGGGTAACCAAGACCGGTGCCTTAGTTAGCTTATCCTTAAGAAGGTTGAAGGCTTCGATACACTCATTAGAAAAGATAAAAGGAGTATCTTTTTCCAAGAGGTGGGTCATCGGGCGAGCGATTTTAGAAAAAATCTTTGATAAAGTGACGGTAGAAGCCCGCATGACCCAGGAAACTTCTCACACCCTTCACGGTTGAAGGTGGAGGCAACTTAGCAATAACATCGACTTTAGCACGGTCTACTTCAAGACCGGATTTGGAAATTTTGTGTCCTAACACGATGCCCTCTTTTACCATGAAATGGCATTTTCCCAATTAAGAACAAGGCGAGTGTCTTCACACCGCTTAAGCATACGTTCTAAATTGGCAAGGCAAGCAGAGAAAGAACCGCCATAAACCGAGAAATCATCCATGAATAATTCCATAGTTTCTTCAACCATGTCATGGAAGATAGCCATCATACACCTTTGGAACGTCCCAGGAGCATTGCATAAACCGAAAGGCATGCGTTTGTAAGCAGATGTTCCGTAGGGACAAGTGAATGTGGTCTTCTCTTGGTCTTTGGGATCGATGGGAATTTGAAAATACCCGAAGAAACTGTCTAAGAAGCAGTAATAGTCATTACCAGCTAGACGCTCGAGCATTTGATCCATGAAAGGAAGAGGAAATTGATCTTTTCTCGTGGCATCATTGAGCTTGCGATAATCGATACAAACTCTCCACCCAGTGACTAGACGAGTGGGAATCAACTCGTTGTGTTCATTGGGAACAACGGTTATTCCGCCCTTCTTCGACACACAATGGACGAGACTTACCCAAGGCGAATCCGAGATAGGGTAAATCAAGTCGGCATCAAGAAGTTTGATAACCTCTTGTTTGATGACGTCTTGAATGCGAGGATTAACCCTTCTTTGGCTCTGGATTGCGGGTTTAAAGTCATCTTCCATGAGAATCTTGTGAGTACAAAAGTTTGGATCAATTCCGCGGATATCGGAATATTTCCAAGCAATTGCCTTCTTATGATCTTTAAGCATGGCGATGAGGAGATATTTCTCTTCTTCGTTCAAGTCCTTAGCAATGATGACGGGCGACTTCTTCTTTTCTTCAAGGAACACGTACTCGAGATGGGATGGTAACTCCTTAAGTTCTAAATCCGGAGGATTTTCGATGGTAGGCGTATTCAAAGTCGGGGCATCGATAGCAATAGCCTTGGGAGATGGTGGAGAAATATGGTCCTCTTTGAGAAGGTTCTCAATGAGACGAATGTCTTCATCCCAATCGGTGGGAGAATCGTCATTTTCTAAGTTCACATCTCCCATGGTGGCTTCCAAATCTTTCCAAAGGAAATCACTTTCTCCAAATAGAGATAGTGATGAATCAATAGAGGAAACAGTCTCAACATTGGGAAGAGAGGTAGGAATACTTTTACAAGCATCAATAAAGTGTTCTTCACAAGCCTCATCAAGAACGTCAATATAATTAACACTCTCGTATGAATAAGGCTGTTTAGAAAGCTTTCCCATGTTGAAGACGATTTTATCGTCACCCACTCTCATGATAAGCTCACCCGCTTCTACATCGATGAGAGTGCGACCGGTCCTCAAGAATCGACGACCAACGATCAATGGCACACGAGGGTCCATGTCGTAGTCAACGACAACGAAATCGGCAGGAAAAGAGAATTTGTCGACTCCTACAAAGACGTCTTCGGCTATCCCCACTGGATAAGCAACCGTACGGTTAGCTAATTCCAAAGTCATTTTGGTGGGGACTAGCTCAGGGAGAGATAATTGCTTCCAAACGCTTAGAGGCATTAAATTAATACTGGAACCTAGATCGGCTAGGGCCATGCAATTCTCTACTCCCGGGAAGTTGTAAGGGATTAAGAAGCGACTCGGATCACCAAGTTTAGTTGGCAATTTCCTTAAGAGTACTGCAGAGGAATTCTCATTAAGTTGGGTGTTAGCGATATCAACAAGCTTCTCCTTGTCACTAAGAAGATCTTTAAACATTTTCGCATATTTGGGCATGTGAGCGAGAGCCTCAGTGAAGGAGATGTTGAAATTCAATTGTTTAAACATTTTGAGAAAGTTTGAAACTTGAATATCATCCTTGCTTTTGAGCTTCTCTTTCCTCAACCTTGAGGGATAAGGTATATCGGAAGAAGAGGAAGGATTTGGAATAGTAGGATCACTCACATCCTTGGGTGGAGGAGGGGTAGAAGTAAGAGGTGGAGGGATTGGGGAAGTAGAAGATGGAGGAATAGGAATAGGTGACTCGTTTTCCTTAGTCACAATCACCGGTGGAGGTATAGGAAGCTCGGGTTCCTTGGTACCTTTGCCACTGCGAGTGGTGATTGCTTTCATCTCCCCTCTTGGATTCACAACTGTGTTACTCGGAAGAGTACCCGAAGAAGAGGATTGATTACCTTGGAAGAAACCAGCCATCATGTTTCTTTAAGTCATTCGTTTGACTTGCCAAAGTTTTTCGTATATCAGCTCGAAGATCGTTCCCTTGTTTCACCATGTCTGCTTTTAAGTTGAGCACTTCCCGCTGGAGATTGTCCACGATCACATCATTAGTCCTCATGTAGGTTCCAATATCTTGGTGTAATGCGGTGGGTTGGTTGGGAGGAGCATTGTAGGCGGGTGGTTGATAAGCAGGTTGTTGGTAAACTTGGTTGTTTCTTTGAGGTGGATATGGTTGTTTGTGAGGTGGTTGGTATGGTGCACGAGGTTGTGGTTGAGGTGGGCGATTGAGGTTTTGTTGTTGGTTTGGGTTGTTAGGAGGAAAACCGGGCGGTGAGAGAAAGTTGTTTGAGCGGTAGCTAAGCAAGTTGCGGTCTCCTTGAGGACGAGCTTGATAAGCGGTCGGAGGATACGTACCGTATGCTGCATTAACATTCTCAGAAGGATAGTCTTGGGTGGTGGTACAAGTGGTGTAAGAGTGAGGACCCCCGCATATTTCACATGGTTGACTAACAGCATTGACTTGAGCGTCTTGAGCGTTTTTAGCATTGATGTTGTTGGTATTGTTAGCGGTGTGGGTAACAAGCGATTCAAGAAGCGTAGTGATTTTGTCAAGTCGCTTGTCGTTGTCACTAGTACTAGCACTAGCGGCATTGGTCTGATCACTCTTGGTTTGCACACGAGACTTATTCTCGATAATATCCCAAGCGGCATTAGAGGTCTTAACCAAAATATTACCCCCCGAGGCACTATTTAGTGAATCTTGGTCATTCATGCTTAAACCATTGTAAAAGGTATTAATTTGGTGCATTTTGGTAAAACCATGTTGTGGGCACTTTCTTAAAAGATCTTTAAAACGGTCCCAAGATTCACTAAAAGACTCATCGTACTTTTGTTCAAAATTAATGATTTCATTCCGCAAAGCGGTAGTACGAGAGGGTGGGAAAAAGTAGTTTATAAACTTGGTCTCAAAATCCGTCCACGTAAGAATACTTTGTGGCGGTTCCTTTGCAAGCCAATGCCGGGCTTGTCCCTCTAAGGAGAAAGGAAAAAGTTGTAAACGGATTACCTCTTCTGGAACACCATTGAATTTGACCGTATTCGTGAGTTGCAGGAACCTTTTGATGTGGTCATGAGGATCATCAATGGTACGCCCCAAGAATGGTTGAGCAGAGACCATCTGAATAAAGCCGGATTTGAGCTCAAAGTTGTTGGCTGCAATCGCGGGTATGACAATTGGATCATTGTTGCCCTCCACATGTGCTTGTAACAGTTCAATCATAGGGCGATTGTCCGGTAAAGGTTCATTGTTGTTGTTATTATTGTTTTTGAGAGGTGGATTGTTATTGTTGTTGTTATTATTGTTGTTTTGAGGTGGATTGTTATTGTTGTTGTGTACACCGGCCATGTCTAAGTCTTCGAGAGGCTCGGACTCTTGATAAGACGTTGATCGTGTACGCATGCACCTGCAAAAGAACTAACAAAGCAAACAAGAAATATTTTTGGTTTTTATGGTTTTTGTATTTTTTTGAAAATTGTATATTTTTTTGGGATTTTTGAAAGCTTTTATGAAAAAGTAACGTTCACGGCGAACGGATCCCAAAATCCAAGTTCTCATAAAAAACTGTTAATCTTAACGAGAAGAGCCGGCAGCGGCGCCATTTGATATAAAAGATTTGGTATGGTTCAATATTAATGTCTCGGTATCTTCTCGAATTGATCACAGCTCAAAGTGGAAAGATTGTTCTTGGTGACAAATGGGGGGTTTGGGTTTTCTATTCTACTAAAAGGATTAAAAGCGTAAAATGATAAAAACTTAAACCGAAACAGTTAATAAAATAGAGCTTGAATTAAAAATTAAACAATTAAACAGTAAACAGTAAAATACCTCTTAACACTGATTCAGAATGCTCAAAAGAAAACTGATCCGGAATAAAAACTGCTCATTCGGAACTTTCAGAAAAATCAGATTCGGAACTTTTAAAAACATCTGGTTCGGAACTTTTGAAAACAGGTTTGGTTCGGAACTTTTGCAATATTTTGATTCGGAACTTTCTCAAATAACTGACCCGGAACTTTTGATCTTGGTTCGGAACTGATAATAAAAACTTGATTCGGAACTTAAACAAATAACTGGTTCGGAACTTTTTTAAATATCTGGCTCGGAACTTTTTTAAATATCTGGCTCGGAACTTTTGAATAAATTTGGTTCAGAACTTTTAAAACAAACCGGTTCGGAACTTTCAAATAAAATGGTTCGGGACTTCTAAAAACTGTTGATTCGGAACTTCTAAAAAACACTGATTCGGAACTTTTTTGCATGGAACTGATTCGGAACAATTTCAAACACACCGATTCGGAATCTGGGGAAACGAAGAACAGTAGGTAACAGAAAACAGGGGAACACGATTTTACCAACAATCAACCAAGTTTTTAACCAAAACTTAAACAAAACTAATCACGAATTATCTACTAACCATAAACATCAAATCCCATCAATAAAAACATAAAACCTACTTACTTTCGAAGATCAAAATCAACTAAATAAGAACTTTGAAACTTTGAATAAAAGAACAAGATGAACAAGATGAAATGGAAGGATTAAATTTATAGATTAATGTAAAGTAAACAAAAGGAAAGATTAAACACTTACAAATTCAAAGATTCAACAAGAAAAGAAAAATCACAAACACCTTAATGGTGTTGGCTTCCTACGAAAGAAAAGGAAATGACTGGGAATGAAAAACTTGTCAAAAAGTGTGAAGGGGTGGTCTTTATGTAGTCCTTGTCTTTGGTTGGTGAGTGGGCTTTCTCCCGTTCTTCTTGTCTTCTCGTCTTTTCAGAAAAGTTGACGTTTTCTATTCTGATTCAGGATTTGTCGTCGATTAAATTCAACTCGTCTTTTAATTTCTTTGTTTAATAGACTTGAGTTTCTTCGACATATGTAAATCTTCCATCTTTGGTCCTTTTCTTCGATAAATCTTCAAATAGGTCCAATGACTTCAAATATTTTGCATCTCTTGGATAATAGACTTCGTCTTGAGTCTTTTTCTTCGATAAATCCCGTGCAATCCCATGTTTTCTCCAATATCCATCCGGTTGGCTCTGAAAACAAAATAAACACAAAAACCACGCATAATTCCAAACAAATGATATTAAATATGCGCTTTGGTCTCGTTTTAGCCAGAATTAAGTGGTAAAAGGATGGGTGTTTTCACTCCTATCAAATACTAAGCCAAAACGTGTATTTTATGTCGTAAATGTCAGAATTATGCGTGGTTTGTGTTTTTGTTGTGATTTAGGACGAAAATGTGAAAAGGGAAGAAAACACGGGCATTCACGGGCTTTTATCGAAGAAAAAGACAAAAGACGAAGTCAAGAAATCTAGAGTTCAAAAAGAACGGAAGTCTAAGGCCAATTCTGAAGATTTATCGAAGAAAAAGTCAAAAGACGGAAGTTTACTGCAAGCCGAAGAACTCAAGTCTTATTTATGAAGAAATTTCAAGACGAGTTTAAAGAAATCCTGAGACAAAGTCGTTAAATTCAAAGAATTAAGAAGATTAAGGACTTAATGACAATTAAAGAAAGAACAAAGAGGGGAGGAAGCTTCCTCTAAGCACCTCCCTAATCCTCCTATAAATAGGCCTTAGTTCATTTCATTTCATTTTGTTGGCTAATAGTGACAGTTAGTTCTTCCACCATTTAATTACTTGCACTTTAAATTCATGTCATTTTAAATACTTGTCTCGCACTTTAATTCATTTTAATTCCAAGTAAGTGTTCTTAATTTTGTTGCTTTAATCTTTATCTACCTTTGATCAAGTTTACTTTTATCATTCTCCTTCTACTTTTCTTGTTCTTTTTGGTTCATTTAAATTTCGGATTAAGTAAGTTTTGCTTAATCCCTTTACTTATTTGATTGAAAGTTTTGTCTTTTCTTTTCCTTTTAAGCGTTCATATGAAATAAGCTATAAGTTTGACAATCTTATTTGCTTATTTGGTATTTAGCTTAATTGTTTTCAAGTTTTTCTCAAAAGTTTTACCTTTAAATTCCATTTCATTAAGTTTCGTCTTTTTAATTTTGAAAAGGTTTTAACTTTTTTTTGCTTATTATCTCGTCCTTTTTCATTTCATTTAAGTTTATTTGGTTACTGCTTATTAGTCATAGCTTATTGTCTTGTGCTTATTGCGAATTGTAACTCAATCGGAAAGAAGGGATTCTACACATTGCGACAACTCCACTTAGCCACATTCTGATTGTGACAGAATTGGGACAAGGGTTTTGGATTCCGACGGATTGCGATAGAGTAACATCTCCCTCATTCCGATCTGGGATTGCGATCGCACATTCCGACGGCTCTTGAGGTATTTTGAGTCGAAGTGCTGCCCAAATTTAATGAGCAACATTCCAATCTGAACTTATTCCGATAGCTTATTACGATGGCAGTGACATTCCGATAGGTTGCATTTTCCTTATTCCGGTAGACCTAGTTTTATACATTCCGATAGACACATTCCGATCTGGATTCCGATGGGCATGGTGACAGCTTTCCGATCTGACATTCCGATGGTCTTGGGTTTGGAATTATAATTTGCTTTGTCTGAATTTTATTTTTAAGTTTACAACTTTAATACTTTGCCAAATTTAATTTTTGTCACGCTTTAATTTCCAGTCATTTAATCAATTTACTTTTAAAAGTTTTAATATTGCACATTTAAGTTTTAATTAGTTTAGATTTAATTAACCATCATTTATTTAAAGTCTTGCAATTTAAATATACTACAACGACAAACCTTTGTTTCCCACCAAAAGACAACCGAGTCGCACTTAAACCAGTAATCAATTCGATTAGACCACTTCAACGAACTTTAATTCTTATACTAGGTAAACACCATGTATCAGTCTCGGTCGGCAGCAGGGACAAGGGACCCCGACTCGCGTCGGGGTGGCCTTTTGGTTCGGTTGGGGTCTCAACAGCAAGCAGACACCACCACCGGCACATAGCCGGTGGAGGCGTTGGGTCAAGCAGGGGGAACCGCGGCGCAGCAGCGGGAACCACCGGCACATAGCCGGTGGGAACTTTGCTGTGGTCCGTGGCTAGCCGAAAGAGGGAACCACCGGCTTAAGCCGGTGGCGAGTTTACATAGACAGTGGCAACCAGCGAGCCGGTTTGCCACTGTTAAAGGGGTGTTTGTTTGGTCCGATTTAAGGGTTTATTCGGTCCGATTCACGACATGTCTAAATTAAAGTCACGGGTTTGGTTCATGACTAAAATTATACAAGTATTTTATTTTTACAAGATATATTATTTAACAAGATATTAAATTAATTAATAACATGACTTATAATTAATTTAACTAATCATGAACTTAGTTTAATATTATTTATGAGATAATACATGTTTTAACCTAAGTATTTATTTATTTAATTTAGATTATAGTATTAGTTAATTATTAAGACATGAAATATAATTAATTAATAATCATGACTTAGGTTATAATTAATATAATATTAATACATGTTTAACCTAAGTATTTTATACACCTTAATTTAATTAAATCATGCTTATATTAATTAAATCATATAACCTATAGTTTATTTAATTAACATGATATTATTAATAAACTATATAAATAATCACATGACTTATGATATTTAACCAGTAAAACTTAAGCTTATATTATTAGCTTATTAATCCAGCTTAATTCTAAATATGGAAACTTTCTAATTCAGGAAACTTACTATTTTTGGAAACTTTCTATTTTTAAAAATTGATCTATTTTAAGAAGTTAATTTATTTTTGGAAACTTTCTATTTTTGGAAACTTTCTATTTTAGGAAACCTGCTATTTTTAGAAAGATACTTATTATCACACAACAAGTATAATAATACAAGTAATACAAGTAATGCTTAATCAGAATACGTAGAATACATGATATACACAACATAACATTAAAATCAGTAAAACAATAAGAACATATAAAACAATCTAAGACATGATATAATCAGTTAAGTACGCAGTAAACAGAATACTTATACATGTACCCTATTTTATGTAGCATTAGTGAGATCGGAGTAGGACTTTCCTTCTTTCGTCTTCTTCGTTCACTGGACATAAGGTACGGATTTCCCGTCCCCTTAGTATGGACATTCTTTCCTTATTAGGATTCCCCGGTTACAGCCAACTGTTTTCCCAGTATTGTTTTAAATGTTTGATACTTATGTTAGTTAAGAGCCTAAGCCATATACATGCATGACCAGTATCACCTAGTTATGGAGGTACCATAACCATAACACTAGAGGCACCAGTGTTATGACTTCCCCACGGCGAAGTGATTGCTCGTGGCGTCCCTTTTTTCAGCTTTGGCCATTATATTATATTATCATGTGGGGTGTATGGGTGTATCCTAGTTACATGTTTATTAGTATTATCAGAGTGAATGCGATGTGTGCCTTACATCCTTCACTAGGAGTTGATCCCTCCTACCCAGACTATTTAATTAGAGGCAACCCCTCTAATTGCATGACGAGGTCTCCCCTCCAAGTATTCATGCACGGTGGAACCTCATGGCCTATATGGGATATTTGGCTAATTAAGACAAATTTTCATTGAAATATAAGTCTTTTTAAACTATAAAACCAGTTTTATGAACATGATTTCAGATTGCTTAGAACTTATATTATTCCACTGCTATCAGTCTTTATGATTATGTTATTCCATGCTATAGTTGTATATCCGTGCACTAAGCGTTATGCTCAGCCGTTTTCCTTTCATGTTCCCAAACGACAGGTACTCAAGGGCGCTCGTAGACTCTAAGCGTATGTGCATATGGATTGGAAGCTATCTAGCCTTCTCTACTTTATGCATTTCATCATACATTTTGCTACTTGTTCTTGGACATTGTTTAGTCCTTTTCCTTTACAGTCTTTATGTTTGTGTGTGATGAGCTTATACTTGGGGTACCGACGTTTGTTTCCGGTGTTTCCTTTCATGGTCATTTAATGTTTTTAAGACATTTACCTTGTATGCTTTGATGACACACCATAATCACGCATGACATTACATTTACCAAAATGGGGTGTTACAGAAGCGTAGTTGATAAATGAAGAGATTGAAGCTTATCTTAAGAGAGATGATCTTGTGATTGATACATCACCTTCTAATTGGAAGGAAGACATTCTTGAAATAGAGAGATTGCTTTATGAAGATTCGATTCACACTCAACCTTTTCATGAACCTTCACATCTTATTCTTTCTTACACACCTTGTGAAACACCTCATAACCAAACTGCTTCATCTATTCCTTCTATCACTCTTTCACCACCTTTCTTACAAACCAATTCAAACCATATCTTTGAGCCTTCATTTGATGAACCAATTTTTTGTGAAGTTTCAAGATGATAGTGATTTATATCATTTGGATGTTGAATTGGAGAGATTATTTATTTCACCTTATAAGGATACTTTTGATGAGGAGTTCTCTAAGAACAAGAAAGACATTGTGGTTTCTCCTAAGAGTGTGATGCCACCTATTATTCCACAACCTTTCTCTCAAGAAGTGAAGTATAAGGGGGAATCTTCTAAAGCTACCACCACTTGATCTTTTCCCATGAAGGAAAAGATTTTTGATCCGGGCATAGAGATTGTTGAGCCAACTCAGTATCCACCTGATGCAATAAAAGGAAACCTTATGAGAAGTTGTATAAATTCACCTCTCTAACACCCCCACAAATGCTATGCGCAGCGGAACTACAACATTTGGGTGCTAGGCAGTTATCATCACACACAAGATATATCAAACGACTCAAAGAGACGTAAAAGTTTTAACATAAATTAAGCATTGTTAAAAACATACATGTCTACGGTTTTCCAAAACCCAAGATGATACAACACAGAGTTAGCGTTTTGGTCCCCACGAATCTCAACCCGAAAAGATACATTTTCGTTAACATGACAGAAAAATTAAAAGTGTTCAAGTTAAATATGGGTGGAAAACAAGTCGACGCCAAGCCACACACAACTCCCATCCATTGCATACTCCATGCTATACTTCATCGATTACCTAAAACACATGCTAAATTGGGTCAACAAATAATGTTGAGTGGAATTCATAGGTTTTATAATCTCATTTTGAACATATGTGTTATAAAAATCATTCACGATCATTCATAGAATTGTCGATCAAACAATCTATTTTCAAGGTTATGACAATTGTGTTTAAGCTCATGACACTAATCCGTTAACTCAATCACCCGCGTAATAATTACCGGCGTGATTAAGATGAAACCATTTCCCCTTCTAAAGGCATCAGTTGCAATTATACCTTATCTCTTATCACAAGTTATCTGTCCGCAGGGGGTACTCAACGTACTAGCCCTCGTCTCGGATAGGGTCGTTAACCCCATAGTACTATCAATTGTATAAGCGGCTATTTTCAATCCACACAAGGATTAAACAATAGTTAATAGTTCATGAATATAGGGTCTTTTGCAACTAGGTACTCAACACAATTTAAGGCAACATTCGGGTCCAATAATCATTCATGACATATGTTCATTTTAGAAAACTAGCATGCATCTCCCTCGCGGGTAAAAACAATTTAAAAACAGTAGTAAGCGAGGCTACAAATTCACACCTTATGTATAAAGAGTAGTCGACGATTTCGAATGACGATCACTGACGATGATGAGGATGCCCGGGGAATTCAACACCTAACAAACAATAACGCGTAATGAGTAAATCTCATTTATAAACTTCAAGTACTGTATAATATGTACATATTAGTCAATTGTGATAATTATAAACTCACGCCAAAACCAAACGGATAATTGTTACTAGTTTTATACTATTCATCTATGTTATTAACGTTATTACCCTTTTTACGTTTTTAGCCGATACTTACCAAAAGTATGGGCTGTTTTCCTAGACTTAAACCCTTTTATAAAATTTGGGAAAATTCTCAAAAATACCTTAAGACCTGTAGAAAACCAATTTTTAATCCCATTAAAAGTTCTCACTTTTATGACCCGTTACTCAACACATTACTAGACATACGTTTTTCGGAATGATTTTGCACATTGACCATGTTGGACTTGTTTGACCCATTTAAAATATACCATTGACCCGTTCAACACCTAAGCCTAATAATAGACTCACAAATGCAGGTTTGAGACCAAAAATTAACCTTTAATCAATTACCAAACTATATCTATGGTCCCCGGGATTTGACCCAAAACCAAACATAATTTCGGATTATGTAGGTTCTCATCTCCCGGTACACGTACTTTCAAAACATCATAACTTTTGACTCGTTAGGAGTCGTAAACTCTTTCTTATACAAAATCAAAGCTAAGACGACGCTCTATAACTATATCCTAGTCTCATGACCTGTTTACAAAATCAAACTTATGAAAACAAGCCTAAACAATCTGCCTAAATTTACCCTTCTCAAAATCAACCCAACACTCGTTTCCAAACCATTTTATCGACACCTAGCCTCAACTTAATCACTCCTAACCATTACTAATCATACTAATCAGTCCTTAACACCAAAAATACCAAATCCATCCTAAAACTCATTCACTAAATCAAACATGCAATGAGCTTTACCCACTTTAAAACATCTAAAACCATGAATCAAATATAAACCCACAAGCAAAACATCAATCACCAAGATCCACCAAACACCCCCATATTGCCGTGGGGTGTGGGTGATCAAAACACCCCAACCAAATTGATTTTGGTTGGTTTGTTGGGTGATTATCCATCTCCTACACTCCAATTAAACATGCATAAACTCTATTAACATCAAAACAAATTTTTGAAAAATCCATTTGATTCTTGAAATTTTTTTATGAATGCATGTTGGATTAAAGCACATCAAAACACTTGAAATGATTAATCTAAATGTGGTCTAACCTTGGTTTTAATCAAAACAAAGTAGAAAAATTTTTATGGTGGTGGTTGGCCGTCGGCCTAAAGAGAGAAAAGAGAGAGAGAGTGGAAAATTTTTAGTGTGTGTTTGTGTTGTGTGTGTGTTGTTTATCCCTTTATGAAATATTGGCATTCTTTTAGCCTTGAATGAAAACGACCTCAAATGTTTGCGGGAATGACTCACTAGTCGACTTGGAAAATTTTCCAGGAGTCGGGGGTCATCCCGAACACTCAAAAATACTTTTAGGACAATTTAAATGCACCCGGAAAGCAATAAAACGCACCCGACTCGACTTAACACAAACCGAAAGTAAAATCCTCGAAAAATTAATATCGATAAAACGACAATAAACATAGAAATTTGGGCATCCATCGGGATCGTAGTCGTCATCGTTCTTCTTAAATCGTCAATCGTCAAGATTACGACCTCAAACATTGGTTTCAACCAAAACGATAAAATATATAGTAAATACAATTTCTTAAAAATTTCAAAAATAGGCGTAATTTAGGGTAAGGTAAGTGACCTCGGTTTCTGGATATCACATCCACCCCTCCTTAAAGAGAGCGACGTCCCGGCGCTCGCCTCTTCTTATACTTACATTTCGTGCCGCTGGAACATATGAGGATATCTCTCCTTGAAAAAGTCCTCACGTTCCCAAGTGTATTCCGGTCCACGCCTAGAATTCCTTCGAACCTTCACAATGGGAATTCTACTATGCTTCAGCCTCTTGACCTCTCGGTCCATAATTTCCACTGGTTCCTCCACGAAATGCATTTTATCGTCCAGCTGAATCTCGTCCAAAGGAATCACCAATTCCTTATCCGCCAAACTCTTCTTCAAATTTGATACGTGAAACGTGTCGTGAATAGCACTAATCTCATTCGGCAATTCTAACTTATATGCTACCGGTCCAATTCGTTTAACAATCTTGAATGGTCCAATATACCTCAGACTCAACTTTCCTTTCTTCCCAAAACGAATCACACCCTTCCACAGCGAAACCTTAAGCATAACCATGTCTCCGACCTTAAATTCCAATGGTTTTCTTCTATTATCGGCATAACTCTTCTGTCGGCTTCTTGCAGCAAGTAAACGGTTCTTAATTTGCACAATCTTCTCTGTCCTCTCAAAAACCATTTCGGGTCCAGTCAACTGACTCTCTCCTACTTCGCTCCAACACACAGGAGATCTACACTTCCTTCCATACAACGCTTCGAAT
Source organism: Glebionis coronaria (assembly GCA_025667525.1). Classification (NCBI taxonomy): domain Eukaryota; kingdom Viridiplantae; phylum Streptophyta; class Magnoliopsida; order Asterales; family Asteraceae; genus Glebionis; species Glebionis coronaria. The sequence continues at coordinate 381,647,282 of CM046875.1, forward strand.
GGTGCAGCCTTGATGCTCGCATGATAACTATTATTATACGAAAACTCCATTAAAGGTAAGTGGCGTTCCCAACATCCTCCAAAATCAATCACGCATGCTCGGAGCATGTCCTCCATCGTCTGAATAGTTCGTTCGCTTTGGCCATCAGTCTCAGGGTGATAGGCCGTGCTCAAACTCAATTCAGTGCCCATCGCACGTTGAAGAGATTTCCAAAATTCCGAAGTAAACCTACTATCGCGATCAGAAATGATCGATAAAGGTACACCATGTCTGCAAACAATCTCCTTCACGTACACACTGGCAAGTTTCTCTATGCTGTCCGTCTTCTTCATAGGTAAAAAGTGAGCAGATTTCGTCAATCTATCCACTATTACCCAAATCATATCACATCCACTAGGAGTTCTAGGTAAACCCGTCAAAAAATCCATAGCGATCCTCTCCCATTTACATTCTGGGATCTCTGGTTGTACCAACAGCCCAGACGGTTTCTTATGTTCGGCTTTAACCTTCGCACAAGTCAAACATTTACTGACGTAACGAGCAATCTCCGCCTTCATATTCGGCCACCAGTAGACTTTCTTCAGATCATGATACATCTTATCCGCTCCAGGATGTATCGAGTACTTCGACTTATGAGACTCGTTCATAACTAAATCTCGTACTCCAGGCATTCCTTCCTCGGATGGACACAACGGTAACCAAATCCGATTCTCAAAATATCTCAGCCCGTCTGTCCTAACCACAAAAAGAGGTTTCAACAGTCTCCCAAGATTCTCAGCACCAACATTTTCTTCCATTAATCCCTTCTCTTGAGCCTTCAATATTGTTTCAGTTAAATCAACACCCTCAGTCATCACTAATGCTCTGACTCTCAAAGGTTTCTCTCTATCCTTCCTACTAAGTGCATCCGCTACAACGTTCGCCTTGCCAGGATGGTAGCGAATCTCGCAGTCATAGTCACTCAGTAGTTCCACCCATCGCCTTTGTCTCATATTCAACTCCTTTTGGTCTCAAATGTGCTGCAAACTCTTGTGGTCAGTGAATAAAACACACTTAGTCCCATACAAGTAGTGTCTCCACAATTTAAGCGCAAAAACTACAGCTCCCAATTCCAAATCATGCCTAGTGTAGTTTTCTTCATTCTTCCTCAATTGTCTCGACGCGTAAGCAATCACCTTCTCACGCTGCATCAACACAGCTCCATAACCCTTACGAGACACGTCACAATACACCATGAAGTCTTCGATTCCTTCTGGCAATGACAATATCGGAGCAGAACACAATTTGTCCTTAAGTGTTTTGAAAGCAAATTCTTCATCATCTCCACATTCATACACCCGATTCTTCTCAGTAAGATTTGTCAATGGCTTTGCAATCAACGAAAATCCTTCGATGAATCTCCGATAATACCCAGCTAAACCAAGAAATTGTCGAACTTCAGTCGGCGTTTTCGGTGCCGACCATTCCTTGATTGCCTCGACTTTGGCAGGATCCACGCGAACTCCTTTGCTATCAATTACGTGCCCAAGGAATTGCACAGATTCTAACCAAAACTCACACTTTGAGAATTTCGCATACAACTCCTCTTTCTTCAGCAGATCCAATATCTTCCTCAGGTGCTTCTCGTTCTCTTCCTCGCTCTTGGAGTAAATAAGAATATCATCGATGAATACAATGAAAAACTTATCTAAATACGGTTTGCATACTCGATTCATAAGGTCTATGAATACTGCAGGCGTATTTGTTAGCCCAAAAGGCATCACTTGGAATTCAAAGTGTCCATACCGCGTACGAAAGGCAGTTATAGGAATATCCTTCTCTCTAACACGCAGTTGATGATACCCTGATCTCAAGTCGATCTTTGAGTACACACAGGAACCTTGCAATTGATCAAACAAATCGTCAATCCTCGGCAATGGATACCGATTCTTAACCGTCAACTTGTTGAGCTCTCTATAGTCGATACACATCCGAAACGACCCATCTTTCTTTTTCACAAACAACACTGGCGCTCCCCATGGTGATGAGCTCGGTCGAATAAATCCCTTATCCATCAACTCTTTCAATTGATCCGATAACTCCTTCAACTCTGATGGTGCTAATCGATAGGGTGCACGAGCAACTGGTGCAGCTCCCGGCATCAAATCGATTCGAAATTCGACTTCACGGGTGGGCGGTAAACCCGGCAACTCATCAGGAAAAACTTCCGGATATTCTCGAATTACAGGTACCTCTTCTAACTTTGCCTCTAAGTCACCCTCACTAGAAACTTGGGCCAGAAACACATCACATCCGTCTTCTACATACCTCATCATTTTCAAGCAAGATATCACTTTCAAACGAGAGGTGCATTCATCTCCCTTCACAGTCAAAACCCTATTCCTCAACGGGATTTGAACTAATCTTTCTCCACAAACGATCACGGCACTATGCGCCATTAGCCAATCCATCCCAACGATCACATCGAACGATCCTAGCTCTATGGGCATTAAGTCGATATCAAAAGCGTAATTCCCTAACTTCAAGGTACACCCTCTTAGTATAGAATTTGTACTAACGATCTTCCCATCGGCTAATTCCACGTTATAATTAGTCGTTACCATTACCGGTTCTCTATTGATATGCCGACTAAATTTTACATCTACAAAGCTCTTGTCGGAACTAGAACCAAACAATATACTAGCATAACGAGCGTCAAGTAGAAACGTACCGGTAACCACATTAGGGCCTTGCGGTTTATCAGCAGTCCCTACTCGATACACAGCAGCAGCATTATTTCCTCCTTGCCTATTTCCAGCCTTCGGGCAGTTCCCCTACTTATTCCCCCTTTCTCCACACCCAAAGCAAACCATCACCTTCGTGGCATTTACCCCAGTAGCCACCCCTTTAGCTCGGCAATCTGCAATTCTATGACCCGCTTTTCCGCACTTGCCACACGCAGGTGCGCAATTCCCTATATGGTACAAATTACATCGACCACAATGGGGATTCACCTTAGCTCCTCTAGGGGTAGTGACAGCGCTCATTCCATTATTTCTTCTCTGGTTGAACTGCTGGTTGCGGTTCTGACCTTGGTTGTTACGGTTTCCTCCACGATTTTGACCTTGGGATTGATTACCCTGAGCTGCTTCCCACTTTCTCTTGTTCCCTTCGGCAATGTAGTACTTCTTATCTTGCAGCTTGACATCCATTAGCGCGTGAGCCATTTGGACTGCTTCATCGAATGACCCAGGCTTCGATGAAGTTGTCTCACCCTTGATATTGCTTGACAAACCCTTGATGTACTGCTTCTTTTTCTTGTGATCATCAGCAAAGGCATCGGGACACAAAAGGCTCAATTCATTAAACCTCCTTGTATACGCGGTAATGTCATTGTTCCTCAAAGACAAATGCCTTAACTCATCTTCTAGTTGACCCAGCTCTTCTTCGGGACAAAACTTTTTGGTCAAGAGTGCCTTGGTAGCAGTCCAAGTCCTCGCATTTTCTACCGCTAATCCAACAGTGGCAACTTGATTGTTCCACCAACTTAAGGCGTCATCGAGAAAAGTGGCAACTGCAAACTTGAATTTATTTGCCTCTGAACATCCGCTAATTTCAAAAGTGCTTTCGATCTTCTCCAACCATCTTCGGAGTTCTAGGGCTCCGCCAGTACCACGAAACTGCGTGGGACCGTATTTCATAAAACCAGCATAAGTACACTCCCTCGGGGCTTGCTGTCTTCCTGCATTTCCACCTTGATCTGGGTTTCGGTTTGCACGATCCGCTTCGAGTGCATTTGCAATTGCTTCTTGAATCATTGTGTTCACACGGTTAGCTGTTAGCTTTGGAGGCATGGTGAATTCTCAAGTACACCTCTCTGCAAAGACAGGGAAAATAGAAAACAAAGTAAGTATACAAATCAAGATTAAGATGGATTTCTATTTCAAGACATAATATAAGTACAACAACACATCACTACAAGGTTACTAATATTCATCAATCACATCACAAAAGAGCAAATTAAAGACATATCATAGATTATGAAAGGTAAACATGGATTGCATTGATAAATCAACCAAAATCTGTGACAAGTAATGCCACTACAACCATACACCATCAAACTTAAGTCATCAAGTTTTCATCACAATACCATCATACAGGAGTCTAAAATAGTTCGATTACAACGATCAAAGATAAAATAAAATACAAGCAACTAGTCACGTGGTGATCCACACGACCTCTTGGATGGTGGCTCTTCTTCATCCTCCTCGGGCTCTTCATCACTGTCTTCTTCGTCCTCGTCCATCTTCCTCTTTCCATTATCATTCGGCCCACACTCAGTTACCTTCTTCGTCCCAGAAGTAGATCCACACTCCACTGCTACCTGATTCCCTAAAGTGATACACACACCCATGGCGGGTGGTTGGACCATAAAATCATTAGCCTCCATCTCCGATTCATCTACAAATCTCCAATCTTGTGGCAGGGATGCTCTAACATGATGCTCCCAACTTCGCATCCTAGCCAACCTCTCCTGATCCTCCCTAACTTGCTCAAGGCTAGCACTCAGGTTTGCTATCATCGATCTCAAACTATTAATATCACTCTTATTTGCTACTCCATCAAATTCAACCCTTGCAGTTCTTGCCAACAACCTCTGATGTGCCCTCTCATTCTCGTCGAACCTTTTGATTACTCTAGTTTCCACCACGTACCGCTCGTACATCGACCTATCCATTCTTCTCAAAACAAGCGGAACGTCACGATAAGCTCTTGGTCTGGGGCAGATAACTCTTGCGATGTCCTGATGAAGAGAATTAGCGCTCGCTGCAGCGTCGGAACTTCTAGGGTTACCTGGCATACCAATCAGATGAGAAATACGAGTAGGCCTGGGGAAGGTAGTACTCCTTTGATCGGGGTCCTGAGCTTGCACATTGTTCGTCTCGGCTTGTCCTTCAACAGTTGTTCCAACATTTCCCCCTTCGCGTCCTACGACGTATTCGTCTCCATTTCCGTTAGGCGATACCTCGGCCATTCCTGCAATAACAGAGAAATTTGGAGGGTACGTAAGATTACTATTCAACACTTATAAATACATGCATGCAAATGCAATGCAAAGGTGGTACACATGCCCAAAATGCGATAATATGATGCTCATGCATATGTAATACAAGAATTACGGTATCGAGTACTCCACGTATAATTTCAACGTTTACATATAGTAGTTCAATATCTACGTAATAAATACCCACATATATTACTTCAACTCAAGGGTATACATCTATACTGTCAATACTAAAATAAACCTTACCGGAGCCATGCAGGATAGTTGTGTGCTTGGACAATTTCTTATGACACCAAAAGTTATAGTTTAGGATTTTTCAAAACGACCTAGTTCTCTATAACTCATGGCTCGAATTACCAATCTCTAACACCCCCACAAATGTTATGCGTAGCGAAACTACAACATTTGGGTCCTAGGAAATTATCATCACACACAAGATATATCAAACGACTCAAAGAGACGTAAAAGTTTTAACATAAATTAAGCATTGTTAAAAACATACATGTCTACGGTTTTCCAAAACCAAAGATGATACAACACAGAGTTAGCGTTTTGGTCCCCACGAATCTCAACCCCAAAAGATACATTTTCGTTAACATGACAGAAAAATTAAAAGTGTTCAAGTTAAATATGGGTGGAAAACAAGTAGACGCCAAGCCATACACAACTCCCATCCATTGCATGCTCCATGCTATACTTCATCGATTACCTGAAACACATGCTAAATTGGGTCAAAAAATAATGTTGAGTGGAATTCATAGGTTTTATAATCTCATTTTGAACAAATATGTTATAAAAATCATTCACGATCATTCATAGAATTGTCGATCAAACAATCTATTTTCAAGGTTATGACAATTGTGTTTAAGCTCATGACACTAATCCGTTAACTCAATCACCCGCGTAATAATTACCGGCGTGATTAAGATGAAACCATTGCCCCATCTAAAGGCATCATTAGCAATTATACCTTATCTCTTATCATAAGTTATCCGTCCGCAGGGGGTACTCAACGTACTAGCCCTCGTCTCGGATAAGGTCGTCAACCCCATAGTACTATCAATTGTATAAGCGGCTATTTTCAATCCACACAAAGATTAAACAATAGTTAATAGTTCATGAATATAGGGTCTTTTGCAACTAGGTACTCAACAGAATTTAAGTCAACATTCGGGTCCAATAATCATTCATGACATATGTTCATTTTAGAAAACTAGCATGCATCTCCCTCGCGGGTAAAAACAATTTAAAAACAGTAGTAAGCGAGGCTACAAATTCACACCTTATGTATATAGAGTAGTCGACAATTTTGAATGACGATCACTGACGATGATGAGGATGCCCGGGGAATTCAACACCTAACAAACAATAACGCGTAATGAGTAAATCTCATTTATAAACTTCAAGTAATGTATAATATGTACATATTAGTCAATTGCGATAATTACAAACTCATGCCAAAACCAAACGGATAATTGTTACTAGTTTTATACTATTCATCTATGTTATTAACGTTATTACCCTTTTTACGTTTTTCGCTGATACTTACCAAAAGTATGGGTTGTTTTCCTAGATTTAAACCCTTCTATAAAATTTGGGAAAATTCTCAAAAATACCTTAAGACCTGTAGAAAACCCATTCTTAATCCCATAAAAAGTTCTCACTTTTATGACCCGTTACTCAACACATTACTAGACATACGTTTTTCGGACTGATTTTGCACATTGACCATGTTGGACTTGTTTGACCAATTTAAAATATACCATTGACCCGTTCAACACCTAAGCCTAATAATAGACTCACAAATGCAGGTTTGAAACCAAAAATCAACCTTTAATCAATTACCAAACTATATCTATGGTCCCCGGGATTTGACCCAAAACCAAACATAATTTCGGATTATGTAGGTTCTCATCTCCCGGTACACGTACTTTCAAAACATCATAACTTTTGACTCGTTAGGAGTCGTAAGCTCTTTCTTATACCAAACCGAAGCTAAGACGATGCTCTACAACTATATCCTAGTCTCATGACCTGTTTACAAAATCAAACTTATGAAAACAAGCCTAAACAATCTGCCTAAATTTACCCTTCTCAAAATCAACCCAACACTCGTTTTCAAACCATTTTATCGACACCTAGCCTCAACTTAATCACTCCTAACCATTAATAATCATCCTAATCAGTCCTTAACACCAAAAATACCAAATCCATCCTGAAACCCATTCACAAAATCAAACATGCAATGAGCTTTACCCACTCAAAAAATCTAAAACCATGAATTAAACATAAACCCACAAGCAAAACATCAATCACCAAGATCCACCAAACACCCCCATATTGTCGTGGGGTGTGGGTGATCAAAACACCCCAACCAAATTGATTTTGGTTGGTTTATTGGGTGATTATCCATCTCCTACACTCCAATTAAACATGCATAAACTCTATTAACATCAAAACAAATTTTTGAAAAACCCATTTGATTCTTGAAAAAATTTTATGAATGCATGTTGGATTAAAGCACATCAAAACACTTGAAATGATTAATCTAAATGTGTCTAACCTTGGTTTTAATCAAAACAAAGTAGAAATTTTTTTTATGGTGGTGGTATGGTGGTGTTTGGCCGTCGGCCTAAAGAGAGAAAAGAGAGAGAGAGTGGAAAATTTTTAGTGTGTGTTTGTGTTGTGTGTGTGTTGTTTATCCCTTTTGTAAAATTGGGGGGTCCTTGTATGTAATATTGGCATTCTTTTGGCCTTGAATGAAAACGACCTCAAATGTTTGCGGGAATGACTAACTAGTCTACTTGGAAAATTTTCCGGGAGTCGGGGGTCATCCCGAACACTCCAAAATACTTTTAGGACAATTTAAATGCACCCGGAAAGCAATAAAACGCACCCGACTCGACTTAACACGAACCGAAAGTAAAATCCTCGAAAAATTATAATATCGATAAAACGACAATAAACATAGAAATTTGGGCATCCATCGGGATCGTAGTCGTCATCGTTCTTCTTAAATCGTCAATCGTCAAGATTACGACCTCAAACATTGGTTTCAACCAAAACAATAAAATATATAGTAAATAAAGTTTCTTAAAAATTTCAAAAATAGGCGTAATTTAGGGTAAGGTAAGTGACCTTGGTTTCTGGGTATCACAACCTCATCATCTTATGGTAAATAATCATGGACAAGGAAACCTCACCCACCTCACCATTGATTAAGATATCCACTTTTGGATTGTGCTACTCTTGGAAGGGCAATCATGTATTTGATCCGGGTGGACTTTTATGGGGTTTTGTATACTTGAAAACTTGTTTTACCTTATCATGGAGAGTTTTTCCTAAAATGGTTAATATTTTACTCTCCATGATAGGTTTTCTATAGGCACTTTAAGTGTGGGATGAGTCGAGTTAGAGACTCCTTAAATCAAGCTTGAATAACTAGGGTTAGATCATTTAGACTAGAGTGTGATAGGATAGGAATAAAGGGTAATATAGTCGAGATGAAGTGTAGGGGGTGCCTATCTTTTGTCTTATTCGTATTTTTAGGGTTGCTCTGTCTCATTTCATGCATTGGAGCTCATGGAGGAGGCCCTCGTATCGGGTTCACTTTGATACTTTTGTGATTCAAAATTGACTCTTAATAATGTCTAACATGAATTCACTTGAGTAGACCTTTCTTTAGCTTGAGTTAAGCAAAGTAATCAATGTCCTAAGTGTATGTAACTTTACTCCAATACTCTTAAACATTGAGGACAATGTTTATCTTAAATGTAGAGGGTCTTCTATCGAAGTGACCTTACCTAGAACATTGCCTTGCCTTCATGATAATTAGGAAAATTAATTTTTCAAACATTTTTCAAATTTTTGATCTACTTTGGCCACCAAAAATATGCATTCATAATTTTTGCATTAATCAATTTTCATTTGCACAACACATTTGCATTGTATATATATTTCTTCTTTTACATAAAAAATATATAAAAAGAAAAAAATATAATAAAGGATATGGTTTAACAAGTTTAGATATCTTTGACATATTAGCGCCGTCATGAATATTTTGACTCAACCCGAGTTTGCTTATCCAAGCTTACTCTAGTTAGTATCCTTACCCATGTAGACCTTTATTGGTTTATTAGGCTAAGCATCCACTAGTCTCATTATTTGAGATTTTAAATTGTGGAGAACAAGAAATGATAGAGTTTGAAGTAAGTGTAAAGGGCTAGATGAAGTAAGTGTAAAGGGCTAGATAAACCTCATATTAATTAATTGTGGCTTTTATATCCCCTTTCGCAACCTTTACTTTCTTGTCAACGCATGTATATATTGTTAATAAATAATCAAGAACGGTTTTAATTGGTTTGTAGTCTCTTATGTATTTTTTACTAATCATTCATGGTTGGTATAAGTACGTCTTATGATTCTAAGTTAGAACGTTTTATGTGTACTAGACTTATGGCATGCTTAATACTTAGCGGGTGTTTTTCCTTTTATTCTTTTCATTTTCTTTGTGAGGAATAAAGAAAAATAAGAGCGACTTATTAAAAAATGAGTGGCTAGAAAAAAAAGAAAAAAAAAAGAAAAAGAAAAAAATATCTATACAAGACTCCCAAGAGGGGCAGTGAAGTGTTAATTATAGTAGCTATTAAATTCCAATATTACTCTCACAAGGGTTGCCGGGATTTAATAGTTGCTCCAATCTAGTATTACCTTGACGGGTTGCGGGATTGAAGATTCAAGGTCTCAAAAAGGCGGCGGATATAAATTATTGCGTGAGTTTTATTTTTCTTTTCATAGCGAGTGTATAGCTACTTATTAATGCATGACCTAAGGATCTTACACATAAAGTGAATGACTTATTATTTTGGGTCGGATTTATATTAATTGTGGGCGGTTTTTCAAGTAATGGATAAGATGGTTACTTAGGATTAAAACCGTGCTCCCTTATTTTCAGATTTTACACTTCTTATATTTCACGCATTAAATACTGACAAATTTGCTCAAAATCAATTTGCTCAAATAATAACCGGTCTTAGAGGCATAATAAGTGGGGGTATAATAGTAACACAATTAATTTGTATGAATAAGTCGATGCACTTTCACTTATGTATAACAATGATCTCGTTTTTAAGCTTGGATGGGGAAAGTGAAACTTGAGGATGATAAGTATTCATGGTACCAAAGTCCTAATCAAAGTCAATGATTTCTTTATGCGTTATTTCCATCAATACCATTTCAAGAAAAGTAAAAAATATATAAATAGAATTGATTTCCTTAAATTACATTGTAAAATCAAAATCATGCATCATGTAGTGTAGTGTAGTGTAAAAGCATTTCATCTTGGCCAAGGTGGGTGATCAAGTGTAGGGAATTTGATATGAGTGAAATCTCAAATCAATTATATCATATTAAACCCTAAAACACAAAGAAAAATACCAGATTTTATGTGTAATAGCAGTATTATGGGGTATTCTTTGTTGTTTGTGCTTTTGTAGGTAAAAATATACAAATTTGATGCAAACACGGATTCTAAGGCATTTATATTGAAGAAAAGACAAAAGAAGGACTCAAGATGATAAGTCAATAAGTAAAAGGACCTTTCTTGACAAGCTAGCAAACTTAAGGGACTAAAAGTGTAAGTTTGATAAAGTCAAGAACAAAGTCAAAGGAACTTAAGATCAAAGTCAACAAGTTAAAGGGTCAAAGCTGGTCAAATAGCACGTCAAAGGGCCAAGAATGTCAAGTTTATGAAGCTGTTAACTTGAAATACAAATCTGCTAATCAAAGGGACCAAAGTTGCCTTTTTTGGAAAGAATATAAGACATGATCTGTGTGTTGAGGCTATGAACCAATCAGATGCAAGTATTTGGGGAAAGTGGATCGCCAACTCAGTGTATTAATAAGGAGAGAAGAAACAAGTCACCGTATCATAACAGTAACATGCACTAACTCATCTCCTCCAATCACAGGCTTCCATGTCAACTATCCATATTGTTTAAATGGATAGCAATCTGTGGCAACATTAATGGACCAATCCTAAGCTGACACGTGTATCATTCCGACTCCAGAACGCATTGAACGATTGAGGAACTTTCATGAAAATCTTTCAACACCAAAATTGATCATCATCATGAGGCGAACATAACCCAAGTGTTTGATAAGCAATTCATTCAGTGGATAAAAAACCCCCAATTCCATCAAGAACGAATCATGAGCAATTAGCAGATTGTGGACACTTGGCATTCTCCTATTGGTCACAACACGTCATCAACATCTCCTACATCTCATTTTCTCTCTATAAATACCCATGTACTCTTTCATTTTGTATGTAGTAGTTAGAGTGTGAAAAACACACACACTCTTTATTTTCTCTCAACTATGTTTCTACTTCATTAGTTAAACTTCTTAGAGTGATTAACAACCACTCTGAGATAGTTTGTTAGACTGTTATAACCTCTTGTAACAAACTTTCCATTAATGAAATCTCAGTTTCACTCAATTCACTCCAAATACCTACCTTCGCTACTATTCATTCATCTTTCTTGCTTAATTCTGTTATTCTTATGGAATTATAGAGTTTGTTATTGATTTGGAAGTTGTTACAAGTATTCAAGAAGTTTTCAGTTCATTCCTTTGCTCAGACATAGCCAAAATACCAAAGTGTAGCAGATTGATCAGATTCTTATGATGATGATGGTTGATTGGTTTGATGCTGAGTAGAGTAGATGAATTTGGTGGTGGTTAGAGTAGAAGTGAGCTCAACGCTCATTTCTGCATCAAAGTAGCCTACAAAACTAACTCCTAAGTTTTTTTTACAAATTCCCCTTAAAAACAAGTCTGCATGCTATTTTCTTGGTTTTAGTGTAACTTTACCTAATATTGACTGTTAACTGTTCTATTTGAGTTCATTGATATGTTTTGATAGCTCTTTGTCTTTGTCTGTTTGATTTAAGTAGATCACTTAGTTCAATTTAGCTTAAACCAGTAATTAGTGTTTGGTAGAAGATCTAATTCTTGATTCAGTTAGTGTTATTGAGTGTTAAGAGTTCGTTTTCACTCACAAACTGATAACAAGTGAATTTGCAAGTTTTAGAAGTCCAACTAATAGTCAAACAAGCAAAAGGTAATAAAAAACATTGGGTCAGAATCTTAGTTCAAAACATGCCTATTTCAATCTTCTCTAAAATCTTTATTACTTGGAATTAAGACTTGAATTTTGGTCTAGTTGAAGCTTAACATCCAACCTTTATAAACATATAAGCTAGACAATATAGTTCTAGGATTTGAATGAGAAATAAGCCTTGAAAAGTCCCTGTGATAATCACATGTTTTTGTGATAATTGATTTTCATTTCCAGCTTATTCCTTTCATAAACTTCCTAATTTTCTTCCACAAATCAGCTTAATATGTCTTGAAAATAAGTTTGGACTTTGGTCAAACTTGGTCAACAAAAGTCAACGCTGGTCAACATAAGCTCAAAATAGGTTATTGGATTTTCTGGCTTATTTCTTGGTTGCTTTTGAAAATTTCTTGGATAGGTGTTTCTTATTTGGGCTTTTGAATAGATTTGGAGAAGAACATGTCATGTGCTTATCCCAATAAGCCAAACTCTTAAAAGTAGCTTATTTCACAAGAGCTTATTAGATTTTTAGTGCTTTTCAGCTTATGTCCTTGAAACTAGCTAGGTAATATTATATTTGCAAACTTTTGTGACAAATTTCAGCTTACTTGGTGCCTTAAAACTCTAGTTACAGCTTATTGTTCCCTATAAGCCCGTTTTTGATCAAATACTTTTAGAAATTGCAATTAGGTCCCTGAATATTAGGAAAGTTGTTTAATCTATTAAAATTGATAGAAAGTTTTTAGGTTTTGCACATTAGTCCCTGGCCTTATTAGTTTGTTACATTTTCAGTTTGCAAGTTTGTTATTTTGTTACAAATTGGTTAGTAGTTGTTACATTTTACATTTTCAGTCCCTACACTTTGTGAATTTACATTTTCAGTCCTTACACTTTGTGAATTTACATTTTCAGTCCTTAAACTTTCATATACTTTACATTTCTAGCATTTTTACATATTGTGCATTACTTGGTTGTACATTTGGCTTTCTAATTGGTATGTGACATGATGTTTTTAACTTAGTATGGATACGTAGAGACACTGTTTTTACCCTTTTACGTGGTTTGTGATAATTAGACCTATATTTCCAAAACATAAACAATCAAATACCAAAAACAATTAGTTAACTTGATTTCTTTCGATTAATCAATTCCTGAAGATACCGAGAAATAAACGAACTTAAAAATTGAAATATTAAGATCTTTATTGATTCTTGTGTATGGATTCCTAGGAACTGTATAAGAGTTGGATAAGCTGTTTACATCCATATGAGCATCTTCTCATTCGTCTGAAGTACTATCAGCAAGATCATCACCACCCTCAGTAGGAATTGGTTGATACACAAGTTTCATACTACCAACATTAAGATTTGTAATAGAATTATTAGTTTTTGGCAAATCAGCATTAGTCCTATGAATGCTGTTTTCACTTTTATCAAGAGAACTGATAAATTGTTCAGTCCTTCCTTATGAAGTAGAATCATCTGCACTACTTGACTCTATATCATCCTTCTTTTCTTCAAGAGTTTGCATCTTTAGGAAACCTAAAATCTCAATCCAATAGTGGTAATATGATGATACTCTTCTAAACCTTCGATATTGTTAGTGTTTGTACCTATAACACGTGGTACATAATTCATAGTATTTGTTAGAGAATCAATATCAAACATTTATTCTGGCCCAGAACCTGCATTTATTGGTTTATCTTCCATAAATCTAATACACAAGCTTTCTTCAACCTGTTTTATTCTAAGATTGTAAACTCTATATGCTTTACTATTTAGAGAATACCAACTAAGAACCCTTCATCTGACTTCCCATCAAACTTCCCAAAATGGTCCAAAGTATTGAGAGTAGTCACATGGCAACCAAAAGGACTCAAATAATGCAGTGTAGGAGCACTAACTTTAAAGAGATCACAATGAGTCTTATTGTGAGTTTTAACAACGAATATCTTATGCTGCATATAGTAAGCAGTACTAATGGCTTATGCCAAAAAAATGAGTAGGCAACTTGGATTCAACCAACATAGTTCTAGCAACCTCTGTTAGTGTTCTATTTCTCCTCTCAACAACTCCATTTTGTTGAGGATTTCTAGCAATACTAAACTCCCTTCTAATTCATTTAGTTTCACAAAACTCATTCATCTCTTTGTTCTTGAACTCGGTTCCATTATCATATCTAATGGTTTTAACAATGTTTTCAGTAGGATTTTCTATCTCAATAATGAAGATTCTAAGAATCTATGGTGTCTCATCTTTAGATTTAAGAAAGAACCCAAGTAAATCTAAAGAAATCATTTGTAACCACTAAACATTACTTCTTATTATTCAGATTGTACACAAAGTTAAGTCTAAATAAATCCATATAAATAATGTCAAGAGGCTTAGAAGTAAAGTTTACAATTTTGGACTTACAAGAGGCTCTGTGTTGGTTTTCTTTCAGACAACCACCACATGTTTGGTCATTGGAAAAACGTTTCGGTGGCGATCCTCTAACCACATTTTCTTGAACAAGTTTATTAATATTCTTTAAGTTTGCATGACCAAGCCTCTTATGCCAAAGGATTGCCTCATCAGATGTAGCATGTGCAAGCAGAGCAGTTAACCCTTCATTAGGAATCATGTCCTTCATATCAACACATTACATGTTTTTCTTTCTAAGGACTCTAAAGAGTATTTGGTTATAATCAGGCATCTTAAATTCTGGTGAAAGAACCACACACTTTGTGTCAGTGAAAAATACATAAGTCCTTTTGGCACATATATGAGATATGTTGAAAAGGTTATAGTGTATCTCTTTCACATAGCATACATCTTTAAAGTCAATGTTAGCCGCTTTAAATGTACCTTTACCATAAATCCTACCACCAGTAGATCCTCCAAATGTGACATTTCATCCATCAAAATATTTGAAGTCAGAGAAAAACTACAAGTTTGCAATCATGTGCCTTGAGAATCCACTATTAAAGTATCCCCTGTCTTTAAGTTCCTATAGTGAAGTACCCTTCACAATTTAAGAGACAAATTAGTTTCTTTTGGGGACTCAATCCAGAACATACTTGGATCTGCCTCATACATCAATGTAATTTAGTCTTTGAAAAACAGTTGATGCACCATTAGGTTTGCCATACTGCCAAACCCAACATGCTGAGGGCTTAATAGCATTGATCTTATTTCTTTCTTCCCTGACATTTTTTAATACTTTTAAATTTGATTTGAAGTTATTTGACCAATTTGAATTTTGGAAACTAGTATTAAATTTTGTGTCACAAGAATTAAACTTTGTATTACCATAATTAAAGTTTCTATTACAAGGATTAAATTTTCGTCCACTAGCATTAAACTTTTGGTTTAGGTTTTAAAGGTTTAAATTTGTTTTCCTTTGAAATGGTCCTCTAATTTTTGGTTGTGCTTCAAATGATTTTTCACTTCCAAAGTGTGATCTTGGGTGAGCAATAGTAGCTGGCCTACCGGAATAAAATGGTTTTGGTCTACTAGAATTAATATGACTAGCATGATTATGATTGGTCTTGTTGTTGGCTCTTTTATACCCTACCCCATCTTTTTGATTGAGTCTACATCTAGCCTTTAAAATATCAAAACGACCACATATATAACAGACTTTGTTATACATAACAAATCCTTCTCCTAGTTGTTGGGATTTTTTATTATTTCAATTTCTTTGATTCTCTCTAAGTTGTTTAGCTCTGTACATCTCAGAATACTTAACAGATTTTCTGATAGGTTTGTATCTTATAAGTACAGTCATCAGACTGAGAAACATTAATACTAGCATTTGTAGACTATGAATTTTGAGGGGTGTCAACGCGAGATATACTGGGAATAATAACTTCGCTATCCTTTTTGCTTTCTTCTACTTTTAATAGGCTCAAACTCAGGTTCCTTGTAATGTCAAAATCATAAAATAACAGTGAATGAAAAATCTTTTAAAAGAGGAAAGTAAACAAGAGGGGGTTCAACAGTATGACAATCACCATTATATCCTAGACCCCATATGCACTTGTCAGGAACCTGGCTATCAATCATCTTTTCTAGACATTTAGTAGCATTATCAAAACTTTTGAATTTTACTACATTCTTATTCTTAATAATTTCACTAGTTTCTAATTTAGCCTTAAGATTAGTGATTTTAAGAGTTTGAGCAACTATTTCTGTTTTAAGAAGAATGATAGAATGTTTAAAAACTATTTCATGTTTATTATAATATTCTATTTGTTCTTCTAACATTACAACACCTCTTTTATAGTTAGTCACATCACACTCATAGGAACGATAATTTTTGGTAATGTTTGTAGAATACTTTTATAGTTCTTTATATATCTTGACAAGCCATAATACAATGTTTATCAATAATTACCTCAAAATCTGATAATACCATGAGAGCGATGTTTTCAGTATGCACCTCATTCTCCATGAATCCCCAATTAGTACTAGTGCCAACAATAGCCATCAATGCCTTTGAAGAGGGTTCTTCAACAGTTAGCTTTCTTTCCTTTGGCTTACTACTTGGGCTTCTACACTTCATTGCAAAATGTCCTTTCTTGTGGCAGTTGTAACACTTAACCTTTGATTTATCAAAGCTAACCTTGTCATCAGCATTGAGAGTAATTTGCTTCCATGTTCTTTTAAGAAACCTTCTTGCTCTCATACTTAGAAAATCCCGTTGATTTTTATTTCTAGCTCTTCCAAGTCATCATCATTAATTTGTTGAAGATCATCAACAAATATTTTTGCAACATTCTTGTAATTGGACAATAATGCAAAAATAGTGCCATCACTTAACCTAACAGTACTGATAGAGGTACTACCAGAATTAACATATACACTAGCACCACTAAGAACTTAACCAGAATTAACTTCATTACTCTGATTATATAAATGCTAAATTAGTAACATTGAAAGTTGATCCTACATGTAGTTTGGGTTTCTGTTTAACCACTTTAACATGATTGTATAGTTCATCAATATTGACCTTATCAGTATCATCCTTGTTCTCCTAGGTAGATACTTTTGTAGCCATCTATGTAAGCATACTTCTTAGAAACTTTGTATTAATATCTTCTTATTCAGCTTTTCCACCCAGAGTTATGAGCCTCATGAATTCTATTATAAATAGAGTCAAGTAATTCTAAGTCATTTACATTTAAGTTTTCAAACATAGATTTCAACGATGCTTTATTAGCCTTTTTGTTGAATTATTACCAAACAAATCTAAGAACAAATGCATCAAACATGGACTTGGCTACTTCATACTGTTGAAAATCAAGAATATGTTCATTGGGAATAGTTAGTGTAACAACCACGGTTTTGAGGTTCGTCACTTTGTTTTATTGTGAGCGTATTTTGTGAAATTATGTATCTTTATATGCTTATGTGTTTATTTTGTGTGATTAGAGTGTGGTTTGGACATCGTTTACGGGTACGGGGTACGTTGTAAGTGAAACGATGTGTGGTTATTTCACGTTCATGAGCTCACATAGTAGTGACTATGAAATCAAATGGTGTTATTTCAAGATTTTATATATGTATTATAGTAAATTGTATACTTACAATGCGAGGGTTTAGTGTTTAGAGGTCTCGAACTAAGGACTTAGTGTCGGGAATAATTTACGAGTTAGTTTTAAGTTATTTTATACTTAGTTGTTAAGCCATTAACTTTTTTTAAGAGTTTTTATAAAATTATGTATTTTTCGTATTTTAAGGTAATCGCGTAAAATTGACTAGTTTTACGGTTTTAACGTTTTGGAGACTTTAGGGGCTGAAATAAATTAAAGAAACTTAAGGTAATATTAATAATATCTTAAATAATAATAAAATAAAAAATAAAAAAAAGGGTGTGACAGAATTGTACAGAACCAATGGTTATAGAGTATTAGGTTGCCTAGCCTAGTTTATAGCTTAAGGATCCCTGCATATAGGCGTCATAGGGATAAGTGTGTATGGTTTTGATTGATATTTTTCTAAATATTGTTGATTCTTATTTATGATGTTCTATTTTGAGTTTTAGACTAGTATGGATTGAACCATAGTCGTCCATACTTAGTCACATGTTTTTATTGAATTTTAGACTAGTATGGATTGAACCATAGTCGTCCATACTTAGTCGCATGTTGATTTCTTTTTCGAGTTTTGACTAGTATGGGTTGAACCATAGTCGTCTACACTAATCATTGTGGGATTTTTTTATTTATGCATTATAGTATGTGATGTGGTTAAATGTTAGTTTCTGTCTTTTGTATATGAATTACTTTTGTAATAATTGCTAAGTTATTTTTGAGTATCTAATGTATAATACTTTTCTTCTGGTGTTTAAGTCATTCCCCCTAAGAAAAACGTGGTGGTCTAAGTTACTGGGATTAGGTGGATAAGGAGGATTTGTCGTACAAACTATAGGAAGTAAATCCCATATGAGTAATACGCACATGAGGCTATAGAGCACATATTTGAGGAGCAAGTGAACATCATATGGGTATATAAAACAATGTTAACAATAACATCTAAGGAGGGTAATAGGGAACAATTATGGAGGAGTGTAAGGACGAAACCGGTTTATTTGGTAAATAATGATATTAGGGGAGGAGAATTAGATACAGAGTCCACCGCGTCCAACGGTTATTTATTTTAGTAGTTTAAGCTGTTTCCACTCTTACGGGAGACATGACTTTGATTGATTATGTTTTCATATTTTGTTATATCTTCGGATTGTGTCTATACTGGTTTAGATAGACTATGGATTTATGTATTTCAAGTATTTGACTATGTGAGTTTTGGAACTTATTTTATGTGCTTATGTGAGTTGATGTATGTGTTGTCTGTTGTATTGATTCTTATAAGTGTCATCATAGGAGGGAGTTGTTGGGAATAAAATGAGCTAAGTCACTGAGACGCTGACAAGAGTAATTTGGATGCTGACAAGAGTAAACGAGGCACTGACATATGAGCACTGACAAGGGTTATTCAAGCGCTGACAAGAAGAAGTCCAACCATTGATAGGAATACTTAGTCAACACGTTTTATATTTGAAGCAAAGATATGATCAATATTGTATTTTCTATGATTATCTTTACCTAGAATAGTTGATAGGTAAACCTTTGTACACGACTCCTTGTGTTATAAAAGGAAGCCATAGGGTTCATAGTTTAATATTAGTTTTAATAAAGTTTTCACAAGGTTTACAACTTTCATTGTACGCAAGTTTCATTATTAATCAAGAGTGAACGTTTGGTTTACTTTGTTTGTCTGTTCTTTGTTCTAAGTGTTAATTCTGCATAACACTTAGATTGTTTAATACAACAAAGTTTCTCTAAGTGTTAATCTTGATTCATTATCGTTTAACACAAAGCTAATCGATCTAAGTTTGGGATCAACAAGTGGTATCAAAGCTTGTTGAGGAACTTTGATCTAAAAGAATAGTAAACCCTAAAATCACTAGAAACCCTAAAACCAAAGAAGATGTCTACCATAGAATCTTCATCCTCATCAAATCACAACCTCAAAATCCCTATGCTCGACCCTGACAAGTTTGAACAATGGAAGTTCAGTTTTAAACAATACCTTCAAGTTCA
The DNA here is from genome assembly GCA_025667525.1 of Glebionis coronaria. NCBI lineage: Eukaryota > Viridiplantae > Streptophyta > Magnoliopsida > Asterales > Asteraceae > Glebionis > Glebionis coronaria. The sequence continues at coordinate 381,667,031 of CM046875.1, forward strand.
TGACCATACTCTCTAGGAAGTTATTGAGTATGACAATCAATTTGATAAACCAGCTAGGATTGCTGCTGCTATTACAGGAAGAACCACAGTTGGTTCGACTGCTGCAGAACATGCTGAAAGACCTGAAGATGGAAGAGCTATCTCAACTGCTGATATAGCCTTGAGAAGGAATGACATGTAGACTTTGAACATTCTTAAACTTTCCTTGGGTCCAAAGAATCAACACAAGTACAGAATTTTTGATTCTGCTAAAAATATTTGGGCAACTCTTCAAGTCACCTATGGTGGTAATGAAGATACTACCAAAGAAAGGAAGAAGCAACTATTGAGTGAATATGCTGTGTTTAAGGCTCATCCCAATGAAAAGCTAAGTGAGGTGAGAAGTAGGCTTCCAGACATCACTAGCAAGTTGTCTTTTATGGGAACAGAACATGATGATGCTGATATCATTGCTACATTCCTTAGAGGTCTTGGTGATGCATGGAAAATTGAAGCTAGATCAACCATTGCCACCAATGCCCATAAGAGTGCTTCCTTTGATGATATCTACAATAAGTTAAAGATCTTAGAGAGTGAGACCTTACTTGAACATGGAAGCAAGTCAACATATGGAAACATGCCGTTCATCTCACATAGTGAATCTCAAACCATTGAAAGAGACTCATATGTACATCCTGTTACTGGATCAACTTTTGTCAGCGGTGGATCAACCTTTGTCAGTGGCTCGAATTTTAACGTTGGCACATACAATGTTGGCTCATCAAGTCTTAAACCTGCTGGTATTGATTTGGATACAGTATGTGCATACATTGCTGCATTACCTAATGGTTCCTTAGTTACGTATGAGGATCTTGAACAAATCAGTGATGAGAATCTGGAAGAGATTGATATCAAGTGGATTATGGTACTTGCAAGCATAAGGGCTAATAGATGGAACAGGAGATTTGGAAGAAAGATGACTTTTAATGCTAAAGACACAGCTGGATTTGATAAATCCAAGGTTGAGTGTTATAACTGTCATAGGATGGGACACTTCATGAGGGAGTGCAGATCTTCAAGAAGATCTAATGCTGGAAAGAATTCAACCCAGATCATCAAGGTTGAAGATGCTAAGCCAAAGGCTATGGTCTCCATGCAAGATATTGATGGTGTTGGATGGGACTAGAGCTTTATGGCAAAGGATGTGGTAGAGAATCAGGCTTTGATTGCTGAAAAGAAAGAAGAAGAGCCTGTTCACTTTGCTCTCATGGCCAACTCCTCATCTTCATCAGATAATGAGGTATATGATGATGCTTTATGTAGTAAAGGGTGTAGATTAAACACTGAAAAACTTAACAAAGAGAATTTAAAGTTAAAATCATATGGTATAGACATAAGCACTAGACTTGCAAACTATCGAATGGCACTTGCACAATCTGAAGGGACGATAGAGGAATACAAGAAAATGGAATTTGACCTAAAAGATCAAATTAATGTTTTGACTAGGCATCTTAAAGTTAGTAATGAACTTAGGGATACTCTAATGAAATCTAGAGCAGATGTGCAACTTAAGTTAGATGATGCCATCAAGGATAAAGAAAATGTAGGGCTAAAAATTGAAAAGTTTGATAAAGCTAGTCAAACCCTAGAAAAGTGTGTCAGTTAACAAAGAGACCCTAGGGATAAGTCTGGGATTGGGATGAATGAATATGTTGTTGTTCCACCACCTACTGGGAACTTCTATGGTGTTCAGAGAAAATATCTCTCTTGGACTGGTATCCTAGAACTCCAAGAAGAGGAATTTATTCCTCCACCTAGAGTGCTTTCCCCAGTTGAGAAATATCAACAAAATGTGACTGATCTTGAACAATGGAAAGCAGCCAACCCTTTTCTTTTTGTTAAGGGTGGAATGCTTAGTGAGAGTCCATTTGTGCCTACACCCATTACTGTGACTAACCCTACTACTAGAAAAACCATTGACCTTGGCCCACCAATTAAGAGAAAACCTAGTGTTAAATATGCTGAAATGTATAGAAAACCTAAGTCACCTCAAAGCTAAGCTAGTGTTAATGGGACAGGGTTCTTTCAATCTAGACCTAAGGTTATGTCTAGAAAAGCTTGTTACACATGTGGAAGTTTTTATCATTTGACCCATTAGTGTGTAAGTGGCTCTAAATCCACCACTGACAATAGGTCAACCATGGTCAAACCCAGACCTTTTGTCAAAACAAGCCCACGAGTCATTAGACCAGCTCCCTTCTTTTCTAAAGGGACCAATACTAATGGACAAAGGCCCTTTCAAAAGACCAACACTTGGTCTAACAGGCAATGGGTTCCTGTAGCAAAACCTAATTTGGGCGCTGACAAGAACAAATTCAACGCTGACAGTAACAAACTCAACGCTGACAGGAACAATTTCAACGCTGACATCTCCAAGTTTGGTATGAAAATGCCACAACAAGCTGCTGTTAGACTTTGTGTTAGACCAAGTAACAATAGGTATTTACAACCTAAGGGAAAGGGGTCTAAAGCTTCATCTATTTTGACATGGAGACCTAAACAAGACCAAAGGTTATTACTAAGCCAATTGGAGACCTAAACAAGACCAAGACCAAAACCCTAATTCAGATGGAATTTCTATGACCTGCAACAGATTTAATTATCTTTCAGAGGTCATTACTAAACTAATTAGGGTAAATTGGGTGTTTAGGCCACAAAGGGATGAACAAGGGGTTGTTACAAGGAATAAGTATGTTCTTGTTGAACAACCACATGAATCCAAGTATGCACAGGCTTGGGTTCCCAAAGAAAAATAATCTGTTTTCTTTTTGTGCAGGGCATTCAAAAGCAGGTCAATGAACATGGATATTGGGACAGTGGATGCTCTAGGCACATGACGGGGAAGGAAGATTATTTGAAAGAATTTATCCCCATTAAAGATGGTGACAAAGTGTACTTTGGTGGAGGATATGGTAACATTTCTGGCAAAGGCACTCTTATCACCAACAATTTGCGTTTTGAAAACGTATTTATGGTAAAGGAACTTGATTATAACTTATTTAGTGTGTCACAAGTTTGTGACAACAAAAATAAAGTTCTTTTTACCGATTCTGAATGCTTGGTGTTGAGTAAGGATTTTAAGATTCCTGATGAGAAGTTTATTGAATATAGAACACCTAGGCATACGGACATTTATAATGTGAATCTAAAAGGGATTAAGATGAACAAAAACCTGTCATGTCTTTATGCTAAAGCATCGGTGGATGAAAGTAATTTATGGCACAGAAGGTTAGGGCACATAAATTTTAAGAACATTAATAGACTTGTGAGACATGATCTTGTTGATGGTTTACCTTCAAAAGCTTTCCACAATGATCACACTTGTGTTGCATGTCTTAAAGGTAAACAGGATAAGGTCTCCTTTAAGTCTAAAAATGTGCATTCTAGTTCTAAACCACTTCACTTGCTACATATGGACTTATTTGGCCCAACTAATATAGAAAGCCTAAATGGTAAATCTTACTGTTTTGTTATAACTGATGATTATTCTAGGTTTACTTGGACTTTATTTTTGGCCTTAAAAATTGATACTTCCAAGGTTTTGATTAACTTTATTACCCAAATTGATAAGAAAACAGGTAATGAGGTTAAAATTCTTAGAAGTGACAATGGTGGCGAGTTTAGAAATACCTCATTATATACCTTTTGTGCTGATAAATGGATTTCTAGGGATTTTAGCATAGCTAGAACTCCACAGCAGAATGGTGTAGCTTAAAGAAAGAATAGAACACTAATAGAAGCAGCTAGAACCAGGTTAGCAGATGCTAAGTTTCCCATTACTTTTTGGGCTGAGGCTGTGAACACGGCTTGCTATGTTTAAAATAGAGCCTTGGTCAACAAGATCCACAATAAGACACCATATGAGCTATTTTGGAATAGGAAGCCTAATATAGACTTTGTTAAACCCTTTGGATGTCATGTAGTGATACTAGATACTAGTGATGCTTTAGGAAAAATTAAAGCAAAAGGTGATGAAGGATATTTTGTGGGTTATTGATAGGTGTGAAAACACCCATCCGTTTACCACTTATTTCTGGCTAAAACAAGACCAAAACACGTATTTAATATCATTTGTTTGGAATTATGCGTGGTTTTTATGTTTATTGTGTTTTCAGAGTCAACCGGATGAATATTGAAGAAAACATGGGATTGCACGGGTTTTATCGAAGAAAAAGACTCAAGACGAAGTCTATTGTCCAAGAGATGCAAAAGATTTGAAGTCATTGTGCCTATTTGAAGATTTATCGAAGAAAGGGCCAAAGATGGAAGATTCATATATGTCGAAGAACTCGAGTCTATTAAACAAAAGATTATAAGACGAGTTGGAATTATTCACCGACACTTCTCAAAATCCAAAGTCGGGAACAAAGAAACGTAAAGACTAAAGAAGAAAGAAGAAAAGAAGCCCAAAACCAAACCCATTCACAAAGCCCACAAGAGACACCTATATAAAGGATTCCACTTCACAATTTTGGTGGATTTAGTTAGTTTTTTTCATTTTTCTAGTTTTAGAGAGAGAAAGTTCCCAACTTTCTCTCACTAAATTTTTCTTTGTTTTCATCTTTTAAATTTAAGCTTTCTTTAATTTTTGTATTTTGGGATTCATTAATCTAATTCAAGTTAAGCTTTTAAGTTCTTTAATCTTCTTCTACTTTTCTTAGTTTACCTAAATCCTTTATCCGATTGTTTCATTTCATACGGTTTGGATTATTGGATGAGTTCGTGATCAAAGTTTAATCTTTCTTGTTTCTTCTAAAGCTCATACATGTATAAGCTATAGGCTCTTGATGCTTATTGGCTTATTTCTTGTTTTAGCCTATTTGTTTTTGGATTTCATCAAGATTTTAGTCATTCAAAAGTTTCGTTTATCAAGTTTATGATTTTATGTTTTTGAAAGTTGTCGAATTTAAGCTTTTTAAGTTGTTCTAGTTTTGGATTAGTTAGCTTATGGATTTTTCTTATTTAAATTTTAAGTTGCCACCAATTTCGAAACAACATTGCTCCCATCGCAATCCAAGGGTTTTTACACATTCCGACGGGTTCTCTGGTTTAGATCACAATAACCCTTAAGGGTTTTACTTTGCGATCGGTTGGCAATTCCCCCTTATTCCGATCTGGATTGCGATCGCTTATTGCGATCGCACATTCCGACGGGACTAAGGTCCTTTTTAAGTCGAAACTCTGCCCATTTTTAGTTTACATCATTCCTATCTGACATTGCGACAAAGGGTCTTTAGATATTCCGATATAACTTTCCGATCTAGACATCATTCCGACAGCTTTGATTTTAATTATTCCGATGGTAACTTACATGAACATTCTGATGGACCTTCACTTGAATTATTCCGATGGACCATTTCAATTGTATTCCGATGGTCATGATTTTGGCATTCCGACAGCTTTGCATTTTTTATATTCCGATGCACTAAGTTTTAAAGTTTTATGAAGTTTTAAGTGTTAGTTTAATTAAGTTTTCAAAGTATTTTTCTAATCTTTTCTTTACGTTTTCAAGCTTTTATTTTTAACTCGTCAATTTAGTTTAATCTTCCAAAGCTTATAATTTACTCAACGCCACTTAAATTTATTTGCTATTAGTTTAAAATAGATAAACAAACCAACACCTTTTTATTAACCAAGAACAAATCATTCCACTTAGAACAGTTATCAATTCGAGGAGATACCGAGAAACGAACTTTCAACTAGTAAAAACTCTTGTATCAAATGGCGCCGCTGCTGGCTCTTTTCGTTAAGATCAATAGTTTTTTGTGAGAACTTGGATTTTGGGATCCGTTCACCGGGAACGTTACTTTTTCATAAAATTTTCAAAAACCCTAAAAAAATATAAAATTTTCAAAAATCCTAAAATTAAAAAAAACATAAAAACCAAAAATATTTCTTGTTTGCTTTGTTAGTTCTTTTGCAGGTGCATGCGTACGCGATCAACGTCTTATCAAGAGCCCGAGCCTCTCGAAGACTTAGACATGGCCGGTGTACAAACCAACAACAATAACCCACCTCCCAACAACAATAATAACAACAACAATAACAATCCACCGCTCAACAACAATAATAACAACAACAATGAGCCTCTACCGGATAATCGCCCGATGATTGAACTTCTGCAAGCACATGTAGATGGCAACAATGATCCAATTGTCATACCCGCGATTGCAGCCAACAATTTTGAGCTCAAATCCGGCTTTATCCAGATGGTCTCTGCTCAACCATTCTTGGGGCGTACCATTGATGATCCTCATGACCACATCAAGAGATTCTTGCAACTCACGAATACGGTCAAATTCAATGGTGTTCCACAAGAGGTAATCTGTTTACAAATTTTTCCCTTTTCTTTAGAGGGACAAGCCCGACATTGGCTTGCAAAGGAACCGCCACAAAGTATTCTTACGTGGACGGATTTGGAGACCAAATTTATCAAGTACTTTTTCCCACCCTCTCGTACTACCGCTTTGCGGAATGAAATTATCAATTTTGAACAAAAGTACGATGAATCTTTTAGTGAATCTTGGGATCGTTTCAAAGATCTTTTAAGAAAATGCCCACAACATGGTTTTACCAAAGTGCACCAAATTAACACTTTTTATAATGGTTTAAGCATGAATGACCAAGATTCACTAAACAGTGCCTCGGGGGGTAATATTTTGGTTAAGACTTCCAATGCCGCTTGGGATATCATTGAGAATAAGTCTCGTGTGCAAACCAAGAGTGTGCGGACCAATGCCGCTAGTGCTAGTATTAGTGACAGCGACAAGCGAATTGACAAAATCACTGCGCTTCTTGAATCGCTTGCTACCCAAACCGCTAGCAACACCAACAGCATCAATGCTAAAAACGCTCATGTCAATGCTGTAAGCCAATCATGTGAAATATGCGGGGGTCCTCACTCTTACACCACTTGTACCGCCACCCAAGACTACCCTTCTGAGAATGTGAATGCAGCATACGGTACCTATCCTCCAGCCGCTTATCAAGCTCGTCCTCAAGGTGACCGCAACTTGCTTAGATACCGCTCGAACAATTATCTTTCCCCACCTGGTTTTCCTCCTAACAACCCAAACCAACAACAAAACCTCATTCGCCCTCCTCAACAACAACAACAACCTCGTACACCATACATACCACCTCACAAACAACCATATCCACCTCAAAGAAACAACCAAGTTTACCAGCAACCTGCTTATCAACCACCCGCATACAATGCTCCTCCCAACCAACCCACCGCATTACACCAAGACATTGGAACCTACATGAGGACTAATGATGTGATCATGGACAATCTCCAACGGGAAGTGCTCAACTTGAAAGCAGACCTGGTGAAACAAGGGAACGATCTGAGAGCTGATATGAGAAAAACTTTGGATAGTCAAACGAATGACTTAAGGAACATGATGGCTAGTTTCTTCCAAGGTAATCAATCCTCTTCTTCGGGTACTCTTCCAAGTAACACCGTTGCGAACCCAAGAGGGGAGATGAAAGCAATCACCACACGCAGTGGCAAAGGTACCAAGGAACCCGAGCTTCCTATACCTCCACCGGTGATTGTGGCTAAGGAGAACGAGTCACCTGCTCCTATTCCTCATCCTTCTACTTCCCCAATTTCTCCACCTCTTACTTCTACCCCTCCTCCACCCAAGGATGGGAGTGATCCTTTGATCCCAAAGACTTCCTCTTCTTTCGATATACCTTATCCCTCAAGGTTGAGGAAAGAGAAGCTCAAAAGTAAGGATGATATTCAAGTTTCGAACTTTCTAAAAATGTTTAAACAATTGAATTTCAACATCTCCTTCGCTGAGGCTCTCGCTCACATGCCTAAGTATGCAAAAATGTTCAAAGATCTTCTTAGCGACAAGGAGAAGCTTCTTGATATTGCTAACACCCAACTTAATGAGAATTGCTCTGCAGTGCTCTTAAGGAAATTGCCAACCAAGCTTGGTGATCCGGGTCGTTTCTTAATCCCTTGTAACTTCCCGGGAGTAGAGAATTGCATGGCCCTAGCCGATCTAGGTGCCAGTATTAATTTAATGCCTCTAAGCGTTTGGAAGCAATTATCTCTCCCTGAGCTAGTCCCCACCAAAATGACTTTGGAATTAGCTAACCGTACGGTTGCTTATCCAGTGGGGATAGCCGAAGACGTCTTTGTAGGAGTCGACAAATTCACTTTTCCTGTCGATTTCGTCGTCGTCGACTACGAGATGGACCCTCGTGTGCCATTAATTGTTGTTCGTCCATTCCTGAGGACCGGTCGCACTCTCATCGATATTGAAGCTGGTGAGCTTATCATGAGAGTGGGTGACGATAAAATTGTCTTCAACATGGGAAAGCTTTCCAAACTGCCTTATTCTAACGAGAGTGTTAATTGTATTGACGTTCTTGATGAGGCTTGTGAAGAACACTTCAAAGATGCTTGTAAAAGTATTCCTACTTCTCTTCCCAATGTTGAGACCGTTTCCTCTATTGATTCATCACTATCTCTATTTGGAGAAAGTGATTTCCTTTGGAAAAATTTGGAAGCCACCATGGGAGATGTGAACTTAGCTAATGACGATTCTACCACCGATTGGGATGAAGATCTTTGCCTCATTGAGAACCTTCTTAAAGAAGACATAATTGCTCCACCATCTCCCACGGATATTGCTATCGATGCTCCGACTTTGAAAACGCCTCCCATCGAAAATCCTCCGGATTTAGAACTTAAGGAGTTGCCGCCCCATCTTGAGTACGTGTTCCTTGAAGAAAACAAGAAGTCGCCTGTCATTATCATGAAGGACTTAAAAGAAGAAGAGAAATCTCGCCTCATCGCCGTGCTTAAAGATCATCAGAAGGCAATTGCTTGGAAAATTTCCGATATCCGCGGAATTGATCCGAACTTTTGTACTCACAAGATTCTCATGGAAGATGACTTTAAACCCGCAATCCAGAGCCAAAGAAGGTTTAATCCTCGTACTCATGACGTCATCAAACAAGAGGTTATCAAACTTCTTGATGCCGGCTTGATTTACCCTATTTCGGATTCGCCGTGGGTAAGTCCCGTCCATTGTGTGCCCAAGAAGGGCGGAATAATCGTTGTTTCCAATGAACACAACGAGTTGATTCCCACTCGTCTCGTTACTGGGTGGAGAGTTTTCATCGATTATCACAAGCTCAATGATGCCACGAGAAAAGAGCACTTTCCTCTTCCTTTCATGGATCAAATGCTCGAGCGTCTTGCTGGTAATGACTATTACTGCTTTTTAGACGGTTTCTCCGGGTATTTTCAAATTCCCATCGATCCCAAGGACCAAGAAAAGACCACATTCACTTGTCCCTACGGAACATTTGCTTACAAACGCATGCCTTTTGGTTTATGTAATGCTCCTGGGACTTTCCAAAGGTGTATGATGGCTATCTTCCATGACATGGTGGAAGACACTATGGAAGTATTCATGGATGATTTCTTGGTTTATGGTCATTCATTCTCTGCTTGCCTTACCAATTTAGAACGTATGCTTAAGCGGTGTGAAGACACTCGCCTTGTTCTTAATTGGGAAAAATGCCATTTCATGGTAAAAGAGGGCATCGTGCTAGGACACAAGATCTCCAAAGCCGGTCTTGAAGTAGACCGTGCTAAAGTCGATGTTATCACTAAGTTGCCTCCACCTTCAACCGTGAAGGGTGTGAGAAGTTTCCTCGGTCATGCGGGATTCTACCGTCGATTCATCAAAGATTTTTCTCAAATCGCTCGCCTGATGACCCACCTCTTGGAAAAAGACACTCCTTTTATCTTTTCCAAAGAGTGTATTGAAGCCTTCAACTTGCTTAAGGATAAGCTAACTAAGGCACCCGTCTTGGTTACCCCTAATTTGGAGCTTCCCTTTGAGTTGATGTGCGATGCTAGTGACTATGCTATTGGAGCGGTTTTGGGCCAAAGAGTGAACAAACACTTCCAACCAATCCATTACGCTAGCAAGATAATGACGGGGGCTCAATTGCATTACACGACAACCGAAAAAGAGCTTTTAGCTGTTGTCTATGCTTTTGAAAAGTTTCGCCCCTATCTTGTCCTTTCTACCACCATCGTTTATACCGATCATTCCGCGTTGAAGTACTTGTTAACTAAGCAAGATTCCAAACCAAGACTTCTTCGCTGGGTTTTGCTACTCCAAGAATTTAAAATCGAAATTCGTGATAAGAAGGGAGCTGAAAACCTAGCCGCTGATCATCTCAGTAGACTTGAGGATCCTTACCAAGGGGATCATCCGAACAAAGAAATCAATGATTCGTTTCCCCTGGAGACCTTAATGTCTATCAACTCGACTTCTGATGAAACCCCGTGGTTTGCGGACATTGCAAACTACTTGGCGGGTGGAATTCTCGTTGACGGGTTAACATCCCAACAAAAGAAGAAGTTCTTCAAAGATATTAAGACTTACTTTTGGGATGACCCGTATATCTTCAAACAATGTGCTGATTTGATTATTCGCCGATGTGTTGATGGACCGGCAGCTTTAGAAATCCTTGACGCTTGCCACAAAGGACCCACCGGTGGTCACTTTGGTCCCAACTACACCGCCAAAAAAGTGTTTGACTCGGGATTTTATTGGCCCACCATTTACCGTGATGCTCACGAAATGGTTAAATGATGTGATGCTTGCCAAAAGCAAGGCAAGATCACACATAAAGATGAGATGCCTCAGAATTTCATACAAGAATGTGAAATCTTTGATGTTTGGGGTATCGACTTTATGGGGCCATTCCCTTCCTCTAAAGGAAACAAATACATCCTTATAGCCGTTGACTACGTCTCCAAATGGGTTGAAGCCAAAGCTTTACCCACTAGTGACGCAAGGTGGTTTGTAACTTTTTGAAATCGCTATTCGCTAGATTGGGTGTGCCTCGTGCCATTATTAGTGATCGCGGGACTCATTTTTGCAATGACCAATTCGCAAGAGTCATGGCTAAGTATGGTGTAAATCATCGTCTTTCCACCGCATACCACCCACAAACTAATGGTCAGGCTGAAATCTCTAACCGAGGACTAAAGCGAATTCTTGAAAGAACCGTGGGAGAGCATCGTGCCTCATGGGCCGATAAACTTAATGATGCTCTGTGGGCTTTTCGTACCGCATACAAGACTCTGATTGGTTGTACACCATATCGTCTCGTGTACGGGAAAGCATGCCACCTCCCCATTGAGTTGGAGCACAAGGCTTACTGGGCCTTGAAGTGGGCTAATTTCGATATCAACAAAGCCGGTAACCTACACAAGATCCAACTCAATGAGCTGAATGAACTCCGGAATGAGGCTTATGAAAATTCTTTGATCTATAAGGAAAGGACTAAGCTCATTCACGACTCTAAGATTAAGAACCGACAGTTCCAAGTTGGAGACAAAGTTTTACTCTTTAACTCTCGGTTGAAAATCTTTTCGGGCAAGCTGAAATCTCGTTGGTCTGGCCCATTCACCATTGCCCAAATTTTTCCTTATGGTACTCTCGAGCTCGCTCAACCTAATGGACCTAATTTTAAGGTGAATGGCCAACGAGTGAAGTTGTACTTTGGTGAGGACATCTCTCAGGAGATGATTCCATCCCTCACCATGTTTCCCATGAACTAATTTTGGGTCGAATCAGGCTCGTGACTCGGTTATCAAAAACAAGCGCTCCTCGGGAGGCAGCCCGAGTATCTATCCTTTTATGTTTTAACCTCCTAAGTGTAGGGGGACCTATATAGGTGTTTGTATTTGTGTGGTGATGTGATTACAGGGATGAATGCACTTGTGGACCCTTTAAAGAACCGTGCTCTCGTGTTATCCAAAATCCGGTTCTATCTCTCACCTATCGTGATTCAATTTTCTTCATACTCTCATTTGATATTGATCACTTTAGTTGTCTCTCCCTTAGCTTGATTTAACCAACGTGCACAATGTCATAAGTGTAGGGGAGAATTTTCCCACATGCTTAAACATTGGGGACAATGTTTATCTTAAGTGTAGGGGGACTTCTAACGAAGTTTTAAGTGGACTTTTCCATTAAAATGCCTTCATTTAACCAGAAAATCATCTTTTTCAACATTTTTCAAATTTTTAATTAACTTTGGCCATTTAGTCGTTTTTTTAAATTTTTATCGTTGCTTTCATATGTATATATCCCGTAATAAAGTAAAAAATATTAATAAAGTGGTGTAGCTAGTTTAGAAGTCTTTGACATATTAGGCCCATTGCGATTATTTTGACTCAACCCGAATAGACTTATCTAAGTTTATTCTAGCTAGTATCCTTAACCATGTAGACCTTAATTGGTTTATTAGGCTAAGCATCCACGAGTCTCATTACTTGAGATTTTAAATTGTGAAGAACGAGAAATGATAGAGTCAATTATAAGTCGGTATTCTTGCGCAAGCTCACTTGGTGTAATTATTTGCCTATTCTCCCATCACTTGCTAATAAATTATCTGCAATAAGTAAGGTCGTACGATTTGAAAAGTTACTTAACTTCTAGCCCAAGATCGTTTAAAAGTTGCTCGGTAATGATAAGAGTTCATAGCCAAGGCATAACTTATGAAGCAGGGCGCGAAGATTGGCGAGTCCGAAAAGGCCCTAACAAGGCATGAGGACTCCATTTTATTGCTGAAGATCCAAAGTGATGTGAAAAGCATTATTCCCAAAATCAATATGAAGGATCAAGACTCACGACGAAAAGCAATCAACTCCCATAAAGATCATGGAGAAGTCTATCCAAAAATACCCTAACAAGGTATGAGGATAAATAGATCCAAGTCCGAAAAGGAGGCGGATCGTTGTATCTCAAAATCCCAATTAGAGATTGAAGAAATAATCATGAAGTCGTGGTCAACAAAGTTGGAGTACCCCTCTAAAGTCTCCAAGTGAAGAAACTCTATTACGAAGAGAAGACCATTATCTCAAGAACGTCTCTCAAGATATGAAGTATGAAGTACATGCCAAATATCAGCCCGAGAAAGGTCTCAAATCGTGAACCGAGTTATGCCAAGATATGAACTTTTTGATATCCCGAGAAGCAGTTTTAAGAGATTTTGTCCATTAGCTAACTATTGATCAAATCGTCCTACTTTGCTTTCAGCCTAAATAAACTATCGAAATAAGTCCGAAAATGCATCTTCGTGATCATTATAAGACAAAAATAAAATTTAAGAGATACACCTAGGAATAAGGGAGTTTAAGCACATAATTAAGCCATGTGTGTAAGTGTTTGATATGCTAACTTATAATAACAATGATCTCGTTTTTAAGCTTAGTTTGGGGAACGTGAAACTTGAGGGTGATAAATCTTCGCAGCACCAAAGCCCTAATGTAAGTCCTTGATCTCTTTGCAAGTTATTTCCATATAGCTATTTTTAAGAGAAAATGGTTTTCTATCCTTTTGATTACTATAAAGTTTTAATTTCTCTTAGTACTTTAATTTTAGTAGTATGTTAATAAGGCCAAGATTGATTGATTATGAGAAAAGTGTAAAATTGCTTTATCACTAAGCATTGCATGAGGGCATGGCAATGGTTAAGTGTAGGGTATTTGATAGGTGTGAAAACACCCATCCTTTTACCACTTATTTCTGGCTAAAACAAGACCAAAACACGTATTTAATATCATTTGTTTGGAATTATGCGTGGTTTTTGTGTTTATTGTGTTTTCAGAGTCAACCGGATGAATATTGAAGAAAACATGGGATTGCACGGGTTTTATCGAAGAAAAAGACTCAAGACGAAGTCTATTGTCCAAGAGATGCAAAAGATTTGAAGTCATTGTGCCTATTTGAAGATTTATCGAAGAAAAGGGCCAAAGATGGAAGATTCATATATGTCGAAGAACTCGAGTCTATTAAACAAAAGATTATAAGACGAGTTGGAATTATTCACCGACACTTCTCAAAATCCAAAGTCGGGAACAAAGAAACGTAAAGACTAAAGAAGAAAGAAGAAAAGAAGCCCAAAACCAAGCCCATTCACAAAGCCCACAAGAGACACCTATATAAAGGATTCCACTTCACAATTTTGGTGGATTTAGTTAGTTTTTTTCATTTTTCTAGTTTTAGAGAGAGAAAGTTCCCAACTTTCTCTCACTAAATTTTTCTTTGTTTTCATCTTTTATATTTAAGCTTTCTTTAATTTTGTATTTTGGGATTCATTAATCTAATTCAAGTTAAGCTTTTAAGTTCTTTAATCTTCTTCTACTTTTCTTAGTTTACCTAAATCCTTGATCTGATTGTTTCATTTCATACGGTTTGGATTATTGGATGAGTTCGTGATCAAAGTTTAATCTTTCTTGTTTCTTCTAAAGCTCATACATGTATAAGCTATAGGCTCTTGATGCTTATTGGCTTATTTCTTGTTTTAGCCTATTTGTTTTCGGATTTCATAAAGATTTTAGTCATTCAAAAGTTTCGTTTATCAAGTTTATGATTTTATGTTTTTGAAAGTTGTCGAATTTATGTTTTTTAAGTTGTTCTAGTTTTGGATTAGTTAGCTTATGGATTTTGCTTATTGAAATTTTAAGTTGCCACCAATTTCGGAACAACATTGCTCCCATCGCAATCCAAGGGTTTTTACACATTCCGACGGGTTCTCTGGTTTAGATCGCAATAACCCTTAAGGGTTTTACTTTGCGATCGGTTGGCAATCCCCCCTTATTCCGATCTGGATTTCGATCGCTTATTGCGACGCACATTCCGACGGGACTAAGGTCCTTTTTAAGTCGAAACTCTGCCCATTTTTAGTTTACATCATTCCGATCTGACATTGCGACAAAGGGTCTTTTGATATTCCGATCTAACTTTCTGATCTAGACATCATTCCGACAGCTTTGATTTTAATTATTCCGATGGTAACTTACATGAACATTCCGATGGACCTTCACTTGAATTATTCCGATGGACCATTTCAATTGTATTCCGATGGTCATGATTTTGGCATTCCGACAGCTTTGCATTTTTATATTCCGATGCACTAAGTTTTAAAGTTTTATGAAGTTTTAAGTGTTAGTTTAATTAAGTTTTCAAAGTATTTTTCTAATCTTTTCTTTACGTTTTCAAGCTTTTATTTTTAACTCGTCAATTTAGTTTAATCTTCCAAAGCTTATAGTTTACTCAACGCCACTTAAATTTATTTGCTATTAGTTTAAAAAAGATAAACAAACCAACACCTTTTTATTAACCAAGAACAAATCATTCCACTTAGAACAGTTATCAATTCGAGGAGATACCGAGAAACGAACTTTCAACTAGTAAAAACTCTTGTATCAGTTATTCTATGAATAGCAGAGGATACATGGTTTACAACAAGAAGGAAAAACGCATCCTTGAAAAGGTGCATGTTAAGTTTTTAGAAATTAAGCCTAGTGATCATGAGACAGAATCAGATTGGTTATTTAATTTGGAACCATTATCTAGGACCTTGAATTATATGCCTGTTACTAATCCAGACATTTTGAAGAAGGCTTCAAATGTTTTGGAAGAACCTATTGTTGAGATTTCAGGTACACAGGTTGCTAAAGAAGAAGGATCACATGCAGTTGAGCCAACCCCTATACTTGATTATGTTACCATTCCTATATGGACTGATGGGTTTATGCAAGCATCTGCTGCTGCTGGAAAGGAGGAAGAAGGGCCACAAGAAAAACCAGTTGATGAATTTATGCATGCATCTTCAAGCACTGACAAAGCCAATTCAGACACTAACACGTTGAATTTAGACGCTGACAACCCGTTTGGAAATTTATTCTCTTCCTCAAACAGAAATACTGTTGAACATGTTGATGATCCCATACTCAATCAAGAGGTCAATTCAAGTGAGGATAGGAGTTGCAATAAAGATGATATTGGCAACATGGAATCTGTTATACAAGATAATTTACTATTTGGGGGAGGAATACTTACAAAGGTGGACAAAGATCATCCTCCTTCCCAAATAACTGGTGATATTCAGACTCCTGTTCAAACAAGGAGAACTCATGAGACTCAAGGTGGTTTCGTTGCCAATATATACAAGAAGGATGATACCCCTCTTGTGCAAGCATGTTTGTTTGCCGGTTTTCTGTCACAAAAGGAACCCAAAAAGATTTTTGAAGCTCTTAAAGAACCAAGTTGGGTTGAAGCAATGCAGGATGAGCTTCACCAGTTTGCAATTCAAGATGTGTGGGAGCTAGTGGATTGTCCAAGGTATGTCAGACCTATTGGGACACGTTGGGTTCTAAGGAATAAAAAGGATGAAAGAGGGATTGTGGTCATAAACAAGACATGTTTAGTTGCTCAGGGCTATACATAAGAAGAAGGAATAGAATATGAAGAGGTTTTTGAACCTTTTGCAACAATTGAAGCAATAAGGATTTTCCTAGCCTATGCTTCGTGCATGGGTTTCATAGTTTATCAAATAGATGTGAAAAGTGCTTTCTTATATGGCACAATTGAGGAGGAAGTGTATGTTATGCAACCTCCAGGTTTTGAAGATTCAAAGAATCCAAACAAAGTGTATAGAGTCAAGAAAGCAATCTATGGACTTCATCAAGCCCCAAGAGCATGGTATGGTACATTATCCACCTACCTAGTGGAAAATGGGTTTAAGAGGGGCACCATAGACCAGACACTATTTACCAAGAAGATTGGTAAGGATTTTCTTCTTGTCCAGGTCTATGTGGATGATATTATCTTTGGTTCATCTAATCTAAAGAGGAGTGAAGACTTTTCCAAGCTCATGACAGACAATTTCAAGATGAGTGTAATGGGAGAGATAAACTTCTTTCTAGGTTTACAAGTACAACAGAAAGAAGATGGTATGTTTATCTCTCAAGACAAGTATGTGGCTGAGATCTTGAAGAAGTTTGGTTTTTCTCCTCATGAAAAGTGGGCTAGCACACCCATGGATAGGGAACACCCTTAGGGAAAGACTAGAGATGGAAAAGATGTGGATGTTAGGCATTATAGATCAATGATTGGTTCATTGATGTATCTTACAACCTCTGGACCTGACATAATCTTTGCTGTGTGTGCATGTGCACGCCATCAAGTGACTCCCAAAGAGTGTCATCTTCATGTTGTCAAAAGGATCTTTAGATACCTTAGGTGCTATCCCACCTTGGGATTATGGTATCCTAAAGATTATCCATTGGAGCTTATTGGATATTCAGACAGTGATTATGGAGGTGATAAGTTTGACAGGAAATCCACAACTGGTGGATACCAATTTCTTAGGAGCAGACTAATATCTTGACAATGCAAGAAACAAACAGTGGTGGCAAATTCTACAACTGAAGCAGAGTATGTGGTTGCAGCTGCTTGTTGTGGACAAGTTCTATAAATACAAAACCAGCTGTTGGATTATGGGTATAATTGTATGCATACCAAGATATTTATAGATAATAACAGTAAATTATGCATTATTAAGAATCCTGTACATCATTCTAAAACAAAACACATAGAAATTAGGCATCATTTTATAAGAGATTGTTTTGAAAAAGGTTTAATACATCCAGATAGGGTAGACATAGTATTGGAATGATCAGTCTCACCTAAATGTGTTTTTGAAATCACTATATAGTATGTACGGGATGTGTACTATTATTTGTCTTTGTAAAGAATTAGGTTTTCCACTTTATTTTTCTAACGCTGACAAAGGTTATTTGAATGCTGACAAGTGTTAAAATGGCCGCTGACAGCAATATATTAGTTTTGTGGTTTTTGATCTAATCATGCAGGCATTATGAGCATTGTAACATTGGATACAGAGTTACTTATGGATCTTTGGAGCTTACAAGGAATGTGTCAAAGTTTATTTATGATGGTTGGAATGTTTACATTCCTATCTTGAAATAAATTTTTGTCATATACTTTTTGTTTTGCAACTATGTATATCCTAGTTTAAGGGGAGGTTTAGGAAACCTTTAGGTTTTTGGGTATTCTTATAATACTCTTATCACAATTCTAGATTGTGTCCACTGGTGAGTAAGAATTAGATTTTATAGGTCTTGAGGCACTGTAGCATGCAAAGTTGATATATTGTGTACGTTGCCAAGACGTTTTGGCCTAGAATTGGGTTTGGTCAGTTGGGAGGCTTGGTGAACGTTTTAATTGGGCTTACCTGGGAAGTTACAAAGAGTTTATATGAGATTACTTCATTGTTAAGAACTTTGTTTAGCAAGGGACACTTGAGGACAATTATGTCTATCTTTTTTATGCAAGTGTACATGATTGGACAGTCCTTGCTACCCTATAGTCATTTTCAGTCTAAGAGTTATCTTCACTAGGGTAAACTTCTTTGTTAAGGTCTTTTTATTTTTAATTATTTTTATTTTTGGCCACTGGCATGATTTCTTTCCAAACGCTGATTAGACCAATTTAAACGCTGACATGGCAAAATTTCAACGCTGACAAGAATATAGCCGTTACACGCTGATGTTTACTTTTTGACCGTTGAAAAACATTGGGGTCCACCCAGTTGTTATTTTTGAAGAAAATATGGGCCGTAATTTTAGCGAGTTGGTAACTTTTAATTAATGTATGAGATAAGTTATATATTTTTCAAGATTGTGATGATTACTTTTTGAATATAACTGCTTCATATTTCAACCAATCGTGTGTTTATTCTTCTCCTCTAAATTTGGCTCTTTCTTTCAAACAAGGTATCTACTATTTCTTGTCTGCTAAAAATCTCAAACAATCATATCTCCATTGTTAACATCTCACAATTTTCTCAAAAACATTCTAAATGGCACCAAAGTTTAAACCTGCTGCTGTGGAATTGGGGTTTAGAAGCCAACACAACATGGTGGCTTATTTGGAAGAAGATAATACCTTGCACCCCCAATACACTCAGATGATTGGGTATTTGAAGGCTTCTCCTCTAAGGTATGCGCTTTCTCATACTCCACTTGTCCCTATCACACATATCAAACAGTTTTGGAACACTGTTAGTTCCAGAACAATTGATGGAGTGATTACATTGGTTGCTACTGTTCATGGGGTTCAATGGGTTGTTACTGAACCACTCATTCGTCAAGCATTATGTCTTGACGATGCTGATGGTATAACAACCCTTCCCTTAGCAGAGCTAGAGGATGGGCTTCAAGGCTTGGGTTATGCTTTGCCCCCAGTTGGGGTTATTAATAAATATACTAAACAACAATTTCCCCCAGCCTGGAAGTACCTTATACATGTCATCCTACAATGTTTGAGTCCCAAATGCTCTTCTTTCAGTGAAATCAATCGAACTATTGGTTGTGCTCTTGTTTGTATTGCAAATAGGCAAAAGTTTAATTTTTCAAAAATAATTTTTGATGGCATGTGTCACAACAAGGGTAACAAGATGACTCTTGCTTACCCTAGGTTTTTACAAATGGTTTTTGATGAACAAAGATATTGTCATAGGGACCATGATAACTTTTATGAGGTCCCTGTGCAAAAGAAAACTGCTTTTGGTAACATGAACGCCCCACCTTTTAGAGACTTACCCCTCACCCCAGCCATGCTAGCTGTCATTGAGGCAGTTGCACACCCTCAACCACAACCAGACCCACTACCAGAACAACCTCCATCACCCCAACATGGATCTTGACGCTCAACCCTCAGGAGCTGACACTCACAATGTGAGCTCTGACACAGCCAACCCAAACACTGACCCCATTCTTCCTCAAACCCCAACAGACCCTCACACCCAAACAGACCCCTATTCCACTTCATCTTCAGAACCTCATGACTATTGGTTTGAGAAACGCCAAAGGACTACTAGAGTGTTCTCCTCTAGTGGTCCTAGCCATGTTGTAGAGAGAACCACCACCACAAGTGTGGTTGGTGACATGGGTGGGGCTGAGACTATTGACTCTGGCTTAGAAGCAGGTCAAGACAGTCTCAACATTATTAAGACCACATCCATGCCCAATGAATCTCTTTTGGGGGGTCAAATCCTCATGATAGAGGAGGGTAGACTAGAACCTTTATCAGCAATAGAATTGATGGTGGTTTGCATTAGCTTGCAAAAGCAAAATGCAGACCTTGAACAAGTTGTCACAGGTCAAGGCCTTGAACTTAAGTCATTGAGGGAGAGGATAGTTGTTTTAGAAGCTACCAATGCTAGAAGAAGGCAGGAGGATTCTTCTAAAGGGGAGGATGAACAGGTACATGTGAGTGACAAAGACTCACAAGAAGGTGGTTCATATAGGAGTGTGGAGATAGCTGAGGCTTTGACAAGCTTGAAGGAGTAGCCAGCTATGGATGTTTCTTTGATTAATCTCAAGAAAATTTCTTTTGTAGAGATGATGCAACAAGTCACAGAGTCAGCCGCTGACATTTAGAATTTGAGCCCTAACAAGAGAAAATCCGACGCTGACAGACTTGCAGGTACCATCCATTACTTTACCAACTATTGAAGCTAAGGATAAGGGTAAAGGGATTATGGAAGAGGTTCAAGTACCTAAGGATGCAGCTCAGGTACATTTTGACTATATTTTGGTTGCACAATTAGAGGAACAGGATAGGGTAGAGACTATCATTGAGAGGGTTGAAGAGGGTAGTGATAATGAGAGTTCTGGTTCTAGTGTTATGATAATTGAAGAACCAGAAAGGTTGGAGTATGGGAAGGATGAGTTAGCTAGGTAAAAGCTGAGAGAGTTGAAAATGAAGGTATATTTTGATATGCCTGAAGTAGTGGAGATGTATTTTGCATGGGAAACTTCAATTGCAGTGAATCCAGACATGTCACTTACTAGGCAAATTTGGGGTTTGGAGATTCTGCTGAGAGTTCAAGAGGATTGCAAGGTGATCTTGAAGCACAAGGCTAGTAAGGTGCTTTCTGAGCTCAAAAGGGACATGAGAGAGCTCTATTATATGCTGCTTAGGTGTCATCAAGGTGGGTGTACCTATGAGAGATTGAAGAGGTTTTCCTTTGAAGAGTTTGAATTTCATGCGTATCCTATTTGGGAACGTGTTTGTGAGGCAAACACTATCAGACTCCTTTCTGATGAAAGGAAGGAAGAGATTGAAGAGAATATGCGGATCAAGAGGGCTTCCGTTATACCAAGGCCAGTGAAGAAGGGGATTCCTATTGAATTTCCAGTCCTTGATAGGTTGAATCCAAGTGTAGCAGTGATCAGAAAGAGTATAAAGCTTTCACCTTTGGAGGCTTCAGATGTTGCAGGGGTATTGCCTTTGGATTTTAGAAACCCAATAATCAAGTATGAAGAAGATGCAAGTGGTTTCTAGGTGATCACCAGATATGGTAACAAGGTACATACTTTTACTTCCTTGATCTCATTGTTTGCAAGCATGGATAGAGAAGACTTGGTAGATCTATGGAAGTTGATGAAGACCAAGTATGATGCTGAAGAGCCTTCTTCAGCAAATGGAATAAAGATTTGGACAACAATCAAGAGGATGATTGATCCAAATGAAGCTAATCCAATATGGTTGGATCTGGATGGTATTAGTGGTTTGAAGTGGCGTCTACATTCAGCTGCTGGTGTATACCATCTTAGCACCTCAAAGTTTTCAGAGTACCTTTTGGTTGATGCTAAATATCCTATGTCTAAGGATGTTTTGAAGATGATGGTGTCTACACAGTTGGAAGTTGATTATACTAGTAATGTTAGCAAGGATTTAATTAGATTTGTTTATTATCTAATTTTGAAATAGTTTGTATTTGTAAGAATCCTCCTTGTACTTAGTTTTTATTCAGAAACTTGATTGCTAGAGTAGATATCAAGTTTAGGGGAGGATTGTTGGGAATAAAATGAGCTAAGTCACTGAAACGCTGACAAGAGTAATTTGGACGCTGACAAGAGTAAACGAGGCACTGACAGATGAGCACTGACAAGAGTTATTCAAGCGCTGACAAGAAGAAGTCCAACCATTGATAGAAATACTTAGTCAACACGTTTTATATTTGAAGCAAAGATATGATCAATATTGTATTTTCTATAATTATCTTTACCTATAATAGTTTATAGGTAAACCTTTATACACGACTCCTTGTGTTATAAAAGGAGGTCGTAAGGTTCATAGTTTAATATCAGTTTTAATAAAATTTTCACAAGGTTTACAATTTTCATTGTATGCAAGTTTCATTATTAACCAAGAGTGAAAGTTTGGTTTACTTTGTTTGTCTGTTCTTTGTTCTAAGTGTTAATTCTGCATAACACTTAGATTGTTTAATAAAACAAAATTTCTCTAAGTGTTAATCTTGATTAAATCTTGTTTAACACAAAGTTAATCGATCTAATTTTGGGGTCAACAGGAGTGCATTGGTGAAAGGGTAATTGTATAAGTATGGTGGCCAACATAGTTATACAAGTATCACAACTTTAATGGATTCCTAAGTATGATTGCGTGAAAGAGGGTTAATACATGCATGTCTAGTATATATTAGTGGTGCTTATGGTTATGGCTTAGTGTGTGCATAATAGTAAGTATACTACATGGAGTATTTTGGTAATTATTAACGGGTGACATGTTTTATTATAGTATGGTGACGGGTACGTTTTTTGTTAACAATCACTCTGCTACTATCCTTTTTTACTCTGGGCTGATTTTAGCTTCGTATCTTCCCAATTTGTGCCTATGTTGAATATGAGTCCTAGTGTAGCAAAACTGGGCTATGTGATTGAGATAGCTAATGGTAAGCAGGAAGAAGTAAATAAAAATTTCCGAAACTGTAGCTTAGAGTTAGGAGATTCTAAGTTCACTATATATTTAATCTGTTTAGGTCATGGGAGTTTTGATGTGATCATTGGGATGGATTGGTTATCAGGGCATCGGGTGGAGATAGTATGCCATGATAAAGTCGTTAAGATTCCTATAGGTGATGTTAAGGTATTATATGTTCATAGGGAAAAGAAGGATAAGATGACCAACTCCCTCATGAATGCAAAGGGTGATGAGCCACAGATTAGTAAGATTCGGGTAGTGAAAGAGTTCATGGATGTATTCCCAGATGACTTAGTTGGATTACCATTGGTGAGACAAGTGGAGTTTAGGTTTGACTTAGTACCTAGGGCAACACATGTGGCTAAGTCACCATATCGTCTAGTGTCGTCAAAAATGCAGGAGTTAGCTGAGCAACTTAAGGAACTGCAGGACAAAGGCTTTATTCGGACTAGTTCTTCACCTTGGGGAGCACCAGTGTTGTTTGTTAAGAAGAAGGATAGGTCATTTCGAATGTGTATCGACTACCGAGATCTGAACAAGTTGACTATCAAAAATCGTTATCCACTCCCGCGGATTGACGATTTGATTGTTCAACTACAAGGAGTGAAATACTTTTCAAAGATAGAACTTAGGTCCGATTATCATCAACTAAGGGTATGTGAGGAGGATATACCAAAGACTACATTTAGAACAAGGTATGGACATTTTGAATTCACCGTTATGCCATTCGGTTTAACCAACGCGCCAGCAGTGTTCATAGATTTATTGAACCGAGTGTGCAAACCATACCTGGACAAGTTTGTCATAGTCTTTATTGATGACATATTTATCTATTCTGATGTTCGTTTTACAAGTCTTAAAATTTTTCAAGATATTACCACACACAAATGACTAGAAACACAAACACGGGCAAGTATACCCTATCATGTATAGCATAGCTTAATGGTAAAGTCCAGTTCGTTCCACGGGGTTGATGCAAAAGAATTATAAAACAATTACCTCTAGAGTGTCACAAGTTCTAAAGATATACTTATCAAATGGTTTTAAAGGTGTGTTTGGTTAAGGTCACAAACATATGAAAGATAGATAGCAATGGTGATTATAAGCACATATACAATGTAAGACAACATGTTGATTACTAGTCGCACACGCAACATCTAATTAACATAACAAAAATCCGACTAAATATTATGTCATATCAAAAGCATTAAGAATGGTTTATGTTTGATTTCGATAACTAAAATATTAGATGAGACTAAGCAAGATTTTGTTATATGTTTTATTCCACTAATCGCAACAAAAGTGAATAACAAGATTCATTAACTAGATGACATGAAATTCATCCATTCACATGAGTACTAGTCATGGTCATGAACAAATCCAACATATAACAATGATATTACTTAATAGCATAAAATACAAGAGCATCTAAATCATACTTATAATCAAGAACCCAGGGAGAAATTGCGCCGCACAAACCTAATTGTGCACCGCACTTTGCCCTAGGAAAGCTAAAATTCGTATTTTAACATAAGGCTGTAAAACCTTAACCAAGTGCACAACACACTACTCCATAATAATAGTAAATAAGTTCATTTCAACAATATGCAAATCAAAGTAAAGAAATAACATAAAGGAAATGTAAATTATACCAAAAAGTATTAATCAATGATTGCTCCAAAAGGCTATACGCTTTGTTCCAAACTTTTTACAATCACAAGCAATATTCTGAGATCCTTGCTACAGCAACAATGGTATGAACCAACTAAGGTTCACCTTACACTAGTAACAATGATCAAGGATTTGTAAAATCCTTGATTCTATAAGAATCCTACTAACAATGGAGTATGATGGAATGAGATGATATGATATGCCTGGTCTTGGGTCATTTATATAACCACAAATTCGTAGCCAAGGAGTCCTGGGAGTATATCAAAAGGTTTTCTCCATAATATCCATGCATAATGATACTTAATTGTGTAACTGCAGCAAATGGGCGTCACACTTTGTCAAATGTGCGTCGCACTTCCGTTTTCTAAATGTGCTCCGCACTTTCTCTTTTGTGCTCCGCACTTTTAGTAGTTCTCCAAAATCGTAGTTTACAGAATGTGCGCCGCACTTTTCTGTTTGTGCGCCGCAATTTGTCTCTTTTTCAGCATACTTTATTTTTCTTCTTATTTGTTCATATCTTTGGTCCATATGTTTATTCCTTCACTACAATCAAACAATACACATTATTAGTAACATTTAAACACATAATTTATTTATTTACATATCAAACAAGGACAAATGCATCATTACAAACATGTATAAATGAGGCGTTATCAAATTTCCCCATACTTAACTTCTTTCTTGTCCTCAAGTAAGGTAAAAATATATTTTTAATAGATGTCAAAAGAAATAGATAAGGCCAATAATTGAAAGTAAGGATAACGCCACAAAACACCTCACGAAGTAGATATTTTGATTTCACACACTCTCTTTATATCGGTAAATTATCTCCTAAAAAGCACGGTCATGAAAAGTAAATTACCATAAGCTTGTACAATGAACTAAACTAAACCAATTTGGCGTAAGCACCAAGTAAAATATCAAAATAAGTCTGTTCAAAACTTTTATTACCACCACATGTAAAAAGAGTAAATAACATATCATTTTCCACCATGTTTATTGTTTCTATACATTTCTACTTCACACTTGTAGGCTCTCTCTTTGCCTTTTATTCTTTTTCTTTTTTTTCAATTTTTTTTGGTAACCGTGATTTCTGACTCATTGGCCGACTAATCCACGGGGTTCGAGCCCACCGCCACACAGACTCAAACCAGGTTTTCTACAATACATTTTCGTCTTAAAACATCGGCAAAAACTTTCAATCTTTTCTCTTTTCTTTTGCCTCCTCATCATTTAAAATACTTTATATCATACAATTATGATCCCACTAAGGTCTCGTAAAGATTACCAATCACAAGTTCTAGAATTTAAACTAATCATCGGCATACTCACAAATTTGATTTAAAGCGTAAGAATGCTTACGAATTATAGGCTAAAAGTCCTCACAATTGTGAATAAGATAGTGTGCACGTAACGTTATCAATTCCGAGTCAAAATAGCTTTACAATCACAGGAATTATCATCTTTCAACAAAAATCTTTTTTTTATAAGTACATAACACAAAATTTTCAAAAATCCGCCAGAAAGTACGGCGCACAATTTTGTAAGTGCAGCGTACTTTTTGTCACAGAAAGTAGAAAAAATTTTCGACTTAAAACGCTCTTATTTTCCGCTTATCATCCCCCCCCCCCCCCCCAATACTTATTATGAGCATTGCCCCTAATGCTAAACATAAGGAAAAAGTAAAATAGAGGAAAATAAGAATAATACTCCCCTTTTATTCCGAGTCGCGAACAAAGCCGAAATCTTCAATCTTTGACTTATTATGATTTGACTCGCTTATTTTCTGCAATTGAACACAAAATATATACGCAAACATATCTTACATACCAAATAAAATATTAAAAATCCACACATAAAGTATTAGTTTTGTCCTACGTGCCAACAAAGGCACATTACACAACCAAATAAATTGTTTCAAATTATGACTAGCACACAAGTCACAAACACAAGAGGCACATATCCTCTCCAGTCTCGTCATTCCTTGGAGCATTGGATGGGTGGAAGTGTGGTGGAAAAGGTAGCGGTTGTTGGGTGTAGTAGAATGGCTCATGGTGATATCTGGGTGGTCCATAAGGTCCACTCATCGGAACGCTATACTGTTCCGCCATCCTCTTGAAAACCGGAGCATATCTGTCCATGCTATAACATTGTCGCTCCATCATAAACCCAAGTTGGTCTTGCCTAACCTCCATCCTTCCCATCCTATCACAAACATCTTGGAGTGTTGCACGAGGAGGTCGCGACATGCTCACACGTGGTGCTCTCACTGGCGCGTCTTCTCGTAACAACCTTCCATCCGCTCCAATCAAATCTCTCAAAGTAATTTTGTCAATGGTATCACATATGATCGGCGGACTAAGACTACCCACAACTTTATCGGTTAAAAGTCTCATTCTTCGGGCTAACCTAGTCACAAATTGTCCACACACAATCATACTACCCGCTTGACTACCATGACCTTTCCTTTTCATACACTTTGCAATCACCCAATCCACATTAGCATATTTCTCACGTTTCTTGTTCCTAAACATGCTTAACAACCACAAGTCATTCTTTTGAACCTTATCATATCCCGTAGTGCGTTGGCAAACCGCGTAAGCAATCATCTTTTGGATCACTCTCAAAAGTGTACTAGAAATCCTAGTGGTTGAGCTCCTAGATAAGCTCAAAGGGTCCTCATCCGAACAAATTAATGCCCAAAATTCATTAGCATTAAAGTTCCCATGCTCACGTTCTCCTCCTTGAAAATACACTTCAAACCCTTCCTCGTCTCGCTCCTCTCTAGTATACAACTCCAAGTACTTAGCAAATTCTTTCAAAGTCAAATAATCTCCTTTCCCACAAAGTCTAAAACTCATTATTATCTTAGTCAATAGCTCATCATCATCAACATCTTCATCAAGATTGAATGTCAAGGAAAACTCAAGAACAAGCTCCGCATAAATCTTTTCCCTACAAGTAAAAGCACGAACCCAAGCATCGGATAGAAACAAAACTTCATTTCCTCCAGCCTCTATCACAACTATCGATAACATCTCTCTAATTTGAGCTTCACAACCGAGCTCACTCAAAATTCCAAAATCCACAATGCTAGGTGCGAAAATTTGTTTCGGAAGTAGAAGACTAAGAGCATTGTTGTAAATGATTTTAGCATCATTTGTACATCCAGGCCAATTCAAGAATGGATGATTAGGGACCCCCATGAGTGCGGCACTACCGACTCGATAGGCTTTTGCCTCTTCCTTCAGTTAGATGAGCCGGTCTCTTAGTTTCTAGAACATGTGTTCTGCAAAATTTATCACATAAACAAATATATATTAAAATTAGATAAACATTAGGGGTCAACGGCAACCCTATGTTGGTGTTATGAACATTCTGTTTGTTTTTCAGGCGAAGAGTGTGGCGCACTTCTGTGAAGTGCGGCGTACTTTCTGGGAAAAATCCGCCAGAGTGCGGCGTACTTTCTAAAAAGTGCGGCGCACATTCTGCGTATATCTGCACATGTCAGGGTTCTAATAATCTTAACCAAAATCCGCAAACTAATGGTTCCAAATCAATAACAATGGCTAGAGTCGAACACTAAACCATTCCCAATTCATTCCATTTCGCGACATTGCTCAATCTTAGGGTTTGATTTCAAAAAACCCTCTTTTTTTCAATTCCATCTAAAAATCTAATCCTATCCTAATCATTATCCCCATTTCTAACTACAAATCGAAATGTAATTCGATTATCAATCACTAAGAATCCTAATTGAAAAATTAATCAAAAATTAAACCCTAAATAAAATAAAATGTAAATGAATTAAATATAAAAACTTACCCTAGACATGATCTCGAGTATGAATTGGAGTAGGAAACGAAAATATTTTTGGTGATGATTCGAAAATCGTCAGGTGTGTTTTGTTGGTTTTTTTTAGTTTCAAATGAGATAAAAGGAAGTATATACAAAAATCCGCCCAGAAGTGCGACGCACTTTCCAAATTGTGCGGCACACATTCTGTGCTCACAGACCAAGTTACTGTTTTTACTTACTAGACACAAAATTTTCAAACAAAAACCTCCAATTCAATCGATCTCATAAAAGAAAAATAACAAGTCCTAATAGGAAAACATTTCCTCCTTCTAATACCATCATAAAACTTCTAGGACTCTTAGATTTCACTTCGTTTTATTTTTTTTATCTACATACAAAAAAAGAGTAAAAATGCATAAAGCAACTAGGAGCCAATGGTGCACTCCTCAATTCCTCCATTTCTTTAGTTGTAGCAGAAGTTTAGATGTGACATGATATCACTCTCCATGTAACGTCCCGAGACCTCTCTATTGGTGTCTTTTGTCTCGTACACTTTTTCGTACCTATTTCCACATGGATCAATAATGACCATGGCAACATGCCACTCACTATCTCCATCTTTAACAATGTTTTCAAATTCTCGTTTGTTCTCCACTTGCCAATCTTTGTATTTTAATGAAACGGGAAGTGCTCCAAGCATTCCCACAATATTCTGTATACATATATGTCAAAGAAAGGTTATGTTAGCTTCTTTGACTTAGTGATGCGTCCAAAAGTTCTTCTGGTTCCGTCCATGGTTGCAAATGTGGACCATAAATTGGCATACCGTTCCCATCTTTTTTCACAGTGTAGTGCTTATCGTCTTCATCATCACTATCATCATGTTTCTTTGCTTTTAGTACATTATAGTTTTGATGGATAAACCCATCAAAGCTAGTCATGATAGCTTTTCCAACATCTATGTTTGCACCAATGGTGTGCAAAAATTTTCTTCCAACCACTAATTGAATATCTCGATCAATAGGAATGTCGAGAAGCATGAAATCGGCTAGTAGTGTGGTTGTCCCCACTTGGCAAAGAACTCCAAGTAAACGTCCAAATCCCTCCGCATAGGAGTGGTCAAGCATTTTGATACGATCAAACCTTGGTTTGACTCTACCAATTCCAAACGGCATAACATTAACATTTGAACCGGTATGAACCAAATCATTTTAAGTAGTTTTACCCTCCAACCTTATTGGTAGGATAAAGTACCCCAGATCTTCTTTTTCAAGCTTTACCTTGTTCTCACGAAGCATTTGGATAACTACATCTTCATAATCCGGTATGAGTCCATCTTCAACTTTCAATTTGTCAAGCAAAACCCCATCAACAA
This sequence comes from Glebionis coronaria, assembly GCA_025667525.1. Lineage (NCBI taxonomy): Eukaryota > Viridiplantae > Streptophyta > Magnoliopsida > Asterales > Asteraceae > Glebionis > Glebionis coronaria. The sequence goes on from CM046875.1 coordinate 381,696,569, forward strand.
TCATTTTATATTTATCACTATTTTTTAAAGTTTCAATGATTGGTCGATTCATGTTCAACAACATGACTCTTTCTTCAATATCTTCTTGCAATTCCTCCATAGATAGCTCTTCTCTATTCAAAAGCTTATTAATAGTGAGTGAAGGTCCTTCACCGTTATAGCTCAACTTGTAAGCGTGGGCGGGTTTCTTGCCTTTGTTTCTTTTGTTTTTCCCCATGCTTCAAACAAATCTAGGAGCATCAATATCCTCGGTTTCAATAGGTGCCAAATCATCAAAGTTGAGATTATCAAGTATTTCATCAATTTCCCCAAAGTCTAAGCTTTCATGCACTTTTGTCCATAAAGTAAGTATTCCACAAGTAATGTCAAGTTGTGCATTAGCTTGCTTTAGGAAAGATCTCCCAATGATTACACAAGGTTCACAATCGTCTTCCTCCAGATTGACAAAGAAGTCAACAGAAAACAATTCGTCTTTGATCATAACAACGAGCTTTTTATCTATCTCCTTGTCTCCATTTCTATGAGTGTTGTAGGTTAAACCAATCTCAACTAAAAATTCATTACTAATTAAGCTTCTTTCCAACTCAAAATCCACTTGCCCATCATAAGAAAATTTTCCTTCCACATGGCAAGGCATTAAGTACTTCTCACTTGGTGTCAAGTCCTGCATACGATAAAAAGTTAAGACCTTTTAAACCCCTCTATCGGCTGAATCCTTACATTCTGATGCTATCCATTCTCCTTTCGATTATATTTTGTCATTTAGACTAATATGCTCATCCACTCCTAAGCATAGTCTACCCAAGCTAGTGTTTGGATCCATCTCAATCTTAAAACAATAACACATCAAAAGAAACATTAGTATGTTAGTGCCATAAAATCCAAATGATATTTCATACCCTAAAGTTTTCAGGCAACTCGTTATTTTCAATGAATATTTCCATTTGAGCATGTTACTAGCTATTTCTGTTTCCTGTTTCTCCAGTTGTGCGGCGCACTTTTGAAAAGTGCGGCGCACGTTTGCGCGATACAGAAAAGCCGGCGCACAATGTAAAATATGTGGCGCACTTTCTGTAAACAGAATAGTGTTCCTCTATTTTTCTACTTGCAAACCAATCAATCCAAGTTTTCAAGTATGAAATATAACATTTTCTCATAAAATGATCAAACAAAGATATCATGACCAAATTTGGTACATTTTCCTCAAGTGATTTTAATAATATTACTATTTTTTCATTTTCGCTTGTTTTCTCATTTTTTTTGTATTTTTGTTGTGTTTAAAAATTTAGAAAAATTACCACAAATCATGATAAATACTAAACAAGTTATACCAAAGAAATTTATTCTACCAAAGAGCAAATAAATTAGAAAATAAAATTTTGAAAGCAAATATTCTTGGTTTTTCTTAAGATTCAATATGAACAAACACAAAAGCTCAAAAAGCATAAGTACACACAAAGCAATTCTCATGTTTTCAGCAGTAAGTGTTAAGAGTAAAAGGTTTTGATGGTGTTTTGGGATTGTTTCTTCATACATTTTGAAAATTCGTCACTACATGTGCGGCGCACTTTTGAAATGTGCGGCGCACTTTTATGCTGTTTTGTAAAAAAAACTTTTTCAGATTGCCAGAAATCTGTACGGTGTGTTTAGAAATTTTAGTTTACCAAGTATTTTTGAATGTCTTAATCCAATAAAAAATCAATCCCCGGCAGCGGCGCCAGAAACTTGATGTTCGTTTTACAAGTCTTAAAATTTTTCAAGATATTACCACACACAAATGACTAGAAACACAAACACTGGAAAGTATACCCTATCATGTATAACATAGCTTAATGGTAAAGTCCAGTTCGTTCCACGGGATTGATGCTAAAGAATTATAAAACAATTACCTCTAGAGTGTCAGAAGTTCTAAAGATATACTTATCAAATGGTTTTAAAGGTGCGTTTGGTTAAGGTCACAAACATATGAAAGATAGATAGCAATTGTGATTATAAGCACATAAACAATGTAAGACAACATGCCGATTACTAGTCGCACACGCAACATCTAATTAACATAAAAAAAATCCGACTAAATATTATGTCATATCAAAAGTATTAAGAATGGTTTATGTTTGATTTCGATAACTAAAATATTAGATGAGACTAAGCAAGAGTTTGTTATATGTTTTATTCCACTAATCGCGACAAAAGCGAATAACAAGATTTATTTACTAGATGCCATGAAATTCATCCATTCACATGAGTACTAGTCATGGTCATAAACAAATCCAACATATAACAATGATCTTACTTAATAGCATAAAATACAAGAGCATCTAAATCATACTTATAATCAAGAACACAGGGAGAAAGTGCGCCACACAAACCTAATTGTGCGTCGCACTTTGCACTAGCAAAGCTAAAATTCGTATTTTAACATAAGGCTATAAAACCTTAACCAAGTGCAGAACACACTACTCCATAATAACAGTAAATAAGTTCATTTCAACAATATGAAAATCAAAGTAAAGAATTAACATAAAGGAAATGAAAATTATACCAAAAAGTATTAATCAATGGTTGCTCCAAAAGGCTATAATCTTTGTTCCAAACTTATTACAATCACAAGCAATATTCTGAGATCCTTGCTACAGCAACAATGGTATGAACCAACTAAGGTTCACCTTACACTAGTAACAATGATCAATGATTTGTAAAATCCTTGATTCTATAATAATCCTACTAACAATGGAGTATGATGGAATGAGATGATATGATATGTCTGGCCTTGGGTTATTTATATAACCACAAATTCGTAGCCAAGGAGTCCTGGGAGTATATCAAAAGGTTTTCTCCATAATAGCCATGCATAATGATACTTAATTGTGTAACTGCAACAAATGTGCGCCACACTTTGTCAAATGTGCGCCGCACTTCCATTTTGTAAATGTGCGCCGCACTTTCTCTTTTGTGCACCGTACTTTTAGTTGTTCTCCAAAATCGAAGTTTACAGAATGTGCGCCGCACTTTTCTATTTCTGCGCCGCACTTTGGCTCTTTTTCAACATACTTTATTTTTTTTTCTTATTTCCTCATATCTTTGGTCTATATGTTTATTCCTTCACTACAATCAAACAATACACATTATTAGTAACATTTCAACACATAATTTATTTATTTACATAGCAAACAAGGACAAATGCATCATTACAAACATGTATAAATGAGGCGTTACCATATTCCAAGACGGAGAAGGAGTACGGTGAGTAGTTGAGGTTAGTATTGGAACTACTTAGGAAGGAGAAGTTTTATGGGAAGTTTTCCAAGTGTGAATTTTGGCTGCAAGAGGTGCATTTTCTGGGTCACGTGATTAACAAGGACGACATACATGAAGAGCCGGGAAAGATTGAAGTTGTGAAGGATTGGAAAGCACCTACTACACCGTCTTAAATAAGATCGTTCATTGGCTTGGCTGGATACTACCGGAGGTTTATAGAGAACTTCTCCAGAATATCGATGCCTTTGACATTACTGACACAGAAGAACCAGAAGTATGAGTGGGGTGAGGATCAAGAGAAGACATTTTAGACACTAAAGGACATGTTGTGTAATGCACCGATCTGGTTTTTGCCTGAAGGAGTGGAGGATTTTGTAGTGCATTGTGATGCATCTAATCAAGGGTTTGGGTGTGTCCTTATGCCGCAAGATAAAGTTATTTCTTATGCATCCTAACATTTGAAGAATCATGAGAGAAACTACAACACACATGACTTGGAACTAGGGTCCGTAGTCTTCGCCCTCAAGATTTTGAGGCATTACTTGTATGGGACGAAAATTGTAATCTACACAGATCACAAGAGCTTGCCGCACATCTTTGATCAGAAGGACCTAAACGTGAGACAAAGAAGGTAGTTGGAGTTATTTAGTGACTATGATTGTGAGATCATGTATCATCGAGGAAAGGCCAATGTGGTGGCAGATGCCTTGAGCAGGTAGGAAAGATTGAAACCGATGAGAGTAAGGGCCATGAGCATGACTGTACAGTCAAGTCTTAAAGATAGGATACGCGCATCACAGGAAGAAGCTATAAAGGAGGAAAAGGTGGATGAGGAGAATCTACACAGTATGGACAAATACATGGAGAAAAGGGGAGACGATTGCATGTACTATTTGGACAAGATCTAGGTGGTCATACAAGGAAAGTCATATTAGATGAAGCTCATTACGACGAAGTATTCAATACACCCAGGGGCTGATAAGATGTATCAGGATATTAGGGATATGTATTGGTGGCCAGGTATGAAGAATGATGTAGTTGTGCACGTCAGTGAATGTTTGACTTGTGCAAAGGTGAAAGCTGAGCATCAAAGACCCTTAGGATTACTACAGTAACCTGAGATTCCTTAGTGGAAATAGGAAAGCATTGCCATAGACTTCATTACCAAGTTGCCAAGGTCTAATAATAGGAATGATATGATATGTTATAGTAGTTTAGAATATGCTGCTATATGTTATAGTTGAATTCTTTTCATGAAATTCGGAATTAGCTTATGATCTGTTAAACTGTTTACAAGAAATTCGGTACTAAATGTTATCAGTCTAGTCCACTAGGTTTATAGTTGGGTTAGACTTCATGTTGTATTAGATCTTCAACTAAATTGGATCGGATATTAGATGTTTCTTTGGGCTTACTAATTTCGGGCTGTCATAATTTTGATAAGCAGCTAGATGTCACAAATTAAGTTTCCATAAAATTTGAATTAGTGGTATTTGTAGAGAAAAATATTTTTAGTATAAAAGTGAATTTTACTTGTAAAAAAATTAGCTTTCATAAATTTATGATTCCAATTTTATTAAAATTAGTTGGTTACAAAATTAGTTAGAAATTTTATAAAAAGTTTGTTGAAAATTAGTTTGACTTTGTTAGTTTGTTATTTTTACCAAGTTTGTTACATTTTGCTATTTCTTGTTAGTTGGTTACATTTGTTAATTTGTTTGTTATTAGTTTGTTTTTACTTGTACTACGTGCTTTAATTGTTGTAAATACAACTTGTTTTAGAGTAGTATGTATTACGTAGTATATTCTACTTTTACATTTTTACTTGCCTTGTGATAAATAGAAATAAATACCAAATTCTCACAAACTATAACAAAAAACAATAACATACTTGCTTGAGATTGTTGATCAATTCGTTAAGAGACCGAGAACAACGAACTTATACTAAAAACGAATTATTAATGAACTTCAGAGGCTTATTGATCAAGAGAAGAATGCTACTGAAAATGCTAGACATTCAAGAGAAGAACCTTTGGAGTCTCAGAGTTCAGCAGTACATTTGAAAACCAGCGGTACTTCATCTGCAAGTACTACTGACACAATTTCTGCAAAATCTGTTGATTCACTAGAAGACATTCTTTAGTCCATGGATGATGAAGATGCTTATACCAGTCCAAAGGAAGGAATATTCTCACATGCTTCCTATGATGAGCAGGGTGTAGTGATTGATTTCAATAACTTGGAAACAATTATACCAGTCAGTCATATTCCCACTCATAGAGTCAACAACAATCATCCTTTATCTCAAATCATTAGAGACCCAAAGTCTGTTGTACAAACCAGAAGACAGGTTAAAGCTAGTACTAAAACTCATGCACTTGTGAGTTATGTTAAGCAACAATAGAGAACAAATCATAAAGATACTCAGCATTGTCTGTTTGCTTGTTTCTTATCACAAGTAGAGCCTAAGAATATTTCTCAAGCTCTTAGAGAAGAAAGTTGGGTAGATGCCATGCAAGAAGAACTTATGCAATTTGAACTACAAAAGGTTCGGATTCTTATGGATCTCCATTCTGGAAAAAGAGTAATTGGTACTAGGTGGGTTTTCAGAAACAAAAAGGATGAACGAGGTGTTGTTGTGAGGAACAAGGCTAGACTTGTTGCTCAAGTCTATAGACAGGAAGAAGGGATAGACTATGATGAGGTTTTTGCACCAGTGGCAAGGATAGAAGCCATTAGGTTGTTTTTGGCCTTTGCATCATATATGGGTTTTATAGTCTATCAAATGGATGTGAAAAGTGCTTTTCTTTATAGAACTATTTCTAAGGAGGTATATGTTTCACAACCTCCAGGTTTTGTAGATCTTAAGTTCCCCAACAGAGTCTACAAAGTTATTAAAGCTCTTTATGATCTTCATCAAGCTCCCAGGGCTTGGTATGCAACTTTTTCCAATTTTGTTTTGGAACATGGATATAGGTGAGGGACCATTGATAAGACTCTCTTCATCAAGAAGAATGCCAAGGATATCATCTTAGTCCAAGTATATGTAGATGACATTATTTTATGTTCAACGAAGAAGTCATGGTGTGAAGAGTTTGAAGCTTTAATGAAAGGAAGGTTTCAGATGAGTTCTATGGGAGAACTTACTTTCTTTTTAGGACTACAAGTAAACAAAGGAAAGATGGAATACTTATCAGCTAAGATAAGTATGTTGCTGAAATCTTGAAGAAATTTTCAAGTATGGATACAAGGAGTACAAGTACACCTTTTGAAGCCAGGAAGTCTTTGTCAAAAGATGAACATGGTGAAGATATTGATCTTCATCTTTATAGGTCAATGATTGGGTCGTTGATGTATCTTACTGCTTCAAGGCCAGATATTATGTTTGTTGTGTGTGCTTGTTCAAGATTTCAAGTCAATCCAAAAGTTTCACATCTACATGCTGTGAAAAGGATTTTCAAGTATCTCAAAGGACAACCTAACTTAGGATTATGGTATCCTAGAGACTCTACTTTTGATTTGGAAGCTTACCCAGATAGTTATTATGATGGAACTAATCATGATAGGAAATCCACAACAGGAGGTTGTCAATTCCTAGGTAGAAGACTCATATCATGGCAGTGTAAAAAGCAAACTATTATTGCTACTTCTACAACTGAAGTTGAATATGTAGCTGCTACTCATTGCTGTGGACAAGTACTTTGGATTCAGATTCAACTGTTAGATTATGGTTTTAATTTCATGAATACCAAAATCTACATTGACAATGAAAGTACTATCTGCATTATCAAAAATCCAGTGTTTTACTCCAAAACCAAACATATTGAAATAAGACATCAATTTCTAAGGGATGCTTATAACAAAAAGCTTATTCAGGTTTTGAAGATCCATAGAGATAACAATGTACCCGATTTATTGATCAAGGCTTTTGAAACCAAGAGGTTTGAGTTCCTGGTAACAAATGTTGGTATGCTCAACCAAAACTGTTACATATGTTAAGGGGAGGTAATAACTGTACAATTCTTATGCTAATTTTATTGTATAGTGTTTGTATTTGTTTTTGGTATGATTACAGGTTACTTAAACAAGGTAAAAGAGGTTACAATGATAGTGGATTACATGTACCGGTCTTATACTTGAGGTACCGTTTGGAAACCAAGTACCGCTAGGCGAAATTGAAGTACCGTTTATGTTCCATGTACCGCTATATAACCGTTGTACCGTTAGAGGGTCTCTTTTGTAAATTTGGCGGTTTCTTCGCGCTTGGGTTTTCTTCCCATATATAAGCCAACCCCAATTGCATAATTTATTCACCTAATATTTTATTTTTACACCTCGATTCTATAACTCTAATCTTCATCTTCGTTCATCAAAAACAACAATGGTTGCTCTTCAAGTGATCTCAAAACACAATCAGGTTTCTAAGCTCATTCAGAACACTGATTCCAATGGTTTTCATGAGATTCTTGACTTTCTATTTCGAATTCGCGTACAGTATGCACGTACTGTAAGTCCTACTATATCTATTCCTCTTGTTGAACAATTTTGGAATACTGTTGTTGCTGGTACACGACATTATCAACCCTATATTAGAGCTAGGGTTAATGGTAGGAATATTTATGTTACAGAAGTACTGTTAAGAGCATCTTTAAGGCTTAATGATACTAATGGGACTAGTATGTTGACTAACACAGAAATACATGATGGCCTTGCAGCCATAGGATATGAGGGAGGTAGGGAGAGTCTTACTTTCTTTAAGGGATTATTTTCACCCCAATGGAGATTGCTTTTTCATACCATTATTCACTGTTTAAGCTCTAAAAGCACTTCTTTTAATCAAATTCCTGCTATTTTGGCATCAGCTGGTATTTGTATAGCAAATAACAGAGTTTTTAACTTTTCAAAATTGATTTTTGAAGGTAAGAATAGGAATTTAGATGCATCTAAGAAATTTTTGATGTATTCTATATTTATTCGGGCACTAATTCAGGACCGAATCCCTGACCTCACTACCTCATCAGACACATGGGATGTCCCTACTTTCTCTAAGAGAACCTTTTCTTTCTTGTCTAAGAAGGGAAGTACATTTATAGGGTTTGTAACACCATTGTTTCCCCACATGTTAGCAGATGAGGCTAACACAGAGGGTGAGGATCCTAGTTCAGCCAGTGAACCTCAGCAAACTCCCTCTCACCAAATTCCCCAACCCTCTAGAGAAGTTCAAACTTCTACTTCTCATGATGAGGATGATCAACCTATCTCTGATGAGATGATCCACACACGTGTTGCTTCACATGTTGCTAGTGGTTCTCCACAAGCCATAGCAACAAAGGTGTTGGATGTTGAACATTTAACTACTTTGTGTACAAGTCTGTCTAAACAGGTAAATGATTTGCAAGATGCAAAGCTTGTACAAGATAAAAGAATTGCAGCCCTGGAAGCCAAGCTCACAAAACTAACAAACAAAGCAACTCACTGGATCATGCATGTCACACCCCACCAATGGCGGAATATGGGGCGCGACGTATGGATATCATCACAACAAATGGTGTCTCTATAGAGAAGACTAAAATGCAAATATAATGTCATAAATGGCGACACAAATGTCATGACAATATCTCAACAATGCAGGAGTCTAGGTAAGTAGGTAACAGTCCTACCACTTACCCAAGACAAACAATAAACATAAATAAAACAAACATATAGGTGCCAACAGTATCACTAATTCAAAAAAAACATAAAGGTAAACTAAGAAGGAACGGGGATCTCCTTCTATATGCAATCCTAAGGCATCCAAGTCTAGCCACTTCTATCCTCAAGCTTAACCACATTCTCACCTGAAAGAGACACTAAAACACGTCAACATAAAGTTGGTGAGAGTCATAGGTTTAGACTCCAACGCCAAAACAGTTATAAGCTGTGAATAACCACCATCAACAAAAGAACATATGGACAATGTGTTACAAATATGCATTAACAACTAACATTCAAGATTAATCATACCAAACCAAAATCCAAGGCTCCTACCTTGCCAAACAACAAGGCCACTACCTTGTCAAACCACAAGGTCACTACCTTGTCAAACCACAAGAACTGAGACGGCACGTGTCCCCCGATCCAAATCATACACAATCAAGAATCACATAGCAGTTAATCACATAATGTACACACAAGTCCATCACAACCATAAAAACATTCACAGCAACAATTTATAAATAACTCAACACAGTATCTCTTCCATCCCATCTGGAAGTCAAAATCAATTGTAAACATGGGACTATGAAACTCACCTGATTGCTTCTTCACAAGTCCTCGCACTTAGCAACGAGCTAACAAACCAAAAACACACAATCAATACCCGAACCAACCACCAAGATGGCTCATCAACCTATGATGGACATCTAGCCTATTCCCATATAATTACCTCATTGTTAAGTTCTAATCACCCCATTACCCTTCCTTAACAAGTCCCTAACTTGGTTAAGTTTAATAGCTATCCCGTTCATAATTTTACACAAAACAGTCCCAGTTTTAGGTCTCAAAACTTTAAGTCAAACGTCCACTTAAATATACCCATGGTTTCTGTAAAAGGAATATTCATACCCTTACATATGTTAGCTAATACCTCCCACTTGCCCTAACCTTAAAGCTACTTTTAAGGCCCCGATATATATATATATACTTTTGTCATTCCATATTTCCTGATTTTAAACATACTAAAAGTTTGTTACAATTAAGGGGTCTTACCCTAAACCACAACCTTAACCCAAGTTCAGATACTTACTACAATATATAAAACATATCTCACGTTCGTGAGAAGATCCCAATGAAACCCTAAGTACCCCAAACAACCCAAAACTTAAAAAGAAAACAGGCTGAATTCAAAACTGTTTTGACCTCCGACTGTTTTAACATGTTTTTGACCCACTTCCCTACCTCCAATTTAGTTCTCGTTTCTTTCATTGGAAAGCCACTTCAAATATCTTTCCAGGGGTACTTGGATCATAAAATAAGAGTTTATATAACTCCCGATATGATCAAAACAATTGACTCAAAATCTGCCCAGTTTTTAAAAACGGGTTTAAACAAGTTGAACTAATTAATTACCCATAACCCCATCTAATACAAGCCCTAGATTATATGATCATCATATTATGATTATAACATCATTAATTTACTGATTTTATATAAAACCTAACCCTAATCCATCATAAGAAGGATTAATTAAACATAAAAACAATTTAATATGAAAAAGGTTTTGAAGATTTACCTTTAAATTAATGAAAGATGAGAAAACCCTAATTTTATGAAGAACCCTAATTTTTCTCTTCTATAAGTCGACTATAAACTCCAGGGAATGAATATAATTCGTTTGGTATAAGTGTGGGGGTTTCTTATATAGCAAAACAATCCTTGTCCAAGTATAACACTTGTTTCCTTTTTTCCTTTTTTTCCTTTTTCTTTCTTTTTTTTTAAACCGACCATACCCCTCAAAATTCGTTTTTTATTTATTTTTATTATTAATATATGTATTAATAATATTACCTTATTTTACCTTAATTTATTTCAGCTCCTAAAGCTCCCAAGACCTCAAAACCGTAAAACTAGTCAAATTTACGCGTTTTACCGTAAAAGTCGTAAAATATACACTTTTATAAAAAATCTCAAATTTTGAAATAAACTTTATATTTAAGTCCTAAATGACTTAAAACCATCCCGAAAAATATTCATATGACTAATTACCTCTTCCGAGACCTCTAAATGCTAAACCGTAAATCCTAAAAAAAAATACACTATTACTATAATACTTATACGTATACGTAACCACCAAAATATCACCATTTCATTTCATAGTCACTAATTGTGATCTCATGAACATGAATTAACCGTTCCTCGATCTACTTATGAGTACTCTATACTCATAAACGATAATCACACCAACCTCGTTCACACAAAATAAACACGTAAGCACAAAAATCAAGTCGTCACACATAAAATAACCTAAAAGTAAGACCAAGTGACGAACCTCAAAACCACGGTTGTCACATCACTCCCTCCTAATAGAAATCTCGTCCCGAGATTTACTCCTTAGGATCAACACACAGACAACAAATCACACGAGGATACTTGTTCTAAATGAACTCCTCTCATTTCCACGTGAACTTCAGTTCAAGTTTCAAGATACCACATGTACAAACCAAAAATAATTAAACCCATTGCCAAACTCTTGATCTTACAGTCAATAAATCTCGCAAATGACTCTTCGATAAAACAAAGACCCTTATTAGCACAAAACTCGAATAACCGGACATGCAAATATGCATCCTCAAACAACATTTACCAACCCTAATACATGAAATGTATCATGTATACAACTCATTTCCCCCAGGTAATTCTATGCTCATAAGCTAATGGTCTGATCTTCCCAAAGATCATAAATGGACCTACAAAACTCTACATCAACACTTGCATCTTTCCAAATCATACCACCCGTTACTATGGGTGAAACTCCATACATAACTTTGTCACTAAATCTAGTGGTTTCCTCCTTTTCTACATAGCATCCCTTGTTGCTATCATTCTGTCCACAAACACCATTACCACATTAGTAGCCTCTTTTACCAATTCTAGTCCACAATGAGGACAACTCACCCTATCCTTTCATATCGTGCCTCAAATTGCATTTATCGACTTCTAGTACGATAACTATCATTATATGAAAACTCAGCCATCGCTAACGAGTTTACAAACTACCTCTAAATCAATCACCCATGTCCAATTATGTTCATCAACTCCCTTCAGTCCGTATCCCAAACTACTTTAAATTCCAATTTTCTTACAAAGTGACCTATGACGGTCTTTCACATATCCATTAATTCTTCCAACTTCCCAACTACGTGACTTCTCATTCCTCTTGAAATAGGTGATGAATTAGTCAGTCTATCGACTATCACCCAACTCTCATCGTACTTAATCCCCCACCGCATTATGTATCCCTTCCACCAACTTCGTCCTTACATCGCCCTTTCTAAACTACTCCTATCCATGTAGGAAGTATAGTCTACGTCCCTTTCCTCCTTACGATTGTCCAAGCCACGCAACATAAATGTTGACGCGTTCACTGCTTTAGACAACTCAACTCGTGCAACCCACATCCTTCATCCAAACCACTCTAATACATCATCCCTATAGTTCAAGTTCGTCTCAGCTTCACCTCATCCTTCTTATTCCATGTCTCATCGACCATGCTTGCCTTTCCCAGATGGTACTTGGCCTTGCAATTTTCTTTCATCAATTAACTCCACCCATCACCTTTGCCAAATGTTCAATCAAGATGATTGAATGTGTGTTGGAGACGTTCATGATCCGTATAGATCATTCTCCACGTCTCGTACACCAAATGCCTCTAGCATTCTAGGCAGATATAACAGTCCAGCTCCACTAACTAAGTCTATCCAGTTCTTCCAAATCTTCAGTTCCTGCAACGTTTAAGCGATCGCCTTTCTTTGTCGTCCTCGTACGCGTCCAAATCCCTGCTCCACATATCGTCATGCTTCGCGAATTCATCCCGTCCTTCCGATAATGCCAAGATCTGCTCATCATCCAATCCACCTCTTCAGCCTCCAAAATGCTTCCTCGTCCTTCTTCACTTCGCCCCTTGCTGGTTCCACGATATGCCATCATCTCTGACTACTAGTCCTGGCCAACTAAATCCTAAAACTCACACTTGAAAATCTCACGTTTCATTCCCTTTACTAACAACTCCAAAACCAACACATAATTCTCCTCATCCTCCTTCTAAGATTTGAGTAGATCAAGATGTCGTAGATGCTCCCGATGACAACTCGTTTATAGACGTTCATGCACACTCGATTCATTGACTCCATGAAAACCGCTAGTGCTTTGGCGAAGCAAAATGCATAACCGTAAACCCAAAGCGTTCATACAACATCCTTAGCAATTTCAACTATGTCCTCCTCACACCCTCTCTTAGCGGCAATACGAATAAATTCCTTGCAATTTCTAACAGCTCTTGTTCTTAATTCACTCCATCAACGATTTGCCTTGGATGACACTAACTACAACTCCTCTCACTTCTCCTACTTGCTCTATTCATGGTTCTACCTCAACGCTCCTAAACCCTACAAAACCAAAACTACATCCTGAATACACCAGATACGATCGACGAATTAAACCCACGGATAACTAACGACATTTCACGTGCACCAATTAAAACAAATAAAAAACCACGAGACTCCACAGAAAACTCAAACCCAAAACATGTATCAATTTCCAAATGACCCATGACAACGAAAAATAATCCAAGAAACACCCAATGGCAACCAAAACATATTACGCCCCGCCATATATTATTTAAACCGTGCAAAGATCGACTTTCCAAAAGAATATATATATATATATATATATATATATATATATATATATATATATATATATATATATATATATATATATATATATATATATATATATATATATATATATATATATATATATATATATATATATATATATATATATATATATATATATATATATATATATATATATATATATATATATATATATATATATATATATATATATATATATTTTAAATTTTTTTTTCCTTACCTCCCCACATCTATGTGACTCAAACCATCTACAAACAACCATCTAGACGATCTCAAAACTCAACTCAAAGACTAGGTATCCCGTGCATCCCAAATCATAAAAAAAATAAAACTACTATTCAAACTCAACCTTGAACCCGAAACTTGTACAACAATTCCGACCAGTCCACTGACCTCCCATGACTATATATTCTGAATATTTGAAAAGTACGTTCCGAGTACATAGTTTTTGGCTTTTGAATCACTGAAAAAGCTCTAAAAACGAACAAGTTATGACCAAAACAATTTTATGCTAGTTGTTTTAAAAACTAAAGAATAGACTTAGTGATCAATGCAATCCTTTTCAATGAAAGATATAATTGTATGTGAAATATTCATAAACTCCTTTTAACCTTGTATCAATAACTATAAATGCCATGAATCGGTTAAATCCGATTATATAAACTATGTAAGTAGAAAGAAATTTTACTTCGCTTTATTTTAAAGAAAGTCTTTTAGAATTTGAAATAAATAAGTGTTGATAAAAAAAAAACTTATGTTACATCTTGTTTCAAACATGACTCCAACACCTTACCCTTATTTTACCTAATACAACCAACTATCTAACTCTATAGTAGATTTCCAAGTCCCCCCTTTTTCCATATACCAACCAAAAGAAATGTAAGACTCAACCCAAAAGATTTCATTATCCCAAAAGAAATCTCCATTTATTTCAACGGACTTAAAACCCAGAAAAAATTTTAAAACGTACACGTGAAATATGAACTCAAAGAATACGCTACAAGACACAGTTCAAAAAAAAATCGAAACGTTGTTGAAACTCCATCAACTCCAGCACCATAAAACACGAACAAACACAAGGTACGTTCAAGTTATAATAACTAGTGAACGACCATATACCATAACTTAACACATAGTAGTATATATACATCCGCATATATATACCTATTAAATCACCCAAAACATACTCGTTACCATACATGTCGGATCAACCAATCACGTCATACACTCGTTTTTCCACACGAGTAATCATTATCTCACCGTGCCACAACAAAGCATAAAACCCACCTCCAAAACCAAACTATATCGTGTGACCCCAAAATCACACAACACAACTATAACCCAAAACATATAACACACTAATAAAAATAGCCATATCGTAGGCAGCCATTACATAAACCCATATATTATACGTATACCCAATATCTACATCTCACCATATACAAGCATGTACTAATCCTCTTTCATGCAATCATACTTGAGAACCCATTGAAGTTGTGGTACTTGTATAACTATGTTGGCCACCATACTTATACAATTACCCTTTCCCTAATGCACTCCCTCCTATGATGACACTTATAAGAATCAATACAACATATAACACATAAATCTATCTACTCACATAAGCTCATAACCACATAACCAATAAGGTCCAAAACTCCATCTATAAAATAACATAATAAAACTCTTGGAATACAGAAATCCATAGTCTAGCTAAAACAGCCTAGACTAAATCTAAAACGAAAACATAATCAGTTATAAGTCATGTCGCCCATAAGAGTGGAAATAGCATAAGGTCCTTCATATTCACCTACTCCTTATAACTCGAACCACCACATGATTCTTAGGGAACATGACTTAAACATCAAAAGAAAATAATACCCCTCAGGTACATAAAATAACCCAACAAAAGATAGAAACTACTATGTATCAAATTATGTACTATAATGTACATTATAAGTAAAATACGACAATGACTAGCGTGGAAGATCATGGTTAAACCCGCACTACTCACAACTCGAAAAGAAAATAACATGTGGCTAAGTATGAATTTACTATGGTTCAATTCATACCAGTCAAAACATCACAATAAATAACATTCAAACACATCAATTATAATAAAATGCACACATACTCCTATGACGCCTATATGTAGGGACCCTTAAGCTATAGACTAGGCTACGCGACTAGGCAACCTAATTCTCTATAACCATTGGCTCTGATACCATTCTGTCACACCCCACCAATGGCGGAATATGGGGCGCGACGTATGGATATCATCACAACAAATGGTGTCTCTATAGAGAAGACTAAAATGCAAATATAATGTCATAAATGGCGACACAAATGTCATGACAATATCTCAACAATGCAGGAGTCTAGGTAAGTAGGTAACAGTCCTACCACTTACCCAAGACAAACAATAAACATAAATAAAACAAACATATAGGTGCCAACAGTATCACTAATTCAAAAAAAAACATAAAGGTAAACTAAGAAGGAACGGGGATCTCCTTCTATATGCAATCCTAAGGCATCCAAGTCTAGCCACTTCTATCCTCAAGCTTAACCACATTCTCACCTGAAAGAGACACTAAAACACGTCAACATAAAGTTGGTGAGAGTCATAGGTTTAGACTCCAACGCCAAAACAGTTATAAGCTGTGAATAACCACCATCAAGAAAAGAACATATGGACAATGTGTTACAAATATGCATTAACAACTAACATTCAAGATTAATCATACCAAACCAAAATCCAAGGCTCCTACCTTGCCAAACAACAAGGCCACTACCTTGTCAAACCACAAGGTCACTACCTTGTCAAACCACAAGAACTGAGACGGCACGTGTCCCCCGATCCAAATCATACACAATCAAGAATCACATAGCAGTTAATCACATAATGTACACACAAGTCCATCACAACCATAAAAACATTCACAGCAACAATTTATAAATAACTCAACACAGTGTCTCTTCCATCCCATCTGGAAGTCAAAATCAATTGTAAACATGGGACTATGAAACTCACCTGGTTGCTTCTTCACAAGTCCTCGCACTTAGCAACGAGCTAACAAACCAAAAACACACAATCAATACCCGAACCAACCACCAAGATGGCTCATCAACCTATGATGGACATCTAGCCTATTCCCATATAATTACCTCATTGTTAAGTTCTAATCACCCCATTACCCTTCCTTAACAAGTCCCTAACTTGGTTAAGTTTAATAGCTATCCCGTTCATAATTTTACACAAAACAGTCCCAGTTTTAGGTCTCAAAACTTTAAGTCAAACGTCCACTTAAATATACCCATGGTTTCTGTAAAAGGAATATTCATACCCTTACATATGTTAGTTAATACCTCCCACTTGCCCTAACCTTAAAGCTACTTTTAAGGCCCCGATATATATATATATATATATACTTTTGTCATTCCAGATTTCCTGATTTTAAACATACTAAAAGTTTGTTACAATTAAGGGGTCTTACCCTAAACCACAACCTTAACCCAAGTGCAGATACTTACTACAATATATAAAACATATCTCACGTTCGTGAGAAGATCCCAATGAAACCCTAAGTACCCCAAACAACCCAAAACTTAAAAAGAAAACAGGCTGAATTCAAAACTGTTTTGACCTCCGACTGTTTTAACCTGTTTTTGACCCACTTCCCTACCTCCAATTTAGTTCTCGTTTCTTGCATTGGAAAGCCACTTCAAAAATCTTTCCAGGGGTACTTGGATCGTAAAATAAGAGTTTATATAACTCCCGATATGATCAAAACAATTGACTCAAAATCTGCCCAGTTTTTAAAAACGGGTTTATACAAGTTGAACTAATTAATTACCCATAACCCCATCTAATACAAGCCCTAGATTATATGATCATCATATTATGATTATAACATCATTAATTTACTGATTTTATATAAAACCTAACCCTAATCCATCATAAGAAGGATTAATTAAACATAAAAACAATTTAATATGAAAAGGGTTTTGAAGATTTACCTTTAAATTAATGGAAGATGAGAAAACCCTAATTTTATGAAGAACCCTAATTTTTCTCTTCTATAAGTCGACTATAAACTCCAGGGAATGAATATAATTCGTTTGGTATAAGTGTGGGGGTTTCTTATATAGCAAAACAATCCTTGTCCAAGTATAACACTTGTTTCCTTTTTTCCTTTTTTTCCTTTTTCTTTCTTTTTTTTTAAACCGACCATACCCCTCAAAATTCGTTTTTTATTTATTTTTATTATTAATATATGTATTAATAATATTACCTTATTTTACCTTAATTTATTTCAGCTCCTAAAGCTCCCAAAACCTCAAAACCGTAAAACTAGTCAAATTTACGCGTTTTACCGTAAAAGTCGTAAAATATACACTTTTATAAAAAATCTCAAATTTTGAAATAAACTTTATATTTAAGTCCTAAATGACTTAAAACCATCCCGAAAAATATTCATATGACTAATTACCTCTTCCGAGACCTCTAAATGCTAAACCGTAAATCCTAAAAAAAAATACACTATTACTATAATACTTATACGTATACGTAACCACCAAAATATCACCATTTCATTTCATAGTCACTAATTGTGATCTCATGAACATGAATTAACCGTTCCTCGATTTACTTTTGAGTACTCTATACTCATAAACGCTAATCACACCAACCTCGTTCACACAAAATAAACACGTAAGCACAAAAATCAAGTAGTCACACATAAAATAACCTAAAAGTAAGACCAAGTGACGAACCTCAAAACCACGGTTGTCACAATGCATCACAGGACAATTCAAAAAGCTTAGTTAAGGAGGTAAAAGCTAAAGGCCTTCAGGAGAAAACAACTGAATGCAACCAAACAGGGGAGGAATTTAGATGAAGCAGGTCCTTCTTCTGATATTCCAACAAACATTAGGGAAGGAACGAATTCTGTGGAAGAAAATTTTGAAGCTAATGATGGTTTTGAACATTATGTGGATGACATTAACATGGAGGATGAACCACAAAATCCATCAACAACTGAAGAAGATGTGGTTACAGTGCAACCACAGCCACAATCACCACCACCACAAGAACAAGAGTTCCAAGAAGCCAATTGAAATAAGTTCTATGAGAAGCTTGAGGAAATAGATCATACATTTTCTTCTACTACAACTCCACAATCACAAAAGAAAGATGATGAGTCAGACAAGACAGAAGAATTGGATATTGAAAAGATAGCTTTTGAAAAGGATATGGTGTCTGATGGTTAATGATGGAATTGTGTCTACTATTGGTGAAGTAAGTACTGTTGGTGATCCAAGTACTGTTGATAACCCAAGACCGTCAAGCTAAGTGCATGTACCGCTTCAAGTGCAGGTATTGCTGGTCAAAGATCTTTACTACCATCTTCTAAAGAGAGTTCTACTCCACCATTTGGACAAGATGAGACCTTAGCAAATATTTTTCTTGGTCCGAAGGAGAAAAGTTCAGCTAAAAAAGCTAGACTAGCATAAGTGGAAAAGAAGGCATAATAAGTGTGTAAACACTTATCCTTTTGCCACTAAAATCAAGGAAAAACAAGACCTAATCATGTGTTTTATATCGTAAAAGTCAGAATTACGCGTGATTTTGTGTCTTTGTGTTAAAATAGGTACAACTGATCAAAAGGAAAGAAAACACGGGATTTTACGGTCAAATGTTGAAGAAAAGTCCAAAAAGAGACGAAGACAAAGTCAAAAGACCAAAAGTGTGCCGAAGATCACGAAACCCGGCAAAATCGATACGATTTTGAAGAAAAGACCAAAATGCCAAAGATCAAGTCTTTTTATTCGAGGATTTAATTTATCAAAGTTATTGGGCCTTGTGGGTCCCACATTCAGGTTAATGGGCTCAAAAGCCCATTTGGAAGTTAAAATTTGCTTGTTTAAAAGTTACAAGCCCAAAAGGCCCAAAAACACTTTATAAACAGATGATGGGTCATAAGCCCATTTGTTTGCTCAAGTTATTGAGACGGAAGGAGTACTTTGGGCCCAAGCCCAAACAATTGGACGAAAAATAAACCTTTTCTTTGTTTTTGACTCAATAAACCCGGTCAACTCCTATCCTCACCTTCACTCACACGTGGCAACGTTTCACCCCACTCAAATAATAAAACGTTTGTTACAGTATTATTTTACCCTATCCCCATTATTTGTTCGATACAACCTATGTGAAACCACCCTCTTTCTCTCCCATTTTTTTTACACAGCCAACCCAAACCGTAATTTCCTATATCTCAAAAATTACCCACTAGTTTTTGGGGGTTTTACCCTTATTGTTTAATTCACACAAAGGGGAATTAAATCCCTATGAAAACCGGAAGATCCACCAAGGGGGTGGTCCTTAATTTAGTCCGACGTGGAATCCCTCCCTCATGTGATTGGTTGCAACAAATCACTCCTCACAAACCTCCAATAAGATGCCTCCACCTCGGATTCAAGAAGCACAAAATTGCCATGCTGGTAATCCATGTACCCTAGAGTGATTTTCCACCGTTGATGTAGAAAGAGAAGGAAAGAAAAAGAAGAAGAGCGGCCATGATTTATTTCCTTGGGCACCAAGTTCATCAGGAGGAGTTAGGGTTTTCCTATAAAACCCCATCCCACAACTTGTAATATATAGTCCATTTTTCTTTATTTTATTTACTGTTTGTTTTAATTTAGGAGTAGGATTTAATTAGTTTTAATTTTATGCAATTAGTTTTTTTAGATTTAATATCGTATTTTTCACTTTCTAGTATTTGTAAATTTTATTAATATTAATGAAAAGTTGATTTTATTTAATCCGTCTCTCTCATTTAATTTTCTGTCAAATTTACTTATAATCTTTAATCTGCTTTTTAATACTACTGTTCGCGTTTTATTATTATTCTTATAAAAAAATAAAAAAAATAAAAAAAATATAAAATAAAATAACTTTCCGTACTGGAAAGTATTTGGTTCGGTTTGAAGATTTTTCTGGTTCGAGAGAAGCTTTATGTTGATGGTTCGCTCGGGTAGAATTATTGGTTCGAATTGTTGATGTTTGGTGGTGTCTGGTTTCGGATTTGATCATAAAGGGGTTCAGCGCCCACCTTCGGCTCAACGGAAATCGACATTAGGTTCTTAATCTTCTTTTTAATTTTTATCAGTTATATTTATTCTTGATTATCTGCTTGTTTTTTTAGAATCTGCTCATGTTGTTTTATTTATTTGTTTGTTATTATTAGATTGTTTGGATCTGCGTTTGGTTAGTTTGTTTAGTTTTAAGTCTATTTTGATTATGTTCTGCTACTGTTTCATTCGGTTTTCAGTTTTTGATAAGTAGAAGGTTAGATTAGTAGTGTAATATTTTTAGTAAGTGGTTATTGGATCATTTGATTTTGCTTTTTCTGATTTTATTTAGCTTATTTTATTTAATCTGCTTATTAGTTTCATTTCAGATGAATTAGCTCTTTATTTCGGTCTCATAGCTTTTCTGTTTTATAGCTTATGTCTGTTATTGCTTATTTACTTTTCGTATGCTTATTTGATTCCGTTCATTAGCTTATTTGTTCGTAGCTTATTGTCATGTTTAGGTTTCGTTTCTTTTAATTTGCTTATTTTATTCAGCCTTTCATAGTTTTTGTTTATTGTTATTTTATCTTATGCTTATTTGCTTTTCTTATTTTCTTATTTTTAGCTTTTCATTTTGCTTTGCTTATTTGTTTAAATGCTTATTTGTCTCAGCCATATGCTTATTTGGTTTTTAATATTTGCTGATAATTGCTGCTACATAACAGATCTTTTTCAATCGTCCAAATTCCAAAAATTAAAAAATATTAACAAAATTTTGTCTGTCAAGGGATTCGAACCCCTGACCTCTCGCATAACAACCAAACACCATTACCATCTCTACTAGACTTGTTTTTGTGTTTGCTTACCCGTTTATTAATTAATATAGGTTCTTTTTATATAGCTGACAGTTTTTAAGTTTAATTCAAGTTAAGTTTTATTTTAATTATTAATTAAAAGTATTTCTTTAATAGTTTTTATTTAATTCAGTTTTTATAAAAAATAAAATGATAAAAAAAATATTTTAATTTTAATTACTTTTATAAATTTAAATTAGTTTTCAATTTACTTTTATTTAAAATAGTTTTCTTTTATGTTTTTAAATTTAGTTTTAAAAATTAGTTTTTCATTTAGTTTTACTTAAAAATAGATTTCATTTAAAGTTTTCTATAAAAAATAGTTTTAAATAAATTTCTTTTACATTAAAATTCTTAGCTTTATTTAAGTTTTAAATTAGTTTATTAAATTTAAATTAGATTTGTTTTAAAATAGGTTTTATTTAAATAAGTTTAATTTTTAAATTAGATTAAATAGTTTTAAATTAAATAGCTTTTAGTTTAAAATTCTAAAATATATATTACCAAAAACAAATTAATTCCACGTTAATTGGAAATCAATTCAAGTCGAGTCAAGGAAAAACGAACATTAATTGTTTAAAAAGATTTTAATTGACAAAAATCTTAGTAATCAAGGCACAAGAAGAAGAAGTTGTGATAGCTCAAGAGACTACAACAATAGAGCCACAACAAGAAAAGATTGACTATCCACAAGTAAAAAAATATCAATTTGTGGAACAATCAAATCTTGCAAGTAAAGTCCAAGATAAAGGCAAGAAGGTACAAACTTCACATCCTAATACAAAAGGTATTGTTATACCAGGTCAACAACCCAATGTGGGAGAAGAAAGAAGATCTTCAAGGTTTACTAAGAAACAACGTAAGATTGACCCAAAGGATAACGGCAAGAAGAAGCTACAATCTGAATTAGAAGAAGAGGATGAAAGTGATTCAGATGACATTAATACAACCATGAAAAAGTTTCATCAAATGAAGCATGATGAAGAAGTAGCCGACAAGTTACAAGCCAGACTCCATGAAGAACAGCAAAAAGAAGAACTTAAAGCTAAGCAAGCACTGCTTAAAACACAAAAGATGCAGCAAGAATTGAATGCAAAGGAGTATGATAGAATTCAAACTGAAATCAAAGCAAGTGAACTTCTAGCTGAATCAATGATAGCTGAAAAGAGAGATGCTTATGATGAGGAAGAAAAAGCAAGGTTGATTGATGACTTAGTCAGAGAACAACAAAGGTTCTTTGCAAGAAAAAGAAGATTGGAGAGATTTAAGCCTCCAACTACTGGTCAGCCAAGGAATCAAATGATGTCTTACCTCAATAAGGTGAAGCACTTTACTCATGCACAACTACTCAGGAAAAACTTTGATGAAATTAAAGCTTTGTATGAACAATACAAAAGGAGCGAATTAAACTTTTTAAGATTGGATCTGAAGCTGATAGAAAAGCTATTGAAAAAGCCAAGAAACACTTACAACAACAAAGGCAATTTGGAAGCACCCCCAGACTTGATGATGCAAGTACTGCTAGAATAGAAGGGAGTTCTCCACCTATCAAGACCATCTATGCTAGGAAGAGCAAGAAGGTAAAGGTTACTCCAAAGGATGCAAATACTCAAGAATTGGATGAAGGGAATAAAACTCAAAGTGTTGAAAAGACCAAGAATGTACAAGCGGTGCATATACAGTCAACAAAAACGGTACATACAGACTTAGAGACAGATACTGATGAAGAAGAAGAAGCCTCCAAGTGTCTTAAAAGAAAAAAGTCAACTAGGAGAAGGCAACTAGCAAAAAAGAAAGGTAAAACTACAACTGATGATGAAGATAGTGATGAGAGTTGCAGAAAGTACTTGAAGATGGTTGAGTTTTAAGATCAATGCATAGATACAGAGATCTTAGGAAAGAAGTCATCAATAACAAGATGGACATGTGCTACAAACAAGGACTGGAAGCTCATGGAATAACCAGGACAGATGGAACATTTAGGATGTTCAGGTTATTAGAAGATATTCTTCATATACTTAATATTCAAGATCTTCATAGGTTTGTCCAAGGAGGGATTGAAGGTAAAGAAGATGTCTCACTATTGCTTTATGAATTTAAGTTTATGCATGAGCCATACAATATTGATCAACAAATATTGGAAGACCTAGAGAATTAGGTTCCTACTTACTCGAGATATTATAGATCATATGGGATACATACATTGGATGTAGATGATGTTACCTACTATATGCTTCAAGAAATGAGATATCCTTTTGGAAGAAGAATGCTAGAGAGAATGTTGGATATGCAACTAGAAGTTTTAGAGGAATCCAATGGTGCCTTGGAGTTGATCATAATAACCAAACAACAGCTTAAGGATTTGGAGAGAGAAGAGGAAGCTGAAAAAGAGCCTTAACTGTTTGACTTTCAGTCACACTTTACAAATGGTTCTCAGTTCACCATGTCTAACAAACATAAGAACTGGCTAGTCCATAAGCAAACGGTTTGTGGTGAAGACTTCTCAAATCCGTTGATAGCTGGTAGTTTGCTAAAAACTACATGGTCGTTAACTCACCATGCTTAGAAGTGAAGAGTTAGCTAGTTCTAGGGCAAACGGTTCTAGGTAAAGACTCTATCAAATTCGTTGAATGGTTGAAAGTTTACCAAAAATTGTAGGGTTATCAGTACACCTTATTTTTGATGAATAAAGTATTGGCTATTCCAGAGTGTACGGCTAACTAGTAAAGAATAAATCAAATTCCTTGATAGCTGATGATTTGCTAAAATCATGATGCCAATATAGATTGGTTTGTTGTAACTGTTTTATTTCAGGTGAGAAGACACAAGCAGGACTGTTATTTCATTAAATAAACATTGATGACATGTTCAAAGAGATTCATGCTTATCAGGGAGTTTATGTAGAAGAGTTTTATAATCATTAAATAGGGTAAAAGCTTAAAGATGACAAAGAGTAATATATGAAGATAACATAGTTGCTGCAAAGAATGTTCAAGACACAGAAGATCACATTTTGAAGACAAATATGACATTCCTAAAGAGTTGGAGTTTATTATATTAGAAGAAGATCTGCAAGGAAGTGTTTGGATACATTCAGTTGGTACACAAAATCAAGATTACCAAGTTCAATCCAAGTTTGAAGACATGTATTCTTATACATTCAACATACAGAAAAACAAGAAGACAACGAGTTATCATTCTTGTTTAGGGGAGGATTGTTGGGATTTATTGTAAAATACCAAGTACCGTTAGTACAAGTGTAAGTATTGTTAGTGTTAGTAAGTACTGTTAGTCTTAACGCGGTACATGCTAAATACCGTTAGTGTTAATGTAAGTACTACTAAGCAAGATAAGAACGAGTATATCTTTAGTAAAGATATGTTCATAGATATGATAGGAGTATATCTTACGTGATATACTTAATAGGTTAGAATATTGATAATATATCGTGTGTGATATACATATCATAATAGAATATTCTAGTGTTCCTTGCACTATAAAAGGAAAATAGGTACGACGAGTTATTAGTACCTTTGCCAAAGTCGATTAATAGAGAATCGAATAGTTAGAGTATAGTGTTGTTCTTCTTTGCTTTTATAAGTTAGATTCCGCATAACTTATTAGAGTTTAGTAAGAGTATCTCAAGTGCTCTAGTTTGTTTGCAAGTTATTGTGCAATCCTTAACAGGATATAGATCTATTCAAAGGGATCAACAGAAGTTGTTGGGATACCAGAGGAATGAGTGGTACCATATTATTGGTTGAAGACATGGATGGATACGTATCAATATAAGGTTGAACATATTAGTGGTTGCAGTTTCTGGCCAAGATGCATGATCCCGAGTCTGTTACTACCTCTGCACCACCATGTTCTTGTAGATAGACCAAAGACGAAGAGAAGAATTTCAAAGGATGAAGCTGCCGAGGAGGCTATAAAGAAAATGGCTAAGACATGAAAGATAACAAGGCAAAGTATTCGGATGACTTGCAGCAAGTGTCAAGGACATGGTCATAATAAGAGATGGTGTACTAGTGTAAGTTCAAGTCAAGGAGCAACAAAGGGTCAAAAAGCATGTCAAGGAGTCCCAGATAGTTAGCCAATTGCATCACAAACAACTCAAGCATTAGGAACAAGTCTAGCTGGTAAGGGTCCAAGGAAGAAGAGACCAAGCAAGATAGGGGATGGTGGTTCTGCAAAGCAGAAGAAATGAGCTTGGATCTGTGTGTTTCCATAAGTGAGATTGCACTAGTGAGTTTGGTGGTGCAAAAGGTTCACAGTTATTTCATTTCAATTTTATGTGTGTTTAAGGACAAAAATGTTATTCTTATACTCTTAAATAGTGTATGTTGTTGATAGTAGAAATAAATGGCTGTTTAGGGCCTGATTTGGAATGGTAGCTGTTTAATTTAGGGGTTATATTGTACTTGTTTATTTCACTATATAAGTTCATGTTTTTCATTTAAGAATAATGTTATAATTTTTTAAGTGAATCAGTCAAACGTTGGCCATTTTTTGTAGTCGGCTAGAGATACTGCAGACCACCCTTCCTTAATCAGATAGGATTTAGACTAAAATATAGTTCCAAACAAGCAAAAAAAAGCGTTTGTTGACTGATTAAAGTCAAACTTGAAGACCTGTTTTCAAACACCCCATATGTTGTCTAATTAAAGTCAAGCTTGAATAGTTGTACCAAAACACCAACAAAAACCTGTTTCTGGACTGATTAAAGACAAAGTTGAAGAGCACCTTATATCTAAACATCCAACACAAAGCACAATAATCAGCAACCCCTAACAAAAATTTTAATGACTCATAAATTATTATTATGACATAATACATATTCTATTTATCATGAAAAAGTCAATACGACCAGGGATGACCTTGATCCATGAAACATGAAATGAAGCAGAAACTAAAAACTAAAAAAACTTGTAGATCCAGGAAAAAAAAGCATCTTCTTCAGTATCTTCACAAGAGTTTCATTCTCACACAACGACAATAGTTGCTCATTCAGATCTTCTTCGAGCAGATTTCGGACCCTCAAAAACCCATGAATCACATCAACTGCTCGGTAACACATTGGGGGTCACTCCAACCAATAAACCACAGCCAGGACAACAATTGAAATGGCGTCCCGGGTTTGTGTCAGTCCATGAATTTTGGATGGCCGGGTTTGCCACATTCATATATGATCACCATGACTACAGCCAGTGATATGTTAAAGAAGATATAAAAGGTTATGACTAAATATGAATGTGTCGACGTACCTATATATGTGAGCTTCCAACCACACCTGTGTGTAATGGTTTCAGGGACGAAACTTGCATAAAGAAAAGGTGGGGATGTGGTAACGAGATGGTGTGGCACGTGAAATAACTAAAATACCCGAGGCAAGTGCGGGAGTTAACAGAAAAATCTGTGAAAAGTTAAAAAAAAATTAATTCGATGACAAAATTGTATAATATTTTCAAGTATATTGGCAAATTGATTGAAATTTACACTCGGGAGCAAAACTGTCGTTTCGTAAAATCGAGGGGCGAAATTTACATTTTACCTTTTTTTTTATAATGAGATAGAATTGTCTTGATTTTGGTTATAGTTTTGACATGTGTAGCTTTTGGTAATTCATTTGTATTTGGTTGATATATGAAATCAGACTTTATAACAAACTGTACAAATACAAAATTATGTCAAAACAAATTTTATTTTATTCTATTTCTCAACGTATACAAACTGAAGAATTAATTATGCATCAAAACGAATAGGCAGAAGAACACAATAGCTCCTGCCTCTTCCTTTCTAAATTCAACTCGAAACATAAAATGTTTAAAATACGATCGACATCACTTGCACTTTTTCTCCTTAATACAATATGTGCATCAAAGAGTTTAGAACCAAAATCACAGCTACGAAAACAAATGATCCTGTATAACGTGCTCCCCCTGAACTAGAAGTGGTAGTCGGTGTAGCATCGGAAGATGATGGCGATGATGATGAGGAGGAGGAGCCGGAAGAAGAAGCCGAGACCGTAGTAATCTTCACTTTCATACCTTGATCACAATGTCCCATTGTCCCACATGCAAAGTATCTAGTACCCGCCTTAGTTAACTTCACCACGCTATTGCCATCGCTCATAGAATTAGTAGCCGATCCCACATCACATTTCTTGTATTCGCTCTCACTGCCAAGCTCAGCAACGGTATGCATCGGGCTGTACTTGAACACTATTTGAAGACCAAACAAGATCCCGTTAAAAACAGCCACAAATTCGACAACATATTCAAAGACACCATAATGCTACAAAACATACTTAAACGAAACTCGATTAGGGAGAGTTTAGCTTACCAAGGGTATCGCCGACCTTAAATGTCTGACCCGAAGCCCAAGTGTCAAAGTCTGTCGACTCGTCCCACCCTTGTTTCCCTCCAACGACATGTTGCTCGGCCGAGCATTGTGTTGATAACATTAGAAAGAGTAGCACTAACATGTTAAATGAACTCTTCTCCATATTTATTTGATCGAATGATTGGTGTATGGAACTAAACATGGTATGTAATGTATATATACTACAACGTTGTACCAAATACATATGTAGATCTTACACTTGTTTTACAAATTTGTCCTTAGAATTGAGTTGTCGGATTGGTGGTTTGCGCTGTCATTAATGGTATAATTGTCATTTCAGATATTAATGTATCTTTTGTGGTAGGTTTAATGTAAAATCAATATAGACAGGTGGATAAATTGTGTGTTAAGCAAAATATAGGGTTGTTAAGTTGCTTGCCTTTGAAGATTGTCATAAACAAGTATGTTTTGGTGTTGCTTTTGGTAGCTTCATCATCAAGATTCAAGAATATGAACTATATATGTATAAATATATTTCTAGAAGTACATCTGCCTTTCAATATATGTTGCTGGTGTATTGAATAACTTGTGGATATCACTGTGGAGTTTGTATATTGTTTGTGATTATGATATATGGCTAAGAATTTAATTACTTATTGCATTTAGATGACAAAAAGATCGACACCATTACATTTCATCTGGATATCTTTATTGGTTTCGTCGGAAAAACGAGAGAACTTTGTCATAAACAATATCCTTAGCCGTCACACCCATTATAAAGTCGGCATGAGCAAAGTCCTTGATATATTGGACGCTGAGCTTCCCTTCATCGTGCAGCTTGAGATCATCAAGTAAAGTAGCCACGTCTTTAGGGTCCGAGAGAGCGTCTTGACCTCCATAGCTAATAAACAAAGGGAAGTCATTTGGGATGTTGGAGAGGTTATAAATTGGAGGCTTTCGTACGCCATAGTGTTCCATATTAAAGGCAGGATTTCCATAGTCGTATTTGGCCAAAACTCCATCTCTAACAGCTGCAATGATTGAGCGTTGTGGATCCATTTAGAACACATTTAAATTGATCACCTTTGTTCGTGAACATAAATTAATGTACTTACTTTGAGCCAAATGAACCAAGTTCTTAGTTGAGGTCGACTGGGGCTCATTTCTTAAGAACTCATCCACTGTTGAGGCATTCAGGCAGCAGTTTTTACCTTTGCAAGAGAAGAACTTGATAAGTTATAGAGGGTGATAAGTTATAGCTAGTGTGCAAACTTCAGGATGTTTTCTATAAGGGGTTTACCTGTAAGGGCATTCATCAAGTTGTAACAATCAACCTTTGGATCTGCACATAGGCCTTTGAGAAAACGGCTCACATCGTCACTGTAAATTTAATAAAAGAAATTGAAACACTAGGTTCATTCACTTGTTAGGAGTATATTACGATTAAAAACAAAAAATAAAATACAAAGCTAAACGTGAAACCGAAATATTGTACCCCTTTGGATTGAACTCAGCAAGACCAAACACTATAGTAACCTGCTGATGAATTTAAGCTTTGTTTAGCCTAATGTGGATTGCATATGACTTTAACAATATGTTTATTAATGATTACATACCTCGCCAACAAAGATTTTGGCAGCTAGAATACCAAGGGCGGTGGTCATATGGCTCAAGTATGCAATCGGGCTTAACAAGGCAGCTGATTTCACCTTGTCTATTTGCTTCCCTTCTGAGAAGGATGCCAATGCAATCAAAGTTCCCTACATTGGGTAGCAAGATAATATCATAAAGGTGTGTACTTGCTCTTTAGGTTGTGTGCAGCACAGAAAGTAGTACGAAAGCCACCGCCATTAGTTAGTCCTAATTATTGTCACTAGGGAAGTATTTTACCAAAGAATGCCCGACATAGTGGATCCTTTGGTTAGTTTGTTGAAAGATATGCGCAATAACAGCAGGCAAGTCACGAGACGCGATTTCATCCCATGTCCAATCCCAGAATTCCTATTAGTTGTGACGATTAATATTCGTAAACTGTAATTACGGAACCAAGATGAAAAAACAATGTAATATTATCTTCTACATACGTGCATGCTTGGATCAAGAGAGATGTGCCGTCGACTATATGAGGTACCTCTAGTGTTGGCTATCCACACATCGTAACCATTATCGGCCAAGATCAAAGCTAGAGATTGTTCAGGAGAATTTAGAAGCCATGTCAATCCATCCTGCATCCATAACATTCAATTATATTTCTCTATTGTTAGATAAACCAAGTATCTTAGACTGATAGAGTGGAAAGTAAACAAAATTAGGGCCAATTTCATATATACATAAAAAAATATTGTGCATTATGCATTAACTAGTATGGTGTCCGCGCAAAACGGCGGCGAGTATGTAATGACGATTTTTAAAGTTATTATTTTATCTATAAAGTTCGTATTCACATTAATTTAAAATGGTAAAAAGGTTAAATCAAAATAAACCCGTTATAAATGGAGAAAAAACTAAAAGTTATTAAAATTTATCGAAATATATATTGAATTAAAGAGCACAAAATTTTAAAAACTATGGTAAATTTAGATTATGAAAATAATAAATATATAAAAAGATATTTCAATCTAAAATTAAAAATTATGTTTTAATAGGTTGTTACAAAAGTTTGTTACAAAAGGTTGTTAATGTGGGAAAAATATCTAACAAATTGCTTTATATATTAAGTAAAAAAGTCTTAAAATTCAGCCAACTAAAAGTTTGTTACAAAAGTCCCAAATGCTTTATAATATAGTAAGATAAGATAAGATAAGATAAGATAAGATACTGCATTTAAGTATATACGAAATAAACTTTGAAAGTAAAAGGAGATACGAAAGTAATCCATAAATTTAAGTTATTTGGTTAACTAAAAACAACTGTTAATGAGGGCCTTGAGGGTGTCAGACTCTATGCTAATAATCCATCACGGGTTTTTGGAATTATTGGGCCAAGGACAATAAATGGAGCCCATAAAAACCATACTGGTCAATAGATATCCAAAGTTGCTTTTTGTTTGTTTGAACACAAATAACGTCATGAAGTTTAACTTCTTTTCTTAAAACCATTCTAATATGAAAAGGGCTTTGCCCCATATACGTAATTTCAAAGTAAATCAAGGTCATTGTTTGAAGAAATATAAAAAAAGTTCGTCTCACTTTAGAGGTGCTAAATCTTTTAAGATAATAATAATAGACAAGATTAACCCTCGCGATGAGGACATGAGGTCTAATAGCCGTTTTCTTTTTAATATTTTCAGAAATACGAGTTTTACTTGAAAATAGTGTCAAATACTATCATTGTGGTAAGTTTCTCTACAACGTTTTGACATCAAATCACATATCGAATCACATAAATCTGGTGCAGAAATTTTTATTTTTACCGAATAAAGATTCGATGTTCCTCAATATGGAGTTTGACAAGTCAATGTCATGACTCCGACCACTAACGATAATTTTACCTAGTATCGACAAAATCATTAAACAAGACAAAACTTGAGGTGGCAACATGCATGTGTTCCACTTTTTCTTGCTTTATCCTAAAATCCTAAAACTATAGATAAATCAAAGACATGGGACGACACGAAGTAAAACGCAAGATCCCAACTTCTGCTTCATCACGCAAATACTACCTTCGTTCTAAAATCATTGTCCACAGACAAAAAAACACACAGTTTTAGAAGAAAAAAAAAATTCAGCTTTCTCTTTTATTTTTTACAGAATAACAGTTCTTTCATTAACTAATTAATTTTATAGGAGTACTTCTTTATTGTTTGTAATAATAACCTAAAGTGATAGTAATATAGTAAACTCAAACAAAATTTTCTATCTAATTTTAGAAATTTTAAAAGTAAACAATAATTTTAGGATAACCTAAAATAGAATAGTGGACAATAATATTAGAACGGATTTAGTATGCATCTTATTCCTCACACTTCGTTTTTTGTATTTTCAGCTTTTTAGCATCGAAAAATGGGTAAAGAGTCACTTTTAAACAAAGTACATATATTTAAATAGGAATAACGTGTATTTACTTGTGCGACTGTGTGATACAATGATGTCAAATCAAATTTCTTTTACATATAAACAATATTTTGGTCGATCAAGCAAAAGTCAGTCATCTTAGTCAAGGAAAAGTTTGATACTAGTAGAATATTAGAGTCGTCACTGGAACAATGTCAATCATACTCCATCAACCAGTCGGGCAACATCAATTCCACCACCTATTTAAAAAAATCACACCACGTATATATCCACTTAAAATGCCACACATAAAGAAATGCAATTTAAAACTAATTGTTACCATGTTATGTTATCATTTCTTGCCGAAATATGCAATCTGTACATAGGGACGGAACTTACAACTTACATGAGACCAAAGGGTTGTAACTTTTTCAATTTTTTTGACTCTATATACATCTTTTTATATATAGTTTTAGTTTTTTTAATAAAAAAAAAAACATTATGCATAGTATAAATTGGCCTCATAAAATAAATATTTATTCAAATCGACCCTTCCATAAAAGACGTTCAAGGTCGGTCTTTGTCTGTACCTATGTAAAAAACTACGTAGTACAAAATAAAACATAGTATCAGCACTTTTTTACCCCTCCATGACAAATTTGTTTGCATACATACCTTATGCAAACATATGTAATGAGTATAGTAAACAGCAAATATGATTTCATATATACACATATCACGAAGTATTTCTCTTATCTTCTACGTAATACGTAGTACTAATATAGTCTATATAACGGAGTAAATAACAAGAAGAATAAAAGTATAAGAATGAGGTTAGCGTAAGGACAAAACATTGTTTTAACGTTTAGAAGAGGTAGCACGGAATACTTTGACAAAGAGAGGTGATTGGCACACTCCATAAATTAATTGGCACACTCTAAATGTTGTGTGTTAGACACTTTTACCCTGATAGGAATAATGTCTGTGTGCTTGTGACTAACTATCAGTCTAATTAACAATTATAATAAAAGAGTTACCACTAGAACTCCATGTTGTAACAACACTGGTGGTCTCGTACCCCCACCACTACTGCCGCCATCTCGGCCCTCGGGTATCCGTTGCACGCTCAATATGTATCCGTCTTCTGTGGTCACCTGATCACGCAAAAGATTGTTGGTTCAAGTCTCGCTAAAACACATATAGAAAGATAGCAGATATGTCCACGAGAACCGAGCGCATACAGTTTGATATTGAGTAAATTAAATTCGAATGTTACGTACATCGATTTCTTGACACTTATAACCATATTTGGTGACTGCGGACTTGCATATGCCCATCGGGGGAGGGTTCATGATGATGCCACTATCGGATTCTAGTCTTCGTGATCGGAGAGCTGTGTATGGTTTAATCAGCAATAGTGCAATGACCCATATCAAATCCAGGCATTTAAGGAAATAACCCATTGTCAATAACTTCAAAAAAGATAATGGAAGAACCACAAGAGTGCGTTGTTGTTATTTATATAACAAAAAGAAATACTTAATATTTATAGGGATGATAACTGATAATGATAATGTCAGTGTGTGAACCAAATATTGATTTTTGAGTGTGTTCTTTTGCGAGCTGTAACTGAAAGGGAAAAAGGGGCGCTTGTTTTTAGCCTTCTAGTGACACAAAAGGAAGGTCAATTGTTCATATTTGGTTTTAAGACGGTAAGACCCACTTATGCTGGCAAAAGGCCTTCTATAGGCTACAAGGGTTTGAGTTTTTATATAAGCTTAAACCTATAAAAAATATAAAAAAAAAATTACAGCTAGTGAAATTATTTAAATAACTTTAAAGCATAAAGAGATTATTAAAGAAAATTAAAATATATTTTAATTTAATTAACATATTTTTTCATGATTTTACATTAATAAGTTTTATCTTCTCAGTCAAATAACTTTATCAATTATAAACTCATAGTATAAGGTCGAGGCCCAGACCAAACTCTAGCTCTAACCAGAATTGATGCATGCCTAAGTGGTGAGGCTCGCTCGTTTGTTTATGGAGATCCAATATCGTGTAAAGAAAAAAGCCTCGCTAAAATTGGCATAACAAACAATTCCTCATATCATATTTGGAACAAAGAACTAACTATACAGGAAAACTTGGCATTTTTTCATTGAGAAAGTATACATTTGTAATTTGTCAATTAACATACGACATCGTTTCGATATCGATTTATATTGATTCTCTCGTTTTGTGTAAGGGTATTATGGACTTATACTGAGATTAGTTTTTGCAAAGACCTGCTAATACCAATATCGATAAACTTTTTGCTTCTTACGAGAAGAATCATGGGCTTCCTGAGGTATCAGAAAGCATTGATTATACGGGTTCGTTGTGAGCTAATTACCAAAATGCGTATTGTGCTCAATCTTGTAAGGGTGATCAAGGGTCATAGTTGTTCATTTTATTCAGGGCCGGCTATAGGCATGTGCAGGCGGTGCAATGGCACAGGGCCATCATATTTATAGGGCCTCCAATTTCTAGATCTTTAATTTTTGTATAAAGTCATATTTGGATGTTTTTATTCAAGTCAACAATGTTTTATGAAAAAGTACGTATGAAATTGTTGGAAACTTATAAATTCCTTAGGCAGTAGTGTGAAACGAGGCTCAAATTTTTTGTTTTATATGAAGTAGATACAGAGCCTTTCGTCGGAGAAGAAGATATGAACTGACAAAACCAAAAAGTCTAGTTATTATCTTGTATATTTTAACTTCAACCCTTCTACTTTATAGTTTGACAAGTAAGGCGTGACTTTAAAGTAATTTGTGTAGAATTATTTTACTAAAAGTAAAAAACAGCCAAGTTAATTACGAATACTTTATATTTGTATCTTCACACGTAATTTTGATACAGATTGCCTTTGTTTTGTTTATGTTATAAAAAGTATGATAAAGTTATAACTATATTTCATTACATGTTGTAGCTAATCTTTACTTAAAACATATTTTTTGAATTTTTTTTAAAATTTCATGAATGAAAAAAAAACACAAAAAGTATATTCACATTTTGAGAAAAGAAAATCGCTATCACACAAATTATTATCAACTTAAATATAGAATATGACAGAATAAACGCTAATGTGATCAAGTTAAATAAGATTTTAGCATATATTGTTCGAGGGCCTACAATGTAATATCGCACAGGGCCTCTGAAATCCATGAGACGGCTCTGATTTTATTAGAAGTGGTTGCCTTACAACTAGACTATTTTACAAACAGACTCGAATGTTAGCGACGAATAAGGTATAGGAACGTGCATGGAACTGAAAGAAAAGACGTGAAACATGCGATTGACGTCCTAAAAAGGTTGGGTTATAGTAGAAACTCTCTCACGTCCGATGGATCTTAAGAGAAGTATGAATATGATGTACACATGTATCATATTATATAGTATGATTATAAAAGACAAAGGGAGAGAAATGTCTCCCTTCTTTTATCTAGAGGAGCAACATCGTAATGATTATGTCGTACGAAGTCATGAAGAAACGTTGCAAGTTATTAAAGATATTGATAGGTGTGTAAACACCCATCCTTTTACCACTTAATTCGGGCTAAAACAAGACCAAAACACGTATTTAATATCATTTGTTTGGAATTATGCGTGGTTTTTGTGTTTATTGTGTTTTCAGAGCCAACCGGATAAATATTAAAGAAAACATGGGATTGCACGGGATTTATCAAGGAAAAAGACTCAAGATAAAGTCTACTGTCCAAGAGATGCAAAAGATTTGAAGTCACTGGGCCTATTCGAAGATTTATTGAAGAAAAGGACTAAAGACGGAAGATTTTCATAAGTCGAAGAAACTCGAGTCTATTTAACGAAGAAATTAAAAGACGAGTTAGATTTTATCGACGACAAATCCCGAATCAGAATCGAAAACGTCAACTTTTCTGAAAAGACGAGAAGACAAGAAGAAAGGGAGAAAGCCCACTCACCAACCAACCACTAGGAGTATAAATAGTCTTTCCCTTCACACAATTAGGGAGTTAGTTCATTTTTTTTTTCTTCCCAGACTTTGTTCGTTCCATCACCAACTCCATTAGGGAGTTTGGTGATTTTCATCTTTTTCTTTTCATCTTGTAATCCTTAATCATTAACCTTGTTACTTTTACATTAATCAATCTATTCCATCTTTTCATTTATCTTGATCTTCATTATTTTCTTTTGCAAGTTCTTAAGTTTTTATTTGATTCTAGTTCGATCTTAAAAAGTTGTTGATTTAGTGTTTTTATTTGTGGGATTTGTTACTTATGATGTTTAAATGATTTGTGTTTAATTTGGTAAAACCTTTTTTAGTATTTAGTTTGATTTTGAGAAAAATCCGTGTCCCCTGTTTACTTGTTGCTGCTACTGTTCTTCGTTCCCAGACTTTCCGAACAAGACAGATATTCCGAATAGACTAGCTCACGTTTGCCTTACTCGGAATATTTCAATTATTCCGAGTGGAGGTTTTATTTCTTCTTTATTCGGAATATCCCAAATATTCCGAATAGCCTTTACTTTCCGAATTGATCATTTTGTGTTTCCTTTATTCGGAACATTTTCAAATATTCCGAATAGGGGTGTTTTCGTTTCATTACTCGGAATATTCTGGATATTCCGCATAGCCATTTCTCAGTTTCCTTATTCGGAACATTTTTCCGAATAGCCCTGTTTTTCCGCATAAGCAATTTTTCCGAGTAGCCATTATTTTCCGCATAGGATTCTATTTTCCGCATAGAGCAATTTATTCCGAATAGAATTATTTTCCGCATAAGGCTTACTTTCCGCATAGGTGTTATCTTTCCGAATGGCAAATGTTTTCCGCATGGGAGAGCTTTCCGCATAGGGATTATTTTCAGCATAGGGTATTTTCAGTAAGAGTATTTTTCCTGTTTTAGCATTTAATTGTTTTTATCTATTATTTTCGGCTTTAATCTTTATTCACTTCAATTATTTAGTATAGAAAACCAAATCCACTTTTTTGTCACCAAGAACAAATCATTCCACTTTTAACTGAGATCAATTCGAGAGGATTCCGAGAATCGAACTTTTTCACCATTGCAAAATCCTTGTATCAAATGGCGCCGCTGCCGGCTCCTCTCGTTAAGATCAAAAGTTTTTTGTGAGAACTTGGATTTTGGGATCCGTTCCCCGTGAACGTTACTTTTTCAAAAATTTTCAAAAACAACTAAAAAATATAAAAGTTTCAAAAAAAAATCCTAAAAATTAAAAAACATAAAAACCAAAAATATTTTTGCTTTGTTTTTCTTTGTTCGTTCTTTTGCAGGTGTATGCGCACTCGATCCACGTCTTATCAAGAGCCCGAGCCTCTCGATAACTTAGACATGGCTGGTGTACAAAACAACAATAACATACCACCTCCGAACAACAATAATAACAACAACAACCCGCCCTTCAACAATATGAATAACAACAACAATGAGCACCTTCCGGATAATCGCCCAATGATTGAATTGCTGCAAGCTCATGTTGATGGCAATACGGATCCAATTGTTATACCACCAATTGCCGCCAACAATTTCGAGCTCAAGTCAGGCTTTATCCAGATGGTCTCCGCTCAGCCATTCTTGGGACGAACCATTGATGACCCACATGACCATATCAAGAGATTTCTACAACTCACGAACACGGTCAAGTTCAATGGCGTTCCACAAGAAGTGATAAGGTTACAACTTTTTCCCTTTTCTTTAGAGGGACAAGCCCGGCATTGGCTTGCTAAGGAACCGCCACAGAGTATTCTCTCGTGGACGGATTTGGAAACAAAGTTTATCAACTACTTTTTTCCACCCTCTCGTACTACCGCTTTGCGGAATGAGATTATAACCTTTGAACAAAAGTACGATGAGTCATTCAGTCGACAAATTCACCTTCCCTGCTGATTTTGTTGTCGTCGACTACGAGATGGACCCCCGTGTGCCACTCATTGTTGGTCGTCCTTTCTTGAGGACCGGTCGCACTCTCA
This sequence comes from Glebionis coronaria, assembly GCA_025667525.1. Taxonomy (NCBI): domain Eukaryota; kingdom Viridiplantae; phylum Streptophyta; class Magnoliopsida; order Asterales; family Asteraceae; genus Glebionis; species Glebionis coronaria. Next base: position 381,734,529 of record CM046875.1, read on the forward strand.
TTGATGTTGAAGCCGGTGAGCTTATCATGAGAGTGGGTGACGATAAAGTAGTCTTCAACATGGGAAAGTTATCTAAACAGCCTTCTTCTTCCGAGAGTGTTAATTGTATTGACGTTCTTGATGAGGCTTGTGAAGAACACTTCAAGGATGCTTGTAAAAACATTCCTACCTCTCTTCCCAATGTTGAGACCGTTTCCTCTATCGACTCATCATTATCTCTATTTGGAGAAAGTGATTTCCTTTGGAAAGATTTGGAAGCCACCTTGGGAGATGTGAAGCAAAACAATGACGATTCTACTGCCACTTGGGATGAAGACCTCAGTTTCATTGCAAACCTCCTCAAAGAAGACAACCCTTCTCCTCCATCTCCCACTATCATTGCTATCGATACTCCGACTTCGAATACGCCTCCCGTCGACAATCCTCCGGATTTGGAACTTAAGGAGTTGCCACCCCATCTTGAGTATGTATTCCTCGAAGAAGAGAAGAAATCGCCAGTCATCATTGCTAAGAATTTGAAGGATGAAGAGAAAGCCCGACTTGTCGCTGTGTTGAAGGATCATAAGAAGGCCATCGCTTGGAAGATTTCCGATATTCGTGGAATTGATCCTCACTTTTGCACACACAAAATTCTCATGGAGGACGACTTCAAGCCCACTATTCAAAACCAACGAAGGGTGAATCCAAAAATACATGAAGTCATCAAAACAGAGGTTATCAAACTTCTTGATGCGGGTATGATATACCCTATTTCGGATTCACCATGGGTTAGTCCAATCCATTGTGTGCCTAAGAAGGGCGGAATAACCGTTGTTCCCAACGAACACAACGAGTTGATTCCCACTCGTCTCGTTACTGGGTGGAGAGTTTGTATAGACTACCGCAAACTCAATGATGCCACGAGAAAGGATCATTTCCCTCTACCTTTCATGGACCAAATGCTTGAACGATTAGCCGGTAATGAATATTACTGCTTTCTGGATGGTTTCTCGGGTTATTTTCAAATACCCATCGATCCCCAAGATCAAGAGAAGACTACATTCACTTGTCCTTATGGCACTTTCGCTTACAAAAGAATGCCTTTTGGCTTATGTAATGCGCCAGGGACTTTCCAAAGGTGTATGTTAGCTATCTTCCATGACATGGTTGAACAAACCATGGAGGTCTTCATGGATGATTTCTCGGTCTTCGGGGATTCCTTCTCTGCTTGCCTTGCCAATTTAGAACGTATGCTAAAGCGGTGCGAAGACACTCGCCTTGTTCTAAATTGGGAAAAATGCCATTTTATGGTAAAAGAAGGCGTCGTGCTTGGACATAAGATTTCGAAAGCCGGTCTTGAAGTAGACCGTGCTAAAGTCGATGTTATAGCTAAGTTGCCTCCACCTTCAACCGTGAAGGGTGTAAGAAGTTTCCTGGGTCATGCGGGCTTCTATCGTCGATTCATCAAAGATTTTTCTCAAATCGCTCGCCCGATGACCCACCTCTTGGAAAAAGATACTCCTTTTATCTTTTCCAAAGAGTGCCTTGAAGCCTTCAACTCGCTTAAGGATAAGCTAACTAAGGCACCCGTCTTGGTTACCCCTAATTGGGAGCTGCCCTTTGAGTTGATGTGCGATGCTAGCGATTTTGCTATTGGAGCGGTTCTTGGACAAAGAGTGAACAAACACTTCCAACCGATCCATTACGCTAGCAAGACAATGACGGGGGCACAATTGCATTATACGACAACCGAGAAAGAGCTTTTAGCCGTCGTCTATGCTTTTGAAAAATTCCGCCCCTATCTTGTCCTTTCTACCACCATTGTGTATACCGATCATTCCGCGTTGAAGTACTTGTTGACAAAGCAAGATTCCAAACCAAGACTTCTTCGCTGGGTTTTGCTGCTCCAGGAATTTAAAATCGAAATTCGCGATAAAAAAGGAGCAGAAAACTTAGCCGCGGATCATCTTAGTAGACTTGAGGATCCATACCAAGGGGATCATCCGACCAAAGAAATCAATGATTCTTTTCCCTTGGAGACCTTAATGTCTATAAACTCGAAGCCGAATGAAACCCCGTGGTTTGCGGACTTTGCAAACTACTTGGCGGGTGGAATTCTCAAGGAAGGGTTGACGTCCCAGCAAAAGAAGAAGTTCTTTACCGATATCAAGACTTACTTTTGGGACGACCCTTACCTATTTAAACAATGTTCTGATCTGATAATTCGCCGATGTGTTGATGGACCGGCAGCGTCTGACATCCTTGATGCTTGCCACAAAGGACCCACCGGTGGTCACTTTGGTCCCAACTACACCGCTAAGAAAGTGTTTGATTCGGGATTTTATTGGCCCTCCATATACCGTGACGCTCACGATATGGTCAAACGAGGTGATGTTTGCCAAAAGCAAGGCAAAATCACACATAAAGACGAGATGCCTCAGAATTTTATTCAAGAGTGTGAAATTTTTGATGTTTGGGGTATCGACTTTATGGGGCCATTCCCTTCGTCTAAAGGAAACAAATACATCCTTGTAGCCGTTGACTACGTTTCAAAGTGGGTTGAAGCCAAAGCTTTGCCTACTAATGACGCAAGGGTGGTTTGTAACTTTTTGAAAGCTCTTTTCGCTAGATTCGGTGTACCTCGCGCCATTATTAGTGATCGTGGGACTCATTTCTGCAATGACCAATTTGCTAGAGTCATGGCTAAGTACGGTGTAAATCATCGTCTTTCCACAACCTACCACCCACAAACTAATGGCCAGGCTGAAATATCCAACCGAGGTCTTAAGCGAATTCTTGAACGGACCGTGGGAGAGCATCGTGCCGCATGGGCTGATAAACTCGATGATGCTTTGTGGGCTTTCCGTACTGCTTACAAGACCCCGATCGGCTGTACGCCTTATCGTCTTGTGTACGGGAAAGCGTGCCACCTCCCCATTGAGTTGGAGCACAAGGCTTATTGGGCCTTGAAGTGGGCTAATTTTGATATAAACAAAGCCGGTGACCTACGCAAGATCCAACTCAATGAGCTCAATGAACTCCGTAATGAGGCTTATGAAAATTCTTTGATCTATAAGGAACGAACTAAGCTCATTCACGACTCCAAGATCAAAAACCGAGAGTTCCATGTTGGAGACAAAGTCTTACTTTTTAACTCTCGGTTGAAAATCTTTTCGGGCAAGCTTAAATCTCGTTGGTCCGGCCCATTCACCATCGCCCAAATTTTTCCATATGGTACTCTCGAGCTCGCTCAACCTAATGGACCAAATTTTAAGGTGAATGGCCAACGAGTGAAGTTATACTTTGGTGAGGACACCTCTCACGAGGTGATTCATCCCTCACCACGTTCCCCATGAACTAATTTTGGGTCGAGTCAGGCTCGTGACTCGGTTATCAAAAACAAGCGCTCCCCGGGAGGCAGCCCGAGTATCTATCCCTTTAACCCCCTACGTGTAGGGGAGGACCTATTTTGGTCATTTGTGTTTGTGTGGTGATGTGATTACAGGGATAACTGCAATCTTGGAAATCTTTGAAGCACCGTGCTCCCGTGTTATCCGAAATCCTGTTCTATCTCTCAACTATCGTGATTCAATTTTCTTCATACTCATATTTGAAATTGATCACTTTAGTCGTCTCTTCCTTAACTTGAGTTAACCAACGTGCACAATGTCATAAGTGTAGGGGAGATTTTTCCCACATGCTTAAACATTGAGGACAATGTTTATCTTAAGTGTAGGGGAGACTTCTATCGAAGTTTTAAGTGGACTTTTCCATGAAAATGCCTTCATTTAACCGGAAAATCATATTTTTCAACATTTTTCAAATTTTTTATTAACTTTGGCCATTTAGTCGTAAATTTTAAATTTTTATCGTTGCTTTCATATGTATATATCCCGCAATAAAGTCAAAAATATTAATAAAGTGGTGTAGCTAGTTTAGAAGTCTTTGACATATTAGGCCCGTTGCGTTTATTTTGACTCAACCCGAATAGACTTATCCAAGTTTATTCTAGCTAGTATCCTTAACCATGTAGACCTTAATTGGTTTATTAGGCTAAGTATCCACGAGTCTCATTACTTGAGATTTTAAATTGTGGAGGACGAGAAATGATAGAGTCATTTATAAGTCGGTATTCTTGCGCAAGCTCACTTGGTGTAATTATTTGCCTATTCTCCCATCACTTGCTAATAATTTATCTGCAATAAGTAAGGTATTACGATTTGAAAGGTTACTTAGCTTCTAGCCTAAGATCGTTTAAAAGTTGCTCGGTAATGATAAGAGTTCATAGCCAAGGCATAACTTATGAAGCGGGGCGCGAAGATTGGCGAGTCCGAAAAGGCCCTAACAAGGCATGAGGATTCAATTTTATTGCTGAAGATCCAAAGTGATGTGAAAAGCATTATTCCTAAAGTCAATATGAAGGATCAAGACTCACGACGAAAAGCAATCAACTCCCATAAAGATCATGGAGAAGTCTATCCGAAAAGACCCTAACAAGGTATGAGGATAAATAGATCCAAGTCCGAAAAGGAGGCGGATCGTTGTATCTCAAAATCCCAATTAGAGATTGAAGAAATAATCATGAAGTCGTGGTCAACAAAGTTGGAGTACCCCTCAAAAGTCTCCAAGTGAAGAAACTCTATTATGATGAGAAGACCATTATCTCAAGAACGTGTCTCGAAGATATGAAGTATGAAGTACATGTCAAATATCGGCCCGAGAAAGGTCTCAAATCGTGAACCAAGTTATGCCAAGATATGAACTTTTTGATATCCCGAGAAGCAGTTTTAAGAGATTTTGTCCTTTAGCTGACTATTGATCAAATCGTCCTACTTTGCTTTCAGCCCTAATAAACTATCGAAATAAGTCCAAAAATGCATCTTCATGATCATTCTAAGACAAAAATAAAATATAAGAGATACAACTAGGAATAAGGGAGTTTAAGCATTTAATTAAGCCATGTGTGTAAGTGTTTGATTTACTAACTTATAATAACAATGATCTCGTTCTTAAGCTTAGTTTGGGGAACGTGAAACTTGAGGGTGATAAATCTTCGCAACACCAAAGCCCTAATGTAAGTCCTTGATTTCTTTACAAGTTATTTTCATCTTTTGTTTATTTTAAAGTTTTAAGTTCTCTTAGTATTTTAATTGTTATTTAGTAGAATTTAAATAAGGCCAAGGTTGATTGATTATGAGAAAAATGTAAAATTGCTTTATCACTAAGCATTGCATGAGGGCATGGCAATGGTTAAGTGTAGGGGATTTGATAGGTGTGTAAACACCCATCCTTTTACCACTTAATTCGGGCTAAAACAAGACCAAAACACGTATTTAATATCATTTGTTTGGAATTATGCGTGGTTTTTGTGTTTATTGTGTTTTCAGAGCCAACCGGATAAATATTAAAGAAAACATGGGATTGCACGGGATTTATCAAGGAAAAAGACTCAAGATAAAGTCTACTGTCCAAGAGATGCAAAAGATTTGAAGTCACTGGGCCTATTCGAAGATTTATTGAAGAAAAGGACTAAAGACGGAAGATTTTCATAAGTCGAAGAAACTCGAGTCTATTTAACGAAGAAATTAAAAGACGAGTTAGATTTTATCGACGACAAATCCCGAATCAGAATCGAAAACGTCAATTCTGAAAAGACGAGAAGACAAGAAGAAAGGGAGAAAGCCCACTCACCAACCAACCACTAGGAGTATAAATAGTCTTTCCCTTCACACAATTAGGGAGTTAGTTCATTTTTTTCTTTTTCTTCCCAGACTTTGTTCGTTCCATCACCAACTCCATTAGGGAGTTTGGTGATTTTCATCTTTTTCTTTTCATCTTGTAATCCTTAATCATTAACCTTGTTACTTTTACATTAATCAATCTATTCCATCTTTTCATTTATCTTGATCTTCATTATTTTCTTTTGCAAGTTCTTAAGTTTTTATTTGATTCTAGTTCGATCTTAAAAAGTTGTTGATTTAGTGTTTTTATTTGTGGGATTTGTTACTTATGATGTTTAAATGATTTGTGTTTAATTTGGTAAAACCTTTTTGAGTATTTAGTTTGATTTTGAGAAAAATCCGTGTCCCCTGTTTACTTGTTGCTGCTACTGTTCTTCGTTCCCAGACTTTCCGAACAAGACAGATATTCCGAATAGACTAGCTCACGTTTGCCTTACTCGGAATATTTCAATTATTCCGAGTGGAGGTTTTATTTCTTCTTTATTCGGAATATCCCAAATATTCCGAATAGCCTTTACTTTCCGAATTGATCATTTTGTGTTTCCTTTATTCGGAACATTTTCAAATATTCCGAATAGGGGTGTTTTCGTTTCATTACTCGGAATATTCTGGATATTCCGCATAGCCATTTCTCAGTTTCCTTATTCGGAACATTTTTCCGAATAGCCCTGTTTTTCCGCATAAGCAATTTTTCCGAGTAGCCATTATTTTCCGCATAGGATTCTATTTTCCGCATAGAGCAATTTATTCCGAATAGAATTATTTTCCGCATAAGGCTTACTTTCCGCATAGGTGTTATCTTTCCGAATGGCAAATGTTTTCCGCATGGGAGAGCTTTCCGCATATGGATTATTTTCAGCATAGGGTATTTTCAGTAAGAGTATTTTTCCTGTTTTAGCATTTAATTGTTTTTATCTATTATTTTCGGCTTTAATCTTTATTCACTTCAATTATTTAGTATAGAAAACCAAATCCACTTTTTTGTCACCAAGAACAAATCATTCCACTTTTAACTGAGATCAATTCGAGAGGATTCCGAGAATCGAACTTTTTCACCATTGCAAAATCCTTGTATCAGATATATGTAACAAGGAGACTCATCTAAGCCTTTAAGTCAATTAAGTGGAACATATTTGACGTCTAACAAATAATCACTGATTTTCTTGTAATGTTTTTTTATTTATTTCAATTATTACAGTAATGTTTTTTATTGTAGTGTTTGATAACATATGATAATTTACTTTAGTGTTCAAAAAGATAAAAATATAAAAGGAATTATGACCAAGCTCACTAGCCCGGTAACTTGGTCATCAAGTTGAAACTGAGATAGCAGCGGTGATCGTGATATCTGCGGTAGTCATTACTTGTAGCCTTATATAAAATATATTTACTTTCAAAAAGTTAATTAGATTGTTCATTTAAATTACGTTATACTATTATGTTATTGCAAGCAATGACAAAAAGTGTTATTCACATCTTTCGATTTGTATATGTTTTAATAATGATAAAATGTTGATCCATTCTAAACAGATCTTGTACTCGTTAGTTGATATATGGTTTAGTTATGTTGGATAAATCCAAGACAACTATAATGGAAACTTTGATTTGAAATATCACAAAATATGCGAAAATTAGGTTGTGATGCTAAGAAGAATAACAATTTAACCAAACCTTGCAGTCTCGATGTATTAATACAATCACTTTTACCAGTGATACGGTTTACAACCTTGAAGCTATATCAAACTATGAATGAAATGTGTGTGTGATGATGGTGTAGAGATTGATTTTTTTTCTCTACACCCTAGGACCTCCTTTTATAGTTTTAAGGAGTCCTAGGTTACAACACATTTAATTCTTTTTTAACAAAACATTTGTTGATACAAAAGTTGGATAGACCGAGCTTGACCCAAATTAGGCTTAATTTGGGTCCTTGTGGACTCCGGCTCTTGCAACAAGTGAAACTTGTTTTGAGGACCCTGCGCACTAAACAGACACCGTTAGGCTTACCGTGGGTTTGTGACCCACGATTAGACTCCGACTTGAGAGTAAGTAATCGATTTGAGTATGTAGTGTTTAGGGTATTATGTGTATCATACCTTTGTGTAACCTATGGGGTTCCTTTTATACCCGAGAGAGTCCTGGCTGGGCTCTCCTACTCTTACGGCCAAAGGAAGAGATAATAACCTAGAATAGCTTGATTCTTATCGCATAACCAAGGCAAGTATATATCTCTTCCCTCTAGGCGAATATATCTATATGATAGATTATATTCTTGTCTGATCCTGTCGCGCTGCGACAAGGACCTGGCTTAGTAATCAGCCATATGTGCGACAACGGCTTACCGGGCCTCCTGGGCTGCGCGCGCATTGCACAAGCATTCAATCCATTCCTGATGGATGTGGGTAGTACCCGTGAGTCGGACTATCTAGCCCGACTAGGGACTATACGTCATCATGTCCCCCAGTCTAATGGTCGCAGGTTCCAACCACGGCTACTAGACTATAAACCATTCAGGCCCTCTTGCAAACATCTTCAAAAGAAATACCACGCACAACCCACATGAAATGAGTTTGAATAAGTATCCACGTCAGACTCCACTATCACAACCCTGCATCGAGAACTGGGAAAGACACTAACCACGTAAGAGGAGCCAACTGGCGAACACCGTAGGATGAACGAAGCATTTTAGACACGTGTCGCAATATCCCATGCGTCCATAGTATATATAAATGCAGTCTGACAGACATTCAACAATCTTCTTTGCCTATCCAAAAAACCCCCCCACCATTGTTGAAAATGGCAGGAAACAATACTTTTGTTCAAAAACAATACCAACTCCATCCCCGTCTTTAAATATTTTACAAGGAAAAAATGGTAGCATAGCTGTTTATTGTGACGTCCCGTATATCAGAACAAGAACTCTCCCATTTCGCCACTAAGTACCATATATCTTCAGATCTCCATCCTACTGTGCCAAATCCACAAGCACATATTGGAAGTTTCCCTGAAGGAAATATTGGTGGAAATTTAGCTTAGTGGGAAATACTGTTTGGATCTTGTATTAATTGCTTGGCGGCTGAGTGGGGTGACATGGTGATCCATGTGACTTATTTCCTCTCTTCTCATTGGCTATCACATGTAAACCCGGATCAAGCACAAAGTTAGTATGAAAATTGGCAATTTCAGCCCTTAGACTTTGGCAGAATCTTCATTTGTGCTTGGAACTTTGTTTTCTTTGACATATTTGATCCTTCAAATTTTATCTTGATTATTTGAAGCCCTTTGACTTATTTGACTTGAATGTTGACCAATTTTGACTATGATCTTGACTTTTCCAAAATTTGCACTTTAGTCCCTCATCTTTTGAATGTTGTCAAGATAGGTCCTTTGTCTTCTCATGGCTTGTCATTATTGATCCTTCTATTATCTTTTCATCATCTTTTAGCTTGATTTCACTTATTTGCTTCAAATTTGTATCCTTGTTACCTATTCAAGCACAAACATAAAACATACCACATACTACTGCTTTATGGCATAAAAGTTAAGTATTTGTTATGTGTTTTAGGGTGAGTTGTTGACTTATTGATATGAGATTTTGCTCATATCAAATCCCCTACACTTGATCATTGCCATGACCTCATGCAATTCCATATTTTAAAGCACCAATTTACACTTTTCTCAAATTAATCCACCTTGGCCAATATGAAATGCTTTTATACTACTCTATACTATATGATGCATGATTTTGATTTTATGCAATGCAAAGGAAAGCAATTCTATTTATATATTTTTGGATTTACTTGAAATGGTTTTGATAGAAATAACTCTTAAAGAAATCAATGACTTAGATTAGGGCTTTTGGTACCATGAACACTTATCACCCTCAAGTTTCACTTTCCCCATACCAAGCTTAAAAACAAGATCATTGTTATCCACAAGTGAAAGTGCATCAACTTATTCATATTGATTAAGTGTGTTACTCTCATACCCCCACTTATTATGCCTCTAAGACTGGTTATTATTGAGCAAATTGCTTGGGAGCAAATTTTTCATTATTTAAAGCGTGAAATATAAGAAATTTAAAATCTTAAATAAGGAAGCACGGTTTTAATCCTAAGTAATTCTCTCATCCATTACTTGAAAAACCGCCCACAATTAATATAAGTCTGACTCAAGAGAAATATGTCATTCGCCTTATGTGTAAGATCATTATGTCATGCATTAATAAGTAGCTACACACTCACTAAGGAAAGGAAAATAAAACTCACGTAATAATTTACATCCCCTGCCTTTTTGGGACTTTGGATCTTCAATCTCGCAACCCGTCAAGGTAATATTGGATTGGAGCAACTATTAAATCCCTGCAACCCTTGTGAGAGTAATATTTGAATTCAATAGCTACTATAATTAACACTTCACTGCCCCTCTTGGGAGTCTTGTATAATTATTTTTTTTTCTTTTTTTCTAGCCACTCATTTTCTTTCATAAGTCGCTCTTATTTTTCTTTATTCCTCACAAAGAAATTTGAAAAGAATAAAAGGAAAAACACCCACTAAGTATTAAGCATGACATAAGTCTAGTACATATAAAACGTTCCAACTTACAATCTTAAGACGTACTTATACCAACCACGGATGATTAGTCAAAAATGCATAAGAGACTACAAAACCAATTAAAACCGTTCTTGATTATTTATTAACATATATACATGCGTTGACAAGAAAGTAAAGGTTATGAAAGGGGATATAAAAGCCACAGTTAATGAATATAAGGTTTATCTAGCCCTTAACACTTATTTTAAACTCTATCATCTCTTGTTCTCCACAGTTTAAAATCTCAAATAATGAGACTAGTGGATGCTTAGCCTAATAAACCAATAAAGGTCTACATGGTTAAGGCTACTAGCTAGAGAATTCTTGGATAAGCAAACTCGGGTTGAGTCAAAGTATCCATGGCGGGCCTAATATTTCAAAGAAGTCTAAATTTTTTAAACCATATCCTTTATTATATTTTTTCTTTTTATATATTTTTGATGAAGACTAAAAGAGAAATATAGACAATGCAAATGAAAAATGATTAATGAAAAAATTATGACTGCATATTTTTGGTGGCCAAAGTAGATCAAAAATTTGAAAAATGTTTGAAATATTATTTTCCAAGTTATCATGAAGGTCAATGATAAATGTCTAGGTAAGGTCACTTCAATAGAAGACCCCCTACACTTAGATAAACATTGTCCTCAATGTTTAAGAGTATTGGAGTGAACTCCCCTACACTTAGGACATTGACAACTTTGCCTAACCCAAGCTAAGGAAAGATCAACTATAGTGAATTCATTTTAAAGCACGATGTGGTTATGAAAAATCATAATAGAAACAAAGTGAACCGGATACAAGGGCCTCCTCCATAAGCTCCAATGCACGTGATAAGAGAGAGCAACGCTACAAACAACATGAAGACAAAAGGAAGGTCTCTCTACACTTCTCCTCAACTCTATGCTCTTATTTCTATCCTACCACACTGTAAGTCTAAAAACTCTAAACCTAGTTATTCAAGCTTGATTTATAGAGTCTCTAGCTCGACTCATCCCACAGTTAAAAGTGTCTAAAAACTATCATGGAGAGAAAAAGTTTTACCCTTTTTAAGAAAAATCTCCATGATGAGGTTAAGCAAGTTTTCGATTATCAAAACTCCATAAATATCCCCCCGGATCAAATACATAATTAACATCCCACTTATAACACAATCCAACAACTAACTTACCAAGCAATGGTGAAAAGAGTGAGGTGTTGTTCTCCATAATGGTTTCCCATATGTTCTTCAAAAGGTGATAAGGTGATATTCTTAAATCTCTCACAAGTTTTCCTTTTATTCCATCAGGCGGATACTGAGATGGTTTAGCAAGCTCTATACCAGGATCAAAAATCCTTTCCTTAACGGGAAAACAACAAGTTGTGGTTGCCTTAGAAGATTCCCCCTTATAAATCACATGTTGAGAGAAAGGTTGCGGAGTAATGGGTAACAACAAGCTCTTTGAAGGAACCATCATGACTTGTTTTCCTTTATCACTTTGAAAGGTTAAGGTGGAAAAGAGAGAAGATAAAGGATCTTCATGCAATAGCGAATCTAGAAAAAGTATGTCTCCCTCCTCATCAACATATCCAAGAGTGTACTCAAAAGGTATATCAACCTTTAAAAACTCATCACTCTCATCCATGATAGAATCCTCCTCATCGCCATAAACATCATAAATTGTGTTGTCCCATATATTTAGATAACAGAGCACGAATTAAAGAAAGAAAAAAAAGATGAAGAAGATGAATTCTAGAGAGAGAAAGTAGAGAGAGAAAAGAGAGAGAATTGGTTGGAACTTGGTGAATATTAAATTAAGTGAGAGAGAATAAAATGAACCTACACCCTTCCTAACATGCTAGGAAGGGTATTTATAGTCCCCCTACATGTGGGCTTGTATGGACTATACTAAATGGGTCGGGCTTTCCTTTAGGATTTAGTTACTTATGAATGAACTTTAGCTTAAAGTTGAGCCCATAAAACACAACTAACCTACTACCTATTACAACGTTCTAAAATAAGATACATAATAAACCTATGACCGATCATTCTTGTTTGACTCAATATTTTGAGGCTAACAATCTCCCCCAATGAGAGTTCATAAACCTTGGTCATTTAGGAAATTTGTAGAGATTACTAATCTCGCCATAAATGAGTCTTGAACGTGTAATCGTAGTCTTGTTCCTTCATGCTGTGATCTTTGAGCCTTTGTCGTTGTCTTTCGACTTTGTCTTTAAGTTTGAGATCTTCAAATTATCCTTGACTTGTCTTTGCCATCTTGCGATTTTGTGCCTTCATCCACATGATCACACTATTAATTTGTTGAATATATCTTCAGGCATGAGTATGTGGTTTTGAATCTTTGACTTTGCTAAGTACACCGTGACGCCACCTTCTTGAGACAAAACATAGACACGGACTGAATGGCTTTGACATTCGTCCTAAATCGGTAGCGTTTTACCTCCGGTCGGTGAAGACCGTTATATGATATTAAATACCGTACCTGTGATTAGGTAGATTCAATTAAGAATCTCCTTGACAGGGTTTCGCGGTTGTACTAGTCGTTCTCTTTACTCGACCGTCTCAAAGCAAGACTGCGAACATAAAGAATGAATCAATTGGATAAATATCCGCTTGATTAAAGTCGTCAATTCAAATTCCTGGAACAAGTGTGATTCATAAAGAATCTTACCATTGTTGCTTTCCAGTTGACACAAGCTTGATTCATAAGAATCTCACAAGTCACCTACTGTAGCGCTGTTTGATGTTGACGCTAGAAGGATTTCCATTCGTCACTGTGAATATTAATTAATATCACTCTGAATGTTCTGGCAAGACCATAAAGATATTGCGTAGAAACCTGGAACGAGTTTGAATCAATTCAGAATCAAACCACTGTTGCTTTTCAGTTTTACACATGTTCAATTCATAAAGAATTTTGCATATGACCTACCGCAGTGCTGTTTGATGTTAACACTAGAAGGATTTCCACTCATCATTGTGAATACTAAGTAGTATCACTCTGAGTGTTCTAGCAATATCACAAGGATATAGCGTAGGACTCTCTTGAACTTCATCCGTGTGTCCTAACGAGATTTGATTGATCTCTTGGCTCTAGACTCGATTTGTGCACTTTTAGTGATCGGAGGCTAGAGCAGATGCTACCTATTCAATATCAACTATCTCGAAGTGAGAAAGTCAATAGAAGTCATGTTGTTCTCCGTGACAATAAAACAAACTTATTTTGAGAGAAGCCTGAGTAGCTAGGAAAGGGTTGTGCATACATCACTGGGTCCATGATGAGTTGTCTGCATGATGTGTTGACCCGGTTTCTGCCTAAGTTGTATGGAGGGCTTCTTTCTTTACACCCTTTATCCTTACATTTCTTTTTCATTCTTCAACCCCTTCAATGCTTACCAAGACATCATTACTAGCACCTTGTTGTGATTGTTCCAGTGCTAGCATCAGTACTTAGTCGGCATGCAGCTACGTTCCCATTCTACTCCATCTTTCCTAAGGACTTCTAATAATCTATTGGATTGTCCCTGGGAAGATCCCTTCGGTTCTGGTTGGATCATAGGACTTAAACCTAACCACCCTTTCGACACCAATAACGTCGTGAATTAAAGATGTTGTGGGTATTTCATCGTAACCATGAAAACCACTTTAAGTTCTAACAAAGTGTTTGAGAAACATTTAACACCTTGCTAGTTTTGTCGTTTCAGAAATGCTCCCCCTTCACATGTGCATCGATAATCGAAAGTGTTTCGCACATGTAGGTAAGAGTTAAAGTGCTTGAGTCTTATATAAGATCACATTTTAATCACATTTTCTCCCCCTATCTCTAATATATAAAATCTTTTGATATTAGAGATACCAAATTTGATTAAAATATATTTTGAAAAATAGTCTTGAAAATCTTCGGGAGAAAGATGTGTTAATCTTTTGCATGAAGTTAAAATGCTCCCCCTCAAAAATTGATCCAATTGAATTGTCATTGTGAGGATGTGATCCACATTTATCTTTTTGAGGATGGGAGTTGTTGAACATACAATTTTTGAAAGATTTTGAATAATCATTGAAAAATTATTGAAAAAATTGTGTTCAACACTTTTTGAAAAATCCTATTTCTTTTTGTCGAAGAGGTTTTTCTAAAGCATAAACTTGAGTTCATAGACTTTGAATATCTTGACGAATCCACTCAAGTGTAAGAAGATTTCTCTTCTTTTGCTGAGGGTAAGCGCACTAAATCGTACACTCCCCCGTGAATATTAATCCGGGTTGCAATCTGAAAGTGATTACAAGCCATTGTGTTGAGCTTAAAACGTTGAATGTTTTGTGACAAGCTCAACCCAAGATAGATTGCTCTACCCGTTGTTGGAAAAATTGTCGAAAATAGACATTTTCCTTTATTGAAAGAAGAAATGACATGTTTTGAAAAATATTTACAACTTTCATTCGAGCTTTATGTACACACCCGTGTCGTTATTGAGCGACATTTCTAGGCACGTCCATATTATCGATATTGAAAGACATGTCGAGAAGAATATTTTTGGATTTTGAAAGATTCTAAATTTTGTGTTTTGTTTTTATATATTTTATGTTTTTGTATTTTGCTTTTTCAAAGATATTTACAAGTAGATGTTTGATTGATAAATCAAGCAGGCACCTTTGCCAGAATCTCCAGGTCTGCTGGAGTCAAACATCTCATACCAATTTGCCTAACGAGGTATTCAAACCTATCTTTCGATAGAGCTTTCGTAAACAAGTCGGCTAATTGGTAATCCGTTCCAACAAAGTATAGTTCAACGATACCTCTTTCAACTAGTTCCTTTATGAAGTGATATCGGACATCAATGTGCTTCGTGCGAGAATGCTGTACCGGATTGCAGGAGATGGCTATGGCCGACTTTGAGTCACAGTACATAGGTACTTTATCAAAGTGAAAGCCATAATCTGTTAGTTGTGTTCTCATCCATAGAACTTGAGCACAACACGCAGATAGAGACACATAATCCGCTTCGGCTGATGAAAGTGACGTGCAATCCTACTTCTTGGAAGACCATCCCACTAGCTTATCTTGACCTAGAAATTGTGCACCACCAGAAGTACTTTTTCGTGTATCAAGACACCCTGCATGATTGGAATCTGAATAGGCCGTTAGAAAGAAACCGGTTTCCCTCGGATACTAGAGTCCCAAATGAATGGTATTCTTGAGGTACCGAAAGATCCGTTTAACCTCCTTCAGGTGCTTTTCAGTGGGTCGTGCTTGATAATGTACACAATAACACGTAGCATGTGATATATCAGTTCTGCTTGTTGTCAAGTACATGAGGGAGCAGATCATTGAACGATATCTCGTTTGATCTATGGCATTTCCCTCCAAGTCAGCATCAAGCGATGTGGTTGATAATGGTGTCCCAACTGGGTCACATGAAGTCATACCATGCCTTTTGATTAGCTCTTGACAATACTTAGCTTGGTTTATAAAGATACCATTTGGGGATTGGTGAACTTGAATTCCTAGAAAGAATTTTAGTTCGCCCATAATTGACATTTCAAATTTGTTGTGTGTGACTTTTTCAAACCATTTTGAAAGTTTTGGGTTTGTAGACCCGAAAATAATGTCATCAACATAAATCTGCACAAGCAAAATGTCATCCCAATATTTATAAGTAAACAGAGTTAGATCAATGGAACCTTTTGAGAAACCTTTGGATACCAGAAATTTCGAGAGCTCATCGTACCACGCCCTTGGAGCTTGCTTGAGTCCATACAGTGCTTTGTGGAGACGATACACCTTGTCAGGATAATGAGAATTAAAGAATCCTTCCGGCTGCGTAACATAAACTTCTTCCTTCAAAGGACCGTTCAGAAATGCTGTCTTCACATCCATTTGATAAACAATAAATCCCTTATGTGCACCATAAGCAAGGAAAATCCTGACCGCTTCCATACGAGCAACTGGTGCAAATGATTCTTCAAAATCAATACCCTATTTCTGGCCATACCCCACTAGCCTAGCTTTGTTCTTGATGACCGTGTTTTCTTCATCCATCTTGTTTTTTCAGATCCAACGAAGATTTAAAGGAATCACATCGTATGGTCTGTCAACAAGTTCCTAGACTTTAAGTCTTTCAAATTGTTGAAGTTCGTCCGTCATCGATTCAATCCAAGCATGATCAGCCATGGCTTCTTTGATGTTTTTCGGTTCAGCAATACTCACGGCGAGTGCGAACATACAGACATCGCCATCGGTGGCTAGTTGTCGTCTTGTACGAACAGGTTGTGAAGGGTTTCCAATTACCTGAACCAAAGGATGTTCTCGGGTCCAATGATGTGTTGAAGGATATCGTTGGTAGAACGTATGCATATTTGACGGATCAACATAGTGAGTAGAAGAATCTCCAGTTTCGTGTATCGGTGTACCGAATGGGTTGATAAAGTCGTCTTCGTCATTTAATGCATAGTCTGCTTGATTAGTGTTCTATGGAGCAATGACAGTAGTTGTGGATGTTGTAGGATCGATTGTTGAAGTGATATTCTGAGGAGGTAAATCTGCAGCAACCCGTGTTGAAGTAGATGAAGTTGTATCCTTTTGTTGACGATGAGCAGTATCATCATTCGTATCATGAGTGACAGCGGAAGACATTGATACAACATGTTTCTCCCCCGTGAAATATTCATCAAACATTGGTCCATATAACATTTCCAACTCTTAAAGTGTCGTGTCCACTGTCATATCTGCTCTAGGAACATGTTCAAAAACCAACTTTGAACTTGACGGTTCATTGTTGTGGTCTTGAGTTCCGAGTTCCATATGGTTGTGCACAAAAGTCTTTTGTCGTTGTGGATCGGGACTTAAACTGCTTTGTTCAAGTGCCATTTCTTGCAATTCATCAAATCTAATATGAATAGTCTCGACTATCAATTTTGTTCTCTTGTTGTACACTCTGTATTCCTTAGACTGAGTTGCATATCCCACTAAAATGCATGCATCACCTTTCTCTTTCATCTTGTCCAGATTTTCACCATCTCGAATAATGTAACACGTACATCAAAAAACATGAAGGTGTTTGAGGGAAGGTTTGCGATCATTAATTATGTGATATGGTATCTTTTCGTGTCTAGGGATAATTAAGGATCGATTTTCTGTGTAGCATGCAGTTGACACGGCTTCGGCCCAAAAGAATAATGGTAGTTTTGAAGAAGATAATAATGTTCGAACAGCCTCAACTAAAGTGCGATTTCGTCTTTCAACAACTCCGTTTTGTTCAGGTGTTCGAGCAATAGATGTTTCGTGTTCAATCCCTTCGGCTTCAAAATATTTCTTCAGAGTTGAATTCAAGAATTTTGTGCCTCTGTCAGTACGTACCACTTTTACTTGAGCTTGAAGACCACGTTGTACCAACTTAAGGAAGTTAATGAGAACCTCAGGTGTTTCATCCTTGGACCGTAAGAAGAGGGTCCACGTGTACCTTGAGTAGTCATCGATAATTACCATAACATATTTCTTCCCATTGATGGTTTGAACACGCATGGGACCACACAGATCTATATGAAGAAGATCTAACCGTCCTTTAGAGCTTGGTTTAGTCTTTGTCTTGAAACTACTCCGTTTAGCTTTACAAAGCTCACAAGAAGAATAAAGATGATATTTGATGAATTTCAAGTTAGGAAGGCCTCTCACAATATCTTTCTTGGAAAGCAAGTTGATGGTATCAAAGTTAAGATGAGATAAACGTTGATGCCATAACCAAGCTTGAGTCGTTGAAGCTTTATCCATGAAACAGATTGGAGTTGAAGATGTGGAGTCTTGTAGTGAAATAGTGTAGAGATCAGTACCTTGTTCCGGTAAGTAAGTCTTTCCCATCATAATCACGAACAAAACATGTCTTCTTTCTAAAACCAACCTCCAAATCCGCATCACAGAATTGACCAACCGAGAAAAGATTGTGATTGAGCCCTTCGACGTAGTAAACCCTTTTGATTGTGATATTCCCATGAACCAAGTCTCCATATTCTAGGATCGGTGCAAATTGATCATTTCCGAATCAGACCGTACCCAGGAACTTCTCCACGAAGTTAATTAGAAGCTTGAGATTCCTCGTCATGTGCTTCGTGCATTCGGAGTCCAGTATGAAGAGAATTATCTCGATCACCTGCAGAAGAATTAGAACACGATGGAGCATTTGCTAAATTGGATTCCATGTTAGTTGTAATTTCTGATTCATTAGTTTCCCTAGTTTCATCACTTATTGGCATACTAACGCTCGTTGTCAGATTTTCTGTCCTAACCTTAGGCATCCATTTATATCCTGGAGGACATTGATTAGCAAACCACCATTTCCAAGACTTGCTTGCAGACTCATATAATTCCCTAATTCTGCTTCTAGGGTTCTTAGTGGTGGAGTCTGATGCATTACTTTTCTCAGAGGGGGTTGCACCAGAATAGTTTACTTTACTTTTGGGTTGTCTAGCACTAATAGGCATCTCAGTTTGCTTCTTAGTTCTAGTATCTACGCCTTTAACATTATTCGAAACACACATAGCATGATTGGCATTAGCACACTTTCCACATTTCACACAAACAAACTTAACATTCAAAGCATTCAAAGTCGAATCATTCAAATCGTCATTACACGCGATTACAGACGTTTTATTCTTAGAAACATTAAAATTCCTAGGGTGGTCTTCTACTGTCTTCATCTTCCCTTGACTTTTATGTTGCCAAACCTTTTCATTCTTGCGAGTGCTGTTAAGCTGGGGTCGTCTAACACTATCAGTGGGGACTACTCCTGTAGTAAAAGACACACGTCTATTAGTGTTTTTTAGAAGTCTGAGGTGATTGACTTTCTTTGTTGTGTGTAGGTGTAGTGGCCAATCTATGCATCCCTTGTGACAATCCGTCAATTTATGGTTGATATTTTATTCTCAAGTATAATTTAAAAATATTATTTTAATGTTATATTATGAACTCACTCATTTATGGGAAGAAATTTGGGTTTACGTCTTGAAGTAGCATCGACTACGTCTAAACCGGAGGATTCTACGTTACGTGCTTACATATACATACACCGTTTTGGTGACAGTCCGACATTTCAGAAAATAAATTTATCCGTGAATATTATTTTGAGATTTTAAATTTGTGTTGGTTCATAAACTCACAAATTTACGAGAAGAGATTAGGACTCACGATTATAATTTAACATCCTTTACGACTAAACCGGAAACCTTAGGATTACGTATTTACGTTTTTGAACTCCGTTTTTGATGAGACAATTTTTATTAGACTCGTTTTGTGTCGCTGATTCATAATTTATAAAAACGTTTTTCGTAAAACGACCCGAGGGCACGCAAATCGAGGAAACTAGAATCGAGGAATACCCGTAAATTAGTGGGATGAGACAAAACAAGTTTTGTCCCACCCCACTCAAAAGAGACGACCAAAACAAGGACACCACACATTGTGATGTGTCAAACTTGTAACTAACAGGTTTACACTTGTTACTTAAAGCTTACAAAGTAAGCTACACCAACACAAAAACATCCAACACAAACCATTTCTCCATTTTCATCTCATGCAAACCACCTAAATCTCTCTCAACTCTCTCCCCATTTTCGTCCACTCTCTCTCTAAAAATACCGCATTTGATCAATTTTAACCACAAACCATGTGTTATTCATACACATGATGATGCTCCTTTGAAGCCTTGAAGATTGGAGGTGATTCTAACATCCAAGGAGGTGATTTGGTGATGTCCAAGGGCTGATTTCTATATAAAGTTTACAAGTATTGGTGGTCTTGAAGATTGGTGTTGATCTATCACAAGTTTTTCCATCAAAAATCCAAGCCTTGATCATAAACTACTTAATCTTGGTGGTATAAAGATTG
This sequence comes from Glebionis coronaria, assembly GCA_025667525.1. Lineage (NCBI taxonomy): Eukaryota > Viridiplantae > Streptophyta > Magnoliopsida > Asterales > Asteraceae > Glebionis > Glebionis coronaria. The sequence continues at coordinate 381,754,716 of CM046875.1, forward strand.
TTCTTCCTATCCTCTTGTTATTTTGATTATGTAATCTTGTAATTTCTTTATTTATGTATATGTATATGATGATGAATGATGATTAAAAATATTATGTGGGGATTTGGTGTTGATAGATTTGATAAACATGGTTAAAAAGATGGAAAACCATAGGTAAAAAGGTTAAATTCTTGCTTATAAAGTTGGCTGTATAAAAACAGTAAGTAACCAAAGGATAAACTGATAAAATGGTAAAGTGAAATAAATATACAGTAAGTATTAGGTGTTATACACATGTGAGAGTTGGCCATACAATGGAATCATAAAAATGAGTGAGATATGATCAAAACAAGATTAGAGTGCAAATCTGCCTATACTGTTTTGGACGAATTTATTAAAATATTTAGAGGTTGATTCATCAGTAGCTATAAAAAATTAAAATGAAGCACATATTATGTAGTTACTGTCATAAAAATTTGAGGTTCTATCTCATTATAGAACTCTAGATATGGACATTTTAGTGTACTTAAAATTTATGACTGATTTTGAAAATAAATAGTATATAATATAAGCACTCAAAAATTTATATAAAATATACATATATAAAACCCACTAGTTGATAAAAATTATAAATAAAGAGTTACATATATATTGATATTAAAATGGGATACATTATATAAATTACAAGTAAAAATGTTTTTCCAAGTTATAAAACTATATACTTAAGTTTTACGTCTTTTCGGCTAAAACCGAAAGATTAACGTTTTTGTCAAATAAAACTTAGACGGGCGGACCCGTCTATTGTAAACTTTTATAAACTCACATACTGATATATAAACTTATATAACAAGAAAAACCGATAAAACCCGAGCTTTACAACATGTAGACATTAACGGGCCAAAGTAGCCTTATTGGACAATAAACCCGACTAGTTGGTAAAACACTTATAAACTTACTTACTGTGCTTAACCCACTCGGGCCCAATATCAAAAGTATAATACTGATAATAAAGGTGTAAAATGGACTAATATAAAGTATTGGGCTTGTAATAGGCTTATTGGGCCTAAAACATGTAAATAAGTAAAACTAGTAAAACTAGTATAAAAATATTACCAACACATAAACACTATAATGAATGAGTAAAAATCTACAATCCCACTTGATCATCATCATATTTATAAAATCATCATATGTATACATACTTTTTATTTTTATAAAGTCAATTGACAAGAGTCTAAGACGAGTATTATTTGTCTAGGTTTCCGTGATTGAAGCACGTACCGTACATCCAAATCGCCGATAACCCGCCTTCCCACATCAACGTGAGTTCATAGCCTCACACTCTTTTAAATGTTTTTATGAAATGTTTTATAAACCCGCGAGGGAGATAACATGTTAGTTTTACTAAAATAGGACACCAGTTGTCCCGATTGTTTGTTTATTGATTTGGACCCGAATGATTGTATGACCCGATGAATGATTATATGACCCGATAAATGAAATGAAATGGATTATTAAAGTTAGGTTATGTCACTAAAAGTCCCATTAGCATGAATTGTGAACTACCGGGATTTGGTAGACGCTTATGCATATAATAGTACTATTTGGGGACGATCACCCCAGTTCGCGCCTTGACGGTTGATCCCCGTCGTGCCACATTGATTAGTAAGCGAATTTATGTATGAGAAGATTTACACAAGCGTGATTATTGTGACGACACGCTAACTTAGATGGGCAAATTGAGTTTCGGGCTAGCTACCCGTTGTTTGTTGTAGTAAGGTAACAATGTCATGCGGCTTATAATAATCCAAATAACGAAACTACTGCTATATGCATTGAATTACGATATATTGCCTGACTAGCAATACGGGGTCTTATTATTGATAATATGTTCGTGAATATAACGGTTTTTATTTAACTTTATACAACGTTATAAAACGTATTGTATGATATTTTTTATGACATTGGTTCGTATAATGGTTTTGAAGGCGAAAGCCTATATTATGATTTTGATAAGGATTTGTATAAAATGACTTTGGCTATTTTATGGCCTATTACAAAGATTTGTACAAAATGATTTTCGGCAATAATTATATATACCGATGATATATTGATGGTTTTTTAAACTCTATGAATTCACTCGGCGTTATCGCTGACCTTTGCTTTTAACATGTTTTATCTCAAGTACTTGAAAGTAATTCTCGGGAAGACAACAAGAATTCATGGCCCGCACTTAAATAACAATTTCCATTCAAATGCTTTGTAAAACTTGTATGAAATACTATGACTTGGGACCTATGTAAATTTGATATTTATGAATGGAAATGCTTTATTATTAAACGACGCGATTTTTAAGCGTTGTCTATGATGTGAGTAATGTGCTATCCCGTAACACCAACGAGTCTTCCGCTGTATTGAATTGTGTAAATTTGGGGGTGTTACAGTTTGGTACCAGAGCTCTCGTTATAGAGAACGAAAGATTTTTAAAACCAAGGTTTTGAATAAAACATTTCAAAATCTTTTAACTATAAAATTTTTTCTAAAAATGTCTAAAAATATTTTGACTATAACGGTGCCGAAGAATTCCCGAGTTACCGACAAGGCCAGACTGAGAAGTGTTATTTTAATATATATATAACTTGGATTATATATATGTTGTAATTTGATTACATGATTGTTTGATGATTATTTTAATATTTATACGAGGTATTTATACGACGTAGATTGTCACAAGGAACCCTAACTCCCCTAGAAAATCAATCGAAGCTATTCCCGTAGGAATTCTAGCTATTCTAGATCTAAACCAAGTTGCGGATATTTATGATCCCAACAAAATGGTTGATATTCGTAGAAATGTTGATATTAGTTGATTGTGATATTGAAGAAGAATTAGCGAGATTAAATCTGATATCGATGTCATGACGATCTTTCCTTATAGAGTGGAGTTTGACAAAACGTTACCACCTGGAAAGGTGTCATCTGATTCGTTGTCACCCAATTCTTAAATTTAAAATCAAAAGGGGGAAATGTTGCACTTGAGGTTGTCATTGGAACCATTACCCAAAACCTCATGCCACTAGTACCTTTCCGAGAAGTCTAATTGAATATGTGAGCCATTTCATACTAGTGACTCATTTGATAATTGTTGGTTTAAGAGCTATAGGATTGGAAATTAAGTTTTGATCATATCGAGCTTTTATTGCCCTATTAAGGTCTAAGAATAAGGTTGAAAGAATTGGAAAATGAGGTAGGACATCGCATTGAGTATAAGTTGATTGAAACTTGAATAAAGTAAAATTTAACCCGTATGGAATATGAGATTGATAAGAGGAAGTCGTTAAGTCCTGTGATTGAATTATAAGGTTTTAATTGATTGTCGATTCGTGTTAAGGGTTGTTCCTAGGCCATTGTCCAATAATGAGGATGCCCAGTGTCCAAGAAATAAATTGAAGAAATCTTCTTCTGAATTGGGACCGATGGATCTTTCGGGACATGTGGAACATCTAATGACTCTTGTAGATTAGTATTCATTGTGGTATCTTTTATAATCCCTAACTTAACTGAGACATCAGTTGGTAGGATGAGTTCTTGGAATTGTATGACATAGTGACACGTAATGTGTTACGGTACAATTTTGACTTGTTTGTGATTAATGAAAAGACTACCTTTGATTGCTAAATTCTACATGTATCGATGTTATCTATCTTTTCTTGCTTGTTCCTAATGTTCGCATTAGTGATGCAACCATTGAACAAGTACTCATCTCGATTTGAGTTGCGTTGTGAATTATTATTTTGAGTGCCATCGAGGTCATGAACCTCATGATTATTTGGCTAAAGCTCATTTCCTATCATATTGTAGTTAGTTCTTGGTGAACCACTCCTCATCACTCTTTTGCAGATCACTCATTGTTTTTATAAGATACAATAGTATCCCTTGGGAAAAATTGAATTTTCATCACCATATGAATTATTTAAAGTGAGACTTATAACTAATCGTTATGGAAGTAAAGTTGTTTATGAAACGCTTTTGAAAACTTAATTATTTTCATAACAAAGAAAATCTTTGTAAATTTATTTGATTCTTATTTAAGAATTAAGCATGAGAATGTTTTTATTATAAACATGATGATAAAATTTTGACGAACTGAGTATTGCATCGTTAATCCTGAAATTGTATATAGTTGCGCGCCTACATACAATTTGGAATGGACCATGCAAGACTGATTAGTAGTCACCATAAAACTGATTAATAAATACTACATTTTCTTCGAAGATTGTGAAAGATTAAATTTTATGAGATCTGCAAGAAGTGAAAAATAGGGACATAGTGTTAGGGACACCTACATATGTGCCTGTAGCATCTATTCTTCTGAGTCGAATTTACTCATCTGTGAAAGTTGTCTTATTTGACAATTGACAATTCTTTCTTGTCCAATTCTCCCGTAGTGAGATTCTTAGGAAACGTATCTGATTACCGAGTGTTGATACCCGACTGGATGTATCGACGTTCCTATCATTTATTTTGATTTGATTTCATTTGAATGACCTGGGTAACGATCCGAGGAGCTTTCGAATGCGTACTCAAATTATGAAAACATAGGATATATTCATATTCGTTAAATGTTTCGTCTGTATCTGATTTGAAATTCTCTCGCATAGATTATGTGTTAACCTTACTCCTTTAGTGGTAGTTGTGTCTCCATATATCCTTGAATTTGTGAAGGATTATGAGTTATTATTAGTCTTTTGAGATGTTCACATCTTATCGACGGTGACGAAACTGGAAAGTTGATAGTGCCAGTAGAATAGATTGATTGATTATGACATGACGACATTGTCTTAATTGATGGGAACTCGAGTAGAATTCCCCTAAGTGATAAGATGTTGATTATCAAAAGTGAATTTATTAAAAGATGTTCCTGCTATCTGAAACTTTAGAGAGCATTTGATTGGTAAATTACCTAGACTTTTGCCATCAAGGCAAGTTGAAATTGGTATTGATTATATTCCCGGTGTTGCACCTGTGGCTTGTGCACTGTACGTCAGCACCATCTGAATTAAAGGAATTACCGTACAACTGAGAGAGTTGTCGGAGGAAGATTTTATTCTACCGAGCTCGTCATCATGAAGAGCTATGGTATTATCCTTCCTTATATTTGTTGACTTACCATGAACTAGGTAAACTGATGATAAAAATCTTTATCCACTACCCAAGATGATAGATTTGTTCGATCATTTACAAGGTTCTAGCGTATATTCAAGATTTTATCCACGACATGGTTATCATCAATTTCGCGTCCGCGAAAAAGATTATCTATTCCAATCACTACATCCAGAACTTATAATGAACATTATGAGTTTCATGTGATGTCGTTTGGATTGACCAATGCATACGTAACATCCATAAATTTGGTGAATCACGTGTGTAGGTTGTAATTTGATAAATTCATGCCTATAATCGTTAAGAACTATTTGTTTGTTTCTAAGAATAAGAATGAATTAATAATTATTTGTAGAATGCCCCGAATTGTCCGAACAATGAAAACATGTACCTTGAATAATTAACATGTGATTTAAGGCTTAATATTTTACATTATTTGACCGTGTGATTAAAAGATAATGGAATCTATATTGACTCTTCAAAAATTAAGAGCCCTTTTAAGACTTTGGGTTTTACCACAAAGAAAGTGCAAATGTGTTTTGACAAATGTTTTATCGAAAAGAACTTTTGAGGGATTATTCCCTTATACACAGAACATTTAACTAAACTCCTGTTTAGGGGTAAATGTTCATATATACCTCAAGATAACCTAAGAGTGATTGAGGAAACCATTTAAACCATGACTTGAAATTTGAAACGATAATTTACGCTTTTCAACTAAGAAAATTTTGACCAAAGTATAACCAAATATTTTTCGAACATTTACGAGTCTTATTAATTATTTTCGATAAATCAACAAAAATCGTATTAATTAAATTCAAATTTATTTTGAACATTTTTCTATAATTAGACAAACTGAGAAAATTTAAAATTTTTACGGTTACGTTTCATAAAATTAAATATTTATTATTTAATTACTTGTAATATTTATCGACGCTTTAGACGTCGGATTGAGCAAAACAGATAAAAATGATAGATGAGACAAAATTAAGACTTAGAAAATATGAAGAAAGAAATTTTGAATAAATACGGACATGATAATTATTTCACCAGGAAAGGTGAATATAGATACAGACACATCATATAGAAAGGATAAAGAATCAATTAGGGTGTTTTCCTTAATAATGATTGTGCAAAATAAATTTGTTGAACAATTTAAAATATAGCCAATGCATGTAAAAAGGATAATATAAATAATAAAAGGGGTTCGCGACTAATGTGAACCATTAGAATTGAGAAGCCAATGGCGTTAAATGTATAAAAGGCCACTTGTGGTTGCCTAAATATGGAGGTTTGTGAAATTTAGTCATGTTGGAATCTCGTAAATATAAGTATTCTATTAATGTCATTTCTGATTAAATGTATCTTTATTTGAAGAAGTTGTACTGATGGCAAATTATGAAGGCAAACATCGCCTCATACATTAGTAAACGTCTAAATATTGCAAAGGTCATCATCTGAATTTGATTCGATTTGGGTCATCATCGACAGACTGACCAAATCTGCTAATATCATTCCTGTTAATGATAGATTCTCGATAAAGAAATTGAATCTTTGTATTTAAAAGAGTTGTGTAAACATAGTGTGCCTATATCGATCATCTCTATCAAGATCCTCGCTTCGCATCGAATTTCTAGAGATTTGCTCAGAAGTCATTGGGAACGAACCTTGATGAGAGTACTGTTTACCACCCCAATCGAAGGGACGAGGTAAAGTAATGATACAAAACACTAAAAGTGTTGTTTTATGCTTGAATGATTGACCTTTGGTAATAAACCATATAATCGTTTTCCTTTGGAGAGATTATCATTGATAATTATCGTATTAGGATCGAGATTGAATCTTGTTAGGATCTAAATATAAGAGCATCTGTAAGCAGGGTTAGGATGAAGAAATCCGACATACACCCATTGTGAGTTGGACATGTCTTTTAGGTTTAAGGTTGCCTATGATGACAAACCTAACCTTACAAAATACCGGACCCACGAGACCTGAAATGATTGTTGAAATTAGGATCTGATTATTGACTGCCAGTAGTGGGCAGGAGGTTATGTGAATATGAAGTGTAGATCTTGAAGTGCCAGATGGGTAGCGAAGTTATGCCAAAAATTTTCACCTTGGAAAAATGAATTGATGATCTGAAAGATCATGAGAAATAAGTCTCCGTTGAATGAGACCATTGAGATGATGTAAAAAAAATTGGTTTGAAAGGCATATAAGTTGGATCTACCCTATGACTTCAAGAACCGCGTGAATTATGTTTCGTATATCGAACTTGATAAAATGTCTATCAAGTGAAAATCTAACTATTCCTTAATGAAGTTTAGATCGGCGAAAAGTTGCATTCATCAAAAACTCGTGAACATCATGGATAGAGAAAGTAAGTCAACATTAATCCTGATTTTATTCCCGTAGTTATGTTTGATGAAACTCGCGTATTGTAATGAATTACACTTGTGAGAAAAGACCGAATGTGGAGGAAATACCCACATGGCTTTAACTCTATAAGAAGAGAGTAGTAAGATAAATTGATCTTTGAGGACAAAGATCCTGTTTAGGGGTAAATGCTGTGACAATTGGTCAATTTATGGTTGATATTTTATTCTCAAGTATAATTTAAAAACATTATTTTAATGTTATATTATGAACTCACTCATTTATGGGAAGAAATTTGGGTTTACGTCTTGAAGTAGCATCGACTACGTCTAAACCGGAGGATTCTACGTTACGTGCTTACGTATACATACACCGTTTTGGTGACAGTCCGACATTTCAGAAAATAAATTTATCCGTGAATATTATTTTGAGATTTTAAATTTGTGTTGGTTCATACACTCACAAATTTACGAGAATAGATTAGGACTTACGATTATAATTTAACGTCCTTTAAGACTAAACCGGAAACCTTAGGATTACGTATTTACGTTTTTGAACTCCGTTTTTTATGAGACAAGTTTTATTAGACTCGTTTTGTGCCGCTGATTCATAATTTATAAAAACATTTTTCGTAAAACGACCCGAGGGCACGCAAATCGAGGAAACTAGAATCGAGGAATACCCGTAAATTAGTGGGATGAGACAAAACAAGTTTTGTCCCACCCCACTCAAAAGAGATGGCCAAAACAAGGACACCACACATTGTGATGTGTCAAACTTGTAACTAACAAGTTTACACTTGTTACTTAAAGCTTACAAAGTAAGCTACACCAACACAAAAACATCCAACACAAACCATTCCTCCATTTTCATCTCATACAAACCACCTAAATCTCTCTCAACTCTCTCCCCATTATCGTCCACTCTCTCTCTAAAAATACCCCATTTGATCAATTTTAACCACAAACCATGTGTTATTCATACACATGATGATGCTCCTTTGAAGCCTTGAAGATTGGAGGTGATTCTAAAATCCAAGGAGGTGATTTGGTGATGTCCATGGGCTGATTTCTATAAAAAGTTTACAAGTATTGGTGGTCTTAAAGATTGGTGTTGATCTATCACAAGTTTTGCCATAAAAAATCCAAGCCTTGATCATAAACTACTTAATCTTGGTGGTATAAAGATTGTTCTTCCTATCCTCTTGTTATTTTGATTATGTAATCTTGTAATTTCTTTATTTATGTATATGTATATTATGATGAATGATGATTAAAAATATTATGTGGGGATTTGGTGTTGATAGATTTGATAAACATGGTTAAAAAGATGGAAAACCATAGGTAAAAAGGTTAAATTCTTGCTTATAAAGTTGGCTGTATAAAAACAGTACGATAAAATGGTAAAGTGGAATAAATATACAGTAAGTATTAGGTGTTATTCACATGTGAGAGTTGGCCATACAATGGAATCATAAAAATGAGTGAGATATGATCAAAACAATATTAGAGTGCAAATCTGCCTATACTGTTTTGGACGAATTTATTAAAATATTTAGAGGTTGATTCATCAGTAGCTATAAAAAAGTAAAATGAAGCACATATTATGTAGTTACTGTCATAAACATTTGAGGTCCTATCTCATTATATAACTCTAGATATGGAAATTTTAGTGAACTTAAAATTTAGGACTGATTTTGAAAATAAATAATATGTAATATAAGCACTCAAAAATTTATATAAAATATACATATATAAAACCCACTAGTTGATAAAAATTATAAATAAAGAGTTACATATATATTTATATTAAAATGGGATACATTATATAAATTACAAGTAAAAATGTTTTCCAAGTTATAAAACTATTTACTTAAGTTTTACGTCTTTTCGGCTAAAACCGAAAGATTAACGTTTTTGTCAAATAAAACTTAGACGGTCGGACCCGTCTAATGTAAACTTTTATAAACTCACATACTGATATATGAACTTATATAACAAGTAAAAACCGATAAAACCCGAGCTTTACAACATGTAGACATTAACGGGCAAAAGTAGCCTTATTGGACAATAAACCCAACTAGTTGGTAAAACACTTATAAACTTACTTACTGTGCTTAACCCACTCGGGCCCAATATCAAAAGTATTATACTGATAATAAAGGTGTAAAATGGAATAATATAAAGTATTGGGCTTGTAATAGGCTTATTGGGCCTAAAACATGTAAATAAGTAAAACTGGTAAAACTAGTATAAAAATGTTACCAACACATAAACACTATAATGAATGAGTAAAAATCTACAATCCCACTTGATCATCATCATATTTATAAAATCATCATATGTATACATAATCGTTATTTTTATAAAGTCATTGGACAAGAGGTCTAAGACGAGTATTATTTGTCTAGATTTCCGTGATTGAAGCACGTACCGTACATCCAAATCGCCGATAACCCGCCTTCCCACATCAACGTGAGTTCATAGCCTCACACTCTTTTAAATGTTTTTATGAAATGTTTTATAAACCCGCGAGGGAGATAACATGTTAGTTTTACTAAAATAGGACACCAGTTGTCCCGATTGTTTGTTTATTGATTTGGACCCGAATGATTGTATGACCCGATGAATGATTATATGACCCGATAAATGAAATGAAATGGATTATTAAAGTTAGGTTATGTCACTAAAAGTCCCATTAGCATGAATTTTGAACTACCGGGATTTGGTAGACGCTTATGCATATAATAGTACTATTTGGGGACGATCACCCCAGTTCGTGCCTTGACGGTTGATCCCCGTCGTGCCACAGTGATTGGTAAGCGAATTTATGTATGAGAAGATTTACACAAGCGTGATTATTGTGACGAAACGCTAACTTAGATGGGCAAATTGAGTTTCGGGCTAGCTACCCGTTGTTTGTTGTAGTAAGGTAACGATGTCATGCGGCTTATAATAATCCAAATAACGAAACTACTGCTATATGCATTGAATTACGATATATTGCCTGACTAGCAATACGGGGTCTTATTATTGATAATATGTTCGTGATTTGGTTTTACATAACCATTTCATATAACGGTTTTTATTTAACTTTATACAACGTTATAAAACGTATTGTATGATATTTTTTACGATATTGGTTCGTATAATGGTTTTGAAGGCGAAAGCCTATATTATGATTTTGATAAGGATTTGTATAAAATGACTTTGGCTATTTTATGGCCTATTACAAAGATTTGTACAAAATGATTTTCGGCAATAATTATATATACCGATGATATATTGATGGTTTTATTAAACTCTATGAATTCACTCGGCGTTATCGCTGACCTTTTCTTTTAACATGTTTTATCTCAGGTACTTGAAGGTAATTCTCGGGAAGACAACAAGAATTCATGGCCCGCACTTAAATAACAATTTCCATTCAAATGCTTTGTAAAACTTGTATACAATACTATGAATTGGGACCTATGTAAATTTGATATTTATGAATGGAAATGCTTTATTATTAAACGACGCGATTTTTAAGCGTTGTCTATGATGTGAGTAATGTGCTATCCCGTAACACCAACGAGTCTTCCACTGTATTGAATTGTGTAAATTTGGGGGTGTTACATCCCTGGTTTAACCACATTTGTGTTCTTAATGCTTTGTGATCGAATATGTGTTTTGGGATTGTTTTGTGGTAACCTATCCTTCCCATCCGTCTTGGGGGCAAACGCAGGTTTTGCAAATGAAGAATTAGAGAAAACAGATGGTTTTCCCAAGGCAGAGGGTCTAGTCACTTTTTGCGCATTGGGTTGTCTTACAACACGTTTCTTAACACTAGGTTCGCCAATTTTCCCACCCATCTTAGCAACGAGTTTCTTCAACTCTGCTATCGCTATTTCCCTGTCTTGTAATTGAGTTTTCAACCCTTTCATTTCCAAACTCTGTTCATTCCTTTCCCGAAACGTTTTGGAAAGTTTTTCTTGCAAGTTATTATCATGTGGAAAACTACCAACATCTTTTGGCAAAGCAAGTTTAAGAGAATGACAATGTTTTTGAAGGAAATCAGTTTTGTTTTGAAGTAACTCAAAAGCCTTTTTATCAACATTTTCTTTACGTTTCGAAAGCTCAAGTTCAAGACGCTCACATTCTTTGATTTTATCAAGATATTTGCATGCAACATCAGAATATTCATCGATATCAGCAAAAGATTGAAGAGTAACACACAAAATATCTTTGGAGAGACATTCTTCTAAGAGTAGATCATATTCGTTTGAAAAATCTGATTTGTCATTTTAGAGTTCATCAATTTCTTTTTCAAGAGACTCAACATATTTCAAATCATCAAACATTTCAGACCGAATCAAGTTTTCAAACTCAAGAACATGTTCTTTTATTATCTTCGTATTTGGTATTAGAAGTTCTTTCACAAGAACAGTTATGTCGTGAGGAATCTCAGTTTTCCACTTATCCTTTTGACGTTTTTCCCAATCGCTTTCGACAATCGATTGAACATTTCCAATGTGATGTTTAAGAAAACTAAGTGTTTTTCTACTTTTGCTTTTAGAAGCATCTAGAGGTGAAATTGTGTATATTGAAGTTCGTTTTCTCGATTCTTAACCAATTGAAAGTCCTAACAAAATTGGGTTTATGATCGTTTTTGGTTGATAGGGTTATTTGGATTTTCTATGTCTATTTGAGCAATCAAGTAAAAATGTGCAAAATATTGACTACGTATCCGTAAAACAATTAGCAAATACCAAATTTTTATTCAAATAAAGACAAAAATGTAAATCTATGGAATTAAAGTGCTAAAAATTTAAATGCTTGAAACTATGATGCTTGAAATGTAAAATCAGGAACTACAAGGACTAACTATGTAAAGTTTAACAAACTTCTAACCAAAATGTAACTAATTGTAAAACTGATTAACTGAATTTGACAATTATGAAAATTCAAGGACCGATTCCTAGCAAACCCTAATTTTGTGAAAGATTAGCTAACAATTAAAACAACTTCAAACCGTGAGGACCAAAGTGCAATTAAAAGTGAATTTTTGACAAAAACGGGCTAGTTGAATGTATAAGCTCTTTTAAGCTCTAAACTTGACCAAATAAGCTCAAACAAATTATAAACAGCTTAAAATACAAATTCACTTAGGCTAGTAAAAGGAATAAGCTTGAAACTAAGTAAAACTCAAATAAGCCAATATTGATAAGCCACAATTAAGCTATCTAATAAGCCAGTCTTGCACAAACTGATTTTTTAGCTGAATCTTGTTTATCAATCCATTAAGAGTCTGGAATGTCTTTTGAAAATGAAAATGATCAAGTAATGAATCAGAAAAATGAAAATAAGCTAACACTAGCTTATTTGACCAAAGTTGACCAAATTTTTGAAAAACTTCAAAACCTCCAGATCTACTCAAGAACACATTCTAAACAAGATTATGAAATAAAATGGGAAGGTTTATGAAGTAGAATTGCTAGAATGAGAAATCAGAAAGGACTTAGTTTACAGAAACTTTCTTTAGCTCAACAGCTAATGAAAATGCTTATTTCTCTCTTGATTCTTAAAACTGTATAATTTCCTTATAAACACTCAATATTCAGATGTTAATGAACAAATGTGAACTGGTTTGAAACATTTTCATCAAGAAATGAGTAAATGGAAAGCAAATGAAATCAGTAACTTTTTTAAACTTTTTAAAGCTAAAACTGACCCATACTTTTTTATAGCCAATTGCCTTTTTAACTTACTATTTGACTTTAAAACTACCAAAACTTGTTTACTAAGTCTGAAGGAATGTAAATGCACAAAAACTAACCACTTAACAAAACTTTATACATACAATGACAACTAAATCCAAACACTAGTTATTGATTTTGAACAACTTTTTGTGAAAGAAATCTAAGCAATTGGTTGAACTGATGTAAATCTGATATCTACTCAAACTTAATAACCAAAATGAAGTTAAATGGAACCAATAATATGCAGTAAAACAGGCTAAGACTCAGAATGTATTAAGCAAGCTAAAATGACTGATATAATGAAATCAGTAACAAGATATGAGCTAGTAAACAAGTATCAATCTAACAATAGGCTATCTAAACATCAAAATCAGTTCAAAAACAAGCTTAACACATTTGATCATATCAGCAAAGAAGATTAAGCTAGAATTGAGCATGCATTTATTGTTTAGTGGAACCAAAATCAGAAGCTATAGAACCTTTAAGCATAAGCCTCCACTGATGGAGTAGGTAGGCGCTGAGCCTCCTAGATAGTGTTAAACCACCACCTTAACACTATATACCACTAATCAACTGCTACAATCATCATCATCACCATTTCATTTACAAATCTGCTTCAAAATCAACAAACACAGATACTGAATGAACAGAACAAGTGTAAACAACAACAATCTTCAACAATAGCTTCTTATGATTAATGGTGATCACAAGTACCTTATATCAACACAAGAGTAACAGTAATGAAGGAGATGAATAGTAGATTGAAGGAAAAAAGGAGGGAAATTTTATTAATTGAAGGTGAAAGTTAGTTACAAATGCTGGTAAAGTAGTTACAACTACAATAACTAACTCAAAAGTTTGTTAGACTCTTGAGGTCGTTATGCTAACAACTACAAACTAAGATTGAGGGAGAGAAAAAGTAAGTGTGTGAAAATTTCACACTTAAGCTACAATGACAAATGAGGGATCCTATCACTATTTATAGACAAACAATGAGAAGTAGTTGAAGCTGATGATGTATCCCCACCAATAGCAAGCTGCCAGGTGTCCTGAATTGGCCAATTGAAAATCCTTGTGTTCTTTATGAATTGGGGATTTTTAATTCTTTGAGTTTGAGCTTTATTAAATGTTCTCAATGTGTTCCTCGTTTGAAAACGAGCAGGTTTCATGCAGAAAACATTCCTTGAAATTCAGTGTAGCTCAAAATAGTTTCTGGTATGTTGAGGAAGAAGATGACACGTGGAAGGTTTTGATTGGGTGAAGATTAGTCACACGGATCATAATCCATTTTTGGATAAAATGATTATTGAATGGCACGTTGTGATTGGGTAGAAATTAAGTAGTGGGAATTAATGTTGCTTTGCGGCGCATTAATGAAGCAGGTGATGTGTCCCATTAGCTGGCAATCCAAGTTCAAAAATCCTTGCATTCTCATTGGTTGATAACATTGTCACACGGATTGAACTCATTATAACTTTGAAAAATGGCAACTTAAGCCCTTGAACTTAGGCAGAATATCCAAATGAGCTAGGGACTTCATTTTACTGGCATTTTTGGTCCTTCCACTTGCATTCTTGTATACTTTGACCCTTTGACTTGGTTTACTGAAAAGTTGACCATGTTTGACTTTTATCTTGACTTTAGCAAATTTACACTTTGAGTCCTTCAACTTTGGAGTGTTGTCAAGATAGGTCCCTTATCTTCAAAGTCTTGTCATCTTTGATCCTTCTTTGTCTTTTTCATCCAAATAAGCTTGATTTCTTCTTGTTTGCTTGAAAATGTATCCTTCTTACCTATTTATACACAAACACAAAACATACCACATAATTCCGCTTTATAGCACAAAAGTTAGGTATTTTCCTTGTGTTTTAGAATGATTTGTTGATTAATTGATATGAATTTTTGCTCATATCAAATCCCCTACACTTGAACATTGCCATGACCTCATGCAATGCTATATTTTGAAGCACAAATTTACATTTTCCCCATAATTAACCCACCTTGGCCAATATGGAATGCTATTACACTATGCTACTCTCCATGATGCATGATTTTGATTTTGAACAATGCAATGCAAAAGAAACAATTCTATTTATATCTTTTTGGATTTTTCTTAAAATGGCTTTGATGGTAAAACTCATATAGAAATCAATGACTTATATTAGGGCTTTGGTACCATGGACACTCATCACCCTCAAGTTTCACTTTCCCCATACCAAGCTTAAAAATGGGATCATTATATTCACAAGTAAAAAAGTGCATCAACTTATTCATGACAATTAAATATGGAACCGGTTATTATTTGAGCAAATTGCTTTTGGGCAAATTTGTCATTATTTAAAGCATGAAGCATAAGAAATGAAAAATCCAAAATAAGGAAGCACAGTTTTAATCCTAAGTAATCCTCTCATCCATTACTTGAAAAACCGCTCACAATTAATATAAGTCCGTTTCAATAATAATAAGTCATTCGCCTTATGTGTAAGATCCTCATGTCATGCATTAATAAGTAGCTACACACTCGCTAAGGAAAGAAAAAAACTCACACAATAATTTACATCCGCCATCTTTTTGAGACTTTGGATCTTCAACCCCGCAACCCGTCAATGTAATATTAGATTGGAGCAACTATTAAATCCCCGCAACCCGTCAAGGTAATATTAGAATCTAATAGTTACTATAATTAACACTTCACTGCCCCTCTTGGGAGTCTTGTATAATTATTTTTTTTCTCTTTTTTTTTCCTTTTTCTTTTTTTTTCTAGCCACTCATTTTTTATAAGCCGCTCTTATTTTTCTTTATTGCTCACAAAGAAAGTTGAAAAGAAGAAAAGGAAAAACACCCGCTAAATATTAAGCATGACATAAGTCTAATACACATAAAACGTTCTAACTTAGAATCTTAAGACGTACTTATACCAATCATGAATGATTAGTCAAAATGCATAAGAGACTACAAACCGATTAAAACCATTCTTGATTATTTATTAACATATATACATGCGAAGAAAATAGAGGTAAAGAAGAGAAGGGTTTAGCCACAAGTAATTATCATGAAGTTTATCTAGCCCTTTTATACTTGCTTCAACTCTATCATTTCCCATTCTTCACAAATTTAAAGTCTCAAATAATGAGAGTGGTGGATGCTTAGCCTAATAGACCAATGAAGGACTACATGGTTATGGATACTAGCTAGAGAATGCTTAGATAAGCAAACTCGGGTTGAGTCAAAATATCCATGGCGGGCCTAATATGTCAAAGAAGTCTAAATTTGTTAAACCATATCCTTATTATAGTTTTTCTCTTTTATATATTTTGATGAAAAATAAAAGAAGAGTATATACAATGCAAATGTGTTATGCAAATAAAAAATGATTAATACAAAAATTATGAATGCATATTTTTGGTGGCCAAAGTAGATCAAAATTCTGAAAAATGTTTGAAAAATTAATTTTTCAAGTTATCATGAAAGTCAATGACAAGTTCTAGGTAAGGTCACTTCGATAGAAGACCCTCCTACACTTAAGCTAAACATTGTCCTCAATGTTTAAGAGCATGGAAGTTAAAAACTTCCCCTACACTTATGACAATGAATAGACTTTGCTCAACCCAAGTTAAGGAAAAATCAAATATAGTGAATTCATTTTTAAAGCACAAGGTTTCTATGAAAGATCACAATAGTAACGAAGGGAACCGGATAAAAGGGCCTCCTCTATAAGCTCCAAAGCACGTGATAAGTGAGCAAGCCTACAAACATCATGAAGACAAAAGAAGGTCTCCCCAACACTTCTCATCAATTTGCTATCCTTATTTCTAACCTACAACACTCTAGATCTAAGAACTTATAAACCTAGTTATTCAAGCTTGATTTAAGGAGTCTCTAGCTCGACTCATCCCACAATGAATTAATTCATGGGGAAAATGGGGATCTCTTGGACCATTTCAACAAAAATGTCCTCCCCAAAATAGTGCTTCACACGGTGACCATTCACTTTAAAATTGGGACCATCAGGTTGTGACAACTCAATAGTTCCAGATAGAAATGCTTGAGCAATAGTGAATAGACCGGACCATCTCGACTTAAGCTTGCCCGCAAAAAGTTTCAACCTTGAGTTAAAGAGGAGATCCGGCTCTCCAACTTTAAACTCACGGTTCTTGATCTTAGCATCATGCAATTTCTTAGTCTTCTCCTTATAAAGCAAAGAATTCTCATAGGCGTTGGCTCTCAATTCATCCATTTCATTAAGTTGATCCTTTCTATGTGAACCGGCTTGATTTAAATCAAAGTTAGCCCACTTGAGAGCCCAAGAAGCCTTATGTTCTAACTCGAATGGGAGGTTGCATGCTTTTCCATAGACAAGCCTATAAGGGGTACAACCAATTGGTGTCTTAAAAGCCGTCCTAAAAGCCCACAAAGCATCATCAAGCTTATCCGACCAAGAAGCTCGATGCTCTCCCACCGTTCTTTCCAAAATTCTCTTTAAACCACGATTTGTGACCTTGGTTTGACCATTGGTTTGAGGGTGATACGCGGTAGAAAGTCTATGATTAACTCCATATTTCTTCATAACTCTTGTGAATTGATCATTATAAAAGTGCGTACCACGATCACTTATGATGGCCCGAGGTACACCAAATCTAGTAAACAATTGCTTTAAAATTTCACAACAATTCTAGCATCATTAGTAGGTAAGGCTTTGGCCTCAACCCATTTTGACACATAATCCACCGCTACAAGTATATACTTATTTCCCTTGGAAGATGGAAAAGGTCCCATAAAATCTATGCCCCACACATCAAAAATCTCACACTCTTGAATGAAGTTTTGTGGCATCTCATCACGTTGTGTAGTTTTTCCTTGTCTTTGACATACATCACAAAATTTCACCATCTCTTGGGCATCTTTGTAAATGAAAGGCAAATAGTAACCCGAATTAAAGACTTTCTTGGCGGTATAGTTGGGCCCAAAATGTCCACCCGTAGGTCCCTTATGACAAGCTTCTAAAATCATAAATGCCTCGGGCCCATCTACACACCGTTTAATGATTTGGTCCGCACATTGCCTAAAGAGGTAAGGATCATCCCAAAAGTAATACTTCACTTCCTTTATAAATTTCTTCTTTTGTTGGGAAGTAAGACCCTCTATAAGCACATTCCCTACAAGATAGTTTGCAATATCCACAAACCAAGTGGTGGCATCCTCTTGAGAAGAGATAGACATGAGCTCCTCTAATGGAAAGGATTCATTGATTTCTTTATTGGGAAATTCTCCTTGAAAAGGATGCTCAAGTCTACTCAAGTGATCCGCCGCTAAATTCTCGGCTCCTTTCTTATCTCGAATCTCTATCTTAAACTCTTGAAGCAATAGAACCCATCTCAAAAGCCTAGGCTTAGCCTCTTGCTTTTTCATGAGATACTTGAGAGCGGAATGATCCGTATACACTATAGTTTTGGATAGCACAAGGTATGGTCTATATTTCTCAAAGGCATAAACTATAGCAAGCAACTCTTTTTCCGTGGTAGTATAATGAAGTTGTGCACCGGTCATGGTTTTACTAGCATAGTGTATAGGTTGAAAATGCTTATTCACTCTTTGTCCTAACACGACCCCCACCGCATAATCACTAGAATCACGCATAAGCTCAAAAGGTAATTCCCAATTTAAAGAAACCAAAACGGGAGCCTTAGTCAATTTCTCCTTAAGAGTCTTAAAAGAATCCAAACACTCTTGGTTGAAAATGAAAGGAGCCTCTTTATTCAAGAGGTAGGTCATTGGTCTTGCTATCTTAGAGAAATCTTGTATGAATCGTCTATAAAACCCCGCATGACCTAAGAAACTCCTTACACCTTTAACCGTAGTGGGTGGGGGAAGCTTAGCAATCACATCAATTTTAGCTCTATCCACTTCCCTTATTGGATATCTTGTGTCCCAAAACAATTCCCTCTTTCACCATAAAATGACATTTCTCCCAATTAAGAACTAAACGGGTTTCCTCACACCGCTTAAGCATTCGTTCTAAATTGGTGAGACAAGAGGTAAATGAATCTCCAAAGACGGAGAAGTCATCCATGAAAACCTCCATAGTTTGCTCAATCAAATCATGGAAAATTGCCATCATACACCTTTGAAATGTCCCCGGTGTATTACACAAGACAAAAGGCATTCTCTTGTAAGCAAATGTACCATAGGGACAAGTGAATGTGGTCTTTTCTTGATCCTTAGGGTCAATGGGTATTTGAAAATAACCTGAAAATCCATCAAGAAAGCAATAGTACTCATTTCCCGCTAAGCGTTCAAGCATTTGGTACATAAAAGGTAATGGGAAGTGATCTTTCCTAGTAGCCTCATTGAGCTTTCTATAATCAATACAAACTCTCCAACCGGTAACAAGTCTCGTAGGAATAAGCTCATTGTTCTCATTGGGTACTACGGTGATTCCACCCTTTGTTTGGAACACAATGTACCGGGCTAACCCATGGAGAGTCGGAAATGGGGTAAATCATGTCCGCATCAAGGAGTTTGATAACTTCTTTTTTAATGACCTCATGGGTTTTTGGGTTAACCCTTCGTTGGCTTTGAATGGTGGGTTTGTAATCATCCTCCATAAAGATTTTGTGTGTACAAAAATGTGGATCAATTCCCCTTATGTCGGATATTTTCCATGCTAAGGCTTGCTTATGTTTCTTAAGGACTTCTATGAGTTTCTCTTTCTCATCCTCTTTCAACTCTTTAGCAATGATCACGGGTAATTGGTCTTTTCCCTCTAAGAAAGCATACTCTAAGTGGGATGGAAGGTCCTTAAGTTCAAGTCGAGGTGGACTCTCTATGAAAGGTTTAACTATGAATGGATCATTATTGGTTACTTTTTGTGGAATGGTGAAGGAATAGGGTCCTCATTGAGCAACTTTTGGATAGTGAGAATATCTTCTTCCCAATTAATAGGAGAATCATCATTACCAAGAAAGTTGGACTCAAATTCCTCCAAGAGGAAATCACTCTCTCCAAAAGGTGTTAAAGAGGGAGCAATTGAGGCCACAGTTTCAACATGGGGCATATCCTCACTATTACTCTTGCAAGCGTCATGAAAATGCTCATCACACACCTCATCTAGCACATCAACTATGTTAATGGTCTCACAAGGTTTAGACTCCTTAATCTCTTTACTATCACAAACTTTCCCTAGCTTAAACACCACTTTCTCATCTTCAACTCTCATAATTAGTTCTCCCTCCGCCACATCTATTAAAGTACAACCCGTTCTCAAAAACGGTCTACCAACAATCAAAGGAACTCTAGGGTCCATGTCATAATCAACCACTAAAAATTCGGCCGGAAAGGTAAACTTATCCACACCTACAAACACATCCTCCGCGATACCTACGGGGTAAGCTATGGTACGGTTGGCTAACTCAAGTGTCATCCTAGTGGGAGTGAGCTCGGGAAGAGAGAGTTTTTTCCAAACCGATAAAGGCATGAGGTTTATGCTTGCCCCTAGATCCGCCAAAGCCATGCAATTTTCCACCCCGGGAAAATTACAAGGTATCAAAAAGCGTCCCGGATCTCCAAGTTTTGTTGGTAAGGTTTTAAGTAACACGGCGGAACAATTTTCATTAAGGGATGTGTTGGGCAAATCAACCAATTTTTCCTTGTTGGAGAGTAGATCCTTGAACATCTTAGCAAATTTTGGCATGTAAGCAAGAGCTTCCGCAAAGGAGATGTTTATGTTAAGTTGCTTGAACATCCTTAAGAAATTTGAGACTTGTATATCATCCTTGTTCTTTAACTTGTCTTTTTTCAATCTTGAAGGGTAAGGAAGATTTGGTTTAGGTGTAGGTGTTGTAGTGGAAGATTTGTCTTTGTTAGCTTCTTCATTGGGAGATTTGGAAGGTAAAGGAGAAGTGGGAATAGGTTGAGAAGGTGTGGTTGATGAAGTAGGAAAGTTTGGAGGTGGTGAAATAGATGTAGAAGGCTTATCACATGTAGGAACCGAAGTGGGTTTAACAATAGAAGGTGTAGGAGGTGAAGGATCCTTTGTTGTTTTTCCACTTCTTGTTGTAATAGCATTGACATTTGCCCTTGGGTTTGTTTGTGTGTTAGATGGCAAGGCCCCTTGTTGTCTTTGATTGAATGCCATCCAAAGCCTCTGAGTTTGCTCCTCCGATATGAGTTTCATTTGCTCATTCATTCTTTTTTCACTTTCACGAATTCTCCTCTCAACATACTCATGAGTTTCTTGTAGCCTATATCCTTGATTTTGAAGTTGAGGGTAACCTTGATTTGGGATTTGAGGGTATCCTTGATTTGGGAAGGGTGGAAGTGGTGGATTAAATCCTTGAGTTGGTGGATAAAAGTTATTTCCTTGATTTTGAAATTTTTTAGGTTCCTTGTAGTTATTCCCTTGGTATTGTGGTCTTGGACCTTGATTCCTTTGTAACAATTGAGGGGGATTTTGTTGAAATTGGGTGGGTGGTTGGGGTGGGAATCCCGGTGGAGTAAGGTAATTTTGAGACTTGTAAGAAAAGTTGTTTGGATTGATGTTTGGCTTGAAATGTTCACGATGTTCCTCTTGGTAAGCATAACACTCCCCTTGATAACCTTGCACCTTATCACATTGTTGATAGGAATGGGGACCTGATAACTAGGTTTTTACCAGTTAAAAAGATTCTTTGTCGTATGTCTAATCGAATTGATTTTGGTTAAACTATGCGACTCAGTCGTTCTTTGGTGAAACAAAAGTTGTGTCGTTGTAGTAATTAAAAGTGCAAAACTTTAAAGTAAAAGGCAAGTAAAGTAAATCTAAGTCTAATTTAAAATAAAAGGGAAGTATTTAAACGCGTGACAAAAATTAAAAGGCACTAAAAGTAAATAACGCAAACTTAAAACTAACTAAGGCAAACTTAAAACGCAACTAAAACTTAAAACTAAGGCAAGGCTAAAATAAATCTAAGGCAAATAAACTTAAAGTGCAACTAAGTAAAAAGGCGGGAAAAATAAAGCTTGAAAATAAAAAACAGAAAGCTAAAAACAGTAACTTAAAAGAACCTGAAAAATAGCTCATCCCGGAATAATATCCTCATGCGGAATAAACATTCATCCGGAATGTCACCTTCGTTCGGAATGTTCTTCTTTACTCGGAATATCAACCAAAGCCCTTGATCCGGAATAAATTGCTTACTCAGAATATGTCACCTATCCGGAATAAACTTCCTTATTCGGAATGTAGCCTTGATCCGGAATGTTGCCCTTGATCCGGAATATCTCTTGATCCGGAATAATATTCCGAATAGAACTCTTTATCCGGAATATGTCACTTATTCCGGATGGAAGCCCTTGATCCGGAATATTCCCTTGATTCGGAATGTTCTGTTGATCTGGAATAACTTCCTTAATCCGAAATATTCTTTTGATCCGGAATGTGAGCTTGATCCGGAATAAATGGCTGATCCGGAATGTCTAATATTCCGGATGAACGGTTTGATCCGGAATAATAAAATATTCCGAATAGAACTCTTTATCCGGAATGTTCAATATTCCGGATAAACACCCTTTATTCGGAATAATCAACACAAACTCCTTCACTCGGAATAACTGGCTTGATCTGGAATGTTTCCTAGAAAGAAAAATGAACAACGAAGAACAAGGAAACAGAAAAAGATACGGATCTAGATAAAAATTAAGCTAAATCAACCACAAGATTAAATCAAACTAATCACAAAAACATCTACTAATGATAATCAAACAAATCAAAACAATCAGACTAACAAATATAACCAAAATAATCAAAACCTACTTAAATAAATCAATAAAAAATCAAGAACATGAACATAAACAATAAAGCATGAAGATTAAGATCAAATAAAGAAAGGTAGATAAGAGATTAACAAGAAAAAGTAAAGATTGACAAGAATTAAAAGAGAACTTACTTGAAATTAAATATAATCAAGGTGCAAGACAAGGTATTTAAATTTGACAAGTAATTAAATGGACATGAATTTAAATGTGCAAGGTAAATAAAATGGAAGAAATAGTGTGTCAAACTATCCAACAAAATGAAAATGATTATCCTAATGACTATTTATAGGGGAGGATTAAGGAGTGCTTAGGAAGCTTCCTCCCCTCCTTCATTTTTCCTTAATTGCACTCTTAAGTCCTTAAGCCTTTTAATCTTCTTAATCTTGGACTTTAATGACTTTGTCTCGGGATTTCTTCAAACTCGTCTTGTAATTCTTCAATAAATTAGACTTGAGTTTTTCGGCTTTTGATAAACTTCCGTCTTTTGACTTTTTCTTCGATAAATCTTCAGAATTGGTCTTGGACTTCCGTTCTTTTTGCACTCTTGACTTCTTGACTTCGTCTTTCATCTTTTTCTTCAATAAAAGCTCGTGAATGCCCGTGTTTTCTCCACTTTTCACCTTTTCGTCCTAAATCACAACAAAAACACAAACCACACATAATTTCGACATAAATGACATAAAATACACGTTTTGGCTCGGTTATTATTGTAATTAAGTGGTAAAAAGGATGGGTGTTTACAAACCTATCAAATCCCCTACACTTGACCATTGCAATGTCCTCATGCAATGCATTAGTTACAAAGCACATTTACACTTTTCATCAAAATCAATCCACCTTGGCCTTTATTAAAGAGATAGAAAACTATAAACATTCAAAGGAAGAAAATAAAGAAATCAAATGCATACCTTGGGTTTTGGAAATGTCATGAATGATCATCATTCTCAAGTTTTCACTTTCTCCAAACCAAGCTTAAAAACGAGATCATTGTTATTATAAGTTAGTAAACTAACACGAACTCATGTGGGACAATTATTTACTTAGACCCCCTTATTCCTAGGTGTATCTCTTATATTTTATTGTTGTCTTGAATGATCACGAGGATGCATTGTTGACTTATTTCGATAGTTATTTAGTCCGAAAATAAAGTGAACGATTTAATCAATAGTTAGCTGAAGAACAAAATCTTTTAAAACTGCTTCTCGGGACCTCATAAAGTTCATATCTTGGCATAACTCGCTTCGCGATTTGAGACCTTTCTCGTACCAATATTTAGCAGTGACTTCATACTTCAAACCTTGAGAGACGTTCATGAAATAATGGTCTTCTCTTCATAATAGGAATTTCT
The DNA here is from genome assembly GCA_025667525.1 of Glebionis coronaria. NCBI lineage: Eukaryota > Viridiplantae > Streptophyta > Magnoliopsida > Asterales > Asteraceae > Glebionis > Glebionis coronaria. Next base: position 381,779,114 of record CM046875.1, read on the forward strand.
TCACTTGAAGTTTTGAGAGATTCTTCATATTTGGACCACGACTTCTTCATTTTTCTCCAATCTTTATTTTGGACTTTGATATACAACGATCCACCTCCTTTTTGGACTTGGATCTATTTATCCTCATACCTTGTTAGGGCCTTTTCGGATAGACTTCTCCATGACTTTTGGGGAGTTTTTGCTTTTCGTCGTGTGTCTCGATCCTTCATATTGATCTTTGATAAATGATTCTTCACATCACTTGGGATCTTTAGCAACAAAATATAGCCCTCATGCCTTGTTAGGACCTTTTTGGACTCGCCAATCTTCGCATCCCGCTTCAATAAGTTATGCCTTGGCTATGAACTCTAATCCATACCGAGCAACTTTTAAACGATCTTGAGCTAGAAGCTAAGTAACTTTTCAAATCGTACAACCTTATTTATTGCAGATAAATATATTAGCAAGCGATGGGAGAATAGGCTTATAATTAACTCACATAAATTCACGACAGAATACCAAACTTATAATTGACTCTATCATCTCTCGTTCTCCACAGTTTAAAATCTCAAGGAATGAGACTCGTGAATGCTTAGCCTATTAAATCAAAGTTTTTGGTTTTCGAGTCGCCTATAGGATCTTGCAAACTCTTAGACTTTTTCAAGTTTTAGAAATCGCATTTTAAAGTTCCCTTGATAAACGACTCTCTAGGATCAATTATAGGAACTTGCGAAAAGTTCTTGTTCTTAACCCGTGAAAGTTAAGACTTTCGCGTTTTATAGCTCCCTATATAAAAGCCTAGCAAAACTTGACTTAAACACGTTAAGGATACTAGCTAGAGTAAACTTAGATAAGTAAACTCGGGTTGAGTCAAAAGATTCACAACATTTGAAAATTAAAACCACTTATTAAAATTTTATTCTAGAAAAGAGAGAAAATAACTATACAAAAGGAAAAACTAATAGGCCAAAATAGATCAAAAATTTTGAAAAATGTCGAAAAATTGATTTTCCGGTTAAAATGAGGACAAATACAAGGAAAATGCCACTTAACTTCGATAGAAGTCCCCCCTACACTTAATATAAACATTGCCCTTAATGTTTAAGCACGTGGGAGTAAACTCCCCTACACTTAGGACATTGTGCACGTTGTTTAAATCTCGCTAAGGAAAAGACAACTAACGAGATTCCTATTTTAATATTGAGAAAATATAAAATAGTGAATCAAAAAGAGTTTAGGATAGAACCAGGAAAATGGGAACACGGAATCACGATAGTCAAAAATCATCAAGAGTGGATCATTTAGCTCGAATCCCTGATTAGAAGAAGAGAGGAAATAGCAAAAACCAACGGGTCTCCCCTACACTTAGGATAAAGAAAGCTAAAAGATAGATGCATGGGTTGCCTCCCAAGAAGTGCTTGATTTTTGATTACCGAGTCGTGAGCCTGACTCGACCTTGATTACCATAGGAAGAAGCATGAAACATATCCACCAGGATCAAAGAAATAGTTTTCGTCCATCAAATAGCATAAGCTTAAGGCGAACAAGGCAAGCCAAACAAGAATAGGCAAGGTTCCCTTAAGCAGCGATGGAGCACGGTGGGAGCAAGTATGGTGAGGTGCAAGCATATCTTCAATAGGTCCAAAAATCTTTCCTTTTATTTCATCAGGTGGATACTGAGATGGCTGAAGAATATCAATACCGGGGTCGAACACCTTTTCCTTTAGGGGAAAATAGCACTCAGGCTCAGCAGAATGTGAAGAAGATCCGCGAAGAAAATGCACAACCTCGTCCTCAGAAGGTGTACAAAGAGGTGTTAAATCATATGTGCTGCGGATGTTGGTGTCGACCGGTTGCTTCTCCTTTGAAAGAATTTTCTTCAAATCCAAAGTAGGATCAAGACGATAGTCTTCAAAATCTAAAGGAGGAGCATCACTCTCATGAGGGATGTATGTGTTAAGAAAAGTAGAGAAGTCTTCCTCAAAAGAGTAATCATCCAAAGTAGGATCGAGTGATGGCGGAGGATCTTCATCATGTGAAGAATCACTCCAAAGAGTATCGGCAGCATCATAATCATCATATGTGGGCATGTCGGGATACTCGAAGATACGGTCATCATAATCATCCGAATCGGAGCTAGAATCATCATCATAAGGATCATAGATCGGTGGTGAATCATAAATGGGTGAAGGGTCCACATTGGATAGAGAATCATCCACATCATCTTCAAAAAGTGGATAATCAATGCAAGACTCGAATAGAGGATTATTGTAGATGACAAAATCATCGAGCACATTAATCACATTCGCAGATTCCCTTCCATAGGATTTGCTTGTAAGCTTTCCTATATTAAAAACTTGTGCATCATCCCCGACTCTTAAGATGAGCTCACCTTCGGCAACATCAACTAGAGCTCGTCCGGTTCTCAAGAATGGCCGACCAAGTATTAAAGGAATATGAGGGTCCATTTCATAATCAACAACCACAAAGTCGACCGGGAAAGTAAATGTGCCAACTTTAATGAACACGTCTTCGGCAATACCAACGGGGTAAGCGAGAGTGCGATTTGCAAGCTCAAGAGTCATCCTTGTTGGAGTAAGGTCAGGTAATGATAGTGTTTTCCAAACACTCAAAGGCATAAGATTAATACTGGCCCCGAGAACAGCAAGGGCAGTAAATTCTTCAGTTTTGTTGAAAATGAAAGGCAACACAAAACGACCGAGATCTCCAAGTTTTTCCAGAAGTTCTTTAAGAATAACTGCAGAACAGTTTTCATTTAAGCGTGTGTTGGCGAGCTCAATCAGGTTCTCCTTTTTGTTAAGCAATTCCTTGAATGCTTTGACAAATTTTGGCATGTGTACAAGTGCTTCAACAAGGCTAATGTTGAAAGTCATTTGAGAGATCATCTTCAAATAATTCGACACTTGAATGTCATCCTTTGTGTGCATTTTGGTCTTGCCTAAGCGAGATGGATAAGGAATGCTGGGGTTGGGTGGTGGAGGTGTAGCAGGTAAAGGTTTAGATGTTGAAGGTGGGGTTGGTGGAGGATTCTTGGTGGGTACTTCATCACGTCGAGGCGGAGACGGTAATGATGCACTAATACTAGGCGTAGGAGGAGTAGGGATAAATGGTGGTGGAGGAGATGTAGATGATGGGGGTGGGATAGGTGGTCCTACTATGGTAACTCCACTACGGGTAGTAATAGCACTCACATTTGCTCGCGGATTGGTGACGGTGTTTGAAGGTAGAGAACTCGAAGTAGAAGGTTGAGTTGTGGGCAAGAAACTAGCCAGCATATTCTTAATATCATTCGTTAGATTGCTGAAGGAGGATTAGATATTATCTCGAAGCTCGGATCTAATGTCATTCCCTTGCTTGGTAATATCTCCTTTCAAATTGATAATTTGGCTCTGCAGATTCTTGATTTGCTCACCTTGGGTTCTCATTAAAGCTTCAACATCGGGGTTAATGGGTGGGGCTTGTTGAGCGGGTGGGTGATAAGGATTAGAAGCTCTTGGTGGGATTTGGTTGCTTCTATTGTAGTTGTTGGCGGGGTTTTGGTTTTGAGGAGAAAAACCGGGTGAAAGGTAGTTGTTTGACCGGTAACTCAGCAAATTTCTATCCCCTTGTGGTCGAGCTTGGTAATTTTCTGGTGAATAATTACCATAAGCTGCATACACATTTTCCGGATATCCTTGAGTCAAAGGATAATCGGTGTATGAGTGTGGACCGCCGCATGTTTCACAAGAAGGTGCAACCGGTTTAACTTGTTGTTGTTGGTTTGTAGCGAGAAGCAAGATACTTTTGTTCATTTCAGTCATCATGCGGGTGAATTCGGTCATGTCGGGGCTTGCTGAAGTAGAAGAAACATTGACTCGCGGGTTGTTCCTTGAAGAAGCGTAGGAATCCCAGTTTTTATGATGAGTAGTCATGTTCTCAATAAGCTCTCTACACTCCTCGGGTCTCCTTTTCATAAATGTGCCACCGGCTGCTGCATTAATCGTATCACGATCTCGAAAAGTCAAACCGTTGTAGAAAGTATCAATTAGGGTCACATGGAGCATGTTGTGGTTTGGACAACGATCAATCAAGACATTATATCTTTACCAAGCATCAAAAAGAGATTCATCAGGTTCTTGCATGAAACCGCTGATTTGATTGCGAAGGCTCGTGACCATGGATGGTGGAAATTAGCGCGACAAAAAGCGTTGAGTCATGTCATCCCAAGTATGAATTGAATTCTTTGGAAGACGATCAAACCATTTCTCGGCATGATGTGATAAAGTATGTGGGAAGAGTTGAAGGTGTAGAACATCCATTGTGGCACTGGTGCACTTCATGCTTTGGGTGATTGTAATGAACTTGTCGAGGTGTTTGTTGGCATCATCATCAGGCATTCCTCGAAAAGGATTTGTTTGCACTTGCTGAATCATGTGGTGCTTCAACGAAAACTCTGGAGCCGTGATTTTCATCAGCACAATCGATCCTCCTTGTCCAAACATGGTAGGTTGACAAAGCTCCTCCATTGTCTGAAGATCAGGCTGTGGATGAACATTGTTGTTGTTATTGTTGAGGTGCGGTGGATTATTGTTGTTAACACCTTCCATAGCTAAGTCTTCTCGAGTCTCGGGCTCTTGATAACAATTGAGGGGGATTTTTTTGAAATTGGGTGGGTGGTTGGGGTGGGAATCCCGGTGGAGTAAGGTAATTTTGAGACTTGTAAGAAAGGTTGTTTGGATTGATGTTTGGCTTGAAATTTTCACGATGTTCCTCTTGGTAAGCATAACACTCCCCTTGATAACCTTGCACCTTATCACATTGTTGATAGGAATGGGGACCTGATAACTAGGTTTTTACCAGTTAAAAAGATTCTTTGTCGTATGTCTAATCGAATTGATTTTGGTTAAACTATGCGACTCAGTCGTTCTTTGGTGAAACAAAAGTTGTGTCGTTGTAGTAATTAAAAGTGCAAAACTTTAAAGTAAAAGGAAAGTAAAGTAAATCTAAGTCTAATTTAAAATAAAAGGGAAGTATTTAAACGCGTGACGAAAATTAAAAGGCACTAAAAGTAAATAACGCAAACTTAAAACTAACTAAGGCAAACTTAAAACGCAACTAAAACTTAAAACTAAGGCAAGGCTAAAATAAATCTAAGGCAAATAAACTTAAAGTGCAACTAAGTAAAAAGGCGGGAAAAATAAAGCTTGAAAATAAAAAACAGAAAGCTAAAAACAGTAACTTAAAAGAACCTGAAAAATAGCTCATCCCGGAATAATATCCTCATGCGGAATAAACATTCATCCGGAATGTCACCTTCGTTCGGAATGTTCTTCTTTACTCGGAATATCAACCAAAGCCCTTGATCCGGAATAAATTGCTTACTCAGAATATGTCACCTATCCGGAATAAACTTCCTTATTCGGAATGTAGCCTTGATCCGAAATGTTGCCCTTGATCCGGAATATCTCTTGATCCGGAATAATATTCCGAATAGAACTCTTTATCCGGAATATGTCACTTATTCCGGATGGAAGCCCTTGATCCGGAATATTCCCTTGATTCGGAATGTTCTGTTGATCTAGAATAACTTCCTTAATCCGGAATATTCTTTTGATCCGGAATGTGAGCTTGATCCGGAATAAATGGCTGATCCGGAATGTCTAATATTCCGGATGAACGGTTTGATCCGGAATAATAAAATATTCCGAATAGAACTCTTTATCCGGAATGTTCAATATTCCGGATGAACACCCTTTATTCGGAATAATCAACACAAACTCCTTCACTCGGAATAACTGGCTTGATCCGGAATGTTTCCTAGAAAGAAAAATGAACAACGAAGAACAAGGAAACAGAAAAAGATACGGATCTAGATAAAAATTAAGCTAAATCAACCACAAGATTAAATCAAACTAATCACAAAAACATCTACTAATGATAATCAAACAAATCAAAACAATCAGACTAACAAATATAACCAAAATAATCAAAACCCACTTAAATAAATCAATAAAAAATCAAGAACATGAACATAAACAATAAAGCATGAAGATTAAGATCAAATAAAGAAAGGTAGATAAGAGATTAACAAGAAAAAGTGAAGATTGACAAGAATTAAAAGAGAACTTACTTGAAATTAAATATAATTAAGGTGCAAGACAAGGTATTTAAATTTAACAAGTAATTAAATGGACATGAATTTAAATGTGCAAGGTAAATAAAATGGAAGAAATAGTGTGTCAAACTATCCAACAAAATGAAAATGATTATCCTAATGACTATTTATAGGGGAGGATTAAGGAGTGCTTAGGAAGCTTCCTCCCCTCCTTCATTTTTCCTTAATTGCACTCTTAAGTCCTTAAGCTTTTAATCTTCTTAATCTTGGACTTTAATGACTTTGTCTCAGGATTTCTTCAAACTCGTCTTGTAATTCTTCAATAAATTAGACTTGAGTTTTTCGGCTTTTGATAAACTTCCGTCTTTTGACTTTTTCTTCGATAAATCTTCAGAATTGGTCTTGGACTTCCGTTCTTTTTGCACTCTTGACTTCTTGACTTCGCCTTTCATCTTTTTCTTCAATAAAAGCTCGTGAATGCCCGTGTTTTCTCCACTTTTCACCTTTTCGTCCTAAATCACAACAAAAACACAAACCACACATAATTTTGACATAAATGACATAAAATACACGTTTTGGCTCGGTTATTATTGTAATTAAGTGGTAAAAAGGATGGGTGTTTACAAACCTATCAAATCCCCTACACTTGACCATTGCAATGTCCTCATGCAATGCATTAGTTACAAAGCACATTTACACTTTTCATCAAAATCAATCCACCTTGGCCTTTATTAAAGAGATAGAAAACTATAAACATTCAAAGGAAGAAAATAAAGAAATCAAATGCATACCTTGGGTTTTGGAAATGTCATGAATGATCATCATTCTCAAGTTTTCACTTTCTCCAAACCAAGCTTAAAAACGAGATCATTGTTATTATAAGTTAGTAAACTAACACGAACTCATGTGGGACAATTATTTACTTAGACCCCCTTATTCCTAGGTGTATCTCTTATATTTTATTGTTGTCTTGAATGATCACGAGGATGCATTGTTGACTTATTTCGATAGTTATTTAGTCCGAAAATAAAGTGAACGATTTAATCAATAGTTAGCTAAAGGACAAAATCTTTTAAAACTGCTTCTCGGGACCTCATAAAGTTCATATCTTGGCATAACTCGCTTCACGATTTGAGACCTTTCTCGTACCAATATTTAGCAGTGACTTCATACTTCAAACCTTGAGAGACGTTCATGAAATAATGGTCTTCTCTTCATAATAGGAATTTCTTCACTTGAAGTTTTGAGAGATTCTTCATATTTGGACCACGACTTCTTCATTTTTCTCCAATCTTTATTTTGGACTTTGATATACAACGATCCGCCTCCTTTTTGGACTTGGATCTATTTATCCTCATACCTTGTTAGGGCCTTTTCGGATAGACTTCTCCATGAATTTTGGGGAGTTTTTGCTTTTCGTCGTGTGTCTCGATCCTTCATATTGATCTTTGATAAATGATTCTTCACATCACTTGGGATCTTTAGCAACAAAATATAGCCCTCATGCCTTGTTAGGATCTTTTTGGACTCGCCAATCTTCGCATCCCGCTTCAATAAGTTATGCCTTGGCTATGAACTCTAATACATACCGAGCAACTTTTAAACGATCTTGAGCTAGAAGCTAAGTAACTTTTCAAATCGTACAACCTTATTTATTGCAGATAAATTTATTAGCAAGCGATGGGAGAATAGGCTTATAATTAACTCACATAAATTCACGACAGAATACCAAACTTATAATTGACTCTATCATCTCTCGTTCTCCACAGTTTAAAATCTTAAGGAATGAGACTCGTGAATGCTTAGCCTATTAAATCAAAGTTTTTGGTTTTCGAGTCGCCTATAGGATCTTGCAAACTCTTAGACTTTTTCAAGTTTTAGAAATCGCATTTTAAAGTTCCCTTGATAAACGACTCTCTAGGATCAATTATAGGAACTTGCGAAAAGTTCTTGTTCTTAACCCGTGAAAGTTAAGACTTTCGCGTTTTATAGCTCCCTATATAAAAGCCTAGCAAAACTTGACTTAAACACGTTAAGGATACTAGCTAGAGTAAACTTAGATAAGTAAACTCGGGTTGAGTCAAAAGATTCACAACATTTGAAAATTAAAACCACTTATTAAAATTTTATTCTAGCAAAGAGAGAAAATAACTATACAAAAGGAAAAACTAATAGGCCAAAATAGATCAAAAATTTTGAAAAATGTCGAAAAATTGATTTTCCGGTTAAAATGAGGACAAATACAAGGAAAATGCCACTTAACTTTGATAGAAGTCCCCCCTACACTTAATATAAACATTGCCCTCAATGTTTAAGCACGTGGGAGTAAACTCCCCTACACTTAGGACATTGTGCACGTTGTTTAAATCTCGCTAAGGAAAAGACAACTAACGAGATTCCTATTTTAATATTGAGAAAATATAAAATAGTGAATCAAAAAGAGTTTAGGATAGAACCGGGAAAATGGGAACACGGAATCACGGTAGTCAAAAATCATCAAGAGTGGATCATTTAGCTCGAATCCCTGATTAGAAGAAGAGAGGAAATAGCAAAAACCAACGGGTCTCCCCTACACTTAGGATAAAGAAAGCTAAAAGATAGATGCATGGGTTGCCTCCCAAGAAGTGCTTGATTTTTCATTACCGAGTCGTGAGCCTGACTCGACCTTGATTACCATAGGAAGAAGCATGAAACATATCCACCAGGATCAAAGACATAGTTTTCGTCCATCAAATAGCATAAGCTTAAGGCGAACAAGGCAAGCCAAAGAAGAATAGGCAAGGTTCCCTTAAGCAGCGATGGAGCACGGTGGGAGCAAGTATGGTGTGGTGCAAGCATATCTTCAATAGGTCCAAAAATCTTTCCTTTTATTTCATCAGGTGGATACTGAGATGGCTGAAGAATATCAATACCGGGGTCGAACACCTTTTCCTCTAGGGGAAAATAGCACTCAGGCTCAGCAGAATGTGAAGAAGATCCGCGAAGAAAATGCACAACCTCGTCCTCAGAAGGTGGACAAAGAGGTGTTAAATCATATGTGCTGCGGATGTTGGTGTCGACCGGTTGCTTCTCCTTTGAAAGAATTTTCTTCAAATCCAAAGTAGGATCAAGACGATAGTCTTCAAAATCTAAAGGAGGAGCATCACTCTCAAGAGGGATGTATGTGTTAAGAAAAGTATAGAAGTCTTCCTCAAAAGAGTAATCATCCAAAGTAGGATCGAGTGATGGCGGAGGATCTTCATCATGTGAAGAATCACTCCAAAGAGTATCGGCAGCATCATAATCATCATATGTGGGCATGTCGGGATACTCGAAGATAAGGTCATCATAATCATCCGAATCGGAGCTAGAATCATCATCATAAGGATCATAGATCGGTGGTGAATCATAAATGGGTGAAGGGTCCACATTGGATAGAGAATCATCCACATCATCTTCAAAAAGTGGATTATCAATGCAAGACTCGAATAGAGGATTATTGTAGATGACAAAATCATCGAGCACATTAATCATATTCGCAGATTCCCTTCCATAGGATTTGCTTGTAAGCTTTCCTATATTAAAAACTTGTGCATCATCCCCGACTCTTAAGATGAGCTCACCTTCGGCAACATCAACTAGAGCTCGTCCGGTTCTCAAGAATGGCCGACCAAGTATTAAAGGAATATGAGGGTCCATTTCATAATCAACAACCACAAAGTCGACCGAGAAAGTAAATGTGCCAACTTTAATGAACACGTCTTCGGCAATACCTATGGGGTAAGCGAGAGTGCGATTTGCAAGCTCAAGAGTCATCCTTGTTGGAGTAAGGTCAGGTAATGATAGTGTTTTCCAAACACTCAAAGGCATAAGATTAATACTGGCCCCGAGATCAGCAAGGGAAGTAAATTCTTCAGTTTTGTTGAAAATGAAAGGCAACACAAAACGACCGAGATCTCCAAGTTTTTCCAGAAGTTCTTTAAGAATAACTACAGAACAGTTTTCATTTAAGCGTGTGTTGGCGAGCTCAATCAGGTTCTCCTTCTTGTTAAGCAATTCCTTGAATGCTTTGACAAATTTCGGCATGTGTACAAGTGCTTCAACAAGGCTAATGTTGAAAGTCATTTGAGAGATCATCTTCAAATAATTCGACACTTGAATGTCATCCTTTGTGTGCATTTTGGTCTTGCCTAAGCGAGATGGATAAGGAATGCTGGGGTTGGGTGGTGGAGGTGTAGCAGGTAAAGGTTTAGATGTTGAAGGTGGGGTTGGTGGAGGATTCTTGGTGGGTACTTCATCACGTCGAGGCGGAGACGGTAATGGTGCACTAATACTAGGTGTAGGAGGAGTAGGGATAAATGGTGGTGGAGGAGATGTAGATGATGGGGGTGGGATAGGTGGTCCTACTATGGTAACTCCACTACGGGTAGTAATAGCACTCACATTTGCTCGCGGATTGGTGACGGTGTTTGGAGGTAGAGAACTCGAAGTAGAAGGTTGAGTTGTGGGCAAGAAACTAGCCAGCATATTCTTAATATCATTCGTTTGATTGCTGAAGGAGGATTGGATATTATCTCGAAGCTCGGATCTAATGTCATTCCCTTGCTTGGTAATATTTCCTCTCAAATTGATAATTTGGCTCTGCAGATTCTTGATTTGCTCACCTTGGGTTCTCATTAAAGCTTCAACATCGGGGTTAATGGGTGGGGCTTGTTGAGCGGGTGGGTGATAAGGATTAGAAGCTCTTGGTGGGATTTGGTTGCTTCTATTGTAGTTGTTGGCGGGGTTTTGGTTTTGAGGAGAAAAACCGGTTGAAAGGTAGTTGTTTGACCGGTAACTCAGCAAATTTCTATCCCCTTGTGGTCGAGCTTGGTAATTTTCTGTTGAATAATTACCATAAGCTGCATACACATTTTCCGGATATCCTTGAGTCAAAGGACAATCGGTGTATGAGTGTGGACCGCCGCATGTTTCACAAGAAGGTGCAACCGCTCTAACTTGTTGTTGTTGGTTTGTAGCGAGAAGCAAGATACTTTTGTTCATTTCAGTCATCATGCGGGTGAATTCGGTCATGTCGGGGCTTTCTGAAGTAGAAGAAACATTGACTCTCGGGTTGTTCCTTGAAGAAGCGGAGGAATCCCAGTTTTTATGATGAGTAGTCATGTTCTCAATAAGCTCTCTACACTCATCGGGTCTCCTTTTCATAAATGTGCCACCGGCTGCTGCATTAATCGTATCACGATCTCGAAAAGTCAAACCGTTGTAGAAAGTATCAATTAGGGTCACAGGGAGCATGTTGTGGTTTGGACAACGATCAATCAAGACATTATATCTTTCCCAAGCATCAAAAAGAGATTCATCAGGTTCTTGCATGAAACCGCTGATTTGATTGCGAAGGCTCGTAACCATGGATGGTGGAAATTAGCGCGACAAAAAGCGTTGAGTCATGTCATCCCAAGTATGAATTGAATTCTTTGGAAGACGATCAAACCATTTCTCGGCATGATGTGATAAAGTATGTGGGAAGAGTTGAAGGCGTAGAACATCCATTGTGGCACCGGTGCACTTCATGCTTTGGGTGATTGTAATGAACTTGTCGAGGTGTTTGTTGGCATCATCATCAGGCATTCCTCGAAAAGGATTTGTTTGCACTTGCTGAATCATGTGGTGCTTCAACGAAAACTCTGGAGCCGTGATTTGCATCAGCACAATCGGTCCTCCTCGTCCAAACATGGTAGGTTGACAAAGCTCCTCCATTGTCTGAAGATCAGGCTGTGGATGAACATTGTTGTTGTTATTGTTGAGGTGCGGTGGATTATTGTTGTTAACACCTGCCATAGCTAAGTCTTCTCGAGTCTCGGGCTCTTGATAATTAGAAGATCTAGTACGCATACACCTACAAAGGCAAAAGAAAACAATACCAAACACAAAGAGAATATATATACATAATAAAAATAAAATCTTTTCGTATTTTTGAAATTTTTAATTTTTATGGATTTTTAACAATTTTTAATTTTTATGGTTTTTTGAATTTTTAAGCAAGAAAAATAACGTTCACGAATGAATGGATCCCAAAAAGCAACGCGTCTCTCACAGAAAACCGTTAATCTTTACGAAAAGAGCCGGCAGCGGCGCCATTTGATAACTAAGATTTTACCTAGTTAAAAATATCGTTGTTCCAGTCTCTTCGAATTGAAAAATGAATTAATGTGCGACTCAGTCGTTCTTTGGTGAAACAAAAGTTGTGTCGTTGTAGTAATTAAAAGTGCAAAACTTTAAAGAAAAAGGAAAGTAAAGTAAATCTAAGTCTAATTTAAAATAAAAGGCAAGTATTTAAACGCGTGACGAAAATTAAAAGGCACTAAACGTAAATAACGCAAACTTAAAACTAACTAAGGCAAACTTAAAACGCAACTAAAACTTAAAACTAAGGCAAGGCTAAAATAAATCTAAGACAAATAAACTTAAAGTGCAACTAAGTAAAAAGGCGGGAAAAATAAAGCTTGAAAATTAAAAACAGAAAGTTAAAAACAGTAACTTAAAAGAACCTGAAAAATAGCTCATCCGGAATAATATCCTCATGCGGAATAAACATTCATCCGGAATGTCACCTTCGTTCGAAATGTTCTTCTTTACTCGGAATATCAACCAAAGCCCTTGATCCGGAATAAATTTCTTACTCGGAATATGTCACCTATCCGGAATAATCTTCCTTATTCGGAATGTAGCCTTGATCCGGAATGTTGCCCTTGATCTGGAATATCTCTTGATCCGGAATAATATTTCGAATAGTACTCTTTATCCGAAATATGTCACTTATTCCGGATGGAAGCCCTTGATCCGGAATATTCCCTTGATTCGGAATGTTCTGTTGATCCGGAATAACTTCCTTAATCCGGAATATTCTGTTGATCCGGAATGTGAGTTTGATCCGGAATAAATGGCTGATCCGGAATGTCTAATATTCCGGATGAACGGTTTGATCCGGAATAATAAAATATTCTGAATAGAACTCTTTATGTGTTCAATATTCCAGATGAACACCCTTTATTCGGAATAATCAACACAAACTCCTTCACTCGGAATAACTGGCTTGATCCGGAATGTTTCCTGGGAAGACAAATGAACAGCGAAGAACAAGGAAATAGAAAAAGATACGGATCTAGATAAAAATTAAGCTAAATCAACCACAAGATTAAATCAAACTAATCACAAAAACATCTACTAATGATAATCAAACAAATCAAAACAATCAAACTAACAAATATAACCAAAATAATCAAAACTCACTTAAATAAATCAATAAAAAATCAAGAACATGAACATAAACAATAAAGCATGAAGATTAAGATCAAATAAAGAAAGGTAGATAAGAGATTAACAAGAAAAAGTAAAGATTGACAAGAATTAAAAGAGAACTTACTTGAAATTAAATGTAATTAAGGTGCAAGACAAGGTATTTAAATTTGACAAGTAATTAAATGGACATGAATTTAAATGTGCAAGATAAATAAAATGGAAGAAATAGTGTGTCAAACTTTAGGCGAGGATTAAGGAGTGCTTAGGAAGCTTCCTCCCCTCCTTCATTTTTCCTTAATTGCACTCTTAAGTCCTTAAGCCTTTTAATCTTCTTAATGTTGGACTTTAATGACTTTGTCTCGGGATTTCTTCAAACTCGTCTTGTAATTCTTCAATAAATTAGACTTGAGTTTTTCGGCTTTTGATAAACTTCCGTCTTTTGACTTTTTCTTCGATAAATCTTCAGAATTGGTCTTGGACTTCCGTTCTTTTTGCACTCTTGACTTCTTGACTTCGTCTTTCATCTTTTTCTTCAATAAAAGCCCGTGAATGCCCGTGTTTTCTCCACTTTTCACTTTTTCGTCCTAAATCACAACAAAAACACAAACCACGCATAATTCCGACATAAATGATATAAAATACACGTTTTGGCTCGGTTATTATTGTAATTAAGTGGTAAAAAGGATGGGTGTTTACACACCTATCAGGACCTCTACAAGTCTTACATGAAAGGGTAATAGCATGCACATCATTTGTGGAATTGTTCAATGAAAGGCTCTTAATAGCTTGGATCAATTCTTGATTTGCCTTAAGATTCATCTCATGATCCCTATCTATCTTTTGGAGTATCTCTTGGTGACTCTTGAGGAATTGGTTATCACAAGGTGTTTGAGAATTGTTTTGGATAACATGAACCCTTTCTTCAAATTGAGTGTTTTTTTGTACCATTGCTTTGGTCTCAGTAATATCCCAAGCATCTTGAACGGATTTAAGAAGAATATTTCCTCCCGCGGAAGCATTGAGTGAGTCTTGGTGATGAGGTTTAAGGCCATTGTAGAAAGTATTGAGTTGGTGAACTTCATCCAATCCATGGTTAGGGCATCTCCTCAATAACTCTCTATACTCCTCCCAAGCATCACTAAAAGTTTGACTAGGTTTTTGTTGAAAGCCTATAATTAAGTTCCTCAAAGCCGTGGTCTTAGATGGGGGAAAGAAATTGTTCAAAAACTTCTTAGTGAAACCATCCCATGTGGTAATGCTCTCGGGTGGTTGTGTATCTAACCAATGCTTAGTCGGACCCTCTAGTGAAAATTGCACCAATATCAACTTAATGGCATAATGGGGAACTCCATTGTACTTAATGGTGTTGCAAAGAGCAAGAAATTTCTTAAGGTGATCATGTGGATTATCATTCTTGTTCCCATAAAATGGTGTGTTTGAAACCAAGTTAATCATGGATGTTTTTAGCTCAAATGTGTTTGCCGGAATATCGGGTATCTTGATAGCATTGGCATATCCTTGCACATTAGATTGCAAGTGCTCCATCAAAGGTCGAGTATCAACTCCGGCCATGGCTTCTTGTTGTGGATGGATCAAAGCACGATTCTCAGGATCGGCTTGATGGACGGTGGTGTTCCTACTCTTTCTGTTTTCTTCCTTTTTGGAGGAAGGGGTTGTACACCAATCGGTATTTGTGCACGCCCGCGAGTGAGCATGCAACTCAATAAGAGGAATGAGAGACAAGCTCTCGTTTGACTTTGAAGAAGAAGGGATTATCCTCTTCGAGTTTCAATATGAAATATCCACAAGAAAGTATAATATACGTATGTACTACTTGGGTGCAAGACCACCAATGAAGCCTTCCTTCTTAGAATACTCACTAGTGAACGGGGGGTTAGGTGGCGCGAAGCACGTAAGTACCTATTGACCGTTAGATGGCATTTTATAGCACATCGTCTTTCTATTCACTTTGTAGTTTGTATTCTTCGAATTATTACTTATTGGAAGTGTTTATCTATTCTTGCTTTATTGAGTTTGATCGATACGCGTGTCAAGGACCGGAACGCCCCTCAACACGGTGTATTGCCTTGGCAATACTTATGGAGAATATGTGTATTGATTGTTCTTATACGTATACGTATTTACTTATAATAATATATGGAAAATATTTTTGTGTTGGAAATACGTTTTACGTATTAAGAAGGATCGGTCACTCCAACGATAGTCCATGTAATAGCTCGTAGTTTAGTTAACTTTCTTTATGTATCAAACAAGAACAAGCCTAGCCTACAACATGTGTAGGCCGGCCCAAAATGTAAGCCCAAGCCCATGACAAGGGCTTGGGTATATAAACCCTCTCCTTTGATGGAGAGGGTGGTGTGGTTTCATTATTTACACATAGTAAACATTAACTTTCTCTCTCTAAAAGTGTGAAATCCACCATCTCTTTCTCTCTCTAAAAATATAAGCAAGATTTACAATCCTACAAATGGTATCAAGAGCCATGGGATGATTGTTTAGTTCTTGTGTTTGTGTTCTTGATTCTTGCCATTTTTGATCCATTTTCATACGAACCAAATTTTTTTTTTTGTGTTTTTATGGGTTAATCTTGATTTACTTCATCCTATTACTTGTTATAGTGATTTGGTATTGTTATTTGGGTTAAGAACACAAAATTTTTGGTTGTTTGATTCATTTTTTGGCTTAGAATCTTGATTAGTTTGTGTTCGTGTACTGTCCGAGAAATAAGGTAACTTGGAATCCATAGTACGATCTGACTTTGTGTTTGCATAAACCCTGGGGGTTTCTACTTGCGATCCTTAGTCACGATCCATTGTTGCGATCATAACTTAGATCCTCGCTACGATCCACCATTGCGATCAAGTAGTACGATCTATAGGTACGATCCACCATCACGATCAAGAACCAATTTCTTAGTACGATCCATCAGCACGATCCATAGTACGATCAGGTCGCTACGATCCGGGTAAGATCACGTTCGCTACGATCCGTCTCGTTACGATCAGGGTACGATCAGTATCACTACGATCAGGGTACGATCAGACTCAATACGATCAGGGTGCGATCAGTATCACTACCATCAGGGTACGATCGTTGGGTACGATCTGGGAGTCCGATCTAAGTGCGATAAGGGAGTGCGATCAGGGTACGATTGTTGGGATACGATCTTGGAGTCCGATCTGAGTACGATCATAGGGAGTACGATCACCACTGCGATCTGAGTACGATCCAACATTTTTTCAAAAACGTGTTTTTGAAAATTTTTAACCGTGTGTAATTTTAACTTGGATTTTTTTGGTTTATCGCGGACATAATTTAGGGGATTTTAACATTATTTCTCAGTTTTAACACACTACAACAAACACATTTACTTTCTTTCATTGATCGATCAACTTTGTAAATATTCACTTATTGAAATGGAGTACACATCTCTTACGGATAAGTCCATCCTCTCGGGTACGGATAATCGTCCACCAATGTTGGTGAAGACTATGTATGAGGAATGGGCTTCCCGAATGGAACTTTATATGTTGAACAAGGAGAATGGACATCTAATTTGGGCATCGGTGCTCAATGGACCATTAGATTATGGTACAGTGACGGAAGGTACGACTACTCGTCCTCGCACAACGGGTGAGTTGACTGGAGATATGAAGATTCAAGATAAATGTGATAAGTATGCTACAAACATCATTCTCCAAGCCCTTCCTGCAGATGTCTACAAACTCGTCAGCAAACATAAAGTTGCCAAAGAGTTATGGGATAGAATTCGTGTTCTCATGCAAGGCACCTCGTTAACTAAACAAGAATGAGAGTGTAAGCTTTATGATACTTTTGATAAGTTTGCCTATGTGCCAGGGGAGACTCTCAATGACTACTATCTGAGATTTACCCTATTGTTGAATGAGCTAAATATTTATGGCATGGCAATTCCTACCTTTCAACTGAACACCAAGTATTTGAACACTCTTCCTCTAGAATGGAAAAAATACGTGACGGATGTTAAATTGGCTAAGGACTTGCATAACACCAATGTGGATCAACTTCAAGCTTTTCTTCAACAACACGAATGCCATGTGATCGAGGCTCGGTTGTCTATACCTCAAGTTCATGATCCACTTGCAATGTATGCTTCTCAACAAAACATGGGTTATACTTATCAACAACCATCATACTTGCAGCAGCCACCATCACACATCTATCAGCAACCACAACAACCATCTTATCAACCACCAATGATGCCACAGCAAGAATATCAACAAAGTGTTCATCAACAATCTTTTCAACAACAACCACCATATCAAACATCACCATCACAAGCCAACACTTCTCCATTGGGCTATACTCCTCAGCAAGGATATTTTCCAATAGAAGCACAACCAGCACAAGCTTTCTACTCTAATGAACTTCCACCAATCCAAGCACCGGTCTTTACTCCAAATGATACGCCAGCTGATGTTCTAAACCATCTCACCGCCTACTTGTCAAAACTTGTTGCAACTAGAGGATTTCCACCAACAAACAATCAGCTCCGCACCTCATCAAATCCTCGACAACAAGCCACTGTTCAAGATGGTCAAGTGACGGTGCAACCTATTCAGGGAAGGCAAAATTCATATGGACCTCCTACAAGGACTGGGAACAATCAAGCTGTGAATTCTCAAGCTAGTTGAAATGGGAGTCCTATTGGTCCTAAGAAGGTTGTGACTTGCTATAATTGCCGAGGACAAGGTCATATGGTTAGGGAATGCACTCAGCCGAAAAGGAGGAGGGATGATGCATGGTTTCGTGAGAAGATATATTTGGTTGATGCTCAGTCTAAAGGGAAGATTTTGGATTCAGAGGAGTTGGCATTTCTTGCAGACCCAGGGGCAGCAGATACTGAAGGCATTGCAGTCGTTTCTACTTCTAATGCAGCTTATCAAGCGGACGATCTTGATGCATATGATTCGGATTGTGATGACATTCACTCTGCCCAAGCTGCTCTCGTTGCTAATCTCTCTCACTACGGTTCTGATGTCATCAGTGAGGTACCAACCACATCTAATAATATTGATGATAACCAACATCAAGTTGGGCATGAAAATGACAACCTCGAACAACATTCGGGAACTAGTAACTCAAATGATGTGGTACCCAATCCTACACATTTGAGTGAACCTCAACCAAATGCTACGACGGGTATGGAATCTTATGCTCAACATGATTTGGTCATGGTACCTAAACATATTATTGATCAAATGCATATGGCCCTCGGACAATCCGTAGATACGAATTCCACCCTAACTGCTGAGCTTGCGTTGCATAAAGAAAAGGTCAAAACTTTTGAAATGGTCCCTCAAGAAGAGAAAATAACATGTTCTGAATTTGACCAATTTCGTTTTGAAAAGATTGAACACCTGAAAGAAATAGAATCATTAAAAGCTAATCTTTCCAATGAATTAAAAGAAAAAGAGTCGGTTATCAATGATTTTCAGAAACTTAAAATGGATTTCGAAACTCTCGAGTCTAAAAAGGTTGAATCGGAAATTAATGCTACCAAACTTCTTAAATTCAAAGAACAACAGCTTTTAAAACAATACGCTTCCACAGAAAAGGTTCATCTTTTAACTAAATCATTTAAAGAATTCGAACTTAAGCGTCTTCAAGATTTACCACCTAATCCCGGTTATGCAAAACAAGCTCAGGAATATATTCCCGGCCTTTATGATATGACCATAATTGGCAAATCGAAGAAAGCACCGTTTGTTCATAGTTCTGAGGAGACACAGTCACTTGGGGATGAAACTCATTCTAAAATGCTTTCAAAATTCCATACAATTGATTATGATCAACATAACAAAGATCAATTTTCGAAAAAGACACGCATTCGCTTACAAAAGGAATTAGCAGAATTAACAGTTCTTGTGCCCCAAAGTTTGTCAAATGAAAACCTTCCTAGTACGTCTCCTACACTCGTCAAAAAGGATTTAACGAAGTTAATTCCACCGGTAAGTAAGGCGTCCGTTAACTTAAATACGGTTCACCAACACTTAGCCGATTTTGACAAGGTCATTTTGGAACGTACGACGGCCACGGCCATAACGGAAGGTGAATGGAACTTTGAGCACACTAGAGCTGCGTTTCGAGATGAAATTGTTCCGTTTGTAAACAATGTTAAAGCTTGTCTTCGTAATATTGATCAAGATTTGTTTTTGGAAATTGAAGAAGTTAGACGTGTTTTCAATGAAATGGAAGATGCTTATGAAAACAGTTTACTTGAAATAGAACGGGTTTCACGCTATAATGATCTGCTTTTGCATCAAGTGATGTCTCATGATATAGTTTCTGTCTGTGTAAATAAAAGTGTTGATAATGATTCTATTGTGCATAATGTTGAATCTGTGGATAATGTGGTAGATAGTACTTGTCACGAATCTGACGCTGAATTTTTTAAGCTTCAAGATTCATATTCTTTGCTTTCAAAACGTTTTGATGAGATTCAAACACATTGTATTTTGCTTGAATGCAAACAACAATTTATACAAGAAATCTTTGAAACGTCATTCGAAGGTGTTAATATCGACGATGCAAACTTTGAAAAGAATTTTCGATTGAATTTACAATCCAAACAGCGTCAGCCAAGTGACAAGATTGCTCAATCTTTGCCGATAGACATAGAGAAATCTAAGGAGCTTAACTGTGTGAACGTACTTGAGGTCGCTGCGAATTTTAGACTTGATCTAGATAATCGAGTTTCCAAGATTTTGTCCAAAGTTGATAACTTAAAACAGAAAAATACACGACTCTTCGATTCAGTACAGCCCGCATGTGTTGATACCACTGCATAGAATCAATCATTGATTGAACAGTTGAATCGAAAGTCGATGGAAATATCCGATTTGAGGGAACAAATTTGTGATAAGAATCTGGTCTTGTCTGAGTTAAAGGAAACACTTCGTACTATAAAAGGTAAGAATGTTGTGGATAACGCAGCCACTGTCTCAGCATCGTCCTCTAGTGCAATCAAAAGGAACCTTATAGCCGTCACACCACTTAACAAGGGCTCTAGGACTAAACCATCTCAAACTTTGGTCACTAAAGATAAGGAGGAATCAAAACCAGCTTCTAATATTCGCGTGTTGCCTTCTACAGGAGTAAGCACCACTACTAAGGCTCAAAGATCTAAGCTTAAGAGAAACAAGAAGAATGATAGGATCTTGCCCCCATCTAGTAGTCAAGTGAAGAAGAAAGTAGAAGCCCATCCTAGGAATGTTATTTCTGTTTTGAATAAAAAGAATCATGTAGCTAAACCTAAAGGCTCTGCGGTTGTGCAGCGTTCTAAGCCTAATGTGAATTCTAATTTGAAATGTTGGAATTGCAATGAATGTATGTTTTCTAGTCGTCATGATTCTTGCCTTATTGACCATGTGAATGAGATGCATGCCCGGAAAAATGGATTAGAATAGAAACCGACTGGGAAAGTGTTAACCCAAGTTGGTTGGATGTGGCGCCCTACTGGTAGAACTTTCACTATAGTAGGAAATACGTGCCCTTTAACTAGGATCACTCCCACTACAGCGAAGAAAGCGTGCCCTTTAATTAGGAGTACCAAGGCTACCAAAACACAAGCGTGTCCTTTAACTAGGAACACCAACACTACTGTAGGAACAAAGTGCCCTTTAAATAGGTCTACTCCCACTGTAGTGCCCGCGAATAATCCAAAACCTAAGAACGTTGGAACAGTAAAACCTGTTAGTGCTAAAACTGACATTAGAAAACGCAGGAAATCTAAGGGTCTAAAAAATGTTAGCAATTCTGATAATTCTATATCTGTATCTGCTAACACTCCGGAACCAATAGTTTCCAATGCATTGTCTACTGTTGTTATTGAAAACAGGTGGTCCAAATTGTTCTCTGGTATTTGGACTCTGGTTGTTCCAAGCATATGACCGGAGATCGCTCTTAGCTCAGAAATTTTGTCAGCAAGTTTCTTGGTACGGTTCGATTTGGAAATGATCATATTGCAAAGATAATGGGTTATGGTGAATATCATATTGGGAATGTTATAATTTCAAGAGTGTATTACGTGGAAGGTCTTGGTCACAACTTATTTTCTGTGGGACAATTTTGTGATGAAAACCTAGAAGTTGCTTTTCGAGAGCATACCTGCTTCATTCGTAATTTGGAAGGGGTTGATTTATTGAAAGGTACTCGAGGGAATAATTTGTATACTTTGTCTCTACAAGAAATGATGGTCGCTTCTCCCGTATGTCTTCTCTCCAAAGCATCGAAGACTAAGTCATGGTTATGGCATCGACGGTTATCTCATCTTAACTTTGATGCTATTAATCACTTGGCGAAAAACGAACTTGTTCGTGGTCTTCCTAAACTATCATTTCACAAGGATCATTTGTGTTCCACGTGTACAATGGGGAAAAGCACTAAGAAGTCTTACAAACCCAAGACTGAAGACACCAACCAAGAGAAACTTTATCTGTTGCATATGGATCTTTGTGGGCCAATGCGTGTTGAAAGTCTTAGTGGCAAAAAGTACATCCTCGTCATTGTCGATGATTACTCTCGGTTTACATGGGTGAAATTTCTTAAAGCAAAAAATGAGGCACCTAAATTCATCATCGGATTTCTCAAGATGATTCTAGTGCGTCTCAACACTACTGTCCGACGCATTCGTACAGATAATGGAACCGAATTTGTGAATCAAATTTTGCGTGATTATTATGAAGAGGTTGGCATTTCTCATGAAACATCCGTTGCTCGCACTCCACAACAAAACGGTGTCGTTGAAAGGCGAAATCGCACACTTATGGAAGCTGCTCGAACGATGTTAATTTACGCAAAGGCTCCATTGTTTTTATGGGCAGAAGCAGTATCCACAGCAGTGTACACCCAAAACCGGTCACTAATTCGTAAACGCCATGGTAAAACACCTTTTGAGCTTCTCCGTGGAAAAGTACCAGATTTATCATATCTTCATGTATTTGGTTCTCTTTGCTATCCAAATAATGATGGTGATAATTTGGGAAAACTTCAACCAAAGGCTGATATTGGTATTTTCATTGGTTACGCCCCCGCAAAGAAGGCATACCGAATCTACAACCGTAACTCTCGCAAGATCCTCGAAACTATGAATGTTGATTTTGATGAGCTGACAGCTATGGCTTCTGAGCAAAGCAGCTCTAAACCCGTACTTCATGAAATGGGACCCAGTAATATTAGTTCTGGTCTTGTCCCAAACAACCCTACTTCATCATCATTTACACCACCTTCTAGGACTGAATGGGATACGTTGTTTCAACCGTTCTTTGATGAATTCTTTACTCCTCCAACTATTGTTGCTCAAGAACCTGAGGTAATAGCTCCGGTAACCGAAGTTGTCGCTCCAGCAACCGTTGCACAATCAGACACATCTACACCTACAATTGGTCAAGATATACATTCAACGAGTAATTCTCAACCAACACATGTAACAACTACCTACGTCATGCCTATTGATGATGAAGAGGATGATGATGATCACGATTTGGAATTCGCTCAAATGCGTGAACTTCCATTCTTTGGTGTACCTATTCCCGACCCTAATCAAGTCGGGTCGTCCACCTCAGAGGAAGCTCCTTCTACAGTTTACTCTAATCCACGGATTCGTGAACATGACAGCAAGTGGACAAAGGATCATCCTATAGATTCTATTATTGGTGACCCTAATCGTCCGGTATCCACACGAAGTCAGTTACAAGAAAGTGTAATGTTTTGTCACTTTGATGCTTTTCTCACTGAAGTTGAACCTAAGACATGGCAACAAGCTTTTACTCAATCATGTTGGATAGAAGCTATGCAAGAAGAACTTAATGAATTTATACGTCTTGATGTATGGGAACTTGTCCCATGCCCGGATTAAGTGCAGTTACTCACATTGAAATGGGTTTACAAGGTGAAACTCGATGAGTTAGGCGGTATATTGAAGAACAAAGCTAGACTAGTAGCTCGTGGATACAAGCAATTATTAGGCATTGACTTTATGGAATCCTTTGCACCTGTTGCCCGTTTGGAAGCTATTCGAATATTCCTCGCTTATGCAGCCCATATGAATATGATCGTCTATCAGATGGATGTAAAGACGGCATTTCTTAATGGTGAACTCAAGGAAGAGGTCTATGTTCAACAACCAGATGGTTTTGTGAATCCTAATTATCCTAATCATGTGTACAAGCTTAAAAAGGCTCTCTATGGGTTGAAGCAAGCTCCTCGCGCATGGTATGATCTTTTGTCACAATTCCTCATTACACAAGGCTTCGCAAAAGGCAAGGTGGATCCTACGCTGTTCATTCAGAAACGAGGTAAAGATATGATTATGGTACAAATATATGTTGATGATATTATATTTGCAGCCACGACCCAAACCTTATCCGACGAGTTTGGGACACTCATGTCTTCCAAGTTTAAGATGTCAATGATGGGCAAGGTATCATTCTTCTTAAATCTTCAGATATCTCAGAGTCCCAGAGGCATCTTTATCAATCAATCCAAGTATGCCCTTGAATCGCTTAAGAAATACAAGATGGAATCTTGTGACCCCGTGGATACTCCAATGGTGAAACGCACTAAGCTTGATGCAGATCCTCATGGAGTTGCCGTTGATCCGACACTTTATCGTGGAATGATCGGTACTCTTATGTATATCACAGCCAGTCGACCTGATCTTTAGTTTGCTATATGTATGTGTGCCAGGTATCAAACTAGGCCTACTGAGTTACACTTAGCTACTGTTAAAAGGATCTTTCGATATCTTAAAGGAACCATTAATCGGGGACTTTGGTATTCGAAGGACTCTTCTATTGCACTAATGGCATATGCAGATGCGGATCACGCGGGTTGTCAAGATACAAGGCGTAGCACGAGTGGAACTTTGCAACTACTAGGAGATCGACTAATCAGTTGGGCATCGAAAAGGCAGAAAAGCGCTGCAATTTCAAGTACGGAAGCAGAATACATAGCTATGTCCGGTTGCTGTGCTCAAATTCTTTGGATGAGATCGCAATTAACCGACTATGGTCTAGGTTTCAACAAAATTCCGATGTACTGCGACAACAAGAGTGCAATTGCCTTATGCTGCAACAATGTCCAATTCTCCCGGTCGAAGCATATTGACATTCGCTACCACTTCATCAAGGAGCAAGTGGAAAATGGAGTAATCGAGCTTTACTTTGTCCGATCTGAGTATCAATTGGCGGATATTTTCACGAAGGCTTTAGATCGCGCTCGAATTGAATTTTTGGCCGACAAGCTAGGAATGAGAACCTTCTCGCCTGAGACTCTAAAGGAACTAGCAGATGAAGCGAAAGAATAGTGGTGGTAACACTATTCTCCGTATCCTTGGTGATCATTTGTATATATTGTTTATATTTTTATCCACAAAAGCAAAATACAAAAATATAAAACCATATAAAAACCATAAAAATTGAAAAATTCATAAAAATCCAAAAATAATTTTTACTTTATTTTTGAAAGGCATGTCTTTTGGTACAATAATATTTACGGCCTTAGGAATGTTGATTAATATTGACACGGCGCCATAAATAGAGTTCGTACAAAAGTTGTAAATATTTCATAAAACATGCCTATATGGCTTGTAGTTATTTCTGACTGCAACCCGGTTTTCATATTAAAGTCAAGTATTTCTTATGAAAGCTTTGGCTCACAACGGGAATTAATTTTCTCGGGCAAGGTTTACTTTAAAACCTTGTAAGGGATCAAGTTTACTTTATAACTTGGTCTAACACAAATATATGTACGTTTCAGTGCATTTATTTGTTACAACAAGAGAAGTCTTTTTTTTATGAAGCTATCATCTCTACAACCATCGCAATCTACAATTGGTATCTACATACTCGACGATGTGACTACTCAACCGACGAATACAACTCTTTCAATAGAACACGGGTCAACAATTGAGGGGGAGCAATTATCAAGCATTCAGAATCTTTGATGCCGAACGTGCCAAGCTCACTAACTGGTGTCAAGACAACAATACCAATCGTACATGTGGTGTCAAGAGATGACTTCATACGTGACGAGGCGACCAACATATGCTGACAAAAACCATTTGATCTTATCATATGATATTCTCATCTATCAGGTCAAACCTTGTCAATTCTTTTCTAATATGGTGAATATGTGATCATGTTACAAATAGGTATCATATCTCATACGTTTGATATCTTGAAGATAAAATGGACTTGCATTTTTCTTCCCAAAACCTTTGTTAAAACTTCATTAAATCAATTGATATTAAAAACATCGATTGGGTTAATATTTTTAATATGGGGTAGAAAATGTGATTTAATATGGGATATTATCATAAATGGTTTGACTTAATGTGCTTGCTCATCCCGAAATGTGCGAAATGTTTTCGAATATCAAGGCATATGTTAAGGGGGAGCAAAACGGATTTGCATATCAAAATGGATTTTCATGGTGACATATACTTACCCAAAACCCATTTCACGACGATGAAGATTGTGGTGACATAAGGATGGTAGGATAGGTTAAGTCCTATGATTCTTCCAGAACCGGAGGAATCTTCCCAAGGACATTCCATAGCTAGAAATAGTCGTCCTTAGGAAAGTTGGAGAAAGATTGTGAACGTAGCTGAATGCCGACCAAGTACTTATGTTAGCACTGGAACAATCACAACAAGGTGCTAGTTATGACGTATTAGTAAGCATTGAAGGGGTTGAAGAATGAAAAAGAATTGTAAAGATAAAGGGTGTAAAGAAAGAAGCCCTCCTTACAACTTTAGGCAGAAACCGAGTCAACACATATGCTATTGAGATCATTTTAATGATTCTCGATATTGAAGATAGACATCATGGACCCAGTGATGCAATGCACAACCCATCCCAGCTAACTCAGATATCTCTCAAAAGGTATTTGTTTTAATCACACAGAGACAACACGTTATCTATTGATTTATTCACTCCGAGTAAATTGGTATTGAAAAGGTGGCACTCCTCTCCAGCCTCCGATCACTAAAATCCAAAATGCACGATCGAGTCTAGAACCATTTGAGATCATCAAATATCTCATTAGGACACACTTTCATATTTCCTTGCTTCTTCATACACTGTGAAAAGTAAGAAAGATTTTAAGAGTCCTACGCAAAATCTTCATGATCTTGCCTGAACATCCGAGTAATACGAAAGTATTTACAATGAAGATGGAAATCCTTCTTGGGCGAATATCAAAAAGCTCATGGTAGGTGACTTGTGCGATTCTTTATGAATCAAACTTGTGATAACTGGAAAGCAACAGCTGTTTAATTCTTAACTGAATTTAAACACGTTCCAGGCCTCTACACAATATCCTAGTGATCTTGCCAGAACACTCAGAGTGATACCTTAGTGTTCACAGTGATGAGTGGAAATCCTTCTAGTGTTAACCTCAAACAGCACTTGGTAGGTAACTTGCAAGATTCTATACGAATCAAGCTTGTGACAACTGGAAAGCAACGATGGTGCGGTTCTTAATTGAATTTCACTTGTTCCAGGAACATGAATTGACGGCTTCAAATCATGCGGATATTATTATCCAAATGATTCACTCTTTATGTTCGCATTCAGCTTTGGACGGTCGAATAAAGAGAACGGGTTTACCCGCGAAATCCTGTCAGGAAGTTACTTAATTGAAACTATCCGTCACGGGTACGATATTTTATATCGTCCAACGGTCTTCACCGACCGGAGGTAAAATGCTACCGAATTAGAATGAAATGTTCAAAGCCATTTCGTTCGTGTCTACTTATGTTGCGGCATTTGAAGACGGTGGCGTTGCGGGATCCGAGAAGAAGTCGTCCCCGCATGCTTATACTTTATGCACTTAATACCTCATCTAATTCAAGAAAGCCTAAAAGTTAAGTCTTCCGTTGTATCGAACTCTGAAGCTTTCAAGAATTACTAAGGTATAAGTATGTGGGACGTGAAGTCACGAAGAGGCTAAGATCACAAGTGATGGATGCACGAGATCAAGGCAAGAGATTAATGCTCAAAGATTGATATCAAAGATCACATCAGCATGTTCACCAGAAAAGAAAAAGAAAAAGAAAGACGAAGACTACGAGCTCAAGACAGCATAGTATGCTAGGTTTATCTTATTATTGTAACTTGGGTAATGCCCTTGTTTGGAGTGACCTCCCTTAGGGGGAGATTGTTGGAAATACGTTTTACGTATTAAGAAGGATCGGTCACTCCAACGATAGTCCATGTAATAGCTCGTAGTTTAGTTAACTTTCTTTATGTATCAAACAAGAACAAGCCTAGCCTACAACATGTGTAGGCCGGCCCAAAATGTAAGCCCAAGCCCATGACAAGGGCTTGGGTATATAAACCCTCTCCTTTGATGGAGAGGGTGGTGTGGTTTCATTATTTACACATAGTAAACATTAACTTTCTCTCTCTAAAAGTGTGAAATCCACCATCTTTTTCTCTCTCTAAAAACATAAGCAAGATTTACAATCCTACATTTTGTATTTATGAGTTTTTTAGAGAAAATACTATATGTACATAAAAACCGAGGGAATCTAATAATATATATATTTGGGTGCAATCTCTTAGGAAAAAGATTGCTTTTTGGATTTTTTAATTTGTTTGGTCAATTCTTTAGGAAAAGAATTGTTTTTGTTAGTTTTTTAGTTTTATATTTTTATATTTTTTATTTTTCTTATTGTTTTTGATTTATGATACGTAAAAATAACGTTCACTAGGTGAACGGATCCCAAAAGCCAATGAAAACCGTCAATCGATAGTCTCTCGTAAAGTCAAAGAACCGGCATCGGCGCCATTTGAAATTGTGTATATTGAAGTTCGTTTTCTCGATTCTTAACCAATTGAAAGTCCTAACAAAATCGGATTTATGATCGTTTTTGGTTGATAGGGGAATTTGGATTTTCTATGTCTATTTGAGCAATCAAGTAAAAATGTGCAAAATATTAACTACGTATCCGTAAAACAATTAGCAAATACCAAATTTTTATTCAAATAAAGACAAAAATGTAAATCTATGGAATTAAAGTGCTAAAAATGTAAATGCTTGAAACTATGATGCTTGAAATGTAAAATCAGGAACTACAAGGACTAACTATGCAAATTTTAACAAACTTCTAACCAAAATGTAACTAAATGTAAAACTGATTAACTGAATTTGACAAGTTATGAAAATTCAAGGACTGATTCCTAGCAAACCCTAATTTTGTGAAAGATTAGCTAACAATTAAAACAACTTTAAACCTTGAGGACCAAAGTGCAATTAAAAGTGAATTTTTGACAAAAACGGGCTAGTTGAATGTATAAGCTCGTTTAAGCTCTAAACTTGACCAAATAAGCTCAAACAAATTGTAAACAGCTTAAAATCCAAATTCACTTAGGCTAGTAAAAGGAACAAGCTTGAAACTAAGTAAAACTCAAATAAGCCAATATTGATAAGCCACAATTAAGCTATCTAATAAGCCAATCTTGCACAAACTAATTTTTTAGCTGAATCTTGTTTATCAATCCATTGAGAGTCTGGAATGTCTTTTGAAAATGAAAATGATCAAGTAATGAATCAGAAAAATGAAAATAAGCTAAAACTAGCTTATTTGACCAAAGTTGACCAAATTTTGAAAAACTTCAAAATCTCCCGATCTACTCAAGAACATATTCTAAACAAGATTATGAAATAAAATGGGAAGGTTTATGAAGTAGAATTGCTAGAATAAGAAATCAGAAAGGACTTAGTTTACAGAAACTTTCATTTGCTCAACAGCTTATGAAAATGCTTATTTCTCTCTTGATTCTTAAATCTGTATAATTTCCTTATAAACAATCAATATTCAGATGTTAATGAACAAATGTAAACTGGTTTGAAACATTTTCATCAAGAAATGAGTAAATGGCAAGCAAATGAAATCAGTAACTTTTTTAAACTTTTTAAAGCTAAAACTGACCCATACTTTTTTATAGCCAATTGCCTTTTTGACTTACTATTTGACTTTAAAACTAGCAAAACTTGTTTACTAAGTCTGAAGGAATGTAAATGCACAAAAACTAACCACTTAACAAAACTTTATACATACAATGACAACTAAATCCAAACACTAGTTACTGATTTTGAACAACTTTTTGTGAAAGAAATCTAAGCAATTGATTGAACTGATGTAAATATGATATCTACTCAAACTTAATAACCAAAATGAAGTGAAATGGAACCAATAACATGCAGTAAAACAGGCTAAGACTCAGAATGTATTAAGCAAGCTAAAATGACTGATATAATGAAATCAGTAATAAGATATGAGTTAGTAAACAAGTATCAATCTCACAATAGGCTATCTAAACATCAAAATCAGTTCAAAAACAAGCTTAACACATTTGATCATATCAGCAAAGAAGATTAAGCTAGAAATGAGCATGCATTTACTGTTTAGTGGAACCAAAATCAGAAGCTATAGAACCTTTAAGCATAAGCCTCCACTGATGGAGTAGGTAGGCGCTAAGCCTCCTAGATAGTGTTAAACCACCACCTTAACACTATATACCACTAATCAACTGCTACAATCATCATCATCACCATTTCATTTACAAATCAGCTTCAAAATCAACAAACACAGCTACTGAATGAACAGAACAAGTGTAAACAACAACAATCTTCAACAATAGTTTCATATGATTAATGGTGATCACAAGTACCTTATATCAACACAAGAGTAACAGTAATGAAGGAGATCAATAGTAGATTGAAGGAAAAAAGGAGGGAAATTTTATTAATTGAAGGTGAAAGTTAGTTACAAATGCTGGTAAAGTAGTTACAACTACAATAACTAACTCAAGAGTTTGTTAGACTCTTGAGGTCGTTATGCTAACAACTACAAACTAAGATTGAGGGAGAGAAAAAGTAAGTGTGTGAAAATTTCACACTTAAGCTACAATGACAAATGAGGGATCCTATCACTATTTATAGACAAACAATGAGAAGTAGTTGAAGTTGATGACGTATCCCCACCAATAACAAGCTGCCTGGTGTCCTGAATTGGCCAATTGAAAATCCTTGTGTTCTTTATGAATTGGGGATTTTTAATTCTTTGAGTTTGAGCTTGATTAAATGTTCTCAATGTGTTCCTCTCTTGAAAACGAGCAGGTTTCATGTAGAAAACATTCCTTGAAATTCAGTGTAGCTCAAAATCGTTTATGGGTTATGTTGAGGAAGAAGATGACACGTGGAAGGTTTTGATTGGGTGAAGATTAGTCACACCGATCATAATCCATTTTTGGATAAAATGATTATTGAATGGCATGTTGTGATTGGGTAGAAATTAAGTAGTGGGAATTACTGTTGCTTTGCGGCGCATTAATGAAGCAGGTGATGTGTCCCATTAGCTGGCAATCCAAGTTCAAAAATCCTTGCATTCTCATTGGTTGATAACATTGTCACACGGATTGAACTCATTATAACTTTGAAAAATGGCAACTTAAGCCCTTGAACTTAGGCAGAATATCCAAATGAGCTAGGGACTTCATTTTAATGGCATTTTTGGTCCTTCCACTTGCATTCTTGTATACTTTGACCCTTTGACTTGGTTGACTGAAGAGTTGACCATGTTTGACTTTTATCTTGACTTTAGCAAATTTACACTTTGAGTCCTTCAACTTTGGAGTGTTGTCAAGATAGGTCCCTTATCTTCAAAGTCTTGTCATCTTTGATCCTTATTTGTCTTTGTCATCCAAATAAGCTTGATTTCTTCTTGTTTGCTTGAAAATGTATCCTTCTTACCTATTTATACAAAAACACAAAACATACCACATAATTCCGCTTTATAGCATAAAAGTTAGGTATTTTCCTTGTGTTTTAGGGTGATTTGTTGATTAATTGACATGAGTTTTTGCTCATATCAAGAGGTAAATAGTTAATATATTTACAAACATTAGTTTTCCTCTTAGCGGCAAACGCTTTCTTCCATTGAATTCTTCGTTGTTTGCATTCTAAAAACAATTCCTCACGAGATTTCTGTTTTTGTGGAGTGAAAAGACCATAAAGACTGTTTAGATAAGCATAGTTATATGGTTTCACCAAATTTTTATTGACCGGTGATCTACTCTCCTCGTCCCAAAGGGACGTCTCTTCACTATCTAGGTTAGCTACTGGGCAGTCATTATCATTCCATTCGGACTCATCAAGGTATAAGTGAGGGTTAGCAGCTTGAGCTTTTTCGAGGTACTTGGGTGTGGCAAAGCTAGGTTGACCCTTGAAAAATGATGAAGGTGCTATCATTCTAACAGTTTGAATAGAGTCATGCGTTTTATAAACAACTTTTTTCAAAAAATCGACTTGTTCTTCAAGATCCTTTACTTTTTCAGTATCTTTGCCTTGTCTATTTTTGAAATGTTGTTTTAATGTTTCAACCTCTTGTTTCTTCTCGTCAAGAATTTTAGCAAAATCGGTGGTATGCATCGAAAGCCTCTTTTCAAGTTCATTAACTTTTGTTGTGGCAATGTACGTTTTTTGACGTTCATCACTTAATAAAACATTAAATTGACGTTTTTCCTTAGTTAACAAAGCAAGAGCTTCGTTGTATTTATTTTCAAAATCGTCCTTTTTAACGTTGATGACAAGACTTTTTTACCCCTCAAGCTCTTTGGTCTTTTGAAGCAGCTCAGCCCTATAACTATCAATTGTCTCACTAGATTTTATAAGAGCGGCTTTGCTTTCTTCAAAGTTTTGAGTGAGCGTTGCGTTTGCCTTCTTTAATTGCTTTTGACTCTTTCTATTTTCATTGTCATCTTTTTGTAAACTAGCAATTAAATTAGCAAGCGCGACACGCTCCTCATCATCATACTCATTTGCATGTTGATCATCCTCAAACTCATTATTGCACATGTCTGATGAATCGGGTGTGGTATTGCTATCAACCGTTTCCATCATACACGTGTCAGTAATTGTTGTTGGTAGATCACTATGCTCATGTGTATCACCAAACACATTATATTCATCATCATGTTGTACCTTATCAATTGGCTCGGTATCAAAGATAGGACCATTGTCATCTTCAGTGACGTTAAGGACCTCATGAATTTTTGCCATGTATGAATAATGTGCCTCGAGTTCTTGTTCAGAGAGTTTATCATCTGTGTCGTCAAGCATTTCTCCTTCCTCAACTGATAACTTGATTCCAGCTTCTAGTTTCTTGCACAGCAGCATCTTTTCCTTATGATAACCATAATCTTTTACCCTCTTTGGCTGCCTGCATTCCCTAGCTAAATGCCCAAAACCTCTGCAGTTAAAATACTAAATACCACTTTGTTGCACAACTTGAGTACCAACAGTGTCCCTATTTCCAACAACAGTAGCCACCCTCTGATTATCATACTTAGGTTGTTGATCATACTTTGGAGGACTCTCAGCACGTCTTCGTGTGTCATACCTTGGAGGACTCTATGCATGGGTGTTCCTCGGGCTTGAAGATGTTCGAAGGTTGTTGTTGGTGGGTTTATAGATTTTCTTATATTGCTTCATAATGAAAGCCATTTGTTTCTTGAATTCCTTATCCTTTTGAGCTACTTCTTCATCACTTTCTTCTTCCGATGATTGCTCAGGTGTGGGTGATGGTGCTCTTGCAACTTCTTTGCCTCGGGATCATGTTGGAGCATGTGACTTGGAGACAGTGGATGATCGTGGTGATGATGATTGAGTAGAGTAGGTCTTTGAAGTACGAGAGTGATAATCTGGGTAATGTTGAGTGGTAGACACCAAAGCAAGTGGATTGGAAACCTTTGCAACTCGTTCAGCTCGAAGTTCATTTGCCTCATTTTGAAATTGTTTCAAAATGTCAAAGAGCTTGTGATATAAAACTTCGTCTAACATTTGTTGTTGTTTCACCAAGGTGACAAACCGCGTCCACTCTGGTTGAAGTTGCTGTAGAAATTGGACATTAACTTGCATGGTGGAAACTTGCAAGTTGTTTCGGGTCATATCATTCATCATCTTCTAGAATCGGGAGTAATAATAATCAATTGATTCCCCATCCTTTGATGTAAACTTGCCAAAGTTCCAAAACATCTTAGTTTTCACATCTTGTTTGTTAAGTGATTCACCTTGTTGCAATCTTTCAATGGCCGTCCACATTTCTTGAGCAGTAGGGCATGCATCAACCGTGGAATAAATATCATCTCCAATTTCACTGAGAATTAAGTAGATTGCTTCCTTCTCTGCATCAAACCAAGCACGGTTCTCTGGTGTGAGGTCGTTCCTCTTTTCATCACGTTCATAAGCTTGTTGTTCTTCAGTAGTGTTTGTGGCTGGTACTCTAGGAACTTGAATCCTTAAGAGTTTATAGGGTCCTTCCAAAATACATTGCCTTAAAGCATCACCGTTAGGTTTTGTGTCAAGATAACGTAGAAAACGAGATTGCCATTGATCATATCGACCTGACACAAGCATTGGTGGTCTTTCTTTGTTACCCACCACCATTATGTTGTTGTTCGTCACACGATATTCGACAGTAGAATCCATCTCAATATTCTCTGAAATGATGAAGTGAATATGGATCTTAAGTAGATGAGTTGTGATTGAGTTATGGAAGAAATTCCGAGAATTCCGATTTTTTCTCAGTCCGATAATAAATTCCTCAGTCCGACAAAACGGTAGGCTAAAAAATACTCAAACAAAATTTAACCTTCGTGTAAACTATGTTCCGGGACTAGTCTAGATAGTGGATAAGTCAAAAAAATACTCAAACAAAATTTAACCAAACAGATCTCAATATCCCATTGCAATGTTAATATCTGTCGCAATGACCTGTCGCAATGTCCTGTCGCAATGACCCCTTTCGCAATAGCCTGTCGCAATAACCCTGTCGCAATATTCCTGTCGCAATATTACTATCGCAATATTACTATCGCAATATTCCTATCGCAATGATCCCTCTATCGCAATGCAACTTCTATCAGAATGTTCACTGTCGGAATATGAAGTCTATCACAATGTGGCAAATGAAATTTTGACAGAGTAACGTTTCACTTTGCCTTAATTCCGTCGCAATCCACGATCGTAATGTACGATCGCAATCCACGTCGGAATCAGGGGTATCACAGTAACTGATCGCAAAGTAAAACCCTAGGGTTATTGCGATCAAACTGTCCTTTCTTGTACTTTCCGATGGAATTCTGTCACAATGGAAAAATAAAGTTCGCAACATTGAGCACAAAATTCGTGTTTTTAACCAAACCAAAATACCCAAATCACTACTACAACTATATAGAAGAATTGTAGCAAGATTTAGAACACGAAAAGTACCAAAAAAAACTTGAATTCGTAGATGAAATAAGGATCAAATCAAACGAATCAAATGAAAACACAACAACCAATCACAAAACTACCCCATGGCAATTGATACCAATTGTTGTGTCATATATTTAGATAATAGAGCACGAATTAAAGAAAGAAAAAAAAGATGAAGAAGATGAATTCTAGAGAGAGAAAGTAGAGAGAGAAAATAGAGAGAATTGGTTGGAACTAGGTGAATATTAGATTAAGTGAGAGAGAATAAAATGAACCAACACCCTTCCTAACATGCTAGGAAGGGTATTTATAGTACCCCTACATGTGGGCTTGTATGGACTATACTATATGGGCCGGGCTTTCCTTTAGGCTTTAGTTACTTATGAATGAACTTTAGCTTAAAGTTGAGCCCGTAAAACACGACTAACCTACTACCTATTACAACGTTCTAAAATACGATACATAATAAATCTATGACCGATCATTCTTGTTTGACTCAATATTTTGAGGCTAACAGATTGGTATGTCAAAGATTGGTGACTCCTCAAAACTTAAAGAAGTGTGATCATCAAAGAATGTAGATTCACAAGTGGAGAACTCATCATCACTATAATCATCATATATTGGTGTATCACAAAGAGGAGGTTCATCATCACTAAAATCCTCATTGGTTTCTTCATCATGGTGGGAAAGTGGATTGTCAAATGATGTTTCAAAGAGAAGATTGGAATGAATCACAAAATCACCAAAATTAAGCTCTTGAGGTTCATGAAAATCCAAGGATGAGGTAATGGAGGCAATGGTCGCAACATAAGGTAGATCATAATCTCTACTTGTGCAAGCTTCATAAAAATATTCATCACAAACTTTATCAAGGATATCATCTTGAGTTTCCTCCTTATTAACAACATCAATATGCTTCACCGTTTCGGGCTCATTAGATTTCTTTGACAACTTTCCCATGTTAAACACAACTCTTTCATCTCCTACCCTCATTGTAAGTTCACCTTCCGCCACATCTATAAGAGTACGACCCGTTCTCAAAAGTGGCCTACCAACAATTAGAGGAACTCTCGGATCCATATCATAATCAAGCACCAAAAAATCCGCGGGAAAGGTAAATCTATCCACCCCAACAAAAACATCCTTCCTAATTCCCACCGGATAAGCTATCGTACGGTTGGATAACTCAAGAGTCATCCTAGTAGGAGTGAGCTCGGGAAGTGAAAGTCTTTTCCAAACCGATAATGGCATGAGATTTATGCGTGCCCCTAAATCCGCTAATGCCATGAAATTTTCTACCCCTGGTAAATTGCAAGGAATCAAAAACCTCCCCAGATCTCCAAGCTTAATAGGAAACTTCTTAAGCAAAACCGCGGAGTAATTTTCATTTAAGGAAGCATTAGGCAAATCCACCAATTTCTCCTTGTTAGAAAGAAGATCCTTGATCATCTTAGCGAATTTAGACATATTGGCTAAGGCTTCCGCAAAGGATATATTTATGTTTAGTTGCTTGAACATCCTCAAAAAATTAGAGACTTGAATATCATCCTTATTCTTATTGGCTCAGAACCTCCTTGTGGCCTTTGATTAAGAAGAATCATAAACTTTTTGTTTGTTTCCTCATGCATTTCCCTCATTCTTTTCTCATTGGCTTAGAACCTCCTTTCATTCTCTTGATTCATTTTGTGAAGAAGCTCAATGGTGTTAAAATCATGTGGTACATTCCCTTGAAAACCTTGGGGTTGGAAAGGTGGAGGTTGATTGTAAAACCCTTGGTTGTTGCATTGAAAGTGATTTCCTTGATTGTGAAAGGTATTAGGTGCTCTATAGTTGTTTTGTCCTTGGTACTTTGGCCTAGGCCCTTGATTTCTTTGAAGCAATTGAGGAGGATTGGGTTGATTTTGGGTGGGTGGATGGGGTGGAAATCCGGGTGGAGCAAGGTAGTTATTTGACTTGTAAGAGAGATTATTTTGATTGATGTTAGGTTTGAAGTGCTCTCTATGTTCTTCTTGATAAGCATAACACTCAACTTGGTAATTTTGAACCTTATCACATTGTAGGTAAGAATGAGGACCTCTACAAGTCTCACATGAAATAGCAATGGCATTCACACCATTGGTGGAATTGTTGCCCAAGGAAACTTTCATAAAGTCTTGAATCATTGTTTGTTTCATCTTTTAGGTATCTTGCAAGAGTGCTTGTTGTGCCTTTTGGGTTTGGGTACATTCTTGCATTTGTGAAAGGAGTTGACTCTCAAATGATGTAGAAACACCCTCTTGAATAACATGGACTCTCTCATCGATTTTTGTATTTGTTTGCACCATGGATTAGTCTCAATAATGTCCTATGCCTCTTGAACGGATTTGGAAAGAATATTCCCACCCGCGGAGGAGTTGAGAGAATCTTGATGATGTGGTCTTAATCCATTATAGAAAGTGTTGATTTGGTGAACCTCATTGAATCCATGATTGGGGCATTTTCTCAATAACTCCTTGAACTCTTCCCAAGCATCACTAAAGGTTTGGCTAGGTTTTTGTTGAAATCCAACAATTAGGTTTCTCAAAGCCGTGGTCTTAGATGGGGGAAAGAACTTGTTCAAAAACTTCTTAGTAAAGTCATCCCAAGTGGTAATGCTCTTAGGTGGTTGTGTATCTAGCCAATACTTAGTATTTCCCTCTAAGGAGAATTGGATCAAGATCAACTTAATGGCATCATAGGGAACTCCATTGTACTTAATGGTATTGCAAATGGATAAAAACTTCTTGATATGATCATGTGGATTATCACTAGGTCTCCCAAAAAATGGTGTGTTTGAAACCAAGGTAATCATAGATGTCTAAAGATCAAAGGTATTTGCGGGTATCTCGGGTATAACAATTGCATCGGAATATCCTTGCACATTGGATTGAAGGTGCTCCATCAAAGGTCGATTGTCAACGGCGGCCATGGCTTCTTGTGTGTTGTTCAAAGCACGATTCTCAGGATCGGCTTGATGGACGGTGTTGTTTTTACTCCCTCTCTTTTTCTTCCTCTTTGGAGGAAGGGGTTGTACACCAAAAGGTATTTGTGCACGCCCGCGGGTGAGCATGCAACTCAAATCAAGGAGTGAGAGAGAAGCTCTCATTCGACTTTGGAAAAGAAGGGATTATCCTTTTCGAGATTCGATAAGTAATATCAACAAGAAAGTATAGTATATGTAAGTAATACTTGGGTGCAAGACCCCCAATCAAGCTTTCCTTCTTAGAATACGCACTAGTGAATGGGGGTTAGGTGGCGCGAAGCACTTAAGTACCTATTAACCCTTAGACGAAATTTTATAGCACGTCGCCTTTCTATTCACTTTGTAGTTTGTATTCTTTGAATTCTTGCCTATTGGAAGTATTTATCTATTCTTGCTTTAATTAAATTTGATCGATACACGTGTCAAGGACCGGAACGATCCCGAACACGGTGTATTGCAAAAGCAATACTTATGGAAGTATGTGTATTGAGTGTTCGTATACGTATACGTATCTGCATATAATAATATATCAAAAATATTTTTGTATTTATTGGGTTTCTAAAGAAAATACTATATGTACGTAAAAAAAAACCGATAAAAACCAATAATATATATTTTTGGTTGCAATCTCTTAGGAAAAAGATTGCTTTTTTGAATTTTTTATTTTTTTGGTTCAATTTTTTAGGAAAAGAATTAATTTTGTTATTTTTTAGTTTTTATATTTTTATATTTTTGATTTTTTTATCTTTTGGATTTATGATACGTAAAAATAACGTCCACTCGGGGAACGGATCCCAAAATCCAATCGAAATCGTCAATCAACAGTCTCTTGTAATGTCATTTCCCCGGCAGCGGCGCCATTTGAAATTGAATATTTGAAAGTTCGATTATTCTCGATTCTAGACAAATTGAAAGGCCTATTAATATCAAGCTTTAAATTGTTCTTGGTTGTTAAGGGTTATTTGGATTCTATGTCTAATTCAATCAACACGTAAAAAGATGAAAATATTAAGGCTACGTATCCGTAAATTAAAGTGCAAGTACCAATTATTATTCACAAAGTACAATAATTTAATGCATGAAAGTAAAATTCTTGAAATGTAAACTAAATGAAAGTATAAGGACTACAAATGCAAATTCAGAAACTATAGGGACCAAATATGTAAATTGTAACAAACTTGTTAACAAACTTAACAAATTTCCAAAACTACTAACTGAAGTTGTAACAACTTGAAATCCAGGGACTACTTTTTGCAAAACCTAAAAAAAATGGAATTTAGAAGCTGATTACAAAGTTTAACAAAAACCAAGGACTATCTTGTAATTAAAAGGGAAGTTTTGACAAAAACGGGTTAAGTGACTTCAATAAGCTGGATAGAGCTTATTACTCAACCAAATTCAACCTAGTCGTTTGCAAACTGCTTAAAAGTGAAAATAAGCTAGGCTGGTAAAAGGATTTTGCTTAAAAGAGTTTAAATCTCTTGATAGCTTATCTCAATAAGCCAAAAATAAGCCCAAATAAAATCCAGACATCAACAATCTAATTTTATTGCTAAAACTGATTAATCAATGACCACAAAGCTTGG
This sequence comes from Glebionis coronaria, assembly GCA_025667525.1. NCBI lineage: Eukaryota > Viridiplantae > Streptophyta > Magnoliopsida > Asterales > Asteraceae > Glebionis > Glebionis coronaria. Next base: position 381,818,403 of record CM046875.1, read on the forward strand.
AATGTCTTTCAGAATTGAAAATGATCAACTAAATAAGCCAGAATCTTCAATAATCCAAAAACAGCTTATTTGACCAAGTTTGACCAAAAACTCAAAAAGCTCAAATTCACAGGAATTACTCAAGACATGTTTGTAAATGCTTTTGTGAAAGAAAATAAATAGATTTGTGAAGTAGAATTTGAGATCCAACAAAACAGTATGAGGCTTATTACAGAAACTTGAGTTTGCTTATAAGCTGACTAAAAAGCAAAGAACTCACTCAAATGCTTAAACTGTATAATTTCCAAATGAACACTGATAGACTGGATGTTAAGCTACAACTGGAAACAAATTTCAGCTAATTTGGTCAAGAAACAAGTAAATGCTAATGGATCAAAGTGAGCAAGTTTACTGATGAATTTTAACAAAGAAACTGACCCATAGTTTTTACACTACCATTTGCCTGTTTGACTTGTCTTTTAACTATAAAACTGAACCAAAATTCTTACACTATATCACTAAGTGTAATGAACTCTTTTCAATAAGTTTTATCACCTGAATTACCAAAAATGTTTTGATCCTAACACCAGTTTAAAATCTGAATAAGAACTTCTACAAAGACTTTTTAAACTCTAGTGAATGACTGATTTAAAGGCTTATCAAACTTTACTCCATAGATGAAATGAAGTAGTTTAGACTGAAAAACTAATAGGTTTACTTGTTTAATAACAGAATGAACACTAGAGAGCTATTACTGATGAAAATCCAATTTTAACTAAGTAAAACTGAGATCAAAGCTGTAAATCAACAAGTAAGCTATCACACTAATACAATTAAGCTATAAGCAGTCTAAACACACAATCAGTTCAACAAGTAAAGCTTATTCTATGAATTGAGCATGCAGTGACATTTGAGAGGAACAAAAATAAGGGATTAAGCACTTTTTAGCTTGAAGCCACCATTGAAGGAGTAGAGAGGCGCTGAGCCTTCTAACAATCACTAAACCACCATTAATCATCCACAAAACACCATCATATCATCACCAAAACTGCTACAATCATCACCCTGCTACAAGGTCTGCAAAAGGACTGTAAATTGATCTTCAAATAAACTCTAAACAGCTACAAGGCTCCAAATCATCAACAAGCTTCCATTGATCATAGAAGATCAACAGAAACAACACAGTATCACAGGAATTGAAGTAATGAATGTAGATGAATGATAATTGAGTGAACTGAATTTTGAATTATATTTATGGAGGGAAAAGTTGGTTATAAGTAGTTGCTCACTCACTAACTGACTCTTAGGTATTTTTCAAGCACCTAAGAGTAGTTCTAACTGAAAGTGAAGAACTGGAAATTGAGAGAAAAGTTAAATGTATGTTTTTCACACCTACAATCTACTAGTACAAATGAGCTAACTATCATCTATTTATAGAGTGAGGATGAGATGCTGTTGGGGTGGATGACGTGTTATGTCTAATCTCTGAGCTCCACGTGGTCTCCTCTTGTTGACTGTAATTTGAAGGTGATGATTCGAATTGGGTATTTTTGATTCAATGATTTTCAATCCAATTAAGTGAGTGGAATGGACTCCTTGCTTGATTCCGAGTCTTTTTCATATATGGCACTTGATCCGAAATTCACTCTAGCTAAATCTCTACTCTGGGCTCATTACTTGTTTGAATATGACATGTGGCAACATATGATTGGTCCTCAGCATGAGTTGCAGATCAATATCTATTTTGGATTAAAGTATTATTGCATGTCAAGTCCTCATTGGTGGAAATTTGGCTTAGTGGGAAATACTGTTTAGATCTTGTATTATTGCTTAGCGGCTGAGTGGGATGACATGGTGATCCATGTGACTTATTTCCTCTCTTCTCATTAGCTATCACTTGTAAACCCGTATCAAGCATAAAGTTACTATGAAAATTGGCAATTTCAGCCCTTAGACTTTGGCAGAATCTTCATTTGAGCTTGGAACTTCATTTCTTTGACATTTGATCCTTCAACTTTCATCTTGATTATTTGAAGCCCTTTGACTTATTTGATTTAAATGTTGACCAAGTTTGACTATGATCTTGACTTTTCCAAAATTTGCACTTTAGTCTCTCATCTTTTGAATGTTATCAAGATAGGTCCTTTGTCTTCTCATGGCTTGTCATTATTGATCCTTCTCTTGTCTTTTCATCATCTTTTAGCTTGATTTCACTTGTTTGCTTCAAATTTGTATCCTTGTTACCTATTCAAGCACAAACACAAAACATACCACATAATACTGCTTTATGGCATAAAATTTAAGTATTCGTATGTGTTTTAGGGTGATTTGTTGACTTATTGATATGAGATTTTACTCATATCAAGAATCGAGAGGATAACTGCAGTAAATGCTACTCCTATCTGAAGTGTGCCATCTACCATAGAGTCTTCGTCAGAAGAAACGAATCCGGGAGATGAAGAAGACAATGGTTTCGAAGAGGACTCTCACATAGGTCCATCAGAAGAGATCATACCTGTTCCTAGCTACAAAAAATTACCGTGCTCCCCGACACAGCAAATTCCCAAAAGGGGGAGAACACTGTAGACTCGACCTCGCGCCGATGTGACTTCGTGGGGAATAGTCTCAAGGCCGCGGGAAAAGACACATATTTCAAGGTACACCCCACGCCGTTCATTACCATCAGTTCGAAACAAACAATGCGTGCACTTTTCTAACACTCATAAGATATCAAATTTGCAGCTCCCATGGTGCAACGACCAAAGCTGGTGTCCGTACCTCTAAGTATACCAGATTCCTTCCTCCATGGAACTGCACCCGCTTATGCGCATTGGATAGCGCAGCTGTATGTGAGGATTTCCTCCAACATTTAACTCCCCCTGGCCGCGCCAACTTTTGCATGAAATGCCCGACAAATTACTAATGAGAGAATTGGATATAGTTGCCTCACAGGAAATAACACTAGTCTCTTATTTGAAAAAGAAGGTATCACATATGTCTGAGCATCTGGCACAAGTAAACCAAAAGGTCAACCAAGCAACAGAACAAAAAGATCGCGAACTCTCAATCGCCCAGTGCGAGCTTACACGTTTGTGCGCTGTGTCCAACATAAATGCCGGATCAATCCAATATTTAGAGGACGAAAAGGCGTCATTATATGAATTTATAGATCACGAGCGCCGCTTACGCGTGAAGCAAGAGGATGAAAACTGCTGGGCTATGTCCAAGCTAGAAGAAGGTATGAGTGCCCTCACTACAAATTGTAACAATTTTTTGCCAATTGTCACAAAGATATGGTGAAGAAATCCGAGATGCTGAAGTATATGAGCACCGATTTTGATGAAGAGCTCTATCGGCACCTCACCACCGTGAGCGCGGAGAATCATTATTAATAAAGCATGGTCTACCATTAGCTGCGAAAGGTGTCATGGAGCTGCCAAACCTCAATAAAGCGATCAAGGACATCTTCGATGCCGTGCGGCTACTAGGACAAAGCCTCACCATGGAGCACGCCTTTAAGGAGAATTTACTAACCGGACCCCTGGAGGGTAGTGAAATTTATTCCAGGTACGCACAAGAGATCTTTGACGCTGCATTCCACAGACTAGAAGACCTCCCACTGCCCATCATAGACCGTATTGAGAAAGATCAAGATTTTACTATAAGTGTGATCATGGCCGGCCTTACCTTAGCAAGCCACTGCGTAGAAAAAACGGAAGAAGGTCCCCACGCCATGGCCAAACCGGATATTTCTCAACTACAGGCCCCTGTCTATATTTCTGGTGCACCAATAATGATTTCATTGGAAAACAAGTTGAAACAGCACGTGAGACGTGTTGCGAAGAAGAACCAGACTTCAACTAAAGGTGTCGCTATTGGTTTAGGTTTAGCGCACCCTAGCCGATCCGATGGTGTACTAGTTAGCCTGCCTTCCATCGATGTATATCACACACCCGTGCTGCAGTGTATGAAGGAGGCATGGGTACAGCACAACGCGTCATTGAACCCAGCACACCGCAGGTTGAAGAGGTCACTGTCAGCGAGTGACCTTTTATTGAAGGCACATTTCCTTACTATCCGCCTTGTACTAACTACGCATAATAACTTGTAAAATAAGGAATTTGTATAATATTTATAGCAACCCGTATGTTTGCCAGCACGTAGCGTCCTGCGCTACGCTCACGTTCATTGCTACATATGTGTGTCCAGGTTTCTGCATTCACGCCTGAGTTTGTGAGACTGAACGCCTGTTTATGAGTACACTCATTGGGGTGTGACTCTGAACTTATGGGTGAGCCGGAAGTTCATTACGTGTAGGCCTGCCACTACTACCATAAGCAATGCCATAGAGAATGACATGTTTGTTCGTCGTGCACACTGTGTCGTGTGCATATCCTCATAAAGTATGCGGACTGCTACACTTACCACAATGTCTTGTGGGAAGCTTCCTAACAAAGGATACCTGATCCAGCGCCACTTGGGGTGCATCCATCTTATGCGACAAGTTTAATTGGTAGGGTAAACTTATTCCTCTTATTTCGCCTGGAAACATTTTATTGTACATGTACACCGGAAGGCCAAATTTATATATTTCAGAAAAGAAACAATACTCTTATGCATAAAAGATAAAACAAAAAGAAAAAAATCATTTGGGCTGCGGAGCTAGCTAGAAACCGCAACATTTTATTCATACTTTTTGCAAATGTTGAAACAAATAACAAAAAGAAAACCCTAAAAACGATAATAAAGAAAAAATACATGGATCCTTATTGGGGCTATCAGTAGCCAAGAGAATGGTTCATGCTTACTATGCGATATCTCAGGGAGAATATCGTCCAAAATTCTGGCTGCCTCTTAAGTCACTTCTCGCAGGGCTGGATACTGACTCCACATAGCTATGCGCACTCATCCCAGTCCGTGAGAGTCCTTTGTTTGCCTCACCGCGCTGTTACGTGCTTCGCGCTGCTGGTAGTATGTCCGTACGATCCCGCTGCCGCAGAGTGCGAGTAGTTATCCTGGCTGCAGGGGCGACTGCTCCTTTGCGTTGTTGGTGGTGGTTACCTTTGGATGGGAGTAGTGTTGCTGCCCGCCGCGCCACATTTCCTATTGATGTTGCTAGAGAGCCAATAGTACGCCCTAGTTTTGAGAGCATTCCTCCTCCCTCTACACCTTTGGTTGAGGGTGGACCAGTAACCATGTTAGAATTTATCCTACGTTTTGAGTCCACCTGGCATCTCTGACAACGCACCACTCTTTTATGAGCATCCGTGTGCATAAATGTCCAAAAGTACCTTGAGCGAGTAATTTCCTCAACCACAGCTATCGGGCCACGAGGACACACTCTTCTGTGCGTGACTTCCACCACTGCCCGCGCTTGATCTAGTGCTAGCCATTGCAACATTGGACCGTTGCCTGATTGTATGTACACCGTTCCTTTGACAATTTTAAAGTGCCTAGCTCTCACCTGTATTTGCCTAGCCTTCTTTCTGCTGCTTGGCAACTTGTTATGCGACAAAAACTTTCTAATAGGTGTCATCCATGTTTGTGACTCCATGTCCGCGCTCACATTTTTGTGCAAGATAAAATCGACTAGAACGTGACTAGGAGGTTTATCCATGTCCACAATTGAAAGTTGGTCCATGTCCACCGAGATTTCGCCCTTCTTTCCTACAACCCTTTGTATAGCAAATTTTGTGAACTGTGCTGTCATGTCTCGTATCTTTTCTGTGTACTGGATTAGCACCTGCCCTCGTGGCTCGCATGACCCCTCGACCCTACTTGCTACCAAAGGGTTGTATGCGTAGGCCACTAGGCTCTTCATGCCCATTCTAAGTGCCAATCTTAGACCTGCTATGAGGGCTTCAAAATCTTCTTCCATGCTAGTTATATAGAAGTCAAACAACAATGTGTAGGTGATTTTTATGTCGCCCTGATTCGTGAGGATGAACCCTGCATCTGGTCCTCTGTTTCCTGCGAAACCTATCGAGAAGAGGACCCACAGGATCTCTGACAACGAGCCCTCGCGTACGAATGTGCTCTTTGCCTGGGACTCTTCCGAGATACGCCTCCTTCTTTTCATCTGTGAGCTGGGATCCATATCGTGTTGACACCTGTCTACGCGCTTCCTTTTGGCGCTGGGGCTAGAAGTGTTGTTACCCCCTTCGAGTGTGTCTATGTTACGGATGATGACTACTCCATCTTGCACTGGAAATTTGAACATACCATGTGCTGTGGAAGGTACTGTGCGCAACATTTTTAGTGCCGACTGTCCAGTTATCCCGTTGTACAATGATTGAGACCGCACAACCATGAAGTCCATCCACTCCGTCGTTGAGTGTTCTGTGTTTCCAATGGTCACCGGTATGCAGAGGTGTCCCAGTGGTCGAGTTTTATCACCGCTAAACCCTGTGAGGATCTGTGTTGTTTCTTTCAGCTCCTTCCTTATTTCCCATGGTATCCGCGCGAAACAATGCTCGTTCAATATGTTCGCTGCAGACCCCCCGTCGACGCATATGCCTTCTATAGTGTGGTCCCAGAGGGCTATGTCAATGGTCAGCGACCCGACTCTATAGTCCATATCTGAAAGAATAGGGAATGCTATTTCTTTATCGTGCGAAAATTCTGCGACCACCCTTCTTTGCATGAAAGATTTTTCCCTTTCTACCATGTATATGGTTATGGGTTTATCCTTCTGTTTCTTCGCTTCACCCTTCTTCGTATCCGTGCTCTTTCTCTAGTCTATTATCAGGTGGTTTTGCTTCCCTGCTTTGACCAGGCCCTCAATGTGCCTTTTCAATTAAATGCACTCATCAGTAGCATGTCATTTATCATCATGGTATTCACAATGTTTTGTGTTATCTCGTTTATTTGCTGGTCCCATCATTGGGCTAGGATTTGGAAAACTTGCTCCTTCTGATAGGAATATCTCCCTGGAGGTTTTTTTGCAGCGGGGTGAACTTGCTGTTGTTGTTGTTGCGCCCTTGGTTTGCCGTTTGTTGATGCAAAAGTTGGGTGATCCTTGCTAGACCCGAATTAGGCTTAATTCGGGTTGGCTGGGCTCCGGCTCCTGCACCAAGTGAATCGTTTGGTTGGGATCCTGCACACTAAACAACACGCGTTAGGCTTACCGTGGGAATGTTTCCCATGATTAGACTCCGGCGTGAGAGTAAGTAATCGGTTAGGGTTTGATGTGAGTTAAGAGTACAGAACGTAATACCTTTGTGGAACCCTTGGGGGTTCCTTTTATAGGCAGTGGAACCCTAGTGGGCTGCCACTGATACTTTGGCCCCAAGGAAAGGATAACTACTAGAATTAGAATGATTGTTATCTTCTAATTTTGGTAGTGAATATCCTCCTTCCTTGGAGTAAACCTATTCCTAGACAGAATATGATTTTGTCTAACCCTATGTCGGCCACGCCGGGCCGTGGGCCGCACATATGTGTGCGGTCACTGTTCATCCAAGCCCATAAGCTTGAATGACATTATTCCCACCCATCTGTGATGGGTCGGATACGGGTAGTACCCGTGGGCCGGGTTCCTGACCCGGCTGGGGACTATATATCATCATGTCCCCCCAGTCTAGTTGTTACAGCCGTAGGCGTAACCTCTAGACTATCAAGGTGCTCCCCGGACATACCAAGAAAGACCTAGGGAATGAGAAATATTGAAAATTTTGTTCTGGCCGCACGTGGCGGACCGCCTTAGGAATATTTTTTGAATAGCACCACAGCCGTACGTAACGGCCAAGAGAAATTAAATGTAGCATTAAATACGGTCTTACGTAAGAGCCGCATAACCCGACACAAGAATAAAAACATTAATGGTAGTCAACTTTCCAGTCGCACGCCTACAAAAGTGCACCATTAATGTCCACCATTGAGCCACGCAAAACTGCCAAGAAGTAACCCATGGGCCCCCCATCTGATTTTGCAGAAGTGTTAGAAATCCTATCCGTTGGATAGGCGGGGTGGTCTACACGTGTCGAACATCCACGTTACCTCGGAAACCGAGGCAACCCTATATAAGAGTTGGTATGCGTGTTTGTTACACACACAACTCACCCCTTCTTCCGCCATTGTTATTCTCAAGCTTCTACCTCCAAAACTTTGCCTTCTTTTCCACGGACTTCCTCCGCCGCAGGTTAGATCATCACGCCCTTTAAAACCTTTTTATAAAACATGGTAAAGGACAATCCACTTATCACGGACGTCCTTAACGTGATGTCGGCGGAAAAATACATCGACTGTTTGTCGAAGTATTATATTCCCGAAAGCGTACACCCCACCTATCCAGGTGAAGGTGAAGCGATTACAGATGCACCGGCGGGGAAAATAGGCGTATACACGCGCCTTTTTGACTCGGCCAACTACCGTATCCCCCTATCCAAATTCTTGGTAGACCTTCTATTGTATTATGACTTCCACATAACCCAGCTTCACTGCATAGGGGCGTGTAAAATCAACCAGTTTGAAATTACATGCCATAACTGCGGAGTAACCCCAACCGTGAACCTTTTTAGGGCCTTTTATTTCCCTCAGCTAGTGAATGGGTGGCTGTCGTTTAAAAAACGACCCGGGAATGCCCCTATGACGTATAGGAAGCCTCTAGGTGCCCTTAAGAACTGGTACGACCATTACTTCTTTGTAGATGAGAAGGTATTCCCTACCCCTTTCGTACACAAAACCAAAGCACCCAAAGACTATCCGCCCAAAGCCAAAGACTATAGCAGCAAAGACTTAAAGATACTAAATACCCACCGCACAGAATTCCATAAAAGGTTGCCGGAACACTTTCTGTGCTTAGTAGGAATAAGCCGCCGCTACTTTGGGCGGGATGACCTATATCCGTGCTTCCTGACCGAACGGGGAGAGGGTATGTTTACTTTATACTTTGTAAATGTGAAACGCCATGCATATTTATGGAACCTTACTAACCTACATACTCATGAATGTCCGCAGAAATGAATCTACACGGGTTAATACGTCAGGGTGACCCCATGAAGGTACCCGAAGGGTTCCGGCCACTGAAGGAGAATGAGCTCCCTCTGCTGGAGGCGACCGCTGACCGCACCATGTCGCTCGAAGAAACGTTCGAGCCCAGATCGGATGAAGGAGGGCCCATCATTGAGAAATCCCCATTGGATTTCCATAATGAAGATGGTGAAGAACCACTGTTGGAGGGGGCCGCGACTCATCAGGAATAGGAGAATGATCCTAATGAAGAAACCACTCAAGCTTCCGGATCCGCCCCACCCATATCCAGGAAGAGAAAGACCACCAGGAGGGTGGCAAAGAAGATAGGAGATGAGGCTGGGGCCGCAAATGCTCCCCCAAAGAAACTGAGGAAAGATCATCCGCAATACCAAGAGGGGAGTAGTACTGCGACTGCTCAGGCCGACCCCACCCCGAACATGGGAGGGCCAGTCTTGCGAGTCACGCCCGTGAGTGCCGTAGCTCCTACCTACCCAGACCCTGCCATTGATACCTCGTAAGTATCCTTCGAGTATTCAATTATGTCATTATACTTTGTGAAATATATAATGCTTAGACTAATTTTGCCATGTCAATAATAGGGATAATCCGTCGGCCGTAGCGCAGGAGGAAGAAGTGGGAAGGAATCCATCCCCCATACCAACTAACAAACCTCCGTCCCCTGCTGCGACACACGCCAAGGAACCACACCCCGAGGGGCCAGAAGAAAGCATGCGCCTAGCATGGAATTTGTCAAGCTTGACAAGGTTGGAAGCAGAATCTGAGTGTTCAGAATTTATTGAGCACATTACCCCGCCCGTCCTCGCACAAGATTTAGACGATTTGGATCATGAGGCCCTTCTTGAGCAATTTGACGTGTCGTCCACACACCAAGTGACGGTAGGAGCCGCTTTGAGACGCCGTCTGATCAAGGCCCTTACAAATGTGAACCGGGCAGATAAGAAGATAGCCCGTCGTGAGGCGATGGTCGTGAAGAACGAGAAGACCATCGCGTCTTTACAGGCAGCGCTGATGACAGCCGAGGTGACGGTAAAAGAGCAAGCTCATCACGCTGACACCCGAGAGAAGCGCATCGCCGAGCTCGAAGCCCTTGTAGCCGCATCAAATGAGAAGGTATACTTTCGAAATTTTTTGTACATATACTCAAACTTTGGGTATTCATTTGACCCAAGAAAAGTATATATCCTTGTAATAACTCAAAAATTTATATGCAGGTGTCTGCGGCCGAAGCTGCTACCAAGGCCGTGACCGTGCAATCCTTCAACATCGCCCAGGAGCGTGATGTGCTGAAGGATGAGTTGACACGGGCGCAGACCAACCTGGAAGAGCAGGCTGCCTCAGCGGATGAGAAGCTAAGCAAGATGGCCGTAAGTTGTACTGAGAGATTATGTCCTCCCCTGCTATCCGCTATAGCTGGACGCAGGTGGATAATCGGGCAAGGACTGCGACTTGCTGTGAGCAGGGCACTAGAAGGTCCACACCTATTGCAGGCATTCGTCGGGGTCGTATCCGATGGAATCGACCGTGGTAGATAAAGCTGCGGAATTGATAGGAAAAAATGAAGACATCATGCAGCATCCCTACCACAACCCCTCAGCCGCGGATAATATGACCGCGTCCATGAATGCCTTGGCGGAAATCCAACACCCTCTCCTAGATGAGCTTGAGACACTTAAGGACGCTCCAAACGAGGCAATAATGTCCCGAATGACTGCGGATCCCATCCCTTTGACCTTGGCCACTTATGATTCCGCATCCAAAACAATGAAAGGCGAGAAACTGCTTGTAGAAGCATTGGATGCTATTGCGGTCAAAGCCCAGGATGGGAAGGATGCTCGTGGGGAGGTCCTCCGTGCTCTAATTGAAGAAGGGAAGAAGGACATAGGAGAATTCCTACCCCCCTTGTAATTTATCAGTTGTAAACACTTGTAATTTTATTCGTCCGTGTATGTACACGGCTAAGACATATGTGAAATGACTGCCTTTTATATGGAAGTCCGTGATGACCACGGCCATTTTGTTATTTATTTTTGAAACTTGTGTATTTTCATTTTGTTTGAACGTTGTATGCCAATACCGCATGACATGTCACGTCTTACACAAAAAGGGAAAATACCTACAAGCCTATAATTTACTAGACATGCGACGTGCGTCTTTACTATGCGGAGCACTGCGTGAGTACGGCATACGAGACTTACCACAACGTCTTGTGAGTAAGGTGTCTAGTAAGGATACATGATCCGTGCGGCTGGGGTTGCATCCCTCTTACGCGGCAAGTTGAATTAGTAGGTTCACTTAATCCTCTTACCCCGCCTGGAGGCGTATAGTACATGTACAGTAGTTTGAATGAATGCATATGAATGAAACATGGCATATTATAATACAAGTAAAATTCATACGACTGACAAAAAATCTAAAAAATGATTTGCACGAAACAAGCCGTGGAGCTAGCTAGGCACCACGGCATTTTATTAGAACGTTTACATTTTTGTTGAAACAATAATGACAAGTCTTAGAAAACAAGAAAGGAAACTAAACAAACATAAGAAGAAAAACAGATAGACCGCATGGTTCTTCATTAAATCCACATATAGCGAAGCACCCATGCGGAAGCCGTAGCTTTCAAAGATAGCACCTTTTGAGATTGGAAATGTTCCATGTGCGTTCGAGGTCGCGACCATCCATGTCACGTAACTTGTACGCGCCTCGTCCTAAGGCTTCCGTGACTTCATACGGTCCTTCACACTTAGGACCCAACTTTCCTGTATTTTCTGCTCGACTCGCTTCGTTAGCACAATAGACATAATCTCCCGGCCGAAAAGAAACACCTTTGACCTTGGCATCATAATAAGCCTTCATTTTAGCCTTGGATTTAGCCTCATTGATGGCTGCTATCTCCCTTTTTTCTTCCAACAGATCCAGGTTGATTCGCAGCTGCTCGTCGTTCGTGACGACGTTAACCTCCGCCATGCGGATGGTAGGCATTCCTATCTCTGCTGGTATAACAGCTTCAGTGCCGTAGGCCAATGCAAATGGAGTGTCTCCGTTGGCTGTTTTGATCATAGTTCTATGCGCCCATAGCACATGTGGTAACTCATCGACCCATTTGGCACTTCGTTCATCCAAACGCGCCTTGATACCATTTCCCAAGCTCCTATTTGCTCGTTCCACGAGGCCATTTGTCTGCGGATGCTTAACAGATGCGAAGCGCCGCTTGATGTTCAATGATGCACACCAGTCTTTGAATGGATTGTCCGTGAACTGTTTACTGTTATCCGAGATGATTTCTCCTGGTAGGCCAAAACGGCACACAATATGTTCCCAAACAAACTTTTTAACTTGTTTTCCTGTGATAGATTTGACTGCCTTGGCCTCTATCCATCGTGTGAAGTAATCCATCGCGACAATCAAGAATTTAACTCCCCCCGCAGCTACAGGAAATGGTCCTGCAATGTCGATTCCCCACTTATAGAATGGCCATGGGGACGTGATAGGTGTAAGCTCCTACTGCAGGTGCCGCGGCACTGGCCTATGCACTTGGCAATCACTACACTTACGAATCATGTCGCGCGCGTCTCTGTGCATGGTAGGCCAATAATATCCTGTCCGTAAGGCTCTAGCTACCACGGATCGTGGACCTGCATGCATGCCGCACAACCCTTCATGTATGTCACTGATTACGTAAGCAGCCTGACGTGGTCCAACACATCGCAGCCATGGCTGCAAGAAAGAGCGCTTGTAAAGGATGCCTTCTCGAAGTTCGAAGTTTTGCGACTTCCTCCTGATGCGCCGTGCTGCTTTTTCCTCGTCTGGAAGGGTCTCACTAGTCAAATAGTTGATAATCGGGGTCATCCATGTAGGTCCATCCTCCTCAACTATAGTAGCGACCTCCCCTTCCGTTATAGATTTCTCCTTGAGTATTTCCACCAAGACTTGTTTAGACAAGTGAGCGAAGCTTGTGGATGCGATCTTGCTAAGAGCGTCCGCCTTCTTGTTCTCGCCTCTTGGCACCTGTTTGATGGAAAACTTACTGAAAGCCGCGATTAGTGACTTGACTTTTTCCAAGTACCTGACCATGTTGTCCTCCTTAGCCACATATCCACCTAGAACATGGTTCGCGACAAGCCGTGAGTCCACGTAGGCCTCAAGGTTGCGGACTCCCATTCTAGCGGCGATTTTTAAACCCGCAATTAATGCTTCATATTTCGCTTCGTTGTTGGTGGCCGTGAACTCAAAACGGAGGGCGTACGTGAATTCCATTCCTTCCGGATTTGTGAGGATGAGACCAGCTCCGGACCCATCCGTACACGAAGATCCGTCCGTGAATAACACCCATGGTTCTGTTGGAGTCTCATCTTGTTTAACGATTGGCCCTTCCTCATCCGACTTCTCAATCAGGAAATCTGCCAAGATCTGGCCTTTCACAGCCGTCCTTGGCCTATAAGATATATTGTGCTCCCCCAATAAGATGATCCATTTTTGTAGCCTCCCTGCCACATCCGGTCTAGAAATGACCTGCTTGATTGGTTGGTCCGTAATGACTACAATTGGGTGTGCCTGGAAGTATCGGCGCAACCGCTTTGTAGCAAACACTAGTGCTAACACCAACTTTTCCATAGAGGAGTAATTCATCTCCGGCCCTTGTAATGTTCTGCTTATGAAGTAGACCGGAGTTTGCATTGTATCTCTATCTGTCATGAGTACCGCGCTTATTGCGCCATGAGTGGCTGAAAGATACATAATGAGTTCCTCCTTTGGCCGGGGAGCTACTAGCATAGGGAGAGATGCAAGGTGTTGCTTGAGTTGGCCAAAAGCTTCCTCGGCTTCCTTTGTCCACCAGAAGTCTCCCTTCCTAATGCACTTCTTGAGTGTCTTAAATAGGGGTAATGACTTCTCTGCGGATTTAGATAGGAACCTATTCAGCCCGGCCAATTTTCCATTTAAGGATTGCACCTCCTTCCGTGTCTGAGGGGATGGCAGTTGTATCACTGCGTCCGTTTTCTCTGGGCAAGGTTTGATGCCGTTTGGATCAATCAAATATCCAAGGAACATTCCCTCCATTGCCCCAAACGTACACTTTTTTGGATTTAGCTTCATGTTAATCCTCCTCAGTGTGTCGAACGTCTCTTGGACATCCCGGAGAAGTGCATCCTCCGTATGACTTTTTATGACTAAGTCATCCACATAGACTTCCAGGTTGCGGCCTATCTGTGATTCAAAAGCCTTGTCCACAAGCCGCTAGTAAGTAGCACCGGCGTTCTTTAGTCCAAACGGCATTTTCGTATAGCAATATACACCCTGGCTTGTATGGAACGCCGTTTTTTCAGCATCCTCCTCCGCCATCTGGATCTGATGGTATCCTTTATATGCGTCTAAGAAACACTTAAAAGGATACCCACATAGGGATTCTGATGGTGGTAAAATTACCCCTTTAGGAAAAGGAAGCAATAAAAGTGGCAAGTATTAAGTGTCGGTTTAGGAAAACCAAGCACTAATGACCAATTAAGTTCGTTCTCAAGGAGGCTAGTGTGTTATGTGTGTAATGATATGGATTAATTTGTGATTATATTTGAGAAAGAAAAATAGAAAAGGGATTAGAAGAGAATGACGGTTATCAAGACGGATTAAATTAATTCTAAAAAGGCGTACACGTAAAGTCGTAAATACCACCAAAATTAAAAATTTAATCTAGAAATTTCTAAAAATTACCAAAAATCCCTAATAATATTCTAAGAGTTTACAAAAAATCAAAACTTGCAAAAACCTTTTAATTAATTAGATAATGACTTTTTAATGCTAATTAAAGCCCTAAAAATCAAAATTAATTATTAAAAATCCCTAAACAAGATTTTCAAGTTTGTAAACCACAAAAATACTCTAATTAAGCTAAAAACTATTTTTCAAAATTTTAAAACCAATTAAAACTATTTTTAAACAATTAAAAACTCCTAAAATCAATTAAATCTTAAATTAATTATAGAAAATAATTAAAAGACCTAGAAAATAATTGGAAAGTTGCAAAAATCCTAATTAAGTATTTAGAATCTAGGAAAAATATAAAAACCTAGAAAATCAGACTTTTAATATTTAATAATAAAATAATATTAAAATAATATTAAAAATCCAAAAATTCTAAAAAATTCTAAAAACTTGCAAACTAGCTTAATTTAACCTAAATAACTCAGAAATGAAAGTGAAATTAACTAAATACCCCTATTGGGCCTAGAAAGTGGGCCAAACCCAAAACAGTCCCTTATTGGGCTTAATTAAGGCCCAATAAGAAAAAGTGTTCAAATTAAGCCCAAAAAGCACAGGTTGACTCAAAATTTGATTTTAAACAACTTTTTTCAAAGGCCCAAAAGCTGAAAATGTGAAATAAGCCAACTTATAATAAGCAGCTTATTCTTAATGGGCTTTTTGGCCCATTAAGCTATAAGCTTTTGCCATAAGCTAAAATTTTACACACAAGCTTCTTTTGACCTAACAAAGACTTCTGCAAAAAGAATTTTCAAATAAGCCCACTTAATAAGCCAGAAACAAGTCACAAACTTATTCACAAAACGACAAAATAGTCGTTTTTATGTTCTAGACCACCTCAGAAGCTGATTCAAGTTGCAAAATGTGTCTTTTGACAAAACTAAGCTTAAAATCCAAAGACCTTTCAAATAAGCACACTCAATAAGCTGGAAAATTAAATAAGCACTTATGTTAAAAGTCAAACTAGTTGGTTTTCTAGTAAAAAGTCAAAGTCAAAGTCTCATAAGCTCCAGTTCACTTAAATGGGTCAAATAATGAAGATCTATTACAAAAAATAAGTTGTTGCAAGTCAGAATAAGCTAGAATAGCTTAATGATAAGCTGATGACAAAATTGCACTAGCAGGGGCTAGTTTTGGATGTTGAGCAGTGGAAACTTTTTCCACTGCTTGACTATTTTGACTTTTTGTCTTTAGTGACTTTTTTGGAGATTCAGATTTCACAAAGGCACCCAATTGATCTTTGGATCAAAAGGAGTCAATCACAATCAAAATAACACAATCACTAACACCCAATTGATACAGTTTAATCAATCATTCATCAGACATGATACAGACATGAACAATAAGCAGTTTAGCATTCAAGAGCAGTTTTAGCACAAATCAGCCAGCCAAATTCAACCAAATGCACACACAAGCTATAATAAACTCCAATAAGCAAGTCTAAACAGGTTTCATGCACTGGTTAAAAGAATTAAGCAAGATTCAAGCAATGAAAGTTACTGATGAACACTAACACATGCAGTTTTCTACTTTTGCTGATGTATTTGACACACAAGCCAATTTCAACACCTCAAATCTTTCAAACAGGTTATATTAACTTTGTTTAAACCACTTTTATCCCTAAGCATGCATACACACTAAGTGTTCCCAGAATCCTAGGTCAAATCAAGCAGAAACAAGGTCTATATAGCAGATTGATTAGTTTAAGTGTTCAATCCCAAAAACTTGCAGCAAAACACTCTCAAACAAAGGTATAGCAGATACAAAGCATAAACAACAACTTCCCTTAACACAAAAACAAATTACAAGCATAAACCAGTAGACCCAAACACCCCTTTAACTTTTTCAAATCAAAATTTTCAAAAGCACAATGAGATTTCAGGCCAACCAAGCATCAATTAACACTCAAACAAGTATAATAAACAGATTCAAGCAAGAACAGGCCACAAAATTCACAAGAACAACAGTTTCATACAAATATCACCAAAAATCACAATTTAAGCAGATTTGGAGATTAAGTATGCAAACCTCATGGATGTACATCCACACCCACGAATTTTGAGCTTATGTGCTAGCAAGAACAAGCACAAGCTTCCACAAAAACCCTGCTAAGATTTAACAAGGGTTAAGCACAATATCATAAAAATCAGAAACTTGGAAAAACTTGATTAATGCAAACTTGTTACCCCACACTTGATTATCCCCAAGTTATAAGCCTCACCACACCTTAACCAACTCAGTTAGGATGCTATGATCAGCCCTATAACCCAAGAATTCCAAGATTGGAACAAGACTTAGCAAAATATCAAGAAAATGAGGAAATATGCAAACTTTTGCAAACTCCTCTTTGAAAAACAGGTTTTGAACTTTAAGAACTACAAAGCATATAACAAATGAAAGCAGTAAACAAGATTGGCCAATGACTTTTCTTCAAGATCTCAAACTCAATTTCATTAAACTTGAAAATGGGATTTACAGAAACTTGAACAAGGAAAAATCAAAAGCCAACTGAAATGTGAAGGCCTAAGTGGCTTTATATAGCCTTACAATGAGCTAAGTTACAGCTAAAAACTAAAAACCCTAATGGTTGAAGTTCCAAAAATGCCCTCTTGAATTTGAACTCATATGCTTTATGTGACTGATTCTTGGACGTATGTGAAGGAGATAGCTGTTGAAATTTGATCCAAGGGCTCAAACAAAGCTTAAAGTGTAAGCTTGTTTCTGGATGGTTGATTCTCTGGCTGGTTTTGGCAGTATCCCCAAAAGTGTGTAGCAGGGCACCTTTCATGTGCACCCTTGGTTGATGAGGTGGCATATATTAAGGTTGGGATTAGTTAACAATATCCTTAATCATAATTCTGGAAACAATTAAGGTCTAATTTTGAGTAAATAACAAAAGCCCAAATTTTGTTAAGAACATGAAGAACAAGCCATTTGATCTGTTTAAGGATTTAAATAAGTTGTTAGGCGCCATAATCTTTATTTAAATAAAGATTAGTTAAATACGGTTGTGAGTGGGATGTGATGTGGCACCAGGGTGTGTTTTGATTGGAGGAGGGGAGTAAGTGGGGCACGTGGCAGCCCAAGAGTGGTCTATGTATCTCCTTTGTCTGCCAGCTTAACACCCCCATCTTTCAGAAACTTGTCATATGCCTTCGAAACTTCTATCAACGCTTGTTTTAGCTTTGTCAACTTTTGCCTTTTTACACTTTTGGCCCAAAAACTTTTGCAAAATGAAATCAGGGGTATTTCTTGCCATATTTGAATTCTTCAAGGGCTGGTTTGGTATTTTCTTCAATGATAATGGTCTAGACTTGCAATATTGACATTTTGGAGGACTGAAATTGCCAAGTCTTGATGATTGAGGGACCATTTTTACCAAATGTTGAAAGTTGAGGGTCCTTTGTGTATATTTGGATTTTTCAAAGGACCAAACTTGTCATTTCTTGTACTTTGAAGGACTTCATGATGTATTTGACTTTGTGGATGATATTGGTTGACAATTTAGCTTTGTTGAGGGGCTAAACTTGCCAAATCTTCAAAGTTAAGGGTCCTTTTTGTAATTTTGACAAACTTTAGGGACCAAACTTGTAATTATGAGGATACAAGGGTATAAAGTGTCAATTCTTCATAATTGGAGGACCCTTCTTCATAATTCTTCAAATCTTCAAGGGTTGATCTTGGGAAAGTCTTCATTAGGGCTTGGTTCATTGTGCGGCTTCGTTTCCCGTGTTCGTTTTTGCATGATTCTTGTGATCTTTTGTCATTATCTTAATATCCGTACCTAAAATGCACAAGCAACAAACACAAGCATATATTTGGGTATTTTGATGATATTTAATGCATTTTAAGCCCTATTTGGAAGATGAGACTATGTATAAAAGCAGTCTCATCACTCCCCCATACTAAACCATTGCCGTGCCCTCACGCAATGCTAGAATAAAGTATCAAAGCATCTCCAAAATTCATTTTATTCACTTTATTGAACGATAAACTAGCTACACTACTACTATTACTACTACTACTTGTGTTATAGACATAATGTATGATTTTCATCGCAAAATGGGACGTTTAGGTTCATAGAATAAGAACACGTGAATGCTTCGTTAGAAATAATTTCATCGTCCTCGATTTTCACCCCAATTCCATGCTAAGCGTGCAACGAGATCATTGTCATTATAAGTTAGTAATGCTAACACTACTCATATGCCCTAATCACGTACTTATCCTCCCATTATTCCTAAGTTGTATCTCTTATATTTTATTTTGTCTTGAATGTTTCACGAGGATACATCGTTTGACTTATGCGATAATAGAGATTAGGTCTAAAAATAGAGTCCTAACGGTGTAACTAAGACCATCAAATCAATAACCCCTCCTAATAGACAACGATGTTAAAAAATTAAGTTGACAAGAAGAATCGATAAACACGGTTTTATAACGGTTTTGAACATGAGACTTATTACCAAGACTTTTATACGCCCCCTAACGGAAGGGCCTTATTATCTTTGGTTTACCTCCATCTTTTATTCAACTTCGCCATGAAGCTTTTATTATGACTTCGGTCTTGCCTTGCCTTTTATTATCCGCCTCATCGATGGTTTTATTAGCCAAAGACGTATATCCTCACGCTAAGGAGAATTTTGGATCTTTAAAGCTTCGAAGATTAAGGCTTGATTCACTTTCAATTTTTGCATAGATTTTAGGCCTTGTGGGGCTTCAAATTATTTGCTAGATTTAGGTGAGCACTTGAAATCTTATTATTGGGTGAAGCTTTCGATTATTCGGGTGCCAATACTTCAAAACCGTGACGCTGGCGATACCTTAATATCTTCCCAATTTAATTACACGGAAGCTACTAGAAAAGACTAGAAACCCAACAATCCTAACTAAACCGCTAAGTCAATATTTATTAAGCAAAAAATATTTACATGCGAAGGGAGAATAAGTAAACAACGAGAACACATGAGTTTTTGAAAGAATACGAGTACTCTACGTTTAGCATAGTAACTTATAATTAACTCTATCATTTCTCGTCCTCATTTAAGAGACTTAGCCTAATGTGTAGTTAAGGAATCAAAGCTAAGTGCTCAACACGCACGGTCGAGTCAAAAATTACTCTTATTCTCGCCATCAAAAAATCTACATTCGTGTCTTCAACAACTTATAAAACATGAGAAAAATTTAAAATTTGGCCATTTTTTGCCTTATTTTGCAACAAAAATGATAAACAAAACGATAAGCTTTAGAAAGCGTGAAAGTTTGGCAAGGCAAGTATCTATTCACCCCCCATACTAAAGTTAAACATTGTCCTCAATGTTTCGAGTATAGGGGTGCAAACACCCCCATACTAGAGACGTAGTCGAATGCCTAATCTAGCATGGAAAGGGTGTAACCAATAAGTAATAGCCGTTTATGAAGTGTGCTAAAAACCTAAGGTTAGAACATCAAAAGGATATATCATGGATATTGAGAAATGTTTCCAAAGCAAACGATCGAGTGCTCCCATAAAACGAACACGAGAGGCTCCAATCGTGAAGATCATGATCTAAAAACCACATATCACAAACAACCACGGAACAAAGGTTGGAAGGGCACAAATCCCCACACGTAAGCTACATTAGAAAGCGATAATATGTACATAGGATAAGCATGGGACTCCCCCACGAGGCTCCTCGTTTTTGATTACCGAGTCATGAGCTCGACTCGATCACCTCAATACTAATTATCATTGGGGAAGGTGACTTGGTCGAGGTAGTTCAAGGATGGAACTTCCCCGCCAAAGTAGTGCTTCAACCTATGTCCATTCACCTTGAAGTTAGGACCATCATCTTGAGCTAGCTCGATGGTCCCATAAGGAAACACTTGAGTCACGGTGAATGGACCGGACCAACGGGATTTCAATTTACCAGAAAATATTTTCAATCTTGAATTAAAAAGCAAAACTTGATCCCCAATGTTAAAAACCCGGTTTTTAATTTTAGAATCATGCAACTTTTTAGTTTTCTCTTTATAAATCAATGAATTTTCATAAGCAATGTCTCTCAATTCATCCAATTCATTTAATTGCATTTTCCGGTGTTTTCTCGCGGTCTCCATATCATCATTACAATGCTTTAGGGCCCAATAAGCCTTGTGTTCTAACTCGATAGGCAAATGACAATTCTTTCCATACACAAGCTTATAGGGAGTGCACCCAATGGGTGTCTTATGAGCGGTCCTAAAGGCCCATAAAGCATCGTTCAACTTATCCGACCAAGTTTGTCGGTTTTCTCCTACGGATCTCTCCAAGATCCTCTTCAAAGCTCGGTTTGAAACCTCAACTTGCCCACTCGTTTGTGGGTGATAAGCCGTAGAAAGATGATGTGTAACCCCATATTTCCTTAAGACTCTTTCGAATTGGTCATTACAAAAATGGGTTCCACGATCGCTTATGATCGCACGAGGGGTTCCAAACCGAGCAAACAAGCTTTTCAAGAACTTAACTACCACACAAGCATCATTAGTGGGCAAGGCCTTCGCCTCCACCCACTTAGATAGGTAGTCAACCGCAACGAGAATGTACTTATTACCACGAGATGATGGGAACGGCCCCATAAAGTCTATACCCCAAACGTCAAAGATCTCACATACTTGAATGATATTTTTTGAGGCTTTTCCTTGTCGTTGGCATGCATCACATTACTTCACAAGAACTTGTGCATCTCGGTAAATAGTAGGCCAAAAGAAGCCGGCATCAAACACCTTCTTAGCCGTGAGATTAGCACCGTGGTGACCACCCGTGGGTCCCTCATGGCAAGCCCTAAGGATGTTAGAAGCTTTGGTGCCAAATACACAACGTCGGATGATTTGATCCGCACAAGTTCGAAACAAGTAAGGGTCGTTCCAAAAGTAGAACTTGACGTCACGAAAGAATTTTCGTTTTTCTTGAGTCGTCATACCCTTAACGATGAAGTTACCCGCATGGTAATTTGCAAAATCCGCAAACCATGGGGTAGAAAGATCAAGCTTAGAATTTACTACACCAAGTGTCTCGAGCGGAAATGTTTCGGTGATTTCCTTAGGCTCGTAAACACTTTGGTGAGGATCTTCCAAACGAGAGAGATGATCGGCCGCTAGATTCTCGGCTCCTTTTTTGTCAACGATGGTGTGATCAAATTCTTGAAGGAGGAGAATCCAACGAAGTAATCTCGGCTTAGCATCTTGCTTTGCCATGAGATACTTAATAGCCGAATGGTCTGTATACACTATGCATTTCGTCAAGACGAGATAAGGTCGGAATTTCTCAAATGCATACACCACGGCAAGGAACTCCTTTTCCGTTGTAGTGTATTTAAGTTGAGCCTCGGTCATCGTCTTGCTAGCATAGTGAATAGGCAAGAAGTGCTTATCATAACGTTGCCCCAAAACGGCCCCAATAGCGTAATCACTTGCATCACACATAAGTTCAAAGGGGAGGTTCCAATTGGGAGCAACAAGAATGGGAGCTTCGGTAAGTTTCCTCTTAAGGATCTCAAAGGCTCGTACACAATCTTCGTCAAAGACAAAACGTGCTTCTTTTTCAAGAAGATGTGTAATGGGTCGAGAAATCTTTGAGAAGTCCTTGTTGAATCGACGATAAAAGCCCGCGTGGCCTAGGAAACTCCTAACTCCCTTGACGGTTTTGGGATGAGGTAATTTGGCGATGACGTCTACCTTAGCTTGATCTACCTCAATCCCCGCTTTCGAGACCTTGTGCCCTAAGACGATTCCACTCTTAACCATAAAATGACATTTTTACCAATTGAGCACAAGGTTGGTTTCCTCACAACGTTTTAACATTCTCTCAAGGTTCGACAAACATGAAGTAAAGGAATCACCAAACACGGAAAAGTCATCCATGAAGACTTCCATCGTCTTCTCGATCATATCATGAAAAATAGCCATCATGCATCGTTGAAAGGTTCCCGGTGCATTGCAAAGTCCGAATGGCATTCTACGATAGGCAAACGTTCCATATGGACACGTAAATGTAGTTTCTTCTTGATCACGAGGATCGATGGGAATTTGGAAGTAACCAGAAAAACCATCTAAAAAGCAATAGAAATCGTTTCCCGCAAGACGCTCCAACATTTGGTCCATGAAGGACAAGGGAAAATGGTCTTTTCGAGTGGCTTCATTCAACTTTCGATAGTCAATGCACACTCTCCATCCGGTCACGAGTCTAGTGGGAATCAACTCGTTGGCATCGTTTGGCACAACGGTCATCCCTCCCTTTTTAGGGACACATTGAATAGGACTCACCCAAGGGCTATCGGAAATAGGGTAAATCATTCCCGCGTCAAGGAGTTTAAGGACCTCCTTTTTGATGACGTCGTGAATTTTGGGGTTCACCCTCCTTTGACTTTGGATTGTTGGCTTGAAATCCTCCTCTATTAAGATTTTGTGGGTATAAAATTTGGGATCGATCCCCTTAATGTCGGATAACTTCCACGCAATCGCCCCTTTGTGGTCCTTTAGAACATCGAAAAGTGCGGTTTTTTCATCATTCGAAAGATCCTTCGCAATAATAACCGGCAACTTGTCGTCCTCCTCCAAATAGACATATTCGAGGTGAGGAGGTAAATCTTTCAACTCGAGGATAGGTGGTTCCTCAAGTGAAGATTTGGGCTCGATACTCATAACCTCCTCGGGTGGAGGAAATGGGAAATCGTTGAGAAAATCCTTGATAATCTTGAAGTTAGCGGCAAATCGAGGCATCATGACCAAAGCATCGGCGAAACTCACATTAAGGTGCAAATCACGAAACATTTTCATAAAAAGCTCAAATTGGTAATTGTCGCGCTCTTGACGTTTCTCCTTCCTAAGTCTCGATGGATAGGGCAAAGGTGGTGTGGGTTGAGGCATAGTAGGCATAGCCTTTGGAATCTCGGGTTCCAATGATGGTAATGGGTCAACCGTAGGTGTGGTATGAGCGGTACTTCGTGGGATTGGGACATGCTCCTTTTGGACCACCACCTCGGGTTCTTTCTCAATTGCTTCCTCCGTAGGAGCAATTGGTTGAGGAATCGGATCCTTAAGTGTCTTACCACTACGTGTGGTAATCACTTTCATCTCACCTTTAGGGTTGGATATGGTGTTACTAGGAAGACCACTTGACGACGGTTTACACATTATTGCCTCAAACATAGACGAGATTTTATCTTCAAAATTAGATTGCCTCAATACGGCTTCGGTTTGCCTTTTCTCGGCCTTAAGCATCTCTTGTTTAATCTCATGTTGCCCTTGTTCCATCTTTTGTTGGTTTTGTTGCAACCTAGTGACATTTCCTTCCATCTTGTTGGTGTGGATTTTAAGTTCATTAGCTAACTCATTTTTCAACTCTTTCTTCAAGTCGTTTTTAAACTCGGATCTTAGGCTAATGATTTCTCTTTGAATATTGTCAAACCTAGCATCATTCCCACTAGCATATTCAACAAACTCACTTGGAAGATCTTTCAATGTTTGTAAACTTTTGTTGTTATTTTGAAAATCATTTTTGTTTGAAACTTGATTATTAGCCCCTTGATTCCCATAGTTTCCCTTGTTGTAATTGTTCTTAAAACCAACTTGATTGTTGCGATAGTTGTTAGCATTTTGATTTGTTCCAAAACCCGGTGGAATCATTTGATTAGAGCGGGAAACTTGACCGTTTTGGTTGTAATTTCCCGTGGCCGCGAAGGCACTCGAAGTGTTACCACCGTTGGTAATGCACTCGGAGAAATCATGACCTCCACCACAATACATGCAAGAATCCTCAACCGCTTTAACCGTAGCGGGAGCACTTGGTTCACCAACTTTAAACTCAATCAAAAGTCCTTTCAACTTATCAAAAATCTTGTTCTCCAAGTTTGCCTCAATTTGGCAAGCATCGATGGTATTAGACAAAGAAGGTGAAGCCGAAGACGAAGCCTTACGAACACTAGACGTGCTACGAGGACTATACACCTTAGATCTATTTTCAATTATCACCAAAGCTTCCTCAACCGTTGTACACAAAAAAATACCACCCGCGACGGCATTCAAATAATCCCTTTCATGATCATTAAGTCCATCGTAAAACGTGTCAATTTGATGCAAATCGGAAAAACCGTGATGAGGACACTCATGTAACATTTCCTTAAACCTATTCCAAGCCGTTGAAAAACTTTCATTAAATTCTTGTGAAAACTTTGAAATCTCGTTTTTCAAGTGCGTAGTCTTAGAGGGCGGAAAAAATTGGTTCACAAACTTAGACACGAGATCCTTCCACGTCAATATAGAATTGGGTGGCTCTTTCTCTAACCAAATTTTTGCGGGCCCCGCTAAGGAATACGGAAAAAGCATCATCTTAATCGAGTCGTTAGAGACATCCTTAAACTTGCAAGTAGCGGTAAGACGATTGAATTGGCGGATATGGTTGTGAGGATTGTCCTTCTCATCACCACGGAATTTGTTGTTTTGAATCATGGACAACAAACCCGTTTTCACCTCAAAATTCTCCGCAAGGATTGCGGGAATCACAATAGCCTCTCCATAACCCTCGGTGGGTGCTTGAAGTAACTCCATCATAGTTCGATTCGCCATGGTTGGTGCTTCTCTTACAATGGGTTCGTCAATAGGAGACTACTCACTAGAATTGTTGGGAGTGGGAGTTTTGTTCTTTCGTTTACGTGCACGTCTTGCTTGATTTCGAGTTAGCATAAACGTCACGTACAACGAGGGGATGAGCAAAGAAGATTCTTTTTGGTGTTTTGTATTTTTTCAATTTTTTTGTGGTTTTTGATTGTATTAACCTTTTTGGAGATTGGTGAAATGTATTAAGTAGACAAAAATCTACAAATCTCCTCCTTAATCAAATCTCTTGATTAACGAAGCCTCAATGAATGAAAACGATCACGTGGGGTGAACGCCTTCGATGACTTTAGAATGATGGTGGAACACCAAATCGTTCAAGAGGGTTTAATCAATAGAAACCAAGAAAATATATATGATACTTAGTAATACTTTGGGCGGCAAAACCCTCGATTCACTCTCACAATCAAATACTCACAAGCAAGCGGGGAAACGAGGCGGCGCGAAGCACTTAAGAGCCTTTTTCCTTAGGATATATTTTATAATATCCGCCTTATACCCACCTTATAGTTTGTATTTTCAAGATTAAGCTTCACGATAGTATTTATCTATTTTTGCCTTTTTTTTTCTTTGGTTTGAGATTCGAATACAATGATTGGGTAATGACCTCCCAAGTCAAGGTTGTGATTTCTCACGTATTTGGAGTACTTGTGTATTTATTATTCTACGTATACAATATAGTAATAATATTCACACAAAAACCGAAAAACGATAATACGTATTAGTAGAGTGCTACTAATACAAATACTAATTATGGTTAGTATAAAAACAACAATGCCAAATCAAAACACAACACGCCTCCCCGGCAGCGGCGCCGAAATGATGGTGGTAAAATTACCCCTTTAGGAAAAGGAAGCAATAAAAGTGGCAAGTATTAAGTGTCGATTTAGGAAAACCAAGCACTAATGACCAATTAAGTTCGTTCTCAAGGAGGCTAGTGTGTTATGTGTGTAATGATATGGATTAATTTGTGATTATATTTGAGAAAGAAAAATAGAAAAGGGATTAGAAGAGAATGACGGTTATCAAGACGGATTAAATTAATTCTAAAAAGGCGTACACGTAAAGTCGTAAATACCACCAAAATTAAAAATTTAATCTAGAAATTTCTAAAAATTACCAAAAATCCCTAATAATATTCTAAGAGTTTACAAAAAATCAAAACTTGCAAAAACCTTTTAATTAATTAGATAATGACTTTTTAATGCTAATTAAAGCCCTAAAAATCAAAATTAATTATTAAAAAGCCCTAAACAAGATTTTCAAGTTTGTAAACCACAAAAGTACTCTAATTAAGCTAAAAACTATTTTTCAAAATTTTAAAACCAATTAAAACTATTTTTAAACAATTAAAAACTCCTAAAATTAATTAAATCTTAAATTAATTATAGAAAATAATTAAAAGACCTAGAAAATAATTGGAAAGTTGCAAAAATCCTAATTAAGTATTTAGAACCTAAGAAAAATATAAAAACCTAGAAAATCAGACTTTTAATTTTTAATAATAAAATAATATTAAAATAATATTAAAAATCCAAAAATTCTAAAAAATTCTAAAAACTTGCAAACTAGCTTAATTTAACCTAAATAACTCAGAAATGAAAGTGAAATTACCTAAATACCCCTATTGGGCCTAGAAAGTGGGCCAAACCCAAAACAGTCCCTTATTGGGCTTAATTAAGGCCCAATAAGAAAAAGTGTTCAAATTAAGCCCAAAAAGCACAGGTTGACTCAAAATTTGATTTTAAACAACTTTTTTCAAAGGCCCAAAAGCTGAAAATGTGAAATAAGCCAACTTATAATAAGCAGCTTATTCTTAATGGGCTTTTTGGCCCATTAAGCTATAAGCTGTTGCCATAAGCTAAAATTTTACACACAAGCTTATTTTGACCTAACAAAGACTTCTGCAAAAAGAATTTTCAAATAAGCCCACTTAATAAGCCAGAAACAAGTCACAAACTTATTCACAAAACGACAAAATAGTCGTTTTTATGTTCTAGACCACCTCAGAAGCTGATTCAAGTTGCAAAATGTTTCTTTTGACAAAACTAAGCTTAAAAACCAAAGACCTTTCAAATAAGCACACTCAATAAGCTGGAAAATTAAATAAGCACTTATGTTAAAAGTCAAACTAGTTGGTTTTCTAGTAAAAAGTCAAAGTCAAAGTCTCATAAGCTCCAGCACTTAAATGGGTCAAATAATGAAGATCTATTACAAAAAATAAGTTGTTGCAAGTCAGAATAAGCTAGAATAGCTTAATGATAAGATGATGACAAAATTGCACTAGTAGGGGCTAGTTTTGGATGTTGAGCAGTGGAAAGTTTTTCCACTGCTTGACTATTTTGACTTTTTGTCTTTAGTGACTTTTTTGGAGATTCAGATTTCACAAAGGCACCCAATTGATCTTTGGATCAAAAGGAGTCAATCACAATCAAAATAACACAATCACTAACACCCAATTGATACAGTTTAATCAATCATTCATCAGACATGATACAGACATGAACAATAAGCAGTTTAGCATTCAAGAGCAGTTTTAGCACAAATCAGCCAGCCAAATTCAACCAAATGCACACACAAGCTATAATAAACTCCAATAAGTAAGTCTAAACAGGTTTCATGCACTGGTTAAAAGAATTAAGCAAGATTAAAGCAATGAAAGTTACTGATGAACACTAACACATGCAGTTTTCTACTTTTGCTGATG
Organism: Glebionis coronaria; assembly: GCA_025667525.1. Lineage (NCBI taxonomy): Eukaryota > Viridiplantae > Streptophyta > Magnoliopsida > Asterales > Asteraceae > Glebionis > Glebionis coronaria. The sequence continues at coordinate 381,846,469 of CM046875.1, forward strand.
TATTTGACACACAAGCCAATTTCAACACCTCAAATCTTTCAAACAGGTTATATTAACTTTGTTTAAACCACTTTTATCCCTAAGCATGCATACACACTAAGTGTTCCCAAAATCCTAGGTCAAATCAAGCAGAAACAAGGTCTATATAGCAGATTGATTAGTTTAAGTGTTCAAACCCAAAAACTTGCAGCAAAACACTCTCAAACAAAGGTATAGCAGATACAAAGCATAAACAACAACTTCCCTTAACACAAAAACAAATTACAAGCATAAACCAGTAGACCCAAACACCCCATTAACTTTTTCAAATCAAAAATTTTCAAAAGCACAATGAGATTTCAGGCCAACCAAGCATCAATTAACACTCAAACAAGTATAATAAACAGATTCAAGCAAGAACAGGCCACAAAATTCACAAGAACAAAAGTTTCATACAAATATCACCAAAAATCACAATTTAAGCAGATTTGGAGATTAAGTATGCAAACCTCATGGATGTACATCCACACCCACGAATTTTGAGCTTATGTGCTAGCAAGAACAAGCATAAGCTTACACAAAAAGCCTGCTAAGATTTAACAAGGGTTAAGCACAATATCATAAAAATCAGAAACTTGGAAAAACTTGATTAATGCAAACTTGTTACCCCACACTTGATTATCCCCAAGTTATAAGCCTCACCACACCTTAACCAACTCAGTTAGGATGCTATGATCAGCCCTATAACCCAAGAATTCCAGGATTGGAACAAGACTTAGCAAAATATCAAGAAAATGAGGAAATATGCAAACTTTTACAAACTCCTCTTTGAAAAACAGGTTTTGAACTTTAAGAACTACAAAGCATATAACAAATGAAAGCAGTAAACAAGATTGGCCAATGACTTTTCTTCAAGATTTCAAACTCAATTTCATTAAACTTGAAAATGGGATTTACAGAAACTTGAACAAGGAAAAATCAAAAGCCAACTGAAATGTGAAGGCCTAAGTGGCTTTATATAGCCTTACAATGAGCTAAGTTACAGCTAAAAACTAAAAACCCTAATGGCTGAAGTTCCAAAAATGCCCTCTTGAATTTGAACTCATATGCTTCATGTGACTGATTCTTGGACGTATGTGAAGGAGATAGCTGTTGAAATTTGATCCAAGGGCTCAAACAAAGCTTAAAGTGTAAGCTTGTTTCTGGATGGTTGATTCTCTGGCTAGTTTTGGCAGTATCCCCAAAAGTGTGTAGCAGGGCACCTTTCATGTGCACCCTTGGTTGATGAGGTGGCATATATTAAGGTTGGGATTAGTTAATAATATCCTTAATCATAATTCTGGAAACAATTAAGGTCTAATTTTGAGTAAATAACAAAAGCCCAAATTTTGTTAAGAACATGAAGAACAAGCCATTTGATATGTTTAAGGATTTAAATAAGTTGTTAGGCGCCATAATCTTTATTTAAATAAAGATTAGTTAAATACGGGTGTGAGTGGGATGTGATGTGGCACCAGGGTGTGTTTTGATTGGAGGAGGGGAGTAAGTAGGGCACGTGGCAGCCCAAGAGTGGTCTATGTATCTCCTTTGTCTGCCAGCTTAACACCCCCATCTTTCAGAAACTTGTCATATGCCTTCCAAACTTCTATCAACGCTTGTTTTAGCTTTGTCAACTTTTGCCTTTTTACACTTTTGGCCCAAAAACTTTTGCAAAATGAAATCAGGGGTATTTCTTGCCATATTTGAATTCTTCAAGGGCTGGTTTGGTATTTTCTTCAATGATAATGGTCTAGACTTGCAATATTGACATTTTGGAGGACTGAAATTGCCAAGTCTTGATGATTGAGGGACCATTTTTCCCAAATGTTGAAAGTTGAGGGTCCTTTGTGTAATTTTGGATTTTTCAAAGGACCAAACTTGTCATTTCTTGTACTTTGAAGGACTTCATGATGTATTTGACTTTGTGGATGATATTGGTTGACAATTTATCTTTGTTGAGGGGCTAAACTTGCCAAATCTTCAAAGTTAAGGGTCCTTTTTGTAATTTTGACAAACTTTAGGGACCAAACTTGTAATTATGAGGATACAAGGGTATAAAGTGTCAATTCTTCATAATTGGAGGACCCTTCTTCATAATTCTTCAAATCTTCAAGGGTTGATCATGGGAAAGTCTTCATTAGGGCTTGGTTCATTGTGCGGCTTCGTTTCCCGTGTTCGTTTTTGCATGATTCTTGTGATCTTTTGTCATTATCTCAATATCCGTACCTAAAATACACAAGCAACAAACACAAGCATATATTTGGGTATTTTGATGATATTTAATGCATTTTAAGCCCTATTTGGAAGATGAGACTATGTATAAAAGCAGTCTCATCAGATTCCACCTTCCAGTCAATTTCCGGTAACGGGTAACAATCTTGTGGACAGGCCTTGTTCAGATCCGTGAAATCCACACACATGCGCCAGCTGCCGTCATGTTTTTTGACCATGACCGAATTGGATAACCACTCGTGGTAGTATACCTCGCACATGATACCTGCGTCCACTAATTTCCGTACTTCCTCCAATATAACTTGGCTGCGCTCAGGCGCCTGGCCGCGCTTCTTTTGCTTGACGGGTTGGTACCCTTGGCGGATCTGGAGCTTATGCTCTGCTATCGCACGTGGCACGCCTGTCATATGCTTTGGCTCCCATGCGAATATATCTAGGTTTGCACTTAAAAGAGAGCACATGGCCCTTTTGCCGCTATCCGAGAGCGCCCCTCCTATGGATATCTCCTGTTCCGGGTAGTCGGGGTGAATTGCCACTTTCCAATTGGGAGGCGGTGATCCATCCTTAGGTGGAACAGGTGGAGCTGGTGTTGTCACTGTATGACACTCGGATGCTGGTACAATTGTGTTGTAGATGGTGACGATTCCTCCATCAACAGGGAATTTGATCATTCCGTGTGCCGTGGAGGGTACCGCCCGTATAGCCAGAATACTTGGTCTACCTATGATCCCATTGTACGGAGAATGTGAGCGTATCACCATGAAGTTCATCCATGCCGTAGTGGAGTGTTCCTCGTTCCCAATGGTTACAAGCAGACGCAGTTGCCCTATTGGCCAAATAGTGTCTCCACTAAAGCCCGTGAGCGGCGCCGTGGCCGGTACTAATTGGCTTCTGATTTCTGGGCGTAACTGCATAAAATAGTGTTCATACAGTACCTCTGCTGACGATCCTCCATCCACATACATGCGACGAACATTGTGTGTACCGATGCTGATCTCAATGGTGAGAGGAGCATCAATCACATCACTTGCTGTGATGGGAGGGAATGAGATTTCCCTGCCGCGTGAAAATTTTTGGCCAACTTTCTGCCTCGTGCGGCGTTGTCTGGATTGGATCATGTATATAGTCAAAGGTTTGTCCTTTTGGGGATCCTTCTTATCATACTTTTTGTTGTCTTTTCCATCCTTCCAATCCTTAACTAAGTGCTTGAGTTTACCTGATTTGATCAGTGACTCAATGTGCTTCTTGAGCTGGATACACTCATCTGTACCATGGCCCTTGTCATTATGAAACTCGCAGAAGCGATTTCCTTGCCGACGGTCCGGCGGAGTTGTCATTGGGGGAGGCCTTGGAAAGTTTGCCCCTTCCGTCAACAAAATCTCCCGGTAGGACATCTTTAGGGGGGTAAACTTATCGTCCGGACGCCCTCCTTTGTTCTGGCTCTTGTAGTCTGAGCCTTTGCTATTGTTCTGATTGCCTTGACCGCCCGACTGTCTCCGAGATTGGTCGTTTGACCGGTATCCATTTCCTCTGGATGGGTAAGCCGCGGCGACAGCTGTTTCCCCTTCTATGAAATTTCTGACCCTTTCCATGAGGTCATCATATCTCTCTGGACGCTTGTCATTGAGGCGCCTGATCAATTCCCTGTTTGTTATGGCGTGCATGTAGTCAGAGATCTTCAGGAGCTCCGGTATTGTTTTTGTGCGCGTGCATTCATCATTGAAGCGTTCAGTGAAGGCTTCTGTAGACTCCCCCGGCCGTTGCTTGACAGTTGCCAATGAGACCGGATCCCTATTATACTTCTTCCTCTGAGTATAATTATTCTTGAACGCAATGCGTAGTTCCGTGAAACTATCAATGCTTCGTGTAGGGAGTCCCTCAAACCAGTCACGGGCATTGCCGATCAGAGTTGAATTGAACATTTGGCACCATATAGGCATGGGCCATCGCTCAATCTTAGCCTGCGTATCGAATATTTTAAGGTGATCATCTGGATCACCGGTTCCATCATAGGTCTTGACACACGCCGGCATGCGACGTTTGGTGTCCTCGGAGTCGTTCCGTATGTGGAGGGTGAATGGGTCTTCCCTGGGATCCGCCCATGGCCGGGTGAGCCTAGGGTCATCCCATGGTTCACACCACGGGCGGGAGAGATCCTCCGCCTCTGCATCTCGATAATAAGGGCCACCATAATACTCATCATTGTTTGGTGGTGGTGGAGGGGTACGCCTAGGTCGGCGACGCTTAGGCGGATGGTCATCTGAGTCCTTGATGAGACTGCTTTTATACATTGTCTCATCGTCCAATTAGGGCTTAAAATGCATTAAATATCATCAAAATACCCAAATATATGCTTGTGTTTGTTGCTTGTGTATTTTAGGTACGGATATTGAGAAAATGACAAAAGATCACAAGAATCAGGCAAAAACGAACACGGGAAACCAAGCCGCACGATGAACCAAGCCCTAATGAAGAATTTTCCAAAGAAAACCCTTGAATATTTGAAGAATATTGAAGATTGGTCCTCCAAGTTTGAAGAATTGACACTTTATACCCTTGTATCTTCATAATTACAAGTTTGGTCCCTAAAGTTTGTCAAAATTACAAAAAGGACCCTTAACTTTGAAGAATTGGCAAATTTAGTCCCTCAACAAAACTAAATTGTCAACAATGGTCCTCCAAGAAGTCAACAAACAAGTCAAAGACCTTTAAGTTTGAAGACATTACAAGAATGGCCCTTGAAGAATACAATTTGTGCATAAAAAGCCCTTTAAACAAGTTTTGAAAATTATTGTGCCAAAATTGACAAGTACTTGAAAGATTTTGCAAAGGGAAAAAGTGTTTAAGCTGATTTGTTACAAAGTGAATGAAACATAAGATTTGGGGGGCCTTTCTTGGCAGACAGCATATCTCTCACCCTCCACTCACAACAAGACACGTCACCCCACTTAAACTTTTTAATCAATCAGCACCCCCTATTCATCCATGTCACGAATCCACTAGTTTTTTATTAAACTCGTTTAATATTTAACTAAGTTTTGGTGGTAAACTCATTTTCTAAAATCCAATTACCCAAAAATGGATTTAACCATTCCTGCTAAACACCCTCATCCTTCATAAACCCTAATTTGATTAAACCACTAATCAAAGGGTTTTTGTATGAAAGCTTCCAGAATGCTAATTTACCCTCTCCCCATCCAAACCCACACCCCAAAAAGGTCACCATCTATCCCATGTGCTCTCCCCAGCTGTGCCTTGCCCCACAACTCAACATGAAGACAAGCCTTGACAGCAATCCAACGAATTACGTGCTTCCTAAGCTAAGATGGACGTCCTAGATCATTTTAACATCACTGGCATCCCCACAAGAAAACAAAGAAATCACATGGCTCAATTTTGACTTTGAAATTCAAATCAAGAATCGAATATGCTGAAGGATATCCAAGGGCACGTTTGGTAGTTCACCATTAGGGTTGCTAAATTCTAGAGCCTTCTATGTAAGCCTATAAAAGGCGTTAGGGTTTTAGTTCATTTTTTTTTTCTTGTCTCAGTTTTTTTTAAAAATTATTTTGTAATATCTTTAATGATTTATGAAAGTTTTTGTTTGAGAAATATATTGAGTACCATTTATTTTCTTTAAATTTCAGTTTTAAGTTATCAAATGTGAGTGTGTTCAAGGTTCATTTTGCAAGATTACTTTTTAGTTCATGAAAAGTTGTTTGGGAAATTTGATTTCATTTTAGCTGGTCTGTGAGAATCCTTGGGTTGAATTCAGTTCAATGATTAATCAAGTTACAAGTGTTTTATTTTAAAAAGAAGAAAGAAAAAAATATACATAAAGTAAAAAAAAAAATCAGTTATTGTATTGTTTTGGTTTGCTCCTTCTATCTTAGCAGGATTAATTATAGCTCACTTGTTGTTCAAGAGGTCTGCACAGTCCCGAGACTGTATGGAGATGGCAAAGCAGCCATTGTGGGGCCTGGATGTGGGCCCCACAAGGTAGTTATCTTGTTCTTGTATCAATTTTCACATAATCAGATTATTTGAGATTTTGCTTTAAAAATTGTGAAATCTGCTTATTGGTATGTTGAGTGCTGGATGTTGCTTATTTGAGGTGTTGAATGCATGTTTCTAGTAGTTTGAATTAGTTTGTTTTGATTTGTTAAAGTTTTGCTAAAAAGATTGAAAATCTGTTAACTGATATTTAAAGGGGTGTTTGGATTAGAAGTTTAAGCAGGGTTATTGTTTAAGATCTTGTGTATAAGTGGCTTAATTTATTCCATAAGGTACCTGTAGGTTGCATGATAACTGGTTTTTAGTTTGGTAAGGTTTGTAACACACTTGCATGCTAAAACTTTGGATAATGTAGTTAAAATCAGAAATCTCTTGTGATTGACTGTTTTTGTGAGAAATTGCTCTATCAACTGAGTTCATTGCTAGACCTTAGGCCTAAGAGGGGATTGCTATCACTTTTAAGCTAGCTGGTTAACTTGTATACAAGAATTTAAGGTTTAAAATTCGTGTTTGTGCAAGTATTTTAGGGTCTACTGTTCATCAGTAACATTGCCAGTAAGATCAGAAACTTTTATGCCTTATTGTGCGGATTTTGTGTTAGAACTTGCTAATTTTTGTGTTGATTATTGACTCCCTATACTCAACTGAGTATAGGGTTGCCTTGTTGTCCAAAAATAAGCCCCAATTAAGCTTTCCTAAGCTTATTACTCAACTGCACAAAAATATACACTAGCAGTGGGAACTCCTTTCCCACTGGTAGTTCACTGGTTTCCACTGCCAAGCATAAAGACAAATCCAGTCACATGTCACTATCAGTTTTCTTATATTTTTGTCTTTAGTGGGTAAAAATTTGAATTAGACCTTCAAACCAATTTCTTTATTTTTCTTATTTAATTTAGGATTTTTCTGTTTAATAAAATTTTTATTTACTGTTCATTTAGTAATTTTTAGATTAATTAGCTATTTTTTATTAACTTTAAAGTTTCTGTTTTTTGTCTTTTAGTGCCAAAAAGTAATATTTTTCAGTTTAATCAATTTTCCTAGACTTAGAATAATATTTTAAGGTTTTTGGTATAAAAATATTTTACTGTTCATCTTTTTATTAATTTTTAGAATTAATTTAATTTAATTAGGGTTTTAATTAAACTAGTTTTGTCATTTAGTGGAAAATTTAATATTTTTCAAGCTTTTTTCATTTTTCTACTGTTCATTAGAATGATTTAGGATTTTTAAAATTGGTAGATTATTTTTAGCATTATTTTATTATTTTTTATAATTATTTTGGTTTTAAAATAGTTTTTAGTAATTTAAAAATAGAAAAATAGTATTTAAAAATTGTAAAAAATACTTTTTAGTTTTTAGATAATATAAGTAAGTTATTAGTTCAATAAAATCATATTTTGGACATTTTGATTAATTATATTTAATTTTAGGGCTTTAATTAGCATTTAAAATTGAATATTTAATTAATAAAAGGTTTTAAAATATTTTTATTGGATTTTATTCCTTATTTATATTATTTTAGACTTGTTTTAGCTCATAATTAATTTTTAGGTTGAAATTTTTAATTTTGTAGCTTTTTGCGACTTTACGTTTACGCCTTTTTCGTCGTAGTTTAATTCATTATCGTAACCGTCTTTTTTTTCCTTTCTCATTTCTTTTCTTCTTGTTCATAATCACAAACATCATATATCAACTCTTAACACAACGCACTAGCCTCCTCGAGAACGAACTCACTTAGGGTCATTCACACACGGTTTTCCTAAATCGTCGTGCACACTTGCCCTATTTTATTGCCTACTTTTCCTAAAGGGGTAATTTTACAACATCATTTTGGCGCCGCTGCCGGGGAGGCGTGTTGTGTTTTGATTGAACCATTGTTGTTTTTATATATAGCCATAAAAGTATTTGTATTAAAAGCACTCTATTAATACGTATTATCGTTTTTCGGTTTTTGTGTGAATATTATTACTATATTGTATACGTAAAACAATAAATTCACAAGTACTCCAAATACGTGAGCAATCACAACCTTGATTCGGGATTTCATCACTCGATTATTGTATTCGAATCTCAAACCAAAGAAAAAGGCAAAAATAGATAAATACTTTCGTGAAGCTTGATTTTGATAATACAAACTATAAGGTGGGTATAAGGCGGTTGTATTTCACGACCTAAAGGAAAAAGGCTCTTAAGTGCTTCGCGCCGCCTCGTTTCCTCCGCTTGCTTGTGCGTATTTGATTTTGAGAGTGAATCGAGGGTTTTGCCGCCCAAAGTATTATTACATATCATATATATTTTCTTGGTTTCTATTGATTAAACCCTCTTGAACGATTTGGTGTTCCACCATCGTTCTAAAGTCATCGAAGGCGTTCACTTCACGTGATCGTTTTCATTCCTTGAGGCTTCTTTAATCGAGAGATTTGATTAAGGAGGAGATTTGTAGATTATGGTCTACTAATACATTCCAAAAATCCAAAAAAAAAGTTAAAAACAATCAAAAACCACAAAAAAAAATTGAAAAAGTAAAAAACACCAAAAAGAATCTTCTTTGCTCGCCTTCTCGTTGTACGTGACGATTATGCAAACTCGCTCTAAAGCAAGACGTGCTCGTAAACGAAGAAACAAATCACTCACTCCTACTAGTGAGGACTCTCCTATTGACGAACCCATTGTAGTGAAAGAAGCACCCATGGCTAATCGAACTATGATGGAGTTGCTTCAAGCACCCACCGAGGGTTATGGAGAAGCGATTGTGATTCCCGCTATCCTTGCGGAGAATTTTGAGGTTAAGACGGGTTTGTTGTCCATGATTCAAAACAACAAGTTTCGAGGGGACGAAAAGGACAACCCGCATAACCACATTCGCCAATTTAATCGTCTCACCGCCACGTGCAAGTTTAAGGATGTTTCAAACGACTCGATTAAGATGATGCTTTTTCCGTATTCCTTAGCGGGGCCCGCAAAAATTTGGTTAGAGAAAGAGCCACCCAATTCTATATTGACGTGGAAGGATCTCGCTTCAAAATTCGTGAACCAATTTTTTCCGCCCTCTAAGACTACGCACTTGAAAAACGAGATTTCAAAGTTTTCACAAGAGTATAATGAGAGTTTTTCAACGGCTTGGAATAGGTTTAAGGAAATGTTGCACGAATGTCCTCATCATGGTTTTTCCGACTTGCATCAAATAGACACGTTTTACAATGGCTTGAAGGATCATGAGCGTGATTATCTTAATGCCGCCGCGGGTGGTAATTTTTTGTGTAAAACGGTCGAGGAAGCATTGTTAATCATTGAGAATAGGTCTAAGGTGTATAGTCCTCGTAGCACATCGAGTGTTCGTAAGGCTTCGTCTTCATCTTCACCTAGTTTGTCACACACCGTTGATGCTTGCCAAGTCGAGGCTAATTTGGAGAACAAAATTTTTGATATAGTGAAAGGCTTGTTAGTTGAGTTTAAAGTTGGTGAACAACCCGCTCCCGCTACGATTAAAGCGGTTGAGGTTTGTATTGTAGTGGAGCTCACGATTATTCCGAGTGCATTACCAACGGTGGTAACACTTCGAGTGCCTTCGCGGCCGCGGGAACTTATAACCAAAACGGTCAAGTTCCTCGCACTAATCAATTGACTCCACCGGGTTTTTCATCAAATCAAAATGCTAACAATTATCGAAACAATCAAGTTGGTTACCAAATCAATCAAATCAACAATTTTAAGGGTAATAACAACTATGGGAATCAAGGGAGTAGTAGTAGCCAATTCCAAAATCAAAATCAAAACCGTAATTTTCAAAACACGAGTCAAGGTCTTCAAAATACTAAAGAACTTCCAATGGACTTTTTGAATTACGCTACTTCAAATGATAAGATTTTGGAAAACATTCAAGAGCAAATGGCTACTCAAGCCAGGGACACGGCTAAGAACGCAAAGGAGTTAGCTAATTTCATTAAGGAAAATCTAGCCATGAGAAATGAATTGAAAAATGATTTTGCTAACCAAATTCGAGGTCAAAACAACAAGATAGAGCAAAGTCATGCTAGGCTTGAACAAAGAATTGACCAAAAAGCCGCTAGCCAAGATTTGAAGTTTAATAGTCAAGATGCTAAGCTTAATGCAATTTTAGAAGCCGTCATGGGGAACAAAGGCTCTACTTCGGGTAGTTTACCTAGTAACACCGTTTCAAACCCGAAGGGAGAGATGAAAGTGATTACCACACGAAGTGGTAAGACACTTAAGGAACCGACTCCTCAACCAATTACTCCAACGGTGGAGGAAATTGAGGAAGAACCCGAGGTGGTGGTCGAAAAGGAGCATATTTCAATCCCACAAAGTACCGCTCATGCCACACCTACGGTTGACCCATCACCCATTTTGGAACCCGAGATTCCAAAGGCTATGCCTATGCCCCAACCCACACCACCCTTGCCTTACCCATCGAGACTTAGGAAAGAGAAACGACAAGAGCGCGACAACTATCAATTTGAGCTTTTTATGAAAATGTTTCGTGATTTGCACTTTAATGTGAGTTTCGCCGATGCTTTGGTCATCATGCCTCGATTTGCCGCTAACTTTAAGAGTATGTTGAACAACAAGGAGTAATTACACCAAATGTCTAGTTGTTCGTCGGTTTAGCTTAATCGCATACCTCAAAAAGTCGGTGATCCCGGTAAATTTTTGATCCCTTGTGCAATTCAAGATATGGAAGAATGCTATGCCTTGGCCGATCTTGGTGCTAGCATTAACTTGATGCCACTTGCAATCTTAAAGTCGCTCAATCTTCCTAATCTTACTTCTTCACGAATGTCTATTGAGTTGGCCGACCATTCCACGATTCTTGCATGTGGTTTGGCGGAAGACGTTTTTGTGAAAGTGGGAAAGTTCTACTATCCCGTAGACTTTATTGTTGTTGACATCCCCACGGATCCTCAAGTTCCTCTTATTTTAGGTCGTTCGTTTTTAGATACGTCTATGGCTTTAATTGATGTTCATGCTAGAAAGATGACCTTACGTTTCAACGACGAGGAACTTGTTATAAACGCAACTCAAAATTCTCAACTTTCTCATGTTTATTCCGTTGCTACCATAAACCTCGTTGATATGATCGACGTGGTTTGCGAGGAATTTTCACAAGAAGTTTTAGGGTTTGGTGATGAAGAAACTAGTGGCAATCCCACTATGTTAGATCCAATTCTTGATAATTCGACACCAACCTTCACTCCTTTCGAAGGTGGTGGTTTTACGTTGGAAGAATTCGATGTTCTACGTATTTGTGACGAAGACCTCGACAACGATGAGGACTTCTCGATTATCAAGGATTTTCTCAACGATTTCCCATTGCCTCCACCCGAGGAGGTTATGAGTATCGAGCCCAAATCTTCACTTAAGGAACCACCTATCCTTGAGTTGAAAGATTTACCTCCTCACCTCGAGTATGTCTATTTGGAGGAGGACGACAAGTTGCCGGTTATTATTGCGAAGGATCTTTCGAATGATGAAAAAACCGCACTTTTCGATGTTCTTAAGGACCACAAAGGGGCGATTGCGTGGAAGTTATCCGACATTAAGGGAATCGATCCCAAGTTTTGTACCCACAAAATCTTAATGGAGGAAGATTTCAAGCCCACAATCCAAAGTCAAAAGAGGGTGAACCCCAAAATTCACGACGTCATCAAAAAGGAGGTCCTTAAACTCCTTGACGCGGGAATGATTTACCCTATTTCCGATAGCCCTTGGGTGAGTCCTATTCATTGTGTCCCTAAAAAGGGAGGGATGACCGTTGTGCCAAACGATGCCAACGAGTTGATTCCCACTAGACTCGTGACCGGATGGAGAGTGTGCATTGACTATCGTAAGTTGAATGAAGCCACTCGAAAAGACCATTTTCCCTTGCCCTTCATGGACCAAATGTTGGAGCGTCTTGCGGGAAACGATTTCTATTGCTTTTTAGATGGTTTTTCCGGTTACTTCCAAATTCCCATCGATCCTCGTGATCAAGAAAAAACTACGTTTACGTGTCCATATGGAACGTTTGCCTATCGTAGAATGCCATTCGGACTTTGTAATGCACCGGGAACTTTTCAACGGTGCATGATGGCTATTTTTCATGATATGATCGAGAAGACGATGGAAGTCTTCATGGATGACTTTTCCGTGTTTGGTGATTCATTTACTTCGTGTTTGTCGAACCTTGAGAGAATGTTAAAACGTTGTGAGGAAACCAACCTTGTGCTCAATTGGGAAAAGTGTCATTTTATGGTTAAAAGTGGAATCGTCTTAGGGCACAAGGTCTCGAAAGCGGGGATTGAGGTAGATCAAGCTAAGGTAGACGCCATCGCCAAATTACCTCATCACAAAACCGTCAAGGGAGTTAGGAGTTTCCTAGGCCACGCGGGCTTTTATCGACGATTCATCAAGGATTTCTCGAAGATTTCTCGACCCATTACACATCTTCTTGAAAAAGAAGCACGTTTTGTCTTTGACGAAGATTGTGTACGAGCCTTTGAGATCCTTAAGAGGAAACTTACCGAAGCTCCCATTCTTGTTGCTCCCAATTGGAACCTTCCCTTTGAACTAATGTGTGATGCTAGTGATTACGCTATAGGGGCCGTTTTGGGGCAACGTCATGATAAGCACTTCTTGCCTATTCACTATGCTAGCAAGACGATGATCGAGGCTCAACTTAAATACACTACAACGGAAAAGGAGTTCCTTGCCGTGGTGTATGCATTTGATAAATTCCGACCTTATCTCGTCTTGACGAAATGCATAGTGTACACGGACCATTCGGCTATTAAGTATCTCATGGCTAAACAAGATGCAAAGCCGAGATTACTTCGTTGGATTCTCCTCCTTCAAGAATTTGATCACAAAATCGTTGACAAAAAAGGAGCCGAGAATCTAGCGGCCGATCATCTCTCTCGTTTGGAAGATCCTCACCAAAGTGTTTACGAGCCTAAGGAAATCACCGAAACATTTCCGCTCGAGACGCTTGGCGTAGTGAATTCCAAACTTGATTCTTCTACCCCATGGTTTGCGGATTTTGCAAATTACCATGCGGGTAACTTCATCATTAAGGGTATGACGACTCAAGAAAAACGAAAATTCTTTCGTGACGTCAAGTTCTACTTTTGGAACGACCCTTACTTGTTTCGAACTTGTGCGGATCAAATCATCCGCCGTTGTGTATTTGGCACCGAAGCTTCTAACATCCTTAGAGCTTGCCATGAGGGACCCACGGGTGGTCACCACGGTGCTAATCTCACGGCTAAAAAGGTGTTTGATGCCGGCTTCTTTTGGCCTACTATTTTCCGAGATGCACAAGATCTTGTGAAGTCGTGTGATGCATGCCAACGACAAGGAAAAGCCTCACAAAAAGATGAAATGCCACAAAATATCATTCAAGTATGTGAGATCTTTGACGTTTGGGGCATAGAATTTATGGGGCCGTTCCCATCATCTCGCGGTAATAAGTACATTCTCGTTGTGGTTGACTACCTTTCTAAGTGGGTGGAGGCAAAGGCCTTGCCCACCAATGATGCTCGTGTGGTAGTTAAGTTCTTGAAAAGTTTGTTTGCTAGGTTTGGAACCCCTCGTGCGATCATAAGCGATCGTGGAACCCATTTTTGTAATGACCAATTTGAAAGGGTTCTAAGGAAATATGGGGTTACACATCGTCTTTCTACGGCTTATCACCCACAAACGAGTGGGCAAGTCGAGGTTTCAAACCGAGCATTGAAAAGGATCTTGGAAAGATCCGTGGGGGAAAACCGACAATCTTGGTCGGATAAGTTAGACGATGCTTTATGGGCCTTTAGGACCGCTCATAAGACGCCCATTGGGTGCACTCCCTATAAGCTTGTGTATGGAAAGAATTGTCATTTGCCTATCGAGTTAGAACACAAGGCTTATTGGGCCCTAAAGCATTGTAATGATGATATGGAGACCGCGGGAAAACACCGGAAAATGCAATTAAATGAATTGGATGAATTGAGGGATATTGCTTATGAAAATTCATTGATTTACAAAGAGAAAACTAAAAAGTTGCATGATTCAAAAATTAAAAACCGGGTTTTTAACATTGGGGATCAAGTTTTGCTTTTTAATTCAAGATTGAAAATATTTTCCGGTAAATTGAAATCCCGTTGGTCCGGTCCATTCACCGTGACTCAAGTATTTCCGTATGGGACCATCGAGCTAGCTCAAGATGATGGTCCTAACTTCAAGGTGAATGGACATAGGTTGAAGCACTACTTTGGCGGGGAAGTTCCATCCTTGAACTACCTCGACCAAGTCACCTTCCCCAATGATAATTAGTATTGAGGGGATCGAGTCGAGCTCATGACTCGGTAATCAAAAACGAGGTGCCTCGTGGGGGAGTCCCATGCTTATCCTATGTACATATTATCGCTTTCTTAGTCTAATGTAGCTTACGTGTGGGGATTCGTGCCCTTCCAACCTTTGTTCCGTGGTTGTTTGTGATATGTGTTTTTTAGATCATGATCTTCACGATTGGAGCCTCTCGTGTTCGTTTTATGGGAGCACTCGGTCGTTTGCTATTGGAGACATTTCTCAATTTCCATGATATATCCCTTTGATGTTCTAACCATAGGTTATTAGCACACTTCGTAAACGGCTATTAATTTATTGGTTACACCCTTTCCATGTTAGATTAGGCATTCGACTACGTCTCTAGTATGGGGGTTTTTGCACCCCTAGACTCGAAACATTGAGGACAATGTTTAACTTTAGTATGGGGGGGGTGAATAGATACTTGCCTTGCCAAACCTTCACGCTTTCCAACGTTTATGTTTTGTCTATCGTTTTGTTGCAAAATAAGGCTAAAAATGGCAAAATTTAAAATTGTTTCTCATGTTTTATAAGTGTTTGAAGACACGAATGTAGGTTTTCCGATGGCGAGAATAAGAGTAATTTTTGACTCGACCGTGCGTGTTGAGCACTTAGCTTTGATTCCTTAACTACACATTAGGCTAAGTCTCTTAAATGAGGACGAGAAATGATAGAGTTAATTATAAGTTACTATGCTAAACGTAGAGTACTCGTATTCTTTCAAAAACTCATGTGTTCTCGTTGTTTGCTTATTCTCCCTTCGCATGTAAATATTTTTTGCTTAATAAATACTGACTTAGCGGTTTAGTTAGGATTGTTGGGTTTCTAGTAGCTTCCGTGTAATTAAATTGGGAAGACATTAAGGTATCGCCAGCGTCACGGTTTTGAAGTATTGGCACCCTAATAATCGAAAGCTTCACCCAATAATAAGATTTCAAGTGCTCACCTAAATCAAGCAAACAATTTGAAGCCCCACAAGGCCTAAAATCTATGCAAAATTGAAAGTGAATCAAGCCTTAATCTTTGAAGCTTTAAAGATCTAAAATTCGCTTTAGCGTGAGGATATACGTCTTTGGCTAATAAAACCACCGATGAGGCGGATAATAAAAGGCAAGGCAAGACCGAAGTCATAATAAAAGCTTCATGGCGAAGTTGAATAAAAGATGGAGGTAAACCAAAGATAATAAGGCCCTTCCGTTACGGGGCGTATAAAAGTCTTGGTAATAAGTCTCATGTTCAAAACCGTTATAAAACCGTGTTTATCGATTCTTCTTGTCAACTTAATTTTTTAACATCGTTGTCTATTAGGAGGGGTTATTGATTTGATGGTCTTAGTTACACCGTTAGGACTCTATTTTTAGACCTAAATCTCTATTATCGCATAAGTCAAAGATGTATCCTCGTGATCATTAAGACAAAATAAAATATAAGAGATACAACTTAGGAATAATGGGAGAATAAGTACGTGATTAGGGCATATGAGTAGTGTTAGCATTACTAACTTATAATGACAATGATCTCGTTGCACGCTTGGCATGGAATTGAAGTGAAAATCGAGGACGATGAAATTATTTCTAACGAAGCATTCACGTGTTCTTATTCTATGAACCTAAACGTCCCATTTTGCGATGAAAATCATACATTATGTCTATAACACAAGTAGTAGTAATAGTAGTAGTATAGCTAGTTTATCATTCCAATAAAGTGAATAAAAATGAATTTTGGAGATGCTACGATACTTTATTCTAGCATTGCGTGAGGGCACGACAATGGTTTAGTATGGGGGAGTGATGAGACTGCTTTTATACATAGTCTCATCGTCCAATTAGGGCTTAAAATGCATTAAATATCATCAAAATACCCAAATATATGCTTGTGTTTGTTGCTTGTGTATTTTAGGTACGGATATTGAGAAAATGACAAAAGATCACAAGAATCAGGCAAAAACGAACACGGGAAACGAAGCCGCACGATGAACCAAGCCCTAATAAAGAATTTTCCAAAGAAAACCCTTGAAGATTTGAAGAATATTGAAGATTGGTCCTCCAAGTTTGAAGAATTGACACTTTATACCCTTGTATCTTCATAATTACAAGTTTGGTCCCTAACGTTTGTCAAAATTACAAAAAGGACCCTTAACTTTGAAGAATTGGCAAATTTAGTCCCTCAACAAAACTAAATTGTCAACAATGGTCCTCCAAGAAGTCAACAAACAAGTCAAAGACCTTGAAGTTTGAAGACATTACAAGAATGGCCCTTAAAGAATACAATTTGTGCATAAAAAGCCCTTTAAACAAGTTTTGAAAATTATTGTGCCAAAATTGACAAGTACTTGAAAGATTTTGCAAAGGGAAAAAGTGTTTAAGCTGATTTGTTACAAAGTGAATGAAACATAAGATTTGGGGGGCCTTTCTTGGCAGACAGCATATCTCTCACCCTCCACTCACAACAAGACACATCACCCCACTTAAACTTTTTAACCAATCAGCACCCCCTATTCATCCATGTCACGAATCCACTAGTTTTTTATTAAACTCGTTTAATATTTAACTAAGTTTTGGTGGTAAACTCATTTTTTAAAATCCAATTACCCAAAAATGGATTTAACCCTTCCTGCTAAACACCCTCATCCTTCATAAACCCTAATTTGATTAAACCACTAATCAAAGGGTTTTTGTATGAAAGCTTCCAGAATGCTAATTTACCCTCTCCCCATCCAAACCCACATCCCAAAAAGGTCACCATCTATCCCATGTGCTCTCCCCAGCTGTGCCCTGCCCCACAACTCAACATGAAGACAAGCCTTGACAGCAATCCAACGAATTTCGTGCTTCCTAAGCTAAGATGGACGTCCTAGATCATTTTAACATCACTGGCATCCCCACAAGAAAACAAAGAAATCACATGGCTCAATTTTGACTTTGAAATTCAAATCAAGAATCGAATATGCTGAAGGATATCCAAGGGCACGTTTGGTAGTTCACCATTAGGGTTGCTAAATTCTAGAGCCTTCTATGTAAGCCTATAAAAGGCGTTAGGGTTTTAGTTCATTTTTTTTTTCTTGTCTCAGTTTTTTTTAAAAATTATTTTGTAATATCTTTAATGATTTATGAAAGTTTTTGTTTGAGAAATATACTGAGTATCATTTATTTTCTTTAAATTTCAGTTTTAAGTTATCAAATGTGAGTGTGTTCAAGGTTCATTTTGCAAGATTACTTTTTAGTTCATGAAAAGTTGTTTGGGAAATTTGATTTCATTTTAGCTGGTCTGTGAGAATCCTTGGGTTGAATTCAGTTCAATGATTAATCAAGTTACAAGTGTTTTATTTTAAAAAGAAGAAAGAAAAAAATATACATAAAGTAAAAAAAAATCAGTTATTGTATTGTTTTGGTTTGCTCCTTCTATCTTAGCAGGATTAATTATAGCTCACTTGTTGTTCAAGAGGTCTGCACAGTCCCGAGACTGTATGGAGATGGCAAAGTAGCCATTGTGGGGCCTGGATGTGGGCCCCACAAGGTAGTTATCTTGTTCTTGTATCAATTTTCACATAATCAGATTATTTGAGAATTTGCTTTAAAAATTGTGAAATCTGCTTATTGGTATGTTGAGTGCTGGATGTTGCTTATTTGAGGTGTTGAATGCATGTTTCTAGTAGTTTGAATTAGTTTGTTTTGATTTGTTAAAGTTTTGCTAAAAAAGATTGAAAATATGTTAACTGATATTTAAAGGGGTGTTTGGATTAGAAGTTTAAGCAGGGTTATTGTTTAAGATCTTGTGTATAAGTGGCTTAATTTATTCCATAAGGTACATGTAGGTTGCATGATAACTGGTTTTTAGTTTGGTAAGGTTTGTAACACACTTGCATGCTAAAACTTTGGATAATGTAGTTAAAATCAGAAATCTCTTGTGACTGACTGTTTTTGTGAGAAATTGCTCTATCAACTGAGTTCATTGCTAGACCTTAGGCCTAAGAGGGGATTGCTATCACTTTTAAGCTAGCTGGTTAACTTGTATACAAGAATTTAAGGTTTAAAATTCGTGTTTGTGCAAGTATTTTAGGGTCTACTGTTCATCAGTAACATTGCCAGTAAGATCAGAAACTTTTGTGCCTTATTGTGCGGATTTTGTGTTAGAACTTGCTAATTTTTGTGTTGATTATTGACTCCCTATACTCAACTGAGTATAGGGTTGCCTTGTTGTCCAAAAATAAGCCCCAATTAAGCTTTCCTAAGCTTATTACTCAACTGCACAAAAATATACACTAGCAGTGGGAACTCCTTTCCCACTGGTAGTTCACTGGTTTCCACTGCCAAGCATAAAGACAAATCCAGTCACATGTCACTATCAGTTTTCTTATATTTTTGTCTTTAGTGGGTAAAAATTTGAATTAGACCTTCAAACCAATTTCTTTATTTTTCTTATTTAATTTAGGATTTTTCTGTTTAATAAAATTTTTATTTACTGTTCATTTAGTAATTTTTAGATTAATTAGCTATTTTTTATTAACTTTAAAGTTTCTGTTTTTTGTCTTTTAGTGCCAAAAAGTAATATTTTTCAGTTTAATCAATTTTCCTAGACTTAGAATAATATTTTAAGGTTTTTGGTATAAAAATATTTTACTGTTCATCTTTTTATTAATTTTTAGAATTAATTTAATTTAATTAGGGTTTTAATTAAACTAGTTTTGTCATTTAGTGGAAAATTTAATATTTTTCAAGCTTTTTTCATTTTTCTACTGTTCATTAGAGTGATTTAGGATTTTTAAAATTGGTAGATTATTTTTAGCATTATTTTATATTTTTTATAATTATTTTGGTTTTAAAATAGTTTTTAGTAATTTAAAAATAGAAAAATAGTATTTAAAAATTGTAAAAAATACTTTTTAGTTTTTAGATAATATAAGTAAGTTATTAGTTCAATAAAATCATATTTTGGACATTTTGATTAATTATATTTAATTTTAGGGCTTTAATTAGCATTTATAATTGAATATTTAATTAATAAAAGGTTTTAAAATATTTTTATTGGATTTTATTCCTTATTTATATTATTTTAGACTTGTTTTAGCTCATAATTAATTTTTAGGTTGAAATTTTTAATTTTGTAGCTTTTTGCGACTTTACGTTTACGCCTTTTTCGTCGTAGTTTAATTCATTATCGTAATCGTCTTTTCTTTCCTTTCTCATTTCTTTTCTTCTTGTTCATAATCACAAACATCATATATCAACTCTTAACACAACGCACTAGCCTCCTCGAGAACGAACTCACTTAGGGTCATTCACACACGGTTTTCCTAAATCGTCGTGCACACTTGCCCTATTTTATTGCCTACTTTTCCTAAAGGGGTAATTTTACAACATCAGTCCTCCCTTGATGGGTCTGGGGACAGGGGTGGTGCCCCGTCTCTTGGGCGAGGACCACTTTTTTGAGACGTGCCAGGGAGCCTTTTTCCCCGTGTCCATCCTGTCCCACACGCTCGTGCGGCGAGCAGTTCTGGCTAGCTCTCGATCTGGTCGCTCGGGTGAACCGCCAGACTTATCTCCTCCTTCTCGAGACTGCATTAATTCCTGTATGAGGCGATCTCCTATGCGCTCAAACACATTCCTGGGTTGAGGGGTTTCCTCAAAGATGCTCTGCTCCTGAGGCCAAGCTCTCCTTTTCCTCTGATTCTGGGAAGAGGTGATTGGTCCGGTGTCGCCAAAGTTGAGTCTGGATTGGAGGTTCCTCCCCAGATTCAACCTTGATGCGATCCCCGGGACGATCCTATCAAAGTTCTGCGTGAGAACTCGAGTGAGATCCTCCTCGCTGAGTGGTTGGACTTCTACTTCCTCCTCTGCTGACGGTCTGCGCGGCTCCTTGTTAGGAGGATTGGGCGCACTCCCTGGGTCAGGGTTGTCCAGGGTTGAAGTAGGTGGGGGTGTTATGGAGATCGTGCTCGTCACCCCCAAGGACTGAAAACCACCACGGTTACCAGGTCCGCCTGCAAGGCGGCTAGGTGATTTATTGGGGATGAGTATCCCTTCCCCTTGGGACTTCCGGTATCCAGGATTCGTGTTCCTGGGGTTGGCTTGCGGATGCCCCTTCGTCATTGGAAATTCAAAATGAGGTTTTGCTCTAGCTTAGTGTAATGTGTCCCACAGATGGCGCCAACTTGTTGATGCAAAAGTTGGGTGATCCTTGCTAGACCCGAATTAGGCTTAATTCGGGTTGGCTGGGCTCCGGCTCTTGCACCAAGTGAATCGTTTGGTTGGGATCCTGCACACTAAACAACACGCGTTAGGCTTACCGTGGGAATGTTTCCCACGATTAGACTCCGGCGTGAGAGTAAGTAATCGGTTAGGGTTTGATGTGAGTTAAGAGTACAGAACGTAATACCTTTGTGGAACCCTTGGGGGTTCCTTTTATAGGCAGTGGAACCCTAGTGGGCTGCCACTGATACTTTGGCCCCAAGGAAAGGATAACTACAAGAATTAGAATGATTTTTATCTTCTAATTTTGGTAGTGAATATCCTCCTTCCTTGGAGTAAACCTATTCCTAGACAGAATATGATTCTGTCTAACCCTATGTCGGCCACGCCGGGCCGTGGGCCGCACAGATGTGTGCGGTCACTGTTCATCCAAGCCCATAAGTTTGAATGACATATTCCCACCCATCTGTGATGGGCCGGATACGGGTAGTACCCGTGGGCCGGGTTCCTGACCCGGCTGGGGACTATACGTCATCACCGTTCCTTAGAAGTCCAACGTGCGACTAATGTTTTGCCCATATGATTGTTTATTGGGCCGGTCTTGGTACTTCTAGCCTGATGTCATCTGCCTGCTATCTGCTGCTGCGGTTTCTCCTTGGATAAATGCTCGGACCTTTTTCATGACCCCGTCAAATGTTGTCGGGGTTCTGTCGTTCTACTTTTTTATTAGGTCCGGGTTGGTGATGCCCACGAGGAATCCAGAAATTTTAAGAATCTCCGGGCAATCCTTAATCTGGTAGCATTCAGATTTGAAGCGCTCCATGAAGTCTTCGAGGCTTTCGTTGTGCCTCCGCTTCACTCTCGCAAGTGAAACAGGGCTTTTGTAGTACTACTTCTGCTGCACATAATTTCTTCGGAACGCTCTCCTAAGTTCTTCGAACCCATGAATTATCCTTCACGAGAGACGGTCAAACCATGTCCGAGCGTTCCCGATGAGCGTTGAGTTGAACATGTGACACCATACGGCTTCTGGCCATTGTTCTATCCCCGCTTGAGATTCGAACACTTTTGGGTGATCATTTGGATCCGTCGTACCGTCGTAGGTCTTGACATTGGACGGTATGCGTCTTTTTTGGTATCCTTGAAAGTACTTATGCGCTCCGAAAACGCTCTTCCTTTCTCTCGACGCCATGGCAAGGTCCATTGATCTTCACCTTGTATCCTTGGTTTTTTGGGTGTCCTGCGATGTTTTTTATTGTAGTCAGAGGAATCAGAATCCTCAGTGGATGAAGGGGAGACCCTTTTATGGCGAGGGTGGCGGTCGCTATAAATAGAGTCCGAGGAATCTTCACTTGAGGGAGTTCCTCCTACTCGCCCTTCCAGTGCTCTTATTCTTTTCCTGAACTTGCAGATCCTGAGATAAATCTCTTTCTAAGGGTTCCAGTCTTTTAAGGGCGCTTCGTCTACCAGTAGGGTCGGGCCCTAATCTGTCCTTCACGCTTGTGCGCCGATGGTTACTGACTGGTGTAATGAAACTGTCCTCTTCTCTTGGGTTCTCAGAACTGTCTAATGAATATGCGTCTTCAATGAGAGGCGCATCCGAAGGAGATGTTGGGATCTCAGTTGTTCTTTCTTTCTTTCTCTTCTCCTTTCTAGCTTCCTTGCTAGGTCTTGACCCTTCCCTAGCCTTAAATTATTTATCGAAGTCTAGACTGATCCGAAGATCTCTTGTTGGATTCGCCCTCATGTGCGCCCTCATGAGTGGGATCAAAGCCTCATAGTTTTCTGCGACATAGTCGCTCATACTTTGCTTCGCCGAGGGGGGAATTTTTTTCTCAGCTTGCGGATCTATCATAACCCTTGTACCCAGAGCATCCTTGTGGCCTTGATCAGGGATATCCAGAGAGGACGATGCATCCCTGACTGTCTGTGGGGTAGAAGTGACTAGTGGAGAGAAAGATACTTGTAGTCCCTTCCCTCCACGACCTGGGTTATTAGGTTCAAAGCTTGAGTATGGACATGTTGGCTTCTTGGATCCCCCCTTTGGTGGGGGTGGGTTTGCGCCGCTTTTCATCATCACTTTAGAGCTTAGTGTGGGTCCCATGGATGGCGCCAATTTGTTGATACAAAAGTTTGATAGACGGAGCTTGACCCAAATTAGGCTTAATTTGGGGCATTGTGGACTCTGGCTCTTGCACCAAGTGAAACTTGTTTTGAGGACCCAGTGCACTAAACAGACACCGTTAGGCTTACCGTGGGTTTGTGACCCACGATTAGACTCCAGCGTGAGAGTAACTAATCGATTTGAGTATGTAGTGTTTAGGGTATTATGTGTATCGTACCTTTGTGGAACCTATGGGGTTCCTTTTATACCCAAGAGAGTCTTGGCTGAGCTCTCCTACTCTTACGGCCAAATGAAGAGATAATGACCTAGAATAGCTTGATCCTTATCGCATAACCAAGGCAAGTATATATCTCTTCCCTCTAGGCGAATATATCTATATGAAAGATTATGTTCTTGTCTCATCTTGTCGCGCTGCGACAAGGACCTGGCTAAGTATCAGTCGTATGTGCGACAACTGCTTACCGGGCCTCCTGGGCTGCGCGCGCATCGCACAAGCATTCAATCCATTCCTGATGGGTGTGGGTAGTACCCGTGAGTCGGACTATCCAGTCCGACTAGGGACTATACGTCATCAACATTAATATTTTCCTAATAATAAGGGACACATAAATCATTTGAATATTCTTGTGTAATCTTCATATCTTTGCTCTTTATATCTTTGATCATATCCTCAAGTATTATTCTTATACTCCACCAGCTTGAAGAATCTTCATAGTGTCGATTTAGTCCCTTTATTTCATTTGTACTAGCAGTACTAACTTTCACTAGAGTACTAACTTTCACTAGTAGTACTAACTTACACTAGCCGTACTACACCTATTTACCTCTTTACCAGCATTAATCAACTCAAACAACATTAAACTTGACCATAATCAACTTCGCCAATGTTGTACGAATAGTACTAGTATTAATACAACTACCAGTACTAATACTATTAATAATCCTCCCCTAAACTTGTGATTACTCTGCCAATTTCACAAGTTTCTTTAGGAATAAAATGTCCTTATCAATTCTTGAGCACCAAACAAAATCCTCTACTTAGCTGATGAGAAGGTCTTCAAGTCTTCAAGTAAATCCTCTCTTGAATTGATTAGGAGGTATTTTGTAATAACATAACAAGACTTGTAGCCATCAATTCCATAAGTAAAACCTATCCTCACTATTTTTAGGAGAAGTAACCGCTAAAATTGAGATCATTGGACCTGGATAAGGACTAAAAAATGATACACCTCTTCTGTTCTACAGCAGCAACAGTGGGTGCAACCTTTAGCCTTTCTAGTATGATGGTACCACCAGCACCATCATTTAGATTCCTCCTTGTGAAACTATGATTAATCCTCCTAGAAACTTGATGTTCACTTGTCTAACTTCAAGTTTATTCAATGAAGTACTTCAAATTACTAGGAGGATATAGTCAAACACTTCTTGAGTTGTAGGTTTGTCATCTTCCACCTTTTGCTTCTTTGTGACTGCTGCATATGCATCATAAATCCTCCCTTGTTTAAATGTATCCTCACCTTTTTTTAAACCTCAACTCTTGGCTTGTACACTCTTTTTCAGTATCACAACAACACCTACTAGGTTGGCTTTGTAGTTTTTGGTAAACTACCAGCCATAAACGAATTTGATATGTCTTTACCAGTTGTCGTTTTCTCGGGACTAGCTAATTCTTTAATGTAATAACATGATGAATTGATATCCATAAACAGATTTAAAATCTCTTTACTCGTAGTCGCTTGCTCTGGAGTAGCCAACTGTTTGTGGTGAAACATGATGAGTTGAGAAACATATAGTTTTTTTGGTAAACTATCTACCAACAACAAATTTGAGAAGTGTTTAACAAGAGCCCTTTGCTTTGGACTAGACACTTGTTAGTGTCAGTTAGACATGGTGAACTGATGACCATTTTTTTATGGTGATAAAACCAACACTTAAAGAACTTTCTCATTCCATCTTAGCTTCCCGCCTTTCATAACATTAGTAGCACAAAATAGGGAACAAGTCCTTAAACCTCTCAATTTCTATCGAGGCTCTATCTTGAACCACACCTTGTCAACAGAAACAAATAGACATATCTTTTGTACGCTCCTGGGACCAGTAATAGCTTTAGGCAGTATATGACCATTACCTTTTCTTCTCTTTTCTTTGGCCGAAGACAACCACTTCTTCATTTTGTAGCTCACCGGTATTTGAGAGTATCAATACTAGCACTAATACTTGTACTATCAACATTAACACTAGTACTAACTTCCTTACTACCAGCATTAACTTTCTCCATTTCCAAATCACAACTTGTAATGCTATATTAGGATCAACAGATCCTATTTTTCTATTCTTTTTGTAGATTTGCTAAATATGATCCGGTGGTCTAACATGGTGGAATATGGTGGTGGTAGCCATTGTTGGTTTAGAGAGAGAGAAGAGAGGTTGAATGTCAAAGATAAAATGTATAGAAATGATAAAAAAATGACAAGCAACACCCCTCCTTGGAAGCTAAGGAGGGGTATATATAGTCACACATACTACATAAACTTTACAACGAACCTAGTCTAGTCTAAATGTGTGTGACTATGATAACTAATGGGAATTCTTAAATGTCGTCACATAAAGTGAGTTTCCAACAATCTTCCCCCATGGGACGACGTGTAGAATTCCTTACAATATTTTTCCTAACAATTACATAATGATTAAGAACAAGAGCTTCCATGAAGCGTCCAAAGCTGATGATGTCTTCTGAAGCCTTTGACTTCAAAACGACTCATCTTTAACTTGTAGAAGAAATACTGTAACGGCACGAGCTAAGTAACCCATACACTTCAGGTTAAGGAGAAGCTTCTGAATTAGCTTCCCCCTAATTCATGCCACATAAACTTGATGTAGAAGCTTTTTAAATAGCTTCCCCCTAAATCGACAATCCTCGTAAGCAACTTCAAAGCTTTCAATAAAGCTTAGAATAATTAAGCGCACAGCAGAATCTAACAAGCAAATCCCATCATATAACATGATAACTTTGCTAAGAGGGATTGAAAGTAAGGGGTACACCAAGTAGATCAACAACTTCTCTTCTCACGATTGAATAATTCTTCTGAATTTTTCTTCCCCCTGAGAGTTCAAGTTATGCATACCAGAAAGAATCAAGACATTTCTTCCCCCACATAGTTGAAGAAAGTAAATCAATCCCAAGTATGAAGCTCAAATACTGAAGTGGACACTTTATCCCATTCATGAAGTTGACATCGTAACACCAGAGTCAATTAAGTCCCGGAAATGCACATATCTTCTTCCGGAGATGCACCATAGTCAATTAAGTCCCGGGAATGCATATAGGATAATGATGATGTTTAATTGCAACAATCAAACAATTAAACCTCGAATCAGTAGTGTACCGTTTGGAGATTGATAACGACACGAGTTAAAACACTGATTTTCTCTGCGGTTATGACAAATGTCATCCCGGAATATCTTCAAATCAAAAGAAGGTATGAAGTTCATCACGTGTACTCGTTGTGCGTTCAATGTGTCTTCTTCTTCCCCCTTGATGGTTTCGAATTCGGAACCATCAACAAATCGTACGCACATAAACCTAAAATCTCGTGAGAATAATAAATAAGCTGAATTATATATTTTGTGAGAATCAGCTGTTGATCGAAAATCTCTTCTCATAAACTCTCCATGGCCACCTTTACCAACCCACGTGAAATCAATTTGAAGTGACCACTGAAAGAATGAACCAGATACATCAAACATGAAGTTGAATAAAAATCCTTCGATCTTGTGACTTAAGCTTGCACTATTGTTGAATGAAGAACGGTGGAGAAATCTCTAAGTACTTAATGCATCACTGAAGAAGTCTATAAGCACAACACCTCTTGAAATTATCCACGTCGACTAAGCGCGTGACACTGAGTACAACAATGTAACCCCTTTAAGTGATATTTATCCGAGTCATCAACCATCCACCCCGAACCCGGAAACCAGATAACCAAGTCTTCATTCTAGGATTAAGCACGAGCAAGTTATCTTTTAAAAGATAAAATAAATACACGCCTTCAAAAAATTCGTCTTCAACGTCACGTAATTAATACCCGATCAAACAAATCCGTTGCCACTAAAAAATCGCCCAAATTTTTCTTGGTCTTGTCTAAATAAATCTCGTCACAATGTCTCGTCACTTTGTCACGTCACTTTTGTCCCGAGAATACACAAAATTTTATTCAAAATAAAAAATTTTAAAAAATTTGTGTAAGTTTTGATTTGGATCACACGGTCCATAGCAATGTTTAATAAATGTTTAAAAACCTATGTTAAAAACTCGTGTGTCCATCAAGTGTAAAGCCCAGCCCAAGATGAAATGTGAATATAACCGGTGCAAGATCCCACGTGTTGAGATATAAAAACACTATAACCCTAAGTTTAGTCACAAACCAACCCTAATCACATCCATTTTTTCCTCCGCCCCCCTTTCTTGGAACCTCCGTCCCTCACAACATCACCTCAAACATATCGCCCCTTTTCTCTCCACCCATATCTCATCTGCTATCACACATCTAACTCATCTCCTACCAAACTCAAACAGTTAACCCTAATCCTTCTCAAACACATACAAGACTTCGTCCCATCTCAGTCCTTCATCTCAGTCAACCAGAAATAATAAGAACCATCATCATCTAAACACGTAGCTACAAGATCTTTAAGTGAATAAAGGTATCGGGTAAGTTAATTTCGATGGTTGCATGCTGGCTTTTTTTTAGACTAAATCGAAACAAAGAATGGTTTTAACAGATTTGTTAAAAACCATTCTTATATTCGTATAGTAAATGGGTAAAAACCCAATATAATATCTATGATGAAGGATTTAATTTCGTGTGTAAGATCTTAATAGATCTATGGTTGCATGTGCAAAACACGAGAAAAAAAATGAAACTGAGATCTAGATGTGATATTTCTGTTTTTGGTCGAGTCTAGGTCAGTTGTTTTTAGTCCGAGTCTAGATTGGATGGGGGATTAGGAGACGATGGGATAGGATAGTTATGGTGTTGTGGAGGTATAAGGATGGAATGATTTAAATTTGACTCGGTGATTAAACTGAGTCAACTCGGTAATTATCGAGTTGACTCGGTAGTGATGGTTTCGGTCAAGAGTCAAGAACATTTTTAACCATCTCAGTCTAAAACTATGTCCATTGCAATGAATTCATTTACAGTCCATCGGAATGTCAAATAGAAGTCCCATCGGAATGTTTTTGTGGTCACCATCGGAATGTTTTTGTTAATATGGTCTCATCGGAATGATGTTAATTCTCCATCGGAATCAAATAAACATCCCATCGTAATGGCTATCCGAATGATCATCGGAATGACCATCCGAATAATCATTGGAATAAACAAAATTAGAATCCCATCGGAATCCCCATCGGAAACTCCATCTGAATCCCCATCGGAAAAGGGTTTTGACCCTTTTTCATGGTTTTTCCAAAAAAGGAATCTGTAAACTTTTGTCCTTTCTGGATTTTTCTGAGCAACTTATCTTCATCTTCATTTCAAGAAATAAAAAAAATCATACTATTTAAATCCAGAAAAAAAACTGAATAAGAGTAAGACTTTCCATGAATCATGAAAGAAGAGAAAAAAATACACATCTTTTGACCAGAAATGACTCTCGGACCAAGGAGATATGACAAACCAATGAAACTGTTTGGACTGTTTGGAGAAAAAAATAAGACGTGACAAAAAAAGTGACAATTTGGACCAAAAATATTATAGAACGAGACATAAAGAAATGTTTAGACCACCAAATCGAAACAAAAATATGATCCAAGGAATGAACTAAGGCTCTGATGCCAAATGTAGATTTGCTAAATATGATCTGGTGGTCTAACATGGTGGAATATGGTGGTGGTAGCCATTGTTGGTTTAGAGAGAGAGAAGAGAGGTTGAATGTCAAAGATAAAATGTATAGAAATGATAAAAAAATGACAAGCAACACCCCTCCTTGGAAGCTAAGGAGGAGTATATATAGTCACACACACTACATAAACTTTAAAACGAACCTAGTCTAGTCTAAATGTGTGTGACTATGATAACTAATGGGAATTCTTAAATGTCGTCACATAAAGTGAGTTTCCAACACTTTTTCTTTAGTTTCCCAAAAGGTAGGCTTTCCCTTATCTTCCTTCAATTTATTCTTCTTTCCAATCTTGTTCTTTCACTTGCTTCCTTTTGTATTTGGACTTGTTGTTGGTTCAGAAACATCAGTCATTGATTTTACTTCCCTTTATCTATCTTTAACATCTGTGTAATACTGATACTTTATCTTATAGAAGGGACAACATGTCCAAAAAATGGAATTTCCATTTGAACCACATTGCAACTCTTGTTTTTTTTAACCTTTAGAGCAATCTTCTAAGCCCCTTCATAATCATCCCGAGCTCCTTCATAGACTTTCTTCCCGTTGCTTACCAGTATTATCCAAGCCACTGTCAGCACTAACAAATACATTACCAGCATTAACTTCTTCATTGCCAGTATTGATTTCAGCACAATCAACAGTAATCTCTCCATCTATACTACATATAAAGCATTTAGGTATCTCCCTCCTCATTAATTTTTAAGTAATACATATTTTTAAGCATATTGTACAAATTATTTAAACATTACAACCATTTTTTGAGATATTAAGCATTAAAAATTATATAGCTCATGGTACAAATATTTAATTCACTCTTAAAATGAATGTTAACTAATACTACTTACAAATTATGAAACATATGTTACAAGTACGCATTAATTAATGTATTAAAAAGGCTAATTAATACTATTTTTTTAAAATACCCTTAAAATAAAATATACATGTTATTATACATTTGTACTAACTAATAAAACACACAAAATTTCATATAATTTACATGTTGGTGGTACATATGCATTTAAAACCGCACCAGACCAATAGGTTTAACCAAAAACCGGAATAGCTATCTGTTCGGTTTGCTAATACAAGCCATGGGAAATCGGAACGGAGATAACCACGAGAGTTCAATACAAACCGATGAACCAAGTCAGACTATGATCATTTTCTTATTATTCTTCAATTAACCAGTTTGTCATTTTTAATTTGTGACGCCTAAACTTTAATTACAGGTACCCGCAGCCGCAACGCGCGGGTACCCTGCTAGTTTAGTATTAACATGAAGCTTCTCATCAATCCATTTGAGCTTCTACTAATCCTCCCCTTTCTTGATGAGGGATTCAACATCACTGAAGCCATATAAAGTCTTCTCTTAGTAAGATGGAACTCTAAACCTTCTTCATGTATATGATATGTCTTGTTGAAACAATTGTACAAATTCTTTCAAACCAACAATATCCTCTGCATGTATTTTAATTTCTTGTGCTTGTACTCACCACTTCCATCATCCAATAACTCATTCAACTTTTCCTATAAGAATTTAATTCACATATACATAAAGCATAAACCCTAGCAATTCATAACTATCACACTCCATTTGTGAATTGCCCTGTAAGAAAAATTAGTGTCTTCTCAAGTCCCAAGCCAGAACAGACTTGAACCTTCCTTTTACATCAACATAATCATATCTTTACAAGGACTTTGATGCATTATTCGATTTGAAACCATGATCTAATGCCTCATGTTCTGGTTTCCAAACCCAGCATGCTGAGGGTTTATAAGCATTGAACCCATTGTCATTGCCCCTAACATTATTTAACACTCTTGAATTTCTTTTGGAGTCATTTAACCAATTTGAACTTTGGAAACCCGTATTAAATTTAGTACTACCAGAATTAAAATTTGGCCTACTAGCATTAAACTAAGATCTAACAGTATTAAACTTTTTATAAAAAAATTGGTGATCTAAAACTGTCTTCCTTTGAAAAGTCCCCCTGATGTTTGGTTGTGCTACAAATGGTCTTGTTCTAGCACTACCAAAGTGAGGTCTTGGGTAGAAAACATTCCCACGCATACCAGTCTTAGCATTTGGTTGTGCTACAAAAGGTTTTGGTCTAGCACTTCCATAATGTGGCCGTTGGTAGAAAGAATTAAAAGTCCTACCAACATTAACTGGTTTTGGACTATACTCACCAGAGTATGATCTTGGGTGGAAAACATTAAGTGGTCTACTAGTATTAACAGGTCTACCAAAATCAACTGGTTTTACGTCTACCAGAATTATAATGACTAGGATTATTAATTTGTTTTAGACCGTCCCTAAATAATACTGATTTGGGAACCATCTTGGTATTAGGGTTTAGGTTGGTCCTTCTGGTATAAAGACTATTATTAACCTTGTTAAGATTATTCCTATACCCCACCCCATTTCTCTGATTACCCTTGCATTTAGCCTATAAATGATCAAAACTACCACATATATAGCAAGTTTTATTATATAATACAAACTGATTTCCTAGTTGTTGAGATTTCTGACCATTTCAATTTCTTTGGTTACCCCTAGGTTTGTTTGTTCTATACATTTCTGCATAGTTAACCGATTTTTTGATGGGCTTGTACTTAGATGCATTGGGATTCAACTTTCCAATATTTTCAACAACAACCTTTTCACCCATCTTATCAGTGGTTTGATAGATTGTACCATTTGAGCAATCATCCCTATAAGTACAATCTTTAGTACTAGTATTGGTGAAAGATGTATTTTATGGAGAGTCAACACTAGTTGTACTAGGGATGACATTATCATCCTTATTGACCTCTTGTACTTTAATAGGGGATTGAGAATTTGAGCTATCTGAGCTACTAATCTCAGAAGTACACTCCTCAGTCTAAGCAATACAAGTACTAATACTAGTAACTACTACATCTTGTGGAGTATCAACATAAGATTTGTTAGGCACAATGACATCATCATCCTTTTTGCCTCTTCTACCTTAATAGGCTCAAACTCAAGTTCCTTGTTATTTTGAAATTCTAGAAGACCAGTGAATGCCAAATCTTCCAAAGTAGAAAATAAACAAGTGGGGGTTCAACAACATGATTGTCACCTTTATAACCTAGACCCCATTTGCATTTTTCAGGAACCTGACTACCAATCATATTTTCTAGATATTTAGTGGCATGCCTAAAACTTTGAATTTTAATTCAGTTTCAAGTTTAACAATTTCACTTTCCTCTAGTTTAGACTTAAGATCAGTCTTTTCAAGAGTTTGTGCAGCTATTTCTCTTTTAAGAAAAATGATTTTATCGTTAAAAGCTTGTTATTGTTCTTTATAGTACTTAATCCGTTTCTCTAGTGTTTTAACACCTCTTTTATAACTAGAAATATAGTCTTCAGGTATATCATAGTTTCTTTAATGCCATTACAATATTTTTCAAGTTCTTCATACTTTTTAAAACAAATTGCATAACAAGATTTATTAGGTATTACCTCAGACATGTCTTCTTCAGAAAAACAAATCTTGAGTGTGGAAAACTTGTTCTTCTTATTTAAAGCTTCTCAACTAGCTCTTATACCACTTGTTGATCCCTTCTGAACAGATCTTTAACTCCGTAGCTGATATATGGTTTAGTTGTGATAAATTCAAGACAACTATTGTAGAAAACTTTATTGGGAATATCACAAACTATGCGAAAACTAGGTTATGATACTAAGAAGAATAGCAATTTAACTAAACCTTGCAGCCTCAATGTATTAATACAATCACTCTTACTATGATACGATTTACAACCTTGAAGCTATATCAAACTATGAATGAAACGTGTGTGATGATGGTATAGAGATTCATTTTTTTTGTTTCTCTACACCCTATGACCTTTTTTTATAGTTTTAAGAAGTCCTAGTAGGTTACAACACATTTACTACTTTCCTAACAAACATAAATACTTTCCTAATAATAAGGGACTAATAAATCATTTGAATATTCTTGTTGTAATCTCCATATCTTTACTCTTTATATCTTTGATCATATCCTCAAGTATTCTTCCTATACACTACCAGCTTGAAGAATCTTCATGTTATCGATTTAGTCCTTCTTGTTTCATTTGTACTAGCAATATTAACTTTCACTAGAGGTACTAACTTTCACTAGTAGTACTAACTTACACTAGCAGTACTACACCTCTTTACCTCTTTATCAACATTAATCAACTCAAACAACATTAAACTTGACCATAATCAACTTGGCCAATTCTATACGAGTAATACCAACATTAATATACAAGTACCAGTACTAATACTATTAATGCTGGTAATGCAAAACCAACCAACACTAATTTTATTCCCAACATAAAATATAAGAGCGTTCAATTGCTAAAAACAAACGTAAACGAACTATTAATCGTAAACTTCCATTTTGTCATTAACCACTTGAGGTATGTACAAACATTCATTAAACTTGTTAAGTGATCAAGAAATTAATGTTTTTGTCCTAACGTTACATTCATTAAGATATGACAAAACATTTCACATAATGTATTTTACAAAATTACTTTTGTTTTAAGAAAATGTTTTATTAAATATAAAAGTTTGAAATTTGGTTTTCCCCCTATAACAGCTCAACCTAAACCAGATAAACATTCCCCACTAAAAGACAAAAAGGAAATTGTCCCCCTAAGGGCTATTCTTTATATGTGGATAGCTCCTTAGTGATATCGAACCGTCCATAGGTTTAAAGAACCCTCCCCTATACTACGCTCCTCTTATTGTGCCTATAAATACTAGATCATCTTAAGTCCCAATTAATCTTTTTGGATGTTCCTTTTTTAGTTTCTAAAATCCTACTTATTCTCATTTTTTTCTTCATCATATACTTGTTTTAATTCTGTTTTAACAGTTATTACCTCAAGTCCAAAGAGAAAAACACACACTACTTATGTAGTGTTGGAAGTTCTAGTCATGAGTGATCTTTGTGAAGATCAGGTTTATGCATTCATAGTCTTTATGTATAATGATGTATATCCAAGTATTGTGATTGCTTGGATGTGTTGTATGGGTGTTATAACTAAGTAGTTAGTGACCTAAGTCTTGTGAGAATTAGATTGGTTCTAGCTAAGATTAGAACTCGACATCTAGCTTAGTGTCGGTAATGTATAAGCGGCGTGTGTGGTTTTCTCTATATTGAAGGAAGCTTGTTGACATACTTAAATCTTGAGACGGTACTCGAGGAGTGGAGTATGACGAAGAAACAGCTTCATGGCCGGACCACAATAAGTCATGTTGTCTTGATTTTATCTTTCCATCTCTTAATGTCGCAGAAGTTATGGCAATCAAAGAAGCTTGTAAGATGGTAAACGAGAAGCGAGATTTGTCGACGTATGATAGTACTGTTGAAAGTGACTCTCTTAACGCAGTGTCTTGGGCTCGACATCCTCTTGAGAGACCTTGGCATTTGTTATCCCACTTTCAAGAGATTGATCTTTTCATGTCATCTAAGAGCTGCTGATCGATAGTTCATATCAAGCGTGAAGGAAACTGTCATGCTGATAATTTGGCTAAAGAAGGAGTCGTCCGTTCCACCCCCCTTAGCATTTGGAATCTGTAATTTTGCTTCAACGTAGCTTGTCTTGTGTTTGTTTGAGATTTTTCGTTGGGTGGGTTAGATTGTCGAGTTTTGTTTCACCCCTTGTACAGAGTCTTGATTTTCATGTCTTAATGATATTCTCTTCTTTCAAAAAAAATATGTAGTTTAGTTTATTTGTTCACGTTGAAGATCAAGTAGTGTCGTATAGTTATGAGTATATAACCTTACAAACAAAGTTTTATAAACACGATTTGAAATTGTTAAAAACTAGTCTAATTTCTACAATTAGTATCGAAATTCACGGTCACTCAAGATCTTTAAATAGATTGTATTTTAAAGCTTGGATCGATATATGATTTCCGATAAGTATCTAGAAAGGTCAAATAACCATTCTTTGAAAATTGAATTTTCATATACTAAAATAAATATTCGGAATCTGTATCATATTATGCAATGTTGCAAAAAAGGTGTACAAGGGCGATTAATCGCCGGTTAATAACTACAAGGCCTTCAATCTTGCCGATTAATGAAAAGGCGATTAATGATGGTCAACTATGGTTAACGGCGGTCAAGGGATGTCAAACTTGCCGTAAACCTGCAAATCTGGCCAAAAATACCGAAAACTCACTATAAACTTATGTTTATCACTTATAATAACTATTTGTATGTATGATCAGTTATATATTAAGAAAACTAATTCTAAAAATACCTAAAACTCATTAGAAATATCCAAAACTTGCCGAAATATCAAAAGTTTACTAAAAATGCCAATCTGATTAATCCCGCTTAAAACGATTACAAGTTACAAGGTGGTCAACCGACCGGCTAGCGATTCCCGATTTTTGCAACCATGATATTATTTGATCTTGTTTCTTGACAAGATTATTTCTAATTGTGTTATTATAAAGATTTGTATACCCAAAATTATGAAAAATTATTCTTGACAAAAACGACAAACTTATTATGTCATCAAGAATTGGCTTTGTCAATGAATGCAAGATCAACTTTCTTGGTCAACAATGTGAGCTTTTCATCTCTTAAAAAGATGATTCTATTGTTAATGATGTTCGTTTGCAAGTCTTAAATTTATATTACAAGGTTTAGACAAAACAAGGGAATAGAAGACAAACACGGGCAAGTATACTCTTTCGTTCGTAATATAGATTTGTAGTGGTAAGCCAGGATCGTTCGCTGAGACTTAGTTTCGTTTCGGTAATCAAGATAAAAATTGAAGAAATAAATAGTTGAAGTAATATCAATAATAACAAATATGAGTAATATGGGATAGCTCGTATAAGTTCGTGATGATGATAATAATGATCGAGATATGTTTATGTAGGTAAAGCGTGATAATCCTTTTTAGTCAAAACGGCGTTTACACAATTTATTTGGGTTGATTCAAGACTTACGTTTATTTAAGCGACTAAGCTCAAAACAAGTTGCCAACAAGTTCAATATCAAGTTTCTAAGCGGATTTCTCCAACCAAAGATTCATGACCATAGACAAGTTCTAGAAAACTTATTATAACAATTTGCGTTTCTCAACGCCAAACTATCGTAACAAATCAACTTAGATAAAATATGGTTTGTAGAACTAGGTTGTAAAATGGTTCTACAACATTAGCTTGAAATCATTTATAAAGGATCATATTATAGCATTATCACTAATTATAGTCACATACCTATATAGTCACAAATAGCTTAGCCTAACATAGTAATCAAAGTAACAATTGGAAAAGAGTAAGAGAACGTCATACTTAGATTGGTTTGAATAAACGAGTACACAAGTGTCACGATTGTATCGTTCCTCCAATAATCGAAGAGTGGAATACTCTCGTTAAAGTATCTCCCAAAAGTGGATAATATTGAAAATTTACTAAGAGAGCTAAAATACTCGAGATATGGAGTATTGAGAGAGAGGTGTGTGTAAATTGAGTGGAAATGGACTCTATTTATAGTGCTGTCTGGGGTCAAATGTGCGTCGCACTTCTCCGAAAGTGCGCCACAATTTGGAGACGAGAATGTGTGCCGCACTTCTGAGTTTGTGTGCCGCACTTCTAGGCGATCCAGAATCTTCTTTCAATAACTTATGCTTATTTGCATATTGAGGCCCCTTCTTTGTATATCTTCACTTTACTCCTTCAAACTTTATATCTGCATATAAAACACAACATATTAAGTATCGAAAGCTCTTATTTATACTACAAAGTGGCATTATAATGATAGGTTGAATATGTATAATTAGGTTGTCATCAAATTCCTCCACACTTAGCTATTGCTTACCCTCAAGCAATCAAAGCAAGAAAACAAATTCAATTTTAAAAATGCTTTTTAAGTGTTGTGAAGTATGATAGGAAAATGATTTAATTTTTATGAATATCAGAAGCAAATGACAAAAGAAGTTCAGCACCTCACATGGATAGTGTTTGGATTTTAAGTTCACACAAATGTCACTCACAAAAGGGTAATTTAAGGTAACACTCAATTAGCTCGGTCATAAAATAGATAGCTACCATAGGTTTGTACATGACATATAAACATAACCGTTGCGGCGTGAGCACCAGATAAATTTTCAAAGAAGCAAAACATGATAAATGATGTGGGTGTAGGATCAAAAAGTATGCATTTGTCAAAGTCAGAGAACAAACTATTCTAGAATACTTGACTATTTTTTCTTTCTTTTTCATACATTTTTTTAAGAGAACATCATAAACTTTATAACGTGACAAGTGGTTAGGCATAACATATAAGGATATTGGCACGATGGATAATATAGAATATGCGTACGAGTACCACATATTTTAGTAAGCCAGTGTAGCTTAACTAAAATGATATAAGGGTGATTTTATTTTGCTTCCTTTCGAAAATATCTATAAATTAACCTCACTACGATTTAGTAAATGATGATCAAGCACAAATTCTGAAGCATACTAGATTATCGGCTTTCACACAAAATAGAGAAATATAAGGCTAAGTGTTTCTCACATATTTGGGTAATAGATTTTGTGCTAAATTATAATGTCAATCAATGAGATTTTTGCTTTGCTAAAAACTTATTTATTTACAAAACATATATTTTTATTATTTTTCAAAAAGATTTTCATGTGCAGAAATTTATTTTATTGTTTTATTTTTTCTATTTGTCACCTCCTCCCTTAAGTTGAACATCGTCCTCGAGGTAATAACTGATAAAATATTAAAAATAGGAAAAATGCAAAGGGAAACGATAACTTCCCGGGGCTTAGTAGAAAATTGCGTGACTTCGAGAGATAAATCCAGCTTAGAGCTCCAATTTGCTATTTTCCTGCATGCTATAAAGCAAAACAAAACACATGCAATATATACAAGAACAGTTTATTTATTTACAGGCCCTCCTCCACACTTAAGTTAAAAGGTGGGGATAAAATACGGATTGCCTTCCGAATAGCACTAAGTTTAGAGTCTTCAGCCAGACTCGGTTACTCGGATATATTTTGAGAAGAAAGGAATTTCTTCTCCTTCGATTTCATTACAGTATTCTTCTGCATGGCAGAGATTAAGTCTATGTACATTGACTATAAAGGTGCTATTGTTTTGACCGTATAATTCAACATATCCGGATGGATATTGGTGTTTTACTAGATAGGGTCCAGTCCATCTCGAAGTAAGCTTAGGTTGCTTGAATTTATATTTCGAGATAAAGAGAAGTGCTTTTTCTCCTTTTTTGAATTCTTTTTTTTATCGTAATTTACGATCATGCCAAACTTTGGTTCGTTCTTTATATAATCGTGAACTTTCATAAGCGTGATGTCGAAATTCATCTAACTCGTGAAGTTGAAAGTTACGTTTTTCTCCAGCTGTAATAAGATTTGGGTTGCAGTTTTTAAGTGCCCAATATGCACGGTGTTCAATTTCTATTGGCAGATGGCATGTTTTTCAATACAACAGTTTGTACAGTGTGGTTCCAGTTGGTGTTTTGAATGCGGTATGAAAGGCCCATAGAGCATCTTCTAATTTTTTAGACCAACAAGTAGGGTTGTTTTTAACGGTTTTTCAAGTATACGTTTTAGAGCTCTATTAGTGTTTTCAACTTGGCCACTCATTTGAGGGTGATAAGATGTGGAAAATCGGTGGTTCACTCCATATCTTTTCATAATATTTTCTATGAGTTTGTTACAGAAATGAGTTCCTCTGTCGCTTATTAGTGCTTTTGGCATTCCAAAATGATAGAATAATCTCTTTAAGAATGTGATAACAACTCTTGCATCGTTTGTTTGTAAAGCTTGAGCTTCGGCCCATTTCGATACATAGTCGACGGCGACTAAAATGTATTCACGTTTGTAAGATTTAGGAAATGGTCCCATGAATTCGATACCCCACACGTCAAATATTTCGCAGACTTGGATGTCGTTTAGAGGCATTTCGTCTCTTTTAGAAATATTTCCAGTCCTTTGACATGCTTCACTAGTCGTACTAAGGTATGAGCTTCACGAATAATTGTTGGCCAATAAAAGCCAACGTCGAACAATTTTTTAGCGGTGGTGTTCGCGGCGTAATGTCCTCCGGTTGGTCCGTAGTGACATTCATCGAGAATTTTTCTAGATTCGAATCCGGAAATACAACATCGGATTATTCCATCGGAACATATTCTAAATAAGTAAGGATCGTCCCAAAAGTATATTTTTAGTTTAGAGAAAAATCTTTTCTTTTGTTGGTGTGTCATTCCCCTTCGTAAAATACCTACAGCCAAGTAGTTTGCAAAGTCTGCGAACCATGGTGTTTTGTTAGTACTTACTTGCATTATATGCTCATCGGGAAAATCATCGATTTCATCATCGCTGGAATCATCATTCACTATGCGAGATAAATGATCGACAACAACATTTTCGGCTCCTTTTTTATCTTTAATTTCCAAATCAAATTCTTGTAAAAGCAATATCTATCGTATTAGACGAAGTTTCGCGTCTTGCTTTTTGAACAAGTATTTTAAAGTTGAGTGATCGGTGTAAACTATTGTTTTTGACAATACGAGGTATGATCGAAATTTGTCAAACGCGTAAACTACAGCCATGAGTTCTTTTTCATAATTATATAATTTTGTTGGGCTGCGTTAAGAGTTCTACTTGCAAAATAGATGGGATGAAATTGCTTACCATCTTTTTGTCCAAGGACGGATCCAAGGGCATGTTCACTTGCATCGCACATAAGCACAAATGGAAGGTTCCAATTGGGGCTTGTAATAATGGGTGTGCATGTAAGTTTTTCTTTAAGTATTTTGAAAGCTGAAAGACATTCGTCGTTAAAATCGAACGTTCTTTCTTTCTCTAAAAGTTGAGTTAAAGGTCTTGCGATTTTTGCAAAGTCTTTGATAAATCGTCGGTAAAAACCGGCATGACCTAAGAAACTTCTAATGCCTTTAACATTAGTAGGTGGTGGAAGTTTTGAGATCACATCTATTTTTGCTTTGTCAACTTCAAGGCCGGCTCCATACACTTTGTGTCCTAGCACAATTCCTTCTTTAACCATAAAGTGACATTTTTCCCAGTTTAGCACAAGATTTTCTTCTTTGCATTGTGCTAACATTTTATCGAGATTGTTTCGACATGTGCCGACTTCTTTCCAAAGACGAAAAAATCGTCCATGAAGACTTCGACTGATTCTTCAATCATATCGTGAAAGATTGCAATCATACACCTCTGAAAAGTAGCAGGTGCATTGCATAGGCCAAAAGGCATGCGCCTATAAGCGTAAGTTCCAAATGGACAAGTAAACGTGGTTTTATCTTGATCCATAGGGTCGATTGGGATATGAAAGTATCCAGAAAAACCATCGAGGAAACAAAAGTATTCATTTCCTGCGAGTCTTTCAAACATTTGATCAATAAAGGGTAAAGGAAAATGATCTTTCGCGGTTGCATCATTTAGTTTACGATAATCAATATAAACTCTCCATCCGGTGATGGTTCGTGTTGGTACTAATTCGTTGTTTTCATTAGTTACTACAGTGATACCTCCCTTTTTAGGTACACAATGAATAGGGCTAACCCATGGGCTATCGGCGATTGGGTAGATTATTCAAGAGTCTAAGAGTTTAAGGATTTCTTTTTTAACAACATCTTTCATGTTAGGATTTAATCTTCGTTGTTTTTCAACATCGGTTTCTTGTTATCCAAAAGTTGGATTTTGTGTTTGTAGAACGATGGACATATGCCAGGAATGTCAGAAGTTTTCCAAGCAAAGGCTTGTTTATGCTTCTTGAGAATGTCAATTAGATCGTCTTTGTGTTCTTCAAAAAGTTGGGATGAAATAATTACACGGAGTAATTTTTCTTCGTGAAAAAAGGAACATTCCAGATGTTCAGGAAGAGGTTTAAGTTCTAAATCTGTAGGAGGTTCTTCGACAGATTTCTTAACTTTGAAATCGGTTTCGAAAGTTATGGTTTCAAATGGGGTTTTGATTTCTTCTTCGATTGGTTCATCATCGGTATTGTAACACCCCATTTTGATAATGGAATGTCACGCGTAATTATGGCGTGTCATCAAAGCATACAAGGAAAAATGTCTAAACATTACATGACCATAAAAGGAAAATACCGGAATCAAACATCGGTAGTACAAAAGTAAAACTCATCACACACAAACATAAGTACTGTAAAGGAAAGGACTAAACAATGTCCATAGCAAATGTATCAAAAGAAAGGTAATGCATAAAGTAAAGAAAGGCTAGAAAGCTTCCAGTCCATATGCACGTATGCTTAAAGTCTACGAGCGTCCCTGAGTACCTGCCGTTTTGGGAACATAGAAAAGGAAAATGGCTGAGCAATACGCTCAGTGCACGGATGTAAAATAAAGCATGAATAGGATAAGCATATAACATATAACAGCGGAAGAAACTAAGTCCCGAGTAACCTGGTTAAGTCTTGATAAAACTGTTTTTATAGTTCGAAAAGCCTTATGTTTATCTTATAAAAACTGTTTAACATATTCTACCATTAGCTAATATAGGTCATGAAAATCCATCATGCATGAATACTTGGAGGGGTGACCTCATCATGCAAATTAGAGGGGCTGCCTCTAATTTAATATACTGGTTTAGGTAGGAGGGATCAGCTCCTTGTGAAGGATGCAAGACACACACCACATTCACACTGAGTAATCTGCTGAAAACATGTAACTAGGATGCACCCATACGCCCCACATGATAAATATAAAATATATGGCCAAAAGCTGAAGGGACGCCACGAGCAATCACTCCGCCGTGGTGAAGTCATAACATCAGTGCCTCTAATGTTATGGTTATGGTACCTCCATAACTAGGTGAAACTGGTCATGCATGTATATGGCTATAGGTATTCTAAATTAAACATAAGCAAATCAAACATATAAACTTATACTACGGGAAAACATTTGGCTGCATACGGGGAATCCTAATAAGGAAAGAATATCCATACTGAAAGGACGGGAATCTGTACCTTATATCCAGTGAACGAAGAAGATGAACTAAGGAGAATCCTACTTCGGTATCACTAATGCTACCTAAATACATACATGAATAAGTATCTGCTTACTAAATACGTAACTGGTTTTATGTCATGTCTTAGCTTATTTTATATGTTCATATCATGTTTTACTGTTTTAAGCCTTAAACTGTGTTTATCTTATATTCTGTTTATTCTGATTAAGTATTTCTGGTATTTCATGTATTATTATACTTACAGTGTAATAATAAGTAAATTTCCAAAAATAGCAGGTTTCCTAAAATAGAAAGTTTCTAAAAATAGAAAGTTTCCCAAAATAGAAAGTTACCAAAAATAGAAAGTTTCCAAAAATAGAATTACTGCTTAAAATAGATAAGTTTCTAAAAATAGAAATTTTCCGTAAATAGATCAGCTGCCTTAATTAAATAAGTTTCCATAAATAGATTAGCTGCCTGAATTAAATAAGTTTCTAAAAATAGAAAGTTTCCATA
Source organism: Glebionis coronaria (assembly GCA_025667525.1). Lineage (NCBI taxonomy): Eukaryota > Viridiplantae > Streptophyta > Magnoliopsida > Asterales > Asteraceae > Glebionis > Glebionis coronaria. Next base: position 381,888,824 of record CM046875.1, read on the forward strand.
AATAGATTAGCTGCCTTATTTAAATAAGTTTCTAAAAATATAAAGTTTCCATAATTAGATATAAGCTGGTTAAATAAGCTAAGTATATAAGCCTAAGTGTTTTCATGATTATTTTCTAAGTCATAATGATATAATGTATAGTTTATTAATTATTTCATGTAATTTAAATAAACTATAGGTTAAAATATTTAATTAAAGTATATCTTGTTTTTAATTAATTAAAGTTAAATACTTAGGTTAAAACATGTATTATTATCTATTAATAATATAACCTAAGTTATGTTAATTAATTAATTATAACCATGGTTTTTAAATAATTAATTAATTATTAGTCTAAAAAATATAAAATACTTAGGTTAATAATTTCATGATTTTAATAATTAATATAACCTAAGTCATGTTTATTAAATTAATCATGTCATATTTATTAATTTAATTTAACATATTATTATAAAAAAAATAATCTTAACATAAACCGTGAACCGGATCTTGACTAGAACCCATGACCCGGACATGAAATCGACACCATACCCCGAACCACTTCGGGGTTCCCCTTGTCTTGCTGCTTCCGTGGGACCCACACCACCCAACCGGGACCATATGGTCTCGGTGGTGGTCTAGTAGCCAAACCGAGACCCCCTTGGGGTTCGGTTTAGGCGCCAGCCAACAAACACCCCTAAAACAACCCTTTTTTATTTATTCCAAAAACCATTTTCATGTTAGATCTATGTTTTTAATTAGGTTTTAAAAACATCTTGTTCTTAATTAATTATTAGATCAAATCAAAAAGAAAAAGGGTAAAAAGAATATACCGAATGCGTGGATCTAAACGAGGATGAACAAACACGAACACTTGCACCCAAAACCAAGATCAAAATCAAATAAACACCCTCCTTGGTGTGTTTATGTGTGGCGGCCAAAAAAGAAAAGAGGAGAAGGAGAAAAACGTTTTTAGGTTTTTGTTTAATCTTCTGTAAAGTGAAAAAATGACTAGCTAATTTTCCCTTAACCCCTCTTTAGTGAATTTTGAGATGGGCTTGGCCCATCTCCCTATGTTTGTCGTGGGTAGGGGCCCCACATGGGGTACCCGTACCGTTATCCGTGTCTCGATGTTTAATTGTTCGTTCGTGTTTATTTGTGTTCGCGTTTAATGTGTTCTCGTTAAATAATTACCGTAACCTAATATATTTATTTACGCTCGTAATAAATATATATACGTAATTAATAATAGTTCGTGATTTAGTTACGTTCATGATTTCATGATCGCATGTACGTGATTAACTATTGTCAAATAATTATTGTGTGCTCGTGCGTAGTAAATATTATCGTGTTCTAACACGTACGTAATACGTAAAATCCTAACATGTAATCGTAATCATACTATAAAAAGAAAGTTTTAATCTAGTACGTACGATCTTAAGGGTACTATTCATGGTAAAAGCATGCGGGTTTTACAGGTATTGTCTACTATGAAGGCATCAAATTCAGCAAAAAGTTCTTCTTCGAGGATGGTTCCTTCGATAGAATGCAAAATTTCGCTTCCTTCATCAAGAAGAGCGTCGAAATCGGCTCAACGATTTCTTCAATGACATCGATACTAAAACAAGTATCGTCATTAGAGTACGAGTGTTTCATTGCTTCGTCGATAGAAAAAAGAAATTCTATCTTCTCCAACTCCAAGGTTGAGTTGTTTTTGCTTTACTCTAATTATAGCATCAGCTGTGTGTAAGAAAGGTCTACCAAGGATAAGTGGTACCTTGCTATCTTCTTCCATTTCTAAGATTACAAAGTCAACATGAAAAGTAACTTTTCCGACTTCTATGAGCATGTTTTCAGCTATCCCCATTGGGTATTGGAAAGAACGGTCCGCGAGTCGAACGCTCATTTTAATGGGTTTTAAAACGTTTTTAGAGAGTTTAGCATACAAAGAGTATGGCATGAGGTTGATACGTGAGCCAAGATCGGCCAAGGCGTTGCAAGAGTATGAGTGAGGGAAAGTATATGGGATTAGGAAACTTCCAAGATCTCCCAGTTTTAGTGGTACTTTGTTTTGGACAATGGCAGAACATTCATCATTTAGAAAATTTGAAGAAACTTCTTCAAACTTATGCTTGATCTTGATAAGTTCTTTGATAAATTTGCAATAATTTGGCATTCCAGCCAGAACATCGACTAAAGGCATGTTAATTCGAACTTCTTGTATTAAGTCGAGGAATTTACCATACTTAGCTTGCATCTTTTGCTTGCGTAAGCGTTGTGGATATGGTACTTTTGGTTTATATGGTTTGGGTGTTGGGTTTTCAGTTGGTTTGGTATGGGTTGGATGGGATTCATCCTCATTATCACTATCGAATGGAATTTCGATTGGTGTAACTTGAGTAGGTTTGGTAGGTGATTCGTAAGATAAACCGCTCCGCATGAATATGGCAATCACATGCTCGTTACGAGCTTGTGGGGGTTGATATTTGTTGTTGTTCTTGGGATTTGGGTTGGTATTGCTTGGTAAAGAACTAGAAGCGCGATTCAGTTGTTTATCGGCCAAACGATCAAATTTAGCTTCAAGGTTTTGAATGGAAGCTTGGTGGTTTTTGGTCGTGGTTTCAACTTGGTTTTGAAGCCAGTGAATGTTTCTCGAACAAAAATGTTGGTTTTTCTTTGAGATTCTATAATGTTGTCGATTTTGGTTTCAAGGTTGTTTTTGTCTTCGGTTTGAGTGGGTTTCTTTTCTTCTTGATCATAACTTGGTTTATCATTTTATCTCCAATTATCGTGGTCGCGATTATGATAATCGTTATAAAATCGAGTTCGACGAAAGGTATTCATGAAGTTGGCTTCTTCTTCTTTCGTCATGGGTGTGTATCGTCATCACATTCACTAGAAGGATGGTTTCCTCCATAGTGTTTGCAGGTTTTGTGTTTTATCTCTTCAATTTTAAGAGACATGGCATCCATTCGAGCCATAATTTTCTCGGTATCGGTTGGGTTGTTGCTTTCTTCGGCAAAAGCTACGGTTTTGCGTGGGTTTTTGTTTTTGTGATTTTTGGACCAAATCAAGCTTAAGTAGGAATTTGTCATCTAATAATTGGTAAGCTTGGCTAGGGGTTTTGTAAAGGAAAATTCCGCCCGCTGCAACGTTCAATGCATCTTGGGTAGCATCGTTAAGACCATGATAGAAAATCTTGATTATTCCTTCTTTTTTATGTCCATGACCATGGCAGTTTCTAAGTAGTTCTTTCATTCTTAACCATGCGTCAGTGAGAGTTTCTCGATCTTGTTGAGAAAAGCTTCGGATTTCTCCGAGGAGTTTTTCAAATAGGACAGGAGGAAAGAATCAGCTAATGAAAGCAGTTCTAAGACCTTCCCATGTTTGAATGGTTCCTTCGTTAAGTTCGTCGAGCCATGACTTGGCTTCTCCAGTCACGGATGATGGAAACATCATGAGTTGGACGGCTTCGGCTTGTCCTTCTCCATAGTTGAACATTTTACAAATTCCGCTGAATTCGTGGATGTGTTTGTGAGGATCAGTTTTGATTCGACCATCAAATTGGTTATTTTTGACAAGGGTTAAGTGGTTCCCTTTTATTGCAAAATCGTTTGCAATTTCAGGTAAAACGATTGAGGAGCCAGGAGTTGGTGCGACAACTCTATCGGCTGAGCTCATTGGTTCATCATCGGTTTCCGACATTGGATCGTAACGGTTGATGAGTTTGGTGAGAAATAGGATTTGTGAATGATTGTCAAAAGGTTGGTTGATTATGCGAGGTTGAGGTTGCTCGTGTCTCTTAGCTAAAGGTACACGGCGATGGAGTCTACGTAGCCTTCGGTTAAGGGTACGTTCAGGTTCATGTAACGGTGATATCGGTGGTGTTCCGGATGAACGGGTGCGCATCCAACAAATTATTTGTTGTTTTCAATAAAAATGTGCGGCGCACTTTAAGGTTTGTGCGGTGCACTTTGGTTCGCTACAGGAAGTGAGACGCACTTTTTGGTTTGTGCGGCGTACTTTTTGTACTGCAAAAAAATTTTGGTTTAAAATGAGTAGCAATGGTTCAATTTCTTCAAGGATTATACGAATTTGGTTACAAAACAGGATTATAAGTCCCCGGTAGCGGCGCCAAAAACTTGATGTTCGTTTGCAAGTTTTAAATTTATATTACTAGGTTTAGACAAAACAAGGGACTAGAAGACAAACACGGGCAAGTATAACCTTTCGTTCGTAATATAGCTTTGTAGTGGTAAGCCAGGATCATTCGCTGAGACTTAGTTTCGTTTTGGTAATCAAGATAAAAATTGAAGAAATAAATAGTTGAAGTAATATCAATAATAACAAGTATGACAAATATGGGATAACTCGTATAAGTTCGTGATGATGATAATAATGCTCGAGATATGTTTATGTAGGTAAAGCGTGATAATCCTTTTTCGTCAAAACGACGTTTACACAATTTACTTGGGTTGATTCAAGACTTATGTTTATTTAAGCGACTAAGCTCAAAACAAGTTGCCAACAAGTTCAATATTTTATCAAGTTTCTAAGCGGATTTCTCCAACCAAAGATTCATGACCATAGACAAGTTCTAGAAAACTTATTATAACAATTTGCATTTCTCAACGCCAAACTATCGTAACAAATCAACTTAGATAAAGTATGGTCTGTAGAACTAGGTGGTAAAATGGTTCTACAACATTAGCTTGAAATCATTTATAAAGGATCATATTATAGCATTATCACTAATTATAGTCACATACCCATATAGTCACAAATAGCTTAGCCTAACATAGTAATCAAAGTAACAAATAGAAAAGAGTAAGAGACATCATACTTAGATTGGTTTGAATAAACGAGTTCACAAGTGTCACGATTGTATCGTTCCTCCAAGAATCGAAGAGTGGAATACTCTCGTTACAAGTATCTCCCAAAAGTGGATAATATTAAAAATTTACTAAGAGAGCTAAAATACTCAAGATATGGAGTATTGAGAGAGAGGTGTGTGTAAAATGAGTGGAAATGGCCTCAATTTATTGTGATGTCTGGGGTCAAATATGCGCCGCACTTCTCCGAAAGTGCACCGCACTTTGGCGACGAGAATGTGCGCCGCACTTCTGAGTTTGTGCGCTGCACTTCTAGGCGATCCAGAATCTTCTTTCAATAACTTTTGCTTATTTGCATATTGAGGCCCCTTCTTTGTATATCTTCACTTTGCTCCTTTAAACTTTATATCTGCATATAAAACACAACATATTAAGTATCGGAAGCTCTTATTTATACTACAAAGTGGCATTATAATGATAGGTTGAATATGTATAATTAGGTCGTTATCAAATTCCTCCATACTTAGCTATTGCTTACCCTCGAGCAATCAAAGCAAGAAAACAAATTCAATTTTAAAAATGCTTTTTAAGTGTTGTGAAGTATGATAGGAAAATGATTTAATTTTTATGAATAGCAGAAGCAAATGACAAAAGAAGTTCAGCACCTCACATGGATAGTGTTTGGATTTTAAGTTCACACAAATGTCACTCACAAAAGGGTAAATTTAAGGTAACACTCAATTAGCTCGGTCATAAAATAGATAGCTACCATAGGTTTGTACATGACACATAAACATAACCGTTGCGGCGTGAGCACCAAATAAATTTTCAAAGAAGCAAAACATGATAAATGATGTGGGTGTGATAGGTGTGAAAACATCCATCCTTTTACCACTTAATTCTGGCTAAAACAGGACCAAAACGCGTATTTAATATCATTTGTTTGGAATTATGCGTAGTTTTTGTGTTTATTGTGTTTTCAGAGCCAACCGGATGAATATTGAAGAAAACATGGGATTGCACGGGTTTTACCGAAGAAAAAGACTCAAGATTAAGTCTATTGTCCAAGAGATGCAAAAGATTTGAAGTCACTGGGCCTATTCGAAGATTTATCGAAGAAAAGGACCAAGGATGGAAGATTTACATAAGTCGAAGAAACTTAAGTCTATTAAACGAAGAAATTAAAAGATGAGTTGAATTTAATCGACGACAAATCCCGAATCAGAATCGAAAACGTCAACTTTTCTGAAAAGACGAGAAGACAAGAAGAACGGGAGAAAGCCCACTCACCAACCAAAGGGGACACCTATATAAAGGGATCCCCTCACACTTTCCATCTAGTTTTTTTTTGTTTTCTTTTCCCCACTTTTTTCTCTCTTCTTGTTCGTAGCATCACCAACACCACTAGGGTGTTTGGTGATTTTGATCTTTGTTTTTCAAATCTTGTAATTTTAATCTTTGTTTTATCTTGTTCAACATTAATCATCAATACAAGTTCATGTTTAATCTTTCCATTTCATCTTGTTCATCATCCTCTTTTTATTCAAGTTCTTAAGTTCTTATTTGAGTGATTTGATCTTTAAAAAGTTGTTGAATTTGTGTTTTTACTGTTGGGATTTGTTGCTTATGGTCATTAGATGATTTGTGGTTAATTTGGTAAAACCTTTTTGATTATTTAGTTTGATTTTGGATCAAAACTTTTCTCCCTGTTTTTCTGCTTAACTTTCTGTTCTTGAGTGTTCCCAGGTTCCGGATGAACAACTCTTCCGGATGAACACCAAAGTTCCGGATGAACACCAAAGTTCCGGATGAACACCAAAGTTCCGGATGAACTAGAAAGTTCCGAATGAATATGTTTTTGAAAAGTTCCGAATGAGTTTCCTTTCAAAAAGTTCCGAGTCAGTTAGAAAGTTCCGAATGAGCTGAAAGTTCCGGATGAACAAATCTTCCGAATGAACTGAAAGTTCCGGATGAGTTTAAAGTTCCGAATGAATGTGTTTTTGAAAAGTTCCGAATGAGTTTTTCCTTTAAAAGTTCTGAATCAGTTAAAAGTTCCGAATAAACTTCCGACTCAAAGTTCCGGATAAAGTTCCGGATCAATCTTCCGAGTGAACTTCCGAACGAAAAGTTCCGAGTGAACTTCCGAACGAAAAGTTCCGAGTGAACTTCCGAACTAACTTCCGAATCAAAGTTCCGAATGAAGACTTCCGGGTGAAAAGTTCCGGATCAATAGTTCCGGATCAAGGTGACTTCCGAATCAATTTTCTTTAAGTGTTACTGTGTTACTGTTTTACTGTTTCTTATTGCTTCTTTATTTTTATTTTAATTTTAATTCAAGTTTTTATTAATTGTTATTAAGTTGATTGCTTTTAAATTCAAGTTTACATTTTTCGTGCATTTAAACCTTTAGTAGATTAAAAATCCAATCCCCCTTTTTTAGTAACCAAGAACAATCATTCCACTTAGAACCAAGATCAATTCGAGAGGATATCGAGACATAAAATTGAACCCCATACAAAATCGTGTATCAAATGGCGCCGCTGCCGGCTCTTCTCGTTAAGATCAAAAGTTTTTTGTGAGAACTTGGATTTTGGGATCCGTTCCCCGTGAATGTTACTTTTTCATAAAAAATTTCAAAAAATCCAAAAAATATATATATATATATATATAAAATTTTCAAAAATACAAAAAAAAAAAAGTAAAAAACATAAAAACCAAAAATATTTTGCTTTGTTTTTCTCTTGTTAGTTCTTTTGTAGGTGTATGCGCACTCGATCCACGTCTTATCAAGAGCCCGAGCCTCTCGATAACTTAGACATGGCCGGTGTACAAAACAACAACAACATACCACCTCCAAACAAGAATAATAACAACAACCCACCTTTCAACAACATGAATAATAACAACAACAATGAGCCTCTACCGGATAATCGCCCGATGATTGAACTGTTGCAAGCTCACGTAGATGGCAACACGGATCCAATTGTTATACCAGCAATTGCCGCCAACAACTTTGAGCTCAAATCAGGCTTTATCCAGATGGTCTCTGCTTAACCATTCCTGGGGCGTACCATTGATGATCCACACGACCACATCAAGAGATTCTTGCAACTCACTAACACGGTCAAATTCAATGGTGTTCCACAAGAGGTTATCAGGTTACAACTTTTTCCCTTTTCTTTAGAGGGACAAGCCCGACATTGGCTTGCTAAGGAACCGCCACAGAGTATTCTCTCGTGGACGGATTTGGAAACCAAGTTTATCAATTACTTTTTCCCACCCTCTCGTACTACCGCTTTGCGTAATGAAATCATAAATTTTGAACAAAAGTACGATGAGTCGTTCAGTGAATCTTGGGATCGTTTTAAAGATCTTTTAAGAAAATGCCCACAACATGGTTTTACCAAAGTACATCAAATTAATACTTTTTACAATGGTTTAAGCATGAGTGACCAAGATTCACTAAACAGTGCCTCGGGGGGTAATCTTTTGGCTAAGACTTCCAATGCTGCTTGGGATATCATTGAGAATAAGTCTCGTGTGCAAACCAAGAGTGTTCGGACCAATGTCGCTAGTGCTAGCACTAGTGACAGCGACAAGCGACTGGACAAAATCACTACGCTTCTTGAATCGCTTGTTACCCACACCGTCAACAACAACAACAGCAACAACGCTAAAAACTCTCAAGTCAATGCTGTTAGCCAACCATGCGAGATATGCGGGGGTCCTCACTCTTACACCACTTGTACCGCCACCCAAGACTACCCTTCTGAAAATGTGAATGCGACATATGGCACCTATCCTCAACCTGCTTATCAAGCTAGACCTCAAGGTGACCGTAATTTGCTTAGCTACCGCTCCAACAATTATCTTTCACCACCCGGTTTTCCTCCTACCAACCCAAACCAACAACAAAACCTCAACCGCCCTCCTCAACAACAACAACAACCTCGTACACCATACATCCCTCCTCACAAGCAGCAACAACCACCTCAACGAAACAACCAAGTATATCAGCAACCTGCTTATCAACCACCCGCATACAATGCTCCTCCCAACCAACCCACCGCTCTTCACCAAGAAGTGGAAACTTATATGAGGACTAACGATGTGATCGTGGGAAATCTTCAGCGAGAAGTGCTCAACTTGAAAGTAGACTTGGTCAAACAAGGGAACGATTTGAGAGCCGACATGAGAAATACTTTGGATAGTCAAACGAATGACTTGAAGAACATGATGGCTAGTTTCTTCCAAGGTAATCAACCCTCTTCTTCGGGTACTCTTCCGAGTAACACCGTTGCGAATCCAAGAGGGGAGATGAAAGAAATCACCACTCGCAGTGGCAAAGGTACCAAGGAACCCGAGCTTCCTATACCTCCACCGGTGGTTGTGACTAAGGAGAACGAGTCACCTGCTACTATTCCTCATCCTTCTACTTCCCCAATTTCTTCGCCTCCTTCACCTTCTACCCCCATTTCCCCACCACCCGTGGTTGTGAGTGATCCTATTCCCCTAAAGCCTTCTTCTTCATCCAATATACCTTATCCATCAAGGTTGAGGAAAGAGAAGCAAAAGAGCAAGGATGATATTCAAGTTTCAAACTTTCTCAAAATGTTTAAACAATTGAATTTTAACATCTCCTTTGCCGAGGCTCTCGCTCACATGCCCAAATACGCTAAGATGTTTAAAGATCTTCTAAACGACAAGGAGAAGCTTCTTGATATTTCTAACACCCAACTTAATGAGAATTGCTCTGCAGTGATCTTAAGGAAATTGCCAACCAAGCTTGGTGATCCGGGTCGTTTCCTTATCCCTTACAACTTCCTGGGAGTAGAGAATTGCATGGCCCTAGCCGATCTAGGTGCCAGTATTAATCTAATGCCTCTAAGCGTTTGGAAGCAATTATCTCTCCTTGAGCTTGTCCCCACCAAAATGACTTTGGAATTAGCTAACCGTACGGTTGCTTATCCAGTGGGGATAGCCGAAGACGTCTTCGTAGGAGTCGACAAATTCACTTTTCCTGTTGATTTCGTCGTTGTGACTACGACATGGACCCTCGTGTGCCATTGATCGTTGGTCGTCCATTCCTGAGGACCGGTCGCAATCTAATCGATGTTGAAGCCGGTGAGCTTATCATGAGAGTGGGTGACGATAAAATCGTCTTCAACATGGGAAAGATTTCTAAACAGCCTTATTCATACGAGAGTGTTAATTGTATTGACGTTCTTGATGAGGCTTGTGAAGAACACTTCAAAGATGCTTGTAAAAGTATTCCTACCTCTCTTCCCAATGTTGAGACCGTTTCCTCTATCGACTCATCACTATCTCTATTTGGAGATAGTGATTTCCTTTGGAAAGACTTGGAAGCTACCATGGGAGATGCGAACTTAGATCATGACGATTCTATCACCAATTGGGATGAAGATCTCCGCCTCATTGAAAACCTTCTCAAAGAAGACAATCTTTCTCCTCTATCTCCGACGGTAACTGCTATTGATCCTCCTTCTCCTAAAGAGGTGACTAATGATGATCCATCGTTAGTTTCACCATCTACTGAGGATCCTCCCACTCTTGAGCTTAAGGACCTACCTCCTCATCTTGAGTACGTTTTCCTTGAAGACAACGAGAAGTCGCCCGTCATCATCGCAAAGGACCTAAAAGAAGAAGAAAAAGCTCGACTTGTCGCCATGTTGAAGAAGCATAAAACAGCTATCGCTTGGAAAATCTCCGACATTCGTGGAATTGATCCTAACTTCTGCACACACAAAATTCTCATGGAGGACGACTTTAAGCCCATAATTCAAAGCCAACGAAGGGTGAATCCAAAAATCCATGAAGTCATCAAAACAGAGGTTATCAAACTTCTTGATGCGGGTATGATTTACCCTATTTCGGATTCACCATGGGTTAGTCCAATCCATTGTGTGCCTAAGAAAGGCGGCATCACCATTGTGCCCAATGCAAACAACGAGCTGATTCCTACCCGTCTCGTCACTGGGTGGAGAGTTTGTATAGACTACCGCAAACTCAATGATGCCACGAGAAAGGATCATTTCCCTCTACCTTTTATGGACCAAATGCTTGAACGTTTAGCGGGTAATGAATATTACTGCTCTCTTGATGGTTTCTCGGGTTACTTCCAAATACCCATCGATCCCCAAGATCAAGAGAAGACAACATTCACTTGTCCCTATGGCACATTTGCTTATAAAAGAATGCCTTTTGGCTTATGCAATGCCCCTGGGACTTTCCAAAGGTGCATGTTAGCTATCTTCCATGACATGGTTGAACAAACCATGGAAGTCTTCATGGATGATTTCTCGGTCTTTGGGGATTCCTTCTCTTCTTGCCTTGCCAATTTGGAACGTATGCTTCAGCGGTGCGAAGACACTCGCCTTGTTCTAAATTGGGAAAAATGCCATTTTATGGTAAAAGAAGGCATTGTGCTAGGACACAAAATCTCTAAAGCCGGTCTTGAAGTCGACCGTGCTAAAGTAGATGTCATAGCCAAATTACCTCCACCTTCAACCGTGAAGGGTGTGAGAAGCTTTCTGGGTCATGCGGGTTTCTATCGTCGATTCATTCAGGATTTCTCTAAAATCGCTCGCCCGATGACCCACCTCTTGGAAAAAGATACCCCTTTTATCTTTTCCAAAGAGTGCCTTGAAGCCTTCAACTTGCTTAAGAATAAGCTTACTAAGGCACCCGTCTTAGTTACCCCTAATTGGGAGCTGCCTTTCGAGTTGATGTGCGATGCTAGCGACTTTGCTATTGGTGCGGTTTTGGGCCAAAGAGTGAATAAACACTTCCAACCAATCCACTATGCTAGCAAGACAATGACGGGGGCACAGTTGCATTATACGACAACCGAAAAAGAGCTTTTAGCTGTTGTCTATGCTTTTGAAAAGTTCCGCACCTATCTTGTCATTTCCACCACTATCGTTTATACGGACCATTCCACGTTGAAGTACTTGATGACAAAGCATGATTCTAAGCCAAGACTTCTTCGCTGGGTTTTACTCCTTCAAGAATTCAACATTGAAATTCGTGACAAGAAGGGAGCCGAAAACCTGGCCGCGGATCATCTGAGCAGACTTGAGGATCCATATCAAGGGGATCATCCGAACAAAGAGATCAATGACTCTTTCCCCCTTGAGACCTTAATGTCTATAGATCTCAATCTCGATGGCACCCCGTGGTTTGCGGATATTGCAAACTACTTAGCGGGTGGTGTTCTCATCCAAGGGTTAACATCCCAACAAAAAAGAAGTTCTTGAACGATGTTAAGACTTACTTTTGGGATGACCCTTTTCTATTCAAACAATGCGCTGACTTGATTATTCGCCGATGTGCTGAGGGACCGGCCGCTTTGGACATTCTCCAGGCTTGCCACAAAGGACCCACCGATGGTCACTTTGGTCCCAACTACACCGCAAAAAAAGTGTTTGATTCGGGATTCTATTGGCCCACCATTTACCGTGATGCTCACGAGATGGTTAAACATTGTGATTCTTGCCAAAAACAAGGCAAGATCACACATAAAGATGAGATGCCTCAAAATTTCATACAAGAATGTGAAATCTTTGATGTATGGGGCATCGACTGTATGGGGCCATTCCCTTCTTCTAAAGGCAACAAATACATCCTTGTCGCTGTTGACTACGTTTCCAAATGGGTTGAAGCCAAGGCTTTACCCACTAACGACGCGAGGGTGGTTTGTAAATTCTTGAAACAACTGTTTGCTCGATTCGGTGTTCCTCGTGCTATTATCAGTGACCGCGGGACTCATTTTTGCAACGATCAATTTGCAAGAGTCATGGCAAAGTATGGTGTCAATCACCGTCTTTCCACCGCTTATCATCCTCAAACCAACGGTCAAGCCGAAATATCCAACCATGGATTGAAGAGAATTTTGGAGCGTACTGTGGGAGAGCATCGCGCCGCGTGGGCCGATAAGTTAGATGATGCTCTGTGGGCTTTCCGTACTGCTTACAAGACCCCGATCGGCTGTACGCCCTATCGTCTTGTGTACGGGAAAGCTTGCCACCTCCCTATCAAGCTGGAACATAAGGCATACTGGGCCTTGAAGTGGGCTAACTTCGACATCAACAAAGCCGGTGATTTTCGCAAGATTCAACTCAACGAGCTACAAGAATTGAGGAATCAAGCTTACGAGAACTCATTAATCTACAAGGAGAAGACCAAGATGATCCACGATGCTAAAATCAAGAACCGAGAGTTCCACGTTGGTGATCAAGTCTTACTCTTTAACTCTCGGTTGAAGATCTTCTCAGGCAAGTTGAAGAGCCGCTGGTCTGGTCCATTCACCATCGCCAATGTTTTTCCCTATGGCACCATTGAGCTTTCTCAGCCAAATGGGCCCAACTTCAAGGTGAATGGCCAGCTTTTGAAATTGTACTTTGGTGAGGACATCTCTCAAGAGATGATTCCATCCCTCACCACGTTCCCCATGAACTAATTTTTGGGTCGAGTCAGGCTCGAGACTCGGTTATCAAAAACAAGCGCTCCTCGGGAGGCAGCCCCAGTATCTATCCTTTTATGTTTTAACCTCCTAAGTGTAGGGGGACCTCTATAGGTCCTTTGTGTTTGTGTGGTGATTTGATTACAGGGATAACTGCACTCTTGGAATCTTTGAAGAACCGTGCTCCCTTGTTATCCGAAATCCAGTTCTATCTCGCAACTATCGTGATTCAATTTTCTTCATAACTCACATTTGAAATTGATCACTTTAGTCGTCTCTTCCTTAACTTGAGTTAACCAACGTGCACAATGTCATAAGTGTAGGGGAGACTTTTCCCACATGCTTAAACATTGAGGACAATGTTTATCTTAAGTGTAGGGGTTCTTCTATCGAAGTTTTAAGTGGACTTTTCCATGAAAATGCCTTCATTTAACCAGAAAATCCTATTTTTCAACATTTTTCAAATCTATTTTTAATAATTTTGGCCATTTAGTCATAATTTTTAAATTTTTATCGTTGCTTTCATATGTATATATTCCGCAATAAAGTCAAGAATATTAATAAAGTGGTGTAGCTAGTTTAGAAATCTTTGACATATTAGGCCCGTTGCGTTTATTTTGACTCAACCCGAATAGACTTATCCAAGTTTATTCTAGCTAGTATCCTTAACCATGTAGACCTTAATTGGTTTATTAGGCTAAGTATCCACGAGTCTCATTACTTGAGATTTTAAATTGTGGAGGACGAGAAATGATATAGTCAATTATAAGTCGGTATTCTTGCACAAGCTCACTTGGTGTAATTATTTGCCTATTCTCCCATCACTTGCTAATAATTTATCTGCAATAAGTAAGGTCGTACGATTTGAAAAGTTACTTAGCTTCTAGCCCAAGATCGTTTAAAAGTTGCTCGGTAATGATAAGAGTTCATAGCCAAGGCATAACTTATGAAGCGGGGCGCGAAGATTGGCGAGTCCGAAAAGGCCCTAACAAGGCATGAGGATTCCATTTTATTGCTAAAGATCCAAGGTGATGTGAAAAGTATTATTCCCAAAGTCAATATGAAGGATCAAGACTCACGACGAAAAGCAATCAACTCCCATAAAAATGATGGAGAAGTCTATCCGAAAAGACCCTAACAAGGTATGAGGATAAATAGATCCAAGTCCGAAAAGGAGGCGGATCGTTGTATCTTAAAATCCCAAATAGAGATTGAAGAAATAATCATGAAGTCGTGGTCAACAAAGTTGGAGTACCCCTCAAAAGTCTCCAAAGTGAAGAAACTCTATGAACGATGAGAAGACCATTATCTCAAGCACGTCTCTCAAGATATGAAGAATGAAGTACATGCCAAATATCGGCCCGAGAAAGGTCTCAAATCATGAACCGAGTTATGCCAAGATATGAACTTTTTGATATCCCGAGAAGCAGTTTTAAGAGATTTTGTCCTTTAGCTAACTATTGATCAAATCGTCATACTTTGCTTTCAGCCTAAATAAACTATCAAAATAAGTCCAAAAATGCATCTTCATGATCATTCTAAGACAAAAATAAAATATAAGAGATACACCTAGGAATAAGGGAGTTTAAGCATATAATTAAGCCATGTGTGTAAGTGTTTGATTTACTAACTTATAATAACAATGATCTCGTTTTTAAGCTTAGTTTAGGGAACGTGAAACTTGAGGGTGATAAATCTTCGCAGCACCAAAGCCCTAATGTAAGTCACTGATCTCTTTGCAAGTTATTTCCATGTAGCTATTTTCGAGTGAAAATGGTTTTCTATCCTTTTGTTTCCTTTTAAGTTTTAATTCCTTTTAGTACCTTAACTTTTATTTAGTAGTATTTGAATAAGGCCAAGGTTGATTAATTATGAGAAAAGTGTAAAATTGCTTTATCACTAAGCATTGCATGAGGGCATGGCAATGGTTAAGTGTAGGGGATTTGATAGGTGTGAAAACACCTATCCTTTTACCACTTAATTCTGGCTAAAACAGGACCAAAACGCGTATTTAATATCATTTGTTTGGAATTATGCGTGGTTTTTGTGTTTATTGTGTTTTCAGAGCCAACCGGATGAATATTGAAGAAAACATGGGATTGCACGGGTTTTACCGAAGAAAAAGACTCAAGATAAAGTCTATTGTCCAAGAGATGCAAAAGATTTGAAGTCACTGGGCCTATTCGAAGATTTATCGAAGAAAAGGACCAAGGATGGAAGATTTACATAAGTCGAAGAAACTCAAGTCTATTAAACGAAGAAATTAAAAGACGAGTTGAATTTAATCGACGACAAATCCCGAATCAGAATCGAAAACGTCAACTTTTCTGAAAAGACGAGAAGACAAGAAGAACGGGAGAAAGCCCGCTCACCAACCAAAGGGGACACCTATATAAAGGGATCCCCTCACACTTTCCATCTAGTTTTTTTTTGTTTTCTTTTCACCACTTTTTTCTCTCTTCTTGTTCGTAGCATCACCAACACGACTAGGGTGTTTGGTGATTTTGATCTTTGTTTTTCAAATCTTGTAATTTTAATCTTTGTTTTATCTTGTTCAACATTAATCATCAATACAAGTTCTTGTTTAATCTTTCCATTTCATCTTGTTCATCATCCTCTTTTTATTCAAGTTCTTAAGTTCTTATTTGAGTGATTTGATCTTTAAAAAGTTGTTGAATTTGTGTGTTTACTGTTGGGATTTGTTGCTTATGGTCATTAGATGATTTGTGGTTAATTTGGTAAAACCTTTTTGATTATTTAGTTTTATTTTGGATCAAAACGTTTCTCCCTGTTTTTCTGCTTAACTTTCTGTTCTTGAGTGTTCCCAGGTTCCGGATGAACAAATCTTCCGGATGAACACCAAAGTTCCGGATGAACACCAAAGTTCCGGATGAACTAGAAAGTTCCGAATGAATATGTTTTTGAAAAGTTCCGAATGAGTTTCCTTTCAAAAAGTTCCGAGTCAGTTAGAAAGTTCCGAATGAGCTGAAAGTTCCGGATGAACAAATCTTCCGAATGAACTGAAAGTTCTGGATGAGTTTAAAGTTCCGAATGAATGTGTTTTTGAAAAGTTCTGAATGAGTTTTTCCTTTAAAAGTTCCGAATCAGTTAAAAGTTCCGAATAAACTTCCGACTCAAAGTTCCGGATAAAGTTCCGGATCAATCTTCCGAGTGAACTTCCGAACGAAAAGTTCCGAGTGAACTTCCGAACTAACTTCCGAATCAAAGTTCCGAATGAAGACTTCCGGGTGAAAAGTTCCGGATCAATAGTTCCGGATCAAGGTGACTTCCGAATCAATTTTCTTTAAGTGTTACTGTGTTACTGTTTTACTGTTTCTTACTGCTTCTTTATTTTTATTTTTATTTTAATTCAAGTTTTTATTAATTGTTATTAAGTTGATTGCTTTTAAATTCAAGTTTACATTTTTCGTGCATTTAAACCTTTAGTAGATTAAAAATCCAATCCCCCTTTTTTAGTAACCAAGAACAATCATTCCACTTAGAACCAAGATCAATTCGAGAGGATATCGAGACATAAAATTGAACCCCATACAAAATCGTGTATCAGGGTGTAGGATCAAAAAGTATGCCTTTGTCAAAGTCATAGAACAAACTATTCTAGAATACTTGACTATTTTTTCTTTCTTTTTTCATACATTTTTTTAAGAGAACATCATAAACTTTATAACGTGACAAGTGGTTAGGCATAACATATAAGGATATTGGCACGATGGATAATATAGAATATGCGTACGAGTGCCACATATTTTAGTAAGCCAGTGTAGCTTAACTAAAATGATATAAGGGTGATTTTATTTTGCTTCCTTTCGAAAATATCTATAAATTAACCTCACTACGATTAGTAAATGATGATTAAGCACAAATTATGAAGCATACTAGATTATAGGCTTTCACACAAAATAGAGAAATATAAGGCTAAGTTTTTCTCACATATTTGGGTAATAGATTTTGTGCTAAATTATAATGTCAATCAATGAGATTTTTGCTTTGCTAAAAACTTATTTATTTACAAAACATATATTTTTATTATTTTTCAAAAAGATTTTCATGTGCAGAAATTTATTTTATTGTTTTATTTTTTCTATTTTTTCTATTTGTCACCTCCTCCCTTAAGTTGAACATCGTCCTCGAGGTAATAACTGATAAAACAATTAAAATAGGAAAAATGCAAAGAGAAACGATAACTTCCCGGGGCTTAGTAGAAAATTGCGGGACTTCGAGAGATAAATCCAGCTTAGAGCTCCAATTTGCTATTTTCCTGCATGGTTCACTTTTCTCATGAACGACACTTATGAAAAAAGATGTTATCGTGAATCATTTAGTCGGGTGTATATAGTTGGTGGTACATGAGAAGCTCCTTTAGTGGAGATAAGATTATGGGTATGATGAGTTATTTTCCAATCAAAAAGCATTTATATGCATGGGCTATAGCTTTTTATTTGGTAGAGGTACGCCATCACATAAACTCCTTAATTGTTTTAGTAGGCCTCTTAGAATAATCTACTTGCAGCAACTTGTGTGTATGTGCATTCCTCTTGCCTCTTAATATGCATATGTTTTTTTTAGTATTCTCCTAGAATTATTCCATTGTCTAAAATTAGTGCATTTCCAAATTTTTCTTAATGAGGTATTTACTTGGCAAAACCTCCGAGACTCTTTTTTTTTGTAAAGGGGACTCCATCCCAGTAAAATATATTAATATCCCAAAAGAATCGTTTCAGTACAATATAATGTGACTGAGTGTCACATTTACCTTAAGCACCGCTTGAACAACCACTAATCATATGACATGCTATATGATCCTAAGAAATGAATACATAACCAAGAACACCAATAGGGAAAAACCAGATAAAGTTTCATAAGCAACCACAAAACAAAAACATATCAATTAATAAAAACAATTTCAGGGAGGTCCCAAAGTCGCGCAAAATGAGAACCATTTATGGAATTCTTGAATCTGCACGAGAGGAGCTTCAACCTAATATACGACACAATACACTCCAAGACCTGTTTAGACGTCCTCTTATAATCATGAAAAGCCACAAATTCCGTTCCTCCCATATGAAGTAAGTCGATCCAGCCACAACCAATTTTGCAATAATACTCGATGACGACCTCCTATTCACAATAAGAAGAATCTGAGCAATAATATCATCAACAGCAGGAGTTGTGTCCTTCATACTAGCAAGGTCCCTAACTTGACACCAAATCTTCTTAGAAAATCGAAACTCAAAGAGTAGATGCTCGTGGAAATCATATGGAACATATATATTGAATATTTGGATTATGTCCATAGGCTCATGATCTTTGCTAAGCTTCTAAAGCTTCAAATGATTATTTGAATCTTTCTCATGCGAATCATGAGTACACCATTTAATGGTAAACAATGCGGAGAAAGAGGGGTTTTGCTCCATCGTCGTTTTTTATTTGTCATATGACATTTGTATCAATACAACTATTCTATTAATGCATTATTACTTTTCCAAGAATCATGCGGGATAAGGTTGGTGCAAACATAATAAGCAAACTCGTATTCTTTCTTAATCTTCTTATCTAGTTGAGTTGAAGATTCTAATCTAATACAAAGTCACATGTTCTAATTCTTGACTCTACGTTCGATCCCTCTTTCGCGTGTCATGTGATCTTAGTTTCTTCTCTCGGAAGTCTTTGAATCTTTTAAGGGACTAAAGGTGTGTAACAAAAATATGTTGATAGGTAAGTGGACACCGATGAATGGAGAAATATTAACGTTTAACACGGTTTACGATTCAACAAAGCTTCTTAGTGGCGAAAACAAAGAAAATTTGTTGACCGGGGTTCAAATTATGTCTAAAGAAGAAAACAAGAATAAAAAATTTCGTCATAAAAGTAATTAGTTTGTTTTGAGTGACAAGTACAAATGGAAAAATATCGAGTCTATCCAAAGCCCGAAGAAATTAAGAATGTATCACCCTCGACGATCCTGAGACGTTTCATGATGATGCAATCTTGCATCCATCTGGCGCTCCTTGAAAGTTGAAAGCTCAACAAACTCTGATCTCAACAGCCACTTTTGATTCACAAAAAAGTAAATTTGCCGAATTATGGCAACGGATTTTTCTTTTGGATCGTGAAAATAAAAAAGCGCGAATGAAACCTGAGATAAATAAAAGGCTCGAATTTGTCGAAATACAAAAAAACGAGGAATTGAAGATACTTAGAAAAGACATTAGCGGGTGGGCTCTCCAGGGCGTGGTAAAGATCAAAAATTTGAAACAAGAGACCCGAAAATAATATTTAGATTTTTATATCACTATCATATTTTATGTAACGTTCTTTTTATTTGTGATGTTTTTGTTGGGTCAGTATTTACTGACCCTGAAGAAACTCTAGGATTTGAATATAAAATCCCCCTAAGTGTTTCATGCTCAGCAGTAAGGCCAGTCTGCTGAAGGATGACCAGAGGAACAAAGTTCCTACTGAAGACTTTATAGCTGAAGAAAGTTCAGCACTCCCCTTCCAGCTAACTTATAAGACAAAGGAGTCTTCACTTCAAATACTAGGCGGTCTAGTTGCTGAAGAATAGGGACTGAAGAAGGGCTTTCAGTTCAGTTTGGTTTGACAACACCAAACTGAATGATGTCGATCTCCTCTAGGATACTGAAGACTCTTTAGTATTCTGATGCTTTGCATTAGGCAGGAAAAGATAACTTTAAGTCAAAGAAGGTTTCTTGTATACTTAGATATAAGTACAACCTTTTTCTTTTCTAGAATAGTTTAATATGTACATTGTACTGTTTATCCAGCATGGGCATCAACCACCCACTGGATAAACCTATGCATTAAAACATGCAAAATGCAAACCCTAGTTTACACTGCCTATATAAGGAGTGTACATTGGGAGAGAAAGGGTTAACCAATAAAAGAGATAAAACTCTAGAAAACCTTTCTCTCTCGATACCAACTAAACCATATAGCCAAGATGCATATGAACGTTTAGATTGGAGCTTAGACTTTAACCTTGGTTAGACGTTTAAGTAGAGGAGATCAAAACCCATTGTCATTCAACCACTTTGTTATTCCGCAAACAAAGTGGTTTATAGATTCTTTATTTGATTCTAATAAAAGTATATACATTGAAAAGTAATTGGTATTGTTGTTTTAATTATTTATAATTCTTATATATTGTTAAAACAACACACTTGAGTCGAAATAAGTAGTTATTACTTAAGTTGATAAGTAATAACGAATTACAAGGGACCAACAAGTGGTATCTATTCAGTTTGATTAGCTAAACTCTTATTTTATTAAACTGCCCATTTAAAAGTTTTCAAATCAAGATCCATCTCAAGTTATACCACAAACCCTAGAATATAGGGGTGGCCAACTCAATGTTTCTCCTGTACTAGAGGTATCCAATTTTACAAATGGAAGAAGAGGTTTCTTGTCTACATGATTAGAATTAAACCTCAATTCATTGGAATCATTGAGAATGGTCCTTTTGTTCTCATGGTTGGGGAAAATAGAAAACCTGAAGCACAATGGATTGCTGATGAGAGAAAAGCTGCTAACCTAGATTAGCGTCTCAAAAGTCTCATCATGCCTGTGCTTCCAGATAACCAAATGAATTTTGTTGTAAATTGCAAAACAGACAAAGCTACATGGGAGGACCTTATTCTTTACCATGAGGGACCCTCTGATGTAAAAGAAACCAGAATCATGGATTTAAAGATTCAATACAACACCTTCAAGCACAAAGAAGGGGAAACCCTCACACAAACATTCAGCAGATACAAAGCACTGATGAATGAACTTGTGAATGATGGTGTTGAGCTTTCAAAACTTGAAATCAACACAGTTTTTGTTAATGCATTGCCAAATAAGTGTCTCAGTTTCTGCCAAAGCTTGAGAAATGCTAATCACATTAAAGATTGTGATCTGGTCTCTCTTTTTGGGAAACTAAAATATGAAGAAAACCTAGTTGATAGGATTTATGAAGGCTCAAGCAAGAGTAAAGCATTAAGCATTGCTACACCCTTGTCCACAGCTTTCTTCAGTGAAGCTGTCATTCAAGACTACCAAGATAGTCCTAATGATGAGGAAGATACTAGAACTAGTGAGGAATATATGAATGACCTCAAAGAGGAATTTCATGAAAGAGCTCTTCTGGCCAAGTCTAGAAGGTTCTTTAAGAAATGAGGCAAGTTCTCCAACTCCACAAAAGCTTTAGTTGACACTGAATGCTATAAATATGGAAAGAATGGTCACTATGCTAGGGATTGTTATTCAAAAACATTTATCCCTTCATATTCCTCACCAGCTCAATCAAGACCATCAGGTCAATCATCATTTCAACCAAAACAAATTGCTTCTACTTCATTTCAGCAAAACAGGGTTGAACTTAGACCAACAAAAGACTTTGAGGCCAAATACAGAGAAATCATGGCTAGATTGGCCCTTATGAGCACTAAAAGTTCTTCCTCCAAGGCTCTCAAGCAAGACAAGAACAAAGGACTTGTTGCTGAAGCCTATGAATGGGATGAAGAAGATGTTTCTTCAGATGATGATGAAATGGTTAATGTGATGGCACTTGCTGATGATGAAGGGGTTAACTCTAATGTTGTGGCCAGATAAAGTGCAGGAAATGGTGAATGGGTCAATGTCACAATCAAAAAGGTACAAACTCTTCTTGAAGTAGAAGATAAAGATGACATTAAATTTATCTTTGATTACCTATGCATTGATCTAAAATTTGTTGAAGAACAAAGAAATAATTTGCTTGAAAATTTTCATAAACTTGTTCTAAAACTTGAAGATTTTGAAAGTAAGCAAATAGAGCAAAAAGAAGCTAAACTTGATATTCTTAAGAGTTGAACTAAAAGAAGCAAAAGATTTTGTTAAATCTTGGCTTAGAAACTCTAATAGGGTAAATCAATGCATAAGTGAACAAATTCCTGCTCAAAATAGGAAAATCCTTGGTGCATCTATTGTCTTTTTCAAAGCCTCAAATGAGGATGGTAGCTCGATACCTGACATTAAAAGGTCAGGTGAAGAGAATCTACCCAATCATGACACTGGACGAATCCTTCTTCCTGAGTTTCAAGCAAATGCTGACACTTCAGCACCAGTTGAGTCCTCAGTTATTGAGGATGACTCAGATGATGATATAGAGAATGAAGTAAGTACCCCACTTCCTCTTCTGGAGAAGCTGGCTGGTGCTGAACCCTCTACTGGACCCAAATCAATCCAGTCTATCATCAAGTCACACACCACATACAAAGTTAGTTCTTCCAAACATGTGAAAATTGACATTTCAAAGAACTCTTCAGCTCCTGCTGAAGGTTCACATATGGGAACTACCTCTTCAGTTTCAACAAATAAACTGAAGAATGCTAGATCTAAGGAAGATAAGAGAATGTCTCTTGTCATGCAAGAAATTAATGATCTCAAACTGCAACTCAGGCAGCAGCAAACACCAACTCGGTTTAGAGATGAACCTTCGGACTCTCCTCAATTAAAGTACAAGACACAATTTTAAAAGGGCTTGTGAGTTATGTGGTGTAAACAACCATCTCACTCAAACTTGCCTAAGAGTGGTTTATTGTACTGAATGTGAGAGGACTGATCATCGCACTTATGAACACACTCAGTATATGCTGGCCAAAACTAGTGTTGATGCTCACAAAACTGAAGCATCTCAATCCAGGTGAAATATGCTTTTCCCACCATGCATTCATTATGGTATAGGCAATCATCACTCAGATGACTGCCACTATTACCCTGTTTGTAATATATGTGGAAGTTATGACCATGACACTCATGGACATAATCGAATCATCTCACTCAGAAGAGGTATTAAACCAAGAAACCCAAACTCTATTACCAAATGTTGTGAAACTTGTAGAAGCGATGTCCACAATACATCTGATCACAACCATATAGAGTGGTTCAAAAGAGGTGAAGCCCTCTAGGATAAGAAAAAAAAAGTTGTTCATACATCTTCTTCTTCTAAGCAATCACACACATCCTCTACAAGAGGACCCTTCAGATCTAGAACTCCTTCCAGATCTAAAACCCCCACCCAACAAAGGTGGGTTTCAAAGCAAAACTGACCATTTCCTTAACTTGTGTAGTGTGATCTCAGGAACCCTATTTGGTACCTAGATAGTGGTTTCTCAAGGCATATGACTGGCATCAAAAGTTATCTACACAAGTATAAGGAGAAACAAGGTCCTAAAGTTGTTTTTGGTGATAACTTATCAGCTACTACTGAAGGATTTGGTTTAGTAAAATGCAATGGTATAGTTTTCTCAAGTGTAGCATATGTCAATGGATTGAAGCACAACCTCATCAGCATAAGTCAACTTTGTGATGCAAAGTATCTTGTGCTGTTTGATGAAAAAAAGTACAATCTTCAACTCCAATCATGAAATTGTGATGATTGCTCCTAGAGTCAAAGATGTTTATGTCATGAACATGAACTCTACTCAGGAGACATGCTTCTTTGCTAAAGCTTCCAATATTACCAATTGGCTTTGGCATAAGAGGCTCTCACATCTCAATTTCAAAAAAATTACTCTGTTGGCAAAACAAAATCTTGTTATTGGTCTTCCTTCACTTGTCTATTCCAAGGACAAACCATGCTCAGCATGTGAAAAAGGGAAGCACCATAGGGCCAATTTCAAAACAAAGCAAACTTTCACAATCAAAGGAAGTCTTCATTTGCTTCACATGGACTTATTTGGCCCAGTATTACCTAGGGTCATTTGTCATGAAAAATATACACTTATCATTGTTGATGAGTACTCGTAAGTCCATCGTTCCATACAGTTGTCCAGGTACCAGTAGAAGATTCGGCAGCTACAGCGGCCCCTGTTTACACCTGGGTATATTTTCTGACAAAGAAAAGCCATGCACCAGATGCCATTATGACCTTCATCAAAAGAGTTGAAAATCCAAATGACACTCATGTCAAACAACTCAGAACTGACAATGGCACTGAATTCAGAAAAATCATACACTGATCAAATTCTGTGATGACAAAGGAATTTCCCAAAATTTCTCATCTCCTTACACACCTGAACAAAATGGTGTGGCTGAAAGAAGGAACAAAACTTTGATAGAAGCAGCAAGGACAATGCTTGCTGGATCTACTCTCTCTAAGCATTTTTGGACTGATGTTGTAGCCACTACTTTCTACACTCAAAATAGATCCATCATTGTGAAGAGACACATGAAGACTCCCTATGTAGTCTCCAGGGGGAGAATTCCAAACATCTCATTCTTACATGTGTTTGGGTGTCCAGTATTCATTCACAATCACAAGGACCAGCTTGGAAAGTTTGATAAACAATCTGATGATGGTTGTGTATTTTAGTTCAAGTCTCAAATATCACTCAATTCCCTATGTAATTCTATACACGTAAACTACTGGTCAAATCTTTCAAAAGATCATAAATGGACCTAAACTCGACATCAACTTTTCCTTTTCTCCTAAACATGGCGCCCGTTACTATAGGTGAAACTTCCTACATAACTTTGTCATTAAACTGTAGTGGTTTCCTCCTTTTTAACATATTATCTCTTGTTTCTCTCGTCCTTTCCACAAACACCATTATTATATTAGCAGCCTCTTTCACCAATTCTAGTCCACAATAGGGGAAACTCACCCTATCCTTCCATATAGTGCCTCAAATGGCATTCATCGACTTCTAGTATGATAACTATCATTATATGAAAACTCAGACATTGCTAACGAGTTTCCTACCTCCCTCGAAATCAGTCACCCAAGCTCTCAACACGACTCCTATACTTGTAGAAATTTCTCACTTCGTCCATCCATTTCTAGTTAGCCGGATATACTCATGTCTAATCATGTTCATCAATCCCTTTAGTCCGTACCCCAAACCACTTAAAATTCCAATTTTTTTACAAAATGACCTATGACGGTCTTTCACATATTCATTAGTTAGTTTTATCAACTCTCATCCAAACCTATGTTACTATTACTTCCATCAAATTTGGATAGCTCATTAGTAGCACCCATACACTTCTTTTCTCACTTTCCTCAATGAAAGATTTTTTTTTTGATACCCAACACTTCCTTTATACCTACACAATGTCTTACCTTCAAGGTCATAGTGCTCCTCATCTTATCTCAGTTAGACCAGACCCTTCGTCTCTCAGGACACATCACATCTATAACTCCTCATCTATTTGATCATCGATACTAAGCCTTCCAATCCAATAGTATCAGTTAGTGCCATTCTCTTTTCTACACTACAACAATATTAGCATGCTTTGTGATTTAGTCTACTCATTAGGCTATACCAAAGTTTTACCTTCGGTTCCTATCTCAACCTATTTCATTTATGATCCGCATCTATCCAAACTTCCTTCTTTTTCTTCAGCTCATGGCATACATCACGATGCTATGCTTCCCGTCTTTCAAGTCATCTATACGTCAAAATTATCCAAGTAGCTTCACTTGTTTTCCTCGCGACCAGTTCTCCTACTCTATCCTAATAGGGACAGACTAGAGTTTTATGTGATCCCATGCGGATCACACTCTCATCCTATACCCATATTAATTTCCATTTGTCTAAACTAAGCCATATTTTAAATTCTTATTCAAATCTCATACTTCTATTTTGATTGCACCCAACATGAGGTTCTTTCAATCATCATATTCTAGGAATACTTGGTCCTCTCCTTCCATGGTTCTACCTAATTCCTACACTATCCCATCCAACTGAAATTCCATACTTCATTCATCAAATCTATGGAAATAGTTAGTGCATTGGATAATGCATAATTGTCTCTTCTAAAGATGTTTCATAACACCTTCACAAAACCGACTCTCTAATCACTTCTCCATGAACTTATTCAGCTCAGCTTCACTACTCATCCGTCGATATTGATTGCCACAAAATTCTATCTTTGTGTAGTCACTCGAATCCCCTTGTTAATTCCACGAGCTCTTAATCTCCCATGTTATATTGTCACTCCATCACGATCCATTGGTTCAACTCTTTGTAGCTCCACTCCGGTACTCGATCTGTCCTTCTTCATCACGAACCATACATAGATTCCCATCATAGTGCTTGTCACCTTTCCAGTCCTTGCAACTTCTGTGACTCCTTCGAAATCACTTGCATCCTTCTAGCAGCCGGCACGTAGTCCTTTCGGCTCCTTACTTCACGATGTAGCTCTTCACGCACTCCTTCTCGTCTCCATGATGTTACCTAGGAACTTCACACTACGCAGTTGCTTCTAACTTCAATTCATCAACCACAATATTTCTAAAGGTACTTCAACCCCTCAATGGCTCACTCTTCCTTACTTGTACTTCATCATTAATCAGCCTCCTACCAATCATTCTTTCACATCCATGTTTTCCTTCACGTGTCTACTACTACCTTGCCTCCATAACTATACCAATTCCCTTGCGTGTTATTTGCCCCATATTTCCATTAGTAGAAACTTTCTACTCTACCCTCACATCCGCTAGTACTTTCATCAATCTCCTAATGGTACTTCAACCAACTTCTCATAGCATAACAACTTGTTCCCACGACTAGTCAACTAACTTTACTTACTCCCTTATTCCCGTAACCAATCTAAGTTTCAAAACTACACAAATCTTAATCATTCCTTCAACACAACCTTTAAACCAAAATACATCTATCCATTCTAATATATATCCATAAGTAATACTACCCAACTCTATCATCTCAACTAAATCAACCATGACGTGTACCAAAAGAATTCCAAACGGTCGCGTCCCATAATAAATATAGGGTAAACCGAAATATCAACCATAACGAACCCTAGCCAAAACAACTGAAAACGAAAGAATGTAATCTGAAAGATTCAATGGAGTGTGCCAACAACGAAAAATTAGACTCGTCACGATTAGTATTACCAAATTTCAATATCTTAGAAAATTTTAAATTTTTATCTCAATTAGTTACTTCACATTAGGATCATATTTTAACACCAATAAATGAAATCATAGTCATATATTACCATCTTCGTTACTATCAAAGGGCATAACTCAGTTAGCGTACTAAAACTCACTTTATATATCATCACCTTTAACAATAAACTCATCTTTTATCTTAATCATTTTATCAAAGGTATCCACTAGTTAGTATAGTATAACGTTATTCTAACCATTATCTTGTTTACTCACATTAAACTCATTTCACTTGTTATTATGAAACCAATACGTGTTTATAAAATACAGTGTTTTTTAATTTAATTTTATTCTATATTATTATTATTTTATATAATCCTATTAGGCTTGCTATAACTAACTATTACACGTTTACAAAGTGTGGTGTTATAATTATCATTATTATAATAAAATCTTCCTTTCTACTCTTTCTGTTTATTTAAATACTTCTAAAATTGTAACTCCACTTTTAAGAAAATTGTCGTAAAATTTCTTTACCCTTTATATGTACTATCACATGTTACCTAGAAAACTAATCCATTCATTGTCAAGATTTTTTATTTATTTATTACCAATAAACTTAAAGAAAATATATGTAAGTCAGGAAATCATACCGTACACTTACAAAGTATTTATAAATGCATTTTCCTTTAATTAGCTAGACTCCTTTGCAAGAAAATTTGGTAGTTCTTATCAATTAAAATACATACCCGAATGTAGACACACTTCAAGAGATTCAAAACGTCGTTGGAACTCCATCAAACTCCAGCACTAATAAACTGTTTAAACACGAGAGAACACTAGGTACGTTCAATTTATAATAACCATTAAACGACCGTATATCATAATATAACATCTACTAGTATATATACCTCCGCATATATATATATATATATATATATATATATATATATATATATATATATATATATATATATATATATATATATATATATATATATATATATATATATATATATATATATATATACCTATTAAATCTCCCAAAACATACTCGTTATCATACATGTCAAGTCAATAGATAGCGTCATACACTCGTTTTTCCATACGAGTAATCACCATCTCACCATCTCACCATGCCACAACAAGGCATAAAACCCATCACCAAAACCAACCCATATCGAGTGACCCTATAATCACACAACATGACTATTACTCAAAACATAAAACTCAAAAAAAGAAATAGCATATCATAGGCAACCATTACATAAACTCGTATTGTTTACAAATACCCAAAATATAGATCTCATCATATACAAGCATGTACTAACCCATTTTTCATGCAACCATACTTGGAAGTCCATCGGTGTTGCGGCACATATATAATTACGTAGGCCTCCATAAGTATATATGTCCCCTTTCACCTATGTACTCCCTTCTATGACGACACTTATTAGAAATTAGTACTACACGGAACACTTATATCTACCACATATATACCACATAAAATACACTATATATATATATCGTATAGGTAAAATAAGAACATCTCATACGTCAACCCTAACTCATTAATAACTCGAGGCTTAGACGCCAAAATAAATCAATAACAACAAAAGATCCAACATTAAAAAAATGACCATAACAATTCAGGTGGAAATTCGAATCTACTACTAGTCGCAGACTCAAAATCGGTACTATCCTATTATTACCTAGCGCACATCTTCTTCTACGCGACATGGGTAACACTAAATAAGTTCCTACAATTCTGGTTCATACATCACATCAATAGAAAATAAATGAATGTACTTACATATACTATATCTCAATAAGTAAGTATGAAAGTAAATAAATATCCAAAACAAAATTAACACTTAAGCACTCCATATACTATAATGCACACATACCCCTATGACACCTACATGCATGGATCCTTAAGCTATAGACTAGGCTACTAGACTAGGCATCCTAATTCTCTATAACCATTGTCTCTGATACCATTCTGTCACACCCCACCATGGCGACGTATGGATATCATCACAACAATAGTGTGTCTATAGAGATAACTAAATGAAATGGAAATATAATGAATGGTGACACAATGTCATGAAGACATCACAAACAATGCAGGCGTCTAGGTAAGTAGGTAACAGGTCTACCTCTTACCAAAGACATACAATTAACAAATAACAAACATATAGGTGTTTACAGAGTATCACTTATTCAAACATAAGTAAAGACTAAGAGGAAAGGGGGTTCCTCCAATGCAATCCTAAGTCTCCCAGCCAGCCACTCCTATTCTCACGCTTAACCACATTCTCACCTGAAAGAGACACTAAAACACGTCAACATAAAGTTGGTGAGAGTCATAGGTTTAGACTCCAACCCAAAATAGTTATAAGCTGTGAATAACAACCATCAATAAAAAACAAATGGACAATGTGTTACAATTATGCATTAACAACTACCATTCAAGATTAACCATACAATCACAATTCCAAGGCACCAAGCCTTACCAATAACCACAATTTTCAAGGCTCCCAGCCTTACCAATAACCATGGTCCCATAGGCACCCATGTTGATCCCAAACTTAGATCGATTTAGCTTTATGTATACAAGATTAGATCAAGTAATACACTTAGAGAAACCTTTGTATATGTATATGATAATCTAAGTGTTATGCGGAATTAACACTTAAACAAGAACACACAAGATATAAACAAACTTTCACTTTGATTAATGATATCGAACTTGCTTACAATGAAAGTAGTTTACGTATGAAAACTTATATTGAACATTAACCTAAAGGTCTTCTTTTATAGACATAAGAAGCCTTGTACAATAATCTACGTATCAACTATTCTAGGTAAAGATAAATATAAAAAATACAATGTTGTTCCTATCTTTACTAGAAGTAATCTAGAATACAATAAACACGTAGAGTATATCTTCCCATCAGTGCTTGTCTTCAATGTATCAACGCTTGACTTTGTCTTGTCAACGCTTGAGCTGTCAGCGTTTGTTTTACTCCTGTCAACGCTTGTTTTACTCTTGTCAGCGCTCAAGTAGACTGGCTATAATTTATTCCCAACAATCCTCCCCTAAACTTGATATCTACTCCAGTGATCAAGTTTCTAAATAAACATTCAGAACTAGGAGGAATCTTACAAACCTTCTCATATTGGTAATAAATAAATCTGATCAAGTCTTTTGCCACGTCACTTGAATAATCAATTTCCAACTGAGTGTTCTTCATCTTCTCTAAGATTTCCTTGGACATGAAATACTGACCATCCACAAGTAGATACTCAGCAAACTTAGTAGCACTCAAATAATAAACACCAGCAGCTGAATACAATATCCATTGAAGACCACTGAGATCATCTTCAAGATCCTTCCAAATAGCAGGATCCTCATCTTTTGGTCCACACATTCTCTTGAATGTGGACCATAGTTTTATTCCATTTACTGAAGTTGGTGCTTCAGTCTCATACTTGGCCTCTAACAACCTCCATAGGTCTACTAAGTCTTCTCTATCAAAACTTGCAAACAAAGATATAAGGGTGGTAAAAGTGTGAACTTCTTTTCCATACCTACCAATCTTCCAAAACCCACATTCATCTTCTTCATAACTCAAAATTGGGTTTCTGGAATCTAGTGGTAACACTTGTACCATATCTGAAGCTTCTAATTGTGAGAGCTTTAGACTCTTTCTTATGACAGCTTCACTTGGATGTAATGGATCCATATCTTTGGGAAACTCAAGAGGAACTCCCTTTTTCACTGGTCTGGGAATAAACATTGCCTTCTTGAGCTCCATTTCCTCTGCAAGTTCTTCTTTTCTTTCATCAGAAAGAATTCTTAGAGTGTTTGCTTCCTGCACTCTTACCCAAATGGGATATTCTCTACATTCCAACTCATCAAATGTCAATGCCTTCAATTTCTGATAAGTCTACCATGTTCCATGACACCTGAGCAACATGCAGTACAACTCCCTTCTATCCCTTTTCAAATTTGAGAGAACATTGCTGGCTTTATGTTTCAGGATAACCTTGCAATCCTTTTGGACTCTTAGAAGAATCTCCAAACCCCATATCTGATCTGAAATGGTCAAGTGTGGATTCTCCATACATCTTTCTTCCCAAGCAAGGTACATCTGAACCACCTCTTGCATATCAAAATCAACCTGCAATTTCAACTCATTCAACTTCTCCTTGGCCAACTCATCCCCATACTCAAGTCTCTCTGGCTGTTCTATGATCATAACACTTGAGTCTGAGCTGACTTCATCACTTCCTTCTTGCTCTTCTGAAGTGACAACAAAAGGTGATTCACCCACCTTTTTCTTTTCTTGTTCCATAATTTGTGCAGCCAACCTTCTATCAAATTCAATTTGTGCTGCTATCTTTGGAACAACTGCTTCTACCATAATACCCTTACCTTTATCTAATGGATCAATTATTGGTAAGGTAGATGGCAATACCTGTGAAGAAACCTCTTTGATGATGGATAATGACTGGGATACATCAACCTCATTTGCAGGTCTGTCAACGCCCAAATTTGCTTTGTCAGCGCCCAAAATACCCATGTCAGCGTTCAAATTCTCCTTGTCCACGCTCAAATTTCCTGCCTCAGCGCCTTTTGAAATTTCCTCCAACATGGCTGTAAATGATAAATTTAAGTTTGTAGGAGAGACTAGAGACGTATCAAAACCTGTCTGTTTCTTCAAACTTGTTAGGGCCTCAACAACATCCAAAGACTGACCATCATGGCTGCCCTTATCACTCACATTTATTTGTTCATCCTCCCCTTTGGAAGATTCCTCCATCCCTCTCCTTGTACTAGCAGTCTCCAAAATAACAATCCTCTCCCTCAATTGCTTGAGTTCAAGGCCTTGTGTGTTGACAACTTGTACCAAGTCTGCATTTTGCTTTTGCAAGCTCATGCAGACAGCCGTCAATTCCAGTAGGGTCATTGGTTCCAATCTGCCCTCTTCTAAAATGGGTATTTGACCTCCCAAGTTAGATTCATTGGGCATGGATGAGGTCTTAAGTATGTTAGGACTGTCTTGGCCAGCTTCTAAGCCATAACCAATAGTCCCAGCCTCATCCATAACACCAACCACACTTGTGGTGGTGGTTCTCTCTACTACATGGCTAGGACCACCAGAGGAGAACACTCCAGTAGTCCTTTGGCGTTTTTGTAACCTATATTGTGTTGGTGGAGATGATGATGTGGATTGAGTGGATGTCGGTTGGTTAAGGGGTGTTTGGGTCTGTGAAGGTTGTGTGTCAACGTTTGAAATAGGCACATCAACGCCAACATTTAACGTGTCAGTGTCGAAGGGTTCTTGGTTAATTGCATATGTTGGGGTGAAGGTAAAGGTTCAGGGATTGGGTCAATTTGGGGTTGGGGGTCTGGTTGGGGTTGAGCTGCTTCAATGACAGCAAGCATAGTTGGGGTTAGGGGTAGGTCACGATTCTGTCAACGCTTGCCATATCCATGTCATTGTCTAAATTGGTCACAACAACGCTTGGAAAAATACTTGTCAGCGTCCAAAAATAAAAATGTGTAAAAATGAAAAATGACCTTAACAAAGTAATTTATCCTAGAGAAGATAACCAAAAAGCTGATAATTATTATAGGGCGGCAAGCACTATCCAGTTATGCACACTTGCTTATGGAAGATAGACATAACAGTCCTCTAGTGTCCCTTGCTAACCAAAACTCTTAACAACTAAGTTACCTTATAAAATTCCTTGTTACTCCCAGGTAAATCCCATAACAAAATTATTCCCAAGTCTCCCAACAGACCACAACCAATTCTAGGCCAAAAATGTCTTGGCAGCATGCATAGTATATCAACTTTGCATGCTACAGTGCCTCATGATTTAGTAAAACTAACTCATACTCACTTGTGGACACAATCTAGAATTATGATAAGAGTATCATATGGATACCCAGACATCCTAAGGGTTCCTAAAACCTCCCCTTAAACTATGATACATAAGTTGCTAAAAATATGCATGAACATAAAAATTTATTTCAAGATAGGAATTAAAAATTCCAACCATCATCCATAAATAAAAACTTGTCCAAATGCTTCTCCAATGATCCATAAGAAACTCTGTATCCATTGGTATACTGCTAACACCACCTGCACATTTAGATTGAAAACCACAAAACTAACATTGTTGCTGACAACGTCCCGATAACACATGACAGCGTTAAGGGAAGCTTTGTCAGCGTTAGACAAATATATTGCTGACAACGTCACAAAAACACTTATCAGCGTTCAAGCAACCTTTGTCAGTGTTAGAAAAATATAGTGGAAAATCTAAATCTTCAAAAAGACCAATAACAATGCATTATCCTGTACATACTTTTACAAAAAGAACTCCGAAACACATATTATGTGAGATTGATCATTCCAATACTTGTTACCAAGTATTGAAACCTCCCAGCATCAAAAGGTTTAGTTAGTAAATCTAACACATTCTCTTCTGTGTCAACCCTATCTGGTTGTATTAAACCCTTTTCAAAACAATCTCTTATAAAATGGTGTCTAATTTCTATGTGTTTAGTTTTAGAATGATGTACATGATTCTTAATAATGCATAAAGTGCTGTTATTGTCAACAAATATCTTGGTATGCATTAAATTATACCCATAGTCTAACAGCTGGTTCTGAATCCACAAAACTTGTCCACAACAAGCAGCTGCAGCCACATACTCAGCTTCAGTTGTAGAATTAGCCACCACTGTTTGTTTCTTGCATTGCCAAGATATCAATCTGCTCCCAAGAAACTGACATCCACCAGTTGTGGATTTCCTATCAAATTTATCACCTCCATAGTCACTGTCTGAATATGCAATCAGCTTTAATGGTGAATCCTTTGGGTACCACAAACCAAGACTAGGATAGCATCTTAGGTACCTAAAGATCCTCTTCACAGCATAAAGGTGACATTCTTTGGGAGTCACTTGATGGCGTACACAAGCACACACAGCAAACATGATGTCAGGTCTGGAGGCTGTAAGGTACATCAATGATCCAATCATGGATCTATAGTGCCTGACATCAACATCTTTCCCATCTCCAATCTTTCCCCAAGGGTGTTCTCTATCCATAGGAATAGTAGCCCTCTTTTCATGTGGAGAAAAGCCAAACTTCTTCAAGATCTCAGCCACATATTTATCCTGGGAGATGAAGATACCATCCTCTTTCTGCTGAACTTGTAAACCAAGAAAGAAGTGCATCTCCCCCAAAGCACTCATCTTGAATTTGTCTGTCATCAGCTTGGAGAAATCCTCACTCGTCTTTGGATCAGTAGACCCAAAAATGATGTCATCAACATAGAACTGAACAAGCAACACATCCTTACCTTTCTTCTTTGTAAATAGTGTCTGATCTATGGTGCCCCTCTTGAATCCATTGTCCACTAAGTAAGTAGACAAAGTACCATACCATGCTCTTAGGGCTTGATGAAGTCCATACATAGCCTTCTTGACTCTATACAGCTTGTCTGGATTCTCTGGATCCTCAAAACCAGGAGGCTGCATCACATATACCTCCTCAACAATTGTTCCATAGAGGAAGGCACTCTTGACATCCATTTGATAGACAGTGAAGCCCATGCAGGATGCATAGGCTAAGAAGATCCTAATGGCTTCAATCCTTGCAACTGGTGCAAAGACCTCCTCATAGTCTATCCCCTCCTCTTGTGTATATCCCGGAGCCACTAACCTTGCCTTGTTTTTGACCACAATACCTCTTTCATCTCTCTTGTTTCTTAGAACCCATCTTGTCCATATAGGTCTGACATATCTGGGACAATCAACCAGCTCCCAAACATCCTGAATTGCAAATTGGTGAAGCTCATCCTGCATTGCTTCCTCCCAACTTGGTTCTTTGAGAGCATCAAATTATCTTCTTGGGTTCCTGTTGTGACAGAAAACATGCAAACAAACATGCTTGCACAAGAGGGGTATCAACCTTCTTGTGAATATTGGCAATAAACCCACCAAGACCTTGATCAGATCTTCTAGTCTGAACATGAGTCATAATATCACCAATGATTTGAGAAGTAGGGTGATTCTTCATAGTAGAAGTGAGAACTCCTCCTTCAAAAAGTCTAGTGTCCTCAACCTCATTCTCCATGTTGCCAATATCTTCTTCTTCAGACTCTCTTTCATCAACATGAGGATGAACCTCTTCATATAAATTGGAAGGTTCACCTTGTTCAAAAGTGGAAGAGAAAAGATGTGCAGAAGCGTTGTCAACGCCTGAACCTTGTTTGTCAGCGAGAGAGCTAACAACGCTTGAACTATTGTTGTCAACGTCTGATCCATCAACGTCTGAATTGGTCTTGTCAGCGCTAGATTTTCCTTTGTCAGCGCCTGAAGGACCATGCATGTTGTTATCTGGTGGTACTTGAGGACCACCATTATCTTTACCAGCAGCAGCAGCAGTAGCAAAAGCATCTGTCCATATGGGGATTGTAACATATTCTTGTATAGGAGATAACTTTTCTGCTTGTGATCCAATCTTTTCATGAACCTGAGTGCCTGAAACATCAACAACTTGTTCTTCCACAACATTTGAAGTTACCTTCACAATGTCTGGATTAGTGACAGGCATATAATTTAAAGTTCTAGATAAAGGTTCCAAGTCAAACAACCAATTTGGACCACTTTCAGGATCACTAGGTTTATTCTCTAAAAACCTAACATGTACTCTTTTAAGTATACGTTTTTCCTCTTTAAGATAAACCCTATATCCCTTGCTCTGCACTGAATACCCCATGAAGTAGCCTTCATCACCTTTTGCACTAAATTTACCTAAGGCATCACTAGTGTCTAAAACTACTACATGACAACCAAAAGGTCTGAGAAAACCAATATTAGGTTTTCTTCCCCAAAGTAACTCATAAGGTGTTTTGTTCTGAATTCTGTTGACCAATGCTCTATTTTGAACATAGCAAGTTGTATTAACAGCCTCAGCCCAAAAGGCTATTGGGAAATGAGCATCAGCCAACATGGTTCTGGCTGCTTCAATTAGGGTTCTATTTTTCCTCTCAGCAACCCCATTTTGTTGTGGGGTTCTGGCAACACTAAATTGCCTAGTAATTCCTTTCCTGGCACAGAAATCATCTAACTTTTTGTTCCTGAATTCGCCACCATTATCACTCCTAAGCATTTTAACTTCATTGCCAGATTTCTTCTCAATCTGAGTGATAAAATCAATTAAAGTATCAGCTGTGTCACTCTTCATAGCTAGAAAGAAGGTCCAAGTAAACCTAGAAAAGTCATATGTGATGACAAAGCAATAGGACTTACCATTCAAGCTTTCTATATTGGTTGGACCAAAAAGGTACATATAAAGCAAATGAAGAGGTCGGGAACTAGAGTGCACCTGTTTGGACTTGAATGAGACCTCGTGTTGCTTGCCTTTAAGACATGCAACACAAGAGTGGTCATTGTGGAAGGCCTTCTCAGGCAAACCATCAACCAAGCTAAGTCTCACAAGCCTGTTTATATTCTTAAAATTTATGTGCCCTAGTCTCCTGTGCCACAAATTACTTTCATCTACTGAATCTTTAACATAAAAACAAGACATATTGTTATTCATTCTAATTCCATTCAGATTCACATTGTATATGTCTTTATGCCTAGGTGTTCTATAGTCAATATATTTCTCATCAGGGATCTTATAATCCTTGCTTAACACCAAACATTCAGTATCAGTAAACAGAACTTTATTTTTGTTATCACAAACTTGTGATACACTAAAAAGATTGTAGTCAAGTTCCTTTACCAAAAATACGTTCTCAAAACGCAAGTTCTTGGTGAGAAGGGTTCCTTTGCCTGTGATAGTACCATATCCGCCTCCAAAGTAAACCTTATCACCATCCTTAATGGGAGTGAAGTTAGTAAGATAATCTTCCTTCCATGTCATGTGCCGTGAGCATCCACTATCCCAATATCCATAATCATTGACCTGTTTTTGAATGCCCTGCACATAAAGAAAAGAAATTAGTTTTCTTTGGGAATCCAAGCCTTAGAAGACTTGGATTCATCTGGTTGTTCAATAAGAACAGACTTAGTTCTCATAACAACCCCATTGTCATCCTTCTTAGGATAAAATACCCAGTTAACCCCAATAGGTTTTGTAATGACCTTTGAAATGTTATTAAATCTGTTGCAGGTCATTGAAATCCCATTATCATTAGGGTTTTGATCTTTCTTTGGTCTCCATGTTAAGCTTGAAGAAGCTTTAGACCCCTTACCCTGTGGTTGCAAATATTTAGGTCTGGTCACGTTTATGTCAACGTTGGAATTGGTCTGGTCAACGCTGAAATTACCCTTGTCAGCGTTGAACCTAAGGTTTGCTACAGAAACCCATTGCCTATTAGACCAAGTGTTTGTCTTTTGAAATGGTCTTTGTCCATGAGTGTTAGACCCTCTAGTGAAGAATGGGGCAGGTCTAATCACTTGTGGACTTTACTGCACACAAGGTTTGGGTCTGACAACGTTTGACTTTCTAACAACGTTGACTTTGTTCCTGTCAGTGCTGAATTTGTTCCTGTCAGCGCTGACTTTGGGAGCGTTGACACACTTATATGCTAAATGTGAAAAGCTACCACAAGTGTAACAGGCTTTTCTAGAAACAACCCTAGGTCTAGAAGAGAAGAAGCCTGTTCCATCATTGCTAACTTGGCTCTTAGGTGACCTAGTATTCCTATACATCTCTGCGTACTTAATGCTAGGTTTTCTAACAGTGTTTGAGCCAAGGTTAATAGCTTTACCAGTGATTGGGTTTGTAACCTTAATGGGAGTTGACTCATTAGGACTTTCACATAGTAAGCCACCCTTAACAAATAAGGTAGGGTTAGCTTTCTTCCATTCATTCAGGTCAGTCAACTTTTGTTTATACTCTTCAACTAGGGTGACAACTCTTGGTGGAGGAATGAATTCCTCCTCTTGGAGTTCTGGCAAACCAGTCCAAGATAGGTCCTTTTGTTGGACACCATAGAAGTCACCAGCTGGTGGTGGAACCACAGAGTAGTCTTTCATCCCAATCCCAGTTAGGTCCTTAGGATCCCTTTGTTTACTCACACATTCTCCTAGGGTTTGTGTGGCTTTATCAAATCTCTGAATCTTAAGGCCAACATTATCTTTATTCTTAATGGCCTCATCTAACTTAGCCTATAACTCACCATTAACCCTTTCCATGATGTTTCTAATATCCATACTAGCATTTAACTCATGTTTTAAGATATTTATTTTATCTTTTAAGTCAAATTCCATTTTCTTGTATTCAGAAACTGTCTTCTCAGTTTGAGTGAGAGCTAGTTGGTAATTAGACAGTTTGCATCTTTCATTACTCACATCATCTAATAATCTTAACACCTCTTTGTTAAGTTTCTCAGTATTTAACCTACAACCTTTACTACAAAAAGCATCATCGTATACCTCATTATCAGATGAAGAGGAGGAGTGTGCCATGAGAGCATATTCAACATGCTCTTCTTCTTTAATTTCAGCAACCAAAACTTTATCCTCTTCCACATCCTTAGCCAGATAGCTCCAATCCCATCCCATACCATCAATTCCTTGAACTGCAACCATGGCTTTAGGATCCTGAACTTTAACAACTTGACTTGAGGGTTTACCAACATCAGATCTTCTAGGAGATCTACATTCCCTCATGAAGTGCCCCATACAATGACAGTTGTAGCATTCAACTTTGGATTTATCAAATCCAGCTGTGTCCTTTGCATTGAAGGTCATCTTCTTCTTAAACCTTCTGTTCCACCTGTTTGCTCTTATACTAGCAAGAGCCATGTTCCACTTAATGTCCATCTCTTCCAAGTGCTCATCACTTATCTGCTCAAGGTCCTCATATGTAATCACTGAACCATTGGGCAAAGAAGCAATGTAAGTACATACAGTATCCAGATCCAAACCAGCAGGTTTAACTCTTGGTGAGTCACTTGTGAATGTGTCAGCGTCTGAAAAGGAGACGTTGACATGACATGTTCCAACGCTGACACATGATGATCCAGTAACTGGATGCATGTAAGAGTCCTTCTGTTCAAATTGGCCTTCACTATATGAGAAGAAAGCCATGTTGCTATTAGTAGACTTACTTCCATGCTCCAGAAGGGTTTCATTCTCCAACAGCCTTAGTTTGTTGTAGATATCATCAAAAGTAGAACTTTTGTGAGTGTTGTTGGCAAGTATAGATCTTGCCTCAATCTTCCACGCTTCACCAAGACTTTTAAGAAAAGTAGCATTAATGTCAACATCACCAAGTTGTGTCCCCATAAAGGACAACTTGCTTGTAATATCAAGCAATCTGCTTCTCACACTGCTAAGCTTCTCATTGGGTTGAGCTTTGAAAACAGCATAATCATGCATGAGTTGTTTCTTCTTTTCTTCCCTAGTATCTTCATTGCCACCATATGCAACTTCAAGAGCTGCCCAAAGGTCTTTAGCAGAATCATAACCTCTACATTTATGTTGGTTCTCTTGTCCCAAAGAGACTTTCAGAATATTTAGGGTTTTCATATCAACCCTTCTCTTAGCTATATCTTCAGCAGACACAGCTCTACCATCACCAGGTTTTTCTTTCTTATCTGCTTCTGGACATCCATCAACAGCCGTTCTTGTAGCAATAGCAGCAGCAACCTTTTCAGCTCTATTGTATGTGTTCCCATATTCAATGATCTCCCAGAGAGTATAGTCATAGATCCCCAGATATTGCTCAAAGTTGAATTTCCATAATTCAAAGTTGGTTGCATCAAGCATGGGAATCTTGATGTTTGGCAAAAGTTGGGAGGAAGAGGTTATTTCTGGAGTTGACATGATGTTGTTTAGGTTTTTGAGAAAATTAGGGTTTTGGTGTTTTTAGGGTTCTTGTGTTCTTTAAGATCAAAAGTTCCTCAACAAGCTCTGATACCACTTGTTGATCCCAAACTTAGATCGATTTAGCTTTATGTATACGAGATTAGATCAAGTAATACACTTAGAGAAACCTTTGTATATGTATATGATAATCTAAGTGTTATGCGGAATTAACACTTAAACAAGAACACACAAGATATAAACAAACTTTCACTTTGATTAATGATATCGAACTTGCTTACAACGAAAGTAGTTTACGTATGAAAACTTATATTGAACATTAACCTAAAGGTCTTCTTTTATAGACATAAGAAGCCTTGTACAATAATCTACGTATCAACTATTCTAGGTAAAGATAAATATAAAAAATACAATGTTGTTCCTATCTTTACTAGAAGTAATCTAGAATACAATAAACGCGTAGAGTGTATCTTCCCATCAGTGCTTGTCTTCAATGTATCAACGCTTGACTTTGTCCTGTCAACGCTTGAGCTGTCAGCGTTTGTTTTACTCCTGTCAACGCTTGTTTTACTCTTGTCAGCGCTCAAGTAGACTGGCTATAATTTATTCCCAGCAGCCCATACACATATGAACCAATCCCAAGGCCCCGCCTTTTCAACATCCCCTTGGTACCAAGTCAAACGACAATAACAATCAAGAATCACATAGCGGTTAATCACATAAATGTACACACAAGTCCATCACAAACCATAAAAACATTCACATCACTAGTTACAAAATCATAGAGTGTCTCTTCCATACAATCTGGAAATCAAATCATAAAAAGACATGGGACTATGAAACTCACCTGAACAAGCTTCTCCAAGTATCCGCGCTTTAGTAAAATTCTAAACACACAAACGTATACAATCAAGACATGAACCACATACCAAAATGGCTCACCAATCTATGATGGATATATAACCTTCCTACCACTTAACCCAATTTATATACCATATGCATCTCATTACATCCTTCTATAAAGCCCTTAACATAGTTTAGTTCATAACTCGCCCCGTTAACATTTAACCCAAAACAGTCTTGTTTTTCATGCTTCAAACTATGGGTCGAACACCCCCTTAACCAAAATAACATGCCCTGTAAAGGAAATCCTATGCCCTTACATGTGTTAGCTAACTCTCATATTTGGCCTCAACCTTAAAGCCTCCAAAACCTCAAAACCGTAAAACTAGTCAAATTTACGCGTATACCGTAAAAGACGCAAAAATATACAGTTTTATAAAAACTCTTGAAACATGAAATAAACTAATTAACTAAGTCCTAAATGACTTAAAACCATCCCGAAAAATACTCCCGTGACTAATTTCCTCATCCGAGACCTCTAAATGCTAAACCTTAAACCGTAAAAATACGATTTTCTATAATACATATACGTATACGTAAAGCCACTAAATAACACCATCTCATTTCATAGTCACTACCATGTGGGATCATGAACATGAAATAACCGTTCCTAGATTTAGTTAAGAGCACTCCGTACTCATAAACGATGTCCAAACCATCCTCATTCAAACCAAATAAACACGTAAACACATAAAACACATAGTCACACATAACACCCTAAAAATACGACTAAGTGACGAACCCCAAAACCATGGTTGTCACATCACTCCCTCCTAATAGAAATCCCGTCCCGAGATTTACTCCTTAGGATCAAACACCAAACAACAAATCACATGAGGATACTTGTTCTGAATGAACTCCTCTCATTTCCATGTGTACTTTAGTTCAAGTCTCAGATTACCTCATATATTAACCAATATTATTTAAACTTATTCCCAAAGTATTTACCTCACAACCCATAAATCTCACAAATGACTCTTTTTAACACAAATCCCTAATAACGCACATGTAAATATGCATTCTCAAACAACATTTACCAATCTTAATACATGAAATATATCATGTATACCACTCAATTCCCTATGTAATTCTATACCCATAAACTATTGGTCTAATCTTTCAAAAGATCATAAATGGACCTACAAAACACGACATCAACTTTTCCTTTTCTCCTAAACATGGCGCCCGTTACTATAGGTGAAACTTCCTACATAACTTTGTCATTAAACTGTAGTGGTTTCCTCCTTTTTAACATATTATCTCTTGTTTCTCTCGTCCTTTCCACAAACACCATTATTATATTAGCAGCCTCTTTCACCAATTCTAGTCCACAATAGGGGAAACTCACCCTATCCTTCCATATAGTGCCTCAAATGGCATTCATCGACTTCTAGTATGATAACTATCATTATATGAAAACTCAGACATTGCTAACGAGTTTCCCACCTCCCTCGAAATCAGTCACCCAAGCTCTCAACACGACTCCTATACTTGTATAAATTTCTCACTTCGTCCATCCATTTCTAGTTAGCCGGATATACTCTCATGTCTAATCATGTTCATCAATCCCTTTAGTCCGTACCCCAAACCACTTAAAATTCCAATTTTTTTACAAAAGTGACCTATGACGGTCTTTCACATATTCATTAGTTAGTTTTATCAACTCTCATCCAAACCTATGTTACTACTACTTCCATCAAATTTGGATAGCTCATTAGTAGCACCCATACACTTCTTTTCTCACTTTCCTCAATGAAAGATTTTTTTTTGATACCCAACACTTCCTTTATACCTACACAATGTCTTACCTTCAAGGTCATAGTGCTCCTCATCTTATCTCAGTTAGACCAAACCCTTCGTCTCTCATGACACGTCACATCTATAACTCCTCATCTATTCGATTATCGATACTAAGCCTTCCAATCTAATAGTATCGGTTAGTGCCATTCCCTTTTCCACACTACAACAAGATTAGCATGCTTTGAGAGTTAGTCTACTCATTAGGCTATACCAAAGTTTTACCTTCGGTTCCTATCTCGACCTATTTCATTTACGATCCGCATCTATCCAAACTTCCTTCTTTTTCTTCAGCTCATGGCATACATCACGATGCTATGCTTCCCGTCTTTCAATTCATCTATACGTCAAAATTATCCAAGTAGCTTCACTTGTTTT
The DNA here is from genome assembly GCA_025667525.1 of Glebionis coronaria. Taxonomy (NCBI): domain Eukaryota; kingdom Viridiplantae; phylum Streptophyta; class Magnoliopsida; order Asterales; family Asteraceae; genus Glebionis; species Glebionis coronaria. Next base: position 381,931,984 of record CM046875.1, read on the forward strand.
CCTCGCGACCAGTTCTCCTACTCTATCCTAATAGGGACAGACTTGAGTTTTATGTGATCCCATGCGGATCACACTCTCATCCTATACCCATATTAGTTTCCATTTGTCTAAACTAAGCCATATTTTAAATTCTTATTCAAATCTCATACTTCTATTTTGATTGCACCCGACATGAGGTACTTTCAATCATCATCTTCTAGGAATACTTGGTCCTCTCCTTCCATGGTTCTACCTAATTCCTACACTATCCCATCCAACTGAAATTCCATACTTCATTCATCAAATCTATGGAAATAGTTAGTGCATTGGATAATGCATAATTCTCTCTTCTAAAGATGTTTCATAACACCTTCACAAAACCGACTCTCTAATCACTTCTCCATGAACTAATTCAGCTCAGCTTCACTACTCATCCGTCGATATTGATTGCTACAAAATTCTATCTTTGTGTAGTCACTCGACTCCCCTTGTTACTTCCACGAGCTCTTAATCTCCCATGTTATATAGTCACTCCATCACGATCCATTGGTTCAGCTCTTTGTAGCTCCACTCTGGTACTCGATATGTCCTTCTTCATCACGAACCATACGGAGATTCCCATCATAGTGCTTGTCACCTTTCTAGTCCTAGCAACTTTTGTGACTCCTTCGAAATCACTTGCATCCTTCTAGCAGCCGGCACGTAGTCCTTTCGGCTCCTTGCTTCACGATGTAGCTCTTCACGCACTCCTTCTGGTCTCCATGATGTTACCTAGGAACTTTAAACTATGTAGTTGCTTCTAACTTCAATTCATCAACCACAATATTTCTAAAGGTACTTCAACCCCTCAATGGCTCACTCTTCCTTACTTGTTGTATTTCACCATTAATCACCCTCCTACCAATCATTCTTTCACATCCACGTTTTCCTTCACGTGTCTACTACTACCTTGCCTCCATAACTATACCAATTCCCTTGCGTGTTATTTTCCCCATATTTCCATTAGTAGAAACCTTCTACTCTACCCTCACATCCGCTAGTACTTTCATCAATCTCCTAATGGTACTTCAACCAACTTCTCATAGCATGACATCTCGTTCCCAGGACTAGTCAACTAACTTTACTTACTCCCTTATTCCCGAAACCAATCTAAGTTTCAAAACTACACAAACCTAAATCATTCCTTCAACACAACCTTTAAACCAAAATACATCTCTTCTTTCTAATATATATCCATAAGTAATACTACCCAACTCTATCCTCTCAACTAAATCAACCATGACTGTACCAAAAGAATTCCGAACGGTCGCGTCCCATAATAAATATAGGGTAAACTGAAATATCAACCATAACGAACCCTAGCCAAAACAACTGAAAACGAAAGAATGTAATCTGAAAGATTCAATGGAGTGTGCCAACAACGAAAAATTAGACTCGTCACGATTAGTATTACCAAATTTCAATATCTTAGAAAATTTTAAATTTTTATCTCAATTAGTTACTTCACATTAGGACCATACTTTAACACCAATAAATGAAATCATAGTCATATCTTACCATCTTCGTTACTATCAAAGGGCATAACTCAGTTAGTGTACTAAAACTCACTTTATATATCATCTCCTTTAACAATAAACTAATCTTTTATCTTAATCATTTTATCAAAGGTATCCACTAGTTAGTATAGTATAACATTATTCTAACCATTATCTTTACTCACATTAAACTCATTTCGCTTGTTATTATGAAACCAATACGTGTTTATAAAATACAGTGTTTTTTAATTTTATTTTATTCTATATTATTATTATTATTTTATATAATCCATTTAGGCTTGTTATAACTAACTATTACACGTTTACAAAGTATGGTGTTATAAATATCATTATTATAATAAAATATTCCTTTTTACTCTTTCTGTCTATTTAAATACTTCTAAAATTGTAGCTCCACTTTTAAGAAAATTGTCGTAAAATTTCTTTAACCTTTATATGTACTATCACATGTTACCTAAAAAACTAATCTATTCATTGTCAAGATTTTTTATTTATTTATTACCAATAAACTTAAAGAAAAGATATGTAAGTCAGGAAATCATACCGTACACTTACAAAGTATTTTTAAATGCAGTTTCTTTTAATTAGCTAGACTCCTTTGCAAGAAAATTTGGTAGTTCTTATCAATTAAAATACATACCCGAATGTAGACACACTTCAAGAGATTCAAAACGTCGTTGGAACTCCATCAAACTCCAGCACTAATAAACTGTTTAAACACGAGAGAACACTAGGTACGTTCAAGTTATAATAACCATTGAACGACCGTATATCATAAGATAACATCTACTAGTATATATACATCCGCATATATATATATATATATATATATATATATATATATATATATATATATATATATATATATATATATATATATATATATATATATATATATATATATATACCTATTAAATCTCCCAAAACATACTCGTTATCATACATGTCAAGTCAATAGATAGCGTCATACACTCGTTTTACCATACGAGTAATCACCATCTCACCATGCCACAACAAGGCATAAAACCCATCACCAAAACAAACCCATATCGAGTGACCCCATAATCACACAACATGACTATTACTCAAAACATAAAACTCAAAAAAAGAAATAGCATATCAAAGGCAACCATTACATAAACCCGTATTGTTTACAAATACCCAAAATACAGATCTCATCACATACAAGCATTTACTAACCCCTTTTTCATGCAACCATACTTGGAAGTCCATCGGTGTTGCGGCACATATATAATTACGTAGGCCTCCATAATTATATATGTCCCCTTTCACCCATGTACTCCCTCCTATGACGACACTTATTAGAAATTAGTACTACACGGAACACATATATCTACCACATATATACCACATAAAATACACTCTATATATATATCGTATAGGTAAAATAAGAACATCTCATACGTCAACCCTAACTTCATTCATAACTCGAGGCTTAGACGCCAAAATAAATCAATAACAACAAAATATCCAACATTAAAAAAATGATCATAACAATTTAGGTGGAAATTCGAATCTACTACTAGTCGCAGACTCAAAATCGGTACTATCCTATTATTACCTAGCGCACCTCTTCTTCTACGCGACATGGGTAACACTATATAAGTTCCTACAATTCCGGTTCATATGTCACATCAATAGAAAATAAATGAATGTGCTTACATATACTATATCTCAATAAGTAAGTATGAAAGTAAATAAATATCCAAAACGAAATTAACACTTAAGCACTCCATATACTATAATGCACACATACCCCTATGACACCTACATGCATGGATCCTTAAGCTATAGACTAGGCTACTAGAATAGGCAACCTAATTCTCTATAACCATTGTCTCTGATACCATTCTGTCACACCCCACCATGGCGGAATATGAGGCGCGACGTATGGATATCATCACAACAATAGCGTGTCTATAGAGATAACTAAATGAAATGGAAATATCATGAATGGTGACACAATGTCATGAAGATATCACAAACAATGCAGGCGTCTAGGTAAGTAGGTAACTTGTCTACCTCTTACCAAAGACATACAATTAACAAATAACAAACATATAGGTGTCTACAGAGTATCACTTATTCAAACATAAGTAAAGACTAAGAGGAAAGGGGGTTCCACCAATGCAATCCTAAGTCTCCCAGCTAGCCACTCCTATTCTCACGCTTAACCACATTCTCACCTGAAAGAGACACTAAAACACGTCAACATAAAGTTGGTGAGAGTCATAGGTTTAGACTCCAACCCCAAAATAGTTATAAGCTGTGAATAACAACCATCAATAAATAAACATATGGACAATGTGTTACAATTATGCATTAACAACTACCATTTAAGATTAACCGTACAATCACAATTCCAAGGCACCAAGCCTTACCAATAACCATAATTTCCAAGGTTCCCAATCTTACCAATAACCATGGTCCCATAGGCGCCCATACACCTATGAACCAATCCCAAGGCCCCGCCTTGTCAACATCCCCTTGGTACCAAGTCAAACCACAATAACAATCAAGAATCATATAGCGGTTAATCACATAAATATACACACAAGTCCATCACAAACCATAAAAACATTCACAGCACTAGTTACAAAACCATAGAGTGTCTCTTCCATCCCATCTGGAAATCAAATCATAAAAAGACACGGGACTATGAAACTCACCTGAACAAGCTTCTCCAAGTATCCGCGCTTTAGCAAAATTCTAAACACACAAACGTATACAATCAAGACATGAACCACATACCAAAATGGCTCACCAATCTATGATGGATATGTAACCTTCCTACCACTTAACCCAATTTATATGCCATATGCATCTCATTACATCCCTCTATAAAGCCCTTAACATAGTTTAGTTCATAACTCGCCCCGTTAACATTTAACCCAAAACAGTCCCGTTTTCATGCTTCAAACTATGGGTCGAACACCCCCTTAACTAAAATAACATGCCATGTATAGGAAATCCTATGCCCTTACATGTGTTAGCTAACTCTCATATTTGGCCTCAACCTTAAAGCCTCCAAAACCTCAAAACCGTAAAACTAGTCAAATTTACGCGTATACCGTAAAAGACGTAAAAATATACAGTTTTATAAAAACTGTTGAAACATGAAATAAACTAATTAACTAAGTCCTAAATGACTTAAAACCATCCCGAAAAATACTCCCGTGACTAATTTCCTCATCCGAGACCTCTAAATGCTAAACCTTAAACCGTAAAAATACAATTTTCTATAATACATATACGTATACGTAAAACCACTAAATAACACCATCTCATTTCATAGTCACTAACATGTGGGCTCATGAACATGAAATAACCGTTCCTCGATTTACTTAAGAGCACTCCGTACTCATAAACGATGTCCAAGCCATCCTCATTCAAAGCAAATAAACACATAAACACACAAAACACATAGTCACACATAACACCCTAAAAATACGACTAAGTGACGAACCCCAAAACCATGGTTGTCACATAATGCCTCTATGCAAACTTTCCCTCAGAAATTGAACCTACAAAGGTTTCTAAAGCACTCACACACCCTGGATGGGTGGATGCCATGCAAGAGGAACTCAATCAATTTGAAAGAAACAAAGTCTGAAAATTGGTTCCTCTTCTATATGGTAAATCAACCACTGGCACCAAATGGGTTTACAAGCTCAAAAGAGATGAAACCAATGTGGTGACCAAAAACAAAGCTAGGCTGGTGGCCCATGGATTCAATCAAGAGCCTGGTGTTGATTTTGATCAAACCTTTGCTCCAGTTGCACGTATGGAAGCCATGTGAATCTTCCTTGCTTATGCCACTTACATGAACTTCATCATCTACCAAATGGATGTCAAAAGTGCATTCCTAAATGGTGACCTAAAAGAAGAAGTTTATGTTACTCAGCCTCCTGGCTTTGAGAGTAGTAAATACCCAAATAATAGCTTTATAAAGCTTTGTATAGACTGAAGCAAGCTCCAAGAGCATGGTATGAAACTCTCTCAACATTTCTCATTGAACATAAGTTTGTCAGAGGAAAAATAGATAGCACCTTGTTTATCTATAAATCTAAAACTGACACCATTCTGGTACAAATTTATGTGGATGACATAATCTTTGGTTCTACAAGCTTGAAACTTTGCAAACAATTTCCCAAGCTTATGACCAGCAAGTTTGAGATGAGTATGATGGGAGAAATCACATACTTCCTTGGTCTTCAGATTAAACAATCTGACCAAGGAATCTCCATCAATCAAGAAAAATATATCAAGGATCTGTTGAAGAAATATGATATCAATTGTGCTTCAGTAAAGAATCCAATGGTAACCCCTAACAACTTAGGACCTGATCTCAATGGACAATCAGTCAATGAGACTCAGTATAGAGGTATGATTGGGTCACTCATGTACTTAACTACAAGCAGGCCTGACATTCAATTCTCTACATGCCTTTGTGCATGATACCAAGCAGATCCAAAGGAATCACACCTTACTACTGTAAAGAGAATCTTCAGAAACCTAAAAGGTACACTAAGTCTAGGTCTTTGGTACCCCAAATCCTCAGGATTTGATCTTAAGGGGTATTCAGATTCTGACTATGCTGGATGTAATTTGGACAGAAAAAGCACTTCTGGTGCCTGCCAATTGTTAGGTGGCAAACTTGTGTGTTGGAGTGCTAAAAAGCAACAAATAGTTGCCACGTCTTCAGCAGAAGCTGAATATGTGGCAGCTGCTGGATGTTGTGCCAATGTTCTTTGGATGAAAATCCAACTAGCTGATTATGACATAGAATATGAAAAGGTACCAATCAATTGTGATAACACTAGTGCTATTGTAATATCCAACAATCCAGTCCTCTACTCAAGAACAAAACACATTGATATCAGATATCACTTTATCAGAGATCACATTGTGAAAGGGGACATTGAATTACATTTCATCCCTACTCAATACCAATTGCCTGTCTTCACCAAACCACTAGATGAACAAACTTTCAAAAGATTGATAATGGAGCTTGGTATGCTGAACATTGATGATACAAAACCTGAACCTTCAACATTCACTAAAGAAGATTGAAGGTTCAGCATTTCATAAAAGATTTTGGTTAATGTCAAGTAACAGTTTCTGAGTAAAGGAGTGTGTAATTTCATGTGTCTATTTCACTTTATGTAATTGTGTATATGATGTTTTGTCGCCTTATCTGATTCACTGAAGCTGAACAAATAATCACCATTCATCAAAAGGTTTCTTCAGCAATGCTGAACAAAATTTTAATACAACAGAGTAGCTAGGCCTGAGTAGAGGAGCGTTCAATGTCATATGTCTTGTTCACTTATGTGAACATGTATATGGGGTTTTGTCGCCTCATCTAACGCACTGAAGCTCACAAGTATTGCCATCAGCTTCAGCATATCTGAGCAACAGCATTTAAAACCTATCAATCATGTGATTCAAAGGAGTTAATGGCATTAAATTTTCTTGTGAATAAAACAAACATTCTTTCAAAAAGGTGTCATTTGTTAATTAAGGAAATTTCAAACGTCTCCATCCACAGTAAACATCTCCCTGACACATGGGGCGTTTTACTGTTCAAATCAACAGAAAATCATACCTTTTTGCAGAACATTAATGAGAAAGTTTGTGCCAAATGTTCAAAAGAAACCCTAAAAGATTTATAATTTTTTCAAATGGCTTTAAAAACTTTTTACAAATCAGTTCAAGTTTTTATATGATCTCTAACAATTGGATTTCATTCCACGCTTACAAATCTTTTCATCAAAAAACACACACAAACTTTATCTCTTTCAAAACTCACACATAGAAACATCAATGGCTTAATCATCTTCTACTCCAAAGATTGCTAAGATCACTCTCAACCCATCCACTCATGTTAACTATCCCATTGATGATATCTTTTTCAAACCCAACAACATCACCTTACTCAAACCTGAATCTATTAAGTCTGTTCCTGGGAACAAGTTTTGACTTATCTATCCAAAAGTGTTTTAAGGTATGCTTTATTTGAGGATCCTGGTATGATGTTTCAAAATGTACTAAAAGAATTTTGGTTCACAGCAGAGGCTTCTAACAACAAGAAGTCCATTGAGTTTGATTCTACCACGGTTTGGATTCATGGTAGATTTGGGTTAAATTTATTTAGAAAGGTTTTGGGTTTAGATTATTTGGAAAACCCTAGTGACTATGAAGCTATACCTGATGATTTTATGGTTGTCAAAAATTTCTTTAAAGAGATTGGGTATACTGAAGAAATTACTGAAAAAAGGGGGGGTTAAAAAGAAGTTGTTTGCCACCAAGATGGAAGTTGCTGATGTCCATTCTTATTGAATGTTTGGGGGGGGGGAACTAGAGGCCTTAACCAGATCAACCAAAAAGATGCTATTATTTATACTGTCTGGGCAAGGGAATTAAAGCTGATTTTAGGAGGCTTATTTTTGAAGATCTCCATGGGAAGCTGGAGAAAAAGACAAGAGAGAAAAACCTTGTTTACACCAGATTTCTATCTCTCCTCTTTGCTGACCATCTTGGTAATGACTTTTCAAATATCAATGGAGAGAAACTAAATTTTAAAACATTTGATCTCACTCACTAGAACATTCTAGTTAGCACCATTGATCCTCCTCTTACACAACCCATGCTGGACATCTGCTCAGCAGATGGTCCAGTAGTGTATAAAGCTCCAAAAGACACTTCTCCAACTGGAGAAGGGGATCTAAAAGGCAAAAAGCCTGGAGCTTCATCTGGACCTCGTCAGAAGCAAACGTCAGTTAATACCAAGAAGGTTAGACGTGAGTCCAGAAAGAGGAAAACCCTCACACAATCTTCCTCAAAGAAGATTGATGATGATTCCCAAGGCCATGCTTTGAATAAGACTAAGTCCCTGGCCAAGGACAGGAACCCCAGCCAGTCGTCACCTTCAGTCTCTGCTGGAGGTGACATGCATAAAGTGGCCCAGCAGGCAACCCCTCTCTCAACTTCTTTAGGAGATAAGGGTGAAGATGGAGCTCACCCTCAGCTCAGTAGAGTGGAGTCAGCATTGGTAAGTACTTTCATTCTGAATACAAGTCATACTTCATTACCAATTCCTATCACTTGTCACTCTGAGTCTGCATCAGGGAATGATGTGTAATAAATGTGAAAACACTTACCCTTTTACCACCTATTTCTAATAATAACAAGACCAAAACGTGTATTTAATGTCGTAAAAGGCGGAATTATGCGTGATTTGTGTTTTTATTTTGTTTTAGGACAAAAATATGAAAAAGGAAGAAAACACGGGCTTTCACGAGCTTTTATCGAAGAAAAAGACAAAAGACGAAGTCAAAAGATCAAAAGTGCAAGAAGAACGGAAGTCAAAGGCCTATTCTAATGATTACGAAGAAAAAGTCTAAAGACGGAAGTTTAACGAAGTCGAAGAACCAAGTCTACTAAAAGAAGCAAATTAAAAGACGAGTTCATTTTATCATTCGACTAATCCCGAGACTAAGTCGAGAAAGACGAGTTATTTAAAAGACGAGAAGACAAGAAGAAAGAAGAAAAGAAACAACACCCTCCCTTTCCCTATATATAGCACACATATGTCATTAGAAAAAGGGAGTCGTTATTTTTAGTTTTGTAGGTAATTAGTGTGTGTTTTACTTTTTATCTCTAGCTTTTCTTTCAAGCTTCTTAATCCTTTATCTTAATCTTGTATTTTGGATCTTAATCTTGAATCTAATCAAGCTTTTAAATTAATTCTCATTCTACCTTTCTTAATCTTAATCTATTATTTTGCTTTATTAATCATGTAGTTGGTTTAATCTTGTTGAATATGTGATTGATTTGCTTATTAGATTGTGCTTATTGATTTGGTGTGTTTGAGGTTTTTAGAGTATTGTGCTTATTGCTTAATTTTTTTATGTTTTCTAGTTTTTAAATAAGTTGATTTTGGTATATTAATATTTTTATAAAAAGTTGAATTAAATAATTGGATTATTTAGTGTTCTTAAAAGTTTTTAAATTGTGTCTTATTAGCTTTTTCTAAAATTTGATTTGGTTAAAGTTTTGGTAAGTGCTTATTTGATTTTTGTTTATTTTGGTTTAATTCGGATTTTGAAAACCCCATTATTCCGACTTATGTGCAAACCCTAGTATCCCGAATTAGTTACAGTTCACTTTATTCCGACTTAGCCTTTATTTTCCCTCCAAAACAAAGCTACATTCCGGATTGTGTTCGAGACAGGCATTCCGAATAAGGTCAAGGATTTTGTTATTCCAGATTATGTGATAACCTTACATTCCGAATTAGTTGTGAAGGGGTTATTCCGAATTACTTTGGTGATTAGTATTCCGGATTCATATCCGGAATCCATATTCCGGATTAGGAACATTATCACCGATCCCGGATTAAGTATTGATATACATTCCGGATTACATCATGACTCTATATTCCAACTTGTGTAGAAGATCCTTGATTCTGAATTATGTTAGGAACTGCATTCCGGATTGTGTCTTTATCCCTTATCCCAGATTAGGTAAAGCATTGCTACATTCCGAATTAAGTGGGAATCGAGGATTCCGGATTACGTTTGGGATTCAGATTCCGAACTAGGTCTCATTTTGGTTATTCTGGACTAGGAGTAGCATAGGGATTCCGAATTGTGTGAAGATCACACATTCCGAATTACTTCTCATTTTAATTCCGGATTAGGTCCAGATTTTAGCATTCCGACTTATGTTCAGTTTTAGTTTCACGAATTAATTTTCGAACTTTTATTTTTCCCGCCATTTTCTTAAGTATTATTTTAATTATTTTATCTTAGTTAAATTTTCAAGTTTACGTTTTTATAAAGTTTACATTTTTATAAAGTTTTCAGTTTCAAGTTTACTTTTAAAGTTTTAATTTTTCGTCATTTATTTTTAAGTCATAATTTTTAGTTTAACTTTTAAAGCTTTCATTTTTACTCATCGACATTTACATTTTCGACTTTATTTTAAAATAGATAACCACCTTTAGTTTCTTTCACCAAGTTCTACTGTGCAGCATTCATTCTGGACAAGTAATTGAGGTTAGACATCCTTCTATTTTTATGTTTAATAGCTTTAACGTTTATAAACTTAGTTAATCAAGCTCCCCCTTTTAGTTACCAACACCAATAATTCCACCTTAAACCGTGATCAATTCGAATTGAATCGAGTACAAACAACACACACACACACACAAAAGCTATAAATCAAATGGTGCCGATGTCGGCTCTTTTCGTAAAGATTAACGGTTTTTAGTGAGAAAAATTGGATTTTGGGATCCGTTCTTTTGGGAACGTTATTTTCAAGCATAAAAAATTTTCAAAAAATCCAAAAAAATATAAAATTTTCAAAGATCCAAAAAAAAAAGATAAAAACCAAAAATATTGTAGCTCATTTTTAGTTTATGCGTACTCGATCTTCGTCTTATTCTGAGCCCGAGACTCGTAGAGACTTAGATATGGCCGGTGTGCATAATAATAACAATCCACCTCACCCCATATTGAATAATAACAACCATGTCCCTCAACCCGACCTTCGTACGATGGAGGAGCTATGTCAACCGACTATGAATGGACGTGGAGGACCGATTGCGCCAATGCAAATCACGGCTCCCTAATTTTCGTTGAAGCATCACATGATCCAACAAGTCCAAAATGCTTGTCCATTTCGCGGATTACCGGATTATGATGCCAACAAACACCTCGATAAATTCATAACCTTCACTCAAAGCATGAAATGTCCTGGTGTTTCCATGGATTTTCTTCGCCTTCATCTTTTTCTACAAACTTTATCCCACCATGCCGAAAAATGGTTTGATCGTCTTCCTAAAAACTTAATTCATACATGGGACGAGATGACTCAAAAAAATTTGTCGCGCTACTTTCCACCATCCATGGTCACTAGTGTTCGTAATCAAATTAGTGGTTTCACTCAAGAACCTGATGAGTCGCTTTTCGATGCTTGGGAATGTAATAATGTCTTGATCGATCGTTGTCCTAACCATAATATGCTCCCCGTCACTTTGATTGATACTTTCTACAATGGTTTAACTTTTCGTGATCGTGATACGATTAATGCTGCCGCCGGTGGTATATTCATGTAGAGAAGACCCGAGGAGTGTAGAGAGCTTATAGAGAACATGACCACTCATCATAAAAATTTGGATTCATCTGCATCTTCAAGAAATAACCCGAGGGCCAATGTTTCTTCTACTTCATCAAACCCCGAGATAGCCAAACTCACCCAACTCACCCGTCAATTAGCCGAGATGAACAAATTTTTTTTAACCATGGCTACAAACCAATTTCAACAAGTTAAAGCTGTAACACCTTCTTGTGAGACTTGCGGTGGTTCTCATTCATACATCGATTGTCCTTCTACTCATGACAATCCGGAAAACCTGTATGCGGCTAATGGTAATTTTTCCACGGGAGGCTATCAAGCTCGTCCTCAAGGTGACCGAAATTTGCTAAGCTATCATTCAAACAACTTCATTTCACCACCTGGTTTTCCTCCTCAAAACCAAAACAACTTGACTCGCAACAATCAAAACCAACCTCGAGCTCCTAATCAATATCAAACCCAAAGAAACCCATATCCACCTCAAGGAAATAATCAAGTTTACCAACAACCCACCTATCAACCACCCGCTTACCAAGTTCCTCCTCCCAGCCAACCCACGGCATATAATCAAGAGGTTGAAACTTACATGAGGACTAATGACGCGATGGTGAAGAATCTTCAGAGCCAAATTATTAACTTGAAAGGTGACATGGCTAAACAAGGGAATGATCATCGAGCCGAGCTTAGGAATGACATGCGAAACTCTTTAAGCAGTCAAACAAATGACTAAGGGATATGATGGCTAGTTTCTTCCCAAGTAGTCAAATCTCTGGTTCGGGTTCTCTTCCGAGTAACACCGTTGCTAATCCAAGAGGGGAGATGAAAGCAATCACCACCCGAAGTGGAAAAGGTTATAAGGAACCCAAGATTCCTAAACCTCCTCCGGTGATTGTGACAACGGAAAACGAGCCCCCTTTCACCAATTCCTCCACCTTCTACTTCCACCCCTCCTCCACCCAAGGATGTGAGTGAGAATTCCATTCCAAAGCCTTCATCTCAACCCGATATACCTTATCCCTCAGGGTCGAGGACAGAGAAGTTGAAGAACAAGGATGATATTCAAGTTTCGAACTTTCTTAAAATGTTTAAACAATTAATTTCAACATCTCCTTTGCCGAGGCTCTCGCTCACATGCCTAAATATGCTAAAATGTTCAAAGATCTTCTAAGTGATAAGGAAAAACTCCTTGATATATCTCAAACCCAACTTAATGAGAACTGCTCCGAGGTTCTCTTAAGGAAATTACCAACCAAACTTGGTGATCCGGGACGCTTTCTCATTCCTTGCAACTTTCCCGGGGTAGAGAATTGTATGGCCCTAGCCGATCTAGGTGCTAGTATCAACTTAATGCCTTTAAGCGTTTGGAAACAATTATCTCTACCCGAGCTAGTCCCCACACGAATGACATTGGAGTTAGCTAACCATACGGTTGCTTATCCGGTGGGGATATCCGAAGATGTCTTTGTCGGTGTCGACAAATTCACCTTTCCGGCGGATTTTGTTGTCGTTAACCACGAGATGGACCCACGTGTTCCATTAATCGTTGGACGTCCATTCTTAAGGACCGGTCGCACTCTTATTGATGTAGCCGCGGGCGAATTAATCATGAGAGTTGGTGACGATAAAATCGTCTTCAACATGGGTAAACTTTCTAAGCAACCTTATGAACACGAGAGCGTTAATTTCATTGACGTACTTGATGAGGCTTGCGAATAACATTTCAAAGACGCTTGTAAAAGTGGTTTTTCTTATCTACCCATTGTTGAGACCGTTGCCTTATTGCTCCCTCATTGACTCCATTTGGAGAAAGTGACTTTCTTTTGAAAGAATTTGAAGCAACTTTAGGGGATGTGGACTTAAAATATGACGATTCTCCCTCTGATTGGGATGAAGGCATTCGTACCATTGAGAAACTTCTCAGTGAGGACCATATTTCTCCAGCGTCACCTATGGAAATCATAAAAGATGATCCGAATTTGACTAAGCCTTCCATTGACAATACTCCAGATTTAGAGCTTAAGGATTTACCGTCTCACCTTGAATACGTTTTCCTAGAAGATAATAAGAAGTTACCCGTCATCATTGCAAATGATTTAAAAGAGGATGAAAAATCTCGACTTATCGATGTGCTCAAAAATCATAAGAAAGCAATTGCTTGGAAAATTTCTAACATCCGCGGAATTGATCCTAACTTTTGCACTCATAAAATTCTCATGAAAGATGACTTTAAACCCGCAATCCAAAGCCAAAGAAGGGTTAATCCAAAAATTCATGACGTCATCAAGAAAGAAGTTATCAAACTTCTAGATGCCAGAATGATTTACCCTATTTCGGATTCGCCATGGGTTAGTCCCGTCCATTAATGAAAACAACGAGTTGATTCCTACTCGACTTGTCACGGGTTGGCGAGTTTGCATCGATTATCGCAAGCTCAATGATGCCACTCGCAAGGATCATTTTCCTTTTCCTTTCATGGATCAAATGCTCGAGCGTTTAGCGGGTAATGACTACTATTGCTTCTTAGACGGTTTCTCCGGGTATTTTCAAATTCCTATCGATCCAAAAGACCAAGAGAAAACCACATTCACTTGTCCTTATGGAACATTTTCTTATAAAAGAATGCCTTTCGGCTTATGCAATGCTCCTGGGACTTTCCAAAGGTGTATGATAGCTATATTACATGACATGGTTGAAGAAACTATGGAAGTCTTTATTGATGATTTCTCGGTGTATGGTGATTCTTTCTCTACTTGCCTTGCCAATTTAGAACATATGCTTAAACGATGTGAAGACACTCGTCTCGTTCTTAATTGGGAAAAATGTCATTTCATGGTAAAAGAAGGTATTGTTCTAGGTCATAAAATTTCCAAAGCCGGTACCGAAGTCGACCGTGCTAAAGTTGACGTCATTGCTAAGTTGCCTCCACCTACCACCGTCAAAGGAGTTAGAAGTTTTCTAGGTCATGCGGTATCTTATCGACGTTTCATCCAAGATTTCTCTAAGATAGCTCGACCAATGACTCATCTCTTAGAAAAGGATGATCCTTTTATCTTTTCTCAAGAATGTCTCGACTCTTTCGAACTTCTTAAAGGTAAATTAACTAAGGCACCAGTCTTAGTCTCTCCAAATTGGGATTACCTTTCGAGCTCATGTGCGATGCTAGTGATTTCGTGGTAGGAGCGGTTTTAGGTCAACGAGTGAACAAACATTTCCAACCAATCCATTATGCTAGCAAGACAATGACGGGGGCTCAATTGCATTATACCACTACCGAAAAAGAGCTTTTAGCTGTAGTGTATGCTTTTGAGAAATTCCGCCCCTCTCTTGTGCTTTCCACCACCATCGTTTACACCGATAATTCTGCCTTGAAATACTTGTTGACCAAGAAAGATGCTAAACCGAGACTCCTTCGTTGGGTTTTGCTCCTACAAGAATTTAAAATCGAAATTCGTGATAAAAAAGGAGCAGAAAACCTAGCCGAGGATCATCTTAGTAGACTCGAGGATCCTTATCAAGGGGAACTCCCAAATAAAGAGGTTAATGAATCTTTTCCCCTTGAGGCCTTAATGTATATTAACTCCAATCTTGACGATACCCCATGGTTTGCGGACATTACAAACTATTTAGCGGGTGATGTTCTCATGGAAGGGTTAACGTCCCAACAAAAGAAAAAAATTCTTTAAGGATATTAAGCACTATTATTGGGACAACCCATACCTTTTCAAGCAATGTGAGGATCTTGTCATTCGTAGGTGTGTTGATGGGCCGGCAACTTTGCTAATCTTGGAAGCTTGCCATAAAGGACCCACCGGTGGTCACTTTTGTCCTAACTATACTACGAAGAAAGTTTTCGATTCCGGTTGTTTATGGCCCACCATTTATCATGACGCTCATGAAATGGTTAAGCATTGTGATGCTTGCCAAAGACAAGCCAAGATCACACATAAAGATGAGATGCCTCAAAATTTCATCCAAGAATGTGAAATCTTTGACGTATGGGGTATCGACTTTATGGGGCCATTTCCATCATCTAAAGGGAACAAGTACATCCTCATAGCCGTTGACTACGTATCTAAATGGGTTGAAGCAAAGGCTTTACCTACTAACGATGCGAGGGTGGTTGTGAACTTCTTGAAACAATTATTTACTCGATTCGGTGTTCCTCGTGCTATCATCAGTGATCGCGGGACTCATTTTTGCAATGATCAATTTGCTCGAGTCATGGCTAAGTATGGTGTCAATCACCGTCTTTCCACCGCGTATCATCCACAAACTAATGGTCAAGCCGAGATTTCAAACCGTGGACTTAAGAGAATCTTAGAAGGTACTGTGGGAGAGCATCGTGCCTCATGGGCCGATAAGTTAGATGATGCTTTGTGGGCTTTCCATACCGCATATAAGACACCTATTGGTTGCACTCTATATCATCTTGTGTATGGAAAGGCGTGCCACCTCGCCATTGAGTTGGAGCATAAGGCTTATTGGGCCTTAAAATGGGCTAATTTTGATATCAACAAAGCCGGTGATCTTAGGAAGATCCAACTCAATGAACTAAATGAACTTAGGGATGAAGCTTATGAAAATTCGTTGATTTATAAGGAGAAAACCAAGTTCATTCATGATTCTAAGATCAAAAACCGAGAGTTCAAAATTGGTGATCAAGTTTTACTCTTTAACTCTCGGTTGAAAATCTTTTCGGGCAAGCTTAAGAGCCGTTGGTCTGGTCCATTCACCGTTGCTAAAGTCTTCCCTTATGGCACCATTGAGTTATTGCAACCAAATGGGCCAAATTTTAAAGTGAATGGCCAGCGTGTTAAGTTGTACTTTGGTGAGGACATCTCTCATGAGATGATTCCATCCCTCACCATGTTTCCCTTGAATTAGTTCTGGGTCGAGTTAGGCTCGTGACTCAGTTAACAAAAGCAAGGGCTTCTCGGGAGGCAACCCGTTGATCTATTCTTTACCCGTTTTCATAATAAGTGCAGGGGGAGCTACATAGGTGTTTGTTGTCTTGTTTCTTATGATGTGCAGGGATTAAAGCTTCAAAGAGCACTTTTGATGATATTTGACGACCCGTGATCCCGTGTTCCCGTCTTTCCGATTCTATCCTAAACTTTTGTGATTCAATATTTCATATCTTATACGTTCACATTGAAATCACTTTAGTTGTCCTTTCCTTAGCAAGATTTAAGCAATGTGCATAATGCCATAAGTGTAGGGGAGTTTACTCCCACATGCTTAAACATTGAGGGCGATGTTTATATCAAGTGTAGGGGGACTTCTATCGAAGTTAATTGGGCTTTTCCATTAAATTATCCTCATTC
The DNA here is from genome assembly GCA_025667525.1 of Glebionis coronaria. NCBI lineage: Eukaryota > Viridiplantae > Streptophyta > Magnoliopsida > Asterales > Asteraceae > Glebionis > Glebionis coronaria. Next base: position 381,949,007 of record CM046875.1, read on the forward strand.
TAACTGAAAATTCTAATTTTTCGACATTTTTCAAAAATTTTGATCTATTTTGGCCAAGTAGTATTTTTCATTTATTCTCTTTTATGTTCTTTCCTTTTGTTATCGCATCGTATGTATATATTTCATTTCAGAATAAAGTCAAAAGAGAAAAATAAAGTTTAATTAAAATGGTTATAATGAGTTTTGATGTCTTTGATATATTAGGCCCGTCATAGATCATTTGACTCAACCCGAGTTTACTTATCTAAGTTTACTCTAGCTAGTATCCTTAACGTGTTTAAGTCAAGTTTTGCTAGGCTTTTATATAGGGAACTTTAAAACGCGAAAGTCTTAACTCTTACGGGTTAAGAACAAGAACTTTTCGCAAGTTCCTATAATTGATCCTAGAAAATTGTTATTCAAGGGAACTTTAAAATGCAAATTCTAAACTTGAAAAAGTCTAAGAAGATGCAAGATCCTATAGATGACTTGAAACCCCAAAACTTTGATTTAATAGGTTAAGCATCCACGAGTCTCATTCCTTGAGATTTTAAATTGTGGAGAACGAGAGATGATAGAGTCAGTTATAAGTTTGGTATTCTTTCATGAATTTATGTGAGTTAATTATGAGCTTTTTCTCCCATCGCTTGTTAATAAATACTTACAATAAGTAAGGTTGTACGATTTGAAAAGTTACTTAGCTTCTAGCACAAGATCGTTTAAAAGTTGCTCGGTATTAATTAGAGTTCGTAGCCAAGGCATAACTTATTGAAGCGGGATGCGAAGATTGGCGAGTCCGAAATGGCCCTAACAAGGCATGAGGGCTACATTTTGTTGCTAAAGATCCCAAGTGATGTGAAGAATCATTTATCAAAAATCAATATGAAGGATCGAGACACACGACGAAAAGCAAATACTCCCCTAAAGATCATGGAGAAGTCTATCCGAAAAGACCCTAGCAAGGTATGAGGATAAATAGATCCAAGTCCTATAAGGAGGCGGATCGTTGTATATCAAAATCCAAAATAAATATTGGAGAAAAATGAAGAATTCGTGGTCCAAGTATGAAGAATCTCTCAAAATCTTCAAGTGAAGAAAATCCTATTATGAAGAGAATACCATTATTTCAAGAACGTCTCTCAAGATTCGAAGTATGAAGTCACTGCCAAATATCGGTCCGAGAAAGGTCTCAAATCGTGAAGCGAGTTATGCCAAGATATGAACTTTATGAGGTCCTGAGAAGCAGTTTTAAAACATTTTGTCCTTTAGCTAACTATTGATTAAATCGTCCTACTTTATTTTCAGCCTAAATAAACTATCAAAATAAGTCAACAATGCATCCTCGTGATCATTCAATACAATAATAAAATATAAGAGATACACCTAGGAATAAGAGAGTTTAAGTGAATAATTGGGCCACATGAGTGAGTGTTAGCTTACTAACTTATAATAACAATGATCTCGTTTCTAAGCTTGGTGTGGGGAACGTGAAACTTGAGGGTGATAAAATTCATGACAACCAAAGCCCTAATGTAAGTCTTCGATCTCTTTACTTGTTCTTCCTTCAAGCATTTTGTATATATTTCTATCTTTTTAGTTTCCTTAGTGTTTAGTATGTAATAAAGGTCAAGGTAGGTTAATTATGATGGAAAATGTAAATCGTGCTTTGAAATTAATGCATTGCATGAGAACATTGCAATGGTCAATTGTAGTGGATTTAATAAGTGTGAAAACACTTATCCTTTTACCACTTATTTCTAATAATAACAAGACCAAAACGTGTATTTAATGTCGTCAAAGGCGGAATTATGCGTGGTTTGTGTTTTTATTGTGTTTTAGGACAAAAATATAAAAAAAAAGAAAACACGTGCTTTCACGAGCTTTTATCGAAGAAAAAGACAAAAGACGAAGTCAAAAGATCAAAAGTGCAAGAAGAACGGAAGTCAAAGGCCTATTCTGAAGATTTATCGAAGAAAAAGTCTAAAGACAGAAGTTTAACGAAGTCGAAGAACCAAGTCTACTAAAAGAAGAAAATTAGAGGACGAGTTCATTTTATCATTCGACTAATCCCGAGACTAAGTCGAGAAAGACGAGTTATTTAAAAGACGAGAAGACAAGAGGAAAGAAGAAAAGAAACAACACCCTCCTTTCCCATATATATAGCACACATATGTCATTAGAAAAAGGGAGTCATTATTTTTAGTTTTGTAGGTGATGAGTGTGTGTTTTACTTTTTTTCTCTAGCTTTTCTTTCAAGCTTCTTAATCCTTTATCTTAATCTTGTATTTTGGATCTTAATCTTGAATGTAACCAAGCTTTTTAATTAATTCTCATTCTAGCTTTCTTAATCATAATCTATTATTTTGCTTTATTAATCATGTAGTTGGTTTAATCTTATTGAATATGTGATTGATTTGCTTATTGGATTGTGCTTATTGATTTGGTGTGTTTGAGGTTTTTAGAGTATTGTGCTTATTGCTTAATTTTTATGTTTTCTAGTTTTTAAATAAGTTGATTTTGGTAGATTAATATTTTTATAAAAAGTTGATTTTAAATAATTTGATTATTTAGTGTTCTTAAAAATTTTTAAATTGTGTCTTATTAGCTTTTTCAAAAATTTGATTTGGTTAAAGTTTTGGTAAGTGCTTATTTGATTTTTGCTTATTTTGGTTTAATTCGGATTTTGAAAACCCCATTATTCCGACTTATGTGTAAACCCTAGTATCCCGAACTAGTTACATTTCACTTTATTCCGACTTAGCCTTTATTTTCCCTCCAAAACAAAGCTACATTCCGGATTGTGTTCGAGACAGGCATTCCGAATAAGGTCAAGGATTTTGTTATTCCGGATTATGTGATAACCTTACATTCCGAATTAGTTGTGAAGGGGTGATTCCGAATTACTTTGGTGATTAGTATTCCAGATTCGTATCCGGAATACATATTCCGGATTAGGAACATTATCACCGATCCCGGATTAAGTATTGATATACATACCGGATTGCATCATGACTCTATACTCCGACTTGTGTAGAAGATCCTTGATTCCGAATTAAGTTAGGAACTGCATTCCGGATTGTGTCTTTATCCCTAATTCCGGATTAGGTAAAGCATTGCTACATTCCAAATTAAGTGGGAATTGTGGATTCCGGATTACGTTTGGGATTCAGATTCCGAACTAGGTCTCATTTTGGTTATTCCGGACTAGGAGTAGCATAGGGATTTCGGATTGTGTCAAGATTACACATTCCGATATACTTCTCATTTTGATTCCGGATTAGGTCCAGATTTTAGCATTCCGACTTATGCTTAGTTTTAGTTTCCCGAATTAATTTTCAAACTTTTATTTTTTCCGCCATTTTTCTTAAGTATTATTTTTAATTATTTTATCTTAGTTCAATTTTCAAGTTTACGTTTTTATAAAGTTTACATTTTTATAAGGTTTTAAGTTTCAAATTTACTTTTAAAGTTTTAATTTTTCGTCATTTATTTTTAAGTCTTCATTTTTAGTTTAACTTTTAAAGCTTTCATTTTTACTCATCGACATTTACATTTTCGACTTTATTTTAAAATAGATAATCACCTTTAGTTTCTTTCACCAATTTCTACTGTGCAACATTCATTCTGGACAAGCAATCGAGGTTAGACATCCTTCCTTTATTTTTATGTTTAATAGCTTTAACGTTTATAAACTTAGTTAATCAAGCTCCCCCTTTTAGTTACCAACACCAATAATTGCACCTTAAACCGTGATTAATTTGAATTGAATCGAGTACGAACAACACACACACACACACATACAAAAGCTATAAATCAATGTGTCAGCAACTCCAACAGCTGATGCTGACCCTGCCTATCTGTTTCTAATGATGTAGTTCCCCCACAACAGGATTCTACTGAAGGAACCAAAAACATTATCATTGATCTTAACTTATTAGGGACTCTTTCTCAGGATCCATCAGATCAAACCAACCATGGTGGTGAAGGGCTTGAAACTGATCCACACACTAAAGGTGATGCTTAGACGACTCCCAAGGAAGTGAATCTCACTACTGGAGCCAAGGTGGGACACTTGCCTTCATTTGTAGTCAGCATGTCTGGGGATGATTTGGAAAAAGAACTAGGGTTCAGTGAAAGAATTCCAGTCAATCTAGATGACAGTGATGAAGAGACTGTTGATGCAACACCAAAGCCACCTTCCCCCATAACTGAACAGGTAAAAGAATTAACAAATCAAGTGTTGATTCTTCAATCATAGGTGGCCAGACTGAAGGAAGAAAAGGTGCTTGCTGACACTGAAATCTCAAGTCTTAAAGCAAGACCAATTCCTCCTTCTGTTGAACAAATCAAGGATGTCATCATTGCTGCTTTGAAGCCTTTAGTCCAAGATGTGGCATCCACCACTTCCTTAAAGCAATAGATACCCTCTCTTATGGACTCCATCAACGGTGCTTCCATGGAGTTTCCACCAGAATTCACACCAGTTCCTGGTCAAGTTTATACTTTGTGTGATTCTGTGTCAAAGATCAAAGATAGAGTGGTGTTGCTGGAGAAACAAAAGCTGACCATATCTGATGAGGTTCAGCAGAAACTACATGCCCTTGACACTGTTCCATCCATGCTGGCCAAGGTAACGGCCACTCTTGATCATCTTTGTGGCCTCTTCCCTGCTGGTGGGTCATCAGAAGCTGTTGGGAAGTCTTCTGCTGAGGGGGGAGAAAACACAATCCAACAGCTCTTTTAGAAACATGCCTAAAAGAAGACTCAGAAACAATCCGTTGTTTATGAGTCGCTTATCACTGAAAATAGCCCAACAAAGGTTAAGGGGGAGTCATCAGCCAAAAATGATCATATGCAAGGGCTGACCACAAGTGGGGAAACAACTGATAGTGGTTCACCTCCCTTTATACCCAAGAACAAAGGAGATTTTACTCTGAATGATCGATTGATCAGAGCTGGAATGGCCACTCAGGAAGAACTTGACAAGTTATACAAGCTTCAGCAAGAAGAAAAGCTAAGAGATCTGAAGCTAAGCATGTATGAACAAATTGGGAAAGTTGAGGTAGAAAGTGTCTTCAAGAAGAAAGTGTTATATGAAAAGTTTTGTATAACAAGGCTTAACAGAAGAAATATCTCACCAATCACCAACGTTGATATGCTGACCAGCAGAGGTGACATCTATCTCAAGTTCTATAGGGGTGATGGAACTGATGAGATACTTGAAAACTTTCAAGAAAAAGAACTTCCTTACACTTAATGGACTGAAATGAGTATGATGATCGAGAAAATAAAACCCAAAAGATAGGATGAAATTCGCACCAGAGTTGAGCACTATATGAGAAATCAGGAAAGACTGGGTGAGATTCTAAACATCAACACTCAAGTTTCTCTGGAGGATCAAGATCCAATAGTGGAGCTGAACAAAAGAGTAAATCTGATACTACCTGAAGTGGGTGACATCTTTTTCACCACTAAGAAATACAAAGGCTTTGTTCAGTTTCTAAATCATCTCCCTGGTCATGTACTGGACGAACCAGAACTAGGAATGATTATGTTCAATCATCAAGAACGTCAAGACTTTGTGGGCATAAGTGATCTTGATGAAATGAACAATGAACTTCTCTCGATGTTCAAAGGATCTTTTACTCTCTTCATGGTGGTCCAGGACGTACTGATGCTGCTAAAACCTTCAGCATGTGCTTGCTTGCTATATTGGACCACAGAAACTCAGGTCCATTAACTCAGACTCCCATTATTGAAGAACTTAGGCCTAAGGAGATTTGAATAATCATTTGTACTAGTTTTGTTGTAATTTGTAATGTTTCATGAATAAATGATTATCTGACATTTATAAGTATTTAATTATTCAGTGCAAGTAAGAAGAAGTTGTTATATTCACTTACTACTGACACTTATGCTATTTGTATATCCAAATAGGGGGAGATTGTTGGGTCAGTATTTACTGACTCTGAAGCAACTCTAGGATTTGAATATAAAATCCCCCTAAGTGTTTCATGCTCAGCAGTAAGGCCAGTCTGCTGAAGGATGACCAGAGGAACAAAGTTCCTACTGAAGACTTTATAGCTGAAGAAAGTTCAGCACTCCCCTTCCAGTTAACTTAGAAGACAAAGGAGTCTTCACTTCAAATACTAGGCGATCTAGTTGCTGAAGAACAAGGACTGAAGAAGGGTTTTCAGTTCAGTTTGGTTTGACAATACCAAACTGGATAATGTCGATCTCCTCTAGGATACTGAAGACTCTTCAGTATTCTGATGGTTTGCATTAGGCGGGAAAAGATAACTTTAAGTAAAAAAAGGTTGCTTGTATACTTAGATATAAGTACAACCTTTATCTTTTCTAAAATAGTTTAATATGTACTTTGTACTGTTTATCTAGCATGGGCATCAACCACCCATTGGATAAACCCATGCATTGAAACATGCAAAATGCAAACCCTAGTTTACACTGCCTATATAAGGAGTGTACATTGGGAGAGAAAGGGTTAACCAATAAAGAGATAAAACTCTGGAAAACCTTTCTCTCTCGATACCAACTAAATCATATAGCCAGGATGCATATGAACGTTTAGATTGGAGCTTAGACTTTAACCTTAGTTAGACGTTTAAGTAGAAGAGATCAAAACCCATTGTCATTCAACCACTTTGTTATTCCGCAAACAAAGCGGGTTATAAATTCTTTATTTGATTCTAATAAAAGTCTATACGTTGAAAAGTAATTGATATTGTTTGTTTTAATTATTCATAATTTTTATATATAGTTAAAACAACACACTTGAATCGAAGTAAGTAGTTATTACTTAAGTTAATAAGTAATAACGAATTACAAAGGACTAACAGTTTTTTTTAGTAATGTTTTTTTATTTGTAATGTTTTTATGCAATATTTTTTATTTATTGTAATATTTGATTATTATTAATGAATTAGAATTTTGGTTAAATAGTTTTTAAAATAAAAAATGATAAAGTCATTATAATACCAAAAATATAGTATTAACGATGAAGTCACTTATGTTATAATAATTCCGATATTACAAAATAAAAAACCTAACATGTCATGCATTTTTCCATGAATGCACAACATTAGATATTTAGATTGTACCTCTTGCTTTTAAAGATCAAATAACAAATAGTGTAACAATGATGTTATGAATGATGTTTTCTTTTAAAAAGAAGCGAAATTAATCATTTAAAACGCACTTTTGTATGTCGTAATGAATTACAAATTAATTTTTACCCTTTGGAAACATATTCATTACTCGTCCATTGTTGCTCATCATTCTCATTTACTTTTTGACCAATTTCACCCTTTGCACTCTTTCTCTAAAACACCGTATGAAATCTACATCCATTTTCTTTTAACGGCGAATGTTAGTGGTTATTGAATCGAGTCGTGCAATGACATTTAAACGAAAGAATGTTTTCTTCGAACGTTCGTCTAGTTATGTTAGACTACTTATCCGTTTCACCTGAAATGCCTTTGGCAGATATTGAACCAAGACCTTCAAAAATCTTCTCCCAATAAAAACACTTTAATTTATATAAGTCGTATCTTACCTTAGATACCTTTAATTAGAATATCGTTTGTTGTAAGACTAAAAGTACATTATTTTCTTCATTTTTCAATTTGTCTATAAAGACTACTAGTTTAATAGTTTTAATTTCCGTACACGTACAAGCTTTAAAATAAAAGATAAATTAAGTAGTAATTTCGTTATTGCTATCTTATGTATATTATATGTATATATATATATTTTAACTATATCTAATGTTTATATATTTGATTGTATTGTTATTTTACTAAATCGTGTAAATTAATATAAATTTGCCTCACTTTTTATTTTTCGACTTTTATACTCTTTTTATTTTCAGTATTTTTATTCTAAATAGTTTTATCTTAATTATTAATCAAATATTCATTTACATCAATCTTACGCGTACATGATTTATAAATTCATGATTTTATAATACTTAATATTATTCCACAAAACAATGTTAAATTTATAAATCTTAAATAGTTACGATACTCATTAACCCACAAGTTTTAAATAATTTTTTATTATGTGTTAATATTAATTGATATTTTGTACTCCTTGACGTCTCAAAATTACAGTTCACATTAATATTTTGGGATGTCCCAAATTAATTGCCCACTTCCAAAAATAGATAAGGAATGTAGATTAGTTTATCATATCACTTCCACTTGAAGCTATCATTACAAAAAATAAAGAAATTGTAAATTAATTGTTTAAAAGTAAAATTTTCATTGTGTAAAAAGTACGAGAGAGAAAGCTGAAAAGTGATGTTTTTATTAAACTACATGTTTTTTGTCGATTCACAATAATTATGAGACGGATGGGGTATAAATTTGTTGCACAAAGGATTTAAATTTGTTTAACTGAAATGTTAGCTATCATTTTCTAGACATTGTATATTTAGTAACAACGACCTGAAAAAAATACATGTTGTTGTAATATGTAAAATCTTTATTTATTTATTTTTTTATCTCACACCGATATCTAAGGTCCTCATTCATTTTTATATTTATATTCATGTTAATAATTTATGTAAATTGCATTGCTTGACTTTATTAAGTGTCAAAATAAAAACAGACAATAATTTGTGTTTTTATTTGAATATCTATAATTATGTGATTTGTTGATTTTTTTAGTATGTTGTATTTTTAAAATATAAATTCTAGAGGGTATAAAGTTTAAGAGGGTATTTTGTTTATCTTATACAGTTATTTAAAAATATTAAAAATTATAAGTTTACATTTAAATCCATCTAATTTATTTAAAATTTAACCATTAAAGTTTTATTAATCCTGTCCTCCTTTTTAAAGTTTTTATTTTCATAAATTTGACAAAAATATCTTTGTGTGTTTTCATTAAAATCTCCATCAAAAATTTTAATTTTGATTAATTTGAATTCAATTTTAACTTTTTTTCACCAATCAAATAACTAAATTTTGCTTATGTGTCAAAATCAAGCAATGTAATTAATCTAATTATTTTTTCTATAACCTTTACTTTTCACTAAAATTAAATTAAATCCACTATTATGTAAAAGTTAGTAATGTTAACAACTGTTGGGCCTAAATACCATATTAATGGGCCAACATCATAAATCATACACATATGTTACCATGGGGCTCAAATTCAAAATTTACTTGCAACTTTTAGCCATAGAACAACCCAACAAGAAATCTCACTGACTCATTGAACCAAAATTAATCATCTATAAGTCAAAGTGTAAATCAAATAGGTTTACAGTTATTAATGGGGTGGTTATTGCTACATCTTCTAAATGGATTTTAAAAACCTTTAACTTTTTGATTTTTGATTTTTTTTTATTTTTATAATTTTGTTTTTGTTATAAAACTGTAAAACGGAAAGTGCCGAATAAAAAATATAAAATTATAACATATCAAAAACAATAAACTAAATACGAAACAGAAATTGACAAAAAACTGTGTTGTAGTGTAACAGAGGGATAAAAGACCTTTTTGTACTTTTTGAGCATAAATGGGTATTACTAACATGACCCTTATTAATTTGTTACCGAATTTAGTTTTATTTTACGAAAGCACAACAACAATAACAACTTAGTACACACAATGCAAATACAAATTTTACTAATAAAAAACTAATATTTTAAATAAAATTGTAAACATGCTTTATAGTGGTTCCGGCAAGTATGGTTCGAACACCATGCTCAAGCCAAGCGTTTTCTAGTAAAAGATATAAATGTAAGTTTTTATTTGTAAAATACTACGTCTTTGAAATTTGCAACACCAAGCTACATATGTCATGAAAATGCTATCAAAATTATCACTCAACTTATCTAGTGAAAAATGTAAAAATAAAAAACAAATGACAAACTATATAGATTTATTGGATAAACGTACATTACAAAATATTAAATTGAAATTAAACACGATTAAACTTAAATGCTAAATGAGTCTAAACTGCGACGGCTCAAATGAACTCTATTAAACGAACACCTTCTCTCAAACTCATAATATTATCGCGGTGATCATTTAAAGTTTGTCTAACTACAAATACAACTAAAACAGAACAACCAGACAGTTTTGGAGAATTGAAAACTACTCTGCTAGATGAAACATTAATTGAATATAATCCAAGCATGTCCTGTCGTTTTTGAAAAGTGCATTTTTCGAAAATAAACAATCTGAGAATGTAAAATTTATAAATGTAGGAAAGATTGTTTCTAGTTAAATTTATCAAAAACACCATATGAACGAAAAGATTTTGTGTTGACGAATCAAATCAACTTTATATAAGATATTATCTATTTGTAAATTCAAAAGCATTTAAGACTTTATCTAATTTAGGAGTGATATTCTTAACTTGGTAAACCTTTGGACACTAGTTTGAGAATAAAAGTAAAGTATTATTATAAAAGTATCAAATAGTCATATACTAAAAGGCTTAATGTGCAAATAATCAAAAGTTGACTTCTTCTTCTTCCTCATTGTAACATGCAACCCTTATATGTACTTCTAAAATAAGTTTATAACAAATGGTTTTTCATCTTAATTTGTTTATGAACCAAATTATCCCAGTCCGAGGATACACATGCGTCAAAAACTCAGAATATAGGCTAAAACTGAATAAACAGTTCACAAGTTGCCCGTAATCCTGGTGCCTTGAAAAATATGAGGCCTTGTGATAACGTCCCATTTATACATGTTTGTAATGATGCATTTGTCCTTATTTACTATGTAAATAAATAAATTATGAGTTTAATTGCTACTAATATAAAGTAATTGTTTGATTGGAGTGACCGAATCTTCCTAAATACGTAAAAACGTATTTCCAACAATCTCCCCCTAAGGGAGGTCACTCCAAACAAGGGTGTTACCCTAGTTACAATAATAAAATAAACTTAGCATACTATGCTTGTCTTGAGCTCGTAGTCTTCGTCTTTCTTTTCTTTTTCTTTTCTGGTGAACATGCTGATGTGATCATTGATATCAATCTTGAGCATTAATCTCTTGCCTTGATCTCGTGCATCCATCACTTGTGATCTTCGCCTCTTAGTGACCTCACGTCCCACATACTTATACCTTAGTAATTCTTGAAAGCTTCAGAGTTCGATACAGCGGAAGACTTAACTTTTAGGCTTTCTTGAATTAGATGAGGTATTCAGTGCATAAAGTTTAAGCATGCGGGGACGACTTCTTCTCGGATTCCGCAACGCCACAGTCTTCAAATGCCGCAACATAAGTAGACACGAACGAAATGGATTTGAACATTTCATTCTAATTCGGTATCATATTACCTCCGGTCGGTGAAGACCGTTGGACGATATAAAATATCGTACTTGTGGCAGGTAGATTTAATTAAAAATCTCCTTGACAAGATTTCGCGGGTAAACCCGTTCTCTTTACTCGACCGTCCAAAGCTGACTGCGAACGTAAAGAGTGAATCATTTGGATAAAATTATCCGCGTGATTGAAGCCGTCAATTCTGATTCCTGGAACAAGTTTAATTCATTAAAGAATCGCACCCTCGTTGCTTTCCAGTTGTCACGAGCTTGATTCATATTGAATCTTGCAAGTTACCTACCAAGTGCTGTTTGATGTTAACACTAGAAGGATTTCCACTCATCACTGTGAACACTAAGGTATCACTCTGAGTGTTCAGGCAAGATCATGAAGATTTTGCGTAGGACTCTTAAAATCTTTCTTACTTTTCACAGTGTGTGAAGAAGCAAGGATTTATGGAAGTGTGTCCTAATGAGATATTTGATGATCTCAAATGGCTCTAGACTCGATCGTGCACTTTGGATTTTAGTGATCAGAGGCTGGAGTGGAGTGCCACCATTTCAATACCAATTTATTCGGAGTGAATAAATCAATAGATAACGTGTTGTCTCCATGTGATTAAAACAAATACCTTTTGAGAGATATCTGAGTTAGCTGGGATGGGTTGTGCATTGCATCACTGGGTCCATGATGTCTTATCTTCAATATCAAGCATCATTAAAAATGATCTCAATAGCATATGTATTGACCCGGTTTCTGCCTAAAGTTGTAAGGAGGGCTTCTTTCTTTACACCCTTTATCTTTACAATTCTTTTTCATTCTTCAACCCCTTCAATGCTTACCAATACGTCATAACTAGCACCTTGTTGTGATTGTTCCAGTGCTAACTTAAGTACTTGGTCGACATTCAGCTACGTTCACAATCTTTCTCCAACTTTCGTAAGGACTACTATTTCTAGCTATGGAATTTCCTTGAGAAGATTCCTCCGGTTCTAGAAGAATCATAGGACTTAACCTATCCTACCATCCTTATGTCACCACAATCTTCATCGTCGTGAAATAAATGGGTTTTGGGTAAGTATATGTCACCATGAAAATCCATTTTGATATGCAAATCCGTTTTGCTCCCCCTTAACATATGCCACGATATTCGAAAACATTTCGTATATGTCGAGATGAGCCATCACGTTAAGTCAAACCATTCTTGATAATTTCCCATATTAAATCACATTTTCTCCCCCATATTAAAAATATTAACCCAATCGATATTTTTAATATCAATTGATTTAATGAAGTTTTAACAAAGGTTTTGGGAAGAAGAATGCAAGTCCGTTTTATCTTCATGATACCAAATGTATGAGATATGATATCGATTTGTAACATGATCACATATTCACCATATTAGAAAAAAGAATTGACAAGGTTAGACCTGATAGTTGAGAACATCAGATGATAAGATCAAATGGTTCTTGTCAGCATATGTTGGTCGCCTCGTCACGTCTGAAGTCATCTCTTGACACCACATGTACGATTGGTATGGTTGTCTTGACACCAATTAGTGAGCTTGGCACTTTCGGCATCAAAGATTTTGAATGCTTGACAAGTTCTCCCCCTCAATTGTTGACCCGTGTTCTATTGAAAGAGCTGTAGTCTTCGGTTGAGTAGTCGCATCGTCGAGTATGTAGATACCAATTGTAGATAGCTATGGTTGTAGAGATGATAACTTCATAAAAACAAGACTTCTCTCGTTTTAACAAATAAATGCACTGATGCGTACATATATCCGTGTTAGACCAAGTTATAAAGTAAACTTGATCCCTTACAAGGTTTTAAAGTAAGCCTTGCCCGAGAAAATTAATTCCCGTTGTTAGCCAAAGCTTTCATAAGAAATACTTGACTTTAATATGAAAACCGGGTTGCAGTCAGAAATAACTACAAGCCATAAGGGCATGTTTTATGAAATATTTACAACTTTTGTACGAACTCTATTTATGGCGCCGTGTCGATATTAATCAACATTTATAAGGCCGTAAATATTATCGTACCAAAAGACATGCCTTTGAAAAATAAAGTAAAAATATTTTTGGATTTTTCTGAATTTTTCAATTTTTATGGTTTTTATATGGTTTTATATTTTTGTATTTTGCTTTTGTGGATAAAGATATAAACAATATATACAAATGATCACCAAAGATATGGAGACTAGTTTTACCACCACTATTCTTTCGCTTCATCTGTCAGTTCCTTTAGAGTCTTAGGCGAGAAAGTTCTCATTCCTAGCTTGTCGGCCAAAAATTCAATCCGAGAGCGATCTAAAGCCTTCGTGAAAATATCCGCCAATTGATACTCGGATCGGACAAAGTAAAGCTCTATTACTCCATTTTCCACTTGCTCCTTGATGAAATGGTAGCGAATGTCAATATGCTTCGACCGGGAGAATTGAACATTGTTGCAGCATAAGGCAATTGCACTTTTGTTGTCGCAGTACATCGGATTTTTGTTGAAACCTAGACCATAGTCGGTTAATTGCGATCTCATTCAAAGAATTTGAGCACAACAACCGGACATAGCTATGTATTCTGCTTCCGTACTTGAAATTACAGCGTTTTTCTGCCTTTTCGATGCCCAACTGATTAGTCGATCTCCTAGTAGTTGCAAAGTTCCACTCGTGCTACGCCTTGTGTCTTGACAACCCGCGTGATCCGCATCTGCATATGCCATTAGTGCAATCGAAGATTCCTTCAAATACCAAAGTCCCCAATTAATGGTTCCTTTAAGATATCGAAAGATTCGTTTCACAGTAGCCAAGTGTAACTCAGTAGGTCGAGTTTGATACCGAGCACACATACATATAGCAAACTGAAGATCTGGTCGACTAGCTGTGATATATAGAAGAGTACCGATCATTCCACGATAAAGTGTCAGATCAACGGCAACTCCATGTGGATCTGCATCAAGCTTTGTTCGTTTCACCATTGGAGTATCCACGGGGTCGCAAGATTCCATCTTATATTTCTTAAGCGATTCAAGGGCATACTTGGATTGATTGATAAAGATGCCTCTGGGACTCTGAGATATCTGAAGACCTAAAAAGAATGATACCTTACCCATCATTGACATCTTAAATTTGGAAGACATGAGTTTCCCAAGCTCGTCGGATAACGTTTGGGTCGAGGCTGCAAATATAATATCATCAACATATATTTGTACCATAATCATATCTTTACCTCGTTTCTGAATGAACGGCGTGGGATCCACCTTTCCTTTAGCGAAGCCTTGCGTAATGAGGAATTGTGATACTAGATCATACCATGCGCGTGGAGCTTGCTTCAACCCATAGAGAGCCTTCTTAAGCTTGTACACATGATTAGGATATTTAGGATTCACAAAACCATCCGGCTGTTGAACATAGACCTCTTCCTTGATTTCACCATTCAGAAATGCCGTCTTCACATTCATCTGATAGACGATCATATTCATGTGGGCTGCATAAGCGAGGAATATTCTAATAGCTTCCAAACGGGCAACATGTGCAAAGGATTCCATAAAGTCGATGCCCAATAATTGTTTATATCCACGAGCTACTAGTCTAGCTTTGTTCTTCAATATTCCGCCTAACTCGTCGAGTTTCACCTTGTAAACCCATTTCAAAGTGAGTAACTGCAGTTGATCCGGGCATGGGACAAGTTCCCAAACTTCAAGACGTATGAATTCGTTAAGTTCTTCTTGCATAGCTTCTATTCAACACGATTGATTAAAAGCTTGTTGCCATGTCTTAGGTTCAACTTCAGTGACAAAGGCATCAAAATGACAAAACATTGCATTTTCTTGTAGCTGACTTCGTGTGGATACCGGACGATTAGGGTCACCAATAATAGAATCTATAGGATGATCCTTTGTCCACTTGCTGTCATGTTCACGAATCCGTGGATTGGAGTAAACTGTAGTAGGAGCTTCCTCTGAGGTGGACGACCCAGCTTGATTAGGGTCGGGAATTGGTACATGAAATTGTGTATAGTTAAGTTCGTTTTTCTCAGTTCTTGTCAAATTGAAAGTCCTAACAATATCGGGTTTTTAACTGTTTTTGGTTGTTAATATTTTTTGGATATTCTATTGCTAATTCAAACAATGCCTTGCAAAAGTGAAAAAAAATAACGTCTACTTATATGTAAAACATAGTGCAAATACCAAGTATTTATTCAATTAAAATTCAAAATGTAAATTTTACAAACTATAAGGACTGAAAATGTAAATTCTAAGAAATTTAAATGCTAAAAATATAAACTTGAAAAGTATGAGGACTAAATGTGCACAAACAGTAAACTAGGAGGACTGAAAATGCAAACTATCAAAACAAGTAACCAATTTCTCAACAAACTTCAAACTACTTAACTGATTTTGAACAAATTTCAAAGTTGAAGGACTGTGTTTATGAAAACCCTAAAAACTTGCAAGTTTAGCCATCATTAGAAACAATCTGATACATCAAGGACCTAAAAGCAATTTTTGAAAACTTTTAACTAAAAACGGGTTTCAAACTCAAATAAGCTCGTTTGAGCTTATTTTTCAACCAAATTAAACCAAACCACTTAAAAACTTCTTAAAATCAGAAATAAGCTAGACTTGCCAAAGGAAATTGGTTGAAACTGTCTTAAAAGCTGATAAGCAATTTTCAATAAGCACAAAATAAGCTATAAAGGAATCTGGACTTGCACAACTGAATTTTAGTAATGAAACTGATTAATAAGCTCAAAATATGAATGGGAAATCAAGTCTCATAAGAAATCATCAAGTAATAAGCTCAGAATCCAAAATTAAGCAAAATTAGTGCTTATGTTGACCAGCGTTGACCAAACTTTTTTCAATAAGCTCAAATTCTCAAAAATCAACCATGAGCACTTACTAAATGAATTTATGAAAGAAAATGAACCAGTTTATGAAGAGGATTATGAGATATGAAAATTCAGTTTACAAGTTACAGTAACTTGAGTTTGCTCAATGAGCTTAAACTTTGGCTTATTCCCAGCTTAATACCTAATACTGTACAAAATCCTTATAGACTTTAAAACTCCATATATTGACCTAGAATTGAGAACTGGTTTGGTGGAATTTCATCAAGAAACAAATGAATGGTAAGCAAATCAAATTGACAACTTTTCTGAACAAAACTTGACTAAAAATGACCCACACTTTTTAGAATGCCATTTGCCTTTTTGACCAAATGTTTGACTTAAAAATGACTTAAAACCACTTTTTATCACTGGTTAACTGAAAATGGACCAGAACTTGCCAAAAAATCAACACTTGAACATCCAATATAAGCTAATGCCAAACACTCATTTGCTGATCTTTTTGAAGTTTTTGTGAAGACTAATTGATCAAATGATTTAACTGAGACAAGAACTTTAGCAGGCTAAGTTTGGTAACCAAAATGAAGTTTATGAGAACTAGTTTCAAACTATGATCACAACTAGAACACAAAATGTATAACAAAACCAAAGTTACTGAAATAAGCTGAAAACAGGATAAGAACAAAGCTAATAATTAGATTTAAACTACAAGTAAGCTAACAAACTCTAGAATCAAATCAAGAACAGGCTAATCAGCTTTTATCATGCAATCACAAAGATTTAGACTAGGTATGTAGCATTGCATTTGACAATTGAGTGGAACCAAAAACAAGAGGCGATTTCACCTTTTTGTAGAAACCTTTGAGAAGTAGAGGAGCGCTGAGCTCTCTATTCTAGTGCTAACCACCACCTTAGCACTAGAAAAACACTAATCAACAATCTAATCAACTGCAACAATCATCAACATGGCTAACTTTGGCTAGAACTCTTCAAAAACTGAAAAACTGGACTGGATGATCAAATCAGCTACAATCTTCAATCAAAGCTTATTATGATCTAGGAATGATCATAACAAACTCATAACAGCAACACAGTAACAATGGTGCTAGGAATGAACAGTATAGAAGTATGAGAGATTTTGGAGGAAATTGAAATTTGAATTTTATTGATTGAAAAGTTGTTACAAAGCTAGGAATTATGTTACAAACTAACTAACAAACTCAAGAGTGTGTCAAACTCTTGAGTTGTTGAGCTAAGAACTAGAATTGGTGAAAGAATATAAAAGTGTGTGTGTTTTCACACTTTTCTACCACTCTGAAAATGAGAGCTATCTAGGGTATTTATAGACTTGAGAAGTAAAGCAGTTGGGGTTGGTGACGTGTTGGAACCAATCCCAGGCTTCCACGTGTCCAATTGAGCTCAACTGATTTTTGCTAATGAAGAGCAGATTTGGGGATTTCTCCTTGAGTTGATTTCAGGTTAATTGATTATGACCATTGGATTCGTCCTTCAAAAATGAGCAAGTTTGATGTTTATATCATTCCATGAAATTGCCTCTAGCTCTAAGTCGAATCTGGTAATTTATGTTGATGAAGAAGATAACACGTGGCATGTCTTCATTGGTTGTGGAAGGTGCACATGGATCATTATCCAAAAGCTGATTTTCTATTGGTTGAAAAGTGGCTAGTGGGATTATACTGTTTTGATTCGGTATTAATTGCTGGCGGCGATAATGGGCATTAATTGTAATGATGTGGCGATCCAAAGTATTGTTTTCTTGGCTTCTCATTGGCTATTGGCTTCTTCACACGGATCAAGCTTGAAATACTTTCCAAAGTTGGCAGAAATGACCCTTGAACTTGGCAGATTGTATTTTTTAGCTTGTAACTTCATTTCTTTGGCATAATTGGTCCTTCAAACTTCATTCTTGAGCAAATTTGATCCTTTGACTGAATTGACTTGAATGTTGACCAATTTTGACTATGATCTTGACTTTTCCATATTTACACTTTGGTCCTTCATCTTTGGCAGTTTGTCAAGACAGGTCCTGTGTCTTCAAAGTCTTGTCACTTTTGATCCTCTTTTGTCTTTTTCATCATATTAAGCTTGATTTTCTTTTGTTTGCTTGAAAATGTATCCTTCTTACCTATTTGAGCACAAACACAAAACATACCACATAACTCCGCTTTAAAGCACAAAGTTTAGGTATTTTTATTGTGTTTTAGGGTGATTTGTTGATAAATTGATATGAGTTTTTGCTCATATCAAATCCCCTACACTTGAACATTGTCATGTCCTCATGCAATGCTATATATTTTAAAGCACAAATTTACATTCTCCTCATAATTAATCCACCTTGGCCATATGGAATGCATCTACACTACTCTAAACTAAATGATGCATGATTTTGACTTTTAACAACGCAATGAACAAAATACAATTCTAACTATATCTTTTTGGTTTTTCTTGAAATTGTTTTGATAGAAATAACTCATAAAGAATTCAATGACTTTGATTAGGGCTTGGGTACCATGGACATTTATCACCCTCAAGTTTCACTTTCCCCATACCAAGCTTAAAAATGGGATCATTGCATTCACAAGTAAAAAGTGCATCAACTTATTCATGACAATTAAATGTGGAACCGGTTATTATTTGAGCAAATTGCTTGAAGGCAAATTTGTCATTTATTCAAGTGTGAAGTATAAGAAATGTAAAATCCAAAAATAAGGAAGCACGATTTTAATCCTAAGTAATCCTCTCATCCATTACTTGAAAAACCGCTCTCAATTAATACAAGTCCGTTTCAAGAGTAATAAGTAATTCGCCTTATGTGTAAAATCCTCATGTCATGCTTTCATAAGTAGCTACACACTCGCTAAGGAAAGAAAAATAAAACTCACGCAATAATTTACATCCGCCATCTTTTTGAGACTTTGGATCTTCAACCCCGCAACCCGTCAAGGTAATATTGGATTGGAGCAATCTATTGAATCCCCGCAACCCGTCAAGGTAATATTGGAACTCAATAGTCACTATAATTAACACCACACTGCCCCTTTTAGGAGTCTTGTATATATATATTTTTTTTCTTTTTTCTTTTTCTTCTTTTTTTTTCTAGCCACTCATTTTTTTTCATAAGCCGCTCTTATTTTTCTTTATTCCTCACTAAGAAATTTGAAAAGAATAAAAGGAAAAACACCCGCTAAATATTGAGCATGACATAAGTCTAGTACACATAAACCATTCTAACTTGGAATCTTAAGACGTACTTAGATCAACCATGATAGATTAGACAAAAATGCATAAGAGATTACAAACCAATTAAAACCGTTCTTGATTATTTATTAACAGTATATACATGCGAAGAAAATAGAGGTAAAGAAGAGAAGGGTTTAACCACAAGTAATTATCATGAAGTTTATCTAGCCCTTTTATACTTGCTTCAACTCTATCATTTCCCATTCTCCACAAATTTAAAATCTCAAATAATGAGATTGGTGGATGCTTAGCCTAATAGACCAATGAAGGACTACATGGTTAAGGATACTAGCTAGAGAATGCTAAGATAAGCAAACTCGGGTTGAGTCAAAATATCCATGGCGGGCCTAATATGTCAAAGAAGTCTAAATTTGTTAAACCATGTTTTTATTATATATATTTTTTTCTTTTATATATTTTTGATGAAAAGTAAAAGAAGAAATATATACAATGCAATTGTGTTATGCAAATGAAATGAAAAATGATTGATGCAAAAATTATGAATGCATATTTTTGGTGGCCAAAGTAGATCAAAAATTTGAAAAATGTTTGAAAAATTAATTTTTCCAATTATCATGAAAGACAATGACAAGTTCTAGGTAAGGTCACTTCGATAGAAGACCCCCCTACAGTTAAGCTAAAAATTGTCCTCAATGTTTAAGAGTATGGAAGTATAAAAACTTCCCCTACACTTATGACAATGAATAGACTTTGCTTAACCCAAGTTAAGGAAAGGACAACTATTAGTGAATTCATGTTTAAGCACAAGGTGTCAATGAAAGATCACAATATTAACGAAGTGAACCGGATACAAGGGCCTCCTCCATAAGCTCCAAAGCATGAAATGAGTGAGCAACCCTACAAACAATCATGAAGACAAAAGAAGGTCTCCCCTACACTTATCTCCAAGTCTATACCTTTATTTCTAACCTACAATAATCTAAACCTAGTTATACGATGCTTGAGTTAATGAGTCTCTAGCTCGACTCGTCCCTCAATGAATTAATTCATGGGGAAAATGGGGATCTCTTGGACCATTTCAACGGAAATGTCCTCCCCAAAATAATGCTTCACACGGTGACCACTCACTTTAAAATGACCATCGGGTTGTGACAACTCAATAGTTCCATATGGAAACACTTGAGCAATAGTGAATGGACCGGACCATCTGGACTTAAGTTTGCCGGCAAAAAGTTTCAACCTTGAGTTAAAGAGGAGAACCGGCTCTCCAACTTTGAACTCACGGTTCTTGATCTTAGCATCATGCAATTTCTTAGTCTTTTCCTTGTAAAGCAAAGAATTTTCATAGGCATTGACTCTCAATTCATCCATCTCATTGAGTTGATCTTTCCTATGTGAACCGGCTTGGTTTAAATCAAAGTTAGCCCACTTGAGAGCCCAAGATGCCTTATGTTCTAACTCGAATGGGAGGTGGCACGCTTTTCCATAGACAAGCCTATAAGGAGTACAACCAATTGGTGTTTTAAAAGCCGTCCTAAAAGCCCACAAAGCATCATCAAGCTTATCCGACCAAGAAGCTCGATGCTCTCCCACCGTTCTCTCTAAAATTCTCTTTAAACCACGATTTGTGACCTCGGTTTGGCCATTGGTTTGAGGGTGATACGCGGTAGAAAGTCTATGATTAACTCCATATTTCTTCATAACTCTCGTGAATTGATCATTACAAAAGTGCGTACCACGATCACTTATGATGGCTCGAGGTGCACCAAATCTAGCAAACAATTGCTTTAAGAACTTCACAACAACTCTAGCATCATTGGTAGGTAAGGCTTTAGCCTCCACCCATTTGGACACATAATCCACCGCCACAAGTATATACTTGTTTCTCTTAGAGGATGGAAAAGGTCCCATGAAATCAATGCCCCATACATCAAATATCTCACACTCTTGAATAAAATTTTGTGGCATCTCATCACGTTGCGTAATTTTTCCTTGTCTTTGACACACATCACAAAATTTCACCATTTCATGGGCATCTTTGTAAATGGAAGGCCAATAGAAACCCGAATCAAAGACTTTCTTGGCGGTATAGTTGGGCCCAAAATGTCCACCCGTAGGTCCTTTATGACACGCTTCTAAGATCTTAAATGCCTCGGGCCCATCTACACACCGTCTAATGATTTGGTCCGCACATTGCCTAAAAATATAATTATCATCCCAAAAGTAGTACTTAACTTCCTTAAGAAATTTCTTCTTTTGTTGATAAGTAAGACCCTCAATAAGCACATTGCCCACAAGATAATTTGCTATATCCGCAAACCAAGGAGTGGCATCCTCTTTGGAAGAGATAGACATGAGCTCCTCTAATGGAAAGGATTCATTGATTTCTTGATGTGGCAAATCTCCTTGAAAAGGATGCTCAAGTCTACTCAAATGATCCGCCGCTAAATTCTCGGCCCCTTTCTTATCACGAATTTCTATCTTAAACTCTTGAAGCAACAAAACCCATCTCAAAAGCCTAGGCTTAGCATCTTGTTTTGTCATAAGATACTTGAGAGCGGAATGATCCGTATACACTATGGTTTTGGAGAGCACAAGGTATGGTCTAAATTTCTCAAAAGCATAAACTATAGCAAGCAACTCTTTTTCCGTGGTAATGTAATGAAGTTGTGCACCGGTCATGGTTTTACTCGCATAGTGTATAGGTTGAAAATGCTTATTAACTCTTTGTCCTAAGACGGCCCCCACCGCATAATCACTAGCGTCACACATAAGCTCAAAAGGTAATTCCCAATTTGGAGAAACCAAAACAGGAGCCTTTGTCAATTTCTCCTTAAGAGTCTCAAAAGAGTCCAAACAATCTTGGTTAAAAATGAAAGGAGCCTCTTTTTCCAAGAGGTGAGTCATCGGTCTAGCTATCTTAGAAAAATCTTGTATAAAGCACCTATAAAATCCCGCATGACCTAAGAAACTCCTCACACCTTTAACCGAGGTGGGTGGGGGAAGCTTAGCAATCACATCAATTTTAGCTCGATCCACTTCTAATCCCTTGTTGGATATTTATGTCTTAAAACAATTCCCTCTTTCACCATAAAGTGACATTTCACCCAATTAAGCACTAAACGTGTTTCCTCACAACGCTTATGCATTCTCTCTAGATTGGTGAGACATGAGGTAAATGAATTTCCAAAGACGGAAAAATCATCCATAAAAAACTCCATAGTTTGCTCTATCATGTCATGGAAAATCGCCATCATGCACCTTTGAAACGTCCCCGGTGCATTACATAAGCCAAAAGGCATCCTCTTGTAAGCAAATGTACCGTAAGGACAAGTGAATGTGGTCTTTTCTTGATCCTTAGGGTCAATGGGTATTTGGAAAAGACCCAAAAAACCATCAAGAAAGCAATAGTACTCATTTCCCGCTAAGCGTTCAAGCATTTGATCCATAAAAGGTAATGGGAAATGGTCTTTCCTAGTAGCCTCTTTGAGTTTTCTATAATCAATACAAACTCTCCAACCGGTGACAAGTCTCGTAGGAATAAGCTCATTGTTCTCATTAGGCACTACGGTGATTCCACCCTTTTTTGGAACACAATGTACCGGGCTAACCCATGGAGAGTCGGAAATGGGATAAATCATACCCGCATCTAGGAGTTTAATCACTTCCTTCTTAATGACCTCATGGATTTTGGGTTAACTCTTCTTTGATTTTGAATGGCGGGTTTGTAATCATCCTCCATAAGGATTTTGTGTGTACAAAAATGTGGATCAATTCCCCTTATGTCAGATATTTTCCATGCTAAGGCTTTCTTGTGTTTCTTTAGGACTTCAATAAGTTGCTCCTTCTCATCCTCTTTCAACTCTTTAGCAATGATCACAGGTAATTGGTCTTTGTCCTCTAAGAAAGCATACTCTAAGTGGGATGGAAGGTCCTTAAGTTCAATAGGAGGTGGACTCTCTATGGAAGGTTTTACTATGGAAGGTTCCTCAATGGTAACTTCTTGTGGAATAGGAGAAGGAAGAGGGTCCTCATTGGGCAACTTTTGGATAGTAAGAATATCTTCTTCCCAATTAATGGGAGAATCATCATCACCAAGAAAGTTTGACTCAAATTCCTCTAAGAGGAAATCACTCTCTCCAAAAGGTGTTAAAGAGGGAGAAATTGAGGCCACGGTTTCAACATGGGGCATCTCATCACTAGTACTCATACAAGCATCATGAAAGTGTTCATCACACACCTCATCTAGCACATCAACGATGTTAATAGTCTCACAAGGTCTAGACTCCTTAACCTCTTTCCTATCACAAACTTTCCCTAACTTAAACACCACTCTCTCGTCCTCTACTCTCATAATTAGTTCTCCTTTCGCCACATCTATCAAAGTACGACCCGTTCTTAAAAACGGTCTACCAACAATCAAAGGAACTCTAGGATCCATGTCATAATCAACCACTACAAAGTCGGTCAGAAATGTAAACTTATCCACACCTACAAACACATCCTCCTCTATACCTACGGGGTAAGCTATGGTTCGGTTGGCTAATTCAAGAGTCATCCTAGTGGGAGTGAGCTCGGGAAGAGAGAGTTTTTTCCAAACCGATAAAGGCATGAGGTTAATGCTTGCCCCTAAATCCGCCAAAGCCATGCAATTTTCAACACCGGGAAAATTACAAGGTATCAAGAAGCGCCCCGGATCTCCAAGTTTTGTTGGTAAGGTTTTAAGTAGCACGGCGGAACAATTTTCATTAAGGGATGTGTTGGGCAAATCAACCAATTTTTCTTTGTTGGAGAGTAAATCCTTGAACATCTTAGCAAACTTTGGCATATAAGCAAGAGCTTCCGCAAAGGATATGTTGATGTTGAGTTGCTTGAACATCCTTAAGAAATTTGAGACTTGGATGTCATCCTTGTTCTTTAACTTATCCTTTTTCAACCTTGAAGGATATGGAAGAGTAGGTTTTGGTGTAGGTGGAATAGGTGTTGTAGTGGAAGATTTGTCTTTGTTAGCTTCTTCATTGGGAAGTGTGGAAGGTAGAGGAGAAGTATGAATGGGTTGAGAAGGTGTGTTTGAGTGAATGGGAGCCTTTTGAGGTGGTGAAGTAGAGGTAGAAGGCTTGTCACAAGTAGGAGCTGTTGGAAATACGTTTTACGTATTTATGAAGGATCGGTCGCTCCAACGATAATCATGTAATGGGCTCGTGATCCACTTAGTATATGTATATTCCATATAGCCCACATGTAGGGTGGGCTATATATATCCCCTCCTAGCATGTGAGGAGGGGTTGTTCATTTTTCACTTTTCATTATTAATCTTTACTTTCTCTCTCTACTTTTCTCCCTTCTCTCCTTTCTCTCTCTACTCCATCATCTCCTTCCTTCATCTTCTTTATATTATTAAACAATCCATACATTAAATCCATCCAATCAATCATCTTAGAATAGGCCAATGATCTCGTAGACCTTCAACTGGTATCAGAGCCAAGGTTTGATTGGTTTATTCTTGCTTTTATTTCTTTTTGATTTTGATGGGTTTTGATTTAATCAAGTTTTTATCTTAAAAAGTTTGTATTTTTATGCTTTAAATCATGTCAAATCTTTAGATTTACTTACTTTTTAGATAAGAATCACAAATTTTTATACAAAAATCAAAACTTTTATTATCAAATCTTAAAAAGTTTGTGTTTTTATAAAAAGTTTGTGTTTTTCTCTTTTTAATTTTGTATTTTTATTGATAAATCCCTTTCTATTTTAATTGCATTTTTGTTTAAATTCTTTAAATTGAACTTTTAATTTTATCCTTTTTTATTTTTTTTATAATCAGTTTCCACTTTAATTTTTTTATTATTAGTTTTTTCTTTTATCAATTTTTTATAATCAGTTTTTTATATAAATTTTTTAATCAGTTTTTCGTTTATCAGTTTATCAGTTTTATCATATCTGGGTTTTCTTTTTTGGTCAACTGTCAAACTGTCAAAAGTTTCCTGGTTATCATCTTTCTGTCCAAAACTGTCATTCTTAAAGTTCCGAATCAAACCAAAAGTTCCGGATCAAAAGTTCCGAATCAAACCAAAAGTTCCGGATGAACAAAAGTTCCGGATGAACAAAACTTCCGGATGAACAAAAGTTCCGGATGAACAAAAGTTCCGAATGAACGAAACTTCCGAATGAACGAAACTTCCGAATGAACGAAACTTCCGAATGAATGAAATCTTCCGAATGAACGAAATCTTCCGAATAAACGAAATCTTCCGAATGAACGAAATCTTCCGAATAAACGAAATCTTCCGAATGAACACAATTCAAACATAACGGGAACCTTTTTGACGCGACACCAATTTTCGACTCCTCACCTCTCGTCTCACACGACTCACCCTCGACCAATTTTTATTTTTTTAGACCCTCACCCTCACTCTCCCCACTCGACTCGACTCCAACACAAACCTCGTCTATCGACTCACACAACCACACTCGGACACCCACAAACACCCTCGAAACACACTCTACAAACCTAGACCCTCGACAAACCCACACACGACTCACCCAAAACCTCTCAGCCTCACCTAAACACACGACTTCGACCAACAGGACTGAACAAACAAACTCACTCAATACTCAACTCAAACCATCAAAATCCTCGACAAACAGACCCTCGTCACAAACCAAAACTCAACTCAACTCAACTCAATACTCAATTTTCGAAACATTTTGACAAACCCTCGAAATCCTCGACAAACAGACCCTCGTTTCATAGACTCACATCAATAAAACTCAAACTCCTCGACCTCCCTCACATCTCTCGACTCCAAACCCCTCTCTCGGACACCACTCAAACCCTCGTAAGCCAAACTTCACTCACACTCTTTCTCTCGACCAACACAACCTTCACCAATAGACTCGACCACACCAAAGACTCAAGAAGGACTCGACAGATGAGAGAGACTATGATTAATAGATAAACAGTACCTACCCGAGACCCTTTGCTTTCAAAAAGATCTTGAAGCATATTTCCTCTCATTCAGACTTGGTGATTCGTTTAGACTTGGCAGATTGAGAAAGTGTTCATATTGGGAGATTGATAATTAGGGAAGCTTGCTAAAGTTTTTGGTGGCAGTAAGATTCGTGTAACAAAAATGAGCGCCGCAACTCTTGACTTAGGATCACCTTGTATCATCCATTGATAGTGCCAATCAACGACACCAGGATACACAAGCCATATCTCAAGAGAACCATCTTCTCTAGCTACAGCGACTTGAGATTGGTTAAAGCTAGTTGCTAAGATGACTATTGGCGATGGGTTTAATTTGATGGAGGAGACGCAGGAGATGAGGGACAATGGAGGTTAGTGATTTCTGGATCTGTTGAGATTTGGGAATATTTGAGATTAGATAAGAGTTTTGTTGAGTGAGAAGAGAAAGCGATATCAAAAGTCAATGAGACTGAGTTTACAAGAAACTTGAGGAGAGAGAGATATGGGAGCAGCGAACCATAAATGGGCGGAAGTTACTATGCTAGGGTGAGTGGGTGTTACTTAGCCACGTTTCTTTTTCTTATCCTCATATTTTTGCCACGTCTTTTTGGCAAGTTTCATATACTAAATCAAATTTCAACTTTTTTTCAAAGAAAACGTTTTTTTTAGATTTTTTTTAGTTAAATTACTTTTTTATATATTTAAATGTTTTAGTTAAGTTATTTTGGATATTAATTTTTCTTTTGGATATTAATTTTTTAATTTTGATAATCAACTGATATTTTTATTTTTATTCAAATTTTTATCTTTAAAAAAAATAAAATTATGATATTAAGTTATAGTCGTGACAACGTGATAAAGTGCCAAGGTTTATTTTGCTGACAGATTTTTCATCGGGTATTATTATTTGCAATTGACAACGGATTTTTCATCAATCAGTAATTCTTAACATTATTGTTCATCGATTTTCAATGGATTTCTTGAATTCGACATTGAACAAGGGAGAATTGCATCAAGTGCAAGCCAACGCTAGAGAAAGTGGTATAATTTCATTTCAAATGCTTCAATCTCATCTTGTCACTCTTTCGAGGATTCAAGGAGGGAGCGAATTTGTGACAATATTTGGTCAAGATCGTCATATATTCATCGACTCTATCTTCACCACTTTGAGCCAACTCGCCGAGCAACTTAACAATGACAACTTTAATTACTCTGCATCGGCACTTGCATATCAGACTCTTGTGACACAACTCACGCCTTTCCTCGAATTCAATATCATCAAGCCTGAAAGTTCAGTGATTTGCAAATCATTTCTTCGAGACACACATACCGAGCTTCGAGTTTTCCATGATACAATTTTGAAACTCATGACATCGGTCTCGTCTTCGATTTATCAAAGATCACAACTTCAGCAAGTGTATGATAATGGAGTGCAAGAATCAATGACGCAGATGCAAGAGGAGATTGATCATACGATTGACAACTTGGAGCATAACGATGGTAAGAGCACGGAATCAGGAGGACAACATGATACCAGTGGCACGTCGGGGAATGCTCACGAGATTTCTCTTGATGACACCTTACCCATTTATGACGCAGAGCCTGCAAACATGGTATAATGTAATGTTGTTTATGATGTATATGCTGATGATATGCCGCATTTTGAGCATTCTGAACCTAATTATGACAAACATGGGATGAAAAAGAGTGATAGCACTTCTGATTCATCCGATGTGAGTCATAATGGGGGAGAAAGTGTTCAAAATGCTATAGTACATCATGATAAATGCTTTATAACTGCCTCGTTAACTGATTCCGATTCCAAGATTAAAGAGCTCGAAACGATCGTAGCTCGGCAATCAAAAGATCTTGAGGATGCCAAACTTGAATTTTCTAAGAAAACAGACAAATTTGAAACATACTTTGAAAAACTTGAAAAGTCAAACGTTATTCTTGAAAGAAAATTGGATCAAAAAGTTTTAGATTCTAAAGCTGAAAAGGATAATCTTTTGAAACAAATTCAGTTACTAGAGTCTAAATTGGCATCCCAAGATAGATTGCTCAAAGAAAATGAAACGTTAAAAGCCCAAGTTCAGGAAAAGGTGTTTGCTATAGCTGCGTTGAAAAACGAGTTAAGGAAAAATAGAGGACCTAGTGTGGACACTAAGCTTGAAAAACCATCAATCTTGGGGAAACCGCCTACAAATCAGTTCGTCAGACAACCGATTGTCAGACAACCTACTGCATTTAGATCCGAGCGACCACAATCCTCGAGACCGCGGTTTGACTCCCAAGTTGATTCGGGTCATATTTCTAGAACAGTCACTCCACCAACTAGGCCTAATGTGACTAAATCAGTTTTAGCAAGACCTCATCACATGATTGCCCCTAGTTTCTCTAAGAATAGTTCAATGAACACGTCTAGAACTAGTTCAACTGATGTGCGCCATGATTTTGGTCAAAGGGAAGCTATTCAAAAGACACATGTAAGAGATAGCAATGTCCAACCTAGTCAGATGCCTTCTAGATTACCCAACACTGCTAACCGTAGCATGACGTCTCCTAGGAGCATCGATCAATCTTCTAGGAACTACTCGGACATTAAATATGCTACTTGTAAAACATGTAGAAAATGTGTCTTTACGGTAAATCATGACTCTTGTATCAAAAAATTGCTTAATGAGGTGAACTCCCGTGCTAGACTTAAATCCCAGTGGGTAGCTAAAATCAAACCCGTTGGCAAAATGTGGCGCCCCACTGGTAGAACTTTCACTCTTGTAGGAAACGAGTGCCCTTTAACTAGGATAGTCTCTGATTCTACGAAGACTACTAGGGAGGAAATTGCAAAGGATGATACATCACTTAAGCCTGAACTTAAGGTTTTCTATAAAAGGAAACGTTTGCCAACTAAGACAAGTGAATCATCCCCTCAGGCCACCTCTGACACAAGAAAAGAAAACCGTGAACCCCCACGTGCTTCTAAAATAGATATCTCTAACCCATGCAAAAGTATACAAACTCCTAATGAGAATGCAGGTACCAAAGTTGATGTTCCAAAAGAACGAAGCGGTCCAATCGTTGTATACCGTTCAACTAAGGACACTCTTAGAGTTTGGTTACTGAAGAAGCAGATATCGGAGAAACAAGTGTCTCAGCGGATTCATGGCTAAGCTTACAAGGACTTACAGTCACATAACAGACTGTAACTCGATCTCAAAAGAAAGGAAAGTTTATCGCCGATGATAAACTTATCCTAACAACGAGAAATTAATTTTTCTCGGGCATGGGATTATATCAAAAACATTCCAAGTTTTTAAGCTCATGCACAATGGCTCCTCGTTAAATGACAGACGATGACCTGGACTTCAGAGACAGGGAAGTTTATCTACGCAACGATAACTTATCCTCTTAACAAGAAATTAAGTTTTCTTGGACACGAGCTTATCCTAAAACCATTCAAAGGCTTTAAGCTCATGTATATGGCTTATCGTTAAATATCAGACGATAACCCGTGCATCAAAGAAAGGAAAGTTTATCGCCGATGATAAACTTATCCTTACAACGAGAAATTAATTTTTCTCGGGCATGAGCTAATAATAAAAACATTCGAAGTTTTTAAGCTCATGCACAATGACTTACAGTTAAATGTCAGACTGTAACTCGAACTTAAAATAAAGGAAAGTTTATCTTTTATGATAACTTATCCTCTTAACGAGAAATTCACCTTTCTCGGTCATGAGCTTGTATTAAAACATTCTAAGTTTTAAGCTCAGAAAGGAAAGTGTATCTTTTAAATAAGAGAACTTTTCCTCGTAACGAGAAATTAACCTTTCTCGGTCATGAGCTTTCCGTTAAAACAGTCAAAGTTTTCAAGCTCATGAAAACGACTTCTAAGTAAATGTCAGCTTAGAACTCGTCCTTTAGATAAAAGGAAAGTTTATCGCCGATGGTAACTTATCCTTAACAACGGGAAGTTTACAACTTCTCGGACTTGAGCTCATTTTATAAGATATTCAACATCTTAAGCTCAAGTAATTGTTTTTCAAAACTTGGAACACAATTTTTCAAGAATTTTTT
Source organism: Glebionis coronaria (assembly GCA_025667525.1). Classification (NCBI taxonomy): domain Eukaryota; kingdom Viridiplantae; phylum Streptophyta; class Magnoliopsida; order Asterales; family Asteraceae; genus Glebionis; species Glebionis coronaria. Next base: position 381,979,414 of record CM046875.1, read on the forward strand.
TCAAAAGATTTTTCTAAATCTTTCAAAATTGTGTGTTCAAAATGTTTTGATAAAAAAAGCATGTCTTCTGGAATCGATAATATTTACGAACCTAGAAATGTCATTCAATAATGACACGGGGTTGTAAATAAAGTTCGAGCAGAAGTTTAAAAGATTTAAAACATGCTCCATTATGGTTTGCTATTATTTCCGATAGTAACCCGCTTTTCACTTTGAAGTCAAGCATTTCACCGGAAAGCTTTGACTTCAGAATCCGAAGTTATCATCTCCACCAACCGTAGCAACTTACGATTGATATCTACATACTCGACGATGCGACTACTCAAACGGTGACTACAGCTCTTTCAATAGAACACGGGTCAACAATTGAGGGGGAGCAATTGTCCAGCATTCAGAATCCTTGATGCCGAGAGTGCCAAGTTCACATATTGGTGTTAAGACAACGATATCAATCATACACATGGAGTCAAGAGATAACTTCAGAAGTTACGAGGAAGACCAACATTCGTGAACAAGAACCATGTGCTTCTTTCATATGATGTTCTCCATCATTCAGGTCCAACCTCGTAAATTGCTAATATTGTGAATTCATTATCATATATGATCTTTGCACGTGATAAATACCTTACACTTGTGTTTAAAAGGTATTTAATTTACGTTTCAAGTACACCCTCATTAATTTGAGGGGGAGCTTGTTAAAATCATGAAGATAACTAGATTTGCATTTTTCTTCCAAAATTTTCTTAAAATGCTATTAAATCAATTGATATTAAAAACATCGATTGGGTTAATATTTTTAATATGAGGGAGAAAATGTGATTTAATATGGGAAATGATTAATCACAAATGGTTTGACTTAACGTGCTAGCTCATCCCGACATGTGCGAAATGTTTTCGGATATCGTGGCATATGTTAAGGGGGAGCAAAATGGATTTGCACTTCAAAATGGATTTCATGGTGACATACACTTACCCAAAACATCTCTATTCACGACGGTGAAGATTGTGGTGACATAAGGATGGTAGGATAGGTTAAAGTCCAATGCTTTCTCTAGAACCGGAGGAATCTTCCCAAGGACATTCCATAGCTAGAAATAGTAGTCCTTAGGAAACATGGAGAAAGATTGTGAACATAGCTGAATGCCGACCAAGTACTTAAGTTAGCACTGGAACAATCACAACAAGGTGCTAGTTATGACGTATTGGTAAGCATTGAAGGGGTTGAAGAATGAAAAAGAATTGTAAAGATAAAGGGTGTAAAGAAAGAAGCCCTCCTTACAACCTTAGGCAGAAACCGGGTCAATTCATATGCTATTGAGATCATTTTTAATGATTCTTGATATTGAAGAAAGACATCATGGACCCAGTGATGCAATGCACAACCCTTCCCAGCTAACTCAAATATCTCTCAAAAGGTATTTGTTTTAATCACACGGAGATCAACACATTATCTATTGGTTTATTCACTCCGAATAAATTGGTATTGAAAAGGTGGCACTCCTCTCCAGCCTCCGATCACTAAAATCCAAAATGCACGATCGAGTCTAGAGCCATTTGAGATCATCAAATATCTCATTAGGACACACTTTCATATTTCCTTGCTTCTTCACACACTGTGAAAAGTAAGAAAGATCTTAAGAGTCCTACGCAAAATCTTCATGATCTTGCCTGAACATCCGAGTAATACGAAAGTATTTACAATGAAGATGGAAATCCTTCTTGAGCGAATATCAAAAAGCTCATGGAAGGTGACTTGTGCGATTCTTTATGAATCAAACTTGTGATAACTGGAAAGCAACAGTGGTTTAATTCTTAAATGAATTTAAACACGTTCCAGGCCTCTACGCAATATCTTAGTGATCTTGCCAGAACATTCAGAGTAATACTATTAAGTATTTACAGTGACGAATGGAAATCCTTCTAGTGTTAACATCAAACAGCACTTGGTAGGTAACTTGCAAGATTCTATATGAATCAAGCTAGTGACAACTGGAAAGCAACGATGGTGCGGTTCTTAATTGAACTTCACTTGTTCCAGGAACATGAATTGACGGCTTCAAATCATGCGGATAATATTATCCAAATGATTCACTCTTTACGTTCGCAGTCAGCTTTGGACGGTCGAGTAAAGAGAACGGGTTTACCCGCGAAATCTTGTCAAGGAGGTTCTTTATTGAAACTACCTGCCACAAGTATGATATTGAATATCGTCAAACGGTCTTCACCGACCGGAGGTAAAATGCTACCGAATTAGAATGAAATGTTCAAGGCCATTTCATCCGTGTATATTGTTTGTTGCTAACTGTCTTATGCAGCGTAACAAGAAGGTGGCATTGCGGTGTACAATCCAGAAGAAGTCGTCACCACATGCTTATACTACATACAATTAGTACTTCAACAAATTCAAGAAAGTCTGAAGGTCAAGTCTTCCGCTGTATCAAACTCTGAAGCTTTCAAGAATTTAAAAGTATAAGTATGTGGAACATGAAGTCACGAAGAGGCAAATATCACAAGTGAAGAATGCACAAGGTCAAGGCAAGGAAACATGCTCAAGACTAAAGTCAAAGATCACATCAAGCATATTCACAAGAACAAGATCGAAGACTCAAGCATAGATGCTAGGTTTAAGATTTTGTAAAAAGATGTGACCTCCCTTAGGGGGAGATTGTTGGAAATACGTTTTTCCCAATAAAGTCTCGGTCACATCTTAGTTAGCATAGATCACGAGATATAGAATATTTAGAACTTTGTAACTTGGAGCGACCTCCCTTAGGGGGAGATTGTTGGAAATACGTTTTACGTATTTATGAAGGATCGGTCGCTCCAACGATAATCATGTAATGGGCTCGTGATCCACTTAGTATATGTATAGTCCATATAGCCCACATGTAGGGTGGGTTATATATATCCCCTCCTAACATGTTAGGAGGGGTTGTTCATTTTTCACTTTTCATTATTAATCTTTACTTTCTCTCTCTACTTTTCTCCCTTCTCTCCTTTCTCTCTCTACTCCATCATCTCCTTCCTTCATCTTCTTTATATTATTAAACAATCCATACATTAAATCCATCCAATCAATCATCTTAGAATAGGCCAATGATCTCGTAGACCTTCAGGAGCAAAAGTGGGTTGAACAATAGGAGGTTTAGGAGGTGAAGGATCCTTTGTTGTTTTTCCACTTCTTGTTGTAATATCATTGACATTTGCCCTTGGATTTGTTTGTGTGTTGGATGGTAAAGCCCCTTGTGGTCTTTGATTATAAAGCATCATAAACTTCTTATTTGTGTCTTCATGCATTTCTCTCTTTCTTCTCTCATGAGCTTCATTCATTTCTCTTAATCTCTTCTTATTAGCTTGGAATCTCCTTTCATTCTCTTGATTCATTTTGTGAAAAAGATCAATTGTGTTATAATCTTGAGGCACATTTCCTTGAAAACCTTGGGGTTGGAAAGGTGGAGGTTGATTGTAAAACCCTTGATTATTACCTTGAAAGGTATTTCCTTGATTGTTGAAGGTATTTGGTGGTCTATAATTATTCCCTTGGTAAGGTGGTCTTTGTGCTTGATTTCTTTGTAAAACTTGAGGAGGATTTTGTTGAAGTTGGGTGGGTGGTTGGGGTGGAAATCCCGGTGGAGTAAGGTAACTTTGGGACTTGTAAGAAAGGTTATTTGGATTGATATTTGGCTTGAAGTGTTCACAATGTTCCTCTTGGTAAGCATAGCATTCCCCTTGATAAACTTGCACCTTATCACATTGTTCATGTTGGAAATACGTTTTACGTATTTGTGAAGGATCGGTCGCTCCAACGATAATTATGTAATGGGCTCGTGATCCACTTTGTAAGTATATAGTCCATATAGCCCACATGTAGGGTGGGCTATATATATACCCCTCCTAGCATGTTAGGAGGGGGTTGGTTAGGTCATTCATTCATTACACTTAATCATTTTATCTAATTACTTTCTCTCTCTACTTTTCTTCCCTCTCCTTTCTCTCTCTACACCTAATCCTCCTTCTTCCCCATCTCTTCCACCAAATCCATAGATCCAATCTATCCATTACCAAATCCTTAGAATTAGTAGGCCTTCAATTGGTATCAAGAGCCATGGTTGAATCTTAGGATTTGCTTTTTTATCTTTTGATTTGGTGGTAAAAATCCCTTCTTTTCTAATTTTTTTTTTTATCAATTTTTTAATCATTCGATAAATTTTTTTTATCAAATTTTATAAATCTTATCATTTTTTTAATAAAGTTATCCATTTTTCTATCAATTTTTATCAATTTTTATTTTTTTTATCAGTTTTATTTTTACGTGTTTTGTTTTAATCAATTTTATCCTTTTTTAATCAATTTTATCCTTTTTAATCATTTTATCAGTTTTTTTAATCAGTCATTTTTTTTTTAATTTTTTAATCAGTATTTTTTTCTCAATTTTCTTTTTCATTTTTCTTAACAGTCCATGAGTCAAATAGTCCATCTGTTCAAAAATTGTCCACTACTGTCCAGATCTATCTCATTTTCAGTCCATAAAAGGTTTCATCTATCCTTTTGTCCTTTTTCACGTTAACAGTTTTTCCGAATGGTCGTTATTTTCCGAATAGACACATTTTTTCCGAATTGACAAAAAGTTCCGCATGACACAAAGTTCCGCATGACACAAAGTTCCGCATAGTCAAAACTTTCCGAATAGGAAAATCTTCCGAATAAGAAAAACTTCCGAATAGACCAAACTTTCCGAATGGTCACAACTTTCCGCATGGTCAAAACTTTCCGAATGGACAAAGTTTTCCGAATGGTCAAAAGTTCCGACTAGGGAAAAAAGTTCCGCATAGACTCAAACCCACACCTCTCGACAGACTCCCACTTTAAACCAAGACTCGGACTCTCAAATCCAAAATCAACAGACTTTTTTTCTGACTCCCCCTAAACCAAACAGACTCTAGACCTAGCCTCGACAGAAGACACCACCCACACCCTCGTCTCACACCTCTCCGACACAAACTCAACACCTCTCGAATCCTTCACACAAATCTTTTACAAGACCCACCCTCATCTGACCCACCCTAGAAACCCACTCAAACAACAAAACCTACACTCCCTCACCAAAACCGACAACTCATTGTTTACCCCCACCCTCGACTCATCTCCTCTCGACCCACCCTCAATCCGAACACCCTCGATTAAAAAACAAAACTCAAACCCACCAACAAATAAAAACCCCCCCTCGTTACAAATCACACACAACACCCTCCACCCTAACCCACATCTCTCGTCAGACTCGATCCAACTCTCGGACTCCACAAACACAACCAAACACCATCTCACATCATCACTCCCTCACCTCTCGACTGACACCAAAACGTTTTAGACTCTAAATCACAACAAAAACTCGATCAATTGACAAGAAGGACTCACAGATGAAGAGAGAGACTCAAACCAACTTTAAAACAAAAACAAGAAAACCTACCCGCGACCTTCATTAAAAGAATCTTGATGCCATAAAGATCAGATTTTTTTGTGAGAAGAAATAGATAGATTAGGTTTGTGTGTTTTGTTATTGAGAAGAGAGAGAGTTGGAAGAGAGCCGGTTTGTGTGTGTGTGTTTAGGAGAGAGAGAGAGTAAATTTAGGTTTAGATATTTACTTGGGCGGATTTAACAAAGCTAGTGGGGCGGTGGACTACATTCCTATTGGGCCACGTGTTTTGGATGACGGAGAAAACAAGGGAGCATTTTTCATATCTGTTTTATTTTGTTACACGTTTTTACATACTAAACAAAGAAAACGATTTTTTTTTAAAAATATATCACATTCTAAATATATCAGATTTTTTTCTTTTATTTCCTTTTTCTATTTTAGTTATATTGTTTCCACATTTAAATTTGTGTAACTTCCAGCGTTTTAGTCAAGTTTGGGAAAAGTTTTAATCAAATTTTTCTATTTTTCAGTTTAAATTTCAAATTTTTCAAATTGGTTTAGTTTAAATAGATAATCACAATTTTTTTAAAAATAAGTTAATTTTTTATTAATTTTTTTGGCAAAATCGTATTGAGGCGGGTATTTTAATAGAATTAACGTGGAAAAATATTTGACGGGTTCAAACTTTTCTGGCCGGATTTGAAGTCAAATTCCAGAGTGACGGGATATATTTTTAGCACTTACGGATTTTTGATCAGGTTTTATTCATAATATTTTGAGCCGATAACACTTTTTGAGCCGAGTCGTATTGTTCAAACCCGACAACAACAACAGCCACATCAGTTTTCCTCGATTACCAATGGAATCGTTAAAATCGACACTTAAAGAGGGAAAATCGCATCAAGTGCAAGCCAACGCTAGGGAAAGTGGCATCACCTCCTTTCAACTACTCCAGTCTCATCTTGTCACTCTTTCGGGGATTCAAGGAGGGAGCGAATTTGTGACAATCTTTGGACAAGATCGTCATGTATTCATCGACTCAATGTTCACCACTTTGACCGAACTCGCCGAGCAACTCAACCGTGACAACTTTACTCAATCTGCATCGTCACTTGCTTATAAGGCTCTTGTGACACAACTCACGCCTTTCCTCCAATTCAATATCATCAAGCCTGAAAGCTCAGTGATTTGCCAATCATTTCTTCGAGATACACATACCGAGCTTCGAGTTTTCCGTGATACGATTTTGAAACTCATGTCATCGGTCTCGTCTTCAATTTATGAAAGATCTCGACTTCAGCAAGGGTATGATAATGGAGTGCAAGACTCTTCGATGCAAGAGGAAACTGGTCATACGGTTGACAACTTGGAGCCTAACGATGGCAAGAGCACAGAATCAGGAGAACAACATGATACCAGTGGTACGTCAGGGAATGTTCACGAGATCTCTCTTGATGACACCTTACCCGTTTATGACGAAGAGCCTGTAAATATGGTACAATCTAATGTTGTTTATGATGTATATGCTAATGACATGCCGCATATTGAGCATTCTGAACCTAATTATGACAAACATGGGATGGAAAAGAGTGATAGAAATACCACTTCTGATTCATCCGATGTGAGTCATAATGGGGGAGAAGGTGTTCAAAATGCTAAACATCATGATACATGCTTTATAACTGCCTCGTTAACTGATTCTGATTCTAAGATTAAAGAGCTCGAAACGATCGTAGCTCGGCAATCAAAAGATCTTGAGGATGCCAAACTTGAATTTTCTAAGAAAACGGTTAAATTTGAAACATACTTTGAAAAACTTGAAAAATCAAACGTTATTCTTGAAAGAAAATTGGATCAAACTGTTCTAGATTCTAAAGCTGAAAAGGATAATCTTTTGAAACAAATTCAACTGCTTGAATCTAAATTGGCATCCCAAGATAACGTGCTCAAAGAAAATGAAACATTAAAGGCCCAAGTACAGGAAAAGGTTTTTGCTATAGCTGCGTTGAAAAACGAGTTAAGGAAAAGTAAAGGACCTAGTGTGGACACTAAGCTTGAAAAACCATCAATCTTGGGGAAACCGCCTACAAATCAGTTCGTCAGACAACCGATTGTCAGACAACCTACTGCATTTAGATCCGAGCGACCACAATCCTCGAGACCGCGGTTTGCCTCCCAAGTTGATTTGGTTCATCTTATTAGACCAGTCACTCCAGCAACTAGGCCCAATGTGATCACTCCAGCTTTAGCAAGACCAAATCATATGATTGCCTCTAGTCTCCCTAAAAATACCAAGACCACGTCTAGAACTAGTTCAAATGACGTTTGCCACAAATCTGGTCAAAGGGAAGCTATTCAAAAGACACATGTAAGAGATAGCAATGTCCAACCTAGTCAGATGCCATCTAGATTACCCAACACTGCTAACCGTAGCATGCCATCTTCTAGGAGCATCGGTCAATCATCTAGGAATTATTCAGACATTAAATATGCTACTTGTAAAACATGTAGAAAATGTGTCTTTACGGCAAATCATGATGCTTGTGTCAAGAAATTACTTGATGAGGTGAACTCCCGTGCTAGAATTAAGTCCCAGTGGATAGCTAAAATCAAACCCTTTGGTAAAGTTTGGCGCCCCACTGGTAGAACTTTTACTATTGTAGGAAACGAGTGCCCTTTAACTAGGATAGTCTCTGATTCTACGAAGACTACTAGGGAGGAAATTGCAAAGGATGATACATCATTTAAGCCTGAACTTAAGATTTTCTATAAAAGGAAACGTTTGCCAAAGAAGACAAGTGAATCATCCCCTCAGGCCACCTCTGACACAAGTAAAGCCAACTGTGAACCCCCACGTGCTTCAAAAATAGATATCTCTAACCCATGCAAAAGTATACAAGCTCCTAATGAGAATGCAGGTACCAAAGTTGATGTTCCAAAAGAACGAAGCGGTCCAATCGTTGTATGCCGTTCAACTAAGGACACTCTTAGAGTTTGGTTGCTGAAGAAGCAGATATCAGAGAAACAAATGTCTCAGGGGATTCATGGTTAAGCTGCAAACAAGGACTTACAGTCACATAACAGACTGTAACTCGCTCATCAAAGAAAGGAAAGTTTATCGCCGATGATAAACTTATCCTAAAAACGAGAAATTCATTTTTCTCGGGCATGAGCTTATATCAAAAACATTCCAAGTTTTTTAAGCTCATGCATTATGGTTTATCATTAAATATCAGATGGTAACCCGTGCTTCAAATAAAGGAAAGTTTATCGCCGATGATAAACTTATCCTTACAACGAGAAATTAAATTTTCTCGGACACGAGCTTACATTAAAACCATTCAAAGGTTTTAAGCTCGTGTATATGACTTACAGTTAAATGTCAGACTGTAACTCGTACTTCAAATAAAGGAAAGTTTATCATTAATGATAAACTTATCCTCATAACGAGAAATTCAGTTTTCTCGGTCATGAGCTTGTATTAAAACATTCGAAGTTTTAAGCTCAGAAAGGAAAGTGTATCTTTTAAAATAAGAGAACTTTTCCTCGTAACGAGAAATTCACCTTTCTCGGTCATGAGCTTTCCGTTAAAACAGTCAAAGTTTTCAAGCTCATGAACACGACTTCTAAGTAAATGTCAGCTTAGGACTCGTTCTTCAGATAAAAGGAAAGTTTATCGCCAATGATAAACTTATCCTTAACAACGAGAAGTTTACAACTTCTCGGACTTGAGCTCGTTCCTAAGATATTCCAAATCTTAAGCTCAAGTAATTGGTTTTCAAAACTTTGAACACAATTTTTCAAGAATTTTTCAAAGATTTTTCTAAATCTTTCAAAATTGTGTGTTCAAAAATGTTTTGATAAAAAGAGCATGTCTTCTGGAATCGATAATATTTACGAACCTAGAAATGTCATTCAATAATGACACGGGGTTGTAAATAAAGTTCGAGCAGAAGTTTAAAACATTTAAAACATGCTCAAAATGGTTTGCTATTATTTCAGATAGCAACCCGCTTTTCATAATCAAGTCAAGCATTTCACCGGAAAGCTTTGACTCAACAACGAGAATTAATTTTCTCGGGGACGTGACGAGGCGACCAACATTCGTGAACAAGAACCATGTGCTTCTTTCATATGCTGTTCTCCATTATTCAGGTCCAACCTCGTACATTGCTAATCTTGTGAATTCATTATTATATCTGATCTTTGCACGTAATAAATACCTTACACTTGTGTTTAAAAGGTATTTAATTTACGTTTCAAGTACACCCTCATTAATTTGAGGGGGAGCTTGTTCAAATCATGAAGATAATTGGATTTGCATTTTTCTTCCCAAATTTTCTTAAAATACTATTAAATCAATTGATATTAAAAACATCGATTGGGTTAATATTTTTAATATGGGGGAGAAAATGTGATTTAATATGGGATATGATCAATCACAAATGGTTTGACTTAACGTGTTAGCTCATCCCGACATGTGCGAAATGTTTTCGAATATCGTAGCATATGTTAAGGGGGAGCAAAATGGATTTGCACTTCAGAATGGATTTCATGATGATTTATACTTACCCAAAACATCTCTATTCACGACGGTGACGATTGTGGTGACATAAGGATGGTAGGATAGGTTAAAGTCCAATGATTTCTCTAGAACCGGAGGAATCTTCCCAAGGACATTCCATAGCTAGAAATAGTAGTCTTTAGGAAAGATGGAGAAAGATTGTGAACGTAGCTGAATGCCGACCAAGTACTTAAGTTAGCACTGGAACAATCACAACAAGGTGCTAGTTATGACGTATTGGTAAGCATTGAAGGGGTTGAAGAATGAAAAAGAATTGTAAAGATAAAGGGTGTAAAGAAAGAAGCCCTCCTTACAACCTTAGGCAGAAACCGGGTCAATTCATATGCTATTGAGATCATTTTTGCTAATGATTCTCGGTATTGAAGAAAGACATCATGGACCCAGTGATGCAATGCACAACCCTTCCCAGCTAACTCAAATATCTCTCAAAAGGTATTTGTTTTAATCACACGGAGATCAACACATTATCTACTGGTTTATTCACTCCGAATAAATTGGTATTGAAAAGGTGGCACTCCTCTCCAGCCTCCGATCACTAAAAATCCAAAATGCACGATCGAGTCTAGAGCCATTTGAGATCATCAAATATCTCATTAGGACACACTTTCATTATTCCTTGCTTCTTCACACACTGTGAAAAGTAAGAAAGTTCTTAAGAGTCCTACGCAAAATCTTCATGATCTTGCCTGAACATCTGAGTAATACGAAAGTATTTACAATGAAGATGGAAATCCTTCTTGAGCGAATATCAAAAAGCTCATGGTAGGTGACTTGTGCGATTCTTTATGAATCAAACTTGTGATAACTGGAAAGCAACAGTGGTTTAATTCTTAAATGAATTTAAACACGTTCCAGGCCTCTACGCATTATCATATGATCTTGCCAGAACACTCAGAGTGACTCTTTATTGATCACAGTGACGAGTGGAAATCCTTCTAGTGTTAACATCAAACAGCACTTGGTAGGTAACTTGCAAGATTCTATATGAATCAAGCTAGTGACAACTGGAAAGCAACGATGGTGCGGTTCTTAATTGAATTTCACTTGTTCCAGGAACATGAATTGACGGCTTCAAATCATGCGGATAATATTATCCAAATGATTCACTCTTTACGTTCGCAGTCAGCTTTGGACGGTCGAGTAAAGAGAACGGGTTTACCCGCGAAATCTTGTCAAGGAGGTTCTTAATTGAAACTACCTGCCACAAGTACGATATTTAATATCGTCCAACGGTCTTCACCGGCCGGAGGTAAAATGCTACCAAATTAGAATGAAATGTTCAAGGCCATTTCATCCGTGTATATGTTTTGTTGCTAACTGTCTTATGCAGTGTAACAAAAAGGTGGCATTGCGGTGTACAATCCAGAAGAAGTCGTTACCACATGCTTATACTACATACAATTAGTACTTCAACAAATTCAAGAAAGTCTGAAGGTCAAGTCTTCCGCTGTATCAAACTCTGAAGCTTTCAAGAATTTAAAGGTATAAGTATGTGGAACATGAAGTCACAACTAGGCAAATTTCACAAGTGATGAATGCACAAGGTCAAGGCAAGGAAACATGCTCAAGAACTAAAGTCAAAGATCACTTCAAGCATATTCACAAGAACAAGATCGAAGACTCAAGCATAGATGCTAGGTTTAAGATTTTGTAAAATGGTGTGACCTCCCTTAGGGGGAGATTGTTGGAAATGTGTTTTCCCAAAGAAAGTCTCGGTCACATCATTATTAGCATAGATCACGAGCCATAGTATATTTAGAACTTTGTAACTTGGAGCGACCTCCCTTAGGGGGAGATTGTTGGAAATACGTTTTACGTATTTGTGAAGGATCGGTCGCTCCAACGATAATTATGTAATGGGCTCGTGATCCACTTTGTAAGTATATAGTCCATATAGCCCACATGTAGGGTGGGCTATATATATACCCCTCCTAGCATGTTAGGAGGGGGTTGGTCATTCATTGTTTATCACTTAATCATTTTATCTAATTACTTTCTCTCTCTACTTTCCTTCCCTCTCCTTTCTCTCTCTACACTTCATCTTCCTCCTTCCCCATTTCCACCATTAATCAATAGATCTAATCCATCATTTAACAAATCCTTAGATTACGTAGGCCTTCAGTTCATAAGAATGGGGGCCTCCACAAGTTACACAAGAAAGAGTAATGGCATTCACATCATTTGAAGAATTGTTCAATGAAATGTTCTTAATGGCTTGAATCATTTCTTGTTGTTGCTTAAAACTTGTCTCATGATCTCTATCTATCTTTTGCATGAGCTCTTGGTGATACTTGAGGAATTGGTTATCACAAGGTGTTTGAGAAGTGTTTTGTATAACATGAACCCTTTCTTCAAATTGAGTGTTTGTTTGAACCATTGCTTTAGTCTCAATGATGTCCAAGGCCTCTTGAATGGATTTAAGAAGAATATTCCCTCCCGCGGAAGCATTGAGTGAATCTTGGTGATGAGGTTTAAGGCCATCATAGAAAGTATTGATTTGGTGAACTTCATCCAACCATGGTTAGGGCATATCCTCAATAACTCTCTATACTCCTCCCAAGCATCACTAAAGGATTGACTAGGTTTTTGTTGAAAGCCTATAATTAAGTTCCTCAAAGCCATGGTCTTAGATGGAGGAAAGAACTTGTTCAAAAACTTAGTGGTGAAACCATCCCATGTGGTGATACTATCGGGTGGTTGGGTGTCTAACCAATGCTTAGCGCGTCCCTCTAGTGAAAATGGCACTAATAACAACTTAATAGCATCATGTGGAACTCCATTGTACTTAAGGGTATTGCAAAGAGCAAGGAATCTCTTAAGGTGATCATGAGGATTATCATTCTTGTGACCATAGAAAGGTGTTTGTGAAACCAAGGAAATCATAGCCGTTTTTAGCTCAAATGTATTTGCGGGAATGTCGGGAATCCTAATAGCACTAGCATATCCATGAACATTGGTTTGCAAACGTTCCATCAAAGAACGATTATCAACAGCCATGGCTTCTTGTTGTGGAGGAGTCAAATCACGATTCTCGTGATCGGCTTGATGGACGGTGGTGGTCTTACTCTTTCTCTTTTTCTTCCTTTTCGGAGGAAGAGGTTGTACACCAATCGGTATTTGTGCACGCCCGTGAGTGAGCATGCAACTCAATACGAGGAATGAGAGAGAAGCTCTCGTGTGACTTTGAAGAGAAAAAGATTATCCTCTTCGAGTTTCAATATGAAATATCCACAAGAAAATAATGTATATGTATGTTCTACTTGGGTGCAAGACCCCCAATGAAGCCTTCCTTCTTAGAATACTCACAAGTGAACGGGGGTTAGGTGGCGCGAAGCACTTAAGTACCTATTGACCCTTAGATGGCATTTTATAGCACATCGCCTTTCTATTCACTTAAATGTTCGTATTCTTCGAATTGTTGCTTATTGAGAGTATTTATCTATTCTTGCTTTATTTTGTTTGATCGATACACGTGTCAAGGACCGGAACGCCCCTCAACACGGTCTATTGCCTTGGCAATACTTATGGAGAATATGTAGATTGGTTGTTCTTATACGTATACGTATTTACTTATAATAATATATGGAAAATATTTTTTTATTTATGAGTTTTTAAGAGAAAATACTATATGTACATAAAAACCGAGAGAATCCAATAATATATATTTTTGGGTGCAATCTCTTAGGAAAAAGATTGCTTTTTGGATTTTTTAATTTGTTTGGTCAATTCTTTAGGAAAAGAATTGTTTTGTTAATTTTTTTAGTTTTTATATATTTTTATATTTTTGATTTTTTATTTGTTTTTGATTTATGATACGTAAAAATAACGTTCACAAGGTGAACGGATCCCAAAAGCCAATGAAAACCGTCAATCGATAGTCTCTCGTAAAGTCAAAGAACCGGCAGCGGCGCCATTTGAAATTGTGTATAGTTAAGTTCGTTTTTCTCAGTTCTTGTCAAATTGAAAGTCCTAACAATATCGGGTTTTTAACTGTTTTTGGTTGTTAATATTTTTTGGATATTCTATTGCTAATTCAAACAATGCCTTGCAAAAGTGAAAAAAATAACGTCTACTTATATGTAAAACATAGTGCAAATACCAAGTATTTATTCAATTAAAATTCAAAATGTAAATTTTACAAACTGTAAGGACTTAAAATGTAAATTCTAAGAAATTTAAATGCTAAAAATATAAACTTGAAAAGTATGAGGACTAAATGTGCACAAACAATAAACTAGGAGGACTGAAAATGCAAACTATCAAAACAAGTAACCAATTTCTCAACAAACTCCAAACTACTTAACTGATTTTGAACAAATTTCAAAGTTAAAGGACTATGTTTATGAAAACCCTAAAAACTTGCAAGTTTAGCCATCATTACAAACAATCTGATACATCAAGGACCTAAAATCAATTTTTGAAAACTTTTAACTAAAAACGGGTTTCAAACTCAAATAAGCTCGTTTGAGCTTATTTTTCAACCAAATTAAACCAAACCACTTGCAAACTTCTTAAAATCAGAAATAAGCTAGACTTGCCAAAGGAAATTGGTTGAAACTGTCTTAAAAGCTGATAAGCAATTTTCAATAAGCACAAAATAAGCTATAAAGGAATCTAGACTTGCACAACTGAATTTTAGTAATGAAACTGATTAATAAGCTCAAAATATGAATGGGAAATCAAGTCTCATAAGAAATCATCAAGTAATAAGCTCAGAATCCAAAATTAAGCAAAATTAGTGCTTATGTTGACCAGCGTTGACCAAACTTTTTTCAATAAGCTCAAATTCTCAAAAATCAACCATGAGCACTTACTAAATGAATTTATGAAAGAAAATGAACCAGTTTATGAAGAGGATTATGAGATATGAAAATTCAGTTTACAAGTTACAGTAACTTGAGTTTGCTCAATGAGCTTAAACTTTGGCTTATTCCCAGCTTAATACCTAATACTGTACAAAATCCTTATAGACTTTAAAACTCCATATATTGACCTAGAATTGAGAACTGGTTTGGTGGAATTTCATCAAGAAACAAATGAATGGTAAGCAAATCAAATTGACAACTTTTCTGAACAAAACTTGACTGAAAATGACCCACACTTTTTAGAATGCCATTTGCCTTTTTGACCAAAGGTTTGACTTAAAAATGACTTAAAACCACTTTTTATCACTGGTTAACTAAAAATGGACCAGAACTTGCCAAAAATCAACACTTGAACATCCAATATAAGCTAATGCCGAACACTCATTTGCTGATCTTTTTGAAGTTTTTGTGAAGACTAATTGATCAAATGATTTAACTGAGACAAGAACTTTAGCAGGCTAAGTTTGGTAACCAAAATGAAGTTTATGAGAACTATTTTCAAACTATGATCACAACTAGAACACAAAATGTATAACAAAACCAAAGTTACTGAAATAAGCTGAAAACAGGATAAGAACAAAGCTAATAAGCAGATTTAAACTACAAGTAAGCTAACAAACTCTAGAATCAAATCAAGAACAGGCTAATCAGCTTTTATCATGCAATCACAAAGATTTAGACTAGGTATGTAGCATTGCATTTGACAATTGAGTGGAACCAAAAACAAGAGGCGATTTCACCTTTTTGTAGAAACCTTTGAGAAGTAGAGGAGCACTGAGCTCTCTATTCTAGTGCTAACCACCACCTTAGCACTAGAAAAATACTAATCAACAATCTAATCAACTGCAACAATCATCAACATGGCTAACTTTGGCTAGAACTCTTCAAAAACTGAAAAACTAGACTGGATGATCAAATCAGCTACAATCTTCAATCAAAGCTTATTATGATCTAGGAATGATCATAACAAACTCATAACAGCAACACAGTAACAATGGTGCAAGGAATGAACAGTATAGAAGTATGAGAGATTCTGGAGGGAAATTGAAATTTGAATTTTATTGATTGAAAAGTTGTTACAAAGCTAGGAATTCTGTTACAAACTAACTAACAAACTCAAGAGTGTGTCAAACTCTTGAGTTGTTGAGCTAAGAACTAGAACTGGTGAAAGAATATAAAAGTGTGTGTGTTTTCACACTTTCCTACCACTCTGAAAATGAGAGCTATCTAGGGTATTTATAGACTTGAGAAGTAAAGCAGTTGGGGTTGGTGACGTGTTGGAACCAATCCCAGGCTTCCACGTGTCCAATTGAGCTCAACCGATTTTTGCTAATGAAGAGCAGATTTGGGGATTTCTCCTTGAGTTGATTTCAGGTTAATTGATTATGACCATTGGATTCGTCCTTCAAAAATGAGCAAGTTTGATGTTTATATCATTCCATGAAATTGCCTCTAGCTCCAAGTCGAACCTGGTAATTTATGTTGATGAAGAAGATAACACGTGGCATGTCTTCATTGGTTGTGGAAGGTGCACATGGATCATTATCCAAAAGCTGATTTTCTATTGGTTGAAAAGTGGCTAGTGGGATTATACTGTTTTGATTCGGTATTAATTGCTGGCGGCGATAATGGGCATTAATTGCAATGATGTGGCGATCCAAAGTATTGTTTTCTTGGCTTCTCATTGGCTATTGGCTTCTTCACACGGATCAAGCTTGAAATACTTTCCAAAGTTGGCAGAAATGACCCTTGAACTTGGCAGATTGTATTTTTTAGCTTGTAACTTCATTTCTTTGGCATAATTGGTCCTTCAAACTTCATTCTTGAGCAAATTTGATCCTTTGACTGAATTGACTTGAATATTGACCAATTTTGACTATGATCTTGACTTTTCCATATTTACACTTTGGTCCTTCAACTTTGGCAGTTTGTCAAGATAGGTCCTTTGTCTTCAAAGTCTTGTCACTTTTGATCCTCTTTTGTCTTTTTCATCAAATTAAGCTTGATTTTCCTTTGTTTGCTTGAAAATGTATCCTTCTTACCTATTTGAGCACAAACACAAAACATACCACATAATTCCGCTTTAAAGCACAAAGTTTAGGTATTTTTATTGTGTTTTAGGGTGATTTGTTGATAAATTGATATGAGTTTTTGCTCATATCAGTACACCAAAGAATGGAAGTTCACACATTTGAGCGAATTCCAAATCGTGATCATCATCATCCTCTTCATCATCAATAGGCATGACATGGGTAGTTGATTTGGATCTTGGTTGAGAATTACTAGTTGATGGTATATCTTGACCAATTGTAGGTGCTGATGTGTCTGATTGTGCTTCGGGTGCTGGAGCGACAACTTCGGTGACCAGAGCTATTACCTCAGGTTCTGGAGCAACAATACTTAGAGGAGTAAAGAATTCATCAAAGAACGGTTGAAACAACGTATCCCATTCAGTCCTAGAAGGTGGTGTAAATGATGATGAAGTAGGGTTGTTTGGGACAAGACCAGAACTAATGTTAGTGGGTCCCATTTCATGAAGTGCGGGTTCAAAGTTGCTTTGCTCAGAAGCCATTGCTGTCAGCTCATCAAAATCAACATTCATAGTTTCTAGGATCTTACGAGACTTACGATTGTAGATTCGGTATGCCTTCTTTACGGGTGCGTAACCAATGAAAATACCAATATCAGCCTTTGGTTGAAGTTTACCCAAATTTTCACCATCATTATTTGGATAGCAAAGAGAACCAAATACATGAAGATATGATAAATCTGGTACTTTACCATGGAGAAGCTCATAAGGTGTTTTACCATGGCGTTTACGAATTAGGGACCGGTTTTGGGTGTACACTGCTGTAGATACTGCTTCTGCCCATAAAAAAAATGGAGCCTTTGCGTAAATTAACATCGTTCGAGCAGCTTCCATAAGTGTGCGATTTCGCCTTTCAACGACACCGTTATGTTTTGGAGTGCGTGCAACAGATGTTTCATGAGATATGCCAACTTCTTCATAATAATCACGCAAGATTTGATTCACAAATTCGGTTCCATTATCTGTACGAATGCGTCAGACAGTAGTGTTGAGACGCACTTGAATCATCATGAGAAATCCGATGATGAATTTAGGTGCCTCATTTTTTGTTGTAAGAAATTTCACCCATGTAAACCGAGAGTAATCATCGACATTTACGAGGATGTACTTTTTGCCACTAAGACTTTCAACACGCATTGGCCCACAAAGATCCATATGCAACAAATAAAGTTTCTCTTGGTTGGTGTCTTCCGTCTTGGGTTTGTATGATTTCTTAGTGCTTTTCCCCATTGTACACGCGGAACACAAATGATCCTTGTGAAATGAAAGTTTAGGAAGACCACGAACAAGTTCGTTTTTCGCCAAATGATTAATAGCGTCAAAGTTAAGATGAGATAACCGTCGATGCCATAACCATGACTTAGTCTTCGATGCTTTGGAGAGAAGACATACGGGAGAAGCGGCCATCATGTCTTGTAGAGACAAAGTATACAAATTATTCCCTCGAGTACCTTTCAATAAATCAACCCCTTCCAAATTACGAATGAAGCAGGTGTGCTCTCGAAAAGCAACTTCTAGGTTTGCATCACAAAATTGTCCCACAGAAAATAAGTTGTGACCGAGACCTTCCACATAATACACTCTTGAAATTATAACATTCCCAATATGATATTCACCATAACCCATTATCTTTGCAATATGATTATTTCCAAATCGAACCGTACCAAGAAACTTGCTAACGAAATTTCTGAGTTGAGAGCGATCTCCGGTCGTATGCTTGGAGCAACCAGAGTCCAAATACCAAAGAACAATTTGGACCACCTGTTTTCAACAACAACAGTAGACAATGCATTGGAAACTATTGGTTCCGAAGTGTTAGCAGATACAGATAAAATATTATCAGAATTGCTAACATGTTTGTGACCCTTAGATTTCCTGCGTTTTCTAATGTGAGTTTTAGCACTAACAGGTTTTACTATTCCAAATTTCGTAGGTTTTGGATTATTCGCGGGCACTACAGTGGGAGTAGAGCTATTTAAAGGGCACTTGGTTCCTACAGTAGTGTCGGTGTTCCTAGTTAAAGGACACGCTTATGTTTTGGTAGCCTTGGTACTCCTAGTTAAAGGGAATGCTTTATTCGCTTTAGTGGGAGTGATCCTAGTCAAAGGGCACATATTTCCTACTATAGTGAAAGTTCTACCAGTGGGGCGCCACATCCAACCAACTTGGGTTAACACTTTCCCAGTCGGTTTCCATTCTAATCCATTTTTCTGGGCATACATCTCATTCACATGGTCAATAAGGCAAGAATCATGACGACTAGAAAACATACATTCATTGTAATTCCAACATTTCAAATTATAATTCACACTAGGCTTAGAACGCTGCACAACCGCAGAGCCTTTAGGTTTAGCTACATGATTCTTTTTATTCAAAATAGAAATAACATTCCTAGGATGGGCTTCTACTTTCTTCTTTACTTGATTACTAGATGGGGGCAAGATCCTATCATTCTTCTTGTTTCTTTTAAGCTTAGATCTTTGAGCCTTAGTAGTGGTGCTTACTCCTATGGAAGGCAACACAGGAATATTAGAAGCTGGTTTTGATTCCGCCTTATCTTTAGTGACCAAAGTTTGAGATGGTTTAGTCCTAGGGCCCTTATTAAATGGTGTGACGGCTATAAGGTTCCTTTTGATTGCACTAGAGGACGATGCTGAGATAGTGGCTGCGTTATCCACAACAGTCTTACCTTTTAGAGTACGAAGTGTTTCCTTTAACTCAGCCAAGACCAAATTTTTATCACAAATTTGTTCCCTCAAATCAGATATTTCCACTGACTTTTGATTCAATTTTTCAATCAAGGATTGATTCTGTGCAGTGGTATTAGCACATGCGGGCTTTACTAAATCGAAGAGTCGTGTATCTTTCTGTTTTAAGTTATCAACTTTGGTCAAAATCTTGGAAAATCGATTATCTAGATCAAGTTTAAAATTCTCAGCGGTCTCGAGTACGTTCACACAGTTAAGCTCCTTAGATTTCTCTATTTCTATCAGCAAAGATTTAGCAACTTTGTCACTTGGCTGACGCTGTTTTGATTGTAAATTCAATTGAAAAGTCTTTTCAAAGTTTGCATCATCGATATTAACACCTTCGAATGACGTTTCAAAGATTTCTTGAATAAATTGTTGCTTGCATTCAAGCGAAATACAATGTGCTTGAATCTCATCAAAACGTTTTGAAAGCAAAGAATATGAATCTTGAAGCTTTAAAAATTCAGCGTCAGATTCGTGACAAGTACTATCTACCACATTATCCACAGATTCAACATTATGCACAATAGAATCATTATCAACACTTTTATTCACACAGACGGAAACAATATCATGAGACATCACTTGCTTTAGAAGCTGATCATTTTGGCGAGAAACCCGTTCTATTTCAAGTAAACTGTTTTCATAAGCATCATCCATTTCATTGAAAACACGTCTAACTTCTTCTATTTCCAAAAGCAAATCTTGATCAAGATTACTAAGACAAGCTTTAACATTCTTTACAAATGGAACAATTTCATCTCGAAACGCAGCTCTAGTGTGCTCAAAGTTCCATTCACCTTCCGTTATGGCCGTGGCCGTCGTACGTTCCAAAATGACCTTGTCAAAATCGGCTAAGTGTTGGTGTACCGCATTTTAGTTAACGGACGCCTTACTTACCGGTGGAATTAACTTCGTTAAATCCGTTTTGACAAGTGTAGGAGACGTACTAGGAGGGTTTTCATTTGACAAACTTTGGGGCACAAGAACTGTTAATTCAGCTAATTCCTTTTGTAAGCGAATACGTGTCTTTTTAGAAAATTGATCTTTATTATGCTTATCATAATCAATCTTATGGAATTTTGAAAGCATATTAGAATGAGTTTCTTCCGCAAGTGACTGTGTCTCCTCAGTACTACGAACAAAAGGTGCTTCTTTCGATTTGCCAATTATGGTCATATCATAAAGACCGGGAATATATTCCTGAGCTTATTTTGCATAACCGGGATTAGGTGGTAAATCTTGAAGACACTTAAGTTCGAGTTCTTTAAATGATTTAGTTAAAAGATGAACCTTTTCTGTGGAAGCGTATTGTTTTAAAAGCTGTTGTTCCTTGAATTTAAGAAGTTTGGTAGCATTAATTTTTGATTCAAACTTTTTAGACTCGAGAGTTTCGAAATCCATTTTAAGTTTCTGAAAATCATTGACAACCGACTCTTTTGCTTTTAATTCATTGGAAAGATTAGCTTTTAATGATTCTATTTCTTTCAAGTGTTCAATCTTTTCAAAACGAAATTGGTCAAATTCAGAACATGTTATTTTCTCTGCTTGAGGGACCATTTCAAAAGTTTTGACCTTTTCTTTATGCAACGCAAGCTCAGCAGTTAGGGTGGAATTGGTATCTACGGATTGTCTGAGGGCCATATGCATTTGATCAATAATATGTTTAGGTACCATGACCAAATCATGTTGAGCATAAGATTCCATACCCGTCGTAGCATTTGGTTGAGGTTCACTCAAATGTGTAGGATTGGGTACCACATCATTTAAGTTACTAGTTCCCGAATGCTGTTCGAGGTTGCCATTTTCATGCCTAACTTGATGTTGGTTATCATCAATATTATTAGATGTGGTTGGTACCTCACTGATGATATCAGAACCATAGTGAGAGAGATTAGCAACGAGAGCAGCTTGGGCAGAGTGAATGTCATTACAATCCGAATCATATGCGTCAAGATCATCTGCTTGATAAGCTGCATTAGAAGTGGAAACGACTGCAATGCCTTCAGTATCTACTGCCCCTAGGTCTGCCAAAAATGCTAACTCCTCTGAATCCAAAATCTTTCCCTTAGACTGAGCATCAACCAAATACATCTTCTCACGAAACCATGCATCATCCCTTCTCCTTTTCGGCTGAGTGCATTGCCTAGCCATATGACCTTGTCCTAGGCAATTGTAGCAAGTCACAACCTTTTGAGGACCAATGGGACTTCCATTTCCATTAGCTTGTGAATTCACAGCTTGAGCATTCACTGTCTTTGTAGGAGGTCCATATGAATTTTGCCTTCCCTGAATAGGTTGCACTGTTACTTGACCATCTTGAACAGTAGCTTGTTGTCGAGGATTTGAAGAGGTGCGGAGCTGATTGTTTGTTGGTGGAAATCCTCTAGTTGCAAAAAGTTTTGACAAATAGGCAGTGAGATGGTTTAGTACATCAGCTGGTGTATCATTTGGAGTAAAGACCGGTGCTTGGATTGGTGGAAGTTCATTAGAGTAGAAATCTTGTGCTGGTTGTGCTTCTATTGGAAAATATCCTTGCTGAGGACTATAGCCCATTGGAGAAGTGTTGGCTTGTGATGGTGATGTCTGATATGTTGGTTGCTGTGGAAAAGATTGTTGATGAACACTTGGTTGAAATGCTTGCTGTGGCATCATCGGTGGTTGATAAGATGGTTGCTGTGGTTGCTGATAGGTGTGTGGTGGTGGTTGTTGCAAGTATGATGGTTGTTGATAAGTATAAGCCATGTTTTGTTGAGAAGCATACATTGCAAGTGGATCATGAACTTGAGGTGTAGACAATCGAGCCTCGATCACATGGCATTCGTGTTGTTGAAGAAAAGCTTGAAGTTGATCCACATTGGTGTTATGCAAGTCCTTAGCCAATTTAACATCCGTCACGTATTTTTTCCATTCTGGAGGAAGAGTGTTCAAATACTTGGTGTTCAATTGAAAGATAGGAATTGCCATGCCATAGATATTAAGCTCATTCAACAATAGGGTAAATCTCAGATAGTAATCATTGAGAGTCTCCCCTGGCACATAGGCAAACTTATCAAAAGTATCATAAAGCTTACACTCTCGTTCTTGTTTAGTTAACGACGTGCCTTGCATTAGAACACGAATTCTATCCCATAACTCTTTGGCAACTTTATGTTTGCTGACGAGTTTGTAGACATCTGGAGGAAGGGCTTGGAGAATGATATTTGTAGCTTGTTTATTACACTTGTCTTGTATCTTAGCATCTCCAATTATTTCACCCGTTGTGCGAGGACGAGTAACAGCACCTTCCGTCACAGTACCATATACCAGTGGTCCATTGAGCACCGATGCCCAAATTAGATGTCCATTCTCCTTGTTCAACATATAAAGTTCCATGTGGGAAGCCCACTCCTCATACATAGTCTTCACCAACATTGGTGGACGATTATCCGTACCCGAGAGGATGGACTTATCCGTAAGAGATGTGTACTCCATTTCAATAAGTTAAGATTTACAAACGTTGATCGAACAATGAGAGAAAGTTAATGTGTTTGTTGTTGTGTGTTAAAACCGAGAAATAATGTTGAAATCCCCTAAATTATGTTCTCGATAAACAAAAAAATCCAAGACTAAATTACACATTTCAAAAACACGTTTTTGAAAAAACTTGGAAATCTTGTCACTCTATCGGAATGCACAAAACAAGGTCTGTCGCAATACTTGATCGCAATAACTATCGGAATGCACAAACAAGTTCTGTCGCAATGTCTATCTGAATCTCTGTCGGAATGTCTGATCGCAATACCTGTCGGAATATATGATCGCAATACCTGTCGGAATGTATGATCGCAATACCTGTCGGAATGTATGATTGCAATACCTGTCGGAATATATGATCGCAATACATGTCGGAATGTGTGATCGGAATACCTGTCGAAATGTCAGATCGCAATATCTGTCGGAATGTGGCTAAAGAAATTTTGGCAGAGTAACGTTTCGAAATTGCCTTATAACCGATCGCAATGTACGATGCAAGGAGCTATCGCAATGTTTGATCGGAATAAGTGTCGAAATGCCCTTTGATCGCAATGTTGAGACCCTAGGTCTTTGCGATCGGAATGAAGAATTCAGCCCACTTTGCGATAGAAACAACTTTGCGATGGAGACAGCTTTACCACTATTCTCGGAAAGTACACAACAAATTCACAATTTTAATCCTAAAAACGAATCAAACACCCAAAAGTTTGTGTTTTTAACCCAAAATACCAATACCAAATCACTATAACAAGTAACTAGATAACGTATATCAAGATTAAAGCATAAAAACACAAAAAAAAATTGGTACGTGAGAAAAAGGATCAAAATATACGAAATGATCAAGAAAACAAACACAAAAACCAAGCAATCATCCCATGACTCTTGATACCATTTGTAGGATATGTAAATCTTGCTTATGTTTTAGAGAGAGAAAGAGATAGAGAGATGGTGGATTTCACATAATTCTAGAGAGAGAAACAAGAGTTTACTATGTGTAAAATGAATAACTACACACCCTCTCCATCTAAGGAGAGGGTTTATATACCCAAGCCTTGTAATGGGCTTGGGCTTACATGTTTGGGCCGGCCTACACATGTTGTAGGCTAGGCTTGGGCTTGTTTGTTAAATAACGATGTCTAGACTACGAGCTACTACTTAATATATTGTCGGAGTAATCGAATCTTCCTAAATACGTAAAAACGTATTTCCAACAGGCGCACATCTCAAAAGTGCGACTAACATTTAAGTACTACGGATTTGGAGAACTACAAAAAGTACGGCGCACATTTCATTTGTGCGGCCACTTTTAGCTGCAGTTACAAAATTAAGTGTCGTTATGCATCGCAATTAGTGGAGACTCTTGGCTTACATTTCCATGTTGATAACATCCGACTTTAGGGTTATATAATGGACCCAAGGGCCTTGCAAAACACAGCATTCCACCATATAAATACTTCATTGTTACAATAGTTCAAGGAATCAAGGATTTCCAATCCTTGATCATTGTTGCTAGTACAAGGAAGACTTTAATTAGTCTATCCTCATTGTTGCTGTAGCAAGGAACTCAAAATTTTGCTTGTTGATTGTAATAAGTTGGAACAAAACTTATATCCTTTTGGAGAAAATATTGATTACACTTTTGTTGGTATAATTCTCATTTCATTCATGTTATTCATTTCCTTTGATTTACATATTGTTGAGATGCTTGTTATTACTGCTATTATGGAGTAGTTATTTGTGCAAATGGTTGGGGTGTAACAACCTTATGATTAGTAGGATTTTATAGCTTTGCGAGGGCAAAGTGCGGCGCACATTAGGTTTGTGCGGTGCACTTTTCCCCTTGGTTCGTGATTATGAGTATGATTAAGATGCTTTTGTGTTAGATTCCATTGTGTTAGACTACTGTTATGTGTTTGGTTTATTCATGATCATGACTAGTACTCATGTGAGTGAATAGATTCCTTGTCATCTAGTGAATGAATCTTGGTATTCGCTTTTGTCGCGATTAGTGGAATAAAACACATAACAAACTCTTACATAATTTTATCTATTACTTTAGCCATTGAAATCAGCATAAACCATTCTTAATGCTTTTGGTATAACATGATCTAAAGTTCGAAAGTATTTCGTGTTATATTAATTAGATGTTGCGTTTACGACTAGTAATCGGCATGTTGTCTTACATTGTTTATGTGCTTATATTCATCTTTGCTACCTATCTTTTATATGGTTGTAACCTTAACCAAACGCACATTTTAATCATTTGGTAAGTATATCTTTAGAACTTGTGACACTCTAGAGATAATTGTTTTATATTTTATAGCACCAATCCCGTGGAACGAACTGGACTTACCTCAACACTATGCTATACATGATAGGGTATACTTGCCTGTGTTTGTGTTTCTAGTCAATTGTTTGGTAATCTCTTGTAATAAAAATTTAAGACTTGTGAAACGAACATCAAGTTTTTGGCGCCGCTGCCGGGGATTGCTTTGTTATTAGTTTAAAACTTTCTAAGATACTTGGTTAACATAAAGTTTCTGGGCCGTACATAATTCTGGCAATCTGAAAAAGTTTTTAAGAGAAAGTGCAGAAGTACACTGCACATTTCAAAAGTGCGTCGCACTTTCTGTCGAATTCGCAAAATGTTTGTTGAAACGATTCCAATACACCACCAAAACCTTTTACTCTCAACACTTACTGCTGAAAACATGAGAATTGCTTTGTGTGTACTTATACTTTTGAGCTTTTGTGTTTGTTCATATTACACTTAAAGAAAAACAAAAAATATTTGCTTTCAAATTTTCATTTTCTATTTAGTTTGCTCGTTGGTAGAATAATTTGCTTTGATATGTCTTGTTTGATATTTATCATGATTTTTTGGTAATTTTTCAGAAATTTTAGCTATAGTAAAAACAAAAAAATGAGAAAACAAGTAATAATGAAAAAATGGTTATATCTTACAAAATGTTCATGCATATGTTGCTTAACTTGGTCATGATTTCTTTATTTGACAAGTTGTTAAGAAATTGCTATGTGAAATGCCTTATGACTTGGTTTGATTGGTTTACAATTTGTAAAGTTGTGAAAAATATTCCTAGTCGCAGGAAGTGCGCCACACATTCCATTTGTGCGTCAGCTTTCTTGTGTCGCGCAAAAGTGCGCCGCACATCTCAAATGTGCGCCACACAACTGGAAAACCAGAATTGTAAAATAGCTTATAACGCACTCAAATGAGATTTTCATTAATTTTAACGTGTTGCCTAAGAACCTTAGGGTATAAAATATCATTTGGATTTTATGGCACTAACATACTAATGTTTCTTTTGATGTGTTATTGTTTAAAGATTGAGATGGATCCAAATACTAGCTTGGGTAGGCTATGCTTAGGAGTGGATGAGGATATTATTCTAAATGACAAAATTGAATGGGAAGGAGAATGGACAAGTTCTGAATGTAAGGACTCAGCCGATAGTGGGATCCAAAAGGTCTTGACTTTCTATCGTATGGAAGAGTTGATGACTAGTGAAAAGTATTTGATGCCTTGCCATGTGGAAGGAAAATTTTCTTATGATCGGCAAGGAGATTTGGAGTTGGAACGTAGTTTGATCAGTAACGAATTTGTAGTTGAGCTTGGCTTGACCTACAAAACTCATCGTAATGGAGACAAAGAGATAGATAAGAAGCTCATTGTCATGATTAAGGCCGAATTGTTTTTCGTTGAATTATTTGTTAATACGGAGGAGGACGATTGTGAACCATGTGTAATCTTTGGGATATCTTTCCTAAAGCACGCTAATGCACAACTTGACATCACTTGTGGATACTTACTTTATGGCCAAAATTGCATGAAAGCTTGGACTTTGGAGAAACTGATGCAATACTTGACAACCTTAATTTTGATGATTTGCCACCCATTGAAACTGAGGAAACCGATGCTCTTAAATTTGTTTGTAGCATGGGAAAAAACAAAAGAAACAAAGGTAAGATGCCCGCCCACACTTATAAGTTGAAATATGATGGTGAAGGACCTTCACTCACCATTAACAAACCTTTAACTAGAGAAGAAGTATCAATGGAGGAATTACAAGAATATATTCAAGAAAGAGTCATGTTGTTGAACATGAATCGACCTATCATCGAAACTTTGAAATATAGTGATAAATATAAGATGACCGTTGATGGAGTTTTGCTCGATAAATTGAAAGCTAAAGATGGATTAACACCGGAGTATGAAGATGTGGCTATTCAAATGCTTCGTGAGAATAAAGTGATGCTTGAAAAAGAAGATCTGGGTTACTTTATCCTACCAATAAGGTTGGAGGGTAAAACTACTTATAATACTTTGGTTGACACCGGTTCGAATGTTAATGTCATGCCATATAGAATATTAAAAATGTTATGTTAATGCAAAGTAGTGCCTAAAAACATTATTAGTGTTAATTAATCTTTCTTAGTTTTGATGACTACAAATTAAAAAGACATTTATCATCAAATACAATCATAAGACGAATTATCTAATGAACACTATCATCAAGGTAATAATCATTTAAGAATTGCACTAACATATCTTAATTATGATTAGTGATCATAAAAGTGATTAGTCCTGAACTTACATTTTGTCAAATGTGACAAAAGATTTTTTAATAAACATTCTTTTTAAGAAAATGTTTTATTAAAATGGAAAATGTGAATTTGAATATGGCATATTCCAAATGCCATAGGAATATCCTTTGAAGGTAAAAACTTACCTCAGATATTACTTCCCCACTAAAAGACAAAAGGGAGCAGAGTCTACTACCACGGATCCTTAAATGCCTATGCGGTTCCTTAGTGATAAGGAACCGCAGGACAATTAAGGAACCACAGGCAGAGAGCCATTGGCTTTTGTCTCCTATAAATAGTGGATCAAATCTGTATTTTCCATAATCCTTTTTGGACACTCTTTATGCTATCCTTCTCTTTTCTAATTCCTAATCATTTGTAAATGATCACTTAATGTGTTAAGTATGTTTACTTATGATTATCTCCTTGATCTCCTTCTTTACCTTGTCCAAAGAGAAGATCACTCACACACTTATGATGTGATTAAAGATGAAGTCTTGATGAAGATCATCCTCTCCTAAAGATCTAGTCATGTTCATCATTTGTTTTATTTGAGTCTTGTGTAGATCCAATGTATTTGTGTATACTTGGATTAGTTGTGTTAATCCATTGTATTTGTGAATACTTGGATTAAGTCTTGGGTAAATCTATTGTATATGTGCATACTTGGATTTGTGTTGTGTAGATCCAAGTTACATGTGTATACTTGGATATGTGTTTTTTGAGTTGTAAGAGTTGTGTCTTGTGAGTTCTCACTAAACTATAAAGTGATGTGTAGTTGTGTCTTGTGAGTTCTCACTTAGCTTCAAAGTGAAGAGTTGTGAAGATTTGTTCTATCTTTCGATTAGAACTCGAAATCTAGCCTTGTGTCGGAAAATGGTGAAGTAGGCAACGTTGTGAAGATTGGTTCTATCTTTCGATTAGAACTCGACATCTAGCCTTGTGTCGTAAAATGGTGAAGTAAATGAAGTTGTGTAGATTGGTCCTAACTAAGATTAGGTCTCGAAATTTAGCTTAGTATGGAAAATAATGTAAGCGAAGTTGTAAGATTTTCTCCGCTAAGAAGGGAGCTTGTGGATATAGTGAAAATCTCGAGTAAGGTGTACTCGAGGAGTGAATTAGGAACGAAGATAGAGCTTCGCTCCTAAACCACTATAAATCTTGGTGTCTTCCTATTAGGTCGTTTCTTTCCTTGCTCTTTACTTACTCTTATTATCACATCACACACATCTACTATTTGTCATTGTTAATGCATTAGAATTGAACCTAATCATTATGCAACTATCTTTCAAGTAAAAGGTAGTTTTGAGACAAACCTAATTGAAAGGAATTTTAATTAGGACATAAACCAAAGAAAAACTATTCAACCCCCTTCTAGTCTCTATAGTTGGTATCAGAGCGATGGTCAGTCAAGATCTTTGAAGTATATTGTACTTTAAAACTTGGATTGATCCATTGTCTCCTCAAATTAGAAGGTTTCATTGTACTAAAGTTTCTCTTTGGTCAAAAATATTTTTCATTGAAAATAGGCCTTTTAATTTGTAATATTGCATCTCATCTAGATTATAGTATTTATAAATTTTAGATTTATCCTTGAAATGTATCTACTAGTTTGTATCTTGCTATGTGTAGGTACTCATGAAGAATAATCACTTAAGTGATTGTGGATTGAGTTACTTACACTTATAGAAGACTAATATTCTTTGATTTCCAACATCATTGATGATACCAAGATGGATGAGAGTGATACTAGTCCCCGAAGACTTAGTAGTCACTTTACTCATGATTGGGCTTTGCATTGGCTTCTTGAAGTCTTGGAATGCACTTTGCGGCTAAGGTATGTTTTCGTCCTTCCACACGCCCTATTGATCATTCTTTTGATCATTACTTGAGTATGTGCTTGTTCTTGGCATCCTTGCCTTGAAATCGTTTTGTGGTATGTGATTCTATTCTTATACCCTCTCAAACCTTCATGGCTTGGATACTTGACTCACTTGTGAGATGTAAAGTGAGTTAGTAGTAGCTTAAAGTATCAAGCATGATTTCCAAGGTTTGCATCCATACGGTTAGTAGGCCCTATATCATGTGTAATATGTGAAATTGAGCTCATCTCTAGGATGATTGATTAATCCCTTGAGATACCAAACTACTCCATAAGTTGTAGTTAGGATATTACACATTTGAAATTGAAATATTCCAAGGATGTTATTATTGTAAGTCCTAGCAATAATAATTGTCCGATCATGTGGGAGAGAAAGTGAATCTATACTTTGCTCATTGTTTTATATAACATTAAGACTACTTTTGAAAATTATCTTAATCTATTTATACTAAATTGCTTGGTATGGTTCATTACCAAATCCGTTTAGACTTTCGTTGGAAAGGCACGTCTTAAACCACTATAAATGACACAAGCTATTCGTTCCTACTACTTGAAGATTGTCACTTATCTCTTGAGCATTGACCTTGGTCTTGATTCACTCCCCTTGGGTCCTCTCTTATTTGCTTCTTTGCTACGAGTAGTCGTTTCTCCGTTTCGGTCTCTTTCGGTTTCGATTCGACTCGTAATCCTTTACTAAGGCATTATCACCTAGTATTGAAATGGTCTAATTATTTCCAAAAGGCTTAAGATATATTTTAAGTATTTTATAAAAACTTGGTTTTGAAAATTTCTTTGTTTTTCTTTGCTAAAAACCTGCCACTACTGGCGGTTCTTTAATTGTGTCACGGTTCAAGCCACAGTTCCATATCGATAAGGAACCGCGGCCCCACCAGGTGACTAAATTAATCAGTTTTTAATAAACTACACTATTTCAAACAAACCCTCCCATTCTTCTCCATAGAGGCGACGGGTTTCATCATTTCCACCATTGTTGAATCTTCAA
Organism: Glebionis coronaria; assembly: GCA_025667525.1. Classification (NCBI taxonomy): domain Eukaryota; kingdom Viridiplantae; phylum Streptophyta; class Magnoliopsida; order Asterales; family Asteraceae; genus Glebionis; species Glebionis coronaria. The sequence continues at coordinate 382,010,126 of CM046875.1, forward strand.
AAGCTCCACTTTACTCAAGATTAATTGATTCCTAGTTGTGGGTTTCACTCATCCCTCTTCCAACATCAGTTAATTGTAAGTACTTTCATTCAATTTCAATTAATTTGTTCTAGGGTTCTTATTTTCATAATTGGGGATTTTAAAAATTAATATTGAATTAGAACCTTGCTAGGAATGTGGTTGACATAGTTATATTACTATGATTCCTTAGGTTCGAATTCATTGAGATTTCACTAAAACCCACTTGTAGAACAATCCAAATTTTGACTAAATATTTTTGGTTAAATGATGGAATTAATATGAACCCATGAACAAAATTGGTAATTGCATTGTTAATGCTTACCTAAAAATATTTTTTTTGAAAAACCTTTGATTCGAGTTCATGATTGATTTTACATAGCTCATATGTTCTAGTCAATGATGAATTGAGTTCATTGTGAACATGGGAATGATAAACATTAACCCTTTGTTTATCAAGAAATTGACTAAACACACTCTCATGAGTTTGACTTTTAAGTCACTATGTAACATAAGAGTAATTGGAACAATATTTGTTTTATGTTTAGGTACTTGATCATGCATTTGGAAACTCATAAAGATCATGAAAAAACTATAGAATACATGCCTAATCTTTCTTCCTCGTGTCAATCTCGTTCTCGCAAAAATACTTTTTGATCTCTAGAATATCGAAGGTTTCATGAAGGACGTATTGTCCCTTCTAATTTCCTTGGACTTGACTTCATTCGATTCATGTTCAAATCCATTGGCTTTGACTGCTTGCTTGACATTGATGAGCCAATATTTCCTTCCTTTCTATTGGAATTCTTTAGCTCATACACATTAATATGCATCAACAATGGTTTATCGATAAGATTTTCCATCAAGGGGAAAACCTTTCTATACACTCTTGAATAATTTGGAAAAATTCTCAATGTTCCATACAAAGGTCAATGTAGGTTCACCGATGCTTGGAGTATCAACTCTTTAGAATCATCCTCTATTGATGTGCATTATGTGACGGAGCTACCTTCACCTTCGGCCATTTCTTTTGCCATTGCCAAACCTCGTGAACATCCTCTTCTTGGTAAACTTGAAGGAGAAATTCGTGCTCTCACTCCTTGGGAATTACTCACTAGTGATCTTAATGATTTTATGATCCATTGGGCCAAAATCATTAGAGAAAATGCAATGTGTCTCAGTGGTGATCGCAACCATGTGCCTGCTTCTCTTGTACATATGTTGTATTGTGTTGCAACTTCCACCCCATACAACCTTGCATTTTTCATAGCTAGAAGAATTAAATATGTTCTCGTTAAGTCTCATCCAAGTATCCCTTTTGCTATGATTCTCTCACGCCTTCTTAGAAAAACTCTCCTTAACTTTCCACCTTTAAATGCTTCATCATTTCACTTTGTTGATCGTGTTATGCTTCCCGTTCAAGGGAACCTCTCACTTGAATCGAAGCATGATTCAAATGATGATGGAAATGTCCTTCAAGAGAACTCTCACATCTTTGATGTCTCTCCTTTCAACTCTAATGACACTTTGTCATCTACCATCTCTCAGTTGTCATCTCTAGAAATTGATTCCGACTATGAATTCTATCTTAATAATCGCCTTCAAGAAGATCTAAGGAATGGATCAAGATAATAGAGAAATGTTCTTGAATGAAAGTGTGTTGAATCATTGCTCATGGTTGTTACCACGTGTGTTTCTTGGACTTATCTATGTTTCTTGTTTTTAGGATTCGATGTAATCTAACTTATACTTTGTGTTTGGATTACTAGATTTTTTTAATCCTGATTCGTTCATGCTATCGATCTTTCGATGTGCATGACTTTGTGCAATTTATGTGTTTGTTAGCTTTCTTGTTTTTGGCTAATAGTATACTTTGGCTTGATAAATCCTTGTGAAAAAATATGGGCTTTTGAAAATTGCTGGAGGGTCATTTTTCTGAGGCTACTGTCCACGGTTCCTTAAAAACATACGGTTCCTTAGTGATAAAGAACCACAATCCTATTTAAGGAACCGCAGGCTCCAATTTCGACAGAATCTTTGCTTTACACTGTCTTCTCTAAATATTTGTAAACATTGATGAAATTTTTGCTAAAGACCAACTTTTTCCTAAATTAGCCTACCTAATTTCATTGTTCATCAAAATGATTTTTAACCCATTACTAGTTTGGATCATCTTTTCTCCTTCATAAACCTCCCTTGGTTGATCCTCTTCTTCATCCTTCAAACCTTCTTCTAAACCTAGACACACAACCATGGTGTCCACAAAATCATCAAATTCCTCCAAAAATCCTCATCCAAAAGAAACCTTAAGATCAAGATCAAGTTTCCTAAACTTGGTTCTTCATCTTTTCATACACCCAAGAGTGAGATTTCTCCAATTCTCATCTCGTCATCACCCTCATCGCCTCTTGCACCATGCAAGACAAGCTCAACTCATGGTACTAACCATTCTCATGGTTCTACCTCCTCTTCATTCCAATCTAGGATGAATGAGTTGTCCTCACCATTCACTCCTTGTCCTCTCTTGGATGTGAACCCTCAACCTCATCAAAATATTCCTATTGGGAATGATTTTGTTGAGTCTTTGGTTACCTCTTTTTTTACTCCACCAAATTCACCTATCTCACCATTGGACACCATGCCTCCTCCTCTACCCCTAACACTCCTCTTTTGGGTGTTCCCATTTCTTATTTCTTGGGTGATCCACACTTGTTTGACTATTTCATGCACAATGGAACCAATTATGCTTGTTGATTAAACACATTCTACATCATTAATATCCTTAGGTTGGATATGATTAGGGCTCACATTAAGTTGCAAAGCTTCTTGTTGAATTTATTTGCTAATCCTCCACCTCCTAGGAGATAAATGATGTTTTTCTATAAATGTGTTTTAAAAGAAGGTCAAGCCAAGGAAGACTATCTATCAAGAACTATTTTAGCTAACTTTGTAATAGTTAGTTGTTGTTTATTTCTTGTATTTCCTTTCCTTCATAAGGATGTGTTATGGATTTTGTATTTGTGTGTTTTAACCTATGTGCTCACACTAATCAACTTTAATTTATTTAAAATTGAACCTTAATCTATCACAACCTCTTAAACTTGACTAAAATTGGATCAAAATGTTATCTAAATATTTTTTCACCCTTTGTCAAGACACTCTTTGTGAGTGTATTACCTTTTGTGCAACTAAAGCATAATCTAGTGCTAAAAGAGGTAAAAATCCAAGATTTGCAAAAAAAAAGTCTTAATTTTTCTCAAAACTTTGTAAAATTTCATTTTCATGTCCACCGTGTGCGGATCCTTAAAGTCGCACGGTTCCTTATATATAAGGAATCGCGGGTTCTTTTAAAGAACCGCGGACAGCAAGCCAATTTTTGGCTCGTTTTTGGTCTTTCTTCTTTGACCACAGTCTTTTTCAAGATTCCTTGTTTGCCATTTTTGGCTAAGCATACCTTGAAAACTTTTATTTTCATTTCAAATATTTGCCTTGTATATTTTTTTAAATTCTCTTCTTTTGGGAGCTCTTCTTCTCATCCCTCACAATGTCTAACTCTTCTAATCTTAACCTTGACATTTCTTTGTTACAATCTTCTAAACATAAAGCTTCCTCTTCTAAGTTTTCCAAGAAACCAAAAATCTCGGGTCGACTCGTTTGGATTAAGAAGAACAAGGATCATCATGATTCCTCTTCTCCCAAACTTTGCAAGACTTCCTCTTTCTCTCCTATTGTGTATTGGAATGAGACTTTCTCAATCGATCCAATTACAGAGAAAAGGAAGTTCTTCCACCACCACCTAAACCTTGCAACATACCTCCTCTCAATGACCTATCTTCTTTCCCAAATCTCACTAGCCATTGTGAAAACATTTCTTATCTATTATCTCCCTCTCCACCACCACCTTATCATCTTGATGGTCCTCTCCCATCTAACGACTTTGTTTTGCATCATGGAAGTTCGTGTGCTTGTTGTCGATTTAAACAAATTGAACTTGCTCATGTGTATGACAAGCTAAATTTTCTTTAATTTCTTCTCACTCGACCTCCTCTCAAAGTATTTGTTCCCATGAACAAATCTTCAAATGATGCCTCGTCGTCTTACTTTTCCAATTAAAGCACACTTTTTGTTTTAGTTGTTTGAGTCAATAAAAACTTAAGCAATCTTGGAGGATTATCACTACTAGGGTAGTTTATGCTTATGTTGTTTATTTTCCTTATTTGTTGTGTTAAATATTCATATTGTGTGTATGAATATTTCTCTGGTATGTTCCTTTATATATTGTAATATGAATGTTATGTGTTTACTCCCTGTTGGGTCCACTAGATGTGGATCTTGCAGCCTGTCAGGAACGGTGAACGACTTCTATAATCACAAGTCTATTCACAGAGAGACTCTATACACAATATAAGTGCGGAATACAAATACTATAAAGAAGAACAGAATAACTATAATGACTCGATCCTTTTCTAAGGATTTCTAATATTAATGATAACAAGAATTACGTTTGATGAAGGTGTGTGTAACCCTTCTGCCTAAGGTTCCTTTTATACTACAAGGAAACCCTAACACATCATTAAACAAAACGTGTAAAACTGATATGCATATCCTTTCCTAACATATCTCATGCATATCCTAACAGAATAATAACTAAATAATAAATTTTGACTTTAACTAAGACCAGGAGCACGACTTTCTCCTACTACTACTATGACCAGGAGGAACTACATACCTCCTAGTCTACCTATTACAAATAAATATTCCAATGGTCCTAACAATCCTCCCCTAAACTTGAATTTGACCTGTTGAGTTCAAGTTTCCTGGTAAAACGTGCAATAAAGCTTGAGGATTGGAACAACAAAAGAAACAGCAACATCAGCAAGATAAGAAACATAAGAACCGCTGCAACAAGGAACACTAGAAGCTTCTCCAAAGCTTGAAACAAATCAGCATCGTGTTGAATCTTTACAGCAACATGAGCAGATTTGATGAGCCTTTACCAACTAGCTGCTCGCTCTTGGGCTAGCCGGTCTTTCTGGTGGAATAAGCATCACCCTGGGAGACCAGAACCCAGCCTAACTCTTATAACATAAATCAATGGTGAGTGGGGGTACCCTGATGATTTTAGGCAAACCATCACAGCCGTCAACAGATTTGATATGTCTTTACCAAAAGCCATACCCTTCTGGACTCGCCAACTCTTAGCAATGAAGCATCGGTGAGTTGAAAACCCTATAGCTTTAAGCAAGCTATTACAGCTATCAACGGATTTGATAAAATCTTTACCAAGAGCCGTACCCCCTTGGATTAGCCACTTTTCAGTCCAGGACCATGGCAAGTGAAAACCATCCAATTTTGGGTAACCTGGCAACCATCAACGGATTTGAGAATCACACCAGGAGCCGTACCCTCAAGGTGAATCAACTCTTTCTTGTCGGTGAGACATGGTGAGTTGAGGACCATTTGTTGTGTGGACTAAGTCCAACACCAGATGAAACATCCAACCAGCACAAGTGTGAATCAGCAACAGGACCCAAATTTTTGAAACAGTAGAAGCAGATGGTATATTATTCACAAGTGTAAAATCCATGATTTGGTTAAAGTATAAGTAGATATTATATAAAAAGTATTTATATATATATATATATATATATATATATATATATATATATATATATATATATATATATATATATATATATATATATATATATATATATATATATATATATATATATATATATATATATATATATATATATATATATATTTTTTTTAACTATAATGAATGAAAGTCACCAATCACTTTACATATTGGTGAAAAGAATTGTAGTATTAACAGATGAACATAAAACACAAAACATAAAAACTTACAAACCAACTCATCACATACCAGACGCAGCCACTTTGTCAGCTTGCAGGCGAGCTTGTATCCCTTCCACCAGTGTAGTTGTCATAGAAGACTCATTCCCGGAAGGGGCATTGGAAATCTGCAAGTGACAAGCAAGCATGGCCTCCATCGAAGCAATAGTCAATGGATAGTCCAAATCCGTGAGCATGAACACCATAGCACCAGACTCCAACTCCAAGACATACACACCACAGCCAGCATATAACTTCCATCTCGTGATAACCCAGGTTGGCTGGTCCTTCCAGACACCAGAAAGGGGAGCATGTGGAGGGGAATCAAGCATCATTTTCAAATCAGCCCACATTCTCAGACCAGGCCAGGAGGGCACTTCACTAGGATGAAGAGGCATACCAGCATCAACGAACCCATACAACGACATAAGATCTTTACGATCCGCCCAAGACAAAATACCTTGCAAACCCGAAGCATAACGAACATAACCATCACTAATGGTAATCCTATGAGTGAAAGTACCAGGAAGAGTCGTGGAAGGCTTAACCGTCCAACCAGTAAGAGATCCAGTACCCATTGGCAATTCGGAGTCACTATCGGAAGCTGCATCAATAAGATTCTCGGGAGCACGCTTCTCATAAGGAACAGACTTGCCACGCCTATCACGTCTAGCCAACTCCTTGCGGATGGAACGACGAGGAGTGGGAGTACCAGACAAGGGTTCAACCTTTACCTTTACAGCAGGAGTAGGATCAGCAGAAGTAGAATCAATACCTTGTCCATTCAAAGGATCAATAGTAGCTGCACCAGAAGAAGGAATAGGTTGAGGACCAGTCACTAGTGGTGAGGGTTGTGCCATAGCAGGAGTAGCAGTGGTGGTGGTAGTGGTAGCATAGGTGGTGGTGGTGGTAGGACCCGAAGATGAAACAGGAGGAGCAACAAATGGTGTAGAGGTGGTACCAGTAGTAGGGACATGAACAACCGATGGAATACCAGTAGAACCAAGAGGAACATCAGATGAAGAACCAGAAGCAACAACAGGTTGAGAAGTAGGAACCACTCATGGAGGAGGGCGATAGATGAAACGCTCCAGAACAGGTGTACTCTGACGCTTGATCATTCGTTCATATAGAGCCTTAAGCTCATCAAAAGACAATGCCCGAACTCATTCCCATGTCCAACCAACAGTAAAATGAGCAGCCGACTGATACTTGACATACCTCTGCATCAACTTTTTCTCCTCAGTTCTCGTCAAAGGCCTGTTCTTATGTTTTTCACGCAGTTGAGCAGCAAGCGCTAATTGTTGCTTACGCATTAACACCATAGCCCGAAGAATACAATTCTGCTCATTCACATCAGAACCCAAAAGATCAGTAAACTGCGAATAATCTGAGGTAAGAATAGTGAGCACCCGCATCCAATCGCTATCGTCCCAATGCATAGCATCATGCTACAACTGTTCACGTCTCTACTTCTGAAGAGCTTCCTCCTCAACCCTAGCAGCTTGGTCAATCTCTGCTTGTAGTCTTTGTGCAGCCTCCTCACCCAACCTATCCTCCTCAAGTTGTCTACGAGTACGCTTGCGAGGGGGTGAGGGAGCAGCAGGCATAGGGGCTTTCCCCTTAGGATCATGAGATGGTCCAGCAGTTGAACCAGCAGTAGTACCAGCAACATCTTCCTTTGGTGTAGAGGTAGCAGCATCAGCAGGAGGGATGCTTGATGAAGTAGGAGGAATCGGCAGATCATCATATGACTTATCAGCAAACGCAGCCTTTGCCAACAAGTTCAAGCCATCCTCCACAAGATCTTCAACCTCTTCATCAGAATTAGACTGAACCACATGCTTCTTCCTTCGCCTCTGCTGTGTCTCCAAGGCTTTAATCCGGTCAGCCATGGGAAGAATAAATTCCCTGGTAAGCTTACGATGTTGATTCAAATCCGCCTCCAAAGAAAGAATCCTTTCATGTTACCTGTGCATGAGATCAAGCAAAGAAGTAAGTGTAATAGGCTCCTCCGCTTTCCCACCAAGAGGACTTGGGTCTGGGAAGGCTTCATTGGAACCAGAAGCAATAAAAGGGTCATCTGTATGAGCACGAGAACCAGAGGGTTTATCAGAAGAATGAGGGACAGGACTAGGAGGGGGTATCCACAAATGGAGACGAATGTGGCATCGAAGAGGGAGTAGCCTTGGAAGTGGATGGCCTTTCAACCACCACTTCCTCAACCGGCTCTTCCACAACCACATTCGGTGCACCACCAGCAGGATGCTCCTGCTCCATTGGGTCATCACCTAATGGATGTTCCTCCTCGGCTTGGACAACCGGAGGAACAACATTAGGAGGACCTTGGGCAAGGCCCAACATTGCATCAGTAAGGGGCCTCCAAACCCCGCTAAACCCATGAGCCATATTGTAGTAAACTTTAGCAGTAAGCTTGGGGGTCTCATACTCCTCCCTATCACAAGGTAAACACACAAGTATCTGCTGTAAAAACCTAGGATACATTAAAAATTTCTTCCTAGAACCGGTAATAGACAGATTGCTAACCATCCCATCAAACAAATAGCGAGAGAAATTAAACACCCTACCCTATGCGATGCAGATTAGACCAGTAGCGAAAGGAGTAGGAAAAGCATCCCAACTCCCAGACTTGGGGCTTAAACAATGAATCAAAAAGTGCACTAGAAGCTTCCACTGGGGGGAAAACCTATTCTTTTGGAAGTTAAACTTCCCCCCATGGTTATACCCAATAGCAACCATCCCCTCCAAAACCTCAGCATTGGGGATAGAATCAACACCACCTTCATCTTGAAGATGAAGGGAACTCCTAATAGAAGCTTCAGTAACCACATAAGAACGTCCATCAATGGTAGCATGGAGTTCACGTGGACGACCAACCACAACCACAAGTGTAGCAGAATCCCAAAACTGGCGAATCACACTATCATAAACAACGGGGCACACAGTAAAAGCATACCTGAGGTTAGAAGCCTCAATAAACTCCAGAATGTCTATGAATTCATCTCGTTTAGGACCATCTCCTAGATAAGCAACCTTGTTGTGAGCGGGTTGGTATACCAAAGCAGCCATGGATGTTGATTAGAAGTGATGGAAGTTGATTTGTTAGGGTTTGAGAGAGTAGGAGCGTGTGTGTGTGTTATGATTGTGATGAATGAGTCAAGGGGGTAATTGACCATAAATAATGGTCTAGTAACTGTTCATTGACCCCTAATAATGTGGTTTGCCCTTTCAAGTTAGGCAGTTAATGCAAAGTAACCACTTGCCCCTTATAACATTATTTGCAAATCCCAATTTACCAAAGTTAAATAAGAGGATATATACCAGAATTTTCGTGTGTTGACTAAAAGTCAAAACGCATAAAGGTCAACACTAGAAGCAGAATGTGGTCAACAGAAGTCAACAAAGTGAACAGTGACCCAAACCAAGACTAGAAGCCAACCAGCACTTGAAAAAGAAGGATTTTTATCCACTAGAAGCCAACCATGAATGACTAGAAGTTAACCAGTAATGACTAGAAGCCAACCATTAATGAAGACAACCATCAGAAGTGAGCAAAATCCTCCACTAGGAGTAACACACACCACAAGAACCCATTCAATCTGTTGTTAAAATCTACCAATATGTTAATCTGTGCAAGTAAATATGTACACTAAGCCTACCCTTAGGCTTAGCCTCCCCTCAATCCTAGGTATCAAGGATTGACCATCCCAATGTGAACCACCAAGTGGTTGAACCGAGGACCATCAAAGGCTTTAGTCAACAGATCAGCAACATTATCATCCGTATGAACCTTAAGAACCTGTATCAACTTCTTCTCATTGGCATCCCGTATAAAATGGTGCTGAATTCCAATATGTTTTGTACGTTGATGAAAAACAGGATTCTTCACAATGTAGATAGTGCTTTGGTTGTCAATGAAAATTTTGGTGTTCATAAAATTGAACCCATAATCCAACATCTGATTTTGGATCCACAAAACTTGTCCACAACAACTAGCAGCAGCTACGTATTCAGCTTCTGTTGAAGAAGTAGCGACGATCGTCTGTTTCTTGCATTGCCATGAAATAAGTCTTCGACCCAAAAAACTGACAACCACCAGTAGTAGATTTTCTGTCATTATTAGCACATGCATAGTCACTATTACTATATGCTTCAAGAACAAAAGGTGATTCTCTAGGATACCACAAGCCTAGCTTGGGTTGAGCCTTGATGTACTTGAAAATCTTCTTGACTACATTCAAGTTAGAAACCGTTGGAGCAACCTGATTTCTAGAACAAGCACTTACTGCAAACATAATATCCGGACGTGATGCAGTCAAATACATGAGTGAGCCAATCATGGACCTGTACATATGAACATTTACCGGTGGATCTGGCTCATTCTTGAGTTTGACTTTAGCAACTTCATAAGGTGTTGCTGCTGGTCTAAGAGGATCCATATCAAACTTTTGAAGGATCTCATGAACATACTTATCTTGACTTATGAAGATTCCATCCGACTGTTGCTTGACTTGAAGACCAAGGAAAAATGTAAGCTCTCCCATAGCACTCATCTGAAATTCGCCCTTCATCAGTTGTTCAAACTCATCACACCCTTCCTTTTTAGTAGAACCAAAAATAATATCGTCCACATACACCTGAACAAGGATAATGTCCTTGGTATTCCTCTTAAGAAATAGTTTTTTGTCAATTGTGCCTCTTCTATAGCCATGTTTCAACAAGAAAGTTGAGAGACGCTCATACCAAGCTCTAGGAGCCTGATGAAGTCCATAAAGAGCTTTGACCACCTTGTAGACTTTCTTGGAATGAAGTGGATCTACAAAGCCCTTAGGTTGAGTGACATAAACTTCCTCATCAATCTTGCCATAGAGAAATGCACTCTTGACATCCATCTGAAAAACTGTAAAGCCCACATAAGAAGCAAAAGCCAAAAACAGACGAATGGCTTCAATCCTAGCAACAGGAGAAAAAACTTCAGTGTAGTCAATGCCTTCAAGTTGTGTATGACCCTATGCAACCAACCTCGCCTTATTTCTCACCACAATACCCCGTGCATCTTTCTTGTTTTTGAGAATACATTTGGTACCAATTGCTGTCTTTCCATCCGGCAAGTCAACTAGGATCCAAACATTTTGAAACAAGAATTGCTGCATTTCCTCCTGCATAGCCTCCACCCAACTTTGATCCTCAAGAGCATGAGAGACTGATCTAGGTTCCACCTGTGAAAGAAAACAAGCAAACAAACAATGTTGAAAGTCCGTATGATTATTACGCTTTTGATCTTCAATATAGCTCACAAGAGCATGATGATCAGACGTGGCCTTCTTATGCATTCCGCGAGTCTTGACAGTAGAACCAGGATCTCCAATGATTTGAGTAGTAGGATGATCTTTGTGTGACTGCAACACTGGATTGGAAGGTATTTCCACTTCTGGTGCCAAGTTATTAAGATCCCCAACAAAGTCACCATCATATGAAGCAGAGTTGAAAATGCCATCTATTGGTTGCTTATGAATATCATCCAGCTTGGTAGAAGACTTCTTTTGATAGTTCCCCAGGTCAGAAGGACTTGAGAATCTAGTATGGGAAGTAGAATCACTAGCCGGACTACCAATAGGTGTTGAACTAGCACTAGGAGTTACAGTTGGAGTACTAGGAGTAGCTTTGTCCGCATACATATTCAAGGGAAACTCAAAGCCACCTTGAGCAACTGCTGTAGTAGCTTCTTGTTGTTGTTGTTTGAGTAATATGTCAAGAGCTACTTGTGAATCTGATGAGACTGCTTTTATACATGGTCTCATCGTCCAAATCGGCCTTAAAATGCATAAAATATCATAAAATATGCCAAATATATGCTCGTGTTTGTTACTTGTGTATTTTTAGGTACGGATATTGAGGAATTGGGAAAAGAACACAAGAATCAATCAAAAACGAACACGGGAAACGAAGTCGCACAATGAACCGGGCCCGAGTTTGGAATTTTGCAAAAAGACCCTTGAAGAATTGAAGATTGTCAAGTTTAGTCCCTCATCTTTGAAGAACTTGTCACATTTGACCCTCCAAATGTCAATTGTACAAGTATGGACCTTAATATTTGAAGATATTACAAGATCAGTCCATCAAGTTTGAAGAATATACAAAAGAAACCCTTGGATTATGCTTTGGAAGTAATTGTGCCAAAAGTGACAACTTGGCAAAAGTTGTCACTTGTTATTTGGGCACTGATGGGTATTTATTACAAAGTGGAAAGAATGTGATAACTTGGGGACTCAAACTGCCAAACCCACAAACCTTTTCCCCCACTCAGACCCTGACACGTCATCCTCACCCACCCATTTACCAAATACCCTACCCATACCCACGACCCTACCCAGTCCATTACCCATTACCCAAACCTTATTTATTTATTAAATGGTCAAATCTGGTCAAAACCCCCACTAACTAACCTTTCCCACCATAACACGAATTTAAATTCGTGTTTACCCAATTTGGATTAAAACTCAGCCTAATCCACCATAAACCCTAATCAACCTCCAGTTTCAATTAACCCCAAATCAAGGGGTTATCCCCCCAAACTGTCCAGATCCCTAATTACCCATCCCCTTACCCAAACCCACCTCTTATGACAAGGCCACGTGGCCTGTGGTCCTCACCCGAGCACTCCCCTGCTACATCACTTTCACCTTGAAAACTACCACCCGACCAAATCAACGATTTAGACCAAGTCCTTTGTCCCCAAGACTCATCCAACGTCCAAGATCAAGTCTTCAAGCTGGCATCCAACAGAATCACATGGAGCACAAATTTGACCAATTCTCAGTCAAATTTTCAAAGGGCATTTTAGGGCATTCCATTGCTAGGGTTTCAATAGTCTAGAGAGTTCTACTGTTATCTATTTAAAGAGAATGCGACATGTGCATTACTCTTGTTCCAGATTTTTCTCCAAAAAGTGTAATTCCTTTTTAAAGAAATTAAAGTTGGTGTTTTGTTGAAATATAATTCCTTTTAATGTTTTTTAAAAGTTTGGTATGTTTTTGTTGAGAAAGTCTGAGTTCCATTTAACATTGTGAACACTTGTGTGATTTGAGGTATTTCAAAAAGTTTTTCAAAGGTTTTAAGTGTTGGTTCAAATTTCTGAAATCAAACTTCCTTGAAGTGAAAGTGGAAAGGAAGTGTTGATTTGTGAATTTGGATTTATTTAAAACCTGTTTAAGTTTCAAAGGGTATTGGGTTTCAAAGTTTGTAAGTTTCAGAAATCAGTTTTACTGGATATTTTGCATATTTTTTTTGTGTTTTCTTTTCTTAGCAGGTTGGTGTTTTGTTGATCATATAGTCTGCATAGGCCCGGGCCTATAAGGAGGTGACAAGCTGTCACAAAGGGGCCTGGAAGTAGGTCCCTTGTGGTAAAATCCCTTTTCAATTTTTATATTTTCAGTCTTATGTGATTTGGCATGATGTTTTTGATTAAGTGTTAGAAAGTGTGTAATATTGGTTTGATTTGAGTTTTTAATTGTTATTATGCATGTTTAAAAGGAATAGAGTCAGTTTGATTGTGTTTAGAAAGCATTTTGTTTGTTAAAAGTGTGAAACTGAGTTTTAAAAGGGTGTTTGGATATAAGTTTTAGCAGGACAAAAGTTGTGAGTTTTGATTTTTAAACGTGTTAGGGACATTAGAATAGGGTGAGATAGGTATTGTTTTGGTTTTGTAACAGTTTGGTAGAGTTTGGAAGCAAATTTGTGTGGTTAAAAGTTAAAAGTGAGCTATAAAATCTGCTTATCCACTTTCTGCTTAGTTTTCATAGAATTTTGAGAGTAATTCTTGCTATTCTGTTAGATCTTAGGGATAAGTAGGATTTGAGATTGCTTGTTTGTTGCTTGGTAAGTGTGTATGCTTAATTTGAGCTTTTGAAAGTTAGTTGGGTGCTAGTTATAAGCCTAGAACCCCACTGGCCTATCTTTTTACCTCAGCAACCTTCAAATGCTATGTGAGCCTTGTTTTGTGTTTTGATTGATTGTGCTGGTGCTAATTGTTGTTGTTTTCTGCTCATCTTGACTCCCTACACTCATAAAGAGTGTAGGGGTGCCTTTGTCCACCAACAAACACCACCAAACAAAGCAAAACCAAGTCCTCTTGGTCTTCTCACTTGTTCATCAGAAAAGCCAGCAGACCTGGGCGTATTTGAGCTCCCATTTGATTCAATCCTTGGTCAAATTGGATTGTGTTTATGTTTTTGTAGCCTACTAGTGTCATAGATTAAGTTTTAAAAAGAAAAAAAAAAGAAAAGTTTTGCAAAAACGTCACCTGCACTGGACTCGAACCCTTGACCTGCAGCTCAGGAGTAAAGGGCCTTACCAATGATCTAGATGCGTTTTTCTGTTAAACCTTCATTTCATTATGTATTTAAGCACAATTTGGCTTTAGCTTGTTTAAATAAGCCGTGAGCTTTTTAGCTTATTCTGGCTTATTTATTAAGCACTTTTGCTTCTTTCCATTTTTCCTAGGATATTTATAAGTTTTAGGACTTTTCTGTTTAAAAAAATTATTTTTCCTTTTATTTAATTAATTTTTAGGATTATTTCTATTTTTATTTTTAGAAAGTCATAAAAAAATATTAAACAGTAATTAAAAAATACAAAAAAATAGTTTTTAGGTTTTTATTTGTATTTTTGAGGTTTACATATAAAAAAGTTTTCAAAAACTTTAATTTTTAATTTTATTTGATTTTAGGTTTTTTATTAAACTTTGAAAATTAATTTAAAATTAACTAAAAGGTTTCAGAAAATTTAATTTACATTTTCTTCTTAGTTAGAATATTTAGGATTTTTGAGAATTTTTTAGAATTTATTTGAGAACTTTTTATTTTTTTGAATATTTTAATATTATTTTAATCATAAAAATTCAAAGTTTTATTTTTATTTCCTTTTCATTTTTCCTAGGTTCTTTATCATTAATTAGGACTTTTCCCATTTGTAGAATAATTTTTAGGCTTTTCAATTAATTTCTAGAATTAATTTAAGATTTAATAGATTTTAATAGTTTTTAGGAGTTTAAAAATAGTTTAATTTGGTTTTAAAATTTTTAAAAATAGTTTTTAGTTTAATTAGGTCATTTTTGAGGTTTACAAATTATAAAATCTTGTTTAGGGCTTTTTAATATTTAAAAGTGATTTTTAGGGCTTTAATTAGCATTAAAAAGTCATAATTAAATTAATTAAAAGGTTTTGGCAAGTTTGGATTTTTTGTAAACTCTTAGGATAATATTTGGGATTTTTAGTAATTTTTAGGAATTTTTAGATTAAAATTTTAAATTTTGCACTTTTTACGTTCTACGTCGCAACTTTCTAGTAGTGTTTTTGCCTTATTTTTCTATTTTTTTTTTTCGTCTTCGTCATTTTCTCTTCTTTTCTTCTTGTTAATAATCAAAAACATAAATCATCATTCATTACACAACACACGTGCCTCCTCGAGAGAACGAACTCACCTTTAGGGTCATTCACACACGGTTTTCCTAAATCGTCGTGCACGCTTACCCTATTTTAGTTGCTTGTTTTTCCTAAAGCAAGTATCTAATTTTACAACTATCATTTTGGCGCCGCTGCCGGGGAGGCGTGTTGTGTTTTGATTGAACATTGTTGTTTTTATATATTAGCCATATAGTATTTGTATTAATAGCACTCTATTAATACGTATTATCGTTTTTCGGTTTTTGTGTGAATATTATTACTATATTGTATACGTAAAACAATAAATACACAAGTACTCCAAATACGTGAGCAATCACAACCTTGATTCGGGATTTCATCACTCGATCATTGTATTCGAATCTCAAACCAAAGAAAAAGGCAAAAATAGATAAATACTTTCGTGAAGCTTAATCTTGATAATACAAACTATAAGGTGGGTATAAGGCGGTTGTATTTCACAACCTAAAGGAAAAAGGCTCTTAAGTGCTTCGCGCCGCCTCGTTTCCTCCGCTTGCTTGTGCGTATTTGATTTTGAGAGTGAATCGAGGGTTTTGCCGCCCAAAGTATTACTACATATCATATATATTTTCTTGGTTTCATTTGATTAAACCCTCTTGAACGATTTGGTGTTCCACCATCGTTCTAAAGTCATCGAAGGCGTTCACTCCACGTGATCGTTTTCATTCCTTGAGGCCTTTTTAATCAAGAGATTTGATTAGTGAGGAGATTTGTGGACTCATTGTCTACTTAATACATTCACCAATTTCCAAAAAGGTTAATACAATCAAAAACCACAAAAAAAAAATTGAAAAAACACAAAATACCAAAAAGAATCTTCTTTGCTCGTCTCCACGTTGTACGTGACGTTTATGCTCACTCGTAATCAAGCAAAACGTGCACGTAGACGCAAGAACAAAACTCCTACTAAAGCTCATTCTAGTGAGGAGTCTCCAAGTGAGGAACCTATTGTAGAACAAGAAGCTATCATGGCTAATCGTACTATGATGGAGTTGCTTCAAGCACCCACCGAGGGTTTTGGAGAGGCCATTGTGATTCCCGCCATCCTTGCGGAGAACTTTGAGATCAAAACGGGTTTAATGTCTATGCTTCAAGCAAACAAGTTTCGCGGTCACGAAAAAGACAACCCACATTATCACATTAGGCAATTTAATCGTCTCACCGCGACAAGCAAGTTTAAGGATGTACCACACGATGCCATTAAGATGATGTTGTTTCCTTACTCGTTAGATGGACCCGCCAAGATATGGCTTGAGAAAGAACCGCCGAATTCGATTTTGACATGGGCCGATCTCGTGTCTAAATTTGTGAATCAATTTTTTCCACCATCTAAGACAACACATTTGAAAAACGAGATTTCACGTTTTACACAAAGACCTAATGAAAGTTTTTCAATGGCTTGGGAAAGGTTTAAAGAAATGTTACATGAATGTCCACACCATGATTTTTCCGAATTGCATCAAATTGACACTTTTTATAATGGGCTTAATGAACATGAACGAGATTATTTAAATGCCGCCGCGGGTGGTAATGTTTTGTGCAAAACAACCAATGAGGCTTTGAAAATCATAGAAAATAGGTCTAAGGTCTATAGCCCTCGTAACACACCGAGTGTTGCCAATTTGGGCTCGTCATCATCTCGTTCCATTAATGCCTTGCAAGATGAAGCAAATGAGGAGAATCGGTTTTTCGATAGGTTTTCGACTCTTATGTCTCATTGGAAAGCTCAAGAAGCTTCAAACACCGCTTCGGTTAAAGCGGTTGCTAAGAGTTGTATTTCATGTGGTGGAGCTCACGATTTTTCCGAGTGCATTACCGCGGATGGTAACACTTCGAATGCTTATGTAGCCACGGGAACTTATAACCAAATCGGTCAAGGTTCCCGCCAAAATCAAGCTCCACAAAATCAAAATGCTAATAATTATCGCAATAACAACCAAGGTGGAAATTACCAAGGAAATCAAAGGAATTATAACAAAGGTAATTACCAAAGTGGAAATGGGCAAATTTCAAACCAAAACCAAAACCGTGATTTTCAAACTCCCACTCAAGGTTTTCAAAATGCTCACACTAAAAATTTGCAAGGAGAATTTTTAGATTATGCTAAGGCTAATGATGCTAAGTTTGATAACATGCAACGTGAGATGATTAGCTTAAGATCCGAGTTGAAAAACGAGCTTAAAAACGAACTTGCTAATGAACTTAAAACTCATGCTAATAAAATGGAAGGAAATGTCACACGACTCCAACAAAATCAACAAAAAATGGAGCAAGGACAACATGAGATTAAGCAAGAATTGTTAAAAGCGGATGCTAGGCAATCTAAGTTTGAAGACCGTATGGCTAAAATGTTTGAAGCTATCATGTGTAAGCCCTCTTCTTCGGGTGGTCTTCCTAGTGATACCATCGTGAACCCAAAAGGAGAATTGAAGGTTATTGCCACTCGTAATGGTAAAACTTTCAAAGAACCCATTTCTCGTCCAAGTACTTCTATGGAGAAGGAAAAAGAGAAAGAATCCGAGGTTGAGGTTGAAAAGGAGCACATTACAATCCCACGAAGTACCGCTCAAACCACACCTACGGTTGAACCAATACCCATAATGGAACCCGAGATTCCAAGGCCGATGCCTATGCCTAATTTTCCCCAACCCACACCACCTTTACCCTACCCATCAAGACGAGACAAGGAAAAGGCACAAGAACGAAATAATTATCAATTTGAACTTTTTATGAAAATGTTTCGTGACTTGCATTTTAATATAAGTTTTGCCGACGCCTTAGTCATGATGCCTCGATTTGCCGCGAACTTCAAAAGTATGTTGAATAACAAAGAAAAATTGCAAAAATCGTCTAGTTGTTCTTCGGTTTTTCTAAGCCGCATACCTCAAAAAGTCGGTGATCCTGGAAAGTTTTTAATCCCATGTGCTATCCAAGACATGGAAGAATGCTACGCCTTGGCCGATCTTGGTGCTAGTATTAATTTGATGCCTCTTGAGATTTTTAAATCGCTCAATCTTCCAAATCTCACTCCTTCAAGAATGTCAATCGAAATGGCCGATCATTCTACGATTCTAGCTTGTGGAGTTGCCGAGGACGTCTTTGTGAAAGTTGGGAAATTCTATTATCCCGTGGACTTCATTGTTGTTGACATTCCCATCGATCCTAAAGTTCCGTTAATTTTAGGTCGATCTTTTTTGGATACCTCGAGAGCACTTATCGATGTGCATGCAAGAAAAATCACTCTTCGTTTCAATGAGGAAGAACTCGTCATTAATGCAACCCAAAACTCCACTCTTTCTCATGTTTATTTGATCACATCTTTGTACAATGTCAATTCCACCAAAAGCATTTGCAAAAAGATTTCCAATAGAGTTTTAGGAGTTGATAAAAATGAAGTTCCGTCCCCTCCGCCGATGGAGGTTAAGAGTGTTAAGCCTATGATTCCAATCTCGAGTGATTCTTCGGATGATGAATACGTTGATCCCGATGGGGAAGTTTTCTTTGTTGACAAAAGATTTGAAAACTTGCCACCACCTAAACCAAAACGATTTCAAAATGTGAGAATTTTTAGTGTGACTAACATTGTTTTAGATACACCAAATATTTTTGACATAATTAAATCGGGTTTTCACAAGGAGAGTGTTAAAGATGAAAAAGGAAAAGATTTTGAATTTAATTTAAAAGATTTTTCTACTATTCTAACTCCGTCATCACCGCGTGTCTTGAGTACTACAAGCTCGTCTTCTCCTTTTGACGATGCTTTGTGTGGACCTAGTGTGGGGGAAGCCCCTTATGTTCCCTCCCCTTTCTCCGCCGAGGACGAGATATTTGATCCTGGAATTGCTTATATAGGGAAATCTCGGTCTTCCACCGATGCAATAAATGGAAAATCTTTTCATTTGATTGGTGCGAGTCTACCTCGAGTAGCTCAATGTTATGACTTACCCATTGTCCCACCCTTCTATTTCTTCTCTCTTATTTTCTTCTATCCCATTGGGATTTGTGTTGGAGTTGTGTTGTCTCGTCTTTCATCCGAAAACGAGGACGCTATCTTTGACCCCGGTATACGTTTATCGGATTTTTAAAGTACTCCACGTACTTTTGGGCCTTGTTTATCATGTAAGCCCCACCAAAAATTGACCAAACCATGATTATCCCTAAATGATCACATTTATGGGGATTCGAGTCGAGCTTTTGACTCGGTTATCAAAAACAAGGTGCCTCGTGGGGGAGACCCATGCTTATCCATGTACATATTATTGCTTTCTTATTAGTGTAATGTGAGGGGATTTGTGCCCTTCCAACCTTTGTTCGTGGTTGTTTGTGAATTGTGTCTTTTAGATCATTGATGAGATGGCATTTATACATGATCTCATCGTTCTTTTCGGGCTTTAAATGCATAAAAATGTCATAAAATACCATATATATGCTTGTGTTTGTTTACTTGTGTGTTTTAGGTATGGATATCGTGAAAAAGACAAAAGATCACAAGATACAAGGAAAAACGGACACGAGAAACGAAGCCGTACAAAGAACCGGGCCCTAATCATGGAATTTTCATCAAATACCCTTGAAGACTTGAAGACAATACAAGATTGATCATCCAAGAATGAAGAAATGACAACTTAAAACCCTTGTATATTAATAATTACAAGTTTGGTCCCTTAAGTTTGTCAAAATTGCAAAAAGGTCCTTCAAGATTGAAGAAATGGCAAGATTAGTCCCTCAACAATTTCAAATTGCCAATTATGGTCCCTCATGAAGTTTAAGAGACATTGAAGACCTTTGAAGATCAACATTGTCCAAGATTAGTCCTTGAAAAATCACCAAATGACAAAAATCGCCTTTGAAACATCTTTATGGAAAGATTGTGCCAAAATTGTCAAGTGATGAAACTTAAATACAAAGGAGATGCGTTTTTTGGGCTGGAAATCTTTAAAAGCCAAAAAAACCAAAAACCAAGGACCAAAAGTGACAAAGCTGAAACATTTGAAAAAAAATGCGCCTAACACCCACACCACCCCCAATTTCGGATCAAATGGTAACTGTTCATCATTCTTACCACCCCAGATTTTACCCTCACTTTTTCTTGGGTAAAACTCAATTAAACTTGCACACACTTAATTCACACATGCCAAAACCCTTCCCACTCCTAAAAACCTGCATCCCACTCATGTGCACCAAACCCCCAATTCCCCAATCCACCAATCACATCATTCCTTAGCCCCCAAGCTCATGACGTGGCTTAAATCAATGGCCAAGATTATTTGCTTCCTCCCAAAGCAAAATAAACGTTCAAGATCAAGAGAGGACAAAATGCACTCAAAATCATTCAAGGGCACATTTGGGATTTTCTATGTATTAGGGTTTTATGTTTTTATGCTTCTAGGATGTTCTATAGGCTCTATAAAAGGAGACCCAAGTTGTGGTGATCCCTTTGTTCCAGTTTCTAGTCTCTCACATGTAATTCCTTTTTAAAGAAATAAAAAGTTTGGTTTTTGAAATATTCAAGTGTAATTCCTTTTTTATTGTTTTTAAAAGTTTGTGTGTTGTGAGGAGATTGATTCTGAGTTCCACTTTGTTTTATGGTTAAGCAACTTTGATTTTCAAAGTCGTTTAAGGTTTTGAGATTTTGAGAGATTTTGGTAAAATCTTCTCAAAAGGTTTTTGGTGTTAGGAGTTCATGTTTGTTGATGATTTAAGTGTTATAGAAACATTTTAAGAAGATTAAAAAGGTTTTGGAAGAGTTATAAAAAAAAAAGAGAATAAAAACAAAATATTGATATATCTTGTTTTATCCATTTTGTTTGTTTGTTTTGTGTTCAAATAGGTTGAAGGCTTGTTGATTTAGTTCAGCTCCAACCCGGGTTGGATTGGAGGAGGATTTTCATCCTCTAGGTTCTTGGATGTAAGAACCTAAGGTATCTTCCTTTTACCTTGAAAAAGTTCAAAAATAGCTAGTTGTATGATCTTAAGTGATTTGGTGATTAAGTGTGTTTATATTGCATGATTTGTGTTCTAGTGTGTATGTTTACATGTTAGATGCACTTGGAATCAATTTGGTAGCTTTTGTAAGCATGTTGGTATGTTAAAAATTGGTTTTCAAAAAGTTTAAAGGGTGTTTGGCAACAGGTTTAAGCAGGGTACAATCATTGATTTGTGTTGCTAAAAGATGTTAGGTTACTAGATTAAGGTTAAGTTAGGTGTTAGTAAGTTGGTAAATCAATTTTGATCAAGTTAGAAGTTAATTGGAGTGGTAAAAAAAGGATAAAGGGTGTTAAAAAAATCTGCATCTTCACTTATTTGCCAATTTTCTTGCCTTTTTGTGCTTGATTTGCTTATTTGTGGTGTGTTTAAGTGTTTAATTTGTGTTGTTCTTGACTTCTTGTGATCAAAGGATCACAAGAGTGCCATTATTGTCCAACAAGCATCCTCCAAATAAGCCATAGGACCAAGCACCTCTTGGTCCTTTTGAAATCTGAGAAAGCTTGAACATCAGCAAAATAACCAGACACGTAACACAAATTGCGCCGCAAGACCCAAGCACTGCGGCGCAACTAAAGGTGCTGCAGAACTTGGTATTCCCGTTTCACACGTTGCGCCGCAAGACCCAAGCACTGCGGCGCAAGACAGTGTTTTAATATTATTTTATTAATTAATTTTCAAAATTTTATTTTTCTTTCTTTTTCATTTTTCCTAGGTTCTTTGTCATTGATTAGGACTATTTCCATTTTTAGATTATTTTTATAACTTTTAGATTTATTTTTATAATTATTTTAAGTTTAATTAGTTTTTAATTACTTTTAATCATTTTTAGAGTTTTAAAAATAGTTTTAATAAGTTTTAATTTTTAGAAAATTACTTTTTAGTCTTATAATAATATAAGTTAAGTAATTATTCAATAAAATCATATTTTTGACATTTGAATTAATTAAATTTAATTTTAGGGCTTTAATTAGCATTTAAAATTAATTATTTAATTAATAAAAGGTTTTAAAATATCTTTGTTGGATTTTTGTCTTTGTTTATATTATTTTAGACTTGTTTTAGTCTTTTTAATCTTTTTCTTGATTTTGTTTTTGGTTTTAATAATTTTTAATTTTAGTGGTTTTTCTACGGTTTTACGTTTTTATTTTTTACGTCATAGTGTAATTTCCAAGAAACCGTCATTCCATCTTCTCAATATTAATCTCAAAGAAATACAAGTTAATTCACAACACCATACCTCCTTGGGAAACGAATCTTTCATCTTTTTTAAGTGATTGTGGGTCATTACTTGTGGTTTTCCTAAATCACTCGTCGATACTTACCGCTCGTATACGTTCTTTTTGTTTTCCTAAACAAGAGACGTGTTTTTACTAACAATCACTTTGGCGCCGCTGCCGGGGAGGTGTGTCGTGATTTAATTTGGAAAATTTTGTTTTTGATATTATCCAAAATAGTATTTGTGTTAAGTGGAACTCCCTTAACACGTATTATCGGTTTTCTCGGTTTTTCTTTGTGAATATTATTAATATATTGTATTAAGTATCACAATCAAAATACAATATCTCCAAAAGTGTGAAAACACAACCTTGATTCGGGATTTCATCACTCGATCATTGTATTCGAATCTCAAACAAAAAGAAAAGGCAAAAATAGATAAATACTTTCGAGAAGCTCGATTTTGAAAGATACGAACTATAAGGTGGGTATAAGGCGGGTATTATAAAATATACCCTAAGGAAAAAGGCTCTTAAGTGCTTCGCGCCGCCTCGTTTCCCCGCTTGCTTGTGAGTATTTTGAGATTGAAGGCTAATCGAGGGTTTTGCCGCCCAAAGTATTAATACGTATACTATATTTGCTTGGTTTTCTTTGTGATTAAACCCTCGTGAACAATTTGGTTTTCACCAAAGTTCTAAAGTCATTCGAAGGCGTTCACTCCACGTGATCGTTTTCATTCCTTTGAGGCTTCTTTAATCAAGAGTTTGATTCGAGGAGAGATTTTGTAGATTGTTGTCTACGAAGATACACCAAAATCCAAAAAATTAAATATCATCAAAAACACAAAAAAAATTGAAAATCCACAAAACAACCAAAAAGAATCTTCTTTGCTTTCCCTCTATTTTCATAATTCTCTTCTTTCACCCTCTAAACGTTTAATTCTCGTAACACCGTTTATGTTGCATCATGTCTAATGATGAGGGATATTTTTCGTGTCCATATTGTGGAGGCCCACCCGATGGGGCTAATTGTTTTAATTGTGAAGTTTATGGAGGTCGAGAGGGTTATATCTATAACTCTCCTCCACGTGGTGATGGTGACAATTTTCAATCTAACGACCAAGGTCACCAACCACATTCGTCATTTGATTCGTCTTTTAATTGTGGTGAAAATCAAAATGAGGAAATGAATCTTAATGAATCTTTTTGTGATTATATGAGCCGTCATAACAAACTTATAGAGTCACTTCAAGAACACGTGGTAGATCTCGATAAGTATTACAAAGAAAAATTGGAAGCCCAAGGGGAGACTTACAAAAAAATGGAACACGATTATGACACCCTTTTTGAAGAGCAACAACGAGTGTATGACCAAAGTCAAGTGATGTGGAGAGAATACGTAGATAAAATTAAGGATGATCATGCCAATGAGAAAGATAAAATTCTTTTAATGTTCGAGGGCTTAGTGGGGAAATTTAATTCATTGTCAAATGTGACCAATCCCAATCCCGTGGGAGAGGTTCAAGTTATTTCGACTCCTAAGCCTCGTACGTCTCATATTGATCCATATCTCTCGAATTTTAGAGTCGTGCAACCTTCGTCATCAAGTAAGAACGTTGAGGCAACGAAAACGTCATCCAACGAAGTTTTGAAAAAAGTTTGTGAAAATAAACCAAAGGAAAAACTCGTAGGATATTTGGGAGTATTAAATCTTGTACCTACTAAACCTAATTTTTCTAATGAAGATGAAATTATTGAGGATTTTCTAAATCAATATACACCCATTTTGAATGAAGAAATTCCAATAAAAGATTTTGAAAAAGAAAAATGTGAAAAGGTTTTAAAGGAAATCATGAAACCCTCGTTTTTACAAGATGAACGAAAATTAATTCCGAAGGGACGTGTTAGTAATTTTGCTAAAATGTTCGAGAACCCACGTTCGATCCCTTCGAAGGACAAAGTTGAAACCGTCAAGGCAAAATCGTCACGAGACGAGCCTTTTGCTCCTAATCCCACATCATGTGAGATTTTGGATTTATCATGTGAGAAGTCCGCCGATGGCCTTGCTCACATTGATACGTTTTTCGATATCGAGGTCGACACGACAAAGGCAAAATCTTCAATCGAAGAGCCTTCTATTCCTAGTTTCACGACGGTTGAAGCTAGTGACTCGATTATCGACGATCTTATTGCTCAACCTCTTCCACGAGGAAGAGAAGACGTTTTTGATCCCGATGGAGATTTTTCCAAGATCAAACGTATTCTTGACAACCCGCCTTCGATTTTCGAGTTTGATGAAGACCATTACGTTAGCCCGGAGGGGGATATTTTTCTAATCGATTCATGTTTTAAAAAGTCAAATCCTCCTCCCGCCTTCAAGATAAATGTGAAAAGTTTAAGTGTGCCTAGATTTCTTTTAGAAACACCAAAAATTTTCAATTTAATCGACTTGGGTTTTCGTAATAATGAGTTAAAAATTGACAAAGGAAAAGATTTTACAAATGATTTGAAAATTTTTCCAACTCTAACTCCGTCATCACCTCGATTGATTGAATTTGCTACAAACGCGTCTACTCCTTTTGACGACGTTTTGTGTGGACCTAGTGTGGGGGAAACCCCATTTGCTTCCTTACACTTATCCACCGAGGACGAGATTTTTGACCCCGGTATCACGTTTAAGATAAAATCTCGGTCTTCCACCGATGCAATAAATGGAAACTCTATCTATTTGCTTGGTGCGAGTCTACCTCGAGTAGCTCAAACGTTTGTCTTACCAATTGTCTCACCCTTCTACTTCTCATCTATTTTCTTCAAACTCTTTGAGTTTATGGCACATGTTGGAGTGGTGTTGAATTGTTTTCTCCATGAAAACGAGAACGCCATTTTCGACCCCGGTATTTTGCATCATCTAAGGACTTAGTCCTTTATACCGGTTGCTTTTTGGGCCTTGTTTATCATGTAAGCCCCACCAAAAATTGACCACACCATGACATCCCTAAATGTTCATTTTAAGGGGATCGAGTCGAGCTCATGACTCGGTAATCAAAAACGAGGTGCCTCGTGGGGGAGATCCCATGCTTATCTTTATGCTTATTATTCACTAATAAGGGGACTTGTACCCTTCCAACTCGTTGTCTCGTGG
Source organism: Glebionis coronaria (assembly GCA_025667525.1). Taxonomy (NCBI): domain Eukaryota; kingdom Viridiplantae; phylum Streptophyta; class Magnoliopsida; order Asterales; family Asteraceae; genus Glebionis; species Glebionis coronaria. Next base: position 382,035,850 of record CM046875.1, read on the forward strand.
TTGTTTGTGATTGTGTTATCTAGATCATCATCATCGTCTACGATTGAAGACTCTCGTGTTCGTTTACGTGAGCCTCCATCGTTCGTTTGAAGAAGTTTTTCACGAATCCATGACATATCCTTTATTGTTCTAACAATTATCTTTTAGCATAATTAATAAACGGCTTTAGATATATTGTTGATCACCCTTTCCATGCTAGATCCTAAGCATTCGATTCTTCGTCTCTAGTATGGGGGTGCTCCACCTTTAGACTCGAAACATTGAGGACAATGTTTACTTTTAGTATGGGGGGGTGAATAGATACTTGCTTTGCTACACCCTCACGTTTTCCATCTTTCAATGTTTTGTTTTGCTAATAAGGCTAAACATGGCCAAATTTTAAAATTTTTCTTAGTTTTCATAAGTGTTTTTAAGACACGAATGTATATTTTCCGATGGGTAGAATAAGAGTTAATTTTTGACTTGATGGGCATTTGGAGCCATTTACATTCCTTAACCCGCTCAATTCAAGTTTTGCTAGACTTTTATATAGGGAGCTTTAAAACGCGAAAGTCTTAATTCATTCGGGTTAAGAACAAGAACTTTTCGCAAGTTCCTATAATTGATTCTAGAAAGTCACTTATCAAGGGAACTATAAAACGCATTCTCTAAACTTGAAAAAGTCCAAGAAAGTGCAAGATCCTATAGGTGGCTTGAAAACCCAAAACTTTGATTTGATATAGTCTTAATGAAAGCTAATCCAAATTTGGCTTAATTTTGACTTGCACGGCTAAGTATTCACGAGTCTCTTTAATTAGAGGTCTTTAAATAGTGAAGAACGAGAAATGATAGAGTTAGACAAGTGATCATGCTAAACGTAGAACATGAAAGTGTTCTTTCAAAAACTCATATGTTTTTAATTGTGGCTTTTTCTTCCCATAAGATCAATGCATTAGGAATAAAACATAATTGCAATAAGTAAGGTCGTACGATTTGAAAAGTTACTTAGCCTCTAGCGCAAGATCGTTTAAAAGTTGCTCGGGGTTGAATAGAGTTCATAGCCAAGGCATAACTTATTGAAACGGGACGCGAAGATTGGCGATCATCCAAAAAGGCCCTAACAAGGCATGAGGAGCTCTATTTTTGCTAAAGATCCAAAGATGATGTGAAGTATCATTGTTCCAAAATCAATATGAAGGATCGAGACACACGACGAGAAGCTATTACTCCCCTAAAGAATGGAGAAAGTCTATCCAAAAAGACCCTAACAAGGTATGAGGATAAATATATCCAAGTCCGAAAAGGAGGCGGATCGTTGTATATCAAAATCCAAAGTAAAGATTGAAGAAAAATGATGAAGTCGTGGTCCTATATGAAGAATCTCTCAAAAACGTCAAGTGAAGAAATTCCAATTATATGAAGAGAAGACCATAATTTCGAGAACGTCTTCCCAAGATTTGAAGTATGAAGTACATGCCAAATATCGGTCCGAGAAAGGTCTCAAATCGTGAAACGAGTTATGCCAAGATATGAACTTAAGGAGATACACGAGAAGCCGTTTTAAAAGATTTTGTCCTTCGGCTAACTATTGATCAAATCGTGCTACTTTGCTTTCGGACTAATAACTACTCAAATAAGTCAATATGAATCACTTGTGATCCATGACAATTAGATAAAAAATGCTAGTAACCCATTTCCTTTTATAATAACTAGGATTGCGGGGAGAAAAAGTATTACACAATTTGGACGTATGAGTAGTGTTAGCATTGTGACTTGTACCAACAATGATCTTGTTTTTGCACTTGGCATGGAATGTATGACAATCAAGGATGACGAAATTTAGTCTAAGGGACATTAACTTGTTTCTATTCTTTGACCCTAAAAGTCACCTTTTGGTGATGAAAATCATACATTATGTCTTTACACATTCTCGTAGTATGTTGCAAGTCTTTTACTCTTCAATAAAGGTTAATAAAATTGAACTTTGGTGATGCTTAGATACTTTATTCTAGCATTGCGTGAGGGCACGGCAATGGCTTAGTATGGGGGAGTGATGAGATGGCATTTATACATGATCTCATCGTTCTTTTCGGGCTTTAAATGCATAAAAATGTCATAAAATACCATATATATGCTTGTGTTTGTTTACTTGTGTGTTTTAGGTATGGATATCGTGAAAAAGACAAAAGATCACAAGATACAAGGAAAAACGGACACGAGAAACGAAGCCGTACAAAGAACCGGGCCCTAATCATGGAATTTTCATCAAATACCCTTGAAGACTTGAAGACAATACAAGATTGATCATCCAAGAATGAAGAAATGACAACTTAAAACCCTTGTATATTAATAATTACAAGTTTGGTCCCTTAAGTTTGTCAAAATTGCAAAAAGGTCCTTCAAGATTGAAGAAATGGCAAGATTAGTCCCTCAACAATTTCAAATTGCCAATTATGGTCCCTCATGAAGTTTAAGAGACATTGAAGACCTTTGAAGATCAACATTGTCCAAGATTAGTCCTTGAAAAATCACCAAATGACAAAAATCGCCTTTGAAACATCTTTATGGAAAGATTGTGCCAAAATTGTCAAGTGATGAAACTTAAATACAAAGGAGATGCGTTTTTTGGGCTGGAAATCTTTAAAAGCCAAAAAAACCAAAAACCAAGGACCAAAAGTGACAAAGCTGAAACATTTGAAAAAAAATGCGCCTAACACCCACACCACCCCCAATTTCGGATCAAATGGTAACTGTTCATCATTCTTACCACCCCAGATTTTACCCTCACTTTTTCTTGGGTAAAACTCAATTAAACTTGCACACACTTAATTCACACATGCCAAAACCCTTCCCACTCCTAAAAACCTGCATCCCACTCATGTGCACCAAACCCCCAATTCCCCAATCCACCAATCACATCATTCCTTAGCCCCCAAGCTCATGACGTGGCTTAAATCAATGGCCAAGATTATTTGCTTCCTCCCAAAGCAAAATAAACGTTCAAGATCAAGAGAGGACAAAATGCACTCAAAATCATTCAAGGGCACATTTGGGATTTTCTATGTATTAGGGTTTTATGTTTTTATGCTTCTAGGATGTTCTATAGGCTCTATAAAAGGAGACCCAAGTTGTGGTGATCCCTTTGTTCCAGTTTCTAGTCTCTCACATGTAATTCCTTTTTAAAGAAATAAAAAGTTTGGTTTTTGAAATATTCAAGTGTAATTCCTTTTTTATTGTTTTTAAAAGTTTGTGTGTTGTGAGGAGATTGATTCTGAGTTCCACTTTGTTTTATGGTTAAGCAACTTTGATTTTCAAAGTCGTTTAAGGTTTTGAGATTTTGAGAGATTTTGGTAAAATCTTCTCAAAAGGTTTTTGGTGTTAGGAGTTCATGTTTGTTGATGATTTAAGTGTTATAGAAACATTTTAAGAAGATTAAAAAGGTTTTGGAAGAGTTATAAAAAAAAAAGAGAATAAAAACAAAATATTGATATATCTTGTTTTATCCATTTTGTTTGTTTGTTTTGTGTTCAAATAGGTTGAAGGCTTGTTGATTTAGTTCAGCTCCAACCCGGGTTGGATTGGAGGAGGATTTTCATCCTCTAGGTTCTTGGATGTAAGAACCTAAGGTATCTTCCTTTTACCTTGAAAAAGTTCAAAAATAGCTAGTTGTATGATCTTAAGTGATTTGGTGATTAAGTGTGTTTATATTGCATGATTTGTGTTCTAGTGTGTATGTTTACATGTTAGATGCACTTGGAATCAATTTGGTAGCTTTTGTAAGCATGTTGGTATGTTAAAAATTGGTTTTCAAAAAGTTTAAAGGGTGTTTGGCAACAGGTTTAAGCAGGGTACAATCATTGATTTGTGTTGCTAAAAGATGTTAGGTTACTAGATTAAGGTTAAGTTAGGTGTTAGTAAGTTGGTAAATCAATTTTGATCAAGTTAGAAGTTAATTGGAGTGGTAAAAAAAGGATAAAGGGTGTTAAAAAAATCTGCATCTTCACTTATTTGCCAATTTTCTTGCCTTTTTGTGCTTGATTTGCTTATTTGTGGTGTGTTTAAGTGTTTAATTTGTGTTGTTCTTGACTTCTTGTGATCAAAGGATCACAAGAGTGCCATTATTGTCCAACAAGCATCCTCCAAATAAGCCATAGGACCAAGCACCTCTTGGTCCTTTTGAAATCTGAGAAAGCTTGAACATCAGCAAAATAACCAGACACGTAACACAAATTGCGCCGCAAGACCCAAGCACTGCGGCGCAACTAAAGGTGCTGCAGAACTTGGTATTCCCGTTTCACACGTTGCGCCGCAAGACCCAAGCACTGCGGCGCAAGACAGTGTTTTAATATTATTTTATTAATTAATTTTCAAAATTTTATTTTTCTTTCTTTTTCATTTTTCCTAGGTTCTTTGTCATTGATTAGGACTATTTCCATTTTTAGATTATTTTTATAACTTTTAGATTTATTTTTATAATTATTTTAAGTTTAATTAGTTTTTAATTACTTTTAATCATTTTTAGAGTTTTAAAAATAGTTTTAATAAGTTTTAATTTTTAGAAAATTACTTTTTAGTCTTCTAATAATATAAGTTAAGTAATTATTCAATAAAATCATATTTTTGACATTTGAATTAATTAAATTTAATTTTAGGGCTTTAATTAGCATTTAAAATTAATTATTTAATTAATAAAAGGTTTTAAAATATCTTTGTTGGATTTTTGTCTTTGTTTATATTATTTTAGACTTGTTTTAGTCTTTTTAATCTTTTTCTTGATTTTGTTTTTGGTTTTAATAATTTTTAATTTTAGTGGTTTTTCTACGGTTTTACGTTTTTATTTTTTACGTCATAGTGTAATTTCCAAGAAACCGTCATTCCATCTTCTCAATATTAATCTCAAAGAAATACAAGTTAATTCACAACACCATACCTCCTTGGGAAACGAATCTTTCATCTTTTTTAAGTGATTGTGGGTCATTACTTGTGGTTTTCCTAAATCACTCGTCGATACTTACCGCTCGTATACGTTCTTTTTGTTTTCCTAAACAAGAGACGTGTTTTTACTAACAATCAATCATCATCTTCACGATTGGAGCCTCTCGTGTTCGTTTCATGGGAGTACTCGATCGTTTGCTTTGGAGGCCTTTCCCAATATCCACATATGATATATCCTTTTATGTTCTAACCTTAGGTTTTTAGCACACTTCATAAACGGCTATTACTTATTGGTTACACCCTTTCCATGCTAGATTAGGCATTCGACTACGTCTCTAGTATGGGGGTGTTTGCACCCCTAGACTCAAAACATTAAGGACAATGTTTAACTTTAGTATGGGGGGGGTGAATAGATACTTGCCTTGCCAAACCTTCACGCTTTCCAAAGTTTATCGTTTTGTTTATCGTTTTCTTGCAAAATAAGGCTAAAAATGGCCAAATTTTAAAATTTTTCTCATGTTTTATAAGTGTTTGAAGACACGAATGTAGATTTTCCGATGGCGAGAATAAGAGTAATTTTTGACTCGACCGTGCGTGTTGAGCACTTAGCTTTGATTCCTTAACTACACATTAGGCTAAGTCTCTTAAATGAGGACGAGAAATGATAGAGTTAATTATAAGTTACTATGCTAAACGTAGAGTACTCATATTCTTTCAAAAACTCATGTGTTCTCATTGTTTGCTTATTCTCCCTTCGCTTGTAAATATTTTTTGCTTAATAAATATTGATTTAGCGGTTTAGTTTTGATTGTTGGGTTTCTAGTCTTTTCTAGTAGCTTCCGTGTAATTAAATTGGGAAGACATTAAGGTATCGCCAGCGTCACGGTTTTGAAGTATTGGCACCCTAATAATCGAAAGCTTCACCTAATAATAAGATTTCAAGTGCTCACATAAATCTAGCAAACAATTTGAAGCCCCACAAGGCCTAAAATCTATGCAAAATTGAAAGTGAATCAAGCCTTAATCTTCGAAGCTTTAAAGATCCAAAATTCGCTTTAGCGTGAGGATATACGTCTTTGGCTAATAAAACCACCGATGAGGCGGATAATAAAAGGCAAGGCAAGACCGAAGTCATAATAAAAGCTTCATGGCGAAGTTGAATAAAAGATGGAGGTAAACCAAAGATAATAAGGCCCTTCCGTTAGGGGGCGTATAAAAGTCTTGGTAATAAGTCTCATGTTCAAAACCGTTATAAAACCGTGTTTATCGATTCTTCTTGTCAACTTAATTTTTTAACATCGTTGTCTATTAGGAGGGGTTATTGATTTGATGGTCTTAGTTACACCGTTAGGACTCTATTTTTAGACCTAAATCTCTATTATCGCATAAGTCAATGATGCATCCTCGTGATCATTAAGACATAATAAAATATAAGAGATACAACTTAGGAATAATGGGGGAATAAGTACGTGATTAGGGCATATGAGTAGTGTTAGCATTACTAACTTATAATGACAATGATCTCGTTGCACGCTTGGCATGGAATTAAGGTGAAAATCGAGGACGACGAAATTATTTCTAACGAAGCATTCACGTGTTCTTATTCTATGAACCTAAACGTCCCATTTTGCGATGAAAATCATACATTATGTCCAAAACACAAGTAGTAGTAATGGTAGTATGTAGCTAGTTTATCATTTCAATAAAAGTGAATAAAATTAAATTTTGGAGATGCTTTGATACTTTATTCTAGCATTGCGTGAGGGCACGGCAATGGTTTAGTATGGGGGAGTGATGAGACTGCTTTTATACATGGTCTCATCGTCCAAATCGGCCTTAAAATGCATAAAATATCATAAAATATGCCAAATATATGCTCGTGTTTGTTACTTGTGTATTTTTAGGTACGGATATTGAGGAATTGGCAAAAGAACACAAGAATCAATCAAAAACGAACACGGGAAACGAAGTCGCACAATGAACCGGGCCCGAGTTTGGAATTTTGCAAAAAGACCCTTGAAGAATTGAAGATTGTCAAGTTTAGTCCCTCATCTTTGAAGAACTTGTCACATTTGACCCTCCAAATGTCAATTGTACAAGTATGGACCTTAATATTTGAAGATATTACAAGATCAGTCCATCAAGTTTGAAGAATATACAAAAGAAACCCTTGGATTATGCTTTGGAAGTAATTGTGCCAAAAGTGACAACTTGCCAAAAGTTGTCACTTGTTATTTGGGCACTGATGGGTATTTATTACAAAGTGGAAAGAATGTGATAACTTGGGGACTCAAACTGCCAAACCCACAAACCTTTCCCCCACTCAGACCCTGACACGTCATCCTCACCCACCCATTTACCAAATACCCTACCCATACCCACGACCCTACCTAGTCCATTACCCATTACCCAAACCTTATTTATTTATTAAATGGTCAAATCTGGTCAAAACCCCCACTAACTAACCTTTCCCACCATAACACGAATTTAAATTCGTGTTTACCCAATTTGGATTAAAACTCATCCTAATCCACCATAAACCCTAATCAACCTCCAGTTTCAATTAACCCCAAATCAAGGGGTTATCCCCCCAAACTGTCCAGATCCATAATTACCCATCCCCTTACCCAAACCCACCTCTTATGACAAGGCCACGTGGCCTGTGGTCCTCACCCGAGCACTCCCCTGCTACATCACTTTCACCTTGAAAACCACCACCCGACCAAATCAACGATTTAGACCAAGTCCTTTGTCCCCAAGACTCATCCAACGTCCAAGATCAAGTCTTCAAGCTGGCATCCAACAAAATCACATGGAGCACAAATTTGACCAATTCTCAGTCAAATTTTAAAAGGGCATTTTAGGGCATTCCATTGCTAGGGTTTCAATAGTCTAGAGAGTTCTACTGTTATCTATTTAAAGAGAATGCGACATGTGCATTACTCTTGTTCCAGATTTTTCTCCAAAAAGTGTAATTCCTTTTTAAAGAAATTAAAGTTGGTGTTTTGTTGAAATATAATTTCTTTTAATGTTTTTTAAAAGTTTGGTATGTTTTTGTTGAGAAAGTCTGAGTTCCATTTAACATTGTGAACACTTGTGTGATTTGAGGTATTTCAAAAAGTTTTTCAAAGGTTTTAAGTGTTGGTTCAAATTTCTGAAATCAAACTTCCTTGAAGTGAAAGTGGAAAGGAAGTGTTGATTTGTGAATTTGGATTTATTTAAAACCTGTTTAAGTTTCAAAGGGTATTGGGTTTCAAAGTTTGTAAGTTTCAGAAATCAGTTTTACTGGATATTTTGCATATTTTTTTTGTGTTTTCTTTTCTTAGCAGGTTGGTGTTTTGTTGATCATATAGTCTGCATAGGCCCGGGCCTATAAGGAGGTGACAAGCTGTCACAAAGGGGCCTGGAAGTAGGTCCCTTGTGGTAAAATCCCTTTTCAATTTTTATATTTTCAGTCTTATGTGATTTGGCATGATGTTTTTGATTAAGTGTTAGAAAGTGTGTAATATTGGTTTGATTTGAGTTTTTAACTGTTATTATGCATGTTTAAAAGGAATAGAGTCAGTTTGATTGTGTTTAGAAAGCATTTTGTTTGTTAAAAGTGTGAAACTGAGTTTTAAAAGGGTGTTCGGATATAAGTTTTAGCAGGACAAAAGTTGTGAGTTTTGATTTTTAAACGTGTTAGGGACATTAAAATAGGGTGAGATAGGTATTGTTTTGGTTTTGTAACAGTTTGGTAGAGTTTGGAAGCAAATTTGTGTGGTTAAAAGTTAAAAGTGAGCTATAAAATCTGCTTATCCACTTTCTGCTTAGTTTTCATAGAATTTTGAGAGTAATTCTTGCTATTCTGTTAGATCTTAGGGATAAGTAGGATTTGAGATTGCTTGTTTGTTGCTTGGTAAGTGTGTATGCTTAATTTGAGCTTTTGAAAGTTAGTTGGGTGCTAGTTATAAGCCTAGAACCCCACTGGCCTATCTTTTTACCTCAGCAACCTTCAAATGCTATGTGAGCCTTGTTTTGTGTTTTGATTGATTGTGCTGGTGCTAATTGTTGTTGTTTTCTGCTCATCTTGACTCCATACACTCATAAAGAGTGTAGGGGTGCCTTTGTCCACCAACAAACACCACCAAACAAAGCAAAACCAAGTCCTCTTAGTCTTCTCATTTGTTCATCAGAAAAGCCAGCAGACCTGGGCGTATTTGAGCTCCCATTTGATTCAATCCTTGGTCAAATTGGATTGTGTTTATGTTTTTGTAGCCTACTAGTGTCATAGATTAAGTTTTAAAAAGAAAAAAAAAAAGTTTTGCAAAAACGTCACCTGCACTGGACTCGAACCCTTGACCTGCAGCTCAGGAGTAAAGGGCCTTACCAATGATCTAGATGCGTTTTTCTGTTAACCCTTCATTTCATTATGTATTTAAGCACAATTTGGCTTTAGCTTGTTTAAATAAGCCGTGAGCTTTTTAGCTTATTCTGGCTTATTTATTAAGCACTTTTGCTTCTTTCCATTTTTCCTAGGATATTTATAAGTTTTAGGACTTTTCTGTTTAAAAAAATTATTTTTCCTTTTATTTAATTAATTTTTAGGATTATTTCTATTTTTATTTTTAGAAAGTCATAAAAAAATATTAAACAGTAATTAAAAAATACAAAAAAATAGTTTTTAGGTTTTTATTTGTATTTTTGAGGTTTACATATAAAAAAGTTTTCAAAAACTTTAATTTTTAATTTTATTTGATTTTAGGTTTTTTATTAAACTTTGAAAATTAATTTAAAATTAACTAAAAGGTTTCAGAAACTTTAATTTACATTTTCTTCTTAGTTAGAATATTTAGGATTTTTGAGAATTTTTTAGAATTTATTTGAGAACTTTTTATTTTTTTGAATATTTTAATATTATTTTAATCATAAAAATTCAAAGTTTTATTTTTATTTCCTTTTCATTTTTCCTAGGTTCTTTATCATTAATTAGGACTTTTCCCATTTGTAGAATAATTTTTAGGCTTTTCAATTAATTTCTAGAATTAATTTAAGATTTAATAGATTTTAATAGTTTTTAGGAGTTTAAAAATAGTTTAATTTGGTTTTAAAATTTTTAAAAATAGTTTTTAGTTTAATTAGGTCATTTTTGAGGTTTACAAATTATAAAATCTTGTTTAGGGCTTTTTAATATTTAAAAGTGATTTTTAGGGCTTTAATTAGCATTAAAAAGTCATAATTAAATTAATTAAAAGGTTTTGGCAAGTTTGGATTTTTTGTAAACTCTTAGGATAATATTTGGGATTTTTAGTAATTTTTAGGAATTTTTAGATTAAAATTTTAAATTTTGCACTTTTTACGTTCTACGTCGCAACTTTCTAGTAGTGTTTTTGCCTTATTTTTCTATTTTTTTTTTCGTCTTCGTCATTTTCTCTTCTTTTCTTCTTGTTAATAATCAAAAACATAAATCATCATTCATTACACAACACACGTGCCTCCTCGAGAGAACGAACTCACCTTTAGGGTCATTCACATACGGTTTTCCTAAATCGTCGTGCACGCTTACCCTATTTTAGTTGCTTGTTTTTCCTAAAGCAAGTATCTAATTTTACAACTATCAGAATCCAATACATCCATTAGAGTTGCATCACTAGGAGGAGTAGGGGAGACTATGGTGGAACAGGATGGAACAACAATAATATCATCCTCGTCATCTGAGTCTGAAAGACTAGAATGAGCACATGTACTAGAAGTTGCAAACACTTGTGGACCTGCATCATGGTTAGTTTTGAAACGAAAATATCCTAATGAATCACTAAGATAATCAAGATCAAAATACCATTCAGGACCCTTGCCTTGGATGTTTGACTTCTCCTCAAAATACCTGAGATTTATAGTTTCAATTACTCGCTTGGCTTGGAGATTGTAGACACGATAAGCCCGAGAGTGAGCTGAATATCCCACAATGTATCCTTCATCTGCCTTGCCATCAAATTTCCCCAAATAGTCACTAGTATTCAGAATGGTGACAAGACACCTAAATGGCTTCAAATGAGCAATATTTGGTACTTTGGCTGTTAGTAGCTCATAGGGAGTCTTCTTGTGAGGATTTGTAATAGAAACTCTATTCAAAACATAACTTGCAGTATTAACAGCTTCTGTCCAAAACATGGTTGGAAGCTTGGAATCGGCAAGCATTGTTCTTGCAGCTTCTATTAGAGTCCTATTCTTTCTTTCTGCTACGCCATTCTGTTGAGGCGTTCTTGCTGCACTATAATCTCTTTTGATGCCTTTAGCATTACAAAGTGCTATGAGGTCTGCATTTTGGAATTCGGTTCCATTATCACATCTAATACCTTTAACCTTCTTGGACAACTGATTCTCCATAAGTGTAATAAAATCTTTGAGAATTGAGTAGGTCTCACTCTTGGCAGCCATGAAGAAAACCCACGTAAACCTGCTATATCCATCAGTTACCACCAGACAGAATTGTTTGTGGTCAATGCTCCTAATAGAGGTAGGACCAAATAAATCCATGTGTAGTAGCTGCAATGGTTCAGTTATAAGACTGAGAGCAGTAATGGCCTTGAAGGATGCTTTATGTTGTTTGCCTTTGCTGCATGTAAGACAATTGATATCATTTCTGAATGACTTGGGAGGTAAACCAGAGACCAGGTTCATATTTGAAAGTTTGTGAATGGTCTTGAAGTTCACATGTCCCATCCTTCTGTGCCATTGAGTGGCTTCATCTTCTGAGGCTTTAGCAACCAAACATGCTAGTTGACCAGTAGGATTGACTTCATTCAGCTTGATACTATAGAGGTTGTGTCTTCTAGGGATTCTGAGTAGAACCTGTGAGTCATCCGGAAGTTTAAAGTCTTTGGATAACACAAGTGCATCAGTATCCGTAAATAGGACAAACTGCTTCTTGTCACAAATCTGAGAGACAGATATCAAGTTGAAGTGTTGAAGTGCTTCCACATAGTAGACCTGCTCAAAATTAAGATTAGGCATCTGAATCGTTCCTTTGCTAGTGATCCTGCCTTCACCTCCACCAAAATAGACCTTTCCACCTTGAAATGGTACAAAGTTAGATAAAAGAATTTTATTTCCTGTCATGCTCCTAGAGCATCCACTATTAAAAATTCTTGGAGTAGGATCTTGGTATGGAGTAACCTACAACAACAAGAAAAGAGAAATACAAAAGTTAGTGTCTTAAGGGGACTTAAACCTTTTCAGGTTTGAACCTGCCTTGTGGATCTTTAGTAGATAGCCAAGAAGATTGATGAGATCCACCGTTGTTCTTTGGTTGCCTATTCATCATATTGGTGTGATTGTTTGACCAAGAACAACCTGCTGAGGGCTTAACAGCAGTTCCCAGATTTCCCAATCCAAAATACATGTGGTCAAAATTATATGCAAAATTTGGATTAAAATTCTGAAAATAGTTATTGGTTGGTCCATTTGATGTTAATCCAATGTTTCTCCAATGATCAGAAGCTAATGGAGAGGTCCTTCTAGAAGTAGAAAATGATTGAGCACTTGGGTTTAGTCTTCTAGAAGAATATGGAACAACTCCTGGTGGACCAGGAGTAGGAAATGCTTGATGGACAGAAGAATGTTTGTCATAAAAATCACAATCTTTAATCAAATGAAATTCACTCCCACAAACAAAACATGTTTTAAACAACCTTTTATTAGAATGATATTGTTTCATACTGCTAACTTTATTACACACAATTCTAGGAGAGACATTCTTCCTAGGACTCAATAAACCAGGACTAGATACTGTTGAAGTAAAAGCAACTCTCTCTTCACACTTCCTAGCACTAGCAGCCGCATGATCATTCGACTTGGAACTTGTAGGTCTCTACTCTTCACTTAAACCACTTGATGCAGAGTCACTGGCTTTGTCACTAAAAGTACACGAGACAAAGTCATTAGAATTAGTAGAACTTTTTGGGGACTCATGCATCTGTGATCCATCCAAGTCATTATGCCTAGAAGTGGGCATGAAAGTTCCTGTAAGAGGTGGAGGGATAGCGTGCATTTCTGCTGCTGGTTTAAACCTATTGTAGCTAGGTGCTCCCTCTTCCTCTTTGTCGGGATCAAAGACACTCGAAAAAGATAAATCAAGCACATCTTCTGAATCAATATATTTATCAAATCCTAACCCTCTTTTAGTCCTACCAGACATGCTACTATCAATTAACTTTGAAAGGTTCTTAGGTGCCTTTTGCCATTTTTCAAATCTTAGAAGTGTAGCATCCAATTTTTCTTTCATCTCTTGTTTTTCTTTGATACTGTCATCTTTTACCTTTTCGGTGTATTTAAGCATATTTGTTGTGTTTTCTAAATCAATGTTCAGTATCCTAATTTTATCCTCATACTCTCGTTGAGTATCTTGAAGCCACCTCTTTTGTTGTTCCAATGTTTTTAAAGAAGCCTTATAGGCTTGAACCTCTAAAAAATAGTTATCATTTTGATCATTTAAGTCATTATATTGGGACAATAATTCTGAATATTTATCAGGACAACCAAGAGGACAATGTTGTACCTGATGTGAGATGCCCATAAGAGCAAACTCTTCTGCTTCCTCTGCATCAGATAGATTCCCAGCAATCATTGCAAACACGTCAGTAGAGGGCTCAACTGTTTCCAGTGTAGTAGTCTGATGATCATTCCAGTTGACCATAGAGTCAACAGACACCAATGCCTTCTTGTCATCCTTCACCTCCTGAATCTTAAAAGCTGAATATCTGCTCTTCTCGTGGTCATTATTGTTAGGGCATTCCCTTGCAAAGTGACCTTGCTGCAGGCAGTTATAGCATCGAACCTTGCTTCTGTCAAACCTTGCTGGATCTCTTGGGTTGTAATTAAATTTTCGACCGGCTTTCTTCTCAAACTTGTGAACCCTAAGAGTGAGCATGGCCATCTACCATTTGAGATCCATTTCATCCAGCTCAAGTTTATCAACCTGTTTGAAGTCATCAAAAGCAAGTTGCTGTTGAGCATCAACGTCAGCAACAAAAGAGTGAAGAACAACTTCTACCATGCTACCAGTCTTGGCTGTTGGTTCAGGAGTAGAAGTATGCTGAAAAGTATGTTGAGAAGACACAGTATTGCTTGGGCTACTAGCATAAGACATGGGACTAGATCCCATAGAACTCACAAAGGCAGAGTTAGCAGGAGTGGGAAAAGAATCACTTGAATATCCCCTCACATGAGGCTCAAAAGTTTTGAGCTTATGAAATAAATCATCAAAATTAAGATAGTCAAGCCCACCTTTTGCTTTGAGAGAGATTACCACCTGATTCCATGAGTAGGGTAAGGCTCTAAGAAATCTTGCATTGATATCACCATCGTCAGGTTTCGACCGAAGTTGATTCAACTGGCTCAATATCTTTTGGAACCTGTCATACCCTTGATGGATACCTTCAGTTTCTGAGATCTTGAATTCTGTGAATTCATCTCTCAGCATGGATCTTTGAATTTTCTTTGACTCCTCATTCCCACCAAACCTTGCTTTTATTCCATTCCAAATCTCTCTAGCATCATCCAAATGATAGAAGTCACCCATGTGATCATCAAGAAGGGATTGAAGCAAAATAGTTTTTTCTTTGACCTCCTTCTAAAGAGCTGTGATTTCTTCATGAGTTTTAGGGTCAAGAAGAGTAATATTACCATTCTTGTCTCTTCCAGTCAACTTCCTGTTGTTCCCATTCAGAATGATCTTCCAAAGGTCTTGATTAGTGTTGGTGATCCACCATTCCATCTTCATTGCCCAGCTATCATATTCGTCCTTTTTCAGAAGAGGAAACTTACCATTTGTGTTGGAAACCGTAGCAACGATTTGCTGAGGTTGCTGAGTTCTAGGAGTACTATCTTCTCCTGTTTGAGTAGAACTTGAGGCAGACATGATAAAAAAAATTTAGTAATGAGAAAAATTGATTCTTCTTGTACAGAGACTCTCCCAAGCTCTGATACCACTTGTTGGGTCCACTAGATGTGGATCTTGCAGCCTGTTAGGAACGGTGAACGACTTCTGTAATCACAAGTCTATTCACAGAGAGACTCTATACACAATATAAGTGCGGAATACAAATACTATAAAGAAGAACAGAATAACTATAATGACTTGATCCTTTTCTAAGGATTTCTAATATTAATGATAACTAGAATTACGTTTGATGAAGGTGTGTGTAACCCTTCTGCCTAAGGTTCCTTTTATACTACAAGGAAACCCTAATACATCATTAAACAAAACGTGTAAAACTGATATGCATATCCTTTCCTAACATATCTCATGCATATCCTAACAGAATAATAACTAAATAATAAAGTTTAACTTTAACTAAGACCAGGAGCACGACTTGCTCCTACTACTACTATGACCAGGAGGAACTACATACCTCCTAGTCTACCTATTACAAATAACTATTCCAATGGTCCTAACACTCCCTTTCTCATCAATTCTTTTTCACACATTGTTTAGAGTAGATCATGGTTAAAACCTATGATTGTTTTTGGGTGATTCCATCACTTGTAAGTTTCTAACCCTTTGGCATATTATCAGTTCAATTAGTATGGATGTTTCTTCTCTACATCTATTCCACCAATTGAACTTTGATTTTGTCAAAACACCCTCTTTGGACATTCTTAGCAAACACTTAATTCTAATTTGAGATTTCTTTTCTTCCTCCCTCTCAAGTTACTTAGTAGGTAGTGACTATATATACATTGGTGTTTCTTCTCTCTACTAACCTTTGTGTAGCATGTCACCTTAGCTCATTCACTTGGTGCCCCAAGCAAGGGGGAGTAAACACCAAGGGGGAGCTTCTAGCCAAGTCAATTCTTCTCTTCCTCAACGACTTGTGTTAACCTTTTTGCTTCGAAAATGGGGGAGAAATGATAGTGATAAACTTGTTAATAATTCGAATAATTTTGGATTTTACATAAATGAGTTTATAGTTTGTCGTAATCAAAAAGGGGGAGATTGTTAATGCAAAGTAGTGCCTAAAAACATTATTAGTGTTAACTAATCTTTCTTAGTTTTGATCACGACAAATTAAAAAGACATTTATCGTCAAATACAATCATAAGGCGAATTATCTAATAAACACTATCATCAATGTAATAATCATTTAAGTATTACACTAACATATCTTAATCATGATTAGTGATCATAAAAGTGATTAGTCCTAAACTTACATTTTGTCAAATGTGACAAAAGAATTTTTAATAAAATTTCTTTTTAAGAAAAAGTTTTATTGAAATGGAAAATGTAAATTTAAATATGGCATATTCCAAATGCCATAGGAATATCCTTTGAAGGTAAAAACTTACCCAAGATATTACTTCCCCACTAAAAGACAAAAGGGAGGGGAGTCTACTTCCACGGATACTTAAATGCCTATGCGGTTCCTTAGTGATAAGGAACCGCAGGACAATTAAGGAACCGCAGGCAGAGAGCCGTTGGCTTTTGTCTCTTATAAATAGTGGATCAAATCTGCATTTCCATAACCCTTTTTGGACACTCTTTTTGCTATCCTTATCCTTTCTAATTCCTAATCATTTGTAAATGATCACTTAATGTGTTAAGTATGTTTACTTATGATTATCCCTTGATCTCCTTCTTTACCTTGTCCAAAGAGAAGATCACTCACACACTTGTGACGTGATAAAAGATGAAGCTTTGATGAAAATCATCCTATCCTAAAGATCTAGTCATGTTCATCATTTGTTTTATTTGAGTCTTGTGTAGATTCAATGTATTTGTGTATACCTGGATTAGTTGTGTTAATCCATTGTATTTGTGAATACTTGGATTAAGTCTTGTGTAAATCTATTTTATATGTGTATACTTGGATTTGTGTTGTGTAGATCCAAGTTACATGTGTATACTTGGATATGTGTTTTTGGAGTTCTAAGAGTTGTGTCTTGGAGTTCTCACTAAACTATAAAGTGATGTGTAGTTGTGTCTTGTGAATTCTCACTTAGCTTCAAAGTGAAGAGTTGTGAAGATTGGTTCTATCTTTCGATTAGAACTCGACATCTAGCTTTGTGACTTAGACCGGGCTTGGCTTACACTTGGGCTTACGGCCCTAACTTAGACAATATTAGCTTAAAGTCCAAGCCCGGTTAACCCGACTAACCTATTACAATACAAGACCTTTAACGAATAAGATGACCTATTACATTCTTGTTCGACTATTTAAAATATAGGGCTAACAATCTCCCCCAATGTATCGTTCATCTTAAAAAGCTTAAAAAGCATAAGATGATTGATTGAATACATTCTTGTAGAGGAGATCTTCCTTCTTTGGTCTTGTATCTTGGTCTTCATCTTGTTTGTAACGGCTTTGTTCCTTCATGCTTTTGTGATCTTTATCTTGTGCCTTCATCATTTGATGTTGAGTGCTTGAGATCTCCATCTTGTGCTTCTTGTGACTGAAGTGACCTATTACATTCTTACATTCTTAGGTATCTTGATTTTCTCCATCTTATGCTCTTGTGACTTCTGAATCGACATCGGTTACACAGCTACGCCACCTTCTTGACATGCATCAACATATATAGACACGGACGAAATGGATTTGAACATTTCACCCTAACTCGGTAGCGTTTTTACCTCCGGTCGGTGAAGACCGTTAGACGGTATTTGATACCGTACTTGTGATCGGGTAGATTCGATTAATAACCTCCTTGACAGGTTTTCCCGGCGGTAGTAGCCAGTTCTCTTTACTCGACCGTCTCAAAGCAGACTACGAACGTAAAGAGTGAATCATAAGGATAAATTATCCGTCTGATTAGAGTCGTCAATTCAGATTTCCTGGAATAAGTTTGATTCTAAAAGAATCGCACCATTGTTGCTTTCAAGTTTGTCACAAGCTCGATTCATAAAGAATCTTGCGAGTTACCTACCGCAGTGCTGATTGAGGTTGACACTGGAAGGATTTCCATTCTTCACTGTGAGCACTAAAGAGTGTCACTCTGAATGTTCTGGCAAGATCACACGGATTTAGCGAAGAAACCTGGAATCAAGTTTGAATCAATTAAGAATCCAAACTTAGTTGCAATCCAGTTCTCACAAGTTTGATTCGTGTAGAATCGCACAAGTTACCTACTATGAGCTTGTTTGATGCTGGCGCAAGCAGGATTTCCATCTTCATTGTGAATCGTATCACTCAGATGTTCTGGAAATATCACAAGGATAATGCGTAGGACTCAATTGTGTCCTAGTGAGATAATAGATTGATCTCTTTTGGCTCTAGACTCGATAGTGCGTTTTGGTAATCGAAGGCTGGAGCAGACTGCCACCTTTTCAATATTAACTAACTCGGAGTGAGAAAGTCAATAGATACGTGTTGATCTCCGTGACAATGAGACGAGTTTCTATTGAGAGAAACTCTAATGGCTGGGGAAGGGTTGTACATCGCATCACTGGGTCCATGACACTTGTCTTCGATAGATGTGTTAACCCGGTTTCTGCCTAAGTTGCATATAATATTCAACTCCTTCAATGCTTATCAACACGTCATCACTAGCACTTTGTTGTGATTGTTCCAGTGCTAACTTAAGTAATTGGTCCGCATTCAGCTTCATTCAACTTCATCTTTCCTAAGGACAACTATTTCTAGCTATGGAATGTCCTTGGGTAGATCCCTCCGGTTCTGGTTGGATCATAGGACTTAGTTTCCTATCCTAAATGTAGAATATTGATAACCTAAGAATCTATGAAGTGGGTTGATGTTTTCTAGTGAGAGAAACTAGAGAGAGAAAGTGAGAGAAAATGTGTGTGATTTTATTAATATGAAAGCATGAAATGAACAACAACCAACCCCTTTCCATGGTGGAAAGGGGTATTTATACTCCAAGCATACATTGGGCTTGGGCCGGTCCATGACAAGCCCATGGACCGGTTCTTACTTAACTTAATAAGTAATATTTAACTAATTGTTAACTACGAGCTATTACACCATAAATCATATTGTGGAGTGACCGATACTTCTAATATACGTTAAAACGTATTTCTAACAATCTCCCCCTAAGGGAGGTCACTCCACGTTACAAAGTTCTAAACCTAGCATACTATACTAAGTCTTCGTTCTTTAGCTCGTAATCTTTTCTTCTTTTCATTCTTTTGTTGTGAATATGTTGGTTTGATCTTTTTGGCTTTGACTTGAGAGCATTGTTCTTTGGCCTTTCACGTGCGATCTTTGCCTTTCTTGTGAATTTTGCCTCCTCGTGACTTCATGTTCCACACACTTATGTCTTTTTGTTGAATTCTCGAAAGCTTCAGAGTTTGGTACAGCGGAAGACTTCATCTTGTACTTTCTTGAATTTTTGCTGAACTTTGTTGCAAAAGACATAAGCATGTGGGAACGACTTTTACAGGTACACCGCAACACCACCGTCTTCACTGGTACACAGCAACGCCACCGTCTTCAACAGGTACACAGCAACGCCACCGTCTTTAACAGGTACACAGCAACGACACGAATAAAATGGCTTTGAACATTTTATTCTAATTCGGTAGCATTTTACCTCCGGTCGGTGAAGACCGTTGGACGATATTAGATATCGTACCCGTGACGGATAGTTTCAATTAAGTAACTTCCTGACAGGATTTTGCGGGTAAACCCGTTCTCTTTATTCGACCGTCCAAAGCTGACTGCGAACATAAAGAGTGAATCACTTGGATAAATTATCCTTGTGATTTGAAGCCGTCAATTCATGAAACCTGGAACAAGTGAATTTCAATTAAGATTTTCACCATCGTTGCTTTCCAGTTGTCACGAGCTCAATTCATAAAGAATCTTGCACGTCACCTACCAAGTGTTGTTTGATGTTAACACTAGAAGGATTTCCACTCGTCACTGTGATCAATAAAGAGTCACTCTGAGTGTTATGGCAAGATCATATGATAATGCGTAGAGGCCTGGAACGAGTTTAAGTTCAATTAAGAATTAAACCACTGTTTCCTTCCAGTTTTTCACAAGATTGGTTCTAAAAGAACCGCACGTGTAACCTACCATGAGCTTGTTTGATGTTGGCTCAAGCAGGATTTCCATCTTCATTGTAATACTTACATATTACTCGGATGTTCTGGCAATATTACGGGAATATTGCGTAGGACTCATGAAAATCTCTAACTTTTCACAGTGTGTGAGAAAGCAAGGAATAAATGAAAAGTGTCCTAATGAGACTTTTGATTATCTCTTGGCTCTAGACTCGATTGTGCGTTTTGATTTAGTGAGCGATGGCTGGAGAGGAGTGCCACCTTTTCAATACCAGTCTATTCGGAGTGAATAAACCAATAGATAACGTGTTGATCTCCGTGTGATTAAAACAAATACCTTTTGAGAGATATTTGAGTTAGCTGGGAAGGGTTGTGCATTGCATCACTGGGTCCATGATGTCTTTCTTCAATACCGAGAATCATTAGCAAAAATGACCTCAATAGCATATGTATTGACCCGGTTTCTGCCTAAAGTTGTAAGGAGGGCTTCTTTCTTTACACCCTTTATCTTTACAATTCTTTTTCATTCTTCAACCCCTTCAATGCTTACCAATACGTCATAACTAGCACCTTGTTGTGATTGTTCCAGTGCTAGCTTAAGTACTTGGTCGGCATTCAGCTACGTTCACAATCTTTCTCCAACTTTCCTAGGACTTCTAATTCTATCTAGGGAATTGTCCTTGGGAAGATTCCATCGGCTCTGATGAATCATTGGACTAAACCTATTCCTACCACCCTTTTGTCACCACATTCGTCGTGAATTAAGCGTGTTTTGGGAAGGAATTGCCACCATGAAAAATCATTGAAAATCACATAGGGTACTTGTGATATTAAAATCAAAAGTTTTGTACCTTAGGTGTTTTGTTCATCAAAAACGCTCCCCCTTAACACGTGCTTAACACATATTAAGTTGGATTATCGTTAAGTCTTTTTCATCTTTTAGCCAAGTATCACTTAAGTCTCCTTAATCCCATTTTCTCCCCTTATCCAAAATGTTAACCATTAATATTTGGGATATTGAATGGATTAACCGGTCTTTGGGTAAAAATGAAATTGATGTTTGGCCATAGAACATGTTCATGCTCCCCCTTAAATTAATAAGGGATAGTTGTAGTGCTTTAGTATGATATATTTTGAAAGATTTAGAATCTCGTGAGAAATTCTTGAAAAATTATCATACCTTAACACTACATCAAGCCATTACAGCACAATATTCACAAATATACATATTCACAATTGAAAACCAATATAAAGTGGACCTGAAATGTACGACCCATTAGATGGATCGTTGCAGTAGCTTGTGGTGCACTAAATATGGTCTACCACCCACGAATCTTTCCAAGCTCCTCATCAATCTACGTTCACGAAGCTTTTGATCGATCTTCTTGATCACATAATTCGCCATCTGCCTATAACCCTTATGCCAATCCTCGGTCATCTCTGGCAAAGTCCCACCCGAGTTCAGATGCTCCAACTTTCCTCTGACTTGTAGAAGAGTCCCATCACTGTACTTATAAAGCTCACCCACCCTCATAAACTTCATTAAACCTCGACTGTTCAAGTAGAAAATGCCGCAATTCGGAACAGAGATGCCGGTGTAAGGACATCTTTCTACATGTTGAGGTAGAACTTGATTCACTGGACGGGTTAAGTTGAGCTTCCTTTGATAGCTTTCGACTCCCAACTGAAGATCTTCAACTCTTTTCTTGATAACAACGCTTCGTGTGAACATACGAAGTGCTGTATTCAAGGCAATGAGGTCTTCACGAGGAATATGTGTGAGTTGATCTCGGGTCATCAGAAGCAACATATCTTCAATATCCTCAAGGCGAATGATAGAGAAATCTCCCTGCTGGATTTTGTATTCTCTGTCATCCTCCCTTTTCAAACGAATCTCCGTCACATGATAGTAGCCATTCTTGGCTTCAGTTTTCAACCCTAAGATGCTGGAGATGCGGATATCGGATCCAACGTTACTCCCTGAGTTGACTAGACAGCAGCCCCTGTACGCCCTTCGAACTCGTTCGTCCCAGTGTGATGCACCTATGACAGCATACATATCATAATTATGATTTACCTTTGGGACCCAGAGTCGGTTTACCTTTTCCTCGATAAAGGGTATTGTCCCCCAGTTGGCAGCTTTCAGCAAGGTCAGGGATGTTGCGTACTTTGAGGACCCCTTCAGAAGATACACAAGATCATTGGTGACGAAGAAGTCAAGAGCAATCTGATTATCTTGAGAAGGATCCATTGGAGGTGGAGCTCTTTCTGATTCATGAAGTCCTGGCCGTTGAACGGTATTCAGAGCCTTCAGGATCTCATCGGCATAATACTCGAACTCCATTTGGGTCAACCGGGTTTTGGCGCGTAGTCTCTTATCCTTCAGTGCTTTCTTCACCAAAGATGGAGTAACCGAAGTCTTATACTCATGAGCAAGAAATGCACATAAGTCAATCGGACTGCGGATACGAAGATACAAAACATCTTTGTCAGCGTCGGTGATTGGATCATACTGCGCCGCTGCCGTGATCCAAGCCTGTGGTGGTGCAGTCTCGTCAATCTCCAATGTGTCTGCCCAGTCCCTTGTGCTTTGAACAGTAGATTGTGGGTTTTGTTGCAGAGGAGTGGAGACGTGAACATCTGCTTGTTCTGTTTCAGGCATGTCGGCAGTGTCATGAATGGGTGAGTGTTGTGCAGCTTCAGGTTCGGTTACCGATTCTGCAATCACAGGAACAACAACAATAGAACTAACAGGGTTAGTGGTAACAGGTATGGATGCAGCGATAAATGTACCAGGAATAGATGACCCTGTAGTGGCATTCACATCGTGGCGCCACTTCGATCGTCTGGATTCCGTGGATGTAGATTTTTCCTTTGCTGCTGCATCTTTCTTGGACTTGGTGCCAGACTTAACAGGTTTCTTTGAGCTGGCACCCTTATCCCCTTTCTCAGGCTGTTTACCCCCATCATCATCCTCATCATCATCCCCGTTGCTCCCCCGAACACTCTCCTCATTACCATCACCACCATCATCGCCATCATCATCATCGTCATCATCATCCTCATCATCATTATCATCATCCTTATCATTATCATCCTCATCATCCTCATCATTCTGATCCTCATCATCCTCATCATCATCATCATTCTTATCCTCTTCTTCTTCTTCTTCCTCTTCTCCACCAGTACCCTCTTCTTCGTCACTCTCTTCCCTTTCTTCCTCAGGGAGAATGTGGTAGGGTACCACACTTCCAAACGTCTTGAACAACCTATCATCCTCCATGATAGCGTCATTCAGGGATTTGAAGAGAGCCCGTTGAATCCTCGATTTATCAAACGATCCAAGTTCCCTCATTCGAGCTTTGAGGATCTTCTTAAGTTCAAAATCCGTCAAGTCATAAGCAATCTTGTAGGCGGCTTCTGAAGGATTGGATGATTTGATCATCAAGTTGTCAGCAGCAAGTGTCTTCAACTCATCACGCAGTTTAGGCATTAGGGATTCAACGGAGTCTTTCACTCTCTGCTCAATAGAAGCTTCAAGAGCTTCTTTTTGCTCTTTAAGGTCATCCTTAATAGCTTTAAGTCTCGTAATTCGTGCTTGATGCCTATCAGCTTCAGCCTTTTTTACCCGAGCGAGTTCTTCTGCATGAGCTTTACGTGTAAATTCCATGTCTGCAGCGAACTTAGCAATCAACTCTTCTTGAGCTTTCCTAGATGCTTCTTCACTTTGAACTCGTCTACGTAGCTCTTGGCGAAGTTCATCCATCTCTCGTTTGTTATTGTCCGTATGTTTATCCAACATTTCGGCCATTACCAATGCAGCCATTGCAGACGTTGCAGAGCTGCTCTGGGTTGATGGAATAGGCTCGGTTGTAACTACGGTACTAAGGATGGGAGTTATTGGTGGTGGAAGAAATGGTGTTAAAACCGGTCTGGTTGGTACAGGTTGTTTTGGTGGAAGTTGAGTTGTTAACGGTTGAGTAGACTCTTTTTCAATACTAGCTGAAACAGGGGGGGTGGATGTCTCCTTCGAAGTAGAATACTTTTCAGGTGATCCAAACTCAAACACAACATCTGGTTCCACGTACTCTTCTTCAACATTTACCCGTGCACCCGAACCACTACCTCCAGTGTCTTTCCTACTCCTTTCCATAGCTATCTTCATCGCTTTTCTCTCAGTCTTGTTAAGAGCAGGATCATCGATATCTTCTTCATCGTGGAGAACTAACTCATCAGCCGTACCCTTTCCCTTCTTAACTGCCGTCTTCTTCTTTTTGGCTTTGGGTTCAGGTAAATCTGTTTGCTTCCGTTTACCTTTGCTCTTAACCGTGGTGGAAGAGTCTTCACCTGCTAGAATGCTTGCTCGTTGATTCTCAATTTCTGTTAGCAAGTTCTTGTAATCATCAGATGCTATAATCTCATCGGTCAGAAGATGACCGGGAATGGGACCAGGAATAACCGTATTCGAATGAGTCTCCTGCCTTAAGTCTACCAAATCATCATCATCCATCGTGTGGTGACGACTACCTGCACGCTTATTAATGGATGCATCGTGTTCCATAAAGTAATGTATGATCAACTTAATGAACCTAGGGTACTGGTAACTTTTAACCTTACCCTTTGTGTTTGTGAAGAGTTGAAAAGTAAACTCCTCCCACAGCAGTGATGCATAATCAATACCCATACCTTTAAACATACCATAAAACATCTTGATGATTGGTGGACGAACAGCATCAAACCCAGTTGTTTTGGGTGTTAAACATCGGCTTAGAATCCCAAAAATAGCTTTCCATGGTTGACCAACTTTGGCAGTAGTAAACTCAGACGGGGTTCGTATGTCAAGACATCCAATGGCAGTGAACATCTCCATGATCTGGTCCTTAGTCGGGTTGGCTGAGTATGATAGACCTTTGAGTGTCGGTCGAAATCCAAAGATCTTCCTGAAGTCTGACACAGTAAGCGTCTGCTGCTTGTTGTCCAAGGAAAAAGTGATTTTGTTCGACGTCCTCTCTTTGGTAGCCCAGAACTCGTAAAGGTAGTCATAGGGCACTGAAGCACTTCTCCTTAGCGCATGCTTGAGATGAGATTTATCAAGTATGGCTGTACCTACCTTAAATCCATTATGGGTAGAATGAGATACCTCCTTCAAACGGAAGTTGTTTGGAATAAACTTTAGAGTCTTGGCTTCAGCAATGGCGGCGGCTCTGGTGTCTTGTATTTGTTGTACGGTAGGGTTAGTCATCATCTCTGCTTAAGATAAAACACAAAGGTTGATACATACAAGTATGAATATCATTATGACTTTAAACCTAAGCATTGTACATATGACATAATCCCTTAAGCTTTGAAACCATTCAAACATCTTCTATACGGAATAATCATTCAATTCGGAATAATAGGTCTATGTTGAATATAAATCCTATGCGGAACATAAGGCCTATTCGGAACATATAGCCTATGCGGAATAACATCCCTATTCTGAATAATAAGTCTATTCGGAACATTTATCCTATGCGGAATAAAATCCTTATTCTGAATAAAAAGTCTATTCGGAACATTTAGCCTATGCGGAATAAAATCCCTATTCGGAACATTGGGCCTATGCGGAATAAAACCCTATTCGGAACATTGGGCCTATGCGGAATAAAACCCTATTCGGAACATTGGGCCTATGCGGAATAAAATCCTATTCGGAACATTGGGCCTATGCGGAATAAAAATCCTATTCGGAACATTGGGCCTATGCGGAATAAAAAATCCTATTCGGAAAGAACAGTCTATGCGGAATAAAAAAATCCTATTCGGAAAGAACAGTCTATGCGGAATAAAAATCCTATTCGGAAAGAACTGTCTATGCGGAATAAATTCTCTATTCGGAAAAAGCTTGTATATGCGGAATATTCATTCTATTCGGAAAGATTTTCTCTATGCGGAATATTCATTCTATTCGGAAAGATTTGGCCTTATGCGGAAAGATCATTCTATTCGGAAAAAGTTTCTTACACGGAAAGTCCTCCTATTCGGAATGTTTTTCAACACTTATATATTTTCTAATTAAGCACGAAATCCATTTGATTTAAGTGATCTAAAAGCCAAAGCAGTTCAATTTGTTCTATTCCGAATACAACCCAGGCAAAACCCCCAATTTAATTAACCCTAATTGAAGCAGAAACTTAAATTGATTGATTCTGATTAATAAGAGATAATTAAATTGAATTAAATGAATGTTAATCCGATTAGATACCTTTTGAAGATCTTGAACAAGAAGATTTAATGAATTGATTCGTGTTTGTTTGATTTCGTGAGTGTTTGTATGTTTATTTGTTAATGGCGGCAAAGAGATAGAGGAACAGTGAGATGAGAGAAAGAAGAAAACGGGGTGGATGATTGACTAGGTCAAAATTTTTTAGCAAGTTTGAAACATAGTCACATTTAACCCCTCACTTTTCTTTTCACTCCAATCAACATGCTTTTGTTTTTCCAAGTTTTAATACTTGTCATTTTGACCCTATCTTATGTTAAATTCCCGAGCCTTAGTGATTAACCTATCTTAACACACACACAAATCTATTCATGACAAACTTATAGGCAACAACAAGACAAATGCCAAAGCAATCCAACCATTAACCATTAAGCTTTTTGAGTTTCCTTGAAAACTTTTGAAGATCTTTTTGATGTGAAAGATGATGTAACATTTTCTCCCCCTTAAACGATGACCCGTTTTCTATTTAAAGAGCTGTAGTCATTGTTTAACGAGGCACAGGATGATGAAAAACATTTTCCAATTGATATCTTGAAAAGTTTGATTCGTGGTGGCAATACGATTTCTCTTATTTTAACAAATTAATGCACTGAGACGTACACAAATTTGTGTTAGACCAAGTTGTAAAGTAAACTTGATCCCTTTGCATGATTTGGCTTGTAAATCACGCCCGAGAAAATTAATTCCCGTTGTAAGCCAACGTTTTCCAAGGAAATACGTGACTTTAATATGAAAACCGGGTTGCAGTCAGAAAAAACTACAAGCCATAATGGGCATGTTTTAAAAATATACAACTTTTATACGGACTCTATTTATGGCACCGTGTCAATATTGATCGACATTTCTAAGGCCGTAAATATTACCGTACTAAAAGACATGCCCGTTTTTAAACGAAAAATATTTTTGGTTTTTCTTGATTTTATAATTTTTATGGTTTTTGTAGGTTTTATATTTTTTATGATTTTTCTTGGTTTTATATTTTTGTATTTTCTTTTGTGGTTTATATATTTACTATAATATACATGATCACGAACAAAGGATACTCTGAATAGTTTACCACGACTATTCAGCTGATTCTTCTGCCAACTCTTTGAGAGTCGCTGGGGTGAATGATTTCATGCCAAGCTTGTCGATCAAAAACTCGATTCGTCCTCGATCTAAGGCTTTGTGAACATATCCGCCAGCTGGTACTCAGTAGTGACAAAATACAGCTCGATCACTCCGTTCTCCACCTGCTCCTTAATGAAATGGTAGCGAATGTCTATGTGCTTGGCCCGGGAGTGTTGAACATAGTTGCAGCAAAGGGCAATGGCGCTTTTGTTGTCACAATACATCGGGATTTTGTTAAATCCCAAACCGTAATCAGTTAATTGTGATCTCATCCAAAGGACTTGAGCACAACAATCGGACATGGCGATGTATTCAGCCTCCGTGCTAGAAATTGCAGCGCTTTTCTGCCTTTTTGAAGACCAACTGATCAATCTATCTCCTAGGAGTTGCACAGATCCAGAAGTGCTACGCCTCGTGTCTTGACATCCAGCATGATCGGCATCTGCGTATGATATTAAAGCAATCGAGGAATCTTTCGGATACCATAGACCACGATGAAGTGTTCCTTTTAGATATCGAAAGATCCTTTTAACTACATGTAGGTGCTTTTCGGTAGGCCGAGCCTGATACCGGGCACACATGCATACAGCAAATTGCAAATCAGGCCTGCTAGCAGTCAGATATAGAAGGGTGCCGATCATCCCACGGTAAAGTTTTGGATCGACAATAGTCCCATTTCTATCTTCATCTAACTTGGATTTCTCCACCATTGGAGTGTCTACGGGGTCATAATTTTCAAAGTTATATTTCTTAAGAGATTCTAGAGCATATTTGGATTGATTAATAAAGATGCCTCTGGGATTTTGAGAAATCTGTAATCCTAAGAAAAATGAAAATTTTCCCATCATCGACATCTGAAAGCGTGTGGACATTATCTTCTCAAATTGATTTGACAATTCTATGTTAGTGGCAGCAAATATTATATCATCAACATAAATTTGTACCAGAAGCATGTCGTTGCCTTCCTTGAGAGTGAATAGAGTCGGGTCCACCTTGCCTTTGGAGAAGCCTTCCGAAATGAGATATGTTGACAGGAGATCATACCACGCGCGTGGAGCTTGTTTCAACCCATAGAGAGCCTTCTTAAGCTTGTACACATGATTAGGAAACTCCGTACTGACGAACCCATCCGGCTGACTAACATAAACTTCTTCCCTTAGTTCACCGTTCAAAAATGCCGTCTTCACATCCATTTGATAGACGATCATGTTCATATGAGCAACATATGCAAGGAATAGTCTAATAGCCTCCAATCTCGCCACAGGAGCAAAAGATTCTTCAAAGTCTATACCCAAGGCTTGTTTATATCCTCTAGCGACCAATCTTGCCTTATTCTTCAATACCGCACCCATCTCATCAAGTTTAACCTTATAAACCCATAACAAGGTAAGGATGTTAACCTTGTCAGGGAGAGGAACCAATTCCCATACTTCAAGTCGTTGGAATTCATTTAGTTCCTCCTGCATAGCTTCAATCTAAGATGATTGAGTCATAGCTTGCTGCCAATTTTTAGGTTCAACTTCGGAGAGAAATGCATCAAAGTAGCAATAGAGTGCACTCTCTTGTAATTGATGGCGTGTAGAGACTGGTCGATCTAGATCTCCAATGACATTCCTAATTGGGTGATCTTTTGTCCATTTAGTGCTATGGTTTTCAATCCTAGGTGGTCTGGAGTGAACAATAGAAGGAGCTTCTTCTGAGGTAGACGCGGCTGAAGGGTTTTCAGGGATCACTACACCAAAGAAAGGAAGCTCTTGCAAGTGAGCATATTCCAAGTCGTGATCAATAGAATCCTCTTCCACATCATTAGGCACAAGTAGGGGTGATGATTCAGGTGTAGTTTGAGAATCACTTGGTGAAGGTGCATCCGGTTCAATGTGAATTCTAGATGCATTAGATAAAGGTTCATTAGCTTGAGCAACCACTTCAGGTATTGGAGCAATTACTACAGGTGCTGGAACTTCATCAGTCGGGGGATCGAAGAATTCATCAAACAACGGTTGAAACAGTTTATCCCACTCGGGCCTTGTTGGTGGTAAAAATGATGTAGAAGTAGGATTATTGGGAACTAATCCGGAACTAATAGCACCGGTTCCCATCTCATGAAGCGCGGGTTCAGAGCTGTGTTGCTCAGAATCCATCGCTGTCAGCTCATCGAAATCTACGTCCATAGTTTCTACAATCTTGCCAAGACGACGGTTATAGATTCGGTATACTCTCTTGGACGGTGAGTAACCAATGAAAATACCTATATCGGCTTTCGGTTGAAGCTTACCCAAGTTCTCACTATTGATGTTTGGATAACAAAGGGCACCAAACACATGAAAAAATGAAACATTGGGTTTACGGTCATGTAGAAGCTCATAAGGTGTTTTTCCATGGCGTTTCCGAATGATAGAACGGTTTTGGGTGAAACATGCAGTAGATATAGCCTCTGCCCACAAGAACAATGGAGCGTTCGCGTAAATAAGCATGGTCCTAGCAGCTTCCATAAGTGTACGATTCCGTCTTTCAACGACACCGTTTTGTTGTGGAGTGCGTGCAGCGGATGTTTCATGTGAGATACCAACTCCTTCATAATAATCACGAAGAGTCTGGTTGACGAACTCTGTACCATTGTCTGTACGAATACGGCGGACAGTAGTATCCAAACGTACCTGAATGAATTTCAGAAAAGTGATGATAGCCTTCGGTGCTTCATCCTTTGTACGTAGAAATCTAACCCATGTAAACCTGGAAAAATCATCCACAATGACGAGAATGAATTTCTTACCGCTCACACTTTTAGTTCTCATTGGTCCACAAAGATCCATATGCAAAAGATGAAGTTTTTCTTGATTGGTGTCTTCAGCTTTGGGCTTGTAAGATTTCTTGGTGCTTTTCCCCCTTGAACACGCGGAACATAAATGGTCCTTGTGAAATTTAAGCTTTGGAAGACCACGAACTAATTCGTTTTTAGCCAGATGATTAATAGCATCAAAGTTAAGATGAGATAATCTGCGATGCCATAACCATGACTTGGTCTTAGATGCTTTAGAGAGAAGACATACTGGAGAGGCGGCCATCATGTCTTGTAAGGACAAAGTATAAAGATTTGCACCACGAGATCCCTTCAACAAATCTTTTCCTTCCAAGTTGCGGATGAAACAAGTGTGTTGTCGAAAAGCAACCTCAAGGTTGGAATCACAAAACTGTCCTACTGAGAATAAGTTATGACCAAGACCTTCTACATAGTACACCCTAGAAATCGTCACGTTTCCAATCTGATATTCACCATACCCCATAATCTTTTCTATATGATCATTCCCGAATTTAACCGTACCAAGAAACTTGCTGACGAAATTTCGGAGCATCGAGCGATTTCCGGTCATATGTTTTGAACAACCGGAGTCCAAATACCACAGGATGATTTGGACCACCTGAAAATATCACCACACGAAGACAATGTAGAGGTATCGGAATCTGAGTGTTCCTTGTTATTAGCAGGTACAGATTTAATAATCTTAGATTTGCTAACTCTAGGTTTCTTAGATTTCCTAGCCTTTTTCTTCCTAATTGGTGGTGTAGATTCTAGTTGGCTTAAATCCTGAGGTATTTCTTCACTGATAGGCACTATAGTGGGGGCTGACCTAATTAAAGGGCGCTGTTTCCATACTTGAGTGCGAGTGTTCCTAACTAAAGGACGCTCAGACCTAACCTCAATGGATGCATTCCTAGTTAAAGGGCACATTTTTCCATCTAATGTAAAGGTCCTACCAGTGGGACGCCATTGCCAGCCAACTTGGGCACGAGTTCTACCCGTTGGCTTCCATCCAAGACCATTCTTAATAGCATTCATTTCATTCACGTGATCAATCAGACACAAATCATGACGCTGGGAAAACATACATTCATTACAATTCCAACAATTCAAATCAGAATTCACGAATGGTTTAGGCTGCTGCACAGGCGCAGAGCTTTTAGTCTTAACATGATTCTTTTTATTTAAAACTGAACTAGCATTCCTATTGTGAACTTCTACTTTCTTCTTTTTGGCACTACTAGTGGAGGGCTTGATCTTATCTTTCTTGAGTGGCGATCCTTTAGCCTTAGTAGTCTCTTTTAATCCTGTAGAAGGCAAAGTGGGAATATTAGCAACAGATTTTAAAGGTGCCTTACTTGATTGTGCCAATGACGGTTTTGCTCCTGGAGTCTTATTAAATGGAGTTACAGCAATGGGCCTATTATTAAGTAGTGCAGAACCTGGTGTACCTATGTATTGCAAATATGCCAAGCAATATTGAACTCGCTTAATATATTCATGAGCCGAATAATAGTCGCTACTTGAAGGATCTAAGGCATAAAGATCGTCTAAAATATCCCTAAGAAGATTGACATGCTTAATGGCATTCCTCATATAATCATCATAGGTAACTGGGTTTCTCTTATGAAACGGGTTCTTATAAAGCACTACTCACTTGGTTGTTGGAGCACTAGTGGACGGTGCAGAGTCGGTAGCTAAGTTATCAACAACTTCTTGTCGGGTGAGAAGAAGTGTCTCCTTTAACTCAGCCAAAACCATATTTTTGTCAATGAGCAGGATGTTCAAATCAGAGATTTCCTCGCACTTTTGGTTCAGTTGTTCAACATAAGATTGTTGCTGTGCCGCATTAAAAGCGAAGCGTTCTTCTAGTGAACCATAAAGAGCGGATAGTCCCTGTCTTGTCCGATCCATCTCCCCTAGAACAGACGAAAGTCTAATTTCTAAGACCTGGTTTTTAGACTCTGCAGCCTCTAGTTCCATTTTGAGTGTTTCATTTGATGACACATCTCTCTTCAATCTCATTATCTCTTCCTCTAATGTCTTAACAATTGCAATCATCTTGTCACTCGTCTCAACACCGTTTTCACAAACATTTGATATCAAAAGATTCTCATTTTGAGTTTGTTGTTTTAATTCTAAAGATATACAATGTTGTTCTAGTTGATTAAAGCGTTTTGAAAGTAAATTGTAAGAATCTTGTAGCTTTAAAAACTCAGCATTAGATTCGTGACAAGACTGATTATCTACCTCATTTACAGTATCAGCAACATTTACAGAGAGATCACAAACATCATCACAAATATCATTACAAATATTCACAGCATCACAATTAATCATAGCGGATGTAAGCTCATTCGAATAATTAACATTTACAGTAGTAAGCACATCACACGAGATTACTGCAGACAAGAATCGGTCATATTCGGTTAAAATCTTTCCTTTTTCAATTAGTTGTAGTTCGTAAGCGGTGTCTATTTCATAAAACACTTTTTGAACTTCACCAATTTCAAACACAAGATTTTCCTTAAGAGATGCAAAACTTCCTTTTAGACTTTCGACAAATGGATTGATCTCAGTTTTAAACACCTCGTTCATGTGTTCGAAAGCCCATTCTCCGGCGTTTAGGCCATTTGAAGTCGTACAATCCAAAATGACCTTGTCAAAATTAGTAAAGTATTGATTAATCTCTTGCAAGTTTAACCATACAGTGCTAACAGGTGGAAGATCCTTTGGAATTTCCTTAGGACCTTCCATGTTGACAAGTGTAGGAAATGTACTAGGGCTTTCTTCATTCAACATGTAGGTTGGTGCTGTAATGAGATCTTTGTCCATATGGAAGCGAATTCTAAAATCCGTTTTAGCAAGCTCCTTATTCAATTTAAAATAATCACACTCGGGATATTTTGCAGAATTGTATGACCGATCCTCATCAACTAGTTCCTTACTTGTTCGATCACCAGGAAAAACAATCGGTTCTAAGGCCAATCCTAATTGAGTTGCATTATAAAGTCTAGGACTATGTCTTAAAGCTTGTTTTGCATATCGTGGATTAGGGGGAAGGCCTTTTTGACGTGATAAGTTAAATTCTCTAAATGAAGCATCAAATAAGTGAACTAGTTGAGAAGCAGCGTATTGTCTTAAAAGCAAATAATCTAGACTTCTAATCTTATTAGTAGCATTAATCTCCATTTCATTCTTCTTAGACTCGAGTGATTCAAAGTCTGTTTGAAGTTTTTGAAAATTAGTGACCACTAACTCCTTTTCTTTAAGTTCATTAGACAAATTTGCTCTTAAGTTTTCAATTTCTTGCAAGTGACCCATTTGTTTGTTTCTAAAATGATCATATTCGAGATTAGTTAGAACACTAGACGAGGGCACTAATTCCAAGGTTTGAACTTTCTCGTTGCTTAAGGTAAGCTCATCAGACAAATTCTTATTCTTAGCTAAGGTTTCTAAGAGTGCAACATTCATTTGGCTAAGTAATGTAGCAGGAACCATGACCAAATCTTGTTGAGCAGGAGTAGGCGTTTGCGAAATGGGTCTCGGTTGTGATTCACTCAAAGTCTGGGGACTCACATTGATATTGCTATCATTGTTTGTCTCCTCATTTGAAAGACTCACCACCGAAGATTCATTCGAATCAGCACTCTCTTGCACAACTTGATGTGGTTGAATACTAGCATCAGTGGTATTATCGGTGGTATTAATAAGTACCTCAGATCTCTTTTCTGGCCCTAAGCTGGAGATAGTTGCCATGAGAGCAGCCTTTGCAGATTGAAAGTCATCACAGTCTGAGTCATACGCATCAAGATCATCGGCTTGGTATGCTGCATTCTGTGTGGTGACAACGTCTTGTTCAGCAATCCCTGGATCAGCAAGAAATGCAAGCTCCTCTTCATCAAGTTCCCTTCCTTGTGCCTGAGCATTTACCAGATAGATCTTTTCTGCAAACCATTGTCCATCCCTTCTCCTCTTGGGTTTCTTACAATCCCTGGACATGTGACCCTCTTCCTTGCAGTTGTAACATGTAATCATTCTCAACTTGCCCGTGGAATTAGCCCGTGGAGCAAGATTGGCCATTGGTGCCTGATTGACCGTGCGAGCATTGGTGGTTGATGTGGTAGGTCTCCCCTGATATGGTTGAAGAGGCTGAACCATGACCCTGCCATTCTCAATAGTAGCTTGTTGACGAGAATTGGATGAATTCCTCAACTGATTGTTGGTTGGAGCTGATCCTCTGTATCCTCGTTTGCTTAAAGTCCTTGTGAGATAAGCAGACATAGTGGTTAGTACTTCAACTGGGTCAGCTCCTTGTTGGAATACAGGAATGGGGACTTCCTCATCATCACAATACATTGCTTGGTCTGGATGAGCTGCATAATCAGTAGAAGGAATACTCATTTGATCAGGGTAGCTTGTTGGATATGCTGCATTCTCTTGATAAGAAGAATATGAAGGCTGAGCATAAGGTGCAACATTTGCTGGATGAAGTTGTGAAGCATACTGTGGTAAAGGTGCATTGAACCGATATTGTTGCTGATGTGAGGTGGGTGGTTGCGGTAGAATCGAGTATTAGGGGAAGGTTGGTGTCATGTAAGGTGATGGATGATAGGCTTGATGTCCCAAGATATAAGGTGTGTTGTTGTGTGACAAGCTTGGTTGATTCGCCATCAAAGCTAAGGAATCTGGGTACATACCGCGAGGAGAACGGTGCATAATGACATGTTTCTCATGCTGCTGAAGAAAAGCATAGATTTGATCTAAGTTGCACTTATGCAAATCCTGGGTTAACTTCACATCGGTAATATACTCACCCCATTCAGCTTGAGGTAAAGTATTCAAGAACTTGGTGTTAACCTGGAATGGAGCAATCACGAGATTGTATACATTCAGATCATTCATTAGAGTGGTGAATCTGAAGTAATAGTCGTGTAGCGTTTCCCCTGGGCTGTACGTGAATCTATCAAACAGATCATACAGCTGACACTCCCTTTCCTGTTTGGTGAGAGACGTACCTTGTAGCAACACCTTTAGACGTTCCCATAAATCTTTGGCAACCGTATATTGACTAACCATACGATAAATATCATGCGGAAGAGCTTGGAGAAGAGTCTGTAAAGCCTTTTCATCAGCATCAGCAATGAGTTGTTGTGCCGGTGTGAGTTCTTCATATTCTCTTGGTCGAGACACGTTATTTGCCACAATGGTACCATAGTCGAGTGGACCATTCAAAATCGATTTGACCATAAGCCTTCCGTATGTTGGTTTGCCCTTCAAGTATTGCATCATACGGCCCTGCCATGCCTCAAACACCTCTTTAATAAGCATCGGTGGACGACTATCAGTCCCCGTTATGATCGAGATATCCGTAAGAGATGTCATCTGAGGCATTAATGAACTTGGATTCATTATGATCACTTAAAAGACTCAAAGATTATCGGTTGATCGAGCAGTGAAGAAAGGTTGAGAATTTGTGTTGTGTTGGTTGTAATCAAGATTAAATCCACTAAAGATCGTCGAAAAAACTCAAATACCCCTTGAACTTGCTTATACGGAATAACCCTGAATCAGAATAAACCCTATTCGGAATAATACCTATTCGGAATAATCCTATGCTGAAAACCCTTATGCTGAATAACCCTTATG
Organism: Glebionis coronaria; assembly: GCA_025667525.1. Classification (NCBI taxonomy): domain Eukaryota; kingdom Viridiplantae; phylum Streptophyta; class Magnoliopsida; order Asterales; family Asteraceae; genus Glebionis; species Glebionis coronaria. The sequence goes on from CM046875.1 coordinate 382,071,586, forward strand.
CGGAATAACCCTATTCTGAAAATGCCCTATTCGGAATAAACCTTATGCTGAATAAATCTTATGCGGAAAACTTTGCTATTCGGAATAATAGGCAATTCGGAAAGATATTCGAAAAAATGGCTATTCGGAAAATATTGGCTATTCGGAAAGCTATTCGGAAAGTATGGCTATTCGGAAAGATGGGCTATTCGGAAAGAATTGCTATTCGGAAAGATTTGCTATTCGGAAAGATTTGCTATTCGGAAAGAATTGCTATTCGGAAAGTTGCTATTCGGAAAAATCTTCTTATTCGGAAAGTCTATTCGGAAAAAATCCTGCTATTCTAAAAATTGTCCTATTCGGAATGTCTATTCGGAATAAACCTGCTATTCTGAAAACCTTCCTATTCGGAATAAACTGGAAATTTTTTTTTCGAGACTTGAAGAACAGCCTTAAATCCGATTTTTTGATCACAAACCACAAAAAGTTTATGATTTTTACCAAAATAAGCTAAACCCAATCCTTATCAATCAATCCCAATAACAAAAACACCAAAAACAACAAGATTCAAGATTGATTTTTTCTAAAGATCACTAATTGATTCAAAAACTAAAAAAACAACACAATCCTTACCTTAAATCACCCCATAGCTCTTGATACCAAATGTAGAATATTGATAACCTAAGAATCTATGAAGTGGGTTGATGTTTTCTAGTGAGAGAAACTAGAGAGAGAAAGTGAGAGAAAATGTGTGTGATTTTATTAATATGAAAGCATGAAATGAACAACAACCAACCCCTTTCCATGGTGGAAAGGGGTATTTATACTCCAAGCATACATTGGGCTTGGGCCGGTCCATGACAAGCCCATGGACCGGTTCTTACTTAACTTAATAAGTAATATTTAACTAATTGTTAACTACGAGCTATTACACCATAAATCATATTGTGGAGTGACCGATACTTCTAATATACGTTAAAACGTATTTCTAACACTAAACCACCTTTTGACTCCATCGTTCCGTCGTGGATAGTAGGTTGTTTTAGGTAAAGATCGTAACCATAAAACCATTGAAAACCATTTAAGTGCTTGATAAAAATCAAAACTTTTAACACTTGAAAGCTTTACATTTCCGAAAGGCTCCCCCTACACACATGCATCGATATATGAAATGGTTTAGCATATGAAGGAAAGAGTTGCACTTGAGTCTTTAAGATCACATGTTTCAATATATTACATTTTAATCACATGTTCTCCCCCTATCTCTAATATAAAAACATCATATTAGAGATACCAATTGATTAAAATATGACAATTTCTGAAAACCGATTAGGAGAAAAACATGTGTGCACGCATGAATCATGGAACTTTTTCAGTCGGGATGTTCCCCCTCAACAATATGTGTGTGTCTTGAGACAAAATATGACAAAATTTTGGAAAAACGACACCATATAATATGTTGAGGTACGGAGTTGAGATGCCTTTTCCGATATAATATATTACATTTGCCAAATTTATATCATTTTCGGAATGTGTTGGATACATAAAATATGACAATATCTGAGATGTACCCAAAAATATTAAAGGCTTAGATTTTAAAACGCTCCCCCTCAAAAATTGATCCAAATAGCATATGACAATTTTGAGATGTAAAAACCATTTTATGAGGAAGGGAGTGTTGAACACACAATTTTGAAAGATTTAGAAAAACATTTTGAGAAATTCTTGAAAAATTGTGTTCAATGGTTTTAAAATAGTCATGATAGAAGACTTCTCTTCTATTGCTTTCGGAAAGCGCACTGAAACGTACACTTCCCTTGCGGGTCCCTTTTTTATGAGCTCAAAACTTTGATTGTTTTGTGACTAACTCATGACCGAGAAAAATAAATTTCCCGTTGCGAAGGATAAGTTATCATCCGTGATAAACTTCCCTTAAGTTGAAGTTCGAGTTCTAAGTTGGCATTTACTTAGAAATCGTTTCTCATGAACTTAAAAACTTCGAATGTTTTTATGAGAAGCTCATGACCGAGAAATTGAATTTCTCATTGAGAAGGATAAGTTATAGTTTGAGATAAACTTTCCTTAGTTGAGGTCCGAGTTCTAAGTCGTGACGCGCTTAAAAGTCATTATGAGAGAATATCAAGCAGATTTATTTGCCAGAACCTCCAAGTCTTCTGGAGTCATATACTTCATACCAAGATGGCCAACGAGATACTAAAACCTATTTTGTGACAGGGCTTTTGTAAACAAGTCTGCTATCTGGTACTCAGTTCTGACAAAGTATAATTCTACGTTACCACATTCCACTTGTTCCTTGATGAAGTGATATCTGACTGCGATGTGATTGGTACGGGAGTGTTGAACCGGATTGCATGAGATGGCTATGGCCGACTTTGAGTCACAATACATAGGTATTTTATCAAAGTGGAAGCCATAATCCGTGAGTTGAGTTCTCATCCAGAGGACTTGAGCACAACACGCGGATAGAGCCACATATTCTGCTTCAGCTGATGAGAGCGAAGTGAAATCCTGCTTCTTTGACGACCAGTTCACAAGCTTGTCTTCCCCTAGAAATTTTACGCTACCAAAAGTGCTTTTCGACTATCAAGGCAACCTGCGTGATCAGAATCTGAAAAAGCTGTTAGATGAAAATCAGTTTCCTTCGGATACCAGAGTCCCATGTGAATGGTATTCTTAAGGTACTGAAAGACCCGTTTAACCTCTTTGAGGTGCTTTTGAGTAGGTTTGGCTTGATATCATGCACAATAGCACGTGGCATGATGAATATCAGGCCTGCTGGCTGTAAGGTACATAAGTGACCCGATCATACTGCGATATCGCGTTTGATCTACGGGATATGAGTACAAGTCAGCGTCTAGGGATTTGGTCGACAATGGTGTACCAACACGAGCACATGAGGTCATATCATGCTTTTTAAGTATCTCTTGAGCATACTTAGCTTGGTTAATGAAGATACCACGTGGGGACTGATGAATCTGGAGGCCTAAAAGAATTTTAGCTCCCCCATCATTGACATTTCAAATCTGTTGTGCATTAATTTTTCAAAACGTTTTAAAAGTTTTGGGTTCTTAGAACCAAAAATAATGTCATCAACACAAACTTGCACCAGCAGTATGTCATATTTATTAATAAAGAGAGTAGGATCAATAGAACCTTTGTATAATCCTTTGGACACCAAGAAGTTCGATAGTTCTTCGTACCATGCCCTTGGAGGTTGTTTAAGTCCATATACAGCCTTCTTGAGACGATAGACTTTGTTAGGATGATGCGAAGCGATGAATCCTTCCGGCTGATTCACATACACTTCTTCCTTCAAATGACCATTGAGAAAAGCAGTTTTAACGTCCATCTGAAAAACCGTGAAGCCCTTTTGTGCAGCATAAGCAAGGAATATCCTGACAGCTTCTAAACGAGCAACTAGAGCGAATGATTCATCATAATCTATGCGTTCTTGTTGACGGTATCCCTTAACCACAAGAAGAGATTTATTTTTTATAATGGTTTGTTCTTCATCCGGTTTGTTTTTCCAGATCCATTTGAAATCTAAAATTGACATTCCATAGTGTCTGTCAACAAGTTCCCAACATTTAGTCGTTCAAACTGATGAATTTCGTCTTGCATTGATTCAATCCACGCATGATCAGTCATGGCTTGTTTGATGTTTGTAGGTACAGTTGAACTCACGGTGAGTGCATACATACACGCATCTCCATCGGTTTCGAGTTGTTTGCGTGTTCGAACCGGTTGTGAGGGATTTCCAATGACTTGCTCCAATGGATGAGCACATGTCCAATGGTGAGTGGATGGATATCGTTGGTAGAATGTTTGCATGTTGGACGGATAAACATGTTGAGTAGAAGACTCTCCGACTTCGTGTACCGGTGTACCGAACGTGTTGATAAATTCTTCTTTGTCAGGTTGTGCATCGACTGCTTGATTGTTGTTTCCTCCTTCAGCATTGACGGTTGGTGATTTTGGTTGTATGACGGTTTCTTGAGTTTGTTGAGTATCCAATGGAATAGTCTCTTGAGCAACGGTTGCTGAAGTAGATGTAGTTGTGTCTTGTTGACTTTGTTCGGGTGCATCAGCAGTATTGACAGCGGAAGGCTTTGACACAACTTGATTCTTTCCATAGTAATATTCATCAAACATTGGATCATATAAATCAACCAACTCATTCATTTGTGTCGTATCCGTCGAGTTTGCTGTAGGAGTACTTTCTTGACATTCTTGCACGGGACGTACACTATTTTGTGTAGTTGCCATAGCTGGACATTGAGGTGCGGGACTTGAGCTGTTGTGATCAAGTACCATTTGTGGCAATTCGTCAAAGTTCACATGAACTGTTTCAACAATAATCTTTGTTCTTTTGTTGTAAACTCGATATCCTTTCGACAATGTAGCATACCCCACAAAAGTACATGCATCACCTTTTTCTTTCATCTTGTCGAAATTTTCACCGTCTTTAAGAATGTAACATAAAGATCCAAATACGTGAAAGAATTTGACAGTAGGTTTCCTGCCATTGATTATGTGGTAAGGTGTCTTTTCATGTCTAGGGATGACAAGAGAACGATTTTGAGTATAACAGGCAGTTGCAATTGCTTCAGCCCAGAAGAATAGCGGTAGTTTTAAAGCAGAAAGCATTGTTCGAGCAGCCTCAACCAAACTACGGTTTCGTCTTTCGACAACGCCGTTTTGTTCAGGAGTTCGAGCAATAGACGTTTGATGTTAGATGCCTTCTTCTTGAAAGAAAGATTGCAAAGTCTTATTCAAAAATTCAGTACCCCCATCCGTTCTTACTATTAAGACTTGAGCTTGAAGATTGTGTTGTATCATCTTGAGAAAGTTTTTGAGAACCTCTGGTGTTTCATCTTTGGACCTTAAAAGAAAGTCCATGTGTATCTAGAGTAATCATCAACAATCACGAGAATATACTTTTTCCCGTTAATACTCTCTACACGCATGGGACCACATAAATCCATGTGTAGAAGTTCCAATCATCCTTTTGAGCTTGGGGTAGTCTTTGTTTTGAAAGACTTTCGTTTTGCTTTCCCCAACTCACAAGAAGAACAAAGATGTTCTTTGACGAATTTTAACTTAGGAAGACCGGTCACAATATCATTCTTCGAAAGCAAGTTGATGGTGTCAAATGAGATGTGATAATCGTTGATGCCATAACCATGCTTGAAAGGATGAAGCTTTAGCCATTAAACAAATTGGATTTAATGAGGATGTGTCTTGTAGAGTTATTGTGTAGAGATCAGAACCACGAGAACTTGTTAGAAGGTCATTCCCATCGTAGTCTCTAACATAGCAAGTAGTTTTCCGAAAATCCACTTCCAAATCCGCATCACAAAATTAACTAGTAGAGAATAAATTGTGATTCAGTCCATCGACGTAATAAACCCTTTTTATAGTGATATTCCCTTGAACCAAGTCTCCATATCCGAGTATCGGTGCAAACTGATCATTTCCAAACCGTACCATACCCATAAACTTCTCCACGAATTTAATTAGAAGCTTGAGATTGCCAGTCATGTGCTTTGTGCACTCAGAGTCATTATGAAAAGAATGATCTCGACGAGCTGCATTAGAATTAGAAGACAACGTAGAGTTTGACAAATGGGAGCCCTTGATAAAAGTGGGTTCCAAAATATTAGTAGGCCTAGATACAGATTCTAACGGCAAGCTAACATTCATAGGCCCAATTAGAATATTGGTGGTTTTAGGTACCCATTTGTATCCAGGTGGTGTAAATCTTGATTACCCCCGTTTACATGTCCTACTCATGTTCTCATAAAGCTTCTTTAACATCTTTTGTTTACGCAGAGTAGTGGATTCTAACGCACTTAGTTTCTTAAGTGGTTGATCAGTGAATTGGTTCAAAGTTCTTGTAGGTTTTCTAGTACTAGTGGGCACAAGAATAGGCTTCCTAGTTCTAGCATTCACGCCATTATGATTAAAAGCACAACATGATTGAAAGTACGAACACATTTTCCACATTCAACACAAGAAAATTCAACATTCGAGGTCTTAGCATTCAAACCGTCATTACATGCAGTTACAGACGTTTTATTCTTAGAAAATTTAAAATTCCTACGGTGGTCTTCTACTTCCAACTTCTTTTCTTGAATATTGTTAGGCATGACCTTATCTTGCATTCTAGTGCTCTTAAGCTGTGGTCCGCTAACGCTAGTAGTGGGGATTACTCCTGTAGAAGAAGACACACGTTGATTAGATTTCCTAATATTCTGAGGTAACTGCAATGTTCCAGTTTGAGTGGGCTTAGTGTTCATCTTATACATTCCTGGTGCTATCACATTTGTGCTCTTATCAGTTCTTAGCTTAGGCAAAGTCTATGGGGGTTTTCCCAAAATAGATGATTTAGAACATTTAACCGCATTCGGTTGACGAACGGTGTATGGTTTACCCAATTCAGACTTTCCTTTCATTTTCTCAATGAGTTTTCGTAACTCACTGATGGCTATGTCCCTTTCTTGTAGCTGAGCTTTCAAATCATTTATTTCGAAACCTTTTTCATTTAATTGACGAACCGAAGAAGCTGTCATTTCTTGACATTTTTTATGATTATGAGATTTTTCACCTTTTTGTAAAGCAAGTTCAAGATAAATGGAGTGTTTCTCAAGTTGGGAAAAACTTTTCGAAAGTTTGTTATATGACCGAATTTGTTTCGAAAGCTCAACTTGAAGATTGTGACATTTCTCGTCCGTTTCTGACACTAGACATGCTACATGACAATATTGATCAAGATCGGTATACACATCAAGTATAGCATTCATGTGGTCAGTATAAAAATATTCCTTTGAAAGTCGATCAATTTCATTAGAAAGTTGGTGTTCTTGTGTCTTTAATTTAGTTTGAAGAAAATCAACTTCATCTTCAAGAGATTTAACATAACTTAAATCAGTTAGCATTTCCCCCAGTGAGAGCTGTATAAAATATTTCCACATTTTTTGAAAGATCATCAATTGTTGGAACAATGCATTGTTGAATGACGACTTCTACTTGTGGGTTAGGTTTAATATTCCAAATGGTATCCCTAGAAACCTTTTCATAGTCGACGACACCTTTGTACAAATTTAAAACCCCTTATTTTATAAACTCAAATTGCTGAACACTTTTACTTTTCTCATCCCATTTACGTTTTTCATCAGAAATTTATTTTCTAACAAAATTGATTGCTTTTTGAAACTCCTTTTTAAAGAAACTTTCTTTTGGGTTTCATCACTTGGTGGTGGAACACTATTATACATCTTTTGTTCTTTGGAAAGTTCTTTTGGAGGAACAAACTTAATAGAATGATCAGAATCAAAAAGGTTTATTAAATCACTTAAGTTTGATTGACTTTCTTCTTGATGACGAATGATTTCGTCGCAGTCAGGTGAAAGCATAAGAGCAAGATTATCAACATAACAACCGATATCATAAAGAGCGGGCTTCATAGATTGAACATTCTTGAGATATTCAGGCTTAACGAAACTCGTTTTCATATTTCTATTGAGCATATTCATAGTTTGAATAGACTGACCCGTTTTGTAAACAATGTTGTTTAACGTTTTGACTCTCTTTTCCAAATCAAGAATTGTTTCAATATCCTTTTCTTCACGAGTTTTATAAAGCTCAGTTTGTTCTTTGTTAACCGACTCTAACTCAGTAATTGATATGAGCAAAAACTCATATCAATTTATCAACAAATCACCCCAAAACACAAGAAAAATACCTAAACTTTGTGCTATAAAGCGGAATTATGTGGTATGTTTTGTGTTTGTGCTCAAATAGGTAAGAAGGATGCATTTTCAAGCAAACAAAGGAAAAATCAAGTTTAATTGGATGAAAAAGACAAAGAAGGATCAAAAGTGACAAGACTTTGAAGACAAAGGACCTATCTTGACAATCTGCCAAAGAGGAAGGACCAAAAGTGTAAATTTGTCAAAGTCAAGATCAAATTCAAACATGGTCAACTCTCAAGTCAACCAAGTCAAAGGGCTTAAATGTTTAAAAATGCAAGTTGAAGGACTGAAATTATGAAAGAAATGAAGAATATAGCTCAAAGGTTCAAACTGCCAAGTACAAGGGTCATTTCTGCCATTTTTGGAAAGTTAAGTTGAGCTTGATCTGTGTGAACTAATATCAGCCAATGGGAAGTGAGGAATCAATAAACATGGATCACCAACTCAGCTTAATTAATTCCCACTAGCGCCGCCAACATTTAATGCCAGTATCTAAACAGTGCTGCGCACTCATAACTTTTCCACCAAACATATTGAGCCATGCAATAATACCTTTTATCCAAAACGGATAACAATCTGTGTGAGCTTTTGAAGGCCAATAACAATTTGCCACGTGTCATCTTCTTCAACAAATTTACCAGGATCGGGTTTAAGCTAGGAGGCGTTTCAGAAGATGATATAAACATGAAAAGTGATCATTTTTGAGAGACGACAACAATGGACACAATCAATTACCATGAAACCATCTCAATCAAAAAAACCCAAAATTGTTCTTCACCTGCAAAATTCAGTTATGCAGAATTGACCACGTGGAAGCTTTTGATTGGTTCTAACACGTCACCAACCCCAACCACTTTACATTTCTAGTCTATAAATACCCTAGATTAGCCTTCATTTCTTGTAATGTAGAAAAGTGAATGGTCACCGTGTGAAACATTATTTTGGGGAGGACATTTCCGTTGAAATGGTCCAAGAGATCCCCATTTTCCCCATGAATTAATTCATTGAGGGACGATTCGAGCTAGAGACTCATTAACTCAAGCATCGTATAACTAGGTTTAGAGTGTTGTGGGTTAGCAATAAGGGTAAAGAATTGGAGATAAGTGTAGGGGAGACCTTCTTTTGTATTCATGTTGTTTGTAGGGTTGCTCACTCATTTCATGCTTTGGAACTTATGGAGGAGGCCCTTGTATCCGGTTCACTTCGTTACTATTCTGATCTTTCATTGACACCTTGTGCTTAAACATGAATTCACCAATAGTTGACCTTTCCTTAACTTGGGTTAAGCAAAGTCTATTCATTGTCACAAGTGTAGGGGAAGTTTTTATACTTCCATGCTCTTAAACATTGAGGACAATGTTTAGCTTAAGTGTAGGGGGTCTTCTATCGAAGTGACCTTACCTAGAACTTGTCATTGTCTTTCATGATAATTGGGAAAATTAATTTTTCAAACATTTTTCAAATTTTTGATCTACTTTGGCCACCAAAAATATGCATTCATAATTTTTGCATCAATCATTTTTCATTTGCATAACACATTTGCATTGTATATATTTATTATTTTTCATCAAAAATATATATAAAGGAAAAAATATAATAAAAACATGGTTTAACAAATTTAGACTTCTTTGACATATTAGGCCCGCCATGGATATTTTGACTCAACCCGAGTTTGCTTATCTTAGCATTCTCTAGCTAGTATCCTTAACCATGTAGTCCTTCATTGGTATATTAGCTAAGCATCCACCAATCTAATTATTTGAGATTTTAAATTTGTGGAGAATGGGAAATGATAGAGTTGAAGCAAGTATAAAAGGGCTAGATAAACTTCAAGATAATTACTTGTGGCTAAACCTTTCTCTTCTTTACCTCTATTTTCTTCGCATGTATATATGTTAATAAATAATCAAGAACGGTTTTAATCGGTTTGTAATCTCTTATGCATTTTTTACTAATCATTCATGGTTGATATAAGTACGTCTTAAGATTCTAAGTTAGAACGTTTTATGTGTACTAGAGTTATGTCATGCTCAATATTTAGCGGGTGTTTTTCCATTTATTCTTTTAAACTTTCTTAGTGAGGAATAAAGAAAAATAAGAGCGGCTTATGAAAAAAAATGAGTGGCTAGAAGAAAAAAAAAGAAAAGAAAAGAAAAAAATATATACAAGACTCCCAAGAGGGGCAGTGTGGTGTTAATTATAGTGACTATTGAGTTCCAATATTACTTGACGGGTTGCGGGGATTCAATAGATTGCTCCAATCCAATATTACCTTGACGGGTTGCGGGGTTGAAGATCCAAAGTCTCAAAAAGATGGCGGATGTAAATTATTGCGTGAGTTTTATTTTTTTCCTTAGCGAGTGTGTAGCTACTTATGAAAGCATGACATGAGGATTTTACACATAAGGCGAATGACTTATTACTCTTGAAATGGACTTATATTAATTGTGAGCGGTTTTTCAAGTAATGGATGAGAGGATTACTTAGGATTAAAACCGTGCTTCATTATTTTTGGATTTTGCATTTCTTATACTTCACACTTGAAATAAATGACAAATTTGCCCTCAAGCAATTTGCTCAAATAATAACCGGTTCCACATTTAATTGTCATGAATAAGTTGATGCACTTTTTACTTGTGAACACAATGATCCAATTTCAAAAAAAAACCAACAAAAAGATATAGATAGAATTGTATCTTGTGCATTGCATTATCAAAATCAATGTAACACCCCATTTTGATAATGGAATGTCACGCGTAATTATGGCGTGTCATCAAAGCATACAAGGATAAATGTTTAAAACATTACATGACCATAGGGATAACCGGAATCAAACATCGGTTCTCAAACATAAGCCCAAAACATAATAAAGCAAAAGAAATGAATGAAAGACTAAACATGCATAAGTATATGAAGGCAAAAAGGAAAAGAAGTCTCTAGCAGCTTCCATCCTATGCACGTCCTCCAAATGCTCGAGTTCTTCCCAGGGTACCTGCCGTTTTGGGACATGGAAAGGAAAGTAACCGCTGAGCATAGCGCTTAGTGCATGAATATAGACATGGTACGAATGACTAAGCATAATAAATACTCAATAGCAGCGGAATTGTATAAGTCCTGGAAAACCTGGAACATGTTCATAAAACTGGTTTTATAGTTTGAAAAGCCTTATGTTTATCTTATGAAAACTGTTTAACTTATTTTACCATTAGCCAATATAGGTCATAAAAGTCCACCATGCATGAATACTTGGAGGGGTGACCTCATCATGCAAATTAGAGGGGCTGCCTCTAATTTAATATACTGGTTTTTGGGTAGGAGGGATCAGCTCCTTGTGAAGGATGCAAGGCACACACCACATTCACCATGAAATCCTGAATAAAAACATGTAACTAGGATGCACCCATACGCCCCACATGATAAATATAAATAAATGGCCAAAAGCTGAAGGGACGCCACGAGCAATCACTCCGCCGTGGTGAAGTCATAACATCAGTGCCTCTAATGTTATGGTTATGGTACCTCCATAACTAGGTGAAACTGGTCATGCATGTATATGGCTTTAGGTATTCTAATTAAACATAAGCAATTCAAAAACATATAAAACAAATACGGGGAAAACAGTTGGCTGCATACGGGGGATCCTAATAAGGAAAGAATGTCCATACTGAAAGGACATGAATCCGTACCTTATGTCCAGTGAACGAAGAAGATGAACAGAGAGGAATCCTACTTCCGAATCACTAGTGCTACATAAATACATACATGAATAAGTATCTGCTTACTAAATACGTAGCTGGTTTTATGTCATATCTTAGCTTATTTTATGTGTTCATATCATGTTTTACTGTTTTTAAGCCTTACACTGTGTTTATCCTATATTCTTTTTAAACTGATTAAGTATTTCTGGTATTTCATGTATTATTATTCTTACTATGTAATAATAAGTAACTTTCCAAAAATAGCAGGTTTCCTAAAATAGAAAGTTTCCAAAAATAGAAAGTTTCCAAAAATAGAAAGTTTCCAAAAATAGAAAGTTTCCAAAAATAGAAAGTTTCCAAAAATAGAAAGTTTCCAAAATAGATTTACTGCTTAAAATAGATAAGTTTCTAAAATTAGAAAGTTTCCATAAATAGATTAGCTTCCTTAATTAAATAAGTTTCCATAAATAAATTAGCTGCCTGAAATAAATAAGTTTATAAAAATAGAAGGTTTCCATAAATAGACTAGCTGCCTTATTTAATTAAGTTTCTAAAAATAGAAAGTTTCCATAATTAGAAATAAGCTGGTTAAATAAGCTAAGTATATAAGCCTAAGTTTTTTCATGATTATTTTCTAAGTCATATGATATAAAGTATAGTTTAATAATTATTTCATGTAATTAAATTAAACTATAGGTTAAAATATTTAATTAAAGTATAACATGTTTTTAATTAAATAAGGTAAATACTTAGGTTAAAATATGTATTATTATATATTAATAATATAACCTAAGTCATGTTAATTAATTAATTATATCCATGGTTTTAAAATAATTAATTAATTATAAGTCTTAAATATACAAATACTTAGGTTAATTAATTTCATGATTATCAATAATTAAATAACCTAAGTCATGTTATTAAATTAATCATATCATTTTATTAATTTAATTTTTAACATAAGATCATAAACACAATAAAAAAACTAACATAGACCATGAACCGGATCTAAGCTAAAAACAATGAACCGGACATGAACTCGACACCGTACCCCGAACCAACTCGGGGTACCCCTTGTCTTGGGGCTGCCGTGGGACCCACACACACCAACCAAGACCGTATGGTCTTGATGGTGGTCGGTTTGGCCAAACCAAAACCCCTTCGGGTTCGGTGCAGCCTGCGGCAAAAAACAAACACCCCTAAAAACATACCTTTTCATTTTATTAATCCCAAATTATGTTAGATCCATGTTTAATTATTAGGTTTTTGTAAAAACATAACATGTTCTTGATTTATTAAAAGATCAAATCAAAAGAAAAAGTTAAAAAAAAGGTTTACCGAATTCGTGGATCAAAAGGATGAAGAACAAACACGATCACCAAGCAAAATTCCAAGATCCAAGATCACAAACCACCTCCTTGTGGTGTTTTAGGGTGGCGGCACAAAGAGAAGAGAGATGAGGGTTTTAGGGTTTTCTAAAATCTTCTGTAAAACTAAAAATGAGTAGTGTAAGAAAATATTTAACCCCTTTTAGTAAAAATTGATGGGCTAAGCCCATCCTCCCTCCTAAATTTCGTGGTAATGGGGCCCACAAGGGGTAACCCGAATGTTTTCCGTGTCTAAAATATTGGTGTGATCTCGTGTGTTCCCGTGTTCGTGTTTTACGTGTTCTCGTTAAATATTAACCGTGACTTAATATATTTATTTGTGTTCGTAATAAATATATATACGTAATTAATATTATCTCGTGATTAAATTACGTTCATGATTTCATGATCGCATGTTCGTGATTATTTATTGTCGAATAATTATTGCGTGCTCATGCGTAGTAAACAATTATCGTGTTCTAACACGTACGTAATACGTAAAATCCTAACATGTAATCGTAATCATGCTATAATAGGAAAGTTTTAACCTAGTACATACGATCTTAAGGGTACTATTCATGTTAAAAGCATGCGGGATTTACAACTCTTCCCCCCTAAAAAGAATAATTCGTCCCCGAATTATAGATAACGTAACTGAAAGAGAAACATACCCGAATCAAACTGAAAGGGTATGTAAGATTAATGAACGATCGGGTTTCCTGGCAGAAGGAACGCGGAACGTGACATGTCTTGAAAGGACATGGAATGTGACGTGACTGAAAGGACATATCTAGTTGATAAGAGAAAACGGATAAAAGTTCGGATGAACTTGTCCGTTTCCAAGTGGCCTCCCTCTTGGAACGGTTCCTTCAGAAGGTCTTGACACAAATGATAAATCTTGGTCCTCCTGACCTTGACTTGGAATATGAAGAAATTCTTGATTATCAATGGAAGGTAGATCCCCTAAATTCGATCGAGGAAAATAAGAGTTAACGTGCTAGGGTAACTGAAATGTTACGATGCAAAACACTTCTAACTTACTGATAATTAGCAACCATGCGCGAGACATGAGGAAACATAGTACGTGAAAAATTTTGAACGTAATACGTGAAAAATTTTGAACGTGCTACGTGGAGATATGGCGAGTGTAGTATGAGTAAACATATCGTGATCCATGATACGTGTAACATATCTTGATCATGATATGGGGAACGTGGAATGAACATGACATGTGAAACATATCGTGATCATAGAATACAATGGCGGTTACGCCAAACGCTACAAGGTGAGACATAGAATATGACGAGAAACGTCTATCTGAGGATAGGGAGTTATACTAAACTTGGGTCTGGTCTCTCAAGTTCTTGCAAAACTTCCCAGAGTGAGAAAAAAAAAGAACACAAGATCGTAAGCCGAGATACCATCATGAACGTGAATAGTGTCATGAACACGAGCGCGAAAGCAAGTCGTGGAATCAGAATGAAGACGTGAAGTAATTTAGGAGTACAATTGCGAATCTTTGTCTGACCCGATAGCTGCGGAATTACCAAGTGGTTGGATGAGCCTTGGCTGGAACATGTCCAATCAATCTGTTAGTTCTGAAATCCTTGCTGATGTAAGGATTTTGCAGACTTGATCAAACTGTTTGTAATAAACCAGATAGCACCATGCTTCTTCTGAGTTTGCGTTAAACTGGTAACCAAAATCCATGGAGATCTTGTCCCATTTTAGTTCACAATTTCAAATGATGAAAACATCCCAGTTTGTTGGTGTCCTATCTTAACCTGTTGGTATGTCAGGTACCTAGATATGAACGTAACTGTATCTTGCTTCATCGAACTTGATGCATAGGAGCTTGCGAAACTCTGAGTCTATGAATCCAAACTTCTCTTAGCGTAGGATTTTCTAGAACACCTAATGTAATTTAGGGTTCTCTCCTTTACGCATAAGCTGAGTCATGGTAAGATTAACCATGCAAATCCATGTGATTCAGTGTGTTACTGTAATCAAACAGAATTGATATTGGAAAAATTTCCAGGGTAGAATTTCTCTTGTCATAGAATTTGCAACATAGTGTAGATAGGGTCTTCCTGTTCTTCTCTAGGCTTAGAGGAAATCAGGTTATCCTCAATGAAAATGCTGATGAATTTGTTTAGGAGTTCATGGAAACTCAATTTATTAAGTCCATAATGCTGTTGAAGCATTGATGAGACTAAATCAAAATCATAAATCTAGCATGACCGAGTCGTACATGAATTGCAGTCACGGACATGTCCTGCTTTTTCACTCGTCACTGTTGGCAGCCTGATCATGAGTTCGATCTTGGGAAAGTGATTAACACTATACGGTTGATTGGACATGTCGTCAATACGTGGAGGAGAATAACGGTCATGAATGGTGATTTGTTTAAGTCAATGGTAGTCGACACATAATCTCATGGTACCATCCTTCTCCTTGTAGATTCTTCTGGAATGTATAGGAAGACTTTGGAATAATCAACTGGCTATGCGTAACATAATTAAGTGGTCGTGTCTTACTGACAGCTAGAAAATTTTAGCGACCATGGCTAACAACGCACATGCTTGTAAGCATAGATAATTTGTACCGATTTTCTTGATGGAAAATCAAGCTGAAAGTATTTAGAAGCCTGAACATTACTATACATAATTATGAATCGTAGCATGGTGTGCTGTTCATAGTACATAAAAATTCATCTCGTGTCTGTCCGAGGAAATGCATTAGCAGCTTGGATCTCATCACTAAGCTGAAGGAAAACCTTCGTATACGTGGGAATACGAAAGGCGTCCTTCATGGTCATGAATCAATGATTTATGGTTACAAGAATGAAAGTGACATCGGCAACGTGACAGTTCTCACTGATGCGCCGGTAATGGTATTAAAATTCTTATGTCCTGATTAATACATGGCACAACAAAATGGATATACCCTTGGAGGGTACCCTGAATTTCTTAGAAATGTTCCATAGTTGGACGTGAGTCATGTGTCTTGACTCGTTTCTTGGAACTATAAGCATGACATATGTCTTGACTGGTGTCTTGACATGTGTCTTCAGGAGGTATACGTGAGACATGTGTCTTGACTGATGTCTTGACATGTGTCTTCAGAAAGTATACGTGAGACATGTGTCTTGACTGATGTCTTGACATGTGTCTCGAGATGTGAAACAAATATAACCACAATATAAGGTTATTATGCCAGAATTGGCGGTTCGGTTGGACTACTAATCCTTGTATCTCTGATCACGTCCGTGGCCAGAGTTTCGGTTACGATTTCTAGGATAGTTGTTGTCATAGTAGTGGTTACTATCGTCCTGTCTGTCAGTTCCATGATGGTCATTCTCATGACCGTGCTTCATGTAACTATTCAGCTGAGTGGCCGGCTGGTACCGGTTTGCACTCATATGGCTGAAATGACAACCGAATGACATGTGACATGTAACTAAGAATTAGGGACAATGATTGATGGGAATCGTCTGATGGTGAAGCATCTTCTCGTCCAATTGCTTTGCTCCGACGCCTTTGTCTTCGTCTTGTAGGATCTCCAGGTTGTGAACAGCATCCGCATCTCGTAGCTTCTCCGAACGTCAGCAGCATCAACCTTTAGTAACATTTCCAAGTTATGAGCGGCATCAGCAATTTGTAGAGTATTAGCAAGTGGACATATGCCTGAGATGATTCAGAATCGACTAGCGAATACTCGTGCAGTATTGCAAGTGAAATACACATGGATTTAGGTACGTGTAATACACATGGAACACGGTACATGGAGTACACGTTGAATGCACATGAAATGATCGGTATGGGGTCGATCATTTGTCATGATTTAAGGAAAGTATACCGGTTAAACGGTTAGGAAAACCATCATGATAACCTGGCAGTATTAGCATAGACATCATTCTGGTTATAACGGAAACGTTAAAGTGTGGTTACACAAAATTCAACGATGATTTTCCTGACAGCATGATCAATGAAAACCAACCATGACTATCATGAAAGCATGATTCAATGAAATCTAACAATGTCTTGCAGGACAACGTAAATAACAAAAGAGGCGTAAAACATAATCAACATGAAGACGGAATTATCATGAAGAAACATGAAACCATCTATCACGAAGAAGTGTATAACTTAATCAGCATGAAACTGAAGTTAACCATGACAGTATGAAAACATACTTGACATAAAAACATAATAACTTATGAGGGGACATGAAAAATTTTTATGCCAATTTAAATCATGAGAAAATTTTTATGCATGAAGAATAGTGCATGAATGCGTAGTGTAGTTTATAAAACCTTTATATGTGTGAGGGAACGCCTATGGGTCGGTTCCAAAACAAAAGACATGGCGAGGGGACGCCTATGGGTCGGTCCCAAAGTTAAAAGTTTCGATAAAATCACATGCGACTAAATAGGGCCAGTCCTGTACCAACCATTACTTAGTCATAATCCCTGCAACAATGATACATGAAACATAAATAAATGAAACTCATCTGTCAAAACTTATCAGAAAAATTTTTATGTGACTAATTATGAACTATTGGGGTTCAGTCCACATAGCCACAGTTCACGAGGAACATTATGCATGAAACAATGACACATAACTACATATGAATGACGGTTGTCCATCCATATTAGTAAAACAATATCGATGAAAACATCAAGATTAAAACCTCAAGGTGCTGAAAACATCATGGTTAAAACAACAATGCGCTGAAAACATCAATACGTGGAATAACAAACGTTGGCTTAGGAAGCTCCTAGTGACTACCCACTAGTCACGGGTCGAGTTTTAGAGCCTACAGGTCGAAGCCTTGGCTCCGATACCATAATTGTAACACCCCATTTTGATAATGGAATATCACGCGTAATTATGGCGTGTCATCAAAGCATACAAGGATAAATGTTTAAAACATTACATGACCATAGGGATAACCGGAATCAAACATCGGTTCCCAAACATAAGCCCAAAACATAATAAAGCAAAAGAAATGAATGAAATACTAAACAGGCATAAGTATATGAAGGCAAAAAGGAAAAGAAGTCTCTAGCAGCTTCCATCCTATGCACGTCCTCCAAATGCTCGAGTCCTTCCCAGGGTACCTGCCGTTTTGGGACATGGAAAGGAAATAACGGCTGAGCATAACGCTCAGTGCACGGATATAGACATGGTACGAATGACTAAGCATAATAAATACTCAATAGTAGCGGAATTGTATAAGTCCTGGAAAACCTGGAACATGTTCATAAAACTGGTTTTATAGTTTGAAAAGCCTTATGTTTATCTTATGAAAACTGTTTAACATATATTATCATTAGCCAATATAGGTCATGAAAATCCACCGTACATGAATACTTGGAGGGGTGACCTCATCATGCAAATTAGAGGGGCTGCCTCTAATTTAATATACTGGTTTTTGGGTAGGAGGGATCAGCTCCTTGTGAAGGATGCAAGGCACACACCACATTCACCATGAAATCCTGAATAAAAACATGTAACTAGGATGCACCCATACGCCCCACATGATAAATATATATAAATGGCCAAAAGCTGAAGGGACGCCACGAGCAATCACTCCGCCGTGGTGATGTCATAACATCAGTGCCTCTAATGTTATGGTTATGGTACCTCCATAACTAGGTGAAACTGGTCATGCATGTATATGGCTTTAGGTATTCTAATTAAACATAAGCAATTCAAAAACATATAAAATAAATACGGGGAAAAACAGTTGGCTGCATACGGGGGATCCTAATAAGGAAAGAATGTCCATACTGAAAGGACGGGAATCCGTACCTTATGTCCAGTGAACGAAGAAGATGAACAGAGAGGAATCCTACTTCCGAATCACTAGTGCTACATAAATACATACATGAATAAGTATCTGCTTACTAAATACGTAGTTGTTTTATGTCATGTCTTAGCTTATTTTATGTGTTCATATCATGTTTTACTGTTTTTAAGCCTTACACTGTGTTTATCTTATATTCGATTTAATCTGATTAAGTATTTCTGGTATTTCATGTATTATTATTCTTACTGTGTAATAATAAGTAACTTTTCAAAAATAGCAGGTTTCCTAAAATAGAAAGTTTTCAAAAATAGAAAGTTTCCAAAAATAGAAAGTTTCCAAAAATAGAAAGTTTCCAAAAATAGAAAGTTACCAAAAATAGAAATTTTCCAAAAATAGAAAGTTTCCAAAAATAGAAAGTTTCCAAAGATAGAAAGTTTCCAAAATAGATTTACTGCTTAAAATAGATAAGTTTCTAAAAATAGAAAGTTTCCATAAATAGATTAGCTGCCTTAATTAAATAAGTTTCTATAAATAAATTAGCTGCCTGAAATAAATAAGTTTCTAAAAATAGAAGGTTTCCATAAATAGATTAGCTGCCTTATTTAATTAAGTTTCTAAAAGTAGAAAGTTTCCATAATTAGAAATAAGCTGGTTAAATAAGCAAAGTATATAAGCGTAAGTGTTTTCATGATTATTTTCTAAGTCATATGATATAAAGTATAGTTTAATAATTATTTCATGTAATTAAATTAAACTATAGGTTAAAATATTTAATTAAAGTATAACATTTTTTTAATTAAATAAGTTAAATACTTAGGTTAAAATTTGTATTATTATATATTAATAATATAACCTAAGTCATGTTAATTAATTAATTATATCTATGGTTTTAAAATAATTAATTAATGATAAGTCTTAAATATACAAATACTTAGGTTAATTAATTTCATGATTATTAATAATTAAATAACCTAAGTCATGTTATTAAATTAATCATATCATTTTATTAATTTAATTTTTAACATATGATCATAAACACAAAAAAAAAACTAACATAGACCATGAACCGGATCTAAGCTAAAAACAATGATCCGGACATCAAATCAACACCGTACCCCGAACCAACTCGGGGTACCCCTTGTCTTGGGGCTGCCGTGGGACCCACACATACCAACCAAGACCGTATGGTCTTGGTGGTGGTCGGTTTGGCCAAACCGAAACCCCTTCGGGTTCGGTGCAGCCTGCGGCCAAAAACAAACACCCCTAAACACATACCTTTTGATTTTATTAATCCCAAATCATGTTAGATCCATGTTTAATTATTAGGTTTTTGTAAAAACATAACATGTTCTTGATTTATTAAAAGATCAAATCAAAAGAAAAAGTTTAAAAAAAGGTTTACCGAATTCGTGGATCAAAAGGATGAAGAACAAACACGATCACCAAGCAAAATTCCAAGATCCAAGATCACAAACCACCTCCTTGTGGTGTTTTAGGGTGGCGGCACAAAGAGAAGAGAGAGGAGGGTTTTAGGATTTTCTAAAATCTTCTGTAAAACTAAAAATGAGTAGTGTAAGAAAATATTTAACCCTTTTTAGTAAAAATTAATGGGCTAAGCCCATCCTCCCTCCTAAATTTCGTGGTAATGGGGCCCACAAGGGGTAACCCAAATGTTTCCGTGTCTAAAATATTGGTGTGATCTCGTGTGTTCTCGTGTTCGTGTTTTACGTGTTCTCGTTAAATATTAACCGTGACTTAATATATTTATTTGTGTTCGTAATAAATATATATACGTAATTAATATTAGCTCGTGATTAAATTACGTTCATGATTTCATGATCGCATGTTCGTGATTATTTATTGTCAAATAATTATTGCGTGCTCATGCGTAGTAAATACTTATCGTGTTCTAGCACGTACGTAATACGTAAAATCCTAACACGTAATCGTAATCATGCTATAATAGGAAAGTTTTAACCTAGTACATACGATCTTAAGGCTACTATTCATGTTAAAAGCATGCGGGTTTTACAATCAAAATCATGCATCATATAGTGTAGAGTAGTGTAGATGCATTCCATAATGGCCAAGGTGGATTAATTATGAGAAGAATGTAAATTTGTGCTTTAAAATATAGCATTGCATGAGGACATGACAATGTTCAAGTATAGGGGATTTGATATGAGCAAAAACTCATATCAATTTATCAACAAATCACCCTAAAACACAAGAAAAATACCTAAACTTTGTGTTATAAAGCAGAATTATGTGGTATGTTTTGTGTTTGTGCTCAAATAGGTAAGAAGGATGCATTTTCAAGCAAACAAAGGAAAAATCAAGTTTAATTGGATGAAAAAGACAAAGAAGGATCAAAAGTGACAAGACTTTGAAAACAAAGGACCTATCTTGACAATCTGCCAAAGATGAAGGACCAAAAGTGTAAATTTGTCAAAGTGAAGATCAAAGTCAAACATGGTCAACTCTCAAGTCAACCAAGTCAAAGGGCTTAAATGTTTAAAAATGAAAGTTGAAGGACTGAAATTGTCAAAGAAATGAAGAATATAGCTCAAAGGTTCAAACTGCCAAGTACAAGGGTCATTTCTGTCATTTTTGGAAAGTTAAGTTGAGCTTGATCCGTATGAACTAATATCAGCCAATGGGAAGTGAGGAATCAATAAACATGGATCACCAACTCAGCTTAATTAATTCCCACTAGCGCCGCCAGCATTTAATGCCAGTATCTAAACAGTGCTGCGCACACACAACTTTTCCACCAATCATATTGAGCCATGCAATAATACCTTTTATCCAAAACGGATAACAATCCGTGTGAGCTTTTGAAGGCCAACAACAATTTGCCACGTGTCATCTTCTTCAACAAATTTACTAGGATCGGGTTTAGCTAGGAGGCGTTTCAGAAGATGATATGAACATGAAAAGTGATCGTTTTTTAGAGACGAATACAATGGACACAATCAATTAACATGAAACCATCTCAATCAAAAAAAAACCCAAAATTGTTCTTCACCTGCAAAATTCAGTTATGCAGAATTGACCACGTGGAAGCTTTTGATTGGTTCTAACACGTCACCAACCCCAACCACTTTACATTTTTAGTCTATAAATACCCTAGATTAGCCTTCATTTCTTGTAATGTAGAAAAGTGTGAAAACAATCATCAATAATGATCCTAAAACTACTCAATACACAGTCAAATACATAATATTTAATTTTAAAATATCAGAATTACGCGTGTATTTGCGTTTTGTGTGTTTCAGGTAAAAAAGATGCATTTTGGAGCAAAGACACGTTTTCAAAGATTTATTTGATAAAAAGACGAAGAAAAAGACGAAAGATGCTTCAAGGACCTTATTTGCCAAACTTTCAAAGATCGAGGGCTTAAGTTTCAATTTCTAAAGAAACAAAGGATGAAAAAGCAATTACTTAAAAGGTTTTTAAACCATTTGAAAAGAAATGAAAGATGAGGGACCAAAGAGGAAAAATGGTGGAAAAGTATTTACATATTATTTGGTCATTGACCAAGCCGGTCAAACACACAAACACATTCACGTCTTCATCCCCAAAGAAGAGAGAGAAAGACGGTTTCTTATCTTTCCACCTCCAAGACCTGCAAATCGATTTCAATGAAGATCCAAGGAGAATCAGGCCAAGCTTTTAACTACAAAAATTATCATCACAATCTCCTCTACGTGATGGTACCAATCAATTAGATCAAGACGCAAAGGAGAAGAAATCCCCAAATCCCTGAAGAACCCTAATCATCAAGAACCTCGTATTAAACACGTGGCACGATTTAATTGGAAGATGTACGTCATCTTCTCCTCTTTCAAACGCCTATAAATAGAAGACGGAGACTCCATTTCGAGACGGTTAGCATAGGAGTAGTTACACATAGTTAGTTAGGGTAGAAATAGTTAGTTAGATTTTCTCTCATCTTTTCTTGTTAAGCTTTTGTAACTAAATTAGTAATCTTTGTAACCGAATCCTTCATTTTCCACCATTAATGGAAGTTTAAGCTTTTCTACATTCACTTTTCTATTATTTTGTCTACTGTTCATATTAAACAGATATAATCTTGTTAGATAGTTATAATCAGTTACATAAGCAGTTTTTCTTTCTCTTCTATCTTACTGTTCTAAAGTTCTAATTCACAAAGTATGATTCAAGTTACTGTTCACGTTATCATTAGGTGTAGTTTGTTCACAGCTCAGATTTGTCTATTAGATTGGTAGTCAAGAAGTTTCATTCACTTCAAGAAATTAGTTAAGAGATTACTGTTTTAGATCAGTTGTTACAATAAGCTTGATATTAGCTTATTGATTATTCAGTTTAGGATTGGTTGGAATATGAATTTGCTAGATTGATTAGTTTATCAGTTAGTTTTTTTGGAGTAAAATTAGTTCCTATCATTCAGTTAATAAGTAGTTGGTTAGCTTGCGAATTCGAGTAAGATTGCAGTTTTGAATAATCAGTTTGTTAACTAGTTTGGGTGTAGAATCGATATAACTCAGTACATATAGTTTCAGAATCGAAGGCCCTGCTTTGTTTCGCTCGTTTTTTGTTTGAATTTGCAGGATCATCATGTTGAGTAGATCAATTGGAGCTACCATTCTTGTTTGATTCTCGAATAGCAGTGCTGTAGCAGATATGTTCGAGTGTAGATGAAATTTCAGTTCGAGCATTGTACTCGATCATTCTTAGACTAGCAGATTAGTAGATAATCCGGTGTTTGATTTTTAAGCGAGCTCAGCGCTCCGCTTCGACTCAACGGACTAAACGATGGAAGTCAAGGTCAAGCTCATTCTTATTTTACACATTTTATTTTTGATAGGACTGCTAGATATGCATAGTATAGTTTCGTGTACGATTTGTTTACTAAATGCTTAATTCTGTTACTTGTTACCAGCTTTGTAACTATTCTCATCTAGCTTTTAGAATAAATTGTACTTGCTTTACAATTTTCTTTAATAGTCTGATATAGAGAATTTAGAAAATAGATTTGATAACCTGTGTTTGGCATTTTATTCATTTCAATCTGTTAGTTATTAGTGTAGTGTGGAAATTGGTTGTTTTCATTTGGATTTTACTTGTCGAGCATGTTGGAATTCGTTTATACTTTAGCTTTTAAAATTCTTGCAAAATAGAACTTAACTAGTAATTGGCAGAATTTTGGAATTTGTTTAAGAATTGGCTCAGTTTATTGATTCGTTGGATACTATAGACTGTTAGGTTTATATTTTTCTTTTTGGGCTTGATAGAAGTTAGTTAGACCACTTAACATTTGGGCTCAATTGGTTTAAAAACATGGACAATTCATTTACGTTTATTAAAATGGCCAAGGATGGATTAGTTAAATGCATTTTGTTTTAATCTGTTTAGTGTAGCATAAATTTCAGATTTATATTACTTTAGATTTTATTAAAAGTTCAATTAGTTTAATTAAAACCGTAGATTTTATACTTTAGATTTTTGTAGGATAAATTTGCATTTTACATTTTATACTTTTAGCATTTAAATGTCGTACTTGCTAAGTGTTTTTAGATAGTACGTATACATAGTATAATAGCTATTTTTACCTTTTTTACTTGCTATTTGCCAATTAGACATAAATTCCAAACAAGTTTTTACCACCAAAAACAATTAAGTCAAGCTTAAAACGTTATATCAATTCGGATTGAGTAAAAAAAAACGAACTAAAAAGACAAATATTAGTAATCTGGAGTTAATGTAGCAGCAGTTGTTCTTCAAGTTCCGATATCTTTTGTTTTGATATATGAATTTCGTGTGTCACTTTAGAACAATATTGTTCGTTGAGCACCTTACGTTCATATACCAAACCATTGGCTATTGCAACTCGTCGATCAACTTCTTTTATATAATCACACTCTTTAAGCCTGTCTATCTCCTCGGCTAAGGATGTGTTTGCTTGCTTCAGACATTTATTAGCCTCTTTGTATTCATTAATTTCACGTTTTAAAGAATCAATAATACACCCACAAGCAAATCACGGTCTTCTTCCGAGTCAGTATCCTGAGTAGCATTTCCGTCATCATTACACATATGCTGTGAATCCGTAGAGATATTGCTATCCTCCGTGTCTATTACATATGTGTCGTTGATGCTTTCGGGTTGCTCAGGATGCCGTCGTTCATTATCAAACACATTATAGTTATCGTATGATGGTACCTTTTCAAGTGGCTCCGTATCAAAGATAGGTCCAGAAGTATCAACAGTCTCTGGAATCACTTCTTGAATCTTTGCCATGTACACATAATGTACCTCCAACTCTTGATCATCGGCTTCATCATCAGTGTCATCACGCCAGTCAACTTCATATGCTGTGAGTGGAATCCCTGCTTCTTCTTTCTTACGCAGCAACATCTTTTCCTTGTGATATCCCGAATCCTTAACCCATTTTGGCTTCTTGCATTCTCTAGCCATCTGCCCAAATCCCTTGCAATTAAAGCATTGAATCCCAGTCTTCGGCACAACCGGAGTTCCTACAATATCTCTAACCCCAACTTGATTCGGCATCCTTTGATTATCTTACCTAGCATCACGATCATACCTAGGTGCATGATGAACTTCCTTATATCTAGCATTGGATGATGATCTGAGGTTGTTGTTGGTAGGTTTGTAGATCTTCTTATAAGTTGTGGTGAGTAAAGACATGAGTTCTTCAATCTTCTTGTCCCTTGAAGTTTGTTCATCATCACTGTCTCCATCTGACTCGGTGTCATACTTTGGAGGTGGAGTGGGGACAATTGTTTTTGCTTTATTTCTAGCAGTAGCTAGAGGTTTGGTGGATGAGCTTGATGACCTTGAGGAATGTGTAGGTGGTTGTTGACGGGGAACGAGTTTTGTTGAACTAGCAGCGACAAAGGCAATAGAGTTCGCAGATCGTTCTGCCTTTTCAGCCCTAAGTTCATTCACTTCATTCTGATGTTGTTTCAATATATCATAAAGTTTGTGGTAAGATATAGTCTTGATATCCTCCCTTTGTTTGACCAAAGTCACAAACCTTTGCCATTCCGGTTTGAGTTGAAGTAGAAACTGAACATTGGCATGATGATTGGAGATGGTGCACTGATTTCTGACAAGCTCATTCATCATTTTGTAGAATCTCGAGTAATATGAGTCAATGGATTCACCATCTTTGGATGTGAATTTTCCAAACTCCCAAAGCAGATTAGTCTCAAGATCTTGATCATTGATCGACTCACCTTGCTTCAGTCGATGAATTGCATTCCACATTTCCATATCATTAGGACATGCATCAACCATGGAATAGATATCGTTATCAATACTAGTGAGTATGTAGTTCACAACATCAGCTTCAGCTTGGAGGAGTTTCTTTTTCTCAGCAGGACAAGTGTCGAAATTCTACATAGCTCGTGTAGTTGACGAAGTACCATCCTCTGCTTGTGTGGTAAAGGGTCTGAATTCAAAAACAGGAGGTGGATTCTCAAGGCAATGACGAAGAGCGGTTCGGTTCTCCTTAGTGTCGAGAAATCTAAGGAAACGCGATCTCCACTGAATGTAGCAACCGGCAGTGAGCACAGGTGGATTACCATTGCCACCTTGTTCCAAACGAATTTGATTAGCCGTCGCATTGTTGTTGTTGTTGTTGTTATTAGACATGGTTATTACTTGTGAATTGATTAGGATCTTAGTGGATTTGTTGTGATGAGGTGTGGTTTAAAATTTCGAAGTGTTCCGAGAATTTTCAGTCCGACAAAACGGTAAGCCAAAAAATTTTGTATCGCCAAATTTTGAAATTGAGTTAGAAATAGCCAAAAACTAGTAGGGAAAAAAATTGATTTTACTAGACCTAAAAATTTTAACTCTTTTTTTAATCTTCGTGTAAACCATGATCCGGGACTAGTCTAGATAGTGGCTAAGTCTAATAAGTACTCAAACAAAATTTAGATGTCCATCGCAATACCCATCGTAATACCCATCGTAATGTGTGATAACAACTCTTGATCGCAGTGGGTGATCGCAACTCTTGATCGCAGTGGGTGATCGCAACTCTTGATAGTAGTGTGTGATTGTAACTCTTGATCGCAGTGTGTGATCGCAACTCTTGATCGCAACACCTGATCGCAACTTTGTATCGCAACCTTGGATCGCAACCTTGGATCGAAACCTTGGATCGCAAGATGTGATCGGAATATTCGATCACAAGTTGAAACCCCTGGTTTATGCGGTCGCAATATTCGAATCGTAATATGGAATCAAAAGTACCACTTTTCTCGGATAGTACTAGAACACAACAAATTCGAGATTTTTAGCCTAAAAATGAATCAAGCACCCAAAATTTTTGTGTCTTTAACCAAAGTAAAAATACCAAATCACTACCAATAGTATGTAGATGATTTGTATCAAGAATAAACCATAAAAACACAAAAAAAAAATGGTACGTGAGTTTTAGATCAAAATAGGCACGAAAAATCAAGAACACAACACACGAATCTTCAATCACCTATCCACTATAGGCTCTTGATACCATATGTTATTCCCATATCAATCCATAACACAAGATTTAGAAGAGACATAGAAGAAAGTAGAGAGAGAAACTAGAAAGAGAAAGTAGAGAGAGTGGTGGAAGGTTACACTTTTACTAGGTGAAATGAAATGAACCAACACCCTCTTCCACACATGGAAGAGGGTTTATATACCCTTGGCTTGTTGGGCCGTGGGCTTTGTGACTTGGGCCGGGCTTGGCTTACAATTGGGCTTACACCCTTAACTTAGACAATGTTAGCTTAAAGTCCAAGCCCGGTTAACCCGGCTAACATATTACAATACAAGACGTTTAACAACTAAGATGACCTATTACATTCTTGTTCGACTATCCAAAATATAGGGCTAACACGTTAATTAATTAATAGTTAAGTATTAACGAATGTTAAATAAATATATAGTATGTATACATTAAGAAAGAATTTTGGAAGATTCTGGAACACCCCTAAGGGGTTTTATAGGCGGTCGGTTATGGGCTCCAAGGGGGCCAAAAGTTTCCTTTTATTTATCTTGGGCTACAAAGAGTTTAGGCCTATAGATACACCTCCTAATCCCTCATAATATTCACAACCTAAATCTTTCTCCCCTTCTTTCTTTTGGTTCGATCGCACCCTGGTTGGTTTTTCTTGGTTGATCGATTGTATACGTAATCTAGTCCTAGTCCCTCTCTAGGGTTGTTGGGTAGATTAAATACAAGCGTTGTAGCTCGGTTTCACGTGCTAGAATCACGGTTAGCTCG
Source organism: Glebionis coronaria (assembly GCA_025667525.1). Classification (NCBI taxonomy): domain Eukaryota; kingdom Viridiplantae; phylum Streptophyta; class Magnoliopsida; order Asterales; family Asteraceae; genus Glebionis; species Glebionis coronaria. The sequence continues at coordinate 382,099,505 of CM046875.1, forward strand.
TTGTATTACGTGTGTATAAGATCATAATAATCTTACTTTAGACTATATCTTGGTATATTATGGTATAAACCCAAATTGGTGATTCGTTCTTCGTCTTGTGGAATTGCTTGAGCGTAAAGGTATGTAACCCTAATTCGATTAATTATAATTGTGTTATTAATAATGATCTTGTTAAATCGCTTCCGCTATATGTGCTTTGATCTCCTTTAGGGTTTTATATAATTATTATGATACTAATACACCTTTAGTGGTATCAGATCCAGGTTTAACATGTTATAATTATCGAAAATCTAAAGCTATTTAACTATATTTTTTTTAGTTAAAACTACATTTTTTTTAGGATTTCATAAAGTTAGGGTTTTGTTTTTTAAACATTGGGGGTTTTAATCAATTTTTAATAAAAAAAGAGAATTGTTTTGAAACCTTAAATTACATGTGGGATAATTTTAGATTAAATTGCATGATTAATTGTTATGTCATGTATGGTTACGGTCCATAGAGATTTAATTGTTAATAATTATGGGGAATCCATGATTACGTGCATGATTTCATGGATCATAAAATCATATGTTTATATGATTTTATGTGCTACGTGATTATTTGATTCAATCATTCTTGAATTGGGGAAAACTTTTATATGAATATAAAGACATAGATTTGATGATTATTGAATAAATCGTTACATGTGGCTATTTGATTTATGTGTTGCACATATAAATTGTTATTATGTGTTTATGATTTAGTTTTTTTACTTGTTTATATATAAAATTGTTGATTTGTTGTAAACAAGGGTTTTTTTTGAAAAGAAATAATATGGACTAAATCATATTAAAAATAATGATTTGTTAGAGATTTAAATTACACAAGATTACGTTGATTGGTGAATTACAATAATAATCTAACGGCATACTCTATTTGACAAACTATAAAGTGGGTTTAACGCACCGCTAGTCAAGTACCTAGTTAAGGAAGGAGGTGTTATGCCATTAGTTGCTGATCAAATTTCCGGTTCGCCTATGCGTCAAATTGAAATTACCTACGATTATTAATTGAATTATACCTTAAGGGTGCTTTACAACAAATTCACATCCGAAACACAATAAATAAGGGTATTGCTTTGTGCGTAGCCGAGTTCTAGCAAAAGTACGATTTGATTAGTTGTGGGTAAATTCTTTAATTGGTTTAACCAATACCGCAACATAATTTATGAAGAAATTTAATCTCGTGAAAAAGTTTACTAAATGTTTTATTAAACTTATGCTATGAAGATTGTATGCATTCTTCTCCATACATTGATTTTGACATCAAAATTTATACCCTTAAAATTTAAGTCGACTGCTCCTAATTGACGAACACTTGAAATTACTTCGTCATCAAATGAGATTTTTGGGTGATGTTGTGATGGAGAGAAAACCGTTTGTAGAATGAGATTTCGTATGATGGTTTTACGTTACTCAGATTAGACGACTTAATTAAGTTACTTAGTGAGATCTGGAAATTTAATGCATTCAGAAGGGATGAAACATGTTTACAATGCAAAACGTTTTTTTGGCAATGTAAATCCCTTAAAAAATCTAGAAATTGAAAATTGTTTGTCAATTGAATTGTTCGACAAGTCGCTATGTTGAGTACATTCATTATTAGCAGATCAACTGGTGTAATGGATCTATGTCAATATAGTTCTAGAATTTAAGGGAAATAATATGGTTTTTATACCGAGGTAATTTTATTTTCTTGAAAGTATTTTGTTATCGAAGATACTAATATTTGAACTTATTTCTGTAGAAATGACTCAACCCACCAATAACACAATAAGTTCTTCAAAGCTTTCTTCAATGATTGGTACCGCTCGCTAAGAATTGTCTTGAGAGCAGCGAGTACTATCGATATCTTGACTACTCCCTATCTAGAGGATCTTGCTGAAGGAGCATCTGATGCGCAAAGGTTTGAACACGCTGTTAATGTTAAGAAGCACTATGAGGTGGCTTGCTTAATGTTAGTAAAAATGGCTCCTGCACTTCAACAGAAGTATGAGCTATTTTCACCTAAGCGAATGCTTGAGGAGCTCAAGGATATGTTCGAGAAGTCGCAAGCTGTGGAGATCTACGACTTGGTAGATGCTTTACATAGCTGCAAGCAAGCTCCAGGAAAGTCTGTAAGTGACCATTATTTGGAGATGAGGGGTTATATGGAACAACTCATTGCACTAGGAAAACCTTATAATCATAATATGGCTATCAACTTGATCAATAGGTCCCTTAACAAGGACTTCAATGATTTTGTTGGAAACTATAATATGCATTGCATGGGGAAGACAGTTAATGATTTGCATGCAATTCTCATTGACAATGATAAGGGGTTGAAAGACAAGGCATCTACTTCTACGCCTTCTGTATTAACCATACAAAAGGGTAGAGTGAGTAAGCCAAAACTGCAAGCGAATAAGAAGAAAGGCAAAGGCAAGGGTAATAAGGGCAAACAAGTTGCGACTTATTCGAAACCTAAGCAGAACTTTGTCAAGAAGATTCAATCTCAAAAGGATGAGACTTGTCACCATTGCAAGGCAAGTGGTCACTGGAAGAGGAATTGTTCTCTTTACCTCGAAGAATTGCGAGAAATAAAGAAGAAGTCTGAGCAGAGTGCTGCAGCTTCATGTACTTTATTTATGTTTGAATTGTTCAATTTAACATACAAATTAAATTCCTGGGTATATGATACGGGATACGGTATTAACATTTGTAATACACTACATGGATTTAATCTAGAAAGGAAGCTTTCCTATGGGGAGCAATATCTGCAAGTGGGCAATAGCACACAAGCAGCGGTTGAAGCTATAGGAACTTTTGATCTAGTTTTACTTTCGGGTTTAGTACTGAGATTAAATGATTGTCATTATGCACCTACAATTGTTAGGGGTGTTATTTCCTTTTCTTGTTTGTTAAATAATGGATTCGTTCACACGATTGATAATAATGGAATTTCTGTTTGGAAAAATGGTATTTTCTATTTTAATGTAATTTCTGTGAATGGTGTATTTGAAATAGACATGCATGATAATGAATCCAAGAACGATAAATTTGTATTTAGCATGAGTAAGAAGAGAAAGTTTGACAAGAACTCTTCTTATCTTTGGCATTGTAGACTTGCCCATATTGGGAAGACTCGTATACAAAATCTTCAACGTGAAGGTCTTTTGGAAAATATCAACGATGAATCATTTGATAAATGTGAGTCTTGTATCTCTATAAAGATGACCAAGAAACCTTTTAATAGCAATATTGAAAGGGCTACTGATCTACTTGGACTTATACATACTGATGTGTGTGGACCACTTAGACATACGTCAAGGAAAGGTGCTAGCTACTTCTTAACATTTACGAATTTATAGCCGTTATGGTTATGTTTATTTACTTAAGCATAAACATTAGGTATTTGAAACATTAAAAATGTTTAAAGCAGAAGTAGAACTGTAATTAGGGAAGAAGGTTAAAGCTCTTCGTTCTGATAGAGGTGGTGAATATTTAAGTCAAGAGTTTATAGATTATCTAAGTGAGAATGGAATTGTTCAGCATCTTACTTCACCATATACTCCACAACAAAATGGTGTATCTGAAAGGAGAAATCGTACATTACTGGATATGGTGCGATCTATGTTTAATCTTACAACTTTTCCTTTATCCTTTTGGGATTATGCTTTAGAATCTGCTGTTCGCATTTTAAATATGGTTCCCACAAAGAAGGTCGATAAGACACCATATGAACTATGGCATGGCAAGAAGACATATTTGTCTTATTTAAAGGTCTGGGGTTGCGAGGCGTATGTGAAACGTGACTCGGGTGACAAACTCCAACAACGATCTGTAAAATGTATCTTTGTAGGATACCCTAAGGAAACTATGGGTTACTACTTTTATTATCCATCTGAGAACAAAGTAATTGTTGCTAGGTATGGAGTCTTCCTTGAATCTGATCTTGTTAATCAATAATTCAGTGGGAGAAATTATAATCTTGAGGAGAGTCATAAAGATACATTACCTTCTGAAAACACTAGCGATGTAATTCTTGTAGAACCAGAAAGTCTGGCGGTTTCACCGGAATTAGTTCCTCTGCGTAGATCCACACGCATTAAAAACGCAAATATCAATATGTGTCTTAACATAGAGGATGATGATAAGTTAGGGGATCATGGTGAACCCGCTAACTATAAATCCGACATACTTGATCCTAAAAAGGATAAGTGGATGGTTGCTATGGATGAGGAAATGAAATCCATGAAAGTATATGATGTTTGGATCCTTGTAGAACCACCACCGAATGCTAAATTAGTGAGACATAAGTGGATATATAAGAAGAAACCGACATGGAAGGAAAAGTACAATCCTATAAAGCTCGTTTAGTTGCTAAAGGTTTTACTCAAACTTTTGGCGTAGACTACGAGGAGACATTTCTCTTTTAGCAGACTTAAGAGCTATTATGATTCTTATAGCTATAGCAGCATACTATGACTATGAGATATGACAAATGGATGTTAAAACTGACTTCTTGAACGGTCGCTTAGATGAAGACATCTATATGCAGCAACCGGAAGGGTATGTTGATCCTGAGAATCCAGGACATGTGTGCAAACTTCAAAGGTCCATTTATGGTTTGAAGCAAGCATCACGTCAATGAAATAAAAGATTTGATGAAGAAATCAAAAAGTTTGGATTTATTCAGAATCGTGATAAGCCATGTGTATATCACAAAGCTAGTGGAAGTGATGTAGTATTCCTAGTCCTATATGTTGATGACATATTAATCATGGGAAGTAACATTCCAAGACTTAAAGCTGTTATGGATTATCTTGGTAAATGTATTTCTATGAAGGATTTAGGAGAAGTTGCATATATTCAGGGAATTAAGATCTATCGGGATAGGAAAAGACGGTTAATTGGTCTATGTCAAGATGCTTATATAGATAAGATTTTGAAGAAGTATAATATGCATAATTCCAAGAAAGGTTTTCAACCTATGGAAGTTAACCATAATCTGAGTCATGAGATGGATGCATCAACTCCTGAAGAGGAGGCATACATACAGAAGGTTCCTTATGCTTCGGCTGTAGGATCTATAATGTATGCTGCTAGATGCACAAGGCCTGATGTGGCGTTTGCTCAGAACTTGGTTAGTAGATACCAATAGATCCCATGGAAGCTCCAATGGACTACTGTTAAACATATTCTAAAGTATTTGAGGAGTATGAAAGATATGTTTTTGGTATATGGAGGGAAACCAGACACAGAACTGAATGTGACAGGTTTTTGTGATGCGTCATGGCAATGTGATAAAGACGATACGAAGTCTCAGACGGGTTATGTTTTTGTTATCAATGGAGGAGCAGTTGACTGGAAGATCAAGAAACAGACAACGATTGCAATGCATGCTACTCAATCTGAGTACATGGCTGCTTCAGAAGCTACAATGGAAGTTGTTTGGATTAGGAAGTTTATTGAAGATCAGTGATGCCTTCAATTAAAGAACCTATAGATATGTATTGTGACAATTATGCCGCAATAATATTTGCCAATGACCCTGGAGTCATTAAAGGCGCCAGACACTTTATGTGTAGACATCACTACGTCTGAGAACAAGTTGAAGCTCGGGAAATCAAATTGATAAAAGTTCACACAGATGATAACGTAGCCGATCCTTTAACTAAGGCTTTGCCTAGGCCAAAGGTAGTTAAGCATGCCAAAGCGATTGGGCTGCAACTAGCTAGCGAACTCATGCAATAAATATGTGATTAGTATTTGGATAAAGGATGTTATGACATTATTATATAATGAAATAAAGATTGTGTTTCGTTTATTTTTATTATTTAATAAATGTATCCTATTTTACATGTTTTAATCCATGAATAAAATTTATGCTAAATGTTCGTTGTCGATTAATAATATGGGAATATTATTAAACTAAGTAAAATCAAAATAGCGATAGAGTATACTTGAAAGTATATTGATCGATTTTGGATGATATTCGATGAAACGAATATATGACTTATCCCAACTATATGTTATTACTTTATGGATCTTTGTCACTAAGTAAAACATAAATAGTTATCCTTAGACTTGAGATACCAGGAAACTGTTAGGAATCTAGTGCATCTCTATGGAATAATCTAACGCTAAACGTAACTAGTAGCTATAAGGATTATTTTTGGAAGTGTTGCAAAATTCATAAGTTTTGCTCGTAGCCAATATGGAATTTATTTTCTCCAATTTTGTTTTGGAGTTTAATACAGTTGGGCCCCTCGTGGGATTAGTAAGATGTTTGTGTGGCCACACCCAAATTTGTTTTGATAATCTTGCTGAATCTGAGAACGAGAAACAGAATGGTTAATGAAAGGAATGACTGAGATCCATATCCTTATTAACGTTGTATTAGAAATAAAAGGATAATAATAAAGATGCAGAATCGTTAAAAGATTTTGTCCAGGCGACGTTACTCGAGTTGTACTAGAGACATTGCTATGTGTAACTAGACGCTAGTCAATGTAATCACGATATTCGAAATATGTCCAAGTTGGAGCTGAACGTTTATGGACTTATATTTAATAGTCGTGTGATAGGATCGAACTCGAGATTACAGGATTTCACACAACACGTAAAGAGTTAATTTAATTAATAAATATATTTATTGTATTTATTAATTTATTTAATAAATATATTTATGTATTTATTAATTTAAATCGAGCAAGTAAATATATAACTTTAACGATCGTTAATTAATTAATAGTTAAGTATTAACAAATGTTAAATAAATATATAGTATGTATACATTAAGAAAGAAGTTTGGAAGATTCCGGAACATCCCTAAGGGGTGTTATAGGCGGTCGGTTATGGGCTCCAAAGGGGGGGGGGGGGGCAAAAGTTTCCTTTTATTTATCTTGGGTTAAAAAGAGTTTAGGCCTATAAATACACCTCCTAATCCCTCATAATCTTCACAACATAAATCTTTGTCCCCTTCTTTCTTTTGGTTCGATCACAAGGCTACCCAATAAAGGGTTTCGGTTGGTTTTTCTTGGTTGATCGATTGTATATGTAATCTAGTCCTAGCCCCTCTCTAGGGTTGTTGGGTAGATTAAATACAAGCCTTGTAGCTCGGTTTTCACGTGCTAGAATCACGGTTAGCTCGTTGTATTACGTGTGTACAAGATCATAATATATTCTTACTTTAGACTATATCTTGGTATATTACGGTATAAACCCGAATTGGTGATTCGTTCTTCGTCTTGTGGAATTGCTTTAGCGTAAGGGTATGTAACCCTAATTCGATTAATTATAATTGTGTTATTAATTATGATCTTGTTAAATCGCTTATGTAATATGTGCTTTGATCTCGTTTAGGGTTTTATTTAATTATTATGATACTAATAAACCTTCGTATAAATCTTGGTGTCTTCCTATTAGGTCATTTCTTTCCTTACTCTTTACTTACTCTTATTATCACATCACACACATCTACTATTTGTCATTGTTAATGCATTAAAATTGAACCTATTCATTATGCAACTAGCTTTCAAGTAAAAGGTAGTTTTGAGACAAACCTAATTGAAAGGAATTTTAATTAGGACAAAAACCAAAGAGAAACTATTCAACCCCCCCCCCCCCCCCCTTCTAGTTTCTACATGTTAGATGTTGGTAGAGTCAAACCAAGGTTTGATCGTATCAAAATGCTTGATCATTCATACGCGAAGGGATTTGTACGTTTGCTTGGGGTTCTTTGCCAAGTTGGTACCGGTACACTACTAGCATATTTTATGCTTCTCGACATTCCTATTGATCGAATATTCTACTAGTGGTTGGAAGGAAATTTTTGCACACCGTCGGTGCAAATATAGATGTTGGAAAAGCTATTATGACTAGCTTTGATGGGTTTGTTTATCAAAACTATAATGTACTCGAGGCTAAGAAACATGATGATGGTGATGATGAAGACGATAAGCACTACACCGTGAAAAGGGATGGGAACCGTATACCAATTTATGGACCACATTTGCAACCATGGACGGAACCAGAAGAAATTTTGGATGCATCACTAATTGAAAGGAGCTACCACAACCCTTTCTTTGACATATGTGTATACAAGAAAATTTTGGGGATGCTTGGAGCACTTCCCGTTTCATTGAAATATAAAGATTGGCAAGTGGGGGATCAGATAGAGTTTGAAAACATTGCTAAAGATGGAGATAGTGAATGGCACGTTGCCATGGTTATTATTGATCCATGTGGAAAGAGGTACGAGAAGGTATATGAAACCAAGGACACCAATAGAGAGGTCTCGGGATGTTACACAGAGAGTGATATCATGTCACCTCTAAACTTCTGCTATAATTAGAGATATAGAAGAGAAGAGGAGTGCATCATTGGCTCCTAGTTACCTTTTGCATTTTTATCTTCTGTATGTAGATAATCAATAAAATAGAAGTCAAAATCTAAGAGTCCTAGATGTTTTAGGATAGTCTTAGAAGAAGGGAATATTTTTCCTAGTTATCTTTTTATTTTTCTTTTATGAAATCAAATGAATCGGAGGTTTTCTTTAAAGATTTGTGTCTAGTGTACTAAAATCATAGAAACTGTATCTGTCAGCACAGACTGTGCGCCGCACTTCTGGACGAAAATTTTATATAAAATTTAATTTTCTCTTTCCAAACAAAAACTAAAAACACACATAAAAAAACTCGACGGTTCTTGGATTGAGTCTTCACCCAAAAATATTTTTTGATCTCTACTCCAATTCACATTCGAGATCATGTCTAAAGTAAGTTTTTAATCTTTGATTTATAAATATTTTCGTTTATTAGTTTTAATTTTTGATTAATTTTTCGATTAGGGTTCTTAGAAATTCATAACCGGATTAAGTTAGATTCGTAATTAGAAATAGAAATGTTGATAAGGATAGATTTTGATTATTAGATGAAAAACATAAAAACATAAAAATGAGGGTTTTTGAAATTGAACCTTAGGATTGAGAAATGTCGCGGATTGAAATGAATTGGGAATGGTTTAGTGTTCGACTCTAGCCATTGTTGTTAATTTGTAACCATAAGTTCGCGGATTTGGTTAAAATAAGTAGTTACCCCGACATATGCTAAGTTACCCAGATCGTGCGCCGCACTTCTCAATTGTACGTCGTACTTTAGTAGATTTTTCCCAGGAAGTACGCCGCACATTTCTTTTGTGCGCCGCAGTTTTTGTCTGAAAACAAACAGAAAGATCGGAACACCATCGTAGGGATACCGTTGACCCTTAATGCTTATCTAACGTTGATATATGTTTGTTTGTGTGATAAATTTTGCAGAACACAGGTTCTAGAAATTACGAGACCGGCTCATCGAGCCGAGGCAAGAGACGAAAGCCTATAGAGTCGGCGAAGGACGTATTTATGTGAAAGTCCCTAATCAATGCTAGAAACCCCCTAATCTTAACTAATCAACACAAGGTATTACTTTTCAAACGTAATCTTATTATTGTATAATAAATAATTACAAGTGTTATGGATAACACCGTTTGATGATAATGTGTTGTGCACACTTTGAACAACTATAAACCCTAACTTATGAATACAGTCGCAGCTGTTTGATTCAATAAGTTCTAAGCAATAATGTTATGAATATACTCAAAGTGTTAAACATTAATGCATGGATACACATCCTATTTATAGTGTTACGAGGTTGACCTAAATAGTACTTGATGGTGACTACACAAGCTTTCACTTTTCAGACATCAGTCACATGATGCTCTTCTATTCTTGGTAGTCTTCCATTATGCTTTAAGGAAACAGTTGTCAAAACAGTTTCCTTTTTCTTCATAGTCTCAAACACAAAAATGGCATGTCCAAAGTGTGCTGAGTGTTAACAGGGTATTGCCACCCCTGTTAACCCTCAACCCCTCAGAGTCCCTGATACATCGTGGCTGTTATCCATCACAGCCAATGAGTATCTCTTCAAGTAATCTTTGACTTCCTTGACAATGTCTCTGACATGGACTCCTCTGAGGTTGCTCACAGAGACTTGGATCTCTGTAAGTCTTGTGATACTTGCCTGCCTCCTAGGCACAGGCAAGGGACTATCTAACAGCTTAATTATGTTTAAATCTATGATCAGGGAATCTAACAAGTTTAGATTCCCAACAATCTCCCCCTATTTAAACATAAATATTGCTAGATCTATCTAAGTTAAGGTAAGAGTTAACAGCTTCTTTTTACTCATAACAGATCTAAACAAACATACCTCATGATTTTATTAAAACTTAAAGGAAATTACAAGTACATTACAAAAGTAAAATAAAATGTGAAGGTAAAATTGGGCTGTGAATTTCTTCAATAGTCATCATTTTTAATCTTTTCTTCAGCTTCAGCTAAGTCCAATCTGTTATTCAATTCTTCCTGCAAAGTCTTTGCAAACCTTTTGGAATACTCTGTGTTGATCTTGAGTGACTTCTTGTGACAAAGCAGCTGAATTGTTGAGGCTAAGCACAACTTATCTTCTCTTTGAAATGCATACTGGCAAGCTCTGTTCATGAATGCCATTCCTCTTTCAGGCTCTGTGTATGTCTGACCATCAACAGGGCCAACTATACCATTTGGTAGGATCAAATCCATGTGCATACCATCCACTTGAACATCATCTGTGACAAAAGTTTCTTTAACAAGTTGAGAAACTCTTCTTCTTTTGTTACCAGTCTTTGGGGGTTCTTGTTCAAAAAGCTGTGGTGGGGGATCTATCTTGAGTTTGGCAGCCGTTTCTTTGATCCAGGTAAACTTGGCCTTAATAGTCTTAAGCAGAAGAAAAATTGCCTGTCCAGTTTTTTTGGCAGCTAAGGCTTCAAGTTCGAACCATTCAGATAACCTAAGTGTCTTTAGCCTGAAGTTTTCAAACACATTCATGTTTCCCTGTTGGTTATCTCTCCATAAGATCATCTGTGGGGTGTTTGTGGATTTATGAATGGTGTATTTGAACTTGGTTATCTTGCCAGGTGCATATCGCTTGTTAACGCAGGCATCATAATCAGCTTTGACTTTTCTTAGTGCCTCAGCGCTTTTAACTTCCATTTCCCTCAACCTTTGTTTTTGCTTTTCTCTTTCAGATGGAGTCATCTTCCTTAGAGTAGCTTCATTCAGTTCTTTGGCTGTCTTGAGTTCATTTAATCTCTTGAATTCCTCAACCTGTTTCTCTATTTCTTCAGGAGTTAAAGGAATCTCATTGGAAGGTGTAAAGGTTGAAAATTGGGAAAGGTCTGTGGTGGATCCTCCTGTCTCTAGCATCGCAGCTATCTTCTTTAGTTTGGTGTCTGTGTCAACCAAAACTATCTCCTTTCCTTTCTTCGAGACAGAGGATTCCACACTCATGTTTTTCAAAACTTCAACTCTTCTGATAAATGTTGTCTGAGCCTGAGTTTGTATTGCTTTGGGAAGGGAGCTAACAGTGAACTTTAGCTTCTTAGCAGCTGGTTCACCATCATCCCCAGACTCGCTGGTGTTAACCAAAGCCAGGGATTTTGATGAATCAGCTCCATCTTGATTCTGTTGCTCCCCATGAGTGTTATCCTCATCATCAGGTATGTTAATAGGTGTGATGACTTGGAGGGGGACAGGTGTAATGGTGTTGTCAGCTGATGATGAGCCTTGTTTAGCAGATTCAAGGTTAAGTGTTTTTTCCTTCTCCCCCTCACGTTCATCCTGGCTACGTAGACGTTTGGATGAACGTCTTTGAAAATGCCTTGCAATCTGTTCAACAGAGGCAGCCATAGCACGTTGCCTTTTCCTTGAAGCCCTGGCAATCTTCAGCAGAAGGTTGCTGTTTGCATTAGTATTGGCATGAACTCGATTAACAATGAAGTTTGCATGACGGTATTGCCTGTTGCGAACAGCTTCAAATTGTCTGTGCATAGTTAACTCATGTTCATAGAATAAGGCAGGGACCTCTGACTCAATTACATCCTTCATTCTTGTGGAAAGGTGACTAAGTCCTTGTGCTACACCTTTTCTTGCACCATCCTTGATGGGTTCAGTAACCGCCTCAGCAACAGCCTTTTGTATGATCCCTGGAAATGTGACAGTGAAGTTGTGCATTTCAGACTTGATCACATCCAGCTTCCTTGATAAGCGTTCAATGTCAGATTGATGATGAACAGGCTGCAGATTATGTATGTTGAGGCTTTGTTGAGCATAATCATCCCCCCTTGGTAAAAGATCAAAGTTGGTTTGGGCAGGATGATCAAACATCAGAAACTCAGCTGTTGGATCATAGGCTGGACGTTGGAAGACTGTTGTTGTGGAGGTAGCAGAGGTTGGAGTAACAACAGCGTCCTTGGGAGGAGGAGTATTATTTTCAGCTGGGGTGGACACAGCGATTTCCTTGGGAGGAGAGACAGATTGTTGATCTTCCTCATCTTCTTCATCCTCCTCCTCAAACATCCCTACAAGGATTTCATCTTCAGGCATTGACTCAAGATCAGAGACATCATCTTCTAATGACAGCATTTCTTCATCAATATTCAATAGAGGCTCATCGTCATTAGGTTGGTCTTGAGTAATTGTATCAGCCTCCTTCTCCTGTTGTACCTGGGATTCAGTGACTGGTTGTACAATTTCAGCCTGCAAATTGTTATAATTAGTAACAGGGAAAAAAGTAAGGGGAATGGTCGCCATTTCGCTGTCCCAGAGAGGCTGAGGGTGATCACTCAGCCACTCCAAAAGGTTAAGAAACCTTTGGGACTCTTTTAAGAGTGAAACATATGTGGGTTAAGGTCGCCTGTTACGCTGCCCCTAGGAAAGCTGAGGGTGATGATTCAGCTCCCCCTGAAAAGGATAAATCCTTTGGGATTCTTTTAAGGTGAAAAAGTTAAGGGTTAAGATCGTCTTATTATGCTGTCCCTATAAGAGCTGAGGATGATGATTCAGCTCCCCTAAAAGTAAAACTTTTTGGGATTCTTTTTCTGAGGGAACTAAGAGGCTGTGTGAAGTACAGCTGATCAAGGTTGAGACATACGTGTATCCAGATTGTTGTTAGCCTGAATACTGTCTAGAGGGTGCAGGGTCATCGGGGTGCTTTATAAACACAAATGAATCATTCCCTGGTGCAAAGACAGAGTGTACAGAAGTCTTAAAGAGTTCTAAGTGCATAGACAGACTTCTATGGGTCGAGGATTACCCTAACTTTACCACTCTCTCCTACAGACAACTGAGAGTGGCTGCTTGTGAACCTCTAAAAATGTACACTGATTACCTGTGAGATATCAGCTAGATTAAGCTAGTTTCCTATTGTCTCAGCTGACTTTGAGACACTAGACCCCTGTTGTTGGTCAGCAGAAGTATCTGATTCCACATGAGTATCTGGAAAAGAGGAGGTGTCAGTCTTTTTTCCCTTGGCCTTAGCAACAGATTTGGTGTGGGAAAAAGAGGGGATTTTCTTCTTCTTAGGCTGTTGGCCAGAAGAAGCCTTGGACGTCGTAGTGTGCTGCCTAGAGGTCAAAGACTTAGACTTGCCAGACACACTAGAAGTATTCACCTTCTCAGAAGAAGGGAGCAAGGACTTCTCAGCTGTTGGTTGTTTGTTGGCAACGTTCATCATATGAGAGGTGACAGGGACATCTTCAGCTCCTATTTCTTTGTAGATGGCACCTGTGATGCGGTAGGGCTTCAGAGCAGTCAACGCAGAGTTATGGTAGTTGTCTCCCAACAGGCTTCAAAGATCAGCGACAAGAAGCGAACATAGCAGATATTCTTTTCCTGACTTGATTTCTTCCCTTTAGCTGTTCTACAAGGTTGGAGAAGAGAATGCTTCCAAGATCAACATCAGCTCCCCAAATCAGCCCATAAGCTATAGATTGATGGTTAAAGGACATCTGATCTTGGGATCCCTTCATTCCTCCCAGGGATTTAACAATGTGGGTGAAGAGGACACGCCACATGGGTGTAAAGTACTTAATCTTCAAAGGAGATTTTGAGAGGACCTCAACGGGTGTAAGGGCAGGGTTTACATCATGGAAGGGTTTGAGTGTGGCCAGGGCATCTTTAACAGCCTTTTTATCAACAACCTTAAGGCATTCATCACCATGTTTTAATCCAGCCACACTCGAGAAATCATTAAGGGAGAAAGCAAATGGGTGTTCATTGCATGAAAGGCTAAAGGTTATTGTGTCTTCTACCACTTTAGCATAGTACCAGAATTCCCTAAGGTATTCTTGGTAGAAGGTGGTTGGGGATTTGGTGAAGGCTTCACTTAAGTCACAATTTTGCATGAAGTTTACCAGATCTGAGTAGGTGTCATTAGGAGCCTTGATCCATCCCATGGAGTTGTTGGAGGCGAGGATGCTTTCGTTGATCTCGAAGTTAACGTTTGCTGCTTTGGGAACGGAAAACGCCATGGATTCAAGGTCGAAGGTGAAAGAAAATGGAGGATGGTTTAAGAGAGAGAAGAACTTAGAGAGAGAAATAGATTTGTGAAATGAGAATTGGTGGTGGGTGAGAAGAGACGAGAGACAATATATATATTCAAAATAAGTAAACAGTTATTCAACCGCATTTAATGCAAAGTGAGAAAATGACTGCTCATGTGGGTCCCTTGACCTTTCAAAACTTATTTGTCTCCTCGTTATTCGAAAAATAAATGATTAAATATTTGAGAATGTTTTTTTTTGCATTTACTTGGAAAGTAACTACCTAGTTTCATGTGAAAAACATTTAATATAGAATCAATCATTTAATGAACACATTTAATATCAAGCCATATGCTTTGAGATATTGAGCATCCCTAGCTCAGCAACTAGCCTGTTGAATGAAGGTTCAGCCTAAGGCTTTGTGAAAATATCAGCTAGTTGCAGCTCTGTGGGAACAAAGTGCAGCTCAATATCTCCCTTCATTATGTGATCCCTGATAAAATGATACCTGATATCAATGTGTATGGTACGAGAGTGAAGAACAGGGTTGTTGGATATGGCAATGGCGCTGGTGTTGTCACAAAAGATTGGCACTTTGTCATATAAAATCTCATAGTCAGCCAATTGACTTTTCATCCAGAGCACCTGAGCACAACAGCTGGCTGCAGCGACATATTCTGCTTCAGCTGAAGACATAGCCACAGAGTTTTGCTTCTTAGCACTCCATCCAACCAATTTTCCTCCTAGGATTTGACAGCTGCCTGAAGTGCTTTTCCTGTCAATACAACATCCAGCATAGTCTGAATCTGAATAGGCTTTGAGATCAAAGCCTGATTCCTTGGGATACCATAGAACTAGGGATGGTGTTCCTTTGAGATACCTAAAAATTTTCTTAACAGCCACTAGATGGGATTCTTTTGGGTTAGCTTGGTACCTTGCACAGAGACATGTGGAGAATTGGATATCAGGACGACTAGCTGTCAGATACATGAGTGACCCAATCATGCCTCTATATAAAGTCTCATTAACAGAGACCCCTGACTCATCAGGGCCCAAGTTGTTGGGTGGAAGCATGGGGCATTTCACTGATGCACATCAGCTAAGTCATATTTCTTAAGTAAATCCTTAATATACTTTTCTTGACAAATTGAAATTCCCTTAGGACATTGTTTAATTTGAAAACCCAAAAAGTAAGTTAATTCACCCATCATACTCATCTCATATTTCTTGGTCATTAATTTAGCATAACGTTTACTAAGATTGACATTAGTTGACCCAAAGATTATATCATCCACATAAATCTGCACAATGATGAAATCACTCTTATCCTTGAAGGTAAAGAGTGTTTTATCAATAGAACCCCTGAAAAATTTATTTTTAGTCAAGAAATTAGAAAGAGTTTCATACCATGCTCTTGGAGCTTGTTTCAGCCCATACATGGCTTTGTGTAGTCTGTACACATGGTTGGGAAACTCGTTGTTCTCAAATCATTCAGGTTGTGCAACATATACTTCCTCAGCCAAATCACCATTGAAGAATGCACTCTTTACATCCATCTGATACACAGTGAAGTTCATATAGGCAGCATAAGCCAGGAAGATTCTGATGGCTTCAAGTCTTGCAACTGGAGCAAAAGTTTCATCATAATCAATTCCTTCAGTCTGAGTATACCCCTGTGCCACCAGCCTGGCCTTGTTTCTGATGATGTTCCCAATTTCATCCATCTTATTTCTATAGATCCATCTAGTGCCTGTGATATTCTTTCCAGGTGGAGCTGGCACTAGTGTTCATACTTTGTTCCTTTTAAACTGATTGATTTCTTCTTGCATAGCAGCTACCCATCCTTCTTCTACCAGAGCCTCAGCTACTCTTTTAGGTTCAATTTGTGAGAGAAATTCAGCAAAGAGACATTCATTGGCTGAGGCAGACTCTGAGTCATGAATTCGCTGTCTAGTTGTAACCCCTGCATTAGGTTCCCCAAAATAATGTTGACAAGAAGAATGTGTTGATCTCTTGACCACTTATTTTGAGGAGCTGGGGACTCAAGGACAGGAACACTTGTGGGCACAGCTGGTACAATTTGAGTTTCATCCTGCTGACTAGGAGGGCTTTCTTCAAAGACTACTTCAGTGTCAGAGTCTTCTTCAGCCATATCAAGAGGTACAACTTCATTATCAGCAGGAGATTCTTCAGGGATTTGAAGAATTGGTGAGTCATCAATAGCAGTAGAAGAAGAAGGACTACCAGAGGTTTGTGGTTCTTCTTCATCAAGTTCCTGAGAGGTAGGAACTTCTATGTTGTGAGTAGACAGAGGGTCAAAGGCAGGAACATAAGGAGTGAGAGTGTTGGAGTGATGATGATGATGACTGGTAGGTCTTGGTTCTGAGAACTCATCACTTGGGAAAGACACATTTTCATTAAAATCAATTTCATCACCCTCTGTTCCTGTTCTCTGTATAAATTCATCATCTTCATTGAATCTGACATGAAAGGTTTCTTCTACTTCTTGTCTTCTGATGTTAAATACTCTGAAGGCTTTGGCTGTCGGAGAGTATCCCAAGAAGAAACCATCATCAGCTTTTTCATCAAACTTTCCAAGTTTATCCCTGTAGTTGTAAATGAACACAGGGCATCCAAACACATGAAAATAGCTGACATCTGGAGATCTTTTTCTGAAAACTTCATAGGAAGTTTTACCATGTCTTTTGACAATGATTGATCTGTTTTGTGTGTAGCAGGCAGTGTGAACAGCTTCTCCCCAAAATTGCTTTGGTAAGGCTGCACCATTCAACATAGTTCTGGCTGCTTCAATCAAAGTCTTGTTTCTTCTTTCAGCCACACCATTTTGTTCAGGGGTGCCAACTGAAGAGAAGTTCTGTGAAATCCCTTTTTCATCACAAAAAGATTCAAGTTGATGATTCTTTAATTCAGTACCATTATCACTTCTTAGAGCTTTGACTCTAACATCATTCATATTTTCAACCTGTCTGATGAAGGACATGATGGTATCAGCTGCATCACTTTTCCTTCTGAGGAAGAACACCCAAGTGTATCTTGAAAATTCATCAACTATGACCAAGGTGTATTTGTTGTGATTAATGGTCTGAGGTTTGACAGGCCCAAACAAATCCATGTGAAGGAGATGTAAGCAGTTGTCAATAGAGAATGATTGCCTAGTCTTGAATGAAGACCTGTGATGCTTTCCTTTGACACAGGCAGAATAAGTCTTGTCTTTAGAAAACATCACTGAAGGTAGACCATCAACCAAGTTTTGAGTGGCTATTTTGTTGATGTTCTTGAAGTTGAGATGAGACAGTCTTTTGTGCCACAGCCAATTGACACTTTCATAGGCTTTAGCAAGAAAACAATTTGAGCTGTCTTCATAGCAAACAGCCATGTTGATGACATAAACATCTCTCCTTCTAGGTGCAATAAGCACAACATCATTGTTTTTGTTGAATATGGTTCCCTGAGTCTTAGTAAACAAAACCTTATAGTCAGCATCACACAATTGGCTGATGCTAATAAGATTGTGTTTAAGACCATTCACATATGCAACCCTGGTAAACGTAATCCCATTGCAGTTCACTGAGCCATATCCTTCTGTGTCACCTGAAGAGTTATCTCCAAACACCACTTTAGGACCTGACTCCTTTGAGTATCTGTGCAGGTATTATTGAATCCCTTTCATGTGTCTAGAACAGCCACTGTCTAGATACCATACCGATTCCTTGAGATATTTCTGCACAGATACATAGAAATAGGTTAGTTCCTATGGTGAACCCACTTTCCAGTGGGTTCCCTAAATTGCTGATTAGCAACTCTTGTGTTCCTGTAGAACTTTTGGCGTTGGGAGGGACAATTCACCGTTTCATGGGTATAACTTCCACAGATATCACACCCAGGGAAGTCACCACACTCGTCTGAGTGATGGTCTGTGAATCCACAGAATTTACAGGGAGGATAAGTTCTGTAGTTTCCCTGTTGTCTTTTGGAACCCTGTGGTCTATCCCTAGAGGGTGTCTGAGCTCTCTTAGCTGCCATGTGTCTGTCATGATCTAAGGTCATGTGGTGAGAGTTTTTACATACATTGCAATAAGGTTTGATTAACCTTTCCCCTTTGGGTTCACCTAGGACTGACTTAGGTTCATGAGAAGTAGAGCATTCAGCGGAAGGCTTAATGTGTTGTTTCAAGAGTTCTACTTCTTACATTAGAGACAACAGGCGTTCTTCAGTGGTAGGGTCAACCTTATTCACAGCTTTAGTAGAGACAGGCTTAAAAGCAACTTGTTTACCAGTTTGTTTAGCAGGCACATGAAAAACTTTAGCTGGAGGATTCTCAATATCTGTTCTAAGTTCACCCTTAGCAGCTCGAGAGGAACTGCTAGGTTCAACTCCAGAGAGTTTGGGCAAAGGTGTAACTCGGCCACATCTTTAGAGACAGGGTCATTGGTCAAAGTGGTATCTGACATATGAATAGTCTCTGTAGATTTGAAGACAATGTCTTTGGGTTTGGTGAGAATTCTCAGCTTATTTTTCTTAGCAGATATATCCCTTTTAATGTCAGAAGGCAATTCATCATTAAGAAATGATCTATTGTGAACCTAGCACACAGCCATATTTCAATAACCTTGTTTAATTCAGAAACTTGATCATTTAAAGCAATGTTTTTCAAGGTTAACCTAGTGACTGCATTTTGCAGGGATATTTTCTCTAAATTAACCCGCCTGAGAGTTTCACATTCAGATTTAGCATTTAGCAATTCAGTTTTAACAGAGTGAAACTTATCAAGAAGGTTCTTTCTTTGTTCCTCAACAAAGTGTAAATCAACAATGGTGTAATCAAGGACATGCTTGCGTTCATCACTATCAGACATAGATAAAAGCCTGTGTACCTTTTTCATTGTGATGTCAACCCATTGTCCTGATCTTGCATCACCTTTTCCAACAGCTGGTTCATCCTCAGCTATAGCCATGAAAGCCCTGACTCTAGTAGTATCTTCCTCATCTGAAGTCAGTGGCTCATCATTCCAATCATAAGCTTCAGCTACCAACCCTTTCTCTGTCTTTTTTATCACCACCCTTCTTCTTAGACAAAGCTTCAAGCTTCAAATTCATTTGTTCTAACTCAGCTTTAAGTGCCTTGTACTTGTTTTTGTAATCCTTCTTCTCAGTGTCTGATGAATTGGATTGGTGAGATAAGTTGTTGTGTTGTTTGAACTTGTAAGGTTTGGATGAAGATGATGGATAGGAGCGTGAGGATGTCTTGGTGGAAGGACAGTCTTTTTGGAAGTGTCCAAGCTTTCCACAGGCAAAGCAAGTTTCTTTTGACCTGTCAGTTGGTTTACTAGCTGATCCTATTCTCCCTGATCTTTTGAAGAATCTTCTTTGGTTGGCTAGTAAGGCTCTTTCATGAAACTCTACATTAAGGTCTGTCAAGAACTCTTGGCTGCTGCGGGTGTCTTCTTCAACGTCAGAGTCGCTGTCATGAGGATGTGGTTCAGAGATCAAGGCTTTGGAAGATGCTCCTTGAACCACAAATCTTTCAGTCTCTGACTTGTAAATAGTATCGATCAGCCCTTCTTCATAATTATACTTTCCATAAAGCTGAGCTAAAGTGTCATTCTTGATTGAGTTATTAGCTCTCTGAGTCTGATTCATACTCAGCCACTTTCTTGGAAGGCTGTTGACAAATGTGGCATTAATCTCAGCTTGACCAATGGTGACATCATTCATTGCTAGGTCATTGAGAAGAATCTTCAGCCTTGTATAGGTTTGCTGAACCTTTTCACCTTCAAGTGACTTGAAAGCATTGAACTGAAGTCTGAGTACCTGAATCTTTGTCTCTCTTGTTTCAGAGGGTCCTTCATGGCCAAGGATGAGGTCTGTCCACATTTGCTTGGTTGTGGGGCACTGAATGACAGACTTCATGATATGTTCGGGAAGACAGGAGATGATGATGCTTTTGAGACGTTTATCTTGGTTTGCCAATTTTCTATCAGCTGGAGTCCATTGTTTGAGAGGTTTGGGAAGAGGGTTTTCTTCAGTGGAGGTAAGCGCCATGGGAATATAAGGACCATTTTCTAGAATTTCTAGAAGAAAAGGTTCAAGTCCATCGAGATACACAAGAAATTGACTCTTCCAACTGGCAAAATCTTCTTCATCAAAGACTGGTACACTTGTGACATGTGATCCACCTTTTGAGTCAAGAAGTTGGGGTAGATCATCGTCATTGGAAGGAGGGTTGAGTCTTGGTGAAGATGGTGTTGTAAAAGGTGAATGTGGTGGGTTAGAAGTTTCTGGCATGGTGGATCTTGATTATAAAACTGAGAACGATGTTTCTTGAAGGTTTTAATATCAAACACCACTCTGATACCAATCAATGCTAGAAACCCTAATCTTAACTAATCAACACAAGGTATTACTTTTCAAACGTAATCTTATTATTGTATAATAAAAAGTTACAAGTGTTATGGATAACACCGTTTGATGACAATGTGTTGTGCACACTTTGAACAACTATAAACCCTAACTTATGAATACAGTCGCAGCTGTTTGATTCAATAAGTTCTAAGCAATAATGTTATGAATATACTCAAAGTGTTAAACATTAATGCATGGATACACATCCTATTTATAGTGTTACGAGGTTGACCTAAATAGTACTTGATGGTGACTACATAAGCTTTCACTTTTCAGACATCAGTCACATGATGCTCTTCTATTCTTGGTAGTCTTCCATTATGCTTTAAGGAAACAGTTGTCAAAACAGTTTCTTTTTTCTTCATAGTCTCGAACACACAAATGAAATGTCCAAAGTGTGCTGAGTGTTAACAGGGTATTGCCACCCCTGTTAACTCTCAACCCCTCAGAGTCCCTGATACATCTTGGTTGTTATCCATCACAGCCAATGAGTATCTCTTCAAGTAATCTTTGACTTCCTTGACAATGTCTCTGACATGGACTCCTCTGAGGTTGCTCACATAGACTTGGATCTCGGTAAGTCTTGCGATACTTGTCTGCCTCCTAGGCACAGGCAAGGGACTATTCAACAGCTTAATTATGTTTAAATCTATGATCAGGGAATCTAACAAGTTTAGATTCCCAGCATTATGGGAGTTCCTAGCCACCCATTTCTGAGTTGGCGTGGATGCAACACTAATGATAAAAACATCTAAAACAATGCCCTTAGTCTTCTACTACCGAAACAAATTTTTGCACCTAGCATTGTAGACTTTGGACTTTTGAGTGAGCTTGGTTGTGAAGCTCAAATTAGGGAGATGCTTTCGATAGTTGTGATAGAAGCTTGAGGGAATGAAGTTTTATTTCAATCGAACACTTGGGTTCGAATTTTACTTGTAGGGAGAAAATCCATGCGGAGCTTATTCTTGAGTTTTTCTCTACTGTTCACTTTGACGAAGATGTTGATGGTGATGAGCTAGTGACTAAGAAAATTTTGAGTTTTCGCCTTTGTGGGAAAGGTCATTCTTTGACTGTGAAAGAGTTTGCTAAATATTTCGAGTTGTATACTAGAGTGGAGCGAGATGAGGAATGATTTGAAGTTTATTTTCAAGGAGGTGAACGTGATCATGGTAATTTTAATGCTAATGAGTTTTGGGCATTAATTTGTCCAGATGAGGACCCGTTGAGCTTATCTAGGAGCTCAACCACTAGGATTTCTAGTCCACTTTTGAGGGTACTTCAAAAGATGATTGCTTATGCGGTTCAAAGAACTACGGGCTATGAAAAAGTTTAAAAGAATTATTTGTGGTTGCTAAGTATGTTTAGGGACAAAAACCGTAAGCAATATGCTAATGTGGCTTGGGTCATTGCAAAGTGGATGAAAAGGAAAGGTCATGGTAGTCAAGTAAGTAGCATGATTGTGTGTGGACAATTTGTGAATAGGTTAGCCCGAAGAATGAGACATTTGACCGATGATGTCATGGGTAGTCTTAGTCCGCCGATCGTGTGTGATACCATTGACAAGATTACCTTGAGATATTTGATTGGAGCCGATGGAAGGTTAATGCGGGAAGACGCGCCGGTAAGAGCACCATGTGTGAACATGCCCCGAGCTCCTCGTGCATCACTTCAAGATGTTTGTGATATGATGGGAAGGATGGAGGTTAGGCAAGACCAACTTGGGTTTATGATGGAGCGCCAATGTTACAGTATGGATAGATTTGCTTCAGTTTTTGAGAGGATGGTGGAACAATATAGTGTTCCGATGAGTGGACCCTATGGACCACCCGGATATCACCATGAGCCATTAGACTACACCCAACAATCACCACCTTATCCATCACTTTTCTACCCATCCAATGCTCCACCTCATGATGAAACAGAAGAAGATATGTAATGCCTCGAAGTTTGTGACTTTTGTGTTAGTCACGCGTTGAAACAATTTTAAAACAAATTTTTAGGATTATTACATTTTGTTGTGTAATATGCCTTTGTTAGCATTTAAGACAAATTAAATTTTTGTGTGTGGATGTTTATTCTTATTTTGGTATGTGGGATATGTTTGTGTATATATTGTTTGTGTTAAAATGCAGAAAATAAGCAAGTCGATGCATAATATGGCGAAGACTGAAGATTTTGGCTTCGTTCTCGGCTTGTGATAAAAGGGAAGTAGTATTCTTATTTTCCTCTATTTTTACTTTTTTCTTATGTTTATCATTGCAGACAATGCTCATAATAAGTATGGGGGTGATAAGTGAAAAATAAGAGCGTTTTAAGTTGAAATTTTTTTGTGCATTTTGTGACCAGAAGTACGCCGCACTTCTCATTTGTGCACTGCACTTTCTGGCAGATTTTTGAAAGATAAGTTGTTTTGTTAAAAAAAAGTTGTTGTTAGAAGATTGATAATTCTTGTAATTGTAAATCTATTTGACTCATAATTGATAACGTTACTTGCACAATATCTTAACCACAATTGTGAGGATTTTTAGCCTATAATTCATAAATATTCTTACGCTTTAAATCTATTTTGTGAGTATGCCGTTGATTAGTTTAATTCTAGAACTTGTGCTTGGTAATCTTTACGAGACCATAGTGGGATCATACTTGTATGATAAAAAGTATTTTAAATGATAAAGAGGCAAAATAAAAGAGAAAAAAATTGAAAGTTTTGCCAATGTTTAAAAACAATGATATATTTTTGGAAACCATTACGCAGAGATATAGTAGATCGTAAGTATGGGGGAAGACATATTACCCCAATGTTAAAAAAAGAGAAGAAAAATATATATAAATGAAAAAAATGGAATACAGGGCAAAGGAAGCCTAGAAGTATGAAATACAAAGTATGGAAATAATAAACATGGTGGTAAATGATATGTTGTACACTCTTTTAGCATGTGGTGGTAATAAAAAGTTTTCAAAAAGACCTCTTTTGATACTTTACTTGGTGCTTACGCCAAATTGGTTTAGTTTAGTTCCTTATACAAGCTTATGGTAATTTACTTTTCATGACCGTGCTTTAGAGCGATAAATTTACCAATTTATATGAGAGAGTGTGAAATCAAAATATCTACTTCGTGCGGTGTTTTGTGGCGTTATCTTTGCTTTCAAATATTGGCTTTATCTACTCTTTAGACACTTATTAAAAGTAATATTTTTACCTTGCTTGAGGGCAAGCAAGAAGTTAAGTATGGGGGAATTTGATAACGCCTCCTTTATACATGTTTGTAATGATGCATTTGTCTTTGTTTGCTATGTAAATAAATAAATATTGTGTTGAATTGCTACGAATATAAAGTAATTGTTTGATTGTAATGAAAGAATAAAACTATAGAGGAAAGAATTGAAGATATAGGAAGAAAAGGACTAAAGAATAAGTTGTGCTGAAAAAGAGCCAAAGTGCGACGCACATCTCAAAAGTGTGGCGCACATTTAAGTACTACGGATTTGGAGAACTACCAAAAATACGGCGCACATTTCATTTGTGCGGTGCACTTTTGGCTGCAATTACAAAATTAAGTGCCATTATGCATCCTCTTGGCTTACATTTCCATGTTGATAACATCTGACTTTAGGGTTATATAATGGACCCAAGGGCCTTTCAAAACACATCATTCCACCATAGAAATAATCCATTGTTACAATAGTTCAAGGAATCAAGGATTTCCAATCCTTGATCATTGTTGCTAGTACAAGGAAGACTTTAGTTAGTCTATCCTCATTGTTGTTGTAGCAAGGAACTCAGAATTTTGCTTCTTAATTTTAATTTGTTAGAAGAAAACTTATAACCTTTTAGAGCAAATATTGATTAACACTTTTGTTGGTATAATTATAACTTCATTCATGTTATTCATTTCCTTTGATTTACATATTGTTGAGATGCTTGTTATTACTGCTATTATGGAGTAGTTATTTGTGCAAATGGTTGGGGTGTAACAACCTTATGATTAGTAGGATTTTATAGCTTTGCGGGGGCAAAGTGCGGCGCATATTAGGTTTGTGTGGCACACTTTTCCCCTTGGTTCGTGATTATGAGTATGATTAATATGCTTTTGTGCTAGATTCCATTGTGTTGGACTATTGTTATGTGTTTGATTTATTCATGATCATGACTAGTACTCATGTGAGTTAATATTCCTTGTCATCTAGTCAATGAATCTTGGTATTCACTTTTGTCGCGATTAGTGGAATAAAAAACATAACAAACTCTTACATAATTTTATCTATTGCTTTAGCCATTGAAATCAGCATAAAGCATTCTTAATGCTTTTGGTATAACATGATCTAAAGGTCGAAAGGATTTCGTGTTATATAAATTAGATGTTGTGTGTACGACTAGTAATCGGCATGTTGTCTTACATTGTTTATGTGCTTATATTAATCTTTGCTACCTATCTTTTATATGGTTGTAACCTTAACCAAATGCACCTTTTAATCATTTGATAAGTATATCTTTAGAACTTGTGACACTCTAGAGATAATTGTTTTATATTTGATAGCACCAATCCTGTGGAACGAATTGGACTTACCTCAACACTATGCTATACATGATAGGGTATACTTGCTCGTGTTTGTGTTTCTAGTCAATTATTTGGTAATATCTTGTAATGAGATTTAAGATTTGTGAAACAAACATCACCTTGTGCGGTCAACCATCCCACACACCTTTAAATCCGGCCCTAAATCCAAACTATAACAAAGCAAAATCAATCAGATTTAAGCATACTTGGCCAAAATTAACGCAAAACAAAAAACATAACATTTCTAAACACATGTAAAGCACATAAGAAAATACTAGAACACGTTAGTGCAAATATTACGATATTTAATTTTATATAATCTCGTTTGTTTTGTTGATGAAAAATAAAATTTATAATACACAATGTAAAATGTATAAGTTACTCATAGTCTCTCGACACCTCAAGTGTTCGTATGTTATAACACATGTCCGTACATATTTGTAACAAACCACTAAGAATGTATTAAATACTTGTTAGAATTATTAACTATTTAAAAGGTTACTTGCACATTTTAATATATATAAATTTACTTTCTACTTCAAGAAGATGAAAACTATATTTTTCCTCATGCATGAACATCATCCATATCTTGCCAATATTTTGGTAGATCTTACTAGATTTAGGTTTGAATACCCAAAACTCTAATTCGCCAGGTTTACATATCAGAACATCTGATCCATTAGCTTACACTATTCAGATCTTTTCTGCAAGAGATTCTTAAGATCCGTGCATATAGTGTTGGAAATAGTTTTTTACGTATTTATGAAGGATCGGTCGCTCCAACGATATATTATTGTATTAGGCTCGTGATCCAGTTTGTACTAAATATAGTCCATATAGCCCACATGTAGGGTGGGCTATATATACCCCTCCTAGCATGTTAGGAGGGGTGGTTCATTCATTTACAACATTTCATTTAATCTAATCACTTTCTCTCTCTACTTTTCCTTTTCTTTCCTGTCTCTCTCTACACCCCATCTCCTTTTTCCCCATCTCCTCCACCAAATCAATAGATCAATCCATCATTTACCAAATCCTTAGAAATCGTAGACCTTCAATTGGTATCAAGAGCCATGGTTGAATCTTAGGATTTGCTTATTTTTTATCTTTTGATTTGGTGGTAAAAATCCTTTCTTTTCTAATTTTTTATCAATCTTTTCATCATTCGATCAACTTTTTATCAATTTTTATAAATTTTATCAATTTTTATTTTTTATTATCAGTTTTATTTTTTCGTGTGTTTTTTATAATCAGTTTTTTTATTATCTGTTTTTTAATCAGTCCAAATCCGTCCAAATTTTCTTCTTCTTTTTATCAGTCAAAATCCTCAATCAGTCCAATCAGTTTTATTGTTTTTTTTTTTCTCTCTGTTTTTTTTTATCAATTTTTTTTATATACATCTGGGTCACATTTGATAGCTAAATCAGTCCAGTCAACTTCTGTTCACGTTCAAGATCGTGATTAACAGATCTTTCAGTATCAAACTTTCTATTTTCTGTTTCTTGTTATTCCGTATAGACTTTCCGTATAGCTATTCCGAATAGACTTTCCGCATAGGTTTCCGCATAGGATTCCGCATAGGATTCCGCATAGGATTCCGCATAGGATTCCGCATAGGTTTCCGCATAGGTTTCCGCATAGGGTTTCCGCATAGGGTTTCCGCATAGGGTTTCCGCATAGGGTTTCCGCATAGGGTTTCCGAATACATTTTTTCCGAATAGACTTTTTTCGAATAAGACTTTTTCCGAATAGGACCTTTTCCGAATAGACTTTTCTAACAACACGACTCGACTCATTTTTCACAAACTATCCTCGTTTACAAACCCACGACACCCACTCTCGACTCCAACATCCCAACTACAACTAAACTCACACATTCTCTACCTCGACGAGACCACCTTTCGTCTCGACTCAAACAACCAACCCTCTCACCCCGACACCCTCTCACCCATCCAACCCACAACAGAAGACTCTATTTTTTTAAAACTGACTCGATACAACACCCAGATTAGACTAAAACAACCTCACGACACACAGCCTCACCAGACACCCTCTCGTCCCCACACACCCATCAAAGACTCTCGACCAACATAAACAACATCTAGACCCTCGACTCACTTTTTGCCCTCACCCAAGACTCGAAAAACAAACACCCTCGAGACAGACTCCACAAACTCTCGACACAGTCACTCACTCTCCCAAAACCTAATCAAAGACCCTCGACCCATCCTCGACTCTCACCCTAACCTCACAACACCCAGACACAAAATACAAAGATCTCAGTCACCAGAAACAACATCCTCGATCGACACAACCTTTCGACACAAACCCTCGACACAGAAGGACACTACAGATGAAGAAGACAGACTCGAAAAACATTAAAAAGGACACACCTACCCGAGACCTCATCAAGGAGATCTTGTAGAATTCATTCGTTCCGCATGGGTTTGGGCTAAATAGATGAGCTGTGATGATTATTAAGATGGATGTTTAATAAATTGAGATTGTTATTTGCTATTGGGAGAGATTGAAGTGAATATGTTGGCTGCGCATTTGGTGATGGAGATTAGGTGAACTGAGTTTTAGTTCTGGTTGAGGAGGTTTGGAAAGGGAGATAAAAGGAGGCGGCATAAACAAGATGGATATGTGGCTGTGTGAAGTGGTTTCATTTTCCTGTGATTGCCTTTTTATCAAGGGACGGAGTTTACAAAGATAGAAGTATAGGAGGCCACGTTTGTTTTATTTATTTACACGTGTGTGGTGCATATCTAAGTTAAGATTTTTTTTATTTTTTTTATTTTATTTTATTTATTTTATTTTATTTGATTTTTTTTTTTAATTTTTAGTTAAAGTTAATTTGGGTGAATTGGCTTTTCGGGTATTTTGCAAAATTTTTCGAACCAAAGTGCTTAAACGACAAAGAAAATTTTAGGTCGATCCGCGCATCAGTTGGGCATGTGACTTACGTTGGCCTTTAAACGACAAGTTATCTAGACAGATTTTGTTTCCATAACAATTCATTTTATAATTTGTTCCAGTTAACGACACTCAGTCACACCAACAAAGCGCCAAACTTATTTGACGTGACCAAGATTTTTTTTTCTTTTATTTTTCTTTTTATTTTTATTTTTATTTTTATCTTTATTTTTATTTTTCATCAAACTTCAATGGAATCATTGACTTCGACATTTCAAGAGGGAGAATTGCATCAAATGCAAGTCAAAGCTAGAGAAAGTGGTATAACTTCATTTCAAATACTTCAGTATTATCTAGTTACTCTTTCACGACTTCAAGGAGGGAGCGAATTTGTGACACTCTTTGGTCAAGATCGTTACATATTTATCGACTCAATATTCCTCACTTTGACCCAACTCGCCGAGCAACTCCACAATGAAAACTTTAATCACTCTGCATCGGCACTCGCATATAAGGCTCTTGTGACACAACTCACGCCTTTCCTCCAATTCAATATCATCAAGCCTGAAAGTTTCGTGATTTGTCAATCATTCCTTCGAGATACACATTTCGAGCTTCGAGATTTCCGTGGTACAACATTGAAACTCATGACATCGGTTTCATCTTTGATTTATGCAAGATCTCGACTTCAGCAAGCGTATAATAATGGCGTGCAAGAATCTATGATGCCGATGCAAGAGGAGAATGGTCATACGGTTGACAATTTAGAGCCTAACGATGGCAAGAGCACGGAATCAGCAGGACAGCATGATACCAGTGGCATGTCAGGGAATGTTCACGAGATCCTTCTTGATGACACCTTACCCGTTTATGACGAAGAGCCTGCAAACATGGTACAATGTAATGTTGTTTATGATGTATATGCTGATGATATGCCGCATATTGAGCATTCTGAACCTAATTATGACAAACATGGGATGGAAAAGAGTGATAGCAATACCACTTCTGATTCATCCGATGTCAGTCATAATGGGGGAGAGATTGTTCAGAATGCTATAGTACATCATGATAATTGTATTATAACTGCTTCATTGACTGCTTCTGATTCCAAGATTAGAGAGCTCGAAACGATTGTAGCTCAACAATCAAAAGATCTTGAGGATGCCAAACTTGAATTTTCTAAGAAAACGGACAAATTTGAAACATACTTTGAAAAACTTGAAAAGTCAAACGTTGTTCTTGAAAGAAAATTGGATCAAAAAGTTTTAGATTCGAAAGCCGAAAAGGATAATCTTTTGAAACAAATTCAGTTACTAGAGTCTAAATTGGCATCCCATGATAGAGTGCTCAAAGAAAATGAGACTTTAAAGGCTCAAGTTCAGGAGAAGGTCTTTGCTATAGCTGCGTTGAAAAACGAATTGAGGAAAACTAAAGAACCTAGTGTGGACACTAAGCTTGAAAAACCATCAATCTTGGGGAAACCGCCTACAAATTAGTTCGTCAGACAACCTACTGCATTTAGATCCGAGCGACCACAATCCTCGAGACCGCGGTTTGCCTCCCAAGTTGATACGGTTCATATTTCTAGAACAGTCACTCCACCAACTAGGCCTAATGTGACTAAATCAGCTTTAGCTAGACCTAATAACATGATTGCCTCTAGTTTCTCTAAGAACAGTTCAAAGAACACGTCTAGAACGAGTTCAAATGATGTGCGCCATGATTTTGGTCAAAGGGAAGCTATTCAAAAGACACATGTAAGAGATAGCAGTGTCCAACCTAGTCAGATGCCTTCTAAATTACCCAACACTGCTAACCGTAGCATGACGTCTTCTAGGAGCATCGATCAATCATCTAGGAATTACTCGGACATTAAATATGCTACTTGTAAAACATGTAGAAAATGTGTCTTTACGGCAAATCATGACTCTTGTGTCAAGAAATTACTTGATGAGGTGAACTCCCGTGCTAGAATTAAGTCCCAGTGGATAGCTAAAATCAAACCCTTTGGTAAAGTTTGGCGCCCCACTGGTAGAACTTTTACTCTTGTAGGAAACGAGTGCCCTTTAACTAGGATTGTCTCCGATTCTACTAAGACTACTAGGGAGGAAATTGACAAAGATGATACTTCACTTATGCCTAAACTTAAGGTTTTCTATAAACGGAAACGTTTGTCAGCCAAGACTAGTGAATCATCCCCTCAGGCCACCTCTGACACAAGAAAAGAAAACCGTGAACCCCCACGTGCTTCTAAAATAGATATCTCTAACCCATGCAAAAGTATACAAACTCCTAATGAGAATGCAGGTACCAAAGTTGATGTTCCAAAAGAACGAAGCGGTCCAATCATTGTCTACCGTTCAACTAAGGACACTCTTAGAGTTTGGTTGCTGAAGAAGCAGATATCGGAGAAACAAATGTCTCAGGGGATTCATGGCTAAGCTCATGCACAAGGACTTATAGTCACATCACAGACTATAACTCGCTCTTCAAAGAAAGGAAAGTTTATCGCCGATGGTAAACTTATCCTAAAAACGAGAAACTAATTTTTCTCGGGCATGAGCTTATATCAAAAACATTCCAAGTTTTTAAGCTCATGCATTATGGCTCCTCGTTAAATGACAGACGACGACCCGGACTTCAGAGACAGGGAAGTTTATCCACGCAACGATAACTTACCCTCTTAACAAGAAATTAAGTTTTCTTGGACACGAGCTTACCCTAAAACCATTCAAAGGTTTTAAGCTCGTGTATAGGACTTACAGTCACATAACAGACTGTAACTCGATCTCAAAAGACAGGAAAGTTCATCCCGATGATGACTTATCCTAAAAACGAGAAATTCATTTTTCTCGGGCATGAGCTTATGTTAAAAACATTCCACGTTTTTAAGCTCATGCACAAGGACTTATAGTCACATCACAGACTATAACTCGATCTTCAAAGAAAGGGAAGTTATCTACGCAACGATAACTTACCCTCAAAACTAGAAATTAAGTTTTCTCGGACACGAGCTTATATTAAAACTATTCAACGGTTTTAAGCTCGTGTAAATGGTTTATCATTAAATATCAGATGGTAACCCGTGCTTCAAAGAAAGGAGAGTTTATCGCCGATGATAAACTTATCCTTACAACGAGAGATTAATTTTTCTTGGGCATGAGCTAATAATAAAAACATTCGAAGTTTTTAAGCTCATGCACAATGACTTACAGTTAAATGTCAGACTGTAACTCGAACTTAAAATAAAGGAAAGATTATCTTTTATGATAACTTATCCTCTTAACGAGAAATTCACCTTTCTCGGTCATGAGCTTGTATTCAAACATTCGAAGTTTTAAGCTCAGAAAGGAAAGTGTATCTTTTAACTAAGAGAACTTTTCCTCGTAACGAGAAATTAACCTTTCTCGGTCATGAGCTTTCCGTTAAAACAGTCAAAGTTTTCAAGCTCATGAAAACGACTTCTAAGTAAATGTCAGCTTAGGACTCGTCCTTTAGATAAAAGGAAAGTTTATCACCGATGGTAACTTATCCTTAACAACGGGAAGTTTACATCTTCTCGGACTTGAGCTCGTTTCGTAAGGTATTCAAAATCTTAAGCTCGAGTAATTGGTTTTCAAAACTTTGAACACAATTTTTCAAGAATTTTTCAAAAGGTTTTTTCTAAATCTTTCAAAATTGTGTGTTCAAAAACGTTTTGATAAAACGAGCATGTCTTCTGGAATCGATAATATTTACGAACCTAGAAATGTCATTCAATAATGACACGGGGTTGTAAATAAAGTTCGAGCAGAAGTTTAAACGATTTAAAACATGCTCCACATGGTTTGCTATTATTTCCAATAGTAACCCGCTTTTCACATTGAAGTCAAGCATTTCACCGGAAAGCTTTGACTTCAGAATCCGAAGTTATCAACTCCACAATCCAAAGTTCGTTGCAATTGATATCTACATACTCGACGATGCGACTACTCAAACGGTGACTACAGCTCTTTCAATAGAACACGGGTCAACAATTGAGGGGGAGCAATTGTCCAGCATTCAGAATCCTTGATGCCGAGAGTGCCAAGTTCACATATTGGTGTTAAGACAACGATATCAATCATACACATGGAGTCAAGAGATAACTTCAGAAGTTACGAGGAAGACCAACATTCGTGAACAAGAACCATGTGCTTCTTTCATATGATGTTCTCCATTATTCAGGTCCAACCTCGTAAATTGCTAATCTTGTGAATACATTATCATATATGATCCTTGCACGTGATAAATACCTTACACTTGTGTTTAAAAGGTATTTAATTTACGTCTCAAGTACACCCTCATTAATTTGAGGGGGAGCTTGTGTAATTCATGAAGATAATTGGATTTGCATTTTTCTTCCCAAATTTTCTTAAAAGGCTATTAAATCAATTGATATTAAAAACATCAATTGGGTTAATATTTTTAATATGGGGGAGAAAATGTGATTTAATATGGGAAATGATTAATCACAAATGGTTTGACTTAACGTGTTAGCTCATCCCGACATGTGCGAAATGTTTTCAAATATCGTAGCATATGTTAAGGGGGAGCAAAATAGATTTGCACTTCAAAATGGATTTCATGGTGACATACACTTACCCAAAACATCTCTATTCACGACGGTGAAGGTTGTGGTGACATAAGGATGGTAGGATAGGTTAAAGTCCAATGATTTCTCTAGAACCGGAGGAATCTTCCCAAGGACATTCCATAGCTAGAAATAGTAGTCCTTAGGAAAGATGGAGAAAGATTGTGAACGTAGCTGAATGCCGACCAAGTACTTAAGTTAGCACTGGAAAAATCACAACAAGGTGCTAGTTATGACGTATTGGTAAGCATTGAAGGGGTTGAAGAATGAAAAAGAATTGTAAAGATAAAGGGTGTAAAGAAAGAAGCCCTCCTTACAACCTTAGGCAGAAACCGGGTCAATTCATATGCTATTGAGATCATTTTTAATGATTCTTGATATTGAAGAAAGACATCATGGACCCAGTGATGCAATGCACAACCCTTCCCAGCTAACTCAAATATCTCTCAAAAGGTATTTGTTTTAATCACACGGAGATCAACACATTATCTATTGATTTATTCACTCCGAATAAATTGGTATTGAAAAGGTGGCACTCCTCTCCAGCCTCCGATCACTAAAATCCAAAATGCACGATCGAGTCTAGAGCCATTTGAGATCATCAAATATCTCATTAGGACACA
Organism: Glebionis coronaria; assembly: GCA_025667525.1. Classification (NCBI taxonomy): domain Eukaryota; kingdom Viridiplantae; phylum Streptophyta; class Magnoliopsida; order Asterales; family Asteraceae; genus Glebionis; species Glebionis coronaria. Next base: position 382,133,057 of record CM046875.1, read on the forward strand.
CTCTCATATTTACTTGCTTCTTCACACACTGTGAAAAGTAAGAAAGTTCTTAAGAGTCCTACGTAAAATCTTCATGATCTTGCCTGAACATCCGAGTAATACGAAAGTATTTACAATGAAGATGGAAATCCTTCTTGAGCGAATATCAAAAAGCTCATGGTAGGTGACTTGTGCGATTCTTTATGAATCAAACTTGTGATAACTGGAAAGCAACAGCTGTTTAATTCTTAAATGAATTTAAACACGTTCCAGGCCTCTACGCAATATCTTAGTGATCTTGCCAGAACATTCAGAGTAATACTATTAAGTATTTACAGTGACGAATGGAAATCCTTCTAGTGTTAACATCAAACAACACTTGGTAGGTAACTAGCAAGATTCTATATGAATCAAGCTCGTGACAACTGGAAAGCAACGATGGTGCGGTTCTTAATTGAACTTCACTTGTTCCAGGAACATGAATTGACGGCTTCAAATCATGCGGATAATATTATCCAAATGATTCACTCTTTACGTTCGCAGTCAGCTTTGGACGGTCGAGTAAAGAGAACGGGTTTACCCGCGAAATCTTGTCAAGGAGGTTCTTAATTGAAACTACCTGCCACAAGTACGAAATTTAATATCGTCCAACGGTCTTCACCGACCGGAGGTAAAATGCTACCGAATTAGAATGAAATGTTCAAGGCCATTTCATCCGTGTATATGGTTTGTTGCTAACTGTCTTATGCAGCGTAACAAGAAGGTGGCATTGCGGTGTATAATCCAGAAGAAGTCGTCACCACATGCTTATACTACATACACTTAGTACTTCAACAAATTTAAGAAAGTCTGAAGGTCAAGTCTTCCGCTGTATCAAACTCTGAAGCTTTCAAGAATTTAAAGGTATAAGTATGTGGAACATGAAGTCACGAAGAGGCAAATTTCACAAGTGATGAATGCACAAGGTCAAGGCAAGGAAACATGCTCAAGACTAAAGTCAAAGATCACATCAAGCATATTCACAAGAACAAGATCGAAGACTCAAGCATAGATGCTAGGTTTAAGATTTTGTAAAATGGTGTGACCTCCCTTAGGGGGAGATTGTTGGAAATATGTTTTCCCAAAGAAAGTCTCGGTCACATCATTATTAGCATAGATCACGAGCTATATAATATTTAGAACTTTGTAACTTGGAGCGACCTCCCTTAGGGGGAGATTGTTGGAAATACGTTTTTACGTATTTATGAAGGATCGGTCGCTCCAACGATATATTATTGTATTAGGCTCGTGATCCAGTTTGTACTAAATATAGTCCATATAGCCCACATGTAGGGTGGGCTATATATACCCCTCCTAGCATGTTAGGAGGGGTGGTTCATTCATTTACAACATTTCATTTAATCTAATCACTTTCTCTCTCTACTTTTCCTTTTCTTTCCTTTCTCTCTCTACACCCCATCTCCTTTTTCCCCATCTCCTCCACCAAATCAATAGATCAATCCATCATTTACCAAATCCTTAGAAATCGTAGACCTTCATATAGTGCATTTCTTGCCTATAAATATCAAGCCTTTTCTTATTGGTCATTTATCCATTTTTACATAAACCTTCTAGTGTTTATACATATTTATGTCAGGAGAAATGTATTAATAACACCTCTCATTTACACATGATTGTAATGCTTCTAACATTCATTTTTTGTAAGCATGCTTACATAACGATCCATCAAAGAAAGCCTTAAAGATCTTGCCATCAAAGCATATGTTGGTGAAGATCTAAAAGATAGTGATCTTATCGTCTTCATATATTTGAAAGATTTTCATGAAAAAAGTTCATATATATTAGTCATTCATATCCATCATACACATTATTTGGATCATCATTGTAATATATTTGTATCATTATCTTGTATCAACAACTAGATGGGACAGTTTGTGTGTTTGTACCATAAAACATAACGGGTTTGGTTTGGTTCTTAGTGTGTAAGAAACCGGTATTTAGATTTGTACCAGATAAAATGTAAGTGGCGGTGTGTAAGGTTCTCTCCACCGAGAAGGGATGTTGCTGATCTAGTAAAATAACTCTTCAGTTGGGTACTCGAGGAATGGATCAAAGTGGTGAGGAGCTTCGTTACCTAACCACAAAAAATATTTGTGGCCATGCAATTTTTTTTACTTAACGCTTTAATTTTGTTTTTGCACTATATTATTATTTAGGTTATGACTTCATGTATATGTTTGTGATATGAACTTTTTTTATTCTATGCTTTGAAATTACAGTATCTATATAGTCATAGATTATAATTATTAATTTTCATATTACGTCAAGCTTGATAGATAATTGCATACAAAAGTTTTATGTTTTTAAATTTTAATTGAAAATGTATTCACCTCCCCCTCTCTGCGTTTTCTAGAGATGACACACATGCAAATGCATAACCGCGTCATAACTGCGTAAATACGAAGTAGAATCGGATTAGACGCACACTCAAGTAAATTAAAATCATAATCAAAGGATGAAGAACATATGTAGGCGCAAAGTCACGCATACAAAGCATACAGATGAAGAATTATTGCATAAACAGATGTAGGGTGACAAAACCAAAGGAAATCAGAGCTGAACGTAACCAAATGCAAAACAAACTAAAACATGTTGTTGATGAGATATAATTAGATTAGTTAATATTTTTGTATCACCATCGCTAATACCAGATAAAAACAAGTTACCCAACAACAATCTGTTATAACCCGATACAAATCTATATCTATACTAATATATAAAAGTTGTATATCCCCATTCTAAATTCAAACCTAACTTCAAACAAAAAAAATAAAATTAAGTATTAAATCTCAACTATTAGATTATTTTTAATCCAAACTAACTCCAAACAAAGTGTGCACTCTTATCCATCCATCTATTTTATACTCCTTCCGTCCCATGTTTATAGTCTACCAACAAAAAACACTCAATTTAATAAAAACATCACTTTTATAGTTTTCGCTCTCTTACATTTGTGATGATTTTTCCTTTAACCAATTAATGTATAAAATTTTCAAATTTTGTAATAATAACCTCAACTAAAGATAATATAGTAAACTTAGTTAAAATTTCCTATCTTTTTTTGGAACTGAAAATTATTTTGGGACAAGCCAAAAAGACAACAGGAACTAAAATTATGGGAAAGAGGGAGTAACAAATTTTTATAACAATTTTTTATAACTAATTAAAAAACACATTATAAATTTAAATTAAAATATCTTTTAATTCAATTATTTCATAATCTAAACATCCTCATATTTTCTAAAATTGTATTCTTTTTAATTCAACATACACTTTCATATATTTAAAAAATATTTTTTATTTTTAATGGCTTTATTTATTTTAATTCAATACTTTTACACTCTAACATTAATTTGATTGCAAAAAATAGTCATCGGTTACCCGTCGCTACATTACACGAATACCATGCTAGTACTAATAAAAATGCCGATAACAACATCAATACTAAAGTCAAACCGGACATAAGTTATACCAAACTAATCACGAAACTGAAAACAACGCAAAGATTTACACGATCTCACTCTAGACAATACAAATACATTACATTAGGCTGAGGGAGTAGGAGGGAGTGACTTTGAGGTGAGTCCTCACGTGGCAATAACCTACGGGTGGGTTTCCAACCCACCTCCTAAAATCCACGTGTGGGTTTTGATTTCCCATGCAAGCACAAAACCCCACCTTTCGGTTAACACAAAAAAAGTATCCTCATAATCTAAGTTTAATAATTTTGGGGAGATTTAACCATGACTGCTTGAAAATACAAGGAAGAAGAAGACGAGTTTAGATTTTATAAAACTTTTTTTAATTTTTTATGGTATTTATATATTCGATCTTTTATATTTATAACATTTACAGTTATATTATTTAAACTTTTAGTAATTATAGTAGTACTTATATCTCATATTTACATATTTGGTTCTTTTTGTTTTGTTTAAATACTATATATTTATAATATTTTATATTATTTAATAAAAATGTAATATGATAGTGACAAAATTAAGGTGGTGAGAGTTTTTTTAGTACAGTGTAAAGTTGAATTTTTGAAGAATTGATAAGAGGAGGAAAAAAACTAACATGTAAACTGCAAAAAACGTCCATAAATTTTGCGAATTCTGTAAATTTGCCACTAAGAGCAAAAACTATAAGCAATACTATCACTATACTTCAAAATCTCGTGCAATTTTGCCACCGAGTTGACGATTTTTTACTTTTACTAACTTTTTCCGTTATCTCCCCTCATGTGCCATGCACATGAGGGTATTTTTGTCATTTCAATTCACCCTCTTACACCAACCTTTCTTTTATGCAATTTTTGTCCCTGAAATGTTTTCTTTCCCCACTTAAATTTTCCTAGAACACCACCACCGCCGCCATCGTTACTGTAGCAACATCGATTTTATTTAAAAAAACACCAATAATAATAATGAAAAAACTAACACACAACATATTCAACACATGCTTATTTATGTGTTTAATGGAATTCACACTCTCTGTCAGAAATTATCGTCGTCCTTGTCATATATTTATGGTCTAAGCTAGTTTGGCCTTTCCATTTTCATTTGGGGAATCATTTGTTTTCTTTCCTCAAATCACTATGTTCCCTACGTCTAAGATACAAGTCCCTTAATTGATATACCAGATACAGAAACAGAACCACTATGAGAACCCATACTTCAATCATTTTCAAAGAATTAGAACTAGTAGGATAGGAAAACAAAACTAAACCAATAGACCCTTTGGTACACTTCTTTAGTTTCTACCACTTTTTTCGTTTAGTGAGTCGTGAAACCACCTACTTTTTATTTAGACGTAACCAACTTCGGTCCCATAGATTCCACCTAACTTCTTGTATAACTTAAAGTGCAGACCTTCAACCCATAAAGTAACTTGCTTCGGCTCCTCTATACATATACATATTTTGTGGACAACTATGGTACTTGCACGTTGATGAGCAACCTGTTTTTTCATTTCTATGCTAAACAATCAAATTCACACATGATTCCTTAATGAGCTGAGTTAACATGGTTTCTAATCATGTTTTTTTGTGGTTTGTGTCTCTTTGTGAGCATGGGGTGGTGGTGGTGCAGGATTGGATTCACAATTAACTATCCAATAGACCAGTACTAATGGTGTACGCTATCATGATACTCAAGGGTATTTAACAGCACTTTACCATTGACCTATTAGTTTTGTAATTTGTTTTTACTTCTCATTGAACCAATGTTTACATTATATAAGTTTCAAAGGAGGTGGGTTAGGCCAATACAAAATAATAAAGCCCGATACATAACATAATCAACAAACACTCCCCCGCAGTTGGAGGGAGAGATGAACGAACACTCAAACTGGTACGAAATTTTTCAAACAAAGCCGAAGGAAAACCCTTAGCAAAATGTCAGCATATTGATAGCGCGATGGCACATGAAGAACACGAACCTGACCCTTAGTAACCATGTCACGAACGAAATGAATATCAATCTCTATATGTTTCATTCAATTTGATGTTGCACAGGGTTAGCTGACAAATAAATAGCACTGACGTTGTCACAATAGACAAGTGTGGCAGACAATAAAGGCATGTGTAGTTCCTGAAGTAGATTCCAAATCCAAGCAGTCTTAGCTACAACATTGGCAACGCCCTGATATTCAGCATCTGCACTAGACCTAGATATGGTGTGTTGACGCTTAGAATACCAAGAAAGAAGATTATCTCCCAAAAATACAAAATAACCAAAAGTAGATCGCCGAGTAGATGGGAAACCAGCCCAATCAGCATCAAAATATACAACAAGAGAACCCGTAGAAGAAGCAAACGTTGTAAGCCAAAGTCTAAAGTACCACGAGCATATCGAAGAATACGCTTAAGAGCCGCCAAATGAGGCTCCCGAGGGTCAAGCATGTAAAGATAAATCTATTTAATCACATAAGAGATATCAGTACGAGTAAAAGTGAGATATAGTAAACCACCTGCGAGGCTCCGGTATGATGTAGGATCCAAAACGGGATCCCCGTCAGGACCAATCTTGTACTCAGTATCAACAGGGGTCCAATAAGGATTTCAAGAAACCATGTGTACCCTCTCGAGTAGCTCTAAAAGCATATCTCCTCTGAGAGAGGAACATACCCGTAGAGTCATGAGTAACATAAATCCCTAAAAAGTAATTAAGGCCCCCCAAATCTGTCATCTCAAACTCCTGATGCAAAGATGAAATAATGCGCTGAAGTAAAGCTGTAGAAGATAAGGTCAGAACAATATCATCAGCATATATCTATAAGTATGCAACCTCATTAGCATGCCGATAGATAAACAAAGAAGACTCACAACGACTAGAAGAGAAACCAACTTGTAAAGAATAACTGACAAACCGTTGAAACCAAGCATGAGGTGCTTACTTCAAACCATATAAGGAATGTTGTAACTGACAAACATGATGTGGAAAACGAGCATCCACAAAACCTGGGGGTTGGTACATGTAAATTGTCTCTAAAATATCACTATTAAGAAGAGCATTCTTAACATCAAGCTGATGAATAGACCAACCACGAGACAAAGTAAGGCTAAGAACAGTCCGTATGATAGCCGGTTTAACAACTGGACTAAATGTGTCATCACAATCAACACCAACCTGCTGAGTGCGCCCATTAGCAACAATTCGAGCCTTATACCTCCTCAAAGATCCATTTGTATGATACTTATGTCTAAACAACCACATACACCGAACCACATTAACATTAGGTGGTTTCGAAACAAGCATCCAAGTATTGTTTTTAACTAAAGCATTATATTCATCATACATAGCAACACCCCAATTATAATCAGGCAAAGCAATAGATTGAGACTTAGGAAGAGGAGACATATGAGACGTATGGAAATTAAAACAAGGATTGGGTTTAACAATACCAACTTGAGCACGTGTCACCATCGGGTAAGTTTTGGTTGGAGGATGGTGGGCCGATGCAGCAGTGTAGGTGTGGGGGAATGAGTCGTAATAGAAGGGCCGCTAGGTGTTGGAGTGTGGTCTATTGGAACCGGTTGTGGATGTTGAGTAATAGGTGTTGGTGGCTGGTCATGGGTATTGGGATTTGATTGTTGGTGGTGATTTATATTTGTTTGGGCTACAGGTGATGGTGTAGTAGGTTGGGCTGGTTGTGTTGGATTTGAAAAGGGGAAGTTTTTATGGATTATAGTACAAGTGAGAGGAGATGGGTTAAGAAACTTGATGAGACTGCAATTATACATAGTCTCATCGTCCAAATCGAGTTTAAAACGCTTAAAATATCATCAAAATACCCAAATATATGCTTGTGTTGTTCATTGTGTATTTTAGGTACGGATATCGTGAAATCAACAAAAGATCACAAGAATGAAGCAAAAACGAACACGAGAAACGAAGCCGCACAAAGAACCGGACCCGAATCATGATTTTCCTATCAAGTCCTTGAAGTTTGAAGAATTGGCAAGATTGGTCCCTTATCTTTTGAAGACTTGTCATTTTAAACCCTTGTAAAACTCAAAAATTACTAAAGGGTCACTAAAATAACAAGATTGTGCAAGATTGGTCCTAGAAGAATGAAAATTATGCATAAAATACCCTTGGAATAGTCTTGCTAAAACTTTTGTGGCCAAAGTATGAAAAAAGTTTCATAACAAAGGAAATTAGTTTAAGAGCGATTTGAATCAATGTGACAAGCATATGGACTTCAGGGGGTAAACTGGGCAGAAAAGGAAAGATCACCCAGCCACTTACACCATGACACGTCATTCCCCAACCAATAAACACTCACCACCTCACCTTCATTGCCACATCACCCTCCACTCAAATTAAACTTGTTTTAATATTTGTATAACTTGTTTAAACGAGTTATTATAGTATTAAACTTCCCTCCAAACAGCTTATTTTCCCTAATCCTAAATCAAACACACACACTTTCACACACTCAAGAACAATAAACCCTAAAATCGCATCATCACCAAACCAAAGGATTTTTGTTAATCCCTTTTCCAGAACATTGATTAACTATCCCCTTAACCTATCCCAACTCCCAAAACATATCACCCTTAACTGTGGCCCCCATCCCATTGGTCTCCTGTACCTTTCTTGAACAAAAAAACAAAAAAACGCCAGTGGATCCACGATTGCGAGCAATTCCTTCGAGGCTACACACATTTGGATGGCCAAGATCAAAAGATGACAGCTTACACTTCACATGGCTTGGCAGTAAATCACAAGGTGCCACTTTGACCAAGTATGAAGATTCAAACAAAGGGGAATTCTGGGAATTTGCTTATATTAGGGTTTACTTATTTTATTATTTCTAGATTATTCTACTGAGTAGTATAAAGAGCCGTCCAATCATGTGACTTGCCTTTGTTCCAGATTTTGTACAAGTTTTTTATTTTAATGAATATTTAAAGTATTAATAAAATACTTTGCATATCTAAGTTCCATTCTTTACTGCTTATTAGTTTAATGATCATTTGATGCAAATTAGTTTAAGGGTTCATAAGGTTTTCAGTTTTCAAAAGCATTTTCAGAAAATCGTGTTTTAAGTAGTTTTTGGAAAAGTTTTTTTATCAGCTTGATTCCAAAACCCACATGAAGTGAAAGTGGAGTGTGGGGTTTTGATTTCAGTTTATTGTTAAAGCTTTTGTCAAGTTTTTAGAAGTTTCAAGGTTTTTGGTCTTCAAGTTTTCAGAAAATCCGTTTTTGGCAAGACTTTTCAAAATCTTGAAACCAGTTTTAAAATGAAGTGAAAGTGGAATTTTAATATTGGGTTACTTGTTTTGATAAATTTTTATCAAGAATTGTCCAAGTTTAAGTTTGGTTTTATTTGGTTGAAGAAAATCAGTTTTCAAGAAGATTCATTTTTTTAAGCTATAAGCTTATAAGCTATAAGCTACTTAATCCATAAGCCAGATTTATAGCTTATTAGTATTGTTATCAGTTCACCCTTTTGTTTTCTTAGAATGATTCTATCCAATTATCCTCATTTCTAGATATATTGGGGTGGTTTGGACTTAATTAGTCACCACCTAGCATCATCTCTACACAGCCAGCTTCCCAAGCCGTAAGCTCATCTTTTCCAGCTAAAAGTTGATGGCATTCAGCCATTGAGGGGCCTGGATGTGGGTCCCTCTAGGTAATAAGGATTGAACCCTCTTTAAGCTAAAAAAATTAAGCCTATGTGAATTTGTGGGATTGACTGTTGTGTGATAGTACAAAGTTTGCCCTGTTCTTATTTCATGATTATATGCATGTTTAGTTAGCTTAAAATCAGTTTAGTTAAGATTCGAATGTATTTGATTTGTTAAAATCCATTTTCAGAAATTGAAGGGATGTTTGGGATTAGGGTTTAAACTAAGTCCTTGACCAGTTCTTGGGTTAAAAACCACTCAAACATACTACTTAGGTTATTGTCAGGTGTTTTCAGTAGTTAATGTTTAGTTTTATAGGGTAAAAAGCATATTGCATGTTTAAAGTTGGAATAAAACCAGTAATCTGCTTAACTGCCTTGGTTTAGCAATTTTGTCCACCAAATTTTGGGAGTTAGGTAGGGTTTAGCATAATATAGGTTTGTAATCTGTTGAATTGTGATTTTGTGTGCAATTGAGCAAGATTTGGTGAGCCAAAAGTCACCAAATTACCAACTACACCAGCAATTACCCACAGACCACTTTCTGTTTATCAGTAACTTTATTTGGGCCCTTTGTGTAAGATTTTTGTTAAGGATCTTGTGTTTTTATTGCATATCTAGACTCCCTACACTCCACTGAGTGTAGGGGTGCCCAATTGTCCAAAAGAAACCAAGTATTCAACAAGTTACAAGTCAATCTTTGCCCAGACCTTAAATTTTGTTAAGTCAGTGGGAACCAAGTTCCCACTGCTAGTGTTCCAGTTCCTACTACTACACATACAGACAAAGAGTTTTTAAGTGCCACTTTCAGATTTTTATTGTTTTGTCTTTAGTGAATAATTTTAGGAGTTTTTAGTTAATTTTAATTTTCTTATTTTTCTTATTTTAATTCTGATTTTTCCATTTAATTTATTTTTCAGTTACTGTTCATTTACTATTTTCTAGATTAAATAGCATTTTTAATTAGTTTTTAATTAACTGTTTTTGTCTTTTAGTGCAAAATTTTTACATTTTTCAGTTTTAAAATTTTTCCTATATTCAGAAAATTAGTTTAAAACTATTAGTTTAAAAATATTTTATTGTTCACCTTTTTAAGTATTTTTTAGATTTAGTTTAAGTTTAATTAGTTTTAAATCAAATCTATTTTGTCTTTTAGTGTAAAAAAGTTTTGTTTTCAACTTTTAAAATTTGTATACTATTCAGTAATATTAATTAGGATTTTTCAAATAGTCAAATTAATTTTAGCATTATTTTAATGTTTTAATCATTATTTTAGTTAAAAAAATTGTTTTTAGTGTTTTAAAATATAGAAAAATAGTATTTAAAATTTAGGAAAAATACTTTTTAGTCTTTAAATAATATAAGTGAGTTATTTGTTCAATAAAATAATATTTTGGGCTTTTTCTTAATTATATTTAATTTTAGGGCTTTAATTAGCATTTAAAATTGAATATTTAATTAATAAAAGGTTTTAAAATTTATTTATTGAATTTTTATTCTTATTTATGTTATTTTAGACTTAGTTTTAATTTTTAATTAATTTTTAAGTTTAATTTTTAATTTTGTCACGTTTTACGTATTTACGTTCGCGTTTTACGTCAAATCGTCGTAGTTTAATCGTAGTCGTAGCTCGTCTTTAAATTTTCTCTCTTTACCCAATAACGACACTAATCCAAACCTTGATTTTATATATTGGCACACTTAATTCACACACCTCCTTCGAGAACGAACTTGGAATTTATTCGACTTGTCGGTTTTCCTAAATCGTCGAGTTTAATACTTGTCGCTCATACGTGTTTTTCCTAAAACGTATAAGAAAAACATACATCAAAACTCATAAGAGGGTGCGGATATGAGGTTAGAAGTAGAGCCGTACGGGAATTGGCTTTCATCGAACGTGACGTGCCGAGAAAGTATGGTTTTATTTGTGGATAGGTCAAGGCATCGATATCTGCGAAGGTAGGCGAGATATCCCAAAATATACACGGTGTGGCTCGAGGGGCTAATTTATGAGGTGAATCAAGGTGTGGGTAGTAAAGGCATCCCAATATGGGAAGTCTAGAATAATCGGGTTCCTTTTTGAATAACTTTGTGCATGGTATTTCATTATTAATTACGGTTGAGGGAAGCAGGTTATGAAGGTAGGCGACCATATGAAGTGCCTCGGCCCAAAATGTAGGCGGAAGGTGGGCTTGGAAAAGCAGGGTACGAGTGACATTATTAATAGTTCTAATCATCCGCTCTAATTTTCCGTTTTTTTGAGAGGTTTGAGGACAAGAAAAGCGGGATTGAATTCCATTTTTCTCAAAAAGGTGAAGAAGGTTGGTGTTATCAAACTCACCACCATGGTCACATTGGAAAGCTTTAACTTCACACTTGATCTGGTTTTTGACATACGATCGAAAGTGAATAAACTTTCGAAATACATCAGATTTATGACGTAATGGGTAAATTCATAAGTAATGAGAGAAATGATCAAGAAACAACACATAATATCTAAAACCACCAACACTAGTAATAGGTGAAGTCCATATATCAGAATGAACAATATCAAAGTAAGAAGAAACACGAGTATCCAAACTGACAAATGGAAATTTCACATGTTTGCCAAGTTGACAAGCATGACAAATATGTGAAGTCGTCTCTTTATTACCCGAAATGAAATGACTAGAAATAAGAGATCGTAGCACTTTCGTACCGGGATTTCCGAGATGTTTGTGTCGCGTATCATGACTGAGAGAAAGTAAAGCACTAGGTATATGAGATGGTTTTGTAACTATGTGGAGGTCTCCCTAACTGTCACATCTAAGAAGGATATGACGAGTTAAGAAATCCTTTACAGAGAAACCAAATTCATCAAACTCAACAATACATTTATTATCTCTAGTAAACTGACGCACGAAAATAAGATTTTTAATTATGTTAGGAGTGACAAAAACATTATGAAGATACAAAGGACGATTTAAAGTAGGCAGGATGCTATGGGCCGTGTTGCTGACGGGAATAGTTTTTCCATCACCCACACGAACAAATGGATATAAACAATTGTTATAAACATTACTTAAATTACTTGAACGGGAGTTTAGATGAGAAGACGCACCCGTATCCATATTTCATGTTGGGTCACCAGTCGCCATGGTAGAGAAAATGTAAGCTCCGATGATTCTGTTGTGCTTTTGTGTTGCCTGATCGAATTCCTCCGTCCCAAAATTATTGTCCATCTTTCTATTTTGGGTTGTCCCAAAATTATTTTCCAATACTAAAATAGATTGGAAACTTTGATAAATTACTATATTATCCTTGATTAAAATTGTTATTACAAACTTTAAAGAAGAACTAATTACGTAGCTAAGGGTAAAGTTGTCATTATGCTAAAAAGTAAAAGAGAGAAAGTTGTGATAAATGTACTTTTCTTAAATTATGTGATTCTTGTCTGGTGACAATAATTTTGAGACGAAAGGAGTATTATTCTTATTTACCATGAATACCAATATTATGAGCAAGAAACTTCACTTCGGTAGAAACTCGAACCAAATAACTAAACCAACTTTGTTTATTAACCAATCAATTTATTCAATTGATACAAAACCAAATGCAAATAGTCAGCAATGGCTGCCTACTTCGTAGAAATTAAACAAAGTAACATACCACACTCTTGTACCTTAGTCGATCAATAAACAGTTGATATAAACCGTATAATAAGACAATAGCTGTGGTGTTTAGGTGAAGAAAATAAAAAGGGTTTTAAGAGACCGGAGAAACACGGTTAAGGGATGAAAATTAGAAGAAGATTTGGAGAAAAATTAGATGGCTCTAATTACCATATTAGTTTTTGTTATGAAATGTAGAGAATGAGATATTAAGGAGGAAGAAGATGGTTCTTATTGAGTAGTATTCTATAATGAATACAATGTGTCTTATATATATAACTCTTTAGGGAGTGTAACCTCCTAGCAAATTAACCACTAATTAAAGGCTAATAAACTATACATTCGTGGTGAATATACACACATAATGAATATATTTATAACACTCTTCCTTGGATATTCACTGTTTGTTATACTTCATAATCTGCCTCATTAAAAACCTTATCAAGAAAAAACCCACTAGGATAAAAACATGAGAAGGGAAAAAGAGTGCAGTGTACATAATGCTCCTCCTCAAATTAACGTATATCTTTCAAGCGTCAATGACCGGTATGTTGCTCAAAAACTTTTGTTAGCAAAGATTTTATAATGAAGTCCACTGAATTATTGATGCTTCAGATTATGTCCTACAAAGATGACAATATATGTGTAGCTTCCAATCGAATGTCAAATGCATTGGTTAGACAATAAACATTGGTTAGAAAATAAACATTGTTAATACATATATTAAAAGAGAAAAATACAATCCCATGACGCATATTGATTGAAAAATTGATATGAACACTTTAGTTGCGCTTCTGGTACTTGAGGACCAAAAATATTCTTTGAAACATGTGCAAAAAAAGAAGATATGCATCCAAACGAATTTCGATCCATATAAGAGTTCATTCTGCTTGATCAAATAAGTTATTTATAACTTTTTATCAAATGCTTCCATAAGTTGAAATTGCTAGACATGTTTGAGGCATTATGGATCTTTCATAAATATTAGAGCTCTAAGAAAACATATTTAAGACAAACTAAATACTTTTTAGATTGACTTTCTCATATAATATTATTAATCAATAATATATTTACATCCACCTCTAGACAATATGACTCTTAATAAGCAGTTTCATGCTTTTGTGAATTTTTTATTTCACAATTCATGTCTTAGAGCATGTAACTTTAGAGCTCTTAATTCGGTTGCGCACAACTCGTTTATATCAAATAACTTTTACACATTCATGTGTATGGACTTTTTGTCCTAATACTTCTCTTATTTTCAAGTGATTGCATCTTTTCATGATGGTCAATCATTTTGTTGAGCTCACTTTTGAATAATAATTAGTTCATGATCCTCACTATGCATAATAATAAGCTCTATATTTTATGTAAACAAATTATCGACGTCATTTTGTTTCGATTTCATATGATTCTAGATATGATAAAATTTATTGAGATCTCATTGATTATTTTAATGTTCATTTAAGAACTTTTATGTCTAGTGTCTCTTTGTGAGACTATCATGGGGTCTTTTATACCTTGAACAACCATCTTGTTTTTATGCTCCAATATTTTAAATCGAGTATTTTCTTTGAAATCTATTAGTCTACAATTCTTGATGCATGTCATGATTAAGTAGTGTCCTTGGGGGACAAAGTAGGAGCATGAGTAGCTGAAACTTTGTTGTTTGCCAACGTATATGTATGGCTATTAGATTATCATTGAATAATAAATTCATAAAATTCATATCGAGGATCAATAAAATACGATAATTCATTCCGAAGTTGTAGCTACTTATCTCCTCCTGAAGGAATTACCCCTTCGTCTATATCCCGTATATTTGCATTAGGTGGCGTAATGCACAAAAAATGGGACATGTTTGGTTTATAAGCAACACCAATTATGAAATGGAGGATCTATAATAATATATTGGCATGATGCTAATTTTGTTTTTGTGTATATGACAATGTGACCCCATACAATAACATAATATTTTCTCTCATTATCATTGAATAATGTAGAAGTAATTTATCACATATTCACAAATTACTTACTTTGGAATGTTATGCTCGCATTTTAATATGTCGAGCTATTAATCATGCAAACATGAAGTTGCAATTTTTATTACCATTTAGATGATGCATCGATTTATAGAATTCTAAATGGTTCATACAATGGATATGTATGCAAACATATATCCACTTGTTTTCTTTCCAGATAATTGAGGGATTGAGTCGTCAATCTAGTTAGTAGTTGAATAATCAACTTCCTTTGAGAGATAAAACACTAGATGGAAGAGTCTAATCAATTTACAGTTTTCACATCACTAATGACTCGTGATGATATAACTAGTCATGCAAAAAAAATTATAGTTATAGGCCATAAACTTATATTATGGCTAGTGATAATATTTCACTAATTTATCTATAATGTATGTCGAGGAAAATGCAATGTAATGCATACTTTATATGAAATTTCATTCCTCGTGACAATTTTATATTTTCTTTTCGTAGCATAGATCCTTACATCTATGAAAATAGTGTGTAATATCTTTGACACACTTGTATTTTTCATACATCACATTGCATTTTGCATAAATCATATTTTCATCTGTTCCTTTTTATTTTACCACTATTAGTGGTTTGTCATTTCGTATTATTTCGACCATATCCTTTACCATGATAAATGGTCTTTAAAAATCTACTATTACATAATCGCATCACTTGAGGGAATGGATATCTTGGTGTTGTTCATATTATCACATTCTCATGAGAGAATGAAGATCTTTAAGTTGATCATTTCATCAAATTCACTTGAGGGAATTAAGATCTTTATATTGATCATTTCTTCACATTCACTTGAAGGAATGAAGATATACACATTGATTATTATATTATCACATTCACTTGAGGGAATGGATACATTTTAAAACTCGTTATCTTCTTGCTTATTAAAAGACATGAACATGAGTAAGGAGATATGAACAAGACTTAAAAGTCTTTAGGCTATGGCTAACATATGAGCAATTTGTAAAAAAAATTATAACTGACAATGGCTAATTAAACAGGATTTTGATAAAACATACCATCATTAAAAAATACTACATGATTTGAAAATAAAAATACATAATAATGCATGTAGATTATTAGAAAAAAACACTAGTAAACAAGTAATGAAGCATTTATTTTATTTTTTCAATATGAAAATATTATTGTAGGATTTATTTGCTTAAATGACTCGCATATTAAATACAAATGTAATTCATATCATTCACTCTATAGTTGGCAAATAATTTTATATACATTGATGAAAAATTTATTATCATGTGTATAAATAAGAGTAATTTATAAAAAATGATGATATGACAATACACCATAGTCATAAAAATTATGTTAAATTATGAAGAAAGATTTCAAGAAGTACACATCACACAATAACGCATTTTTTTAATTAATATATCGGTTTTTCTTCAGACAAAACTGGTATACTTTAGACAAAGAACTGAGTCGATGTTACTAATTATTTTGAGGGATCATAATAGATCTTTAGGTTCTTTAAACCTTGAATCATAACTTGATGTTATGTTATTGTTATGCTTTTGATAAAATTGTAATTCAACTTAACGTTCACAAATATAATAACAATAACAATGAGGTTATGTTATCGTGATTCACTCAAGGAAATTGTCATAAAATTTGAGGTTCCTTACAAAATATAAAAATACCTTAAGATTAATTTATTTTTAATTTGTGTGAAAGAATCATGATAGAACTTGAGGTTCTAATTATCATTTTTTTCGAATAAAACAAGAAATTTAGATCATTTTGAAAAACTCGTATTAGAACTTGAGTTTCTAACTTAAAAAAATCAGTATAAACGTAACATGCGGTTATGTATGTAATTGTGTAAGGATTAGCATTATTTTATTTATGATTCGATCGAATCATATAGAACATAAGGTTCTTAATAAATTCAATCATAACGTGAGGTTATTATGTTTCGACTTTGAGAGACTCATAATAAAACAAGTCCTTAAAAATTATAAATTTGAGTGTTATATTTATTCTTTTGCGAGAATTATGATTAAAATAATAACTTAAGGTTATTGTATTTTGATTATATTCATCGTAGTAGAACTTGAGGTTAGATAGTGTAATCACAACATGAGATAATGATACATTTTAATTCTTTCTTTTCACAAAGAATCATAGTAGAACTTGAGATTCGTATTTTTTTAACACATAACATGAGGTTATACAATTTTGATTCTCTTCTTGTAAGCATAATAAAATACTCATTGTTATTGTAAACTAGAATAGAGTTTAGTAAAAAAAAATAACAACAATATAAACAAATCAAGTTTACAAGTTTAGAGAAAAAGAAACATATCATTTAATAAGAATTATACACATTAAAAACTTTTGTTCATAAATGAAATTAAGATGTATTTCAAATGGGTTTTGCTAAACTCTGCCCAGTAGGCAGAGCTTAGTGTGTATTTAATACACACAAACTTTCTTAATTTACAAGTTCATTTAATGTGCATTTAATATATTTTTTTGTTAATTAGGTAAATTTATGTGTAATAAATGCACGTTAAACTTTGCCCAGTGGGCATTGTTTAGCAAAACCCATTTCAAATTTTATATGACCACACAAAATATTTAATGATATTTAAACATACCATTTAATATGAAATTAATACTTTGTAAAATACACCAATTAACAAATAAACATTCAATAATACATTATTCTCTAAAACAAAGTCTACTAGCATAAAATAATGGTCAAGTTTATTAATTAACACACATGATTGAATCCTCTAACAATGTGCAGTTTTACTATAACATGTAAATCATAAGAAATCGTTAGTACGGTATAGATTTAAAACCAAATAAATTTTATTACCATGCTACTTAAACTCACATGAAATAGAAGATATTTAGAAATTCAATATATTAACCCCTATAGAAAAAAAAACCAGTAACATGTAGAGAATCATAGTTATATCATAATAAAATCGCAATATAACCATTCACCTATTTTAGTTCAATCTTTTCAAATATCAATTAATATCTCAGTTAAGCATTGTAAAAAAAATATAGGGTACAAAACGTATTTACCACAAATATAAAAAAAATTTAATTCAAAATAATTGTTAGATAATACCTAAAAATTAATGCAAATATAACATAAATGATAATAACTAAACAATAAAAAAATATTTATATAGAACTTGAGGTTCCGGAAAATTACATAATAATGAGGTCTTGTTTTGATTCTCTTAAGAAGGAATCATATTAGAACAAAAGGTTCTTTTTTTTATAAAAACATAACATGAAGTTATGATATTAAATTATATTAGAACATGAGGTTCTAATTATTATTTTTTTCTTTCTTGACATAACATGAGGTTATATCATTTTGATTTGTTTTCATGGAGCCACAAAAGAACATGTAGTGATCATGTAAAGTAAAATAAAGATATTTAACAATTCCTCGCCTAGTTTTGCTTAGAGCAAAATCGTGCTGATAACGTGTTATGAAATGTAAAGAATAAGATATTGAGGAGGAAGAAGATGGTTCTTATTGAGTAGTATTCTCTAATGAATACAATTTGTCCTATATATATAAGTCTTTAGGGAGAGTAACCTTCTAGCAAATTAACCACTAATTAAAGGCTAATAAACTATACATTCATGGTGAATATACACACATAATGAATATATTTATAACAGTTTTGTAATTTTGTTTTACTTCTTATTGAAGGTAGGCTGGACCTATACAAAATAATAAAGCCCGATACATAACATAATCAACTAACATGACCATGGTACCTATGCGGCTGTGCTTATAACTAAGGCAGCACTTTACCATTGACAATTGACCATAACCTGCTATAATTTCCACATCCGTAGTTACACGCCGCTCAGGAGTTTGTGAGGAACTGATATGAGCTTAAACTCATATCCTTTTATCAACAAATAACCCTAAAACATGAAGCAAAATACCCATTTATCTTGTAAAAAGCAGTGTTATGTGGTATGTTTGTGTTTGTGTGATCTTATGTAGGTAAAAGGATACAATTTCAAGCAAACAAGGAAAAACCAAGCTCAAATGGATGAAAAAGACAAAAGAGGATCAAAAGTGACAAGACTTTGAAGTTCAAGGACCTATCTTGACAATTTGTGAAAGTTGAAGGACTTAAAGTGCAAATTATGGAAAGTCAAGATTCAAGTCAAATTTGGTCAACTACAAAGTCAACTCAAGTCAAAGGGCCATTTTGTTGAAGAATCAAAGTTGAAGGGTCAAAAATGTCAAAGGAATGAAGATTCTGGCCTTAAATAGCAATCTGCCAAGTCAAGGGACTTAATCTGCCAATTTTGGAAAGTTATGCAATGTTTAATCCAAGTGAAAAGGGCTCAACCAATGAGAAGAGAGGAAGGGCATCACACGGATTGCCACATTACCCTCATTAAATTCCCACTACCGCCGTTTTCATTTAATACAAAATCATAACAGTTTCAATCCGCAACTCTCTCTCTCTACCAATAAGAAGATGACACGTGTCCATCTTCTTTAACAAAAACATTTCCAGGAACGGGATTTTGATAGAAGGCATTTCAAGTAAAGATCAAAACACCAATTTTGCTTAATTTTGGAAGACGAATCCAATGGTGCAATCCATTTAACATATCATCCATTGAATCAAAAACCCCCAATTCAAGTTCATCACCTTCAAAGTGGATTTGCAGAATTCCTCCACGTGTCAAGCCATGATTGGCCCAAACACGTCACAAACTCCAACAGAATCTCCTATCTTGCCTATAAATACCTAGCTTGTACTTCATTTCAGATTGTAGCTTAATTTTGTAAACACCTAGTTCTTAAATTTCCTTTTCCCTTTTTCCCTCCTTTTCACCTAACTACTCAAGAGTCTGACAAACTCTTGAGTCAGTTAGTTAGTTAGAAGCTTGTAACTACCTTTTGTAACTGAATTCTTCAATAAAAATTCAAATTCAAGTTTCCCGCCAAATTCTGTTCTTCAATTCCTGCTACTTACCTGCTGTTGTGTGATTCCATTGTTGCTTATTGATGTTTGTTATGATCATACATTGATCATAATTGACATTGGTGAAGAATTGTTGCTGTTTGATCAGAGTTCAAGTTCTTTCCATTGTTTTTGAAGATTTCATGGAAGTTTGATGATTTGTAGCTGTTTGATTGTTGATTTGAGTTGATTACTAGTGATAGGTGGTGGTATCACTAGGGCAAGAGAGCTCAGCGCTCCTCTTCTTCCCAAAGGACCTCTACAATAGGTTTCATAGCTTCTGTTTTAAGTTCCTCTAAACAAGTCCTTGCCTGCTCATTTTCCTAGATAACTTTGATGGCTGCCTGTTTTGCTTGATAAATAATTGTTGATTGATTGATTTGAGTTCGTTTGTAGCTTAATCTTGCTTACTTGTTCATTGTTTTAAGCTCCATTTGTAGTTTCTGCTCATTTTCAGTCACATTCTAGCATAACACTTTAATTGAGTTCTAGTTGATATAATTGCTTGATTTCAGTTTCATTAGCTTTCATTTTGTTCACCTAAACTAGTTTGCTAAAGCTTTTGAATCAGTTCAAATCATTTTTCAATAAGTCTTTGTTAAAACTTGTAGAAATCAGATAAAGGTGTGTTTGGGAGTAGCTTTGATTCAGTTTTTAAGAGTTGAAAATTGGTGTTTAGAAGTTTGATTTCAGTCTTTGGTTGATAACAATTGGTTCTAAGTCTTTTTCTAGTCAATATAATTGTCAAACAGGCAATTGGTAATCAAAAAGTTTGGGTCATACTTGTTTTAGCTTAGTTCTTTAAAACTTGCCAAATTCACTTGCTTATTTCTCTTTCAATACTTAATGAAATTTGCTCAAACCAGTTTCTAGTTATAGCTTATAACATAATCTTTCAGTATCTAGAAGGAAAATCTACAGTATTCAGGAATAAGCTAGAAAACAGCTTATTAGCTCAAGCCTGAGCATTTTCAATTCTCTGATATAAATAGCTTACTGTTTTGCTAGTTCTCATAATCCACTTCATAAAACTTGTAATTTTCTTTCACATTTCCATTTAGAAAGTATTGAATATGAAGTTTTGAGATTTTGAGCTTTTTCATAAAAGTGGTCAACGTTTGGTCAACATAAGCTAGTTTTAGCTTATTTCAAATATCTAGCTTATTACTGGATGAAAATGGCTCTAATTTGATTTCCCGTTCTTGTAATCAAGTGCTTAATCAGAATTGTCACAAAAATCAGGTTGTGACTGATTGAAATAAGCTGTAGCTTATTTTGTGCTTATTTATACACACTCAATTGCTTATTTTGGATTTTTAGCTTATTTCCTTGAACACACGTTTCTTGAATTGGATTTGAAGTTGTTTGCAAGTTGTTTCAGCTTATTTGGTTGAGAAATAAGCTCAAACGAGCTTAATCTTTCTTTGTGCCCGTTTTTAGTTGAAACTTTAGTTTTATTGCATTATAGTCCCTAGAATTTTAATCAGTTTCAATACTTGGCTAATCTTGTTAGATTTTAGGGTTTGCAAAAGTTCAGTCCCTGGACTTTGTTAGTTTGTTAAAATTCAGTTTAAAAGTTTGTTAGTTTGTTAAAAGTTGGTTAATTAGTTAAAGTTTTTACAAGTTTAGTCCTTTTAGTTAACTGTTTTGCATTTATAGTCCTTATAACTTTTAGGATTTACATTTCAAGCATTTTCATTTCATAGAAATTACATTTTCAGTCCTTATAGTTTTGAATTTTGCATTTTAATATTTTACTTGAATAAAATTTGGAATTTGCAACTTGTTTTACGTATAAGTAGGTTTATATTTTTCATTTTTAGATAGTTTTGTTTGAATTAGCAATAGATTACCAAGCAAGTTTGAACAACCAAAAACAATTATAAATTTGATATTGATTGGACTTTCTATTAGTTAAGAACTGAGAAAACGAACTTGCATTATACACATTTCAAATGGCGCCGCTGCCGGTTCTTTGACTACACGAGAGACTATCGATTGACGGTTTTCATTGGCTTTTGGGATCCGTTCATTTGGTGAACGTTATTTTTACGTATCATAAATCAAAACCAAATAAAAAATCAAAAATATAAAAATATATAAAAACTAAAAAATTAACAAAACAATTCTTTTCCTAAAGAATTGACCAAAAAAATTAAAAAATCCAAAAAGCAATCTTTTTCCTAAGAGATTGCACCCAAAAATATATATTATTGGATTCTCTCGGTTTTTATGTACATATAGTATTTTCCAATAAAAACTCATAAATACAAAAATATTTTCCATATTATTATTATAAGTAAATACGTATACGTATAAGAACAATCAATCTACATATCTTCCATAAGTATTGCCGAGGCAATACACCGTGTTGAGGGGCGCTCCGGTCCTTGACACGCGTATCGATCAAACAAAATAAAGCAAGAATAGATAAATACTCTCAATAAGCAATAATTCGAAGAATACGAACATTTAAGTGAATAGAAAGGCGATGTGCTATAAAATGCCATCTAAGGGTCAATAGGTACTTAAGTGCTTCGCGCCACCTAACCCTCCGTTCACTTGGGAGTATTCTAAGAAGGAAAGCTTCATTGAGGGTCTTGCACCCAAAGTAGTATTACATATATTGTTACTTTCTTGTGGATATTTAATATTGCAACTCGAAGAGGATAATCTTATTCTTT
Source organism: Glebionis coronaria (assembly GCA_025667525.1). Taxonomy (NCBI): domain Eukaryota; kingdom Viridiplantae; phylum Streptophyta; class Magnoliopsida; order Asterales; family Asteraceae; genus Glebionis; species Glebionis coronaria. Next base: position 382,155,598 of record CM046875.1, read on the forward strand.
TCAAAGTCACACGAGAGCTTCTCTCTCATTCCTCGTATTGAGTTGCATGCTCACTCGCGGGCGTGCACAAATACCGATTGGTGTACAACCTCTTCCTCCGAAAAGGAAGAAAAAGAGAAAGAGTAAGACCACCACCGTTCACCAAGCCGATCACGAGAATCGTGCTTTGTCACCACCACAAGGAGCCATGGCTATTGATAACCGTACTTTGTATGAACGTATGCAATCCAATGTTCATGGATATGTTAGTGCCATTAAGATTCCCGACTTTCCCGCTAACACATTTGAGCTACATACATCTATGATCAATATGGTTGCTGCATCACCTTTCTTTGGGAAACAAAATGAGGATCCCCATGCTCACCTTAAGAGATTCCTTTCACTTTGCAACACCATTAAGCATAATGGGGTTCCACATGAGGTCATTAGATTGATGTTAGTGTCATTTTCCTTAGATGGGAGTGCTAAGCATTGGTTAGACACCCAACCACCCGATAGTATCACCACATGGGATGATTTTACCACTAAGTTTTTGAACAAATTCTTTCCTCCACAAAAGACTATGGCTTTGAGGAATTTGATTATGGGCTTTACACAAAAACCTAGTCAATCCTTTGGTGATGCTTGGGAAGAGTATAGTGAGTTGTTGAGGCGATGCCCTAATCATGGAATGGATGATCTAACCCAAATCAATACCTTCTACAATGGCCTTAAACCTCACCACCAAGATTCACTAAATGCTTCCGCGGGAGGGAGTATTCATTTCAAGACATACCATGAGGCTTTGAACATTATTGAGACTAAGGCAATGGTTCAAACCAATGATCCATTTGAGGAAAGAGTTCATGTTATCCAAAACACTTCTCAAATCCCTTTTGACAACCAACTCCTCAAGTTTCAAGAAGCTATTTTTCAAAGGATGGATAGAGAAAGTGAGAGACATTTGCAAGCACAACAAGACATGTTTCAAACTTTTAAGAGTATGACATTGAACAATTCCTCAAACAATGTGAATGCCATCACCATTTCTTGTGTTACTTGTGGAGGTCCCCACTCTTATGAACAATGTGACAAGGTGCAAGGTTATCAAGGGGAATGCTATGCTTACCAAGAGGAACACCGTGAACACTTCAAGCCTAACATCAATCCAAATAACCTTTCTTACAAATCCCAAAATTACCTTACTCCACCCGGCTTCCCACCCCAACCACCCACCCAAATTCCACAAAATCCTCCTCAAATTTTAGCAAGGAATCAAGGGCAAAGACAACCATACCAAGGAAATAACTACAAGGCACCCAATCAATTTCAACCTCAAGCAAATACCCTTTATCCACCAAATCAAGGATTTAACTCCCAACCTTTACCTTTCCAACCTCAAGGTTTTCAAGGTTATGTTCCACAAGAGTTAAACACAATGGATCTTTTGCAAAAGATGAATCAAGAGAATGAAAAGAAATTCCAAGCTATAGACAAGAAAATGAATGACCAATTCAATAAGCTTTTCATGGCATTAAATCAAAGACCACAAGGGGCTTTACCTTCCAACACACAAACAAACCCAAGGGCTAATGTCAATGCTATTACAACAAGGAGTGGTACAACAACAAAGGATCCTTCACCTCCTAAACCTACTATTGTTCAACCCACTTGTGTTCCTACTTGTGACAAGCCCTCTACTTCTACTTCATCACCTCAAAATGCTCCCATTGCTCCACTTTCAAAGCCTATTCATGAAATACCCAATAAGGAAAATCCTTCATCCCCACCTCAACCACAACCAAAACCAAGTCTTCCTTATCCCTCAAGATTGAGAAAAGAAAAGCTTAAGAACAAGGATGACATCCAAGTTTCTAACTTTTTGAGGATGTTTAAGCAACTTAACATCAATATCTCCTTTGCGGAAGCCTTAGCCAATATGCCTAAGTTTGCTAAGATGATTAAGGATTTGCTTTCTAACAAGGAACGATTGGTGGATTTGCCTAATGCTTCTTTGAATGAAAATTGTTCCGCGGTGTTGCTTAAGAAGTTGCCTACTAAGCTTGGAGATCCGGGGCGGTTTTTGATTCCTTGCAATTTCCCGGGGGTGGAAAATTGTATGGCTTTAGCGGATTTAGGAGCAAGCATAAATCTTATGCCATTATCGGTTTGGAAGAGACTTTCACTTCCCGAGCTTACTCCTACTAAGATGACTCTTGAGTTGGCTAACCGTACTATAGCTTATCCGGTGGGAATTGCGGAGGATGTTTTTGTTGGGGTTGATAGATTTACATTTCCCGCGGATTTTGTGGTAGTTGATTATGATGTGGATCCTAGAGTGCCTTTGATTGTTGGTAGGCCATTTTTGAGAACGGGTCGTACTTTAATCGATGTGGCGGAAGGAGAACTTACAATGCGGGTAGGAGATGAGAGAGTTGTGTTTAACATGGGAAAGTTGTCCAAAAAGTCTAATGAGCACGAAGCGGTAAAACATATTGATGTTGTACATGAGGAGGAAACACAAGATGATCTTATTGATGAAGTTTGTGATGAGTACTTTTATGAAGCTTGCTCAAGTGGCGACTTTGATTACCCTCATATTGAGACCATTGCTTCCATTACTTCCTCTTTGAATTTTCATGAACCTCAAGAGCTAAACTTTAGTGAAATTCCATATGACACCCCATTTTTCCACCATACTAATCACTTTGATGAGGACTTACGTAATGAGGGATTTTTTCTTTGTGATTCACCAACATATGATGACTATAGTGATGCTGAGCTTTCTACTTGTGACTCTCCATTTGTTGATGGTCATACTTCCTTTGGTTTTGAGGGATCACCCATCTTTGATAGACCAATCTATGATGTTTATGGTGATGAGGCGGATTCTATCATTGATGAGAGTGATGAGTTTTTATTGGAGGATATATCTTTTGAGTATACTCTTGGTTACCTTGATGAGGAGGGGGACATACTCTATCTAGAATCTTTATTGCTTGAAGATCCTTTACCTTCTTTGGCCACCCAAACCTTTCTACAACCAATCACTCTACAACCTTTCTCTCACCATGTGACCTACAAAGGAGAATCTTCTAAGGCAACCATCACTTGTTGTTTTCCCATCAAGGAACGGATTTTTGATCCTGGCATAGAGCTTGCTAAACCATCTCAGTATCCACCTGATGCAACAAAAGGAAACCTTGTGAAAGATTTGAGAACTTTACACCATCACCTTGGGAAGAACATATGGGAAACCATTTTAAAGAACTACACCTCATTCTTTTCACCATTGCTTGGGAAGCTAGTTGTTAGCTTGTGTTATAAGTGGGAGGGTAATTATGTATTTGATCCTGGTGGATATTTATGGAGTTTTGATAAATGAACACTTGTTTTACCTCATCATGGAGATTTTTCTTAAAAAGGGGCAAACATTTTCTTCTCCATGATAGGTTTTAGACACTTTTAAGTGTGGGACGAGTCGAGCTAGAGACTCATTAACTCAAGCATCGTATAACTAGGTTAGAGTGTTGTAGGTTAGAAATAAAGGCATAGATTTGGAGATAAGTGTAGGGGAGACCTTCTTTTGTCTTCATGCTTGTTTGTAGGGTTGCTCACTCATCTCATGCTTTGGAGCTTATGGAGGAGGCCCTTGTATCCGGTTCACTTCGTTACTTTAGTGATTTTTCATTGACACCTTGTGCTTAAACATGATTTCACTAATAGTAGTCCTTTCCTTAACTTGGGTTAAGCAAAGTCTATTCATTGTCATAAGTGTAGGGGAAGTTTTTATACTTCCATGCTCTTAAACATTGAGGACAATGTTTAGCTTAAGTGTAGGGGGGTCTTCTATCGAAGTGACCTTACCTAGAACTTGTCATTGTCTTGCATGATAACATGGAAAATTGAATTTTCAACATTTTTCAAATTTTTGATCTACTTTGGCCAACAAAAATATGCATTCATAACTTTTGCATCAATCATTTTTCATTTGCATAACACATTTGCATTGTATATATTTCTTCTTTTGTTTTCGTCAAAAATATAAAAAGAAAAAAAAAATATAATAAAACATGGTTTTAACAAATTTAGACTTCTTTGACATATTAGGCCCGCCATGGATATTTTGACTCAACCCGAGTTTGCTTATTTTAGCACTCTCTAGCTAGTATCCTTAACCATGTAGTCCTTCATTGGTCTATTAGGCTAAGCTTCCACCAATTTCATTCTTTGAAATTTTAAATTTGTGGAGAATGGGAAATGATAGAGTTGAAGCAAGTGTAAAAGGGCTAGATAGACTTCATGGCAATTACTTGTGGCTAAACCCTTCTCTTCTTGACCTCTACTTTCTTCGCATGTATATAATTGTTAATAAATAATCAAGTACGGTTTTAATTGGTTTGTAATCTCTTATGCATTTTTGGCTAATCATTCATGGTTGATATGAGTACGTCTTAAGATTCTAAGTTAGCACGTTTTATGTGTACTAGACTTATGTCATGCTCCATATTTAGCGGGTGTTTTTCCTTTTCTTCTTTGCAAATTTCTTGGTGAGGAATAAAGAAAAATAAGAGCGGCTTATGAAAAAAAATGAGTGGCTAGAAAAAAAAAGAAAAAGAAAAAAAATAATGCAAGACTCCCAAGAGGGGCAGTGTGGTGTTAATTATAGTGACTATTGAGTTCCAATATTACCTTGACGGGTTGCGGGGATTCAATAGATTGCTCCAATCCAATATTACCTTGACGGGTTGCGGGGTTGAAGATCCAAAATCTCAAAAAGATGCGGATGTAAATTATTGCGTGAGTTTTATTTTTCTTTCCTTAGCGAGTGTGTAGTTACTTATGAAAGCATGACATGAGGATTTTACACATAAGGCGAATGACTTATTACTCTTAATACGGACTTATATTAATTGTGAGCGGTTTTTCAAGTAATGGATGAGAAGATTACTTAGGATTAAAACCGTGCTTCCTTATTTTCGGATTTTACACTTCTTATATTTCACACTTGAATAATGACAAATTTGCCCACAAGCAATTTGCTCAATTAATAACCGGTTCCACATTTAATTGTCATGAATAAGTTGATGCATTTTTTTACTTGTGAATGCAATGATCTCATTTACTAGCTTGGTATGGGGAAAGTGAAACTTGAGGGTGATAAGTGTCCATGGTACCCAAGCCCTAATCCAAGTCATTGAATTCTTTATGAGTTATTTCCATCAAAACCATTTCAAGAAAAATCAAAAAGATATAGATAGAATTGTATTTTGATTCATTGCATTATTAAAAATCAAAATCATGCATCATCTAGTTTAGAGTAGTGTAGATGCATTTCATATGGCCAAGGTGGATTAATTATGAGGGAAATGTAAATTTTTAAGTCTTGAAATATAATATTGCATGAGGACATGGCAATGCTTAAGTGTAGGGGAATTTGATATGAGCTTAAACTCATATCCTTTTATCAACAAATAACCCTAAAACATGAAGCAAAATACCCATTTATCTTGTAAAAAGCAGTGTTATGTGGTATGTTTGTGTTTGTGTGATCTTATGTAGGTAAAAGGATACAATTTCAAGCAAACAAGGAAAAACCAAGCTCAAATGGATGAAAAAGACAAAAGAGGATCAAAAGTGACAAGACTTTGAAGTTCAAGGACCTATCTTGACAATTTGTGAAAGTTGAAGGACTTAAAGTGCAAATTATGGAAAGTCAAGATTCAAGTCAAATTTGGTCAACTACAAAGTCAACTCAAGTCAAAGGGCCATTTTGTTGAAGAATCAAAGTTGAAGGGTCAAAAATGTCAAAGGAATGAAGATTCTGGCCTTAAATAGCAATCTGCCAAGTCAAGGGACTTAATCTGCCAATTTTGGAAAGTTATGCAATGTTTAATCCAAGTGAAAAGGGCTCAACCAATGAGAAGAGAGGAAGGGCATCACACGGATTGCCACATTACCCTCATTAAATTCCCACTACCGCCGTTTTCATTTAATACAAAATCATAACAGTTTCAATCCGCAACTCTCTCTCTCTACCAATAAGAAGATGACACGTGTCCATCTTCTTTAACAAAAACATTTCCAGGAACGGGATTTTGATAGAAGGCATTTCAAGTAAAGATCAAAACACCAATTTTGCTTAATTTTGGAAGACGAATCCAATGGTGCAATCCATTTAACATATCATCCATTGAATCAAAAACCCCCAATTCAAGTTCATCACCTTCAAAGTGGATTTGCAGAATTCCTCCACGTGTCAAGCCATGATTGGCCCAAACACGTCACAAACTCCAACAGAATCTCCTATCTTGCCTATAAATACCTAGCTTGTACTTCATTTCAGATTGTAGCTTAATTTTGTAAACACCTAGTTCTTAAATTTCCTTTTCCCTTTTTCCCTCCTTTTCACCTAACTACTCAAGAGTCTGACAAACTCTTGAGTCAGTTAGTTAGTTAGAAGCTTGTAACTACCTTTTGTAACTGAATTCTTCAATAAAAATTCAAATTCAAGTTTCCCGCCAAATTCTGTTCTTCAATTCCTGCTACTTACCTGCTGTTGTGTGATTCCATTGTTGCTTATTGATGTTTGTTATGATCATACATTGATCATAATTGACATTGGTGAAGAATTGTTGCTGTTTGATCAGAGTTCAAGTTCTTTCCATTGTTTTTGAAGATTTCATGGAAGTTTGATGATTTGTAGCTGTTTGATTGTTGATTTGAGTTGATTACTAGTGATAGGTGGTGGTATCACTAGGGCAAGAGAGCTCAGCGCTCCTCTTCTTCCCAAAGGACCTCTACAATAGGTTTCATAGCTTCTGTTTTAAGTTCCTCTAAACAAGTCCTTGCCTGCTCATTTTCCTAGATAACTTTGATGGCTGCCTGTTTTGCTTGATAAATAATTGTTGATTGATTGATTTGAGTTCGTTTGTAGCTTAATCTTGCTTACTTGTTCATTGTTTTAAGCTCCATTTGTAGTTTCTGCTCATTTTCAGTCACATTCTAGCATAACACTTTAATTGAGTTCTAGTTGATATAATTGCTTGATTTCAGTTTCATTAGCTTTCATTTTGTTCACCTAAACTAGTTTGCTAAAGCTTTTGAATCAGTTCAAATCATTTTTCAATAAGTCTTTGTTAAAACTTGTAGAAATCAGATAAAGGTGTGTTTGGGAGTAGCTTTGATTCAGTTTTTAAGAGTTGAAAATTGGTGTTTAGAAGTTTGATTTCAGTCTTTGGTTGATAACAATTGGTTCTAAGTCTTTTTCTAGTCAATATAATTGTCAAACAGGCAATTGGTAATCAAAAAGTTTGGGTCATACTTGTTTTAGCTTAGTTCTTTAAAACTTGCCAAATTCACTTGCTTATTTCTCTTTCAATACTTAATGAAATTTGCTCAAACCAGTTTCTAGTTATAGCTTATAACATAATCTTTCAGTATCTAGAAGGAAAATCTACAGTATTCAGGAATAAGCTAGAAAACAGCTTATTAGCTCAAGCCTGAGCATTTTCAATTCTCTGATATAAATAGCTTACTGTTTTGCTAGTTCTCATAATCCACTTCATAAAACTTGTAATTTTCTTTCACATTTCCATTTAGAAAGTATTGAATATGAAGTTTTGAGATTTTGAGCTTTTTCATAAAAGTGGTCAACGTTTGGTCAACATAAGCTAGTTTTAGCTTATTTCAAATATCTAGCTTATTACTGGATGAAAATGGCTCTAATTTGATTTCCCGTTCTTGTAATCAAGTGCTTAATCAGAATTGTCACAAAAATCAGGTTGTGACTGATTGAAATAAGCTGTAGCTTATTTTGTGCTTATTTATACACACTCAATTGCTTATTTTGGATTTTTAGCTTATTTCCTTGAACACACGTTTCTTGAATTGGATTTGAAGTTGTTTGCAAGTTGTTTCAGCTTATTTGGTTGAGAAATAAGCTCAAACGAGCTTAATCTTTCTTTGTGCCCGTTTTTAGTTGAAACTTTAGTTTTATTGCATTATAGTCCCTAGAATTTTAATCAGTTTCAATACTTGGCTAATCTTGTTAGATTTTAGGGTTTGCAAAAGTTCAGTCCCTGGACTTTGTTAGTTTGTTAAAATTCAGTTTAAAAGTTTGTTAGTTTGTTAAAAGTTGGTTAATTAGTTAAAGTTTTTACAAGTTTAGTCCTTTTAGTTAACTGTTTTGCATTTATAGTCCTTATAACTTTTAGGATTTACATTTCAAGCATTTTCATTTCATAGAAATTACATTTTCAGTCCTTATAGTTTTGAATTTTGCATTTTAATATTTTACTTGAATAAAATTTGGAATTTGCAACTTGTTTTACGTATAAGTAGGTTTATATTTTTCATTTTTAGATAGTTTTGTTTGAATTAGCAATAGATTACCAAGCAAGTTTGAACAACCAAAAACAATTATAAATTTGATATTGATTGGACTTTCTATTAGTTAAGAACTGAGAAAACGAACTTGCATTATACACATTTCAGGAACTGAAAATTATACGACCACTAGTGCTATGGTTATGATATTTTTAACTATTCAATCAATACAGTTATTTACTCCAGCCTTCATCTCCGAGTTAACTATGTTATCTATTCTAGTTTGTGCTATATAATTGGGCTGTTTGCACCTTGATGATTAAGTTTTTGGCTGGTTTGTGTGTCTGTGGTTGTATTTAACGCTCTGAATCTAATGATTGTGCTTACATAATTCTTAGTCAAGAGCCGTCTAACTGCTTAATTTAACTGAAGAAGCCAAGCATCATAGAGCTATTGAAACATGTGATATTATTTTGTATACTTTAGCCTTTCATTATTACCGAAACGATCATTCTCTCTCTTTTTTTTCGCTCATTTGTTATCATCGTTCTGTATTACAATGTTAAAATTGACCTATGTAATCATGCGGTAATATGGCGAAACAAACTCAAACATTATTATGATTGGTATTTTTAAAAATAAAATGGATGTCGCTACAGTAACAATATTGTTGGGGGAGATAACAAAAAAAGTTAGCAAAATTAAAAAAATCATTAATTCGATGGCAAAATTGCTCGAGATATTAAAATATAGTGTCAATATTGCTTGTAGTTTGCTCTCACTGCAAATTTACGAAAATGACAAAGTTCTGAAACGTTTTTCGCAGCTTACCCAAAATTAAAATAGCAATGGGATGAAAGATGGTTTTACCACATCACTCCGCAAGGCTAACATATTTGCTCAACTATACGACCCATAAAAAGAACAAACATCAACTTAGAAAATAAGTACTAATGTTGTTAGACAAAAATATCTATACTCTTAATTATAATAGACAAAGATATCTACGCTTAATGTTATTAGACAAAAATATCTATACTTATGAAAGACAGCATAATTTATTAAAAGAAACCATTACAACAATTAGTAAAAGAAATATTAGTAAAAGCCAGGTTGCCAAATACGATTATATTCTTCAATAACGATTTAAACCAACCAATCCTGAGACAATGTACAAATGACCCATAATAAAAGAGGCTAATTACCCAAATAGATCATTTGTGAAATGCATTTGTCAAACTACCGTAAGCTACTTTAAAATTCCATAACTAGACCAAGCGACCTCAAGCCATCTTATACTATGTTAAGCTACCCTAAGCAACTTTAAGCTACCTAAGCGACTTTATTTTTAAATTAATAAAAATACTATTCATCTAAAAAAGTACTCTTTTTATAAGAAGTGTGTAAGGGTATTTATTATGCGACTTTTTTTTTAATTAATTAAAATTTAATTTTAAAATTATTTTAATCATTAAAAAAACATTTTATATTATTTAAACTTATTTTTTATGCAACATTTTTCTAAAGTTATGCGACTGTACCTTTTACTATGTTTTTTACACAGTATGTGAAATGACTAGTTAGGTTCATTTTTCTAAAACACAACTGTTTACCCCATTAAACTCTATCACCCAACCCACCATTTCACACACACACATTTAACCACCCCTGACAATCAATAAACCATCCACTTCGTCCCCAATCCTTACCCCATATGTACCCCACTATTCATCTGCATTTCTAAAATCGTTTATCATAATTTTAATTTGCATAATTAATATCGATCCCCAAATCAGTGTTAAACATGATAATGTGCAGTTTCAATCCGGTCTAAATCAATTTCAGAATAGAGATGGATCCAATGGGGATTGTTCCAATGCCGAACTATGACGCGAAGGTAAGCCTTAGATCCAAGATGAAATTTTTACCAATAATCAAGGCTAAGCTTATGGAAAACCCTGCACGTCATTTATGTTTTAGAAATACTGTTTTTGGTCCCTGGTTAGATGTTAATAACAACCAAAATGACAACCACTTGCTCAGTTATATCCTACAACAACAAGAAAATGTAGATGTTCCTAGTAGCGATTGTCCCCCTTTTATCTTTAACATAGGTGGTCATAATGTTAGTTTTGGACAAAATGAGTTTTGTTTATTGACTGGTTTCAGGTGTGGTGATGTATCTTTAGCATATAACGAAAATAGCTCATTTTTTTCCCATGTGTTTCCTGAAAAAAAGAAGGTTAAATGTTAATTCTAGAGAGTTATTGGAAATTATTGAGAATGATAAAAAAATGGGCTGAATTAGAAGATATGGATGCAGTTAGGGTTTGTTTATTGTTTCTTGAGGAGGTTGTGTTTATGGGGCGTGAGGAGTTTTTAAATATTCTAAAGCATGTACTTTGTCTTGTTGATGATATTGACGCATGGAATGAGTATCCATGGGGAGAATTCATGTGGCAGTATTTTTATGAGAGGACATTAAATTTGATCCCGAGATATGCTGCCAAACATTATAAGAGCAACAACCCTAGTATGCACATGGGACATATAATCTGAATGGGTTTCAATGGGCCCTCAAGGTCAGTTGTTCAACTTCTATTTTATTAAATTTAATGTAGCAACCAAATATTTTTTAAAGTAATTTTTTTTCTTTCTTCATATGTGGATACTTGAAACATTCCCCAATAGCCATATTTGGTGGAGACGAGTACCAGGCAGAATTCCACGTGGATTTGGTTGGACAAATGAAAGGAGGTTCCGTAAGATTGATTACCCTTTGTTGTTCCCACATGTAAAGTTTTTTTTTCAGTTAGAATATTATATACCCTTTCTTTTTATGTCATAAATTTTCTTACTTCAATTATTATGTATTAGGAGATTCTCCCTACGTTTGTGCTCACTCCAACTAAAGAAGAGTTGAGGCAGACATGGCTTATACGCAGTATTGCTTTCTTAAGTGGAGTCAAGGTTTCGTTTATTCAAGCTGTTATACCGATTGTGCCACAGCATGGTGGCTTTCTACCAGTAGTTGTAGAAGGTGTTATACCTAATGAAGCACAGCATGATGGCCTAGTACCTGCAGCTGTAGAAGCGGTTAACCATCATGTGATGTTGGGTCCACAAGTAGATGATGTAAGAAAGTCACCGCTTCGTGAATCAGAAATTGGTCCATCATCTAATGCACCGAGTAGTTCAAGTGCAAACCAAACCGATTCCCAAGGGTTACTTGATAATGTTGACTCAATATATCAAGTTGTCCTTGATGTAAAACCAGAATGGGTTGGAAGGCTGGGCCACTTGAGATCGCAGCTTGTTCACACCTTATTAGGTCCAGAGAATCCCCACCAAACACAAGTTGTGGATGTATGTGTGATCCAACTTTATGTTTCATTTTAATATATTATGGATCTTTTCCCTTGTGTTAATGTTTACATATGAATTTCCTGTTTATTTCAGCAGTCAAAAGGTGTTAATGTTGATCATAATCGCAAATCTGAAGGTTCTTCTATTGACGAAAACATAAATGACTCCAATGTTTCTGAATGTCGTACATCACAAGTTTTTGTCAACGAAGATATTGTAGATGATTGCATAACAACAGAAGATTATGATATTGAAGATAACTTGTTTTTTGATGGATCAACACAGGGGTCTATGCAACAACTACTAAATGCGGTTGAAGTTCTTGAATCCCCTTTGGAGGTGACATTAACTTAAGATTTTACCTATGTGAGTATACATGACATTTTCTATTACTTATCTTATGTTACTTTTTGTGTTGTATATTCTTAGTATATTGAGGTCATGGATCAAAATTTAGAAGACGAGGGTAGCTTACTAAATGTTGTTTATGGTCTTGAATCCCCTTTAGAGGTGACATTAACTTAAGATTTTACCTATGTGAGTATAGATGACATTTTCTTTTACTTATCTTATGTTACTTTTTGTGTTGTATATTGGTAGGATACTGAGGTCATGGATCAGAATTTAGAACACGAGGGTAGCTTACTAAATGTTGTTGATGGTCTTGAATTCCCTTTGGAGGTGACAATTACTAATACGTTTTCCTATGTCAGTATACATTACATTTTCCTTTAGACAATATCTTATGTTAGTTATTGTATTGTATATTGGTAGGATAATGATGTTATGGATCACAATTTAGGAGTGGATGGTAACTTTCGTTTAGATTCAACGTCTATTGGATTAGAAGAGGATAAACAAAACAATTCAATAAAAGTTACTATAATTGACAGAGAAACCACCTTGAATTCTGATATGAACGATGTTACCCAAATGGTTAATAAGTCAGATAGGTCAGAACACACATTCGTTAATGACTTAGTGTTTGTTAATCAATCTACACCTTGTAACGGAACATCATCTTTTAAAGAAAGCATAGATACTATTCCCAAGGTAAGCATTGTCTAAAATATTACTTTTCTAATATTTATTGAATTATCAAAATACATGTGAACTAACATTGATGTAATAATAATTTATGTCTTGTAGCCTAAAGTGCCTGATTTGGATCAGTTTATAGTCGATTTTAACCATGTTCAGAATACGTCTTCCAGCCATGTAAATGTTATTAATTGTATTATCGCTTAAGATATCTTTAATAATTAATTTGTTATTTTTAGAGCTTACAATATCCATTGTGTTCTATTAGGCTGAAGATGTGAACTTCATTGGAAGACCTTCCTTGGAAACGGTTTTTGCTGATATTGGAAGAAAGAAAAAGCCAAGTAAGGCTTTCCAAGACCATATGAGCAGCAATGTCCCACTACACCTCTTCCAAAAAAGAGGCGTAAATTTCTAAACCAACTTCGGTGAAATTTGGACTTGTAGATGAAGAGGATGTTGTTGTGCCTACACGTGAATATACCCGTACTGAAGTTATACCATTTGAAGAGGTGATGCATTTATATTCGAAACTAACTCTATCATATTATTATTAGTATATGCATATATTAATATCGATATAATTCTAATAGGTATTATCCCCACCTAAACGAAGTAGCCCTTACAAGGTTACTGTTCCAAGTTTTATAAAAGATATGTTTGAAGCCAAAAAACAAGGGAAGCCAGTAAAACTCTACCAGTTAGCATGGGATCCATGTGGAATGGTTGTCGAAGAACGTGTATGGTTACCATTTGTTGGTTTGGATGAAAAGAGAAGAGGTTGGATGACAGATTATGTAAGCATATGTTCTATGTTTATTATATATTTTATTCAGATATAGCAACGCGTTTGCTGTTTATTCTAATTTCAACCCGTTATTCTTATGTGCAGCACATGGAACTATGGACTCAGTTAATGTGGTTTGGTAGAGTGGTTTCTGCAGATTGGGCTGTTGTTGGGCCATATTTCTGTCCAAATATTATGGGAGGTAGAAGGCCCATTTATGATCCACAACCTACAAAGTACATGGTCGGTTGGGCAGATGTGGAAAAGGTTAACACAATTTTATCCCTTTTTAATGATATAACCAACCAAGGTTAAGTTATATTAATACGATTGTTGGGATACAGGTATTTATCCCTCTGAATAAACCCGATAAGCATTGGGCATTGGGAGATCTTAACATTCGTTCTGGCGTTTTTACGATTTACGACTCAATGGCACCAAGAAAGAGGCAAAAACATCTTCCAATACAAGAGAATAGGAAATGGTGGTTGGAAATAAGGGAGAAAATGTCCCAAGATTTTCCCAGGATTCTAGACGAGACTGGTATGTTGAAGCGCAAAGGATTGACCTTATGGGATTACAAGATCTGCTTTAAGTTTGATGAAAAAGTACCTCAACAAGGTAATGCATTAGGAGACTGTGGCATTTGGGTTTGCATCATGTTATACCGACTCATCAACAACATTCCATTAGACCTAGGTGATCACACTCAGCTACCTTTAGCCTATCGTGAACACATGCTAGATTACTTTTGGAAATACAAGGTAAGTTTCAAGTTACTCGCGGATGAAGATTTTTAGGTTTTCTATCATTTTCTGAACAATATTTATGGTCTATAATAAATTCCGTAAGCCTAACTTTAATCTCTGAACAATATGAATGCTGTGTAATATTCCTTATATTATTGTATAATATTATCTGGTATTTAGGATCTAAAATCTTAATGTGCTAATTTTCAACCCATGCCTTATCTGTGTACATATGGTATACATTTAACCTAGCTTTCTATACCATTAGGATGTCCTTAGTATGTGGCTTTAAGTTGGGAATAGGTTGGCTGTAACATTAGTCAGTGCATTTATTTATCATGTACTTTGTATGCGACTTCAATTATGATTATGTAATAGTTTCCCCTTTGCATTTTATTCAAAAAAACCACACATAGTGTAATTTAAGTTTTAATCATGCCAAGGCATACTACCACTAAAAGACGCAGTTGGATGCATTACAGTCAGAAATAGTTAGCAACCCCAATACTGACTTAGACTCTTCCTTGAATGGTCATTCGACGACACTCCCAACACAATTAACTACGGTTGAGCCAACCGCAGCAGAAACAGCTAGCAGGAGACTAAGAACTATAAACGGGAAAGTTGTTAGGATGAGAGGAAAATGAGATGGATCAAGATTATCGCGATGGCATTAAACCAATTGGATTTGGTGTTTCTTGAGATCCGGTGGATGGAGAGCCTTTGCTCGGAGTAAGTGATCAATGTTATTGCATGTACCAACTTAATGTTATTTTAATACCATAATTTTATTTTAATACCTTATATTTTTATTTTAGAATGCTATGGGATTGCCTGTACCAGCTTGGCCACTTGATA
This sequence comes from Glebionis coronaria, assembly GCA_025667525.1. Classification (NCBI taxonomy): domain Eukaryota; kingdom Viridiplantae; phylum Streptophyta; class Magnoliopsida; order Asterales; family Asteraceae; genus Glebionis; species Glebionis coronaria. The sequence continues at coordinate 382,170,706 of CM046875.1, forward strand.
TTACACCAGAAGACTGTAGGATCCATGCTGAAAGACCTGAACCTATTGTTCTACACTCACCTTATCCAGTACCAATATGTATGTGAGAGGCTGCTTATCTAAGGGGACTAAATGAAAATGTTTAAGCCATGAGGAAGACATAAACTAGCAGTAACTAATATTTGTAGTTTTGAATGTCTAATAAAATGTAATCCGTAGTATTTGTAGGTTTGATGGCGAAACCGTAATATTTTCTATAACCAATGGTTATAATCTTTAATGTTTCTGTACTTTTATTGCTTGCATTTAAGTTGAAATGATGTTCCATCCAACTGTTACTATACAAATTTGTGCCTATATAATCACTTACTAATCTCCATAAAATACAAACACAAACCACTAACTAAATCCCCTACTAGTAAATTGTAATGGCAAACTCATCAGCTCACAACCCCATCTCTGGCCTAGTTGTCAATGAGTTAATGACACTGAGTGGTGAATCAGACATTCATACGTGCATGAAATTTTTTCTTACAACAAGTGACTGAAGAAAAAACTTTTGCTAACACACTTCGTGATCAAGTTTCAGTTATAATGACTGGCATAACAAAATTGGACCAAATGATTGCTGAGTTGGAAACTGTAACTGATCATGTTTTAGTTTATGACCCTTTGGATTGTTTGCAGGAATCAAGAACCACTAAGAAGGAGAAGCTTGATTCTTTGAACAGGTTGATACAGGAAATTGAGTATGGGATCCGCCAGAAAGATGGTCATGCTTGTATGATTGATTTGTGTCTTGATGTTGATTTTGATGTTGAAGACAATGAAGACAATGAAGAAGGTAACTGAAAGACTTGAGTGCTTTGTATTAAGGTGTAATGAGTATGGTAAACCTACTTATGCCTATCTTCCAAGTAGTTGATGTATCTGATGCTGGAAAAGTCCTTATACTAAATAAATTCAGCAAGTATGTTTTATCTGTTTTTAATGAAATCTTTGTTCCATAATGCACAATAAAATTTCCATATATTACAAAAAATGAAATACATAGTTCAGAGATCATTTTACAGATCTTAAATACACGGACAATTCAAAGCATGAAAAGTGAACAATACATTACATAAAATAAGTAATTAAAAAGAACAACCAGCTGCAAATTAGCCATATCTTCAGTCTTCTATTGGAAGCAGTAAGCAAGTTGAGTGACTGCTCTAGTTGATTTCTCCCTCTTAGTAACCCAGGGATAATGTTTCTGGCTCGAGCACATATGGGTGGATCAACCCATGAAAATAAGTTACAGACAAAAGTTAAACAACAACGAAACCTACGTCCAGGGTTAGCATTGGTCCAAGAAGTCCTAACTGTGGTAGGATTTCTACAGAAGCAATTCATTATAAAATCTCTTACGGTTGATTACTTTATGAAGTGTTGGTACTGATGTGTTTAGGACCACACTCTAACATATTTTTATACTAGGTTTTATCAAATTAAAAAACAATATACTTGTACTTTCTATCCACTACTATTAGTACATTACATTAATAAACTGTACCTTCCAGAATTTTATTTTTATGCGACTTGCATTAAATTAGGACTATTGTTGCCCAGCCAAGGTATACTACATATTTAAGCCGTGTACATTATAGTTTCATCTGATACAACCAAATATGAGTAACCACAACTAATTTAAAGTAAGGCTGGTGTTTGAGGGTTTCCAATATGTCTGTCCTATTGCCTAAAGATATCCAATACCAAAACCTATATTTTTATTGTAAGAAGAAGTTTTCAATCGGAGATGGTGATAACATAAGTTTATCATACATAGATCAATCTGAAACAATTGAGGTAATAGATGATGAAGACCTAGAATGCTTCATTAATGATTTCGCTTACAACAGTCTTCAAGCTCCTAAGATGTTTATATCAATAAATAAGGTATCTAATACTTCATCCTTTTTTCAGCATATTTTGACTTAAATTTACCATATGTGGGTGAAGGCTCAACAAATACACCTATAAATGATGAACATGGCTGGAATCCCAATACTTTCATACATAACCCGGCCCCTCCTTCTATCCCTTTAGAGAACCCACTTTACAAGAATAACCATCCAAATGTTACTCCAATTAGATATGATGTAGGACATAGATTTGATAATAAAACAGCATGTGTGTATGAGATTAGTTTGCGAGCCATTATGGAAGGCTTTGGGCACAAGAATGTTGTTCATGGCGTGTATATGCAAGGAGGTTTAAAAGCAATATTTCTTTCTTAATAACAACCGTAAACAATTGCCACACTTGCTCTAAAACACAGATTTTACCAAATCATCGTAACACTACAAGAACATTGATTGGTCAAATGGTTTTAAGAAAAATGAAATATACAAGACGGGTATACAGGCCTAAGGATATACAACAAGATTTTAACGTTGATTGGAAGATAGACATATCATACAAACAAGCTTGGGGGAAGACATGTTGCATTTAATATGTTGAATGGTAGCCAAGGAGGATCATTCGAACAACTCCCTATTTATTTTCATAATGTAAAGTTGGCAAACGAGGGGACGGTTACGCACATAGAGACTGATGAGGATGGTTGTTTCAAGATGTGCTTTATTGCTTTTGGTGTAGCTGTAAGTTAAAGTTTTATATTAATTATCTACTTAAACATATTAAGAGCACACACGTCTAACCTATTATGTTTTACGTCCACCAGTTAAGGGGCTTCGAATCATATATGAGACCAATAATAAAGATAGATGGAGCACACCTTAAAGGTACATATCTTGGGAAAAATTTGCTTGTTGTGGGAATGGATTCAAACAATCAAATTGTACCAATAGAAACAGGTGTATCACAAGGAGAGACGGTCGAAACATGGTCATGGTTTTTGATAAAACTGAAAGAATGTATCGGAGAAAGACCGAATATGGCTATCATCTCAGATAGGCATGTTGCTATTACAATAGCTTGTGCGAACGTTTTCCAGAATGCCTTTCATGGGTATTGTTGTCGACATATTTTGATGAACTGTAAATTGAAATCCAAGAAACTGAATGCCCTATTTTGGAAAACTTGCAAGGCTTACTTGGTCCAAGATTTTCAGAAATCACTAGATGATATTAAAGCGGTTAAACCAGATGCTTACAAGAAGTTAGTAGACGCTGGTTTTGAGAAATGGTCAAGAGCACATTGCCCAGGAAAGCGCTACAATTACATGACCTCAAACTGCGTTGAATTAGTCAATTCTTTAACAAAGACAGTCAGGAAGGTTCCTGATACAATAATTTTTGTATGGGTTCTGATTTCTCTCACAGTCCTCTCGAATTGATCTTGGCCTTAAGTGGAATGATTGTTCTTGGTTACTAAAAAAAAGTGGTTTAGTTATCTAATCTACTCAAAGGTTTAAATGTATTAAAATGAAAACTTAAATCAAAGATCAAAGATAATTAACTTAATGACAATTAATAAAAACTTGAATTAAAGTTAAAAGTAAAATTGAAAGTAAAGTATGAAATAAAAATGAAGAAACAGAAACAGTAACAACTAATAATGCTCAAAAGAAGAGTGATTCGGAAGTTTTACTTTGATTCGGAACTTTACTCGGATCCTTCAATCGGAAGTTGATTCGGAAGATTCACCCGGAACTTTGGAGAAAACATTCATTCGGAACTTTGGTTGATTCGGAAGATTTAGATTCATTCGAAACTTTGGTTCATGCGGAACTTTAGATTCATCCGGAAGTTAATGCTCATTCGGAAGATTTTGATTCATTCGGAACTTAATACTCATTCGGAAGTTTCAATTCGTTCGGAACTTTTTAAACAAAAACTCATTCGGAATATTTTACTTCATTCGGAACTTAATACTCATTCGGAAGATTTTACTTCATTCGGAACTTAATACTCATTCGGAAGTTCTTGGTTCATCCGGAACTTAAGTGTTCATTCGGAAGTCTGGGAACTCAAGAACAGTAACAATACCCGAAGAACAAGGAAAAACGATTTTGATCCAAAAATCACCAAGTTTTCCACTAAAAACTTAAATAAACTAATCACATAGCATCTACTAACCATAAACTACAAATCCCATCAACAAAAACACAAATCCCAACAACTTTTGAAGATCAAATCAAAAAAATAAAAACTTAAGAACTTGAAGATAAAGATGATGATGAACAAGATGAAATGGAAAGATTAAACAAAGAACTTGTATTGAATGATTAATGTTTTAACAAGATCAAATAAAGATTAAAACAACAAGATTGGAAAAACAAAGATTAAAATCACCAATCACCCTAGTGGTGATAGTGATGATACGAACTAAAAAGGGAGAAAAAGGTGGAGGAGAGACTAAAACTAACTGGCTAAAATGTGTGAGGGGTGGCCTATTTATAGGCTTGTCTTTTGGTTGGTGAGTGGGATTTCTCCCGTTCTTCTTGTCTTTTCGTCTTTTCAGAAAAGTTTCCGTTTTCGATTCTGATTCGGGATTTGTCGTCGATTAAATTCAACTCGTCTTTTAATTTTTTCGTTTAATAGACTTGAGTTTCTTCGACTTATGTAAATCTTCCATCTTTGGTCCTTTTCTTCGATAAATCTTCGAATAGGCCCAATGACTTCAAATCTTTTGCATCTCTTGGACAATAGACTTAATCTTGAGTCTTTTTCTTCAGTAAAACCCGTGCAATCCCATGTTTTCTTCAATATTCATCCGGTTGGCTCTGAAAACACAATAAACACAAAAACCACGCATAATTCCAAACAAATGATATTAAATACGTGTTTTGGTCTCGTTTTAGCCCGAATTAAGTGGTAAAAGGATGGGTGTTTACACACCTATCAAATCCCCTACACTTAACCATTGCCATGCCCTCATGCAATGCTTAGTGATAAAGCAAGTTTACACTTTTCTCTTAATTAATCAACCTTGGCCTTATTAAAATACTACTAAACAAAAATTAAAGTACTAAAAGAAATTAAAACTTAAAAGGATAGAAAACCATTTTCACTTGAAAATAGCTACATGGAAATAACTTGCAAAGAGATCAATGACTTACATTAGGGCTTTTGTGCTGCGAAGATTTATCACCCTCAAGTTTCATGTTCCCCAAACTAAGCTTAAAAACGAGATCATTGTTATTATAAGTTAGCAATTAAAACACTTACACACATGGCTTAATTAAATGCTTAAACTCCCTTATTCCTAGGGGTATCTCTTACATTTTATTTTTGTCTTAGAATGATCATGAAGATGCATTTTTGGACTTATTTTGATAGTTTATTTAGGTTGAAAGCAAAGTAGGACGATTTGATCAATAGTTAGCTAAAGGACAAAATCTCTTAAAACTGCTTCTCGGGATATCAAAAAGTTCATATCTTGGCATAACTTGGTTCACGATTTGAGACCTTTCTCGGGCCGATATTTGGCATGTACTTCATACTTCATATCTTCGAGAGACGTTCTTGAGATAATGGTCTTCTCATCATAATAGAGTTTCTTCACTTGGAGACTTTTGAGGGGTACTCCAACTTTGTTGACCACGACTTCATGATTATTTCTTCAATCTCTAATTGGGATTTTGAGATACAACGATCCGCCTCCTTTTTGGACTTGGATCTATTTATCCTCATACCTTGTTAGGGTCTTTTCGGATAGACTTCTCCATCATCTTTATGGGAGTTGATTGCTTTTCGTCGTGAGTCTTGATCCTTCATATTGACTTTGGGAATAATTCTTTTCACATCACTTCGGATCTTTAGCAATAAAATTGAATCCTCATGCCTTGTTAGGGCCTTTTCGGACTCGCCAATCTTCGCGCCCCGCTTCATAAGTTATGCCTTGGCTATGAACTCTTATCATTACCGAGCAACTTTTAAACGATCTTGGGCTAGAAGCTAAGTAACTTTTCAAATCGTACGACCTTACTTATTGCAGATAAATTATTAGCAAGTGATGGGAGAATAGGCAAATAATTACACCAAGTGAGCTTGTGCAAGAATACCGACTTATAATTGACTCTATCATTTCTCGTCCTCCACAATTTAAAATCTCAAGTAATGAGACTCGTGGATACTTAGCCTAATAAACCAATTAAGGTCTACATAGTTAAGGATACTAGCTAGAATAAACTTGGATAAGTCTATTCGGGTTGAGTCAAAATAAACGCAACGGGCCTAATATGTCAAAGATTTCTAAACTAGCTACACCACTTTATTAAAATTTGACTTTATTGCGGAATATATACATATGAAAGCAACGATAAAAATTTAAAAATTGCGACTAAATGGCCAAAGTTAATAAAAAATTTGAAAAATGTTGAAAAACATGATTTTCCGGTTAAATGAAGGCATTTTCATAGAAAAGTCCACTTAAAACTTCGATAGAAGTCCCCCCTACACTTAAGATAAACATTGTCCTCAATGTTTAAGCATGTGGGAAAAGTCTCCCCTACACTTATGACATTATGCACGTTGGTTAACTCGAGTTAAGGAAGAGACGACTAAAGTGATCAATTTCAAATGTGAGTATGAAGAAAATTGAATCACGATAGTTGAGAGATAGAACCGGATTTCAGATAATACGGGAGCACGGTTCTTCAGAGATTCCAAGAGTGCACTTATACCTGTAATCACATCACCACACAAAGACAAACACCCTATAGAGGTCCCCCTACACTTAGGAGGTTAAAACATAAAAGGATAGATACTCGGGCTGCCTCCCGAGGAGCGCTTGTTTTTGATAACCGAGTCACGAGCCTGACTCGACCCAAAATTAGTTCATGGGGAACGTGGTGAGGGATGGAATCACCTCCTGAGAGGTGTCCTCACCAAAGTACAACTTCACTCGTTGGCCATTCACCTTAAAATTAGGTCCATTAGGTTGAGCGAGCTCGAGAGTACCATATGGAAAAATTTGAGCAATGGTGAATGGGCCGGACCAACGAGATTTGAGCTTGCCCGAAAAGATTTTCAACCGAGAGTTAAAAAGTAAGATTTTGTCTCCAACATGGAACTCTCGGTTTTTGATCTTGGAGTCGTGAATGAGCTTAGTTCTTTCCTTATAGATCAAAGAATTTTCATAAGCCTCATTCTGAAGTTCATTGAGCTCATTGAGTTGGATCTTGCGTAGGTCACCGGCTTTGTTAATATCAAAATTAGCCCACTTCAAGGCCCAATAAGCTTGTGCTCCAACTCAATGGGGAGGTGGCACGCTTTCCCGTACACAAGACGATAAGGCGTACAGCCGATCGGGGTCTTGTAAGCAGTACGAAAAGCCCACAAAGCATCATCAAGTTTATCAGCCCATGAGGCGCGATGCTCTCCCACGGTCCTTTCAATAATTCGCTTCAGTCCTTGGTTGGATATTTCAGCCTGGCCATTAGTTTGTGGGTGGTAGGCTGTGGAAAGACGATGGTTTATACCGTACTTAGCCATGACTCTAGCTAATTGGTCATTGCAGAAATGAGTCCCACGATCACTAATAATGGCACGAGGCACACCGAATCTAGCGAAAAGAGCTTTCAAAAAGTTACAAACCACCCTTGCGTCATTAGTGGGTAAAGCTTTGGCTTCAACCCACTTTGAAACGTAGTCAACGACTACAAGGATGTATTTGTTTCCTTTAGAAGAAGGGAATGGCCCCATAAAGTCGATACCCCAAACATCGAAGATTTCACACTCTTGAATGAAATTCTGAGGCATCTCGTCTTTATGTGTGATGTTGCCTTGTTTTTGGCAAACATCACATCGTTTAACCATATCGTGAGCGTCACGATATATGGAGGGCCAATAAAATCCCGAATCAAACACTTTTTTGGCGGTGTAGTTGGGACCAAAATGACCACCGGTGGGTCCTTTGTGGCAAGCATCAAGGATTTCCGAAGCTGCCGGTCCATCAACACATCGGCGGATAATCAGGTCGGCACATTGTTTGAATAGGTAAGGGTCGTCCCAAAAGTAAGTCTTAATGTCGGCGAAAAACTTTTTCTTTTGTTGGGACGTCAACCCTTCCTTGAGAATTCCACCCGCCAAGTAGTTTGCAAAGTCCGCAAACCACGGGGTTTCATTCGACTTCGAGTTTATAGACATTAAGGTCTCCAAGGGAAAAGAATCATTGATTTCTTTGTTCAGATGATCCCCTTGGTAAGGATCCTCAAGTCTGCTGAGATGGTCCGCGGCTAGGTTTTCAGCTCCTTTCGTATCGCGAATTTCGATTTTAAATTCCTGGAGCAGCAAAACCCAACGAAGAAGTCTTGGTTTGGAATCTTGCTTTGTCAACAAGTACTTCAGCGCGGAATGATCGGTATACACAATTTTTGTAGAAAGGACAAGATAGGGGCGGAATTTTTCAAAGGCATAGACAACAGCTAAAAGCTCTTTTTCGGTTGTCGTATAATGCAATTGTGCCCCTGTCATTGTCTTGCTAGCGTAATGGATCGGTTGGAAGTGTTTATTCACTCTTTGTCCCAGAACTGCTCCAATAGCAAAATCACTAGCATCGCACATCAACTCAAAGGGAAGCTCCCAATTAGGGGTAACCAAGACGGGTGCCTTAGTTAGCTTATCCTTAAGCGAGTTGAAGGCTTCAAGGCACTCTTTGTAAAAGAGAAAAGGAGTATCTTTTTCCAAGAGGTGGGTCATCGGGCGAGCGATTTGAGAAAAATCTTTGATGAATCGACGGTAGAAGCCCGCATGACCCAGAAAACTTCTCACACCCTTCACGGTTGAAGGTGGAGGCAACTTGGCGATAACATCGACTTTAGCACGGTCTACTTCAAGACCGGATTTGGAAATTTTATGTCCCAGCACGATGCCTTCTTTTACCATAAAATGGCATTTTTCCCAATTTAGAACAAGGCGAGTGTCTTCACACCTTTTTAGCATACGTTCCAAATTGGCAAGGCAAGAAGAGAAGGAATCCCCGAAGACCGAGAAATCATCCATGAAGACTTCCATGGTTTGTTCAACCATGTCATGGAAGATAACTAACATGCACCTTTGGAAAGTCCCGGGGGCATTGCATAAGCCAAAAGGCATTCTTTTGTAAGCAAATGTGCCATAGGGACAAGTGAATGTAGTCTTCTCTTGATCTTGGGGATCGATGGGTATTTGGAAATAACCCGAGAAACCATCAAGAAAGCAGTAATATTCATTACCCGCTAATCGTTCAAGCATTTGGTCCATAAAAGGTAGAGGGAAATGATCCTTTCTCGTGGCATCATTGAGTTTGCGGTAGTCTATACAAACTCTCCACCCAGTGACGAGACGAGTGGAAATCAACTCGTTGTGTTCATTGGGAACAACGGTTATTCCGCCCTTCTTGGGCACACAATGGATTGGACTAACCCATGGGGAATCCGAAATAGGGTAAATCATACCCGCATCAAGAAGTTTTAGAACCTCTGTTTTGATGACTTCATGGATTTTTGGATTCACCCTTCGTTGGCTTTGAATTGTGGGCTTAAAGTCGTCCTCCATGAGAATTTTGTGTGTGCAGAAGTGAGGATCAATTCCACGAATATCCGAAATCTTCCAAGCAATAGCCTTCTTATGATCTTTCAACACGGCGACAAGTCGGGCTTTCTCTTCATCCTTCAAATCCTTAGCAATGATGACTGGCGACTTCTTCTCTTCTTAAAGGAATACATACTCAAGATGGGGCGGAAACTCCTTAAGTTCTAAATCCGGAGGATTTTTGACGGGAGGCGTATTCGAAGTCGGAGTATCGATAGCAATAACCGTGGGAGATGGAGGAGAAGGATTGTCTTCTTTGAGAAGATTTTCAATGAAGCTAAGATCTTCATCCCAATTGGTAGTAGAATCGTCATTGTCTAAATGCACATCTCCCATGGTGGCTTCCAAATCTTTCCAAAGGAAATCACTTTCTCCAAATAGAGATAGTGATGAGTCGATAGAGAAAACGGTCTCAACATTGGGAAGAGAGGTACGAATACTTTTACAAGCATCTTTGAAGTGTTCTTCACAAGCCTCATCAAGAACGTCAATACAATTAACACTCTCGTAAGAATAAGGCTGTTTAGAAATCTTTCCCATGTTGAAGACTACTTTATCGTCACCCACTCTCATGATAAGCTCACCGGCTTCAACATCGATGAGAGTGCGACCGGTCCTCAAGAATGGACGACCAACAATTAGTGGCACACGGGGGTCCATCTCGTAGTCGACGACAACAAAATCAGCAGGGAAGGTGAATTTGTCGACTCCTACAATGACGTCTTCGGCTATCCCCACTGGATAAGCAACCGTACGGTTAGCTAATTCCAAAGTCATTTTGGTGGGGACTAGCTCTGGGAGAGATAATTGCTTCCAAACACTTAGAGGCATGAGATTAATTCTGGTACCTAGATCGGCTAGGGCCATGCAATTCTCTACTCCCGGGAAATTGCAAGGGATTAAGAAACGACCCGGATCACCAAGCTTGGTTGGCAATTTCCTTAAGAGCACTGCAGAGCAGTTCTCATTAAGTTGGGTGTTGGCAATATCGAGGAGCTTTTCCTTGTCGCACAGAAGATCTTTAAACATTTTTGCGTATTTGGGCATGTGAGCGAGAGCCTCAGCGAAGGAGATGTTAAAATTCAATTGTTTGAACATTTTAAGGAAGTTAGAAACCTGAATATCATCCTTGCTCTTTTGCTTCTGTTTCCTCAACCTAGATGGATAAGGTATATTGGAAGAAGAGGAAGGCTTTAGGAGAATAGGATCACTCACAACCACGGGTGGAGGAGGGGTAGAAGGAAGAGGTGGAGAAATTGTGGAAGGAGAAGGATGAGGAATAGGAGCAGGCGACTCGTTCTCCTTAGTCACAACCACCGGTGGAGGTATAGGAAGATCGGGTTCCTTGGTACCTTTACCACTTCGAGTGGTGATTGCTTTCATCTCCCCTCTTGGATTCGCAACGGTGTTACTCAGAAGAGTACCCGAAGAAGAGGGTTGATTACCTTGGAAGAAACTAGCCATCATGTTCCTCAGATCATTAGTTTGGCTATCCAACGTATTTCGCATGTCGGCTCTCAAATCGTTTCCTTGTTTGACCAAGTCTGCCTTCAAGTTTCGCACTTCCTGTTGGAGATTTTCCACAATCACATCATTGGTCCTCATGTAGGTTGCAAACTCTTGGTGTAATGTAGTGGTGGTTTGGTTGGGAGGAGCATTGTATGCGGGTGGTTGATAAGCAGGTTGTTGGTAAACTTGGTTGTTACGTTGAGGTGGTTGTTGTTGCTTGTGAGGAGGGATGTATGGTTTTCGAGGTTGTTGTTGTGGAGGGCGATTGAGGTTTGATTGTTGGGTTGGAGGAAAACCAGGTGGTGAAAGATAGTTGTTGTTGCGGTAGCTAAGTAAATTACGGTCACCTTGAGGTCTAGCTTGATAAGCAGGTTGAGAATAGGTGCCATATGCCGCATTCACATTCTCAGCAGGGTAGTCTTGGGTGGCAGTACAAGTTATGTAAGAGTGAGGACCACCGCATATCTCACAAGGTTGGCTGACAGCGTTAACTTGAGCGTTTTTAGCGTTGTTGCTGTTGTTGTTGCTGACGGTGTGGGTGACAAGCGATTCAAGAAGCGTAGTGATTTTGTCCAATCGCTTGTCGCTGTCACTAGTGCTAGCACTAGCGACATTGGTCCGAACACTCTTGGTTTGCACACGAGATTTATTCTCAATGATGTCCCAAGCAGCATTGGAAGTCTTGCCAATAGATTACCCCCCGAGGCACTGTTCAGTGAATCTTGGTCACTCATGCTTAAACCATTGTAAAAAGTATTAATTTGATGTACTTTGGTAAAACCATGTTGTGGGCATTTTCTTAAGAGATCTTTAAAACGATCCCAAGATTCACTGAATGACTCATCGTACTTTTGTTCAAAATTTATGATTTCATTCCGCAAAGCGGTAGTACGAGAGGGTGGGAAAAATTAATTGATGAACTTTGTTTCCAAATCCGTCCACGAGAGAATACTCTGTGGCGGTTCCTTAGCAAGCCAATGCCGGGCTTGTCCCTCTAAAGAAAAGGGAAAAAGTTGTAACCTTATAACCTCTTGTGGAACGCCATTGAATTTGACCGTGTTGGTGAGTTGCAAGAATCTCTTGATGTGGTCATGTGGGTCATCAATGGTACGTCCCAAGAATGGTTGAGCGGAGACCATTTGGATAAAGCCTGATTTTAGCTCAAAGTTGTTGGCGGCAATTGGAGGTATGACAATTGGATCCGTGTTGCCATCTACATGAGCTTGCAGCAATTCAATCATCGGGCGATTATCCGGAAGGGGCTCATTGTTGTTGTGATTGTTCATGTTGTTGAAAGGTGGGTTGTTGTTGTTATTATTGTTGTTTGGAGGTGGTACACCGGCCATGTCTAAGTGATCGAGAGGCTCGGGCTCTTGATAAGACGTGGATCGAGTGCGCATACACCTGCAAAAGAACTAACAAGGCAAAAACAATACAAAAATATTTTTTTGGTTTTTAAATTTTTTAATTTTTTAATTTTTGAAAATTTTATATTTTTTAGGATTTTTTTGAAAATTTTTGATGAAAAAGTAACGTTCACGGGGAACGGATCCCAAATTCCAAGTTCTCACAAAAAACTTTTGATCTTAACGAGAAGAGCCGGCAGCGGCGCCATTTGATTGAGTCGTTTTCATACACCCGAAGGTTATCGTAGTTCCTGGCGAAGTGTGAATGGAAATCCGCGTTTATGTCTAAAGTTTGATGCTTGAATAAAAGAATTTTGATTTTTAAATTTAAATCTACTAATTTAAAAAGAACTAAAAATATAAAACGATAAGAGCGACAATTATACTACGAAAATAAAGCTAAAAGTACCTAAAATAATACTAAGGACAATAACGATGATAAACTAAACGAGCATAATCAAAACTACTATAAACTCGACATTAAAGTTAAACAATAATAAGGCAAAAGCTAACTAAATAACGACAAGGGAATAGATAGAGAAACGAACTCGAGCGAATAACCGGAGGCGCCGAGCTAACATAAAACATAAATCGTTAACGACAATTAAGATGAACGACATTTTAACCTAATTAATAGAAACTATTCTTATTTAAAACTAAATTTTTGTGCTAAATAAAATACCTTTAAGTTACTATTAACACTCATTAAAACTTTTAATTAAAACATTTTTTTTAACATAAATTTTTAAACAATTTTTACTAATAAGACGTTTACTAAAAAACTAGATGCAATTTTGTATATTGATTCCAAGGAGGAAAATGATGACAAGATACAAGTTATAGCCTAGTGGTAAAAACAAATCTTTAACAATTTTCCTTTCTAGTTTAAAACACACGAAATTCATAACTGATGTTTGCATATTTTAACACCAAATTGAGTTTATCCAAAACCTACACTATCATCCATTAAGCAATAAGTCGAAACTAATTTAAGCTCGAGAAGAAATAAGCTAACCTTTTAAGCTACAAAATCTGAAGACATTAATGAAAATAAACCGAACCAAATCAGCTATATAAGAAACGTATCCATAACATACATCACACAAAGAATAATCATAAATTGAAACTGTCATTTGTGAATAAGAATCGAAACCGGACCATAATAAAAAAAACTGAATTATGTGTAAATCGAAATTGTTTCTCACAAAATATGAGATAAAAGCTGAGAATTAAATTTATAAATCTACTATTACTGGTAAAATTAAACAAGCTTAAACTGAATCTAGATCCAGTCCTAAACCTATCTACGAAAAGAAAAAAAAACAGATAAAAGAAAAGATGTGAGATGCGAATGTTACCTAAAAGAAACGGAGGAGGCAGAAAAAAATAAGAATGCATAAAAATGAGATTTGTTCATCTTTTCTATTCTAACGAAAGATAAATAAAATATGTGTTTGGGGCTGCCTCCTTTTCACGCAGCAGGTCCACCATCAAAAAAAATTGATATATATTCCCTCTTCTGTTGACCCCCCCTTGCTTATCTTCTACGCATCTCTTTTGTCAAAACAGGAAAAAAGTCCAAAAAATGAAAACTGCTCCAAAACGCAGCATATCTCCCCCTTTGGGCCTGGGCTGAGTCCTTTCTAGTTACTGGGCCTGCTGACTGCTTCATTTCTTTATTGGGCCTGTGCCAATTTGGGCCAGCAGCTTAAGTAACATGTTAATGGGTCGGCCCGACCCATTTAAGTGGTGTTGGGTCGGCCCATTAAAAGATAGAGGCACCATCGGACTTGATTTTCCGTCTTCATTCCATTTCTCGTGCTAATTTTTGGCTCTTTGGCTTCGTTTTTGCTCCTTTTCTTCATATCCGTACCTACAATAATAAATAACATATTTAAACGATATATGCACTAAAAGTACACGTTTTGCTATTTATTATGTCATAAATGAAGAGATATTACTACTAAAAACACGAATAATTACGTGTCTAACACACCCCTACACTTAAGACGTTGCTTGCCCCCAAGCAACTATTATCACAAACGTTAAATCCAAAAACAATTTAAAACTACTTTATTTGAAATTGCTCTTAAAAATAAAGACTCATAGTGACCCGCCATGCTCGACTTTTTATTCAATGTATAAGGATCATAGAACGGGAAACACGCAAACTGGGTGTCTCCAGGGAATAAATATCTTCATCCTCTTTTTATTACTCCCAACTAAGCTAAGACTCCTTGTGCAAACGTTTTGTTAAAATGCTAACACTACTTATACTAATAACCTATGTGAATATAACTTTTCACTCCTATAATTATAAAAGACTAGGCAAGTGTGTTCTTTTTCAAAATTTTGATCGTTCAAATCGACATTTGTTATGGTTGCTAATCATCTAAGTGGAATATTAAACTCACCGAAAATGACGAGATTTAAGATTCAAAAATGGCCTTTCCCATGTAGCGGCTTTCTTCTCGGGACGTCCCAACCTCATCGGTTAAGCGCCCGGGCTTTTGACACCCCACGGAGAATAGTACCGGGATCGGCGGGATTTTGAAATCAAAGATCTTGAAATCACCGCTAAGCTAATAAAACACACTTAGATGAAAAACAACGACGGTAATTAGAGAATGAAGATTCAAAGGAGAGATCACTCCATGTAGCGACTTTCTTCTCAGCTTGTCCTTTAGCAAAGCTTAGGAGGCTAGGTTTTTACACCCTTGAGAATAGTATCGGAGCTCACGGGACCTTTGACTTCTACATTCTCAATTACCGTCTAAACTCTTATACAAAATTGACGAATTCTAGTTCAACTTCGGATTTAAATTTAAGAAAAAGCAAGTTTCTCACAATTATAATTGAAGCAACAAAAACATAAAACTCTTATTCATATTTTTTTTTTATTCTTTTTTTTTTCAAATATATATTTTTTTTTTCTTTTTTTTTTTTTCTTTCTTTTTTTTCAATTTTTTTTTCTTTTTTTTTTTCAACATATTTCTTCACGCAACATTATTTCAAATTTTAGAAAGTATGCTTTCACTCAAATTTAAATAAAAAGTTGAACTAGGACTCTATATCAAAATTGCATAAGAATTTATTTTTTTACATAACAACACAATTTTTAACGTTCAAAGGCTTGAAAAAAAAACACACTTATTAAGTCTAGTTACAATCTAGGAGGAAAAGCCACAGGTTATTCATATAAGCTCTAAAGAGAACCAACTACTCCACGTTTAGCATTTTTATTTGCACAATTCCTAAAAGCTTAGTCTAAAAGTTAAGGGAGCAGCCAGATCAACACTCAGGCAGAGTCAGGATCCCCTTTGTTCTAGCCTACGGGACAAGTCAATCACGCACGGTCAAAAACGTTTTATTATTATTTTTTTTTTAATAATATAAAATAAAACAAACACACATTTGCTCAAAATAGGATGCTAGAGGGCAAACAAGTAGGCATGAATATGATCCATATGATATAAACCCCCCTACACTTAGAACCGAACATTGGCCTCAATGTTCAAAAGTGATAAGGTGCTACCCCTACACTTAATAACACAAAAGGCTAATGCTAGAATTCCAAGTGTAAAAAGGAGAACACAATCAGATATGTATGGATAAAGATGAGAACTGAGTACTCCCCTGATATAGACATGAAGATCGATCGGAGACTAAATGAAGAAGATGATGGAAAACAGCAACATCAACCCTCTGAAAGTCTTCTCGATCCAAGGGAACCTGCACACAAAAACAAAAACCAACAAGCACACATGGAGAGAAGCACACGCCCCTACACTTATGTTAGAAAATAAATAAAAAGGATAGATCATCGGGTTGCCTCCCGAGAAGCGCTTGTTTTTGTTAACCGAGTCACGAGCCTGACTCGACCCCGAATTAAATGGTCCATGGGGGAGCAAGAGAATCACCACTGGCTCAAAACAAATATGCCAGGGTCAAAGATCTTATCCTCATTACCGGATGAGAATAAAGAAGAAGAATCCACAGTATAAGTGAAGAAAAGCAGAAGGATTCTTATAACATACGAGAAATAGGTATAAAGGCGATCCTTAAGAATACTCGTCTTTGCCAAGGGCGGGAGGGTGGGAGAAAAAGATATCAAAGTGTCACCCGAGGACACTTTATAGAAACTCAAAGCAAGAGTTGATGGGATAACCGGTAAAACATCAAAAGAAATAGCAACATCAACGTCTCCTCCGGGATCAAAACACTCATCCTCATTTCCCGGTATGAAATGAGGAGAGTAAAAGTGATACATCACCTGCTTGGGTGTGCACGCGGTAGGACGGGGTGGCAACATAATATGAGAAATAGCAGAAGAAATATCGACCACCCGCGTCACCTCTCCAGACCGAATCAAACGAAAGGTAGGGTCAAATGTCTCCACCTCCTCTACGATGGGAGGTGGCATGGCTAACAACGAATGCTCATCAATAGTAGGAGAGTCGGAGCTATCAATGTCCTCAATCCCCTCTTCAAAGAGAGGATTCACCTCACTAGAGATGTAGGCGTCATCAAAATCAAATAAAGGGTTCGAATAAATCTTGAAATTTTCCTTTTGAACGTCTTCATCGGATAGTGACTCGTCATCACTAGAAGTAAAATCATCATCGAGATCAAAAATGGGATTAGAGAAAGCCAAAGAATCGTTTCCCAAGATGTCGGTGGGAGGTAATGAATCATCACTAGAAAGAGATTCACACTCATCGTCACTATCGGAAGCAACCGTAGGCTCACTTTGGATTGGAATAAGAATCTTATCACAAGGAATAGTGATAAGACCCTCATCCCCCATGATGAGAGAGGCATCGGTCTCCGTAGTGGAAGAATCGAGAATAGGAGTGGTAGAATCCTTAGGCTCGAGAGCCGACAAGTCGAGAGAAGGAATTACAATTGCACTAGGACATTGAGCACAAAGATCATTCCAAGAAATAGTATTCTCGTCGTCATCATCATCATAATAGTAAGAACTCACAAGAGGAGGAGTATAATCACTAAGATTAGATACTTGCTCTTGTCGTTGTCGTTGTCGCTTTTCCTCCTCATTTGCTTCTTTTAGAAGAACAACGGCTTCTTGAAGTTGCAAAACAATGGCGTGTGTTTCGTCTTTCAAAGCATTGAGTTGTTGAATTCTCTGACAGGATTGATGATTGATGGTAGGATGTGGCGGCTCACAGTTATGAAAACCAGAATTATAGCACAGATGTGGCTCATAGGAAGTCATCGGCTGAGAAGAATTAGAACACGGATTTGGTTCATAATAATCCATCAGTGAAGAAAAATGAGGACATGGATTTGGCTCATAATAATTCATTGGCTGACAATACGAAGTATCGTGAGGGCCCCCACAATGATTGCAACACGGGTATGGAGAAAAACCCGGTGCATTTTGCGGATACGGATCGGCATATATGGTAGAGGGTGGGATAGTGTCATTAGAGGTGAAGTATGAATTGGTCCAATTGCAAAATGAACAATGTCCAAATTCGTGATTAGGGATAGCCATACCGCACCGCTCACATGAACACCAATAACATGATTGACTATCAGACGACCCACACCCTATACAATATGAATCCATGAAGAATTAAAAATAAGAGGGGTTGAGAAAAAGAATTAAACACAATAGATGATAAAGAAGAATATTTTTTAAAACTTTTTTTTTTAAATTTTTTTATTATATATATATACAAATACGAAAATAAACTTTCAAAAAGAAAGGATCTTCAAGTCACCAACTAAAAGCACAACGCAAACATCGCTACACACAGAGCCGGCAGCGGCGCCATTTGATTGAATAATTTTTGTATGGGTTCTGATTTCTCTCACAGTCCTCTCGAATTGATCTTGGCCTTAAGTGGAATGATTGTTCTTGGTTACTAAAAAAAGTGGTTTAGTTATCTAATCTACTAAAAGGTTTAAATGTATTAAAATGAAAACTTAAATCAAAGATCAAAGATAATTAACTTAATGACAATTAATAAAAACTTGAATTAAAGTTAAAAGTAAAATTGAAAGTAAAGTATGAAATAAAAATGAAGAAACAGAAACAGTAACAATTAATAATGCTCAAAAGAAGAGTGATTCGGAAGTTTTACTTTGATTCGGAACTTTACTCGGATCCTTCAATCGGAAGTTGATTCGGAAGATTCACCCGGAACTTTGGAGAAAACATTCATTCGGAACTTAGGTTGATTCGGAAGATTTAGGTTCATTCGGAACTTTGGTTCATGCGGAACTTTAGATTCATCCGGAAGTTAATGCTCATTCGGAAGATTTTGATTCATTCGGAACTTAATACTCATTCGGAAGTTTCAATTCGTTCGGAACTTTTTAAACAAAAACTCATTCGGAAGATTTTACTTCATTCGGAACTTAATACTCATTCGGAAGATTTTACTTCATTCGGAACTTAATACTCATTCGGAAGTTCTTGGTTCATCCGGAACTTAAGTGTTCATTCGGAAGTCTGGGAACTCAAGAACAGTAACAATACCCGAAGAACAAGGAAAAACGATTTTGATCCAAAAATCACCAAGTTTTCCACTAAAAACTTAAATAAACTAATCACATAGCATCTACTAACCATAAACTACAAATCCCATCAACAAAAACACAAATCCCAACAACTTTTGAAGATCAAATCAAAAAAATAAAAACTTAAGAACTTGAAGATAAAGATGATGATGAACAAGATGAAATGGAAAGATTAAACAAAGAACTTGTATTGAATGATTAATGTTTTAACAAGATCAAATAAAGATTAAAACAACAAGATTGGAAAAACAAAGATTAAAATCACCAATCACCCTAGTGGTGATGGTGATGATACGAACTAAAAAGGGAGAAAAAGGTGGAGGAGAGACTAAAACTAACTGGCTAAAATGTGTGAGGGGTGGCCTATTTATAGGCTTGTCTTTTGGTTGGTGAGTGGGCTTTCTCCCGTTCTTCTTGTCTTTTCGTCTTTTCAGAAAAGTTTCCGTTTTCGATTCTGATTCGGGATTTGTCGTCGATTAAATTCAACTCGTCTTTTAATTTCTTCGTTTAATAGACTTGAGTTTCTTCGACTTATGTAAATCTTCCATCTTTGGTCCTTTTCTTCGATAAATCTTCGAATAGGCCCAGTGACTTCAAATCTTTTGCATCTCTTGGACAATAGACTTTATCTTGAGTCTTTTTCTTCAGTAAAACCCGTGCAATCCCATGTTTTCTTCAATATTCATCCGGTTGGCTCTGAAAACACAATAAACACAAAAACCACGCATAATTCCAAACAAATGATATTAAATACGTGTTTTGGTCTCGTTTTAGCCCGAATTAAGTGGTAAAAGGATGGGTGTTTACACACCTATCAGTTCCTATAACAAAGCTAATGGACTTCTATAGAGACCTTATACAGAGATGGAGATTCATAATTCCTAACTTATATATATATATTTGCAAATGGAGATTCATAATTCCTAACTTTTTTGTTATGTAGATGAACCAACAGCCGATGATTTATCAAGATGGGCTCCGGAAAAGATAAACAAATGAATGAAAAAAGTACCTCATGGACGGTATATGGTATAGACAAGTTCAAGGTTTATCAGGTAAAACAATATAATCGAGTGCACATTGTCGATTTGGTGAGGGGTGTATGTTCCTGCCTAAAATGGCAATATTCAGGTTTGCCTTGTGGTCATGTGTGCTATGGCAAAAAATGTAGGCTTGAGTAACTGTAACCAATGGGCAAAAGCGTGGTTTTCACAAAGAACGTTGAAATCAATATACCAAGAGTTGGTTTACCCGCTTCCGGATCCATCAATGTGGGAAGTTCCGGATGACTTGCAAGTGGTTAAGCTACCAGCTTTGATAAAACCACAACCAGGTAGACCGAAGGATGGAGCAAGGATACGCTCACAAGGAGAGGGACCTATAGATAACAAATGTTCAAGGTGTGGGAGCAGGGGGCACAGTAGAGATAGTTTTCATGCACCATTACCGAGCCAAGTAAGTCATAGTTTTATCATAAATAAATATGTATATATTATGTTTATATATATTGAATAACATTTACATACACATTTGTGTTTCAGGTAAATAGTCAGTCCCAGTATCCTAGCAATAATTCACAGAATTGACACAATGATTCACAGAATGCAGTAGAACAAGAGCCCAATCAAGTGCACTTAGATGATATGGACATATAGATGTTATTAGTGTGTCCATGCAATGTTTGGAAACCATTATTGAATAAATTTCCTTGTAATAAGCATATTTATTTATTAATACAGTCTGCTACATTTCTTATGTTACATGCTACATTTAAACAATAACCTTATGCCTAAAATAAAAGTTGGCTAATTGTTCACGATAATACAACGCAATCTGTATAGGATCATCAACAAGTAACGATAAGCCATGTGCTAAACGGTACAATAAAATACATACCCACACTCCGTAATCGCCATAGAGTCCTCCCTGCTTAGGAACGTCCTGGGAAATTGTAAACGTTGTCTGGTATGTTGTATGGTCAATTCCCTTAGCATCAAATAAGTCTTCATCGGCTAGAATTTTTGGTAAGCGTACCTACATAAATATGGTATTCTTACTTAGTGTTAAAACACTAATATGATCATGCAAACGTGAACACAAAATTATTTAAATAATATTTAACCTTTAAGCATTCCTTTGTCCTTAGATACCAATCGTAGTAGTCAAATTTGTTATTGTCGCCAGTATTGTAGAAGGTAACTAAACGAGAAGGAATATCATACTCCGCCACGAACCAGTGCGATCCAGGTTGGTTAATAGGTATAAAAACCTTATCAACCACTGACCATGGCTTACTATATCATTGCCCATTCACGTACCATAGAGGCATCCCATTTTGAAGTAGTAGCTGCACAAAGTAAGGGCTGACCATGGCCCAATTTGCATCAGGTAGTCGCACGTGCCACATGTAGTCCACCCAAAGCTCAATGTGCTTATACCGGAAAATTGGATTAAATTAATACAAGTTAGTTGGATATTTAATGAATATATGAAATCTCAATAAGTGTATACTGAGTTAAATAGTTTTCGTTCGTTACCTCATCCATTAGATAATCTTGTCTAGGAAGATCCAAGCATACTAACGATTCCCAGAAACGTCTATCAACAGTTTCTTCAATAGACCAAGGAAATTTTGAACGCAAATGCCCAGGCCGTCCAAGATAAAGGTCCAATTCGTCGCTTATTGAAATTATGTGTATGGCATTGTGTCTACGTGAAAGATCCTATATTAATGGAAAATAAAATAAGTTAGGGAATACATCAATAATTAGCAACAACATGTACATTGAACAAGCTATGTCGCATACCTCAAACCAAGGTCCAACATCTTGTAATTTGTTTGTCATGTCTAAATCGTCGGCATCAGATACTTCACTGATTTTTTGAAATTTCTAGGATACTGTTGCCCAATCACAAGTGCGGTGTGGTAATAATTGTGACCTTTTTTTAGGACGACATTCTACAAATGCTTGTTTCATATGATTAGAATTCCTTAAAATATGCCGCATACTCTAAATGTCCATGTCCCGTTTTTTCATAACCTCGCGTGACCTCTCTTTTGCGAGCAAAAGCTGTTTGTTCATTTCATTTTTAAGTTTCTGCTCATAAGCAAAATGTCGTTCCTCTTCTACGAGCTTCCTTTCCTCCTCTGAAATGCGAACCATTAATTCCTCTTCAATGAGATAATCATGTGATTAACAATGGTACAATAAGTAATCGTGTATATTTACGGGTCATAATATATATTTCATGAGATTATCAATGAATATAATTGTACCATCTGATTTTATTCTTCACTCTCTTGAGCTACAGACATCGACATACAATCATCATGGGCACATTGAAGCAACTGACTATAAATATTATTAAGCACAGTGCATAAATCTTCATTTTGTGATTTAAAATTTTCACTAAATGCCAATGAATGCGCTACACCTCCATTATTAATAGAACCAAGTACCTATATAATTTGTGTATAAAACCAATTAAAATTCTGCAAATATATAAATGTCATGTTGGCAACGAATAACAAAACGTACATGTATGATAACCTCAAGTTTGTATATGTGAGTATTCAACTCTTGTATAAGACAGTCCTTTATACTTCTTTCCTTTGATCTAGGAATATTAACATTGGAGGTTGTGATCCTCTCACATACACTGTGGCGTTTACGGCTTGCGGCAAGATTTTAGAAATACGCATCGTACGCATCTGCTTTTCTTTCTGGCACCTAAGGTATATATGATTTTAGATACTCACAGGTACTTGACAACCATTCCGTCTGGTATTCTATTGATGTAGGCCTTAGATCTGTTGGGAATAAATTAAGGCCAGATCACTTGAGCGCTGACAAGAGTAAAACAAGCGTTGACAAGAACAAAACAAGCGCTGACAGCTCAAGCGTTGACAAGATTAAGTCAAGCGTTGACACATTGAAGACAAGCACTGATGGAAGATATTATCTACACGTTTATTGTATTCTAGATTACTTCTAGTAAAGATAGGAACAACAATGTATTTTCTATATTTATCTTTACCTAGAATAGCTGATACGTAGATTATTGTACAAGGCTTCTTATGTCTATAAAAGAAGACCTTTAGGTTAATGTTTAAAATAAGTTTTATATAAGTTTTCATTCGTAAACAACTTTCATTGTAAGCAAGTTTGATATTGATAATCAAATTGAGAGTTAGTTTATATCATTGTGTGTTCTTGTTAAGTGTTAAATTCCGCATAACACTTAGATTCATAAGCATATACAAAGGTTTCTCTACGTGTATTACTTGATCTAATCTCGTATACACAAAGCTAATCGATCTAAGTTTGGGATCAACAAGTGGTATCAGAGCTTGTTGAGGAACTTTTGATCTTAAAGAACACCAGAACCCTAAAAGTCACCAAAACCCTAATTTTCTCAGAAACCCTAACAACATCATGTCTGAAGCAATAACCTCCTCCTCCTCAGCTTTACCAAACATCAAGATTCCCATGCTTGATGCAACCAACTTTGACTTATGGAAGTTCAACTTTGAACAATATCTGGGGATCTGTGACTACACACTCTGGGAGATTATTGAATATGGAAACACATTCAATAAGACTCAAAAGATTCTTAATGCCATTGCTCAAAGAACAGCTGTTGCTGGATGTCCTGAAGAGGATAAGAGAGAAAAACCTGGAGATGGTAGAGTTGTGGCTGCTGATGACATTGCAAAGAAAAGGGTTGACATGAAAGCCCTAAATATTCTGAAAGTCTCTTTGGGACAAGAAAACCAGCATAAATATAGAGGCTATGAATCTGCTAAGGATCTTTGGGAAGCTCTTGAAGTGGCATATGGTGGCAATGCAGACACTAAGGAAGAAAAGAAAAAGCAACTTTTGCATGATTATGCTGTCTTCAAAGCTCAACCCAATGAGAAACTGAGTAGTGTGAGAAGCAGATTGCTTGACATTACAAGCAAGTTGTCCTTCATGGGGACACAAGTTGGTGATGTTGACATTAATGCTACCTTTCTTAAAAGTCTTGGTGAGGCATGGAAGATTGAGGCAAGATCTATTCTTGCCAACAATACTTACAAGAGCTCCTCGTTTGATGACATCTACAACAAACTAAGGCTGTTGGAAGATGAAACTCTTTTAGAACATGGAAGCAAATCTACCAACAGCAACATGGCCTTCTTCTCTCATAGTGAAGGTCAATTCAATCAGAAGGACTCTTACATGCATCCAGTTACTGGATCATCATATGTCAGCGCTGGAACTAGTCCTGTCAACGTCTCC
The DNA here is from genome assembly GCA_025667525.1 of Glebionis coronaria. Taxonomy (NCBI): domain Eukaryota; kingdom Viridiplantae; phylum Streptophyta; class Magnoliopsida; order Asterales; family Asteraceae; genus Glebionis; species Glebionis coronaria. The sequence goes on from CM046875.1 coordinate 382,194,952, forward strand.
TATTCAGACGCTGACACATACAAGAATGACTCCCCAAGAGTTAAACCTACTGGTTTAGATTTGGATACTGTTTGTGCTTACATTGCTTCTTTGCCCAATGGTTCAGTGATTACATATGAGGACCTTGAGCAGATAAGTGATGAGCACTTGGAAGAGATGGACATCAAGTGGAACATGGCTCTTGCTAGTATAAGATCAAACAGGTGGAACAAAAGGTTTAAGAAGAAAATGACCTTCAATGCTAAAGACACAGCTGGATTTGACAAATCCAAAGTTGAATGCTACAACTGCCATCGTATGGGGCACTTCATGAGGGAATGCAGATCTCCTAGAAGATCTGATGCTGGTAAACCCTCAAGTCAGGTTGTTAAAGCTCAGGATTCCAAAGCCATGGTTGCAGTTCAAGGAATTGATGGTATGGGATGGGATTGGAGCTATCTGGCTAAGAATGTTGAAGAGGACAAAGCTTTGGTTGCTGATATTGAAGAAGAAGAGCATGTTGAATATGCTCTCATGGCACACTCCTCCTCTTCATCTGATAATGAGGTATATGATGACGCTTTTTGTAGCAAAGGTTGTAGGATAAATACTGAAAGATTTAACAAAGAGGTGTTAAGATCATTAGATGATATGAGTACTGAAAGATGTAAATTGTCTAACTACCAACTAGCTCTTACTGAAACTGAGAAAACTGTTTCTGAATATAAGAAAATGGAATTTGACTTAAAAGATAAAATCAATACCTTAAAACATGAGTTAGAGGCTAGTATGGATATTAGAAACATCATGTAAAGGGTTAATGGCGAAATACAGGCTAAGTTAGATGAGGCCATTAAGAATAAAGATAATGTTGGCCTTAAAATTCAAAGATTTGATAGAGCCACCCAAACCCTAGGAGACTGTGTGGCTAAACAAAGGGATCCCAAGGACATGACTGGGATTGGGATGAATGATTACTCTTTGGTTCCACCACCAGCTGGTGACTTCTATGGTGTCCAACAAAGGGACTTATCTTGGACTGGTTTGCCAGAGCTCCAAGAGGAGGAATTCATTCCTCCACCAAGAGTAGTCACTCCAGTTGAAGAGTATCAACAAAAATTGACTGACCTGAATGAGTGGAAGAAGGCTAACCCTACTTTATTTTTCAAGGGTGGCTTGCTATGTGAAAGTCCTAATGAGTCAACACCCATTAAGGTTACTTACCCAATCACTGGTAAAGCTGTTGACCTAGGCTCAAACACTGTTAGAAGACCTACCATTAAATATGCAGAGATGTATAGGAATACTAGGTCACCCAAGAGCCAAGTTAGCAATCATGGAACAGGCTTCTTCTCTTCTAGACCTAAGGTTGTGTCTAGAAAAGCTTGTTACACTTGTGGTAGCTTTTCACACTTGGCATACAAGTGTGTCAACGCTCCCAAAGCCAGCGCTGACAGGAATAATTTCAGCGCTGTCAGGAACAAAGTCAACATTGTTAGGAAGTCAAACGTTGTCAGACCCAAACCTTGTGTGCAGCAAAGTCCACAAGTGATTAGACCTGCCCCATTCTTTACTAGAGGGTCTAACACTCATGGACAAAGACCATTTCAAAAGACAAACACCTGGTCAAATAGGCAATGGGTTTCTGTAGCAAACCCTAGGTTCAACGCTGACAAAGGTAATTTCAGCGTTGACAGGACAAATTCTAACGCTGACAGAAACATGACCAGACCTAAATATTTGCAACCACATGGTAAGGGGTCTAAAGCTTCTTCAAGTTTAACATGGAGACCCAAGAAAGATCAAAACCCTAATGATAATGGGATTTCAATGACTTGCAATAGATTTAACTACATTTCAAAGGTCATTACAAAACCTATTGGGGTTAATTGGGTATTTCATCCTAAGAAGGATGAGAATGGGGTTGTTGTGAGAACTAAGTCTGTTCTTATTGAACAACCAGATGAATCCAAGTCTTTTCAGACTTGGGTTCCCAAAGAAAACTAATATGTTTTCTTTATGTGCAGGGCATTCAAAGACAGGTCAATGATTATGGATATTGGGATAGTGGATGCTCAAGGCACATGACAGGGAAGGAGGACTATTTGACAAACTTCTCTCCCATTAAAGATGGTGATAAGGTTTACTTTGGAGGCGGATATGGTACTATTACAGGCAAAGGAACCCTTCTCACCAAGAATTTGCGTTTTGAGAACGTCTTTCTGGTAAAAGAACTTGATTACAATCTGTTTAGTGTATCACAAGTTTGTGATAACAAAAATAAAGTTCTGTTTACTGATACTGAGTGTTTGGTGTTAAGCAAGGATTTTAAGATCCCTGATGAGAAATATATTGAGTATAGAACACCTAGGCATAAGGACATATATAATGTGAATTTGAATGGGATTAAAATGAATAATAATATGTCTTGTTTTTATGCTAAGGCCTCAGTAGATGAGAGTAATTTGTAGCACAGGAGACTAGGGCACATAAATTTTAAAAATATAAATAGACTTGTGAGGCTTGGTTTAGTTGATGGTTTGCCTGAGAAGGCCTTCCACAATGACCACTCTTGTGTTGCATGTCTTAAAGGCAAGCAGCACAAGGTCTCATTCAAGTCCAAACAGGTGCATACTAGTTCTAGACCTCTTCATATGCTTCACATGGACCTCTTTAGTCCAACCAATATAGAAAGTTTGAATGGTAAGTCATATTGCTTTGTTATCACAGATGACTTTTCTAGGTTTACTTGGACATTCTTTCTAGCTATGAAGAGTGACACAACTGATGTTCTTATTGATTTTATCACTCAGATTGAGAAGAGGTCTGGCAATGAGGTAAAAATGCTTAGGAGTGATAATGGTGGAGAATTTAGGAATAAGAAGCTAGATGATTTCTGTGCCAAGAAAGGAATTACAAGGCAATTTAGTATTGCTAGAACCCCACAACAAAATGGGGTTGCTGAGAGGAAAAATAGAACCCTAATTGAAGCAGCCAGAACAATGTTGGCTGATGCTCACTTTCCTATAGCCTTTTGGGCTGAGGCTGTTAATACAGCTTGCTATGTGCAAAATAGAGCATTGGTTAACAAAATTCAGAACAAAACACCTTATGAGTTACTTTGGGGAAGAAAACCTAATATTGGTTTTCTCAGACCTTTTGGTTGTCATGTAGTAGTGTTGGATACTAGTGATGCCTTAGGGAAATTTAGTGCAAAAGGTGATGAGGGTTACTTCATGGGGTATTCTGTGCAGAGCAAGGGATATAGGGTTTATCTTAAAGAGGACAAACGTATAGTTGAAAGAGTACATGTCAGGTTTTTAGAGAATAAACCTAGTGATCCTGAAAGTGGTCCTAATTGGTTGTTTGACTTGGAACCTTTATCTAGAACTTTAAATTATATGCCTGTCACTAATCTAGACATTGTGAAGGTAACTTCAAATGTTATGGAGGAACAAGTTGTTGATGTTTCAGGTACTCAGGTTCATGAAAAGGTTGGATCACAAGCAGAAAAGACATCTCCTATCCTAGAATATGTGTCCATTCCCATTTGGACAGATGCTTTTGCTGCTGCTGCTGCTGGACAAGATAATGGTGGTTTCCAAGCACCACCAGATATAAACATGCATGGTCCTTCAGGCGCTGACAAAGGCAAATCTAGCGCTGACAAGACCAATTCAGACGTTGATGGCTCGGACTTTGACAACAACAGTTCAAGCGTTGTTAGCCCAAGCGCTGACAAACAAGGTTCAGACGTTGACAACACCTTTGCACATCTTTTCTCTTCCACTTTTGAACAAGGTGAACCTTCCAATTCATATGAAGAAGGTCATCCTTATGTTGATATAAGAGAGTCTGATGAAGAAGATATTGGCAACATGGAGCGTGAGGTTTAGGACACCAGACTTTTTGAAGGAGGAGTTCTCACTTCTATAATGAAGAATCACCCCCTTCCCAGATCATTGGTGATGTTATAACTCTAGTTCAGACTAGAAGATCTCATCAAGGTCTTGGTGGGTTTATTGCCAATATACACAAGAAGGTTGATACCCCTCTTGTGCAAGAATGTTTGTTTGCCTATTTTCTGTCACAAGAGGAACCCAAGAAAATATTTGATGCTCTCAAAGAACCAAGTTGGGTGGAAGCAATGCAGGATGAGCTTCACCAATTTGCAATTCAAGATGTTTAGGATCTGGTTGATTGTCCTAGATATGTCAGACCTATAGGGACAAGATGGGTTCTCAGGAACAAAAGAGATGAAAGAGGCATTGTGGTCATAAACAAGGCAAGGTTAGTGGCTCAAAGTTATACACAAGAGGAGGGGATAGACTATGAGGAAGTCTTTGCACCAGTTGCAAGGATTGAAGCTATAAGGATTTTTCTAGCCTATGCATCCTGCATGGGCTTCACTGTCTATCAAATGGATGTCAAGAGTGCCTTTCTCTATGGCACCATTGTTGAGGAAGTATATGTAATGCAGCCTCCTGGTTTTGAGGATCCAGAATATCTAGATAAAGTGTATAGAGTCAATAAGGCTATGTATGGCCTTCATCAAGCCCCAAGAGCATGGTATGGTACTTTGTCTACCTATTTGGTGGACAATGGATTCAAGAGGGGCACCATAGATCAGACACTGTTTACAAAGAAGAAAGGCAAGGATGTGTTGCTTGTGCAGGTCAATGTTGATGATATCATTTTTGGGTCCACTGATCCAAAGATGAGTGAGGATTTCTCCAAGCTTATGACAGACAAATTCAAGATGAGTGCTATGGAGGAGATGAACTTCTTTCTTGGTTTACAAGTTCAGCAGAAAGAAGATGGTATCTTCATCTCCCAGGATAAATATGTTGCTGAGATCTTGAAGAAGTTTGGCTTTTCTCCACATGAAAAGAGGGCTACTACTCCTATGGATAGAGAGCACCCTTGGGGAAAGATTGGAGATGGGAAAGATGTTGATGTCAGGCACTATAGATCCATGATTGGATCCTTGATGTATCTTACTGCCTCCAGACCTGACATCATGTTTGCTGTGTGTGCTTGTGCACGCCATCAAGTGACTCCCAAAGAATGTCACCTTTATGCTGTGAAGAGGATCTTTAGGTACCTAAGATGCTATCCTGGTCTTGGTTTGTGGTACCCAAAGGATTCACCATTGGAGCTGATTGCATATTCAGATAGTGATTATGGAGGTGATAAATTTGATAGGAAATCCACAACTGGTGGATGTCAGTTTCTTGGGAGCAGGTTGATCTCTTGGCAATGCAAGAAACAAACAGTGGTGGCTAATTCTACAACTGAAGCTGAGTATGTGGCTGCAGCTGCTTGTTGTGGCCAAGTTTTGTGGATTCAGAACCAGCAGTTGGATTATGGGTATAATTTTATGCATACCAAGATATTTGTGGGCAATAATAGCACTTTATGCATCATTAAGAATCCTGTACATCATTCTAAAACTAAACACATAGAAATTAGACACCATTTTATAAGAGATTGCTTTGAAAAAGGTTTAATACAGCCAGATAGGGTTGACACTGAGGAAAATGTGTCAGATTTATTAACTAAACCTTTTGATGCTGGGAGATTTCAATACTTGGTAACAAGTATTGGAATGGTCAATCTCACATAATATGTGTTTTGGAGTCTTTTTGTAAAAGTATGTACAGGATGATGCATTGTTATTGATCTTATTGATGATTTAGATTTTCCACTATATTTTTCTAACACTGACAAAGGTTGCTTGAACGCTGATAAGTGTTTTTGCAACGTTGTTAGCAATATAATTGTCTAACGCTGACAAAGCTTCCCTCAACGCTGTCATGTGTTATCGGGGTGTTGTCAACAACAATGTTAGTTTTGTGGTTTTCAATCTAAATGTGCAGATGGTGTTAGCAGTATACCATTGGATACAGAGTTGCTTATGGATCAATGGAGAAGCATTTGGACAAGTTTTTATTTATGGATGATGGTTGGAATGTTTCATTCCTATCTTGACATAAATTTTTATGTTCATGCATGATTTTAGCAAACTTTTGTATCATAGTTTAAAGGGAGGTTTTAGGAACCTTTAGGATGTTTGGGTATCCATATGATACTCTTATCACAATTCTAGATTGTGTCCACAGGTGAGTGTAAGTTAGTTTCTACTAAATCATGAGGCACTGTAGCATGCAAAGTTGATATACTATGCATGATGCCAAGACATTTTTGGCCTAGAATTGGTTGTGGTCTGTTGGGAGACTTGGGAATGATTTTGATATGGGATTTACCTGGGAGTAACAAGGAATTTTGTAAGGTAACTTGGTTGTTAAGAGTTTTGGTTAGCAAGGGACACTAGAGGACTGTTATGTCTATCTTGCTTATGCAAGTGTGCATAACTGGACAGTGCTTGCCGCCCTATAATAATTATCAGCCTTTGGTTATCTTCTCTAGGATAAATTACTTGTTAAAGTCATTTTTCATTTTTTAAAACATTTTTATTTTTGGACGCTGACAAGAATTTTTCCAAGCGTTGTTGTGACCAAATTGGACGCTAACATGGCTATTGGCAAACGTTGACAAGATTATAGCCGTTGGGCGTTGATAGGTTATTTTTGACCGTTGACACTCAATGGGACCTACCCAGTTGTTACTTTTTGACATATTTTCAAGCCGTAATTTTAGGAGTTGTTACTTTCATTTAATGCATGAGATAACTTATAACTTTTTCAATATTTTCATGATTGATTTTTGAAAATATTTGCCTATTTTTGGGCCAATCACATGCATTCTTTTTCTCCTATAAATTTGGCTCCTATTTTAAACAGGGTATCTATAAATCTTGTCTAACACAATTTTCTCTTATCAACTTCATCTTCTTCACTTAAAATAACAGCTTTCATCAATGGCACCAAAGTTTAGACCATCAGAATTGGAATTGGGGTTCAGATCTCAACACAACATGATTGCATATCTTGAAGCTGATGATACTCTGTTTCCCCAATACACACAAATGGTGGCGTATTTGAACGCATCCCCATTAAGGTATGCTCTTTCTCATGCACCACTCATTCCAGTCACACATATTAAACAGTTTTGGAACACTGTTAGTTCCTCAACAATTAATAGAGTGACCACATTGACTTCTATTGTTCATGGGAGACCTTGGGTGGTTACTGAGGCCTTGGTACGTCAAGCCTTGCATCTTGATGATGCTGATGGTATAGCCACCCTTCCCATAAATGAAATAGAACAAGGGCTTAGGGCTTTGGGATATCCTTTTCCTGATGAAGGTACTCTAAACAAGTATCATAAGTAGGAATTTCCCCCAGCCTGGAAGTACCTCATACATGTCCTCCTTCAATGTTTGAGTCCCAAATGCACTGCACACAATGAGATCAATAGATCCATTGCCAGTGCTATTGTGTGCATTGCAACAGGGCAAAAATTTAATTATTCTAAAATGATTTTTGAGGGGATGTGTAAAAACAAGGGGAACAAAATGACTTTGGCTTATCCCCGTTTTCTACAAATGGTTTTTGATGTTCAAGGTTACTGCTCAAGGGATCACAATGATTTTTATAAGATCCCTGAGCAAAAGAAAGCTATTTTTATGAAGATGAATTCACCACCCCATCGTGACCTACCCTTAACCCAAGCTATGCTTGCTGTTATTGCAGCAGCACAACCCCAACCAGACCCCCTACCACAAATTGACCCTCAACCACAACTTGAACCAATCCCTGAACCTTTACCTTCACCTGAACACATGCAAATTGACTCTGAATCCTTCAACGCTGACACATCAAATGTTGGTGTTGATGTGCCTATTTCCCACGCTGACACACAACCTTCACAATCCCCAACACCCCTTAACCAACCCACATCCACCCATTCTTACACACCATCTTCCACACCCCCTAAATATAGGTTGATGAAACGCCAAAGGACTACTGGAGTGTTCTCCTCTGGTGGTCCTAGCCATGTAGCAGAGAGAACCACCACCACAAGTGTGGCTGGTGACCTGGATGAGGCTGGGACTATTGGTTCTGGCTTAGATGCTGGCCAAGGCAGTCCCACCATCATTAAGTCCTCATCCATGCCCAATGAATCTGACTTGGGAGGTCAAATCCCCATTTTAGAAGAGGGCAGACTGGAACCAATGACTCTTATGGAATTGACGGCAGTCTGCATTAGCTTGCAAAAGCAAAATGCAGACTTAGTACAAGTTGTCAGCTCACAAGGCCTTGAACTCAAGCAATTGAGGGAGAGGATTGTTGTTTTGGAGAGTGCTGGTGCAAGGAGGGGTATGGAGGAATCTTCCAAAGGGGATGAAGATCCAATAAATTTAAGTGATAAGGGCAGTCATGATGGTCAATCAATGGATGTTGCTGAGGCCCTTACAACTTTGAAGAAACAAACAGGTTTTGATACGTCCTTAGTCTCTCCTACCAACTTAAATTTATCATTTACAGCTATGTTGAGAGAGGTTACACAAGGCGCTGAGGGAAGATATTTGGGCATTGACAAGGAAGAGTTGGACGCTGACAGAAATATTTTGGGCGCTGATAGGACAAATTTGGGCGTTGACAGACCTGCACATGAAGGTGATGTATCCCAGTCATCATCTATCATCAAGGAGGTTTCTACTCAGGTATCACCATCTACCTTACCAACCATTGCACCATCAGATAAGGGTAAGGGTATATTGGTAGAAGAGATTGTTCCAAAGGATGCAGCTCAAGTTGAGTTTGATAGAAGATTAGCTACACAGATCATGGAACAAGATAAAAAGGAGTCACCATTTGTTGGGACTTCAGAAGAAGGAAGTGATGGAGCTAGCTCAGACTCAAGTGTGATGATTATAGAACCAGAAAGACTTGAGTATGGTGATGAGATGGCTGAGGAAAAGTTGAGAGAATTGAAATTGCAGGTTGACTTTGACATGCCAGAGGTGGTTCAAATGTACAATGCTTGGGAAGAAAGATGCATAGATAATCCAGACTTGACCATTTCAGATCAAATATGGGGTTTGGAGCTTCTTCTTAGAGTTCAGAAGGATTGCCAAGTAATTTTGAAACACAAGGCAAGTAATATTCTCTCAGATTTGAAAAGGGATAGAAGGGAGCTATACTTTATGTTGCTCAGATGTCATGGAGTTGGATGGACTTATCAGAAGTTGAGGGCTTTGACATTTAATGAGTTGGAAAGTAGGGCTTATCCCATTTGGGTGAGAGTGCAGGAAGCAAACACTCTCAAACTTCTTTCAGATGAAAGAAAGGAGGAACTTGCAGAAGAAATGGAACTCAAGAAAGCTATGGTTGTTCCCAGGCCAGTGAAGAAGGGAATTTCATTTGAGTTTCCCAAAGATATGGATCCACTATATCCAAGTGAAGCTGTTATCAGAAAGAGCCTCAAGCTCTCACCTTTAGAAGCTTCAGATATGGTGCAAGTGTTACCATTAGATTCCAGGAACCCAATTGTGAGCTATGAAGAAGATGAATGTGGGTTCTGGAAGATTGGCAGATTTGGCAAGGAGGTACACACTTTTACCACTCTCATATCTTTGTTTGCAAGTTGTGATAGAGAAGACTTGGTGGACCTTTGGAGGTTGCTGGAGACCAAGTATGAGGCTGAAGCACCAACTTCAGCTAATGGAATAAAATTTTGGACCACATTCAAAAGAATGTGTGGACCAAAAGATGAGGATCCTGCAATTTGGAAGGATCTTGAAGATGACCTCAGTGGTCTTCAATGGAGGTTATATTCAGCTGCTGGTGTATATCATTTGAGTTCTACAAAGTTTGCTGAGTATGTACTTGTGGATGCTCAGTATTTCATATACAAGGCTATTTTGGAGAAGATGAAGGACACTCAGCTGGAAATAGATTATTCAAGTGACGTGGCAAAAGATTTGATCAGATTTATTCACTATCAATATGAGAAGGTTTGTAAGATTCCTCCTAGTCCTTAATGCTTATTCAGAAACTTGATCATAAGAGTGGATATCAAGTTTAGGGGAGGATTGTTGGGAATAAATTAAGGCCAGATCACTTGAGCGCTGACAAGAGTAAAACAAGCGTTGACAAGAACAAAACAAGCGCTGACAGCTCAAGCGTTGACAAGATAAAGTCAAGCGTTGACACATTGAAGACAAGCACTGATGGAAGATATTATCTACACGTTTATTGTATTCTAGATTACTTCTAGTAAAGATAGGAACAACAATGTATTTTCTATATTTATCTTTACCTAGAATAGCTGATACGTAGATTATTGTACAAGGCTTCTTATGTCTATAAAAGAAGACCTTTAGGTTAATGTTTAAAATAATTTTTATATAAGTTTTCATTCATAAACAACTTTCATTGTAAGCAAGTTTGATATTGATAATCAAGTTGAGAGTTTGTTTATATCATTGTGTGTTCTTGTTTAAGTGTTAATTTCCGCATAACACTTAGATTCATAAGCATATACAAAGGTTTCTCTACGTGTATTACTTGATCTAATCTCATATACACAAAGCTAATCGATCTAAGTTTGGGATCAACAAGATCTTTGATAATCATCTATAAAATTAAATACCAAAAAAATATGTTACCCTAAACATTTAAGTGTACAAAATAAATATTACCTTTCCAAATAAAGTCAAAAAATCTGATCTTTTCAAAATTTGTTTTCTAGACCACGCGATTCCTCTTGGTGTAATGTCTGAGACTTTATTCCACCATTTAACGCTATGCTGAAATGACTCCGTAATCCAGACCTACAAAGGTTTCTTTAAATTATAACAAAATATTTATTAAAACAGATATTCCAGCATTTGAAAATTGTGAAAAAGAACAAACCTGAAATGCCCAAACAAAACCAGACAGTGTGTAACTTGGCACATAATTACGAGACTTAAGCAACCCTTCAATGTGCTCATCCTTGTGACATGCCACAACATTGACTAACTCCTTATACAAAGTATCCCATATATGCTCGCCCTAAGGAAAAGAATTCCAAACTTCCAAATTCTCAATTAACTTAAATAATATGTCATCAACTTCATTGGCCAACAAGCGCCCCATAAATATTACTTCCAAGTTTAACAAAAGACATAACCTAACCGCGTCACGTCACTAAGTTTAGAAAAAAACTCCTCATCCTCAACAACACCTACTAAATCTAAGTTAGTTATCGGTAAACCAACTTTATGTGAGAATACCTGGTTTCTGAATGTCATATCACAGTCGGTATATGCACTAAGAGTTTCATGTCCAAACCTAAATCCAGTTATGATGCTAAACTCGTTGCGTCCAAAATGTAGTGTCAAACCGTGGAAATTATATAGTACACTGTTTCTATAGGAAAAAATATATCATATGTTCCTCCTGCTTAAAATACACAAAGTCTAACCACGGACCAAAACAGGTGGTGCTAAACAGATTCCTCTGCTTTACGTCCAATGAGTTTTTAATAAACTTAAAGTACTTCAATTTACTTCTTATATAAACTTTGGCTTCATACTCCTAAAATAAAACAAAACACAAATAAATACCTTTGACTAAATAATATACATTTATCATAACGAAAAGAAAGATTATCATAACTGAAATTTTTCATTCATAGATAGCGTGCATTCATACAATGGAAAGGAGGAAAATACATTCTTACTTAAATATAAAATACCTAACATATTTGACCTACATGGTCTAACACTAGGTAAACTTAATTAAACATGAAAACAACATGACAGAAGATTCATAAGAGAGCACATGGGACCACTACTAAACAAGTCACTTGGGGCTAAGGTTCACCATCATTGACATTCGTTTCAGGACCTGAAGTTGAACATGGTTAATTGCAGTCAACAAGGCACGGATCTTGGCAAGATCCGCGTTATTGATTTCCTTTAACAGCTTAGAACACTCATATGCTACGGTGCTATCAATGAAGCAGTCAAGTTCAGAAATTAAGCCACATCGCTCATTAACTCGACCACCCAACCTTTCAGCAATGTTATTATGCCCATGAGATATCAAGTGATCTTTGTTGTTCTCAGCATCTAAGAGAACAATGATCATGTGCCTAATGTCATTGGAATTGGCAATGATCGAAAGCTCATGTAGGGTAGTGATAGGTGTGTAAACACCCATCTTTTCTACCACTTAATTACAATAATAACCGGATCAAAACGTGTATTTTATGTCTTTTATGTCGGAATTATGCGTGGTTTGTGTTTTTGTTGTGATTTAGGACGAAATTGTGAAAAGTGGAAAAAACACGGGAATTCACGGGCATTCACGGCTTTTATTGAAGAAAAAGATGAAAGATGGAGTCGAGAAGTCAAGAGTGGAAAAAGAACGGAAGTCCAAGACCAATTCTGAAGATTTATCGAAGAAAAAGTCAAAAGACGGAAGTTTATCAAAAGCCGAGAAACTCAAGTCTATTTTATTGAAGAAATTAAAGACGAGTTCAAAAGATATCCCGAGCCACAAGTCCTTAGAGTCCAAATTTAAAAGAAAGATTAGAAGAAAAGGACTAATGGTGCAATTAAAAGAAGATTAAAGAAGGAGGGACTAAGCATGCAATTAAGGAAGCTTTCTAAGCAAGCCTTAATCTCCCCTATATATAGATTAGATTAGTTATCATTTGTTTTGTTGGCTAATGGTGACAATTAGCTCTTCCATTTTTAATTACCTTGCATCTTTATTTACTTGTCCAATTTAATTACCTTGTCTTGCACTTAATTACCATTTAATTCAAGTAAGTTTTCCTTTTTAATTCTTGTCAAGTTTTATCTTTATCTTGTTAATCTCATTCTTCCTTTCTTAATCTTTGTGTTGACTTGTTCATGTTTATGTTCTTTATTTTTGTTGATTTATTTAAGTGGGTTTTGATTGATTTGATTAAGTTTTGTTAGTTATATTGTTTTGGATTGATTGTTGATGCTTTATATTTGTTTATTTAGTTGTTTGGTTTAATCTTTTTGTTGATTTGGTTATGTTCTTAATTAATTCGTGCCTTTTTAATCTTCCTTGTTCTTCGTTATACTGTGACTGATCTTTCCCAGGAACGTGCCCAGAATTATTCCGAATAGGTGTGTAAATTTGTGTTCTATTCGGAACATTTCATTTATTCCGAATAGGGATCTTGTGAGATTGCTTATTCGGAACATTTATTCCGCATAGAGGTTTTTTAAGAATTGCTATTCGGAACTTTCTGGATATTCCGAATAGAGCTATTTTTCCGAATAGAGCTATTTTTCCGAATAGGGTATATATTCCGAATAGGCCTGATATTCCGAGTAGGACTTTATTCCGAATAGTGACAGTATTCCGAATAGAAGATTATTCCGCATAGAAGTTTATTCCGAATAGGCCAAACTTTCCGAGTAGACAAAATATTCCGAATAGGGCTATCATTCCGAATAGGTGACAGTTATTCCGAATAGCATTTATTCCGAATAGGAGTTTATTTCGGATAGGGAAATCTTAGTTTTTAGTTTTCTGCCTTTTCATTTTAAGCTTTATTTGCCTTAGTTTAAGATTTAGTTTTAGTTGCGTTTTAAGTTTGCCTTAGTTAGATTTAAGTTTGCGTTATTTACTTTATTGCCCTTTAATTTAGTCGCACTCTTAAATACTTGCACTTTATTTTAATTAGACTTAGATTTATTTTAATTGCACCTTTACTTTAATTGCTTTGCACCTTTAATTTTCAAAACTACAACGACACATCTTTGTTCCACCAAAGTTCAACTGAGTCACACATAAAACATCAAGTTGTTCAATTCGATTAGACATACATCAACGAACTTTTTAATTGGGTAAAAACCTAGTTATCAAATGGCGCCGCTGCCGGCTCTTTTCGTAAAGATCAACAGTTTTTTGTGAGAGACACGTTGCTTTTTGGGATCCGCTCACTTGTGAACGTTATTTTTCTTGCACTAAAATTTTAAAAAAAATCATAAAAATTAAAAATTCATAAAATCCATAAAAATTCAAAATATTAAAAATCCAAAAAGATTTTATCTTTATTGTGTATATATATTGTCTTTGTGTTTGGTTTTGTTTTCTTTTGCATTTTCAGGTGTATGCGTACTAGATCTTCTAATTATCAAGAGCCCGAGCCTCAAGAAGATTTAGATATGGCAGGTGTTAACAACAATAATCAACTACCGCACCTCAATAATAATAATAATAACAACAATGCTCCCCCACAGCCCGATCTTCGGACCATGGAGGAACTTTGTCAACCAACAATGTTTGGACGAGGAGGACCGATTGCGCCGATGCAAATCAACGCTCCTGAGTTTTCGTTGAAGCACCACATGATTCAGCAAGTGCAAACAAACCCATTTAGAGGATTGCCTGATGATGATGCCAACAAACACCTCGACAAGTTCATTACAATCACCCAGAGCATGAAGTTGGCTGGTGCCACTATGGATGAGCTTCGCCTACAACTCTTTCCACACACTCTATTACATCATGCCGAGAAATGGTTTGATCGTCTCCCGAAGAATTCTATTCGCACTTGGGATGACATGACTCAACGCTTTTTGTCGCGCTACTTTCCACCATCCATGGTCACAAGCCTTCGCAATCAGATCAGCGGGTTCATGCAAGATCCCGATGAATCTCTTTTTGATGCATGGGAGAGATATAATGTCTTGATCGACCGTTGCCCAAACCACAACATGTTTCCGGTCACCTTGATCGATACTTTCTACAACGGATTGACTTTTCGAGATCGTGATACGATCAATGCAGCCGCCGGTGGCACATTCATGAAAAGGAGACCCGAGGAGTGTAGAGAGTTAATAGAGAACATGACTACTCATCATAAGAACTGGGATTCCTCTGCTTCTTCTAGAAACAACACGAGAGTCAATGTTTCTTCTACCTCAGCAAACCCTGAGATGACCGAACTCACCCGCATGATGGCCGAAATGAGCAAAAGTATTACGCTTCTCGCTTCAACCCACCAACAACAACAAGTTAAAGCGGTTGCTAATCCTTGTGAAACATGTGGCGGTCCTCACTCATACACCGATTGTCCTTCAACACAAGGAAATCCGGAAAATGTGTATGCAGCTTACGGTAATTATTCACCGGACAATTACCAAGCTAGACAACAAGGGGATAGAAATCTGCTGAGCTACCGTTCCAACAATTACCTTTCACCCGGTTTTTCTCCTCAAAACCAAAATCCCGCCAACAACTACAATAGAAGCAACCAAATCCCACCTCGTGCTTCTAATCCTTATCAACCACCCACCCAACAACACCCACCCATTAATCCCGATGTTGACACAATCATGAGAACTCAAGGTGAGCAAATCAAGAATCTGCAGAGCCAGATAATTAATTTGAAAGGAGATATCTTGAAACAAGGTAATGACATCAGAACTGAGGTTCGTGATAATCTTCAATCTTCTTTCATCACTCAAACAACTGAATTGAAGAATCTGTTGGCTAGTTTCTTGCCTGACGCTCAACCTTCTTCTTCGGGTTCTCTACCTTCAAATACCGTCACCAATCCGCGAGCTAATGTGAGCGCTATAACTACACGTAGTGGAACTACCATTGTCACTCCATCTACCCCACCACCATCATCTACACCTCCTCCACCACCATGTAGCCCTACTCCTCCTACACCTAGTAATAGTGCACCATTACCGTCTCCGCCTCGTCATGACGATGTATCTCGGAAGGACCCTTCAACATCACAACCTTCACCAACTACATCTCCACCCAATCCTTATCAGCCCAGAATCCCATACCCTTCTCGCATAGGCAAGACCAACGAGCTAACCAAGAATGATTGTAATGTAATGAAATATGTGGATATGCTATCTAAAATGACCATCAACATTAGCCTTGTTGAAGCACTTTGCCACATGCCGAAATTCGTCAAAACATTCAAGGATTTGCTTAGCAAGAAGGAGAAGTTACTTGAACTTGCCAACACACGCTTAAATGAAAACTGCTCTGCAGTCCTTCTTAAAGAACTTCCGGAAAAACTTGGAGATCCCGGTCGTTTTGTGTTGTCTTGCTTATTCAACAAAACTGAAGAATTTACTGCCCTTGCTGATCTCGGGGCTAGTATTAATCTTATGCCACTCAGTGTTTGGAAAACACTATCATTGCCCGATCTCATTCCTACAAAAATGACTCTCGAACTTGCAAACCGCACTCTCGCTTACCCCGTTGGTATAGCCGAAGACGTGTTTATCAAAGTTGGCACATTTACCTTCCCGGTCGATTTTGTTGTAGTTGATTATGAAATGGACCCTCGTATTCCTCTAATACTTGGTCGGCCATTCTTGAGAACCGGACGTGCTTTAATAGATGTGGCCGAAGGTGAGTTAATCTTACGAGTCGGGGATGATTCTAAAATTTTTAAAATGGGGAAGCTTACCGGCAGATCTTTTGGAGGCCGAGAATCAGTGAATATGATAAATGTGCTCGATGACTTTACCATCTATGACAATCCTCTATTCGAGTCTTCCACTGATAATCCACTCTTTGAAGATAATGTGGATGATTCTCTCCCTACTTTGGACGCTTCTCCCATTTTTGATTCTCCACCGGTCTTTGATGCTTATGAAGATGATAATTCTAGCTCAGATTCGGATGATTTTGATTGTACTTCTGAGTATCCCGAGCTGCCTACATATGATGATTTTGATGAGGCCGATACTCTCTCGAGCGATTCTTCACATGATGAAGATCCTCCGCCATCACTCGATCCTACTTTGGACGATTACTCATTCGAGGAAGATTTCTCTGAATTTCTTAACACATATTTCCCTCATGAGAGTGATGCACCTCCTTTGGACTTTGAAGATTATCGTCTTGATCCTACTTTGGATTTGAAGAGCATTTTGTCCAAGGAGAAGAAACCGGTTGACACCGAAATCCGTTGCACTTATGATTTGACACCTCTTTGTCCCACTTCTGAGGACGAGGTTGTGCTTCTTTGCGGATCTTCTTCACACTCGGCTGAGCCGGAGTGCTATTTTCCCCTGAAGGAAAAGGTGTTCGATCCCGGTATTGAAGTCTTTAAGCCATCTCAGTATCCACCTGATGCAATAAAAGGAAAAATCTTTGGAAATTTGGAAGACATACTTGCACCGCTTCATACTTGCTTCTACTGTGCTCCATCTCTGCTTAAGGGAACCTTGCCGCTTCTCTTTTGGCTTGCCTTGTTCACCTTAAGCTCTTGCCTATTGATGGATGAAAACTATGTCTTTGATCCTGGTGGATTTGTTTCATGCTACTTCCGTTGATGATCAAGGTCGAGTCAGGCTCACGACTCGGTTAACAAAAACCAAGCGCTTCTTGGGAGGCAACCCATGCATCTATCTTTTCGCTTTCTTTATCATAAGTGTAGGGGGGACCCTTTTGGATTGCTATTTCCTCTCCTCACTTCTTAATCAGGGATTCGAGCTTCAATGATCCACTCTTGATGATTCTTGACGACCCGTGATTCCGTGTTCTACTTCTTCCCGGTTCTATCCTAAACTCTTTTCGATTCACTATTTTATATTTTCTCAATATTAAAATAGGAATCTCTTTAGTTGTCTTTTCCTTAGCGAGATTTAAACAACGTGCACAATGTCCTAAGTGTAGGGGCGTTTACTCCCACATGCTTAAACATTGAGGACAATGTTTATCTTAAGTGTAGGGGAGACTTCTATCGAAGTTAAGTGGTCTTTTCCTTGTTTTTGTCCTCATTTTAACCGGAAAATCAATTTTTCGACATTTTTCAAAATTTTTGATCTATTTTGGCCTATTAGTTGTTATCTTTGTATAGTTATTTTCTTCCTTTGTTAGAATAAATGTTTAATAAGTGGTTTTAGTTTTCAAACGTTGTGAATCTTTTGACTCAATCCGAGTTTACTCTAGCTAGTATCCCTAACGTGTTTAAGTCAAGTTTTGCTAGGCTTTTATATAGGGAGCTATAAAACGCGAAAGTCTCAACTCTCACGGGTTGAGAACAAGAACTTTTCGCAAGTTCCTATGATTGATCCTAGAGAGTCGTTTATCAAGGGAACTTTAAGATGCGATTTCTAAACTTGAAAAAGTCTAAGAATTTGCAAGATCCTATAGGCGACTCGAAAACCCAAAACTTTGATTTAATAGGCTAAGTATCCACGAGTCTCATTACTTGAGATTTTAAACTGTGGAGAACGAGAGATGATAGAGCCAATTATAAGTCGGTATTCTTTCGTGAATTTATGTGAGTTAATTATAAGCCTATTCTCCCATCGCTTGCTAATAAATTTATCTGCTAATAAATAAGGTTGTACGATTTGAAAAGTTACTTAGCTTCTAGCCCCAGATCGTTTAAAAGTTGCTCGGTAATGACGAGAGTTCATAGCCAAGGCATAACTTATGAAGCGGGGCGCGAAGATTGGCGAGTCCGAAAAGGCCCTAACAAGGCATGAGGGCTATGTTTTGTTGCTAAAGATCCAAAAGTGATGTGAAGAATCATTTATCGAAAATCAATATGAAGGATCGAGACACACGACGAAAAGCAAATACTCCCCAAAAGTCATGGAGAAGTGTATCCGAAAAGACCCTAACAAGGTATGAGGATAAATAGATCCAAGTCAATAAAGGAGGCGGATCGTTGTATATCAAAATCCAAAATAAAGATTGGAGAAAAATGAAGAAGTCGTGGTCCATGTATGAAGAATCTCTCAAAAATTCCAAGTGAAGAAATTCCAATTATGAAGAGATGACCAATATTTCATGAACGTCTCTCAAGATTTGAAGTATGAAGTCGCTGCCAAATATCGGCCCGAGAAAGGTCTCAAATCGCGAACCAAGTTATGCCAAGATATGAACTTTCTGATATCCCGAGAAGCAGTTTTAAAAGATTTGGTCCTTTAGCTAACTATTGATTAAATCGTGCACTTTATTTTCAGACTAAATAATTATCTAAATAAGTCAAACAATGCATCTTCGTGATCATTCAAGACAACAATAAAATATAAGAGATACCAGTAGGAATAAGGGAGTCTAAGTGAATAATTGGCCCACATGAGTTCGTGTTAGTCTACTAACTTATAATAACAATGATCTCGTTTTTAAGCTTGGTTTGGAGAAAATGAAAAGTTGAGGATGATGATTATTCATGACATTTTCAAAACCCAAGGTATGCTTTTAATTTCTTTTCTTTGTATTTTTTATAATTCTCTATCTCTTTAAATAAAGGCCAATGTGGATTGATTATGATGAAAAGTGTAAACATGCTTTGTAACTAATGCATTGCATGAGGACATTGCAATGGTCAAGTGTAGGGGATTTGATAGGTGTGTAAACACCCATCTTTTCTACCACTTAATTACAATAATAACCGGATCAAAACGTGTATTTTATGTCTTTTATGTCGGAATTATGCGTGGTTTGTGTTTTTGTTGTGATTTAGGACGAAATTGTGAAAAGTGGAAAAAACACGGGAATTCACGGGCATTCACGGCTTTTATTGAAGAAAAAGATGAAAGATGGAGTCGAGAAGTCAAGAGTGGAAAAAGAACGGAAGTCCAAGACCAATTCTGAAGATTTATCGAAGAAAAAGTCAAAAGACGGAAGTTTATCAAAAGCCGAGAAACTCAAGTCTATTTTATTGAAGAAATTAAAGACGAGTTCAAAAGATATCCCGAGCCACAAGTCCTTAGAGTCCAAATTTAAAAGAAAGATTAGAAGAAAAGGACTAATGGTGCAATTAAAAGAAGATTAAAGAAGGAGGGACTAAGCATGCAATTAAGGAAGCTTTCTAAGCAAGCCTTAATCTCCCCTATATATAGATTAGATTAGTTATCATTTGTTTTGTTGGCTAATGGTGACAATTAGCTCTTCCATTTTTAATTACCTTGCATCTTTATTTACTTGTCCAATTTAATTACCTTGTCTTGCACTTAATTACCATTTAATTCAAGTAAGTTTTCCTTTTTAATTCTTGTCAAGTTTTATCTTTATCTTGTTAATCTCATTCTTCCTTTCTTAATCTTTGTGTTGACTTGTTCATGTTTATGTTCTTTATTTTTGTTGATTTATTTAAGTGGGTTTTGATTGATTTGATTAAGTTTTGTTAGTTATATTGTTTTGGATTGATTGTTGATGCTTTATATTTGTTTATTTAGTTGTTTGGTTTAATCTTTTTGTTGATTTGGTTATGTTCTTAATTAATTCGTGCCTTTTTAATCTTCCTTGTTCTTCGTTATACTGTGACTGATCTTTCCCAGGAACGTGCCCAGAATTATTCCGAATAGGTGTGTAAATTTGTGTTCTATTCGGAACATTTCATTTATTCCGAATAGGGATCTTGTGAGATTGCTTATTCGGAACATTTATTCCGCATAGAGGTTTTTTAAGAATTGCTATTCGGAACTTTCTGGATATTCCGAATAGAGCTATTTTTCCGAATAGAGCTATTTTTCCGAATAGGGTATATATTCCGAATAGGCCTGATATTCCGAGTAGGACTTTATTCCGAATAGTGACAGTATTCCGAATAGAAGATTATTCCGCATAGAAGTTTATTCCGAATAGGCCAAACTTTCCGAGTAGACAAAATATTCCGAATAGGGCTATCATTCCGAATAGGTGACAGTTATTCCGAATAGCATTTATTCCGAATAGGAGTTTATTTCGGATAGGGAAATCTTAGTTTTTAGTTTTCTGCCTTTTCATTTTAAGCTTTATTTGCCTTAGTTTAAGATTTAGTTTTAGTTGCGTTTTAAGTTTGCCTTAGTTAGATTTAAGTTTGCGTTATTTACTTTATTGCCCTTTAATTTAGTCGCACTCTTAAATACTTGCACTTTATTTTAATTAGACTTAGATTTATTTTAATTGCACCTTTACTTTAATTGCTTTGCACCTTTAATTTTCAAAACTACAACGACACATCTTTGTTCCACCAAAGTTCAACTGAGTCACACATAAAACATCAAGTTGTTCAATTCGATTAGACATACATCAACGAACTTTTTAATTGGGTAAAAACCTAGTTATCAGGTAGACATTTTTTTTTCAGGTTAGGGTTTGAGATAATGATTATTAATGGTAGATGAGTGTATGAGTCCTAGTTAGTAGCAGCTCTTATAGATGCATGTTGAACTGGTTGTCAAAAGAAATATCATAAATGCATGTCAAGACTAAATCATGCTTTTTGCCATGTAATATGATATAGTAAACTTCCAAAATGTATTTTTTGCCAATTTTATAACTAAAGGCCATACTAAATTAAATTGTATATTTTTAAGGTTCCCATTACTGGAAATATATGCCATTTCAAGAACAATCTAAATTCAATTATGTTGGAAATACGTTTTTCCAAAGAAAGTCTCGGTCACATCATTATTAGCATAGATCACGAGCTATAGACTATTTAAGACATTGTAACTTGGAGTGACCTCCCTTAGGGGGAGATTGTTGGAAATACGTTTTTACGTATTTAGAAAGGATCGGTCACTCCAAAGATATTGGGCTCGTGATCCAATATAGTCCATATAGCCCACATGTAGGGTGGGCTATATAAACCACCTCCTAGCATGTTAGGAGGGGTGGTTCTTTTCATTTCATATCTTTCATTTAATAAAACACTTTCTCTCTCTACTTTTCTTTTCTCTCCTTTCTCTCTCTATACCCTCATCTCCTTCTTCCCCATCTCCTCCATCTTATCAATAGATCCAATCCATAGTTTACCAAATCCCAAGATTTCGTAGACCTTCAATTGGTATCAGAGCCATGGTTAAGTCTTAGGATTTGCGTTTTTTTTTATCTATTAATTTTCTTATCAAATTTTTTTTTTTTATAAAATCCTTTCGTCTCATTTTTTAATCCGTCCAATCAGTTTTCTATCATCAGTTTTTCTGTTGTCTGAATCCAATCAAATTAGTTTTTTATAAACTTTTGTCCAATCAGTTTTTTAAAAAACTTGTCCAATCAGTTTTTATCAAATTTTTAAATTAATCAGTTTTTTTTTCTATCAATTTTATCATCTTTCCAAAATCATCAGTGTCTTAATATTTTATGTTTTTTTTATTATTTCATTTTTTTTATTTTTTCTTTTGTCCAATCAGTTTTTTTTCATATCAGTTTTTTTTATATAGTGTTTCTGTTGTTGAGTTTTCCGATCGAAACTGTCAAAACTGTCAAAAGTCTAAGTTTTTTGGTCAAAACTGTCAAAAGTCTCAGTTTTTTGTTCTTGTCATCAGTCCTTTTTTATCAATCCCATCTATCCGTTTTTTAGTTTTCCGATCGAGCGATTCTTTTTCCGTATAACAGATTATTCCGTATAGGGATTTATTTCGTATAACAGATTATTCCGTATAGCGATTTATTCCGTATAGGGATTTATTCCGTATAGGGATTTATTCCGTATAGGGATTTATTCCGTATAGGGATTTATTCCGTATAGGGATTTATTCCGTATAGGGTTTTATTCCGTATAGGATTTATTCCGTATAGGATTTATTCCGTATAGGATTTATTCCGTATAGAATTTATTCAAGCATAACGGGAAATTAGACACTTGACTCGACCCTCCCTCAAACACTCGACACTCACTCTCGAGACCAACACCCTAAGAACTCGACACTTTGAAAACAAACCCTCGAAGCCAAAACTTCATTCTCGTTTGAACCTCACACCCACAACCCTCGACTCACAGACTCCCCCTCACCACCCACACCACTCCCTCACTCACAACCGACTCAGACCACAACCTCGAAACATAACCCACAACACTCCCTCACTCACAACCTCTCGTCTCACACAACAAATTAGCTCCCTCACTCACAATCGAACTCTCGACAAACCAAAACCCTGACCCTCACACAGACTCGACATCAACATCCCCGAAACCCACTCGACATCAACACTCGACAGAAAGACTCTACAGATGAGAGGAAGACTCGATAGATATCAAGATTAACCAACATGCAATGATGTAACACCTACCCGAGATCCATTTTGATAGATCTTGAAGCCAAAAATCTTGCGTATGTTCATAGGTTGCGTTTGATGATGCTGATGATGATGATTCGGATGATTTGATATGTGGTGTCTTTGATTCGATTCAAGGGAAAGATTGTGATTTGTGTTTGTGTTTTGAAGAGAGATTGGTGGCTGAGTTTTAACCGTTTGTTTGAAGATAGATACGATTGTGGTTGCGTGGTTTTCTTGATAGAAGATTAGGTTTATGAGATCTTGAGGATTAAAGAGACGAGAGAGGTTGTATCTGTTTTTTTGGTCAAAGAAAAAAGTAAATAAAGAGACGGAGTTTTATTTGGTGTGAGAGAGAGACGAAGGACTTTCATTTGAGTGAGGAGAGAGAGAGTGTCTCAGTAATTGGTTTTTATCTTGTGTGGACGGAGAAAACAAGAAACAAGTTAGAAGGCCACGTGTGAGGGTAATGTGGTGCGTTATTTTGACTAGGCCACGTGTGTGGTATTGAAAAACTTTCGTAAAACGTTAGTTTTTATCTTAAGTTAATTTTCGTTTTTATTTTGAAAATTCTTAGTTTTGATCTTAATTCTATTTTGATAATCAATTCTTAGTTTTATTTTTATTTTTATTTAATTTTAATTTTATTTTATTTTATTTAAATTTTTATTTTGGAAAAATTTTGTGATATTAAGTTATAGTCGGGAGAAAGATGACGTGAAAACGTGATAAAGTGCCAAGGTTTATTTTGCGGGCGGATTTTTGATCGGGTTTATTTTATCAACGTTTGAGCCGACATCAATTTTTGAGCTGCGAAAAGATCTTTATCATCCATCGAGGATTTTTAAGTGTTATTTACGGATCTTTCGTTTCTTCACGTATTATAAAATCCCGAAAACAACACCATCCACGTAATTTTTAATCGATATTCAATGGATTCGTTCGATTCGACATGTCAAAAGGGAGAATCGCATTCAATGCAAAACAAAGCTAGGAAAAGTGGCATCACTTCATTTCAAATGCTTCAGTCTCATCTTGTCACTCTTTCGAGGATTCAAACAGGGAGCGAATTTGTGACAATCTTTGGTCAAGATCGTCATATATTCATCGACTCAATATTCACCACTTTGACCCAACTCGCCGAGCAACTCAACCATGAAAACTTTAATCACTCTGCATCGGCACTTGCATATAAGGCTCTTGTGACACAACTCACGCCTTTCTTCCAATTCAATATCATCAAGCCTGAAAGTTCAGTGATTTGCCAATCATTTCTTCGCGATACACATACCGAGCTTCGAGTTTTCCGTGATACAATATTGAAACTCATGACATCGGTCTCGTCTTCGATTTATCAAAGATCACAACTTCAGCAAGTGTATGATAATGGAGTGCAAGAATCAATTACGCAGATACAAGAGGAGATTGATCATACGGTTGACAACTTGGAGCATAACGATGGTAAGAGCACGGAATCAGGAGGACAACATGATACCAGTGGCACGTCGGGGAATGTTCACGAGATTTCTCTTGATGACACCTTACCCATTTATGACGCAGAGCCTGCAAACATGGTACAATGTAATGTTGTTTATGATGTATATGCTGATGACATGCCGCATATTAAGCATTCTGAACCTAATTATGACAAACATGGGATGGAAAAGAGTGATAGAAATACCACTTCTGATTCATCCGATGTAAGTCATAATGGGGGAGAGATTGTTCAGAATGCTATAGTACATCATGATAATTGTATTATGACTGCTTCTGATTCCAAGATTAGAGAGCTTGAAACGTTTGTAGCTCAACAATCAAAAGATCTTGAGGATGCCAAACTTGAATTTTCTAAGAAAACGGACAAATTTGAAACATACTTTGAAAAACTTGAAAAGTCAAACGTTGTTCTTGAAAGAAAATTGGATCAAAACGTTTTAGATTCGAAAGCTGAAAAGGATAATCTTTTGAAACAAATTTAGTTACTAGAGTATAAATTGGCATCCCAAGATAGATTGCTCAAAGAAAATGAAACGTTAAAAGCCCAAGTTCAGGAAAAGGTTTTTGCTATAGCTGCGTTGAAAAACGAGTTAAGGAAAACTAGAGGACCTAGTGTGGACACTAAGCTTGAAAAACCATCAATCTTGGGGAAACCGCCTACAAATCAGTTCGTCAGACAACCGACTGTCAGACAACCTACTGCATTTAGATCCGAGCGACCACAATCCTCGAGACCGCGGTTTGCCTCCCAAGTTGATTTGGTTCACATTCCTAGACTAGTCACTCCACCATCTAGGCCCAATGTGACTAAAACAGCTTTTGCAAGACCTAATCACATGATTGCCTCTAATTTCCCTAGACATAGTCCAAAGAATACGTCTCAAACTAGTTCAAATGACGTTCGCCATACATTTGGTCTAAGGGAAGCTAAGCAAAAGACACAAGTAAGAGATAGGAATTTCAAACCTAGTCAGATGCCTTCTAGTTTACCCAACACTGCTAACCGTAGCATGTCACATCCTAGGAGCATCAATCAATCATCTATGAATTCTAGATCTTACTCGGACATTAAATATGCTACTTGTAAAACATGTAGAAAATGTGTCTTTACGGCAAATCATGATTCTTGTATCAAGAAACTACTTAATGAGGTGAACTCCCGTGCTAGACTTAATCCCAGTGGGTAGCTAAAATCAAACCCGTTGGTAAAATGTGGCGCCCCACTGGTAGAACTTTCACTCTTGTAGGAAACGAGTGCCCTTTAACTAGGATAATCTCCGACTCTACTAAGACTGCTAGGGAGGAAATTGAAAAAGATGATACATCACTTAAGCCTAAACTTAAGGTTTTCTATAAAAGGAAACGTTTGCCAGCTAAGATAGGTGAATCATCTACTCAGGTCGCCTCTGACAGAAGCAAAGCCAATTGTGAACCCCCACGTGCTTCTATAATTGATATCACTAACCCATGTCAAAGCATACAAATTCCTAATGAGAATGCAGGTACCAAAGTTGATGTTCCAAAAGAACGAAGCGGTCCAATCATTGTATACCGTTCAACTAAGGATACTCTTAGAGTTTGGTTGCTGAAGAAGCAGATATCGGAGAAACAAGTGTCTCAGGGGATTCATGGTTAAGCTTACTTCAAGGCTCATCGTTAAATGTCAGACGATGACCCGATCTTCACATAAAGGAAAGTTTATCGCCGATGATAAACTTATCCTCATAAACGAGAAATTAATTTTTCTCGGACACGAGCTTACATTTAAACTATTCAAAGGTTTTAAGCTCGTGTATAAAGGCTTATAGGTAAATGACAGTCTATAACCCGCTCTTTAAAGGCAGGAAAGTTTATCGCCGATGATAAACTTATCCTTACAACGAGAAATTAAGTTTTCTCGGGCATGAGCTAATATTAAAAACATTCGAAGTTTTTAAGCTCATGCATAATGGTTCATTGTTAAATGTCAGACAATGACCCTGACTTCAAATAAAGGAAAGATTATCTTTTATGATAAATTATCCTCTTAACGAGAAATTCACCTTTCTCGGTCATGAGCTTGTCTTAAAACATTCGAAGTTTTAAGCTCAGAAAGGAAAGTGTATCTTTTAAATAAGAGAACTTTTCCTCATAACGAGAAATTAACCTTTCTCGGTCATGAGCTTTCCGTTAAAACAGTCAAAGTTTTCAAGCTCATGAAAACGACTTCTAAGTAAATGTTAGCTTAGAACTCGTCCTTCAGATAAAAGGAAAGTTTATCGCCGATGGTAACTTATCCTTAACAACGGGAAGTTTACAACTTCTCGGACTTGAGCTCGTTTTGTAAGATATTCAACATCTTAAGCTCAAGTAATTGTTTTTCAAAACTTGGAACACAATTTTTCAAGAATTTTTTCAAAAGATTTTTCTAAATCTTTCAAAATTGTGTGTTCAAAATGTTTTGATAAAAAGAGCATGTCTTCTGGAATCGATAATATTTACGAACCTAGAAATGTCATTCAATAATGATACGGGGTTGTAAATAAAGTTCGAGCAGAAGTTTAAATGATTTAAAACATGCTTAAAATAGTTTGCTATTATTTTCGATAGTAACCCGCTTTTCACATTGAAGTCAAGCATTTCACCGGAAAGCTTTGACTCTACAATACGAAGTTATCAACTCCACAATCCGAAGTTCGTTGCAATTGATATCTACATACTAGACGATGCGACTGCTCAAACGACGACTGCAACTCTTTAAGTAGAACACGGGTCAACAATTGAGGGGGAGCAATTGTCCAGCATTCAGAATCTTCGATGCCGAAAGTGCCATAGTTCACAAGTTGGTGTCAAGACAACGATATCAATTGTCCATGTGGTGTAAAGGAGAAGATAATTTCAGAAGTTACGAGGAAGACCAACATTCATGAACAAGAACCATGTGCTTCTTTCATATGATGTTCTTCATCATTCAGGTCCAACCTCGTAAATTGCTAATATTGTGAATTCATTATCATATATGATCTTTGCACGTGATAAATACCTTACACTTGTGTTTAAAAGGTATTTAATTTACGTTTCAAGTACACCCTCATTAATTTGAGGGGGAGGTTGTGTAATTCATGAAGATAATTGGATTTGCATTTTTCTTCCCAAATTTTCTTAAAATGCTATTAAATCAATTGATATTAAAAACATCGATTGAGTTAATATTTTTAATATGGGGGATAAAATGTGATTTAATATGGGAAATGATTAATCACAAATGGTTTGACTTAACGTGTTAGCTCATCCCGACATGTGCGAAATGTTTTCGAATATCGTGGCATATGTTAAGGGGGAGCAAAATGGATTTGCACTTCAAAATGAATTTCATGGTGACATACACTTACCCAAAACATCTCTATTCACGACGGTGAAGATTGTGGTGACATAAGGATGGTAGGATAGGTTAAAGTCCAATGATTTCTCTAGAACCGGAGGAATCTTCCCAAGGACATTCCATAGCTAGAAATAGTAGTCCTTAGGAAAGATGGAGAAAGATTGTGAGCGTAGCTGAATGCCGACCAAGTAATTAAGTTAGCACTGGAACAATCACAACAAGGTGCTAGTGATGACGTATTGGTAAGCATTGAAGGGGTTGAAGAATGAAAAAGAATTGTAAAGATAAAAGGTGTAAAGAAAGAAGCCCTCCTTACAACCTTAGGCAGAAACCGGGTCAATTCATATGCTATTGAGATCATTTTTAATGATTCTCGATATTGAAGATAGACATCATGGACCCAGTGATGCAAGGCACAACCCATCCCAGCTAACTCAGATATCTCTCAAAAGATATTTGTTTTAATCACACGGAGACAACACATTATCTATTGATTTATTCACTCCGAATAAACTGGTATTGAAAAGGTGGCACTCCTCTCCAGCCTTCGATCACTAAAATCCAAAATGCACGATCGAGTCTAGAGCCATTTGAGATCATCAAATATCTCATTAGGACACATTTTCATTATTCCTTGCTTGTTCACACAATGTGAAAAGTAAGAAATATATTAAGAGTCCTACGCAAAATCTTCATGATCTTGCCTAAACATCCGAGTAATACGAAAGTATTTACAATGAAGATGGAAATCCTTCTTGAGCGAACATCAAAAAGCTCATGGTAGGTAACTTGTGCGATTCTTTATGAATCAAACTTGTGATAACTGGAAAGCAACAGTGGTTTAAACTCTTAAATGAATTTAAACACGTTCCAGGCCTCTACGCAATATCTTAGTGATCTTGCCAGAACATTCAGAGTAATACTATTAACTATTTACAGTGACGAATGGAAATCCTTCTAGTGTTAACATCAAACAGCACTTGGTAGGTAACTTGCAAGATTCTATACGAATCAAGCTCGTGACAACTGGAAAGCAACGATGGTGCGATTATTTAATGAATCAAACTTGTTCCAGGAATCAGAATTGACGGCTTCAAATCATGCGGATAATTTTATCCAAATGATTCACTCTTTACGTTCGCAGTCAGCTTTGGACGGTCGAGTAAAGAGAACGGGTTTACCCGCGAAATCTTGTCAAGGAGGTTCTTTATTGAAACTACCTGTCACAAGTACGATATTTAATATCGTCCAACGGTCTTCACCGACCGGAGGTAAAATGCTACCGAATTAGAATTAAATGTTCAAGGCCATTTCATCCGTGTATATTGTTTGTTGCTAACTGTCTTATGCAGCGTAACAAGAAGGTGGCATTGCGGTGTACAATCCAGAAGAAGTCGTCACCACATGCTTATACTACATACACTTAGTACTTCAACAAATTCAAGAAAGTCTGAAGGTCAAGTCTTCCGCTGTATCAAACTCTAAAGCTTTCAAGAATTTAAAGGTATAAATATGTGGAACATGAAGTCACGAAGAGGCAAATTTCACAACTGACGAATGCACAAGGTCAAGGCAAGGAAACATGCTCAAGACTAAAGTCAAAGATCACATCAAGCATATTCACAAGAACAAGATCGAAGACTCAAGCATAGTATGCTAGGTTTAAGATTTTGTAAAATGGTGTGACCTCCCTTAGGGGGAGATTGTTGGAAATACGTTTTTCCAAAGAAAGTCTCGGTCACATCATTATTAGCATAGATCACGAGCTATAGACTATTTAGGACATTGTAACTTGGAGTGACCTCCCTTAGGGGGAGATTGTTGGAAATACGTTTTTACGTATTTAGAAAGGATCGGTCACTCCAAATATATTGGGCTCGTGATCCAATATAGTCCATATAGCCCACATGTAGGGTGGGCTATATAAACCCCCTCCTAGCATGTTAGGAGGGGTGGTTCTTTTCATTTCATATCTTTCATTTAATAAAACACTTTCTCTCTCTACTTTTCTTTTCTCTCCTTTCTCTCTCTATACCCTCATCTCCTTCTTCCCCATCTCCTCCATCTTATCAATAGATCCAATCCATAGTTTACCAAATCCCAAGATTTCGTAGACCTTCAAATTACTAAAAATGTCAGGCAACTATAACCACTTCATATTATCTTCCTATAAATTATTCAATAAATCCCTATAAATTATTCAAAATGTAACTCATGGATATGTAAATGTCTGCATTTTTAAATAATCAGACTTAAAAATTATATAATGTTAAAATAAACTTTTGTCTAATTAATAATGCTATCCCAGTTGGTACCAGTAATGAATTGATAGCAGAGAAAGTCGCATAAGTGTATCAAGGAAGATTATATAAATAAAGGAGATGGTGGTTTACGGTCATGTCACCATTAAGTTTCAAATCAGATAGTACAATGGATTTAATACGATTATATATGCTTCAAACAGATCATAAATCACATTTTAAACACAACTATTGTAATCAGTTTTAAATATATCTAAAATACGGATTAATAAGAGAGGAAAACTATTGATTTTGTACTAACCTGTGCCCACAACATGTTTGGATCGAACTACGAAAATGACGGATTAAAAAAATGAAGGATCTAAATACAAGAACTTGGCGATGGATTTTTTGGGTTTGAATTATTAATGGAGGTTAGGGTGGTCGATTTAATGTGCGATGTGGGTTTAAACTAGGCGATAGATTCTAGGTTTTTCTGGGTTACAGATCTGCATGTAAGGGTGTTCATCGGTTTGGTTTTCGGATTTGTGGGTTGTTTGGTTCGGGTTCCTCAGTTTTGAGATTTTTAAAATCAAAACCAAAACCAAACCAAACCAATTATAAAGCACGTAAAACCAAACCATACACCAAATTAAAATTCGGTTTGGTTTCGGTTAAAACCAAGAAAACCAAATTCAAAAAAACTTCAAAAGAAAACCAAATGGTACGGCATGTGTGTATATATAGGAGTGAATTAGGTTTAACATTTCTATTGACTATACATTAGATACTTGATTTCAGGATTATGAGTTTAAAAATATTTTGAAAAAAACTGGAGAGTTTGTTAAGGATAAAGAAAAGATAATACATATATATATATAATTTAATTTTTTTGTACATACTTAAAGTTATTCGGTTTTTTTGGTTTGGTTTTCTATTTATTAAAACCAAAACTAAATCATACACCAATTAAATACTTAGGTTTGGTCTCAAACAAAATCATACACCATTTAAAAATTTCGGTCCGGTTTTATTCGGTTTCGGTTCGGCTTCTTTTTCGGTTTGTTCGGTCTCAAACCAAACACTGAACACCCCTATCTGCATGGGGTGGGGGTTTACTGAAATGGTAAATGAAATTGGGGGTAGGGTATTAACCATTGTACAAGTATATCAAAGCAAACCGTACAACTAACTAATGCATTCATTTTCCTTTTGTTAAAATTAAATACTTTATAAAAAAAATTATAAAAATTAAATACTTTAATATTTAATTATAAAAGTACAAGTCGCTTAAAATGTAGACTTACATATTCTTACACATTCTTACACCATAAGTACAAGTCGCTTAATAAGTACAACGACACATTCTTACACATTCTTACACCATAAGCACAAGTCGCATAATTTTTAATAAAGTAACATAATATTTTTAATAGATAAAATATAATACAAATATGTTACAAAAATAATATAATTGAAAAGTTGCATAAAAATAAATTCAAATTTGCATAAAAAGGTAACTTACAAAAATTTACTTGATTCTTACACAAATTGTATTTTTTTTTTGAAAAAATACAAGTCGCTTAGGTAGCATAAGGTAGTATCGGTTGCATAGGGTAGCATAAGTCGCATAAGTCTTTGGAAAAATAAAACTAATTTGGGTCAGTTTAACAAAAAGACTTAATGACAAATATATTTGGGTAAGTAGCCCTAATAAAATCTGAGAACTTATACAGACACCCATATCCAAGAAGATAATGATTTGAACATAACACTCGGTTTCCTACTAAAAAACGAAGCAGCATTTATGCTGACGATAATGTCAGTGTGTAAACCTCTTCAAAGTTTCTGTCTCTTCTTTTTATGGGTAAATAGCATAAAAAAATACTCATATTACGTTTAAATTCAATTAAAGATACTTATATTTTTTTTTTCTCAATCTTTTTTCTTGTTGCAATGTTGGGTAAATAACAAATTTAAATGTTATATATTAACGACCGTTTACTTTATTATACCGCCGTTAGTCCTTTATGTTAGCAACACTTTATAATAAACTCAAAATCCATTTTCGTCAACTGTTTACCGTTTTTGACACATTTTTAACGTTTCTGGCTGTTTTTGCTCATTTTTATCGTTTTCGTTCGTAAAAAATAGGCAAAATACGATCATAAATGGTAAAAAATTGTTGAACGGTAATAAAAATGATAATAACAGTAAAAACGGATAAAACGGTTGAAAGAAGTAAAAACCGGACACAAACGGTCAGAAGCAATCGAAAATGGTAAAAAATTGACGAAATTGTAAAAAATGACCGAAAACAGTAAAAAATGAACAAAAACGGTAAAAAAACAGACGAAAAATGTAGAAAACGAACGAAAACTATAAAAAACGCATTTGAAGTTAATTACAAAGGTTCGTTAATATAAAAGACTAACGATGCAATAATAAAGTAAACGTTCGTTATTATAAAACTTTTAAAACTTGTTAATTGTCCAACATCGCAAAAAAAAAAAAATCGATACCTTAAATTAATAAAAAAAAATAATATAAGTACCTTTAATTGAATTTGAGATTAAGATAAATACCTTTATAGTGCTGCCGGGAGTGTTTGCCCATACATCTAAAATACCAAATTTGACCGATTTAATTTGGTACAGTAATTAATAATGAGTGAAATTAAGAAATATTCATCTGATATTAAATAAGACTGTTATTGAACACAATATGTATGCCACAAATAACCAAAACTTAGGCTATCGGGCAGCGAGGTAAGGTTCCAACCAAAAATCTTGAAATACATACTCTCTAGAAACACATATACTTGCGGTATATCTTCAATAATTGACTCCAAGACAAGTTACTTGGCTTTACATATTTCGCACTATACATTAGACATCTGATGGCTCATTGGTACATGGAAAGCTCACATTCATCATGCCACGATAGGGCTGGGCCTCGGGCTCAGTCCAGGACTCATCATCTTCCTTCCATTTGTTGATGAGCTGCGGCTGGAAATCAGACTTGGAAAACAATTTTGCAGAGTCCTCCCAAACCTCTCCCGTTTAGTCTTTAAACCATGCACACCGTTTGCTGCCACCTCACCACCATTAACAAGAGGGCTTGCCACCTTTGAGTTCGCCCCATTTTTGTTGGCTGGTACACCATCATCTTCAGATTCAGAATTGTAGTTGCCTCTTTGGCTATCATTGAAAAGGTCAGAAAGTCTCATTTTCTTCTCCGTGCCAGTTGGAGATGGTTGGTATGGGGAAACAGGCTGTTTATTGGTTCCTGAAGAGAAGTTATGGTGGACCGGAGTATTGCCTCTTGATGGGGTAAATTCTGCATAATTATCATTACTTAAGGAGACCACTCGTTCACAAGTAGAATCAACAATACAAATTGTATAAGGAGACAAGTCAGACCCATTCACTTATAAGTGGGTCGATTTGGTTGTGTTTTACTTCAAAGAGGTCAATCAAAAAAATCATATGAAGGGACCAAGCAACTGGTTTTACTGCATATATCTTGAAATCGTTGTATCCAAATATTTCAATTACTACTGTAATTATTTCATAAAGATTTCAATTAACACATCAACTATAATTAGTTCTTTTATACTAGTAGAAGTGAACAAAATGTATATGTGGGTCAAAGCCAATGCAACACAACCCATTCAATTTTGCAAGAAACTACGCACTTCCACATTTTGACCCACTAACCAACCAGTCTGACTAACCCATTGAGCCACCTCTAAGAAATATGTATCTTACCACCATTAACACTCATAAAATCATCATCACAGTCCGACTCCAACCATGCTTGTGAGTCAAAAAACGTCTCCTCTTTACTGCCTGCAACGTGAATAATACATGTATATCAAGATTCCAAATAGCACATACAAGAAAAAAGGAAATGGCATGCTTCTAGTAGATTACTTGTGGCATCTTTATCTCTCTTATAAGAACATCAGTACAATATAAAGGGGATATTAAACAAACCATTATTTCATTGGTGGTTACTAACTTACTATGTACACAAGCTAGATAATTAGTATACCTAAGATTAAGTGCATCAGTTTTGTTTCTGCCGTAGGTCCGTAGTTACAATTTTGTTGCAAACTAACCATAGTATTTGATAGGTGATATAGCATATAAAAGATAAAATCAAGATATGACAACATACATTGATGCACCCAAGATTATGTTATAAAGTCTGATAATCATATACAAGTATATTCTTCCATTGTAAAGGTTAAAAAAGATGGCTGCAGATAACTTGTAACAAGCAATCATTGTTGATGACAAACATGTTCTGTGGGACATTCTTCCCATATGAGTTTCCACCAATCTATATTCTAGTTTCTGTTTTTTAGTGAATTATTTAACACAATCAAACAAGACCAGCAAAGCATAATATATGTATTAATGATATACCGAAATGATATATTACTAAATAAGAAAAACAGCATTTGAGAATGGAACAGCACATGTCGAAACTACAAAGTTCTGATTAGACAATCTGTTGAACCAGACCCTACCATGTACCATTTGGGGCATTGTTAAGCTTTTAGATTACAATAGTTCAATCGTAAAAATGACGACAGAAAAGAAGCACCCAATTGATCAAGAATATAATTGTGTAATCTACAACAAGGACATATCTTACGAAGAACTCAAGTAAAGACTAGAGAACACTTTTTTTACCCTTTACAAAAACAAGTAAAGAACATAAAAAAATTCAGCATAGAATTAGCAAAACAACTAAAATTATACCAGTAGCATACTAAATAAAAGTTATCAGATCATCAAAACTGAACTGTACTAATCAGTTTACTTGATCACAAAAATCCCTGGATTATACCAAAACTCAGTCTATCGAATATGTGCAACTAAGCTACAAAAGGAAGAATCTAACCTATAAACCATAACTAAGCAATCCCATATCAAAGAAAATTCACAAAAATTAGCTAACACAAATAACCAAAACTCACAAAATAAGCATGACCTGTAAATTAGGAAGAGTGGTAGTCGGACATGTTCTTATGAAAACTATACTTCCATTATTTATTTATTATAAAACCAAAGAGTATATATATGTTTAATAAACATTTGTCAGACAATTACCATCAAAAGTTATTCTGGTTCAAATTATTGAAACCCTAAACAGGTCAATCAAAAAGTCAAACATATAAATTACAAACTTTTTCTGAGCAAATGATCATTAACCTTTACAGTAGTAATAAAGAAAACATTAAAAAAACATAAGCCATGAAAATCCAAGATCATAGTACTGAAAAAAAAAACATACCAAAATCTTGAAAAGAAGGTAGAGATGTTTTAGCAGCAGGAACATCACCATTAACAACAGCATGAGTTTGTTTAACATCATTAGACCCATAAAGCATATCAACCTTCATTGCACCAGCAGCAGCAGATTGTTTGTGATGGGTTGAAACACAACTACCCATGTGATCTAATAACTGAAAAAACAAAACACAACTACTTCTTGTTTTTTTTTAACTTTAAAAAAAAGTACAAGTGAGAGTAAAGTATCGAAGAAAAAAAATGAATGGTGTGATTTAGCGTTACGCTTAAGATAAGATTAAAGAAAAACAGTTGTGGAGAGAAATGACAAAATCAACAAGAGGGGATGTGAAATTATGATATGATGATGACTGAGATATAAAAGGAAGTTATTTGTTGTAATGAACCAAGGGCCATTGGGGGGACCTTGTTTTTAAGTTTTCTATTTTTGTTTCTTAGTCTTGGTTTTGACATTTATACACCAAAGATATTTTTTCCTATTTATTGGCTTTCATGGCTTTTCACCTTTTTTTCAAGAAAAAGTGAAGTAATTTTTGGTCTTGATTTTTACCTTTATGTAAAAGTTAGGAAATATACACGATGAATATATGAATGCCGGATTATTATTTTTAGGAGTATACTACATGTTTTGTGTTTTGTCTATCGAGTATTTTATATTTAGGTTACTTTTCAACCCTTAAGATCTTTTAAAAGGGTTGTTTGTTTTAACTTATATTTTTTTCATTTCATTTTAGTTTGTCTATTATTGATTTTTTTATTTAATTTTAATAGTAAATTATTATTTTTTTTATATAATACTTGATAAAAATTATACTACGTACTAATAAAAATACATTTAAAACTCAATCTATACATATATTTTGCGTTAATTATTATATAGCACACAAAAAATAATATACGGTCAAAGTTGAATAAAAAAATGTTGGAAATACGTTTTTACGTATTTAGGAAGATTCGGTCACTCCGACAATATATTAAGTAGTAGCTCGTAATCTATATATCTTTATTTAAGAAACAAGGCCAAGCCTAGCCTACAACATGTGTAGGCCGGCCCAATATTGTAAGCTCAAGCCCATCATAAGGCTTGGGTATATAAACCCTCTCCTTTGATGGAGAGGGTGGTGGTTTTCATTCATTTTACACATAGTAAAAGGTGTTTTCTTATTATTGTCTCTCAAGTGTGTGTGTGTGAAAATCTACCATCTTTCTATCTCTTTCTCTCTCTAAAACATAAGCAAGATTTACATATCCTACAAATGGTAACAAGAGCCATGGGATGATTGTATTGTTTATGTGTTTGTGTTCTTGATTCATACGCCTATTTTGATCCATTTTACACGAACCAATTTTTTTTTTTTTGTGTTTTTTATGGTTTTTTCTTGATACAAATCTTCTACATAGTTGTGGTAGAGATTTGGTATAGTTACTTTGGCTAAAAACACAAAAATTTTGGGTGTTTTGATCATTTTTTGGCTTAAAATCTCGAATTGGTTGAGTTTTGTCCGAGAAAAGTGGGATATATTCCAATCAGGGTCATCGGAAAAGGGTTTAAGGAGTCTAATACTTATTCCGATCTGTGTCATCGGAAAAGGGTTTAAGGATTCCGATCACATTCCGACGAAGGGATTCCGATTGCATTCCGATTTGAGTATTCCGATTTGGGTATTCCGATTTGGGACATTCCGATAAGGGACATTCCGATTTGGTACATTCCGATAAGGGACATTCCGATTTGGTACATTCCGATTTGGCACATTCCGACAAGGGTATTCCGATTAGGACATTCCGACATGGGTATTCCGATTAGGACATTCCGACAAGGTTATTCCAATTAGGGACAATCCGATCAATGGTATTCCGATAGGCTTATTCCGACAGTATTCCGATCTTTATTCCGATCAACATTCTGACAACCCAAAATTATTCCTTAAAAAATTTCGAACATCAAGTGCAATTTTGTCTTGGAATTTTTGGTTTATCGAGAACATAATTTAGGGGATTTCAACATTATTTCTCGGCTTTAACACACTACAACAAACACATTTACTTTCTCTCATTGTTCGATCAGTATTTGTAAATCTTAACTTACTGAAATGGAGTACACATCTCTTACGGATAAGTCC
Source organism: Glebionis coronaria (assembly GCA_025667525.1). Classification (NCBI taxonomy): domain Eukaryota; kingdom Viridiplantae; phylum Streptophyta; class Magnoliopsida; order Asterales; family Asteraceae; genus Glebionis; species Glebionis coronaria. The sequence continues at coordinate 382,232,398 of CM046875.1, forward strand.
ATCCTCTCGGGTACGGATAATCGTCCACCAATGTTGGAGAAGTCTATGTACGAGGATTGGACTTCCCGAATGGAACTTTACATGTTGAACAAAGAGAATGGACATCTCATTTGGGCATCGGTGCTCAAGGGACCATTAGATTATGGTACAGTGACGGAAGGTACGACTACTCGTCCTCGCACAACGGGTGAATTGACTGGAGATATGAAGATTCAAGAAAAATGTGATAAGTATGCAACAAACATCATTCTCCAAGCCCTTCCTCCAGATGTCTACAAACTCGTTAGCAAACATAAAGTTGCCAAAGAGTTATGGGATATGATAGGTGTGAAAACACCCATCCTTTTACCACTTATTTCTTGCTAAAATAAGACCAAAACGCGTATTTAATGTCATTTGTTTGGAATTATGCGTGGTTTGTGTGTTTGTTGTGTTTTCAGAGCCAACCGGATAAATATTGAAGAAAACATGGGATTGCACGGGTTTTATCGAAGAAAAAGATGAAAAGACGAAGTCTATAGTCCAAGAGATGCAAAAGATTTGAATTCAATGGGCCTATTTGAATATTTATCGAAGAAAAGGACCAAAGATGGAAGATTTACATATGTCGAAGAACTCAAGTCTATTAAACGAAGAAATTAAAAGACGAGTTGAATTTATTCATCGACAAATCCCGAATCAGAATCGAAATCGTCAACTTTACCGAAAAGACGAGAAGACAAAAAGAAAGAAGAAATCCCACTCACCAACCAACCACGTCTCCTATAAATAGGATTTCCCTTCACAACTTGGAGACAAGTTTTATTTTTCCTGTTTTCTTTCTTTTTGGTTCGTAGCACCACCAACACCATTAAGGTGTTTGGTGATTTTCATTTTTCCTTTTAATCCAAGAATCTTGTAAGTTTAATCTTTACTTTTGATTGTTTAAACCTTAATCTTTAAATACAATCTTCCTTTTAATCTTGTTCTTCTTTTATTATTGATTCTAAAGTTTTAAGTTTTTTTATTTTGTTGAGTTTGATCTTCAAAAGTAAGTGGGTTTTGTGTTTTTGTTGATTTGGTTTGATGTTTGTCATTAGTAGATGATTAGTGGTTAGTTTGGTTTAAGTTTTGGTTAAAACTTGGTGGATTTTGGTTAAATTCGTGTTGTTATTGTTTTCCCTGTTCTTCGCGTATTCAGTAACACATATTCCGAATGAAGGTATTTTATTCCGAATAAAAGCATTTATTCCGGATGAATAATTATTCCGGATGAAGCATTTTCTTAATTATTCCGAATGAAGGCTAATTATTCCGGATGAAGCATTTTCTTAATTATTCCGAATGAAGGTTAATTATTCCGGATGAAGCATTTTCTTAATTATTCCGAATGAAGGTTTTTCACTTAAATATTTCGAACCAAGCATTATTCCGAACCAGCTGATTTCCTCTTTATTCCGAATGAGCAAGTATTCCGGATGAGCACATATATTCCGGATGAGTGATTTTGGCATTTTATTCCGAACGAAGTAAAGATTCTGAATCAAGCTTTTCTTTTTTATTATTCCGCATGAGCAAAATATTCTGAATAAGCAAGTATTCCGAACCAAGCAAAATTATTCCGGATCAAGGGTGTATTCCGGATGAACAAGTTATTCCGCATGAGCTGTTTTTCCGAATCAAGCTTTTGTCTTAATTATTCCGGATCAAGGGAATATTCCGAGTAAGCAGTTTTATTCCGGATCAAGCATCTTTTCCGAATCAAGGATTTTTGGTTATTCCGGATCAAGACATTTTGGTTATTCCGGATGAGCTATTTATTCCGCATGAGTTGATATTCCGAATGAAGTAAATTTATTCCGGATCAAGTAAATTTATTCCGAATCAGTAGTTTTGTAAGTAAGGGTATTTTACTGTTTTACTGTTTAATTTTAATTCAATTTAAGCCTTATTATATTAACTGCTTTTAGTTTAATTTTATATCTTTGCGCATTTAAACCTTTTTAGTAGAATAGAAAACCAACCCCTTTTAAGTAACCAAGAACGATAATTCCACTTTGAGCCGTGATCAATTCGAGAAGATACCGAGAAACGAACTTTCAACATAGCAAAATCTTGTATTAGGATAGAATTCTGTTCTAATGCAAGGCACCTCGTTAACTAAACAAGAACGAGAGTGTAAGCTTTATGATACTTTTAATAAGTTTGCCTATGTGCCAGGGGAGACTCTGAATGACTACTATATGAGATTTACCCTATTGTTGAGTGAGCTCAATATCTATGGCATGGCAATTTCTACGTTTCAATTGAACACCAAGTATTTGAACACTCTTCCTTCAGAATGGAAAAAGTACATGACGGATGTTAAATTGGCTAAGGACTTGCATAACGCCAATGTGAATCAACTTCAAGCTTTTCTTCAACAACACGAATGCCATGTGATCGAGGCTCGGTTGTCTAAACCTCAAGTTCATGATCCACTTGCCATGTATGCTTCTCAACAAAACATGGCGTATATTTATCAACAACCATCATACTTGCAGCAGCCACCACTACACACCTATCAGCAACCACATCAACCATCTTATCAACCACCAATGATGCCATAGCAAGCATTTCAACAAAGTGTTCATCAACAATCTTTTCCACAGCAACCACCATATCAGACATCACCATCACAAGCCAACACTTCTCCAATGGGCTATACTCCTCAACAAGGATATTTTCTAATAGAAGCACAACCAGCACAAGCGTTCTACTCTAATGAACTTCCACCAATCCAAGCACCGGTCTTTACTCCAAATGATACGCCAGCTGATGTTCTAAACCATCTCATTGCCTACTTGTCAAAACTTGTTGCAACTAGAGTATTTCCACCAACAAACAATCAGCTCCGCACCTCTTCAAATCCTCGACAACAAGCTACTGTTCAAGATGGTTAAGTAACAGCGCAACCTATTCAGGGAAGGCGAAATTCATATAGACCTCCTACAAGGACTGTGAATGCTCAAGCTGTGAATTCTCAAGCTAATGGAAATGGAAGCCCCATTGGTCCTTAAAAGGTTGTGACTTGCTACAATTTCCGAGGACAAGGTCATGTGGCTAGGCAATGCACTCAGCCAAAAAGGAGAAGGGATGAAGCGTGGTTTCGTGAGAAAATGTATTTGGTTGATGCTCAGTCTAAGGGAAAGATTTTGGATTTAGAGGAGTTAGCATTTCTTGCAAACCTAGGGGCAACAGATACTAAAGGCATTGCAGTCGTTTCCACTTCAAATTCAGCTTATCAAGCAGATGATCTTGACGCATATGATTCGGATTGTGATGACATTCACTCTGCCCAAGCTGCTCTCGTTGCTAATCTCTCTCACTACGTATCTGACCCACCACAACCAATCTTGGTAATGATGATAACCCACATCAAGTTGGGCATGAAAATGACAACCTCGAACAGCATTCGGGAACTAGTAACTCAAATGATGTGGTACCCAATCCTACACATTTGAGTGAACCTCAACCAAATGCTACGACGGGTATGGAATCTTATGCTCAACATGATTTGGTCATGGTGCCTAAACATATTATTGATCAAATGCATATGGCTCTCAGACAATCCATAGATACGAATTCCACCCTAACTGCTGAGCTTGCGTTGCATAAAGAAAAGGTCAAAACTTTTGAAATGGTCCCTCAAGCAGAGAAAATAACATGTTCTGAATTTGACCAATTTCATTTTGAAAAGTTTGAACACTTGAAAGAAATAGAATCATTAAAAGATAATCTTTCCAATGAATTAAAAGCAAAAGAGTCGGTTGTCAATGATTTTCAGAAACTTAAAATGGATTTCAAAACTCTCGAGTCTAAAAAGTTTGAATCAGAAATTAATGCTACCAAACTTCTTAAATTCAAGGAACAACAGCTTTTAAAACAACACGCTTCCACAGAAAAGGTTCATCTTTTAACTAAATCATTTAAAGAACTCGAACTTAAGCGTCTTCAAAATTTACCACCTAATCCCGGTTATGCAAAACAAGCTCAGGAATATATTCCCGGTCTTTATGATATGACCATAATTGGCAAATCGAAAGAAGCACCTTATGTTCGTAGTTTTAAGGAGACACAGTCACTTATGGAAGAAACTCATTCTAAAATGTTTTCAAAATTCCATACGATTGATTATGATAAGCATAATAAAGATCAACTTTCTAAAAAGACACGTATTCGCTTACAAAAGGAATTAGCTGAACTAACAGTTCTTGTGCCCCCAAGTTTGTCAAATGAAAACCCTCCTAGTACGTCTCCTACACTCGTCAAAACGGATTTAACGAAGTTACTTCCACCGGTAAGTAAGGCGTCCGTTAATTTAAAAGCGGTACACCAACACTTAGCCGATTTTGACAAGGTCATTTTGGAACGTACGACGGCCACGACCATAACGGAAGGTGAATGGAACTTTGAGCACACTAAAGCTGCGTTCCGAGACGAAATTGTTCCGTTTGTAAAGAATGTTAAAGCTTGTCTTAGTAATCTTGATCAAGATTTGCATTTGGAAATAGAAGAAGTTAAACGTGTTTTCAATGAAATAAATGATGCTTATGAAAACAGTTTACTTGAAATAGAATGGGTTTCTCGCCAAAATGATCAGCTTCTGAAACAAGTGATGTCTCATGATATAGTTTCCATCTGTGTGAATAAAAGTGTTGATAATGATTCTATTGTGCATAATGTTGAATTTGTGGATAATGTGGTAGATAGTACTTGTCACGAATCTGACGCTGAGTTTTTAAAGCTTCAAGATTTATATTCTTCGCTTTCAAAACGTTTTGATGAGATTCAAACAAATTGTATTTCGCTTGAATGCAAGCAACAATTTATTCAAGAAATCTTTGAAACATCATTCGAAGGTGTTAATATCGATGATGCAAACTTTGAAAAGAATTTTCGATTGAGTTTACAATCAAAACAGCGTCAGCCAAGTGACAAAGTTGCTAAATCTTTGCCGATAGACATAGAGAAATCTAAGGAGCTTAACTGTGTGAACGTACTTGAGGCCGCTGAGAATTTTAAACTTGATCTAGATAATTGAGTTTCCTAGATTTTGTCCAAAGTTGATAACTTAAAACAGAAAGATACACGACTCTTCGATTCAGTAAAGCCCGCATGTGTTAATACCACTGCACAGAATCAATCATTGATTGAACAATTGAATCGAAAGTCGGTGGAAATACCTGATTTGAGGGAACAAATTTGTGATAAGAATCTGGTCTTGGCTGAGTTAAAGGAAACACTTCGTACTCTAAAAGGTAAGAATGTTGTGGATAACGCAGCCACTGTCTCAGCATCGTCCTCTAGTGCAATCAAAAGGAACCTTATAGCCGTCACACCATTTAATAAGGGCCCTAGGACTAAACCATCTCAAACTTTAGTCACTAAAGATAAGGCGGAATCAAAACCAGCTTCTAATATTGCCGTGTTGCCTTCTACAAGAGTAAGCACCACTACTAAGGCTCAAAGATCTAAGCTTAAAAGAAACAAGAAGAATGATAGGATCTTGCCCCCATCCAGTAGTCAAGTGAAGAAGACAGTAGAAGCCCACCCTAGGAATGTTATTTCTGTTTTGAATAAAAAGAAACTTGTAGCTAAACCTAAAGGCTTTGCGGTTGTGCAGTGTTCTAAGCCTACAGTGAATTCTAATTTGAAATGTTGGATTTGCAATGAATGTATGTTTTCTAGTCGTCATGATTCTTGCCTTATTGACCATGTGAATGAGATGAATGCCCGGAAAAATAGATTAGAATGGAAACCGACTGGGAAAGTGTTAACCCAAGTTGGTTGGATGTGGCGTCCCACTGGTAGAACTTTCACTATAGTAGGAAATATGTGCCCTTTAACTAGGATCACTCCCACTAAAGCGAAGAAAGCGTGCCCTTTAACTAGGATTACCAAGGCTACCAAAACACAAGCGTGTCCTTTAACTAGGAACACCGACACTACTGTAGGAACCAAGTGCCCTTTAAATAGGTCTACTCCCACTATAGTGCCCGCGAATAATCCAAAACCTAAGAAAGTTGGAACAGTAAAACCTGTTAGTGCTAAAACTCACATTAGAAAACGCAGGAAATCTAAGGGTCACAAACATGTTAGCAATTCTGATAATATCTTATTTGTATCTTCTAACACTCCGGAACCAATAGTTTCCAATGCATTGTCTACTGTGTTGTTGGAAACAGGAAGCATATGACTGGAGATCGCTCTCAACTCAAAAATTTCGTCAGCAAGTTTCTTGGTACGGTTCGATTTGGAAATGATCATATTGCAAAGATAATGGGTTATGGTGAATATCATATTGGGAATGTTATAATTTCAAGAGTGTGTTATGTAGAAGGGCTCGGTCACAACTTATTTTATGTGGGACAATTTTGTGATGCAAACCTAGAAGTTGCTTTTCGAGAGCATACCTGTTTCATTCGTAATTTGGAAGGGGTTGATTTATTGAAAGGTACTCGAGGGAATAATTTGTATACTTTGTCTCTACAAGATATGATGGCCGCTTCTCCCGTATGTCTTCTCTCCAAAGCATCAAAGACTAAGTCATGGTTATGGCATCGACGGTTATCTCATCTTAACTTTGACGCCATTAATCATTTGGCGAAAAACGAACTTGTTCATGGTCTTCCTAAACTTTCATTTCACAAGGATCATTTGTGTTCCGCGTGTACAATGGGGAAAAGCACTAAGAAATCATACAAACCCAAGACTGAAGACACCAACCAAGAGAAACTTTATTTGTTGCATATGGATCTTTGTGGGCCAATGCGTGTTGAAAGTTTTAGTGACAAAAAGTACATCATCGTAATTGTCGATGATTACTCTCGGTTTACATGGGTGAAATTTCTTACAACAAAAAATGAGGCACCTAAATTCATCATCGGATTTCTCAAGATGATTCAAGTGCGTCTCAACACTACTGTCCGACGCATTCGTACAGATAATGGAACCGAATTTGTGAATCAAATCTTGCGTGATTATTATGAAGAAGTTGGCATATCTCATGAAACATCCGTTGCACGCACTCCACAACAAAACGGTGTCGTTGAAAGGCGAAATCGCACACTTATGGAAGCTGCTCGAACGATGTTAATCTACGCAAAGGCTCCATTGTTTTTATGGGCAGAAGCAGTATCTACAGCAGTGTACACCCAAAACCGGTCACTAATTCGTAAACGCCATGGTAAAACACCTTATGAGCTTCTCCATGGAAAAGTACCAGATTTATCATATCTTCATGTATTTGGTTCTCTCTGTTATCCAAATAATGATGGTGACAATTTGGAAAAACTTCAACCAAAGGCTGATATTGGTATTTTCATTGGTTACGCCCCCGCAAAGAAAGCATACCGAATCTACAATCGTAAGTCTTGCAAGATCCTCGAAACTATGAATGTTGATTTTGATGAGCTGACAACAATGGCTTCTGAGCAAAGCAGCTCTGAACCCGCACTTCATGAAATGGGACCCAGTAACATTAGTTCTGGTCATGTCCCAAACAACCCCACTTCATCATCATTTATACCACCCACTAGGAATGAATGGGATACATTGTTTCAACCGTTCTTTGATGAATTATTTACTCCTCCAAGTATTGCTGCTCCAAAACCTGAGGTAATAGCTCTGGTAACCGAAGTTGTCGCTCCAACAACCGAAGCGCAATCAGATACGTCTGCACCTACAATTGGTCAAGACATACCCTCAACAAGTAATTCTCAACCAACACATGTTTCAACTACCCATGTCATGCCTATTGATGATGAAGAGGATGATGATGATCACGATTTGGAATTCACTCAAATGCGTGAACTTCCATTCTTTGGTGTACCAATTCCCGACCCTAATCAAGCCGGGTCGTCCACCTCAGAGGAAACTCCTACTACAGTTTACTCCAATCCACGGATTCGTGAACATGACAACAAGTGGACAAAGGATCATCCTATAGATTCTATTATTGGTGACCCTAATCGTCCGGTATCCACACGAAGTCAGCTACAAGAAAATGCAATGTTTTGTCATTTTGATGTTTTTCTCACTGAAGTTGAACCTAAGACATGGCAAGAAGCTTTTATTCAATCATGTTGAATAGAAGCTATGCAAGAAGAACTTAATGAATTTATACGTCTTGAAGTATGGGAACTTGTCCCATGCCCGGATCAAGTGCAATTACTCACTTTGAAATGGATTTATAAGGTGAAACTCGACGAGTTAGGCGGAATATTGAAGAACAAAGCTCGACTAGTAGCTCGTGGATACAAGCAATTATTAGGCATCAACTTTATGGAATCCTTTGCACCTGTTTCCCGTTTGGAAGCTATTAGACTATTCCTCGCTTATGCAGCCCACATGAATATGATCGTCTATCAGATGGATGTGAAGAAGGCATTTCTTAATGGTGAAATCAAGGAAGAGGTCTATGTTCAACAGCCGTATGGTTTTGTGAATCCTAAATATCCTAATCATGTGTACAAGCTTAAGAAGGCTCTCTATGGGTTGAAGCAAGCTCCACGCGCATGGTATGATCTATTATCACAATTCCTTATTACGCAAGGCTTCGCTAAAGGCAAGGTGGATCCCACGCTGTTCATTCAGAAACGAGGTAAAGATATGATTATGGTACAAATATATGTTGATGATATTATATTTGCAGCCTCGACCCAAACCTTATCCGACGAGTTTGGGAAAATCATGTCTTCCAAGTTTAAGATGTCAATGATGGGCAAGGTATCATTCTTCTTAGGTCTTCAGATATCTCAGAGTCCCAGAGGCATCTTTATCAATCAATCCAAGTATGCCCTTGAATCTCTTAAGAAATATAAGATGGAATTTTGCGACCCCGTGGATACTCTAATGGTGGAACGAACTAAGCTTGATGCAGATCCACATGGAGTTGCCGTTGATCCGACACTGTATCGTGGAATGATCGGTACTCTTCTGTACATCACAGCCAGTCGACCTGATCTTCAGTATGCTATATGCATGTGTGCTCGGTATCAAACTAGGCCTACTGAGTTACACTTAGCTACTGTTAAACGGATCTTTCGATATCTTAAAGGAACCATTAATCAGGGACTTTGGTATTCGAAGGACTCTTCTATTGCACTAATGGCATATGCAGATGCGGATCACGCAGGTTGTCAAGATACACGGCGTAGCACGAGTGAAACTTTGCAACTACTAGGAGATCGACTAATCATTTGGGCATCGGAAAGGCAGAAAAGTGATGAAATTTCAAGTACGGAAGCGGAATACATAGCTATGTCCGGTTGCTGTGCTCAAATTCTTTGGATGAGATCGCAATTAACCGACTATGGTCTAGGTTTCAACAAAATTCCGATGTACTGTGACAACAAGAGTGCAATTGCCTTATGCTGCAACAATGTTCAATTCTCCCGGTCGAAGCATATTGACATTCGCTACCATTTCATCAAGGAGCAAGTGGAAAATGGAGTGATCGAGATTTACTTTGTCCGATCTGAGTATCAATTGGCGGATATTTTCACGAAGGCTTTGGATCGTGCTCGAATGGAATTTTTGGCCGACAAGCTAGGAGTGAGAACCTTCTCGCCTGAGACTCTTAAGGAACTGGCAGATGAAGCGAAAGAATAGTGATGGTAAACTATTCTCCGTATCCTTGGTGATCATCTGTATATATTGTTTATATTTTTATCCACAAAAGCAAAATACAAAAATATAAAATCATATAAAAACCATAAAAATTGAAAAATTCTGAAAAATCCAAAAATATTTTTACTTTATTTTTCAAAGGCATGTCTTTTGGTACGATAATATTTACGGCCTTAGAAATGTCGATTAATATTGACACGGCGCCATAAATAGAGTTCGTAAAAAAGTTGTAAATATTTCATAAAACATGCCTATATGGCTTGTAGTTATTTCTGACTGCAACCTGATTTTCACATTAAAGTCAAGTATTTCTTATGAAAGCTTTGGCTCTCAACGGGAATTAATTTTCTCGGGCAAGGTTTACTTTAAAACCTTGTAAGGGATAAAGTTTACTCTATAACTTGGTCTAACACAAATATATGTACGCATCAGTGCATTTATTTGTTAAAACAAGAGAAGTCTTGTTTTTATGAAGTTATCATCTCTACTACCATAGCAATCTACAATTGGTATCTACATACTCGACGATGTGACTACTCAACCAACGACTACTGCTCTTTCAGTAGAACACGGGTCAACAATTGAGGGGGAGAAATTGTCAAGCATTCAGAATCTTCGATGCCGAACGTGCCAAGCTCACTAACTGGTGTCAAGACAACCATACCAATCGTACACGTGGTGTAAAGAGATGACTTCAGACGTGACGAGGCGACCAACATATGCTGACAAGAACCATTTGATCTTATCATATGATGTTCTCATCAATCAGGTCCAACCTTGTCAATTTTTTCTAATATGGTGAATATGTGATCATGTTACAAATCGGTATCATATCTCATACATTTGGTATCATGAAGATAAAACGGACTTGCATTTTTCTTCTCAAAACCTTTGTTAAAACTTCATTAAATCAATTGATATTAAAAACATCGATTGGGTTAATATTTTTAATATGGGGGAGAAAATGTGATTTAATATGGGAAATTATCACAAATGGTTTGACTTAAAGTGCTGGCTCATCCCGACATATGCGAAATGTTTTCAAATATCGTGGCATATGGTAAGGGGGAGCAAAACGGATTTGCATATCAAAATGGATTTTCATGGTGATATATACTTACCCAAAACCCATTTATTTCACGAAGATGAAGATTGTGGTGACATAAGGATGGTAGGATAGGTTAAGTCCTATGACTCTTCCAGAACCGGAGGAATCTCCCTAAGGACATTCCATAGCTATAAATAGTAGTCCTTAGGAAAGTTGGAGAAAAGATTGTGAATGTAGCTGAATGCCGACCAAGTACTTAAGTTAGCACTGGAACAATCACAACAAGGTGCTAGTTATGACGTATTGGTAAGCATTGAAGGGGTTGAAGAATGAAAAAGAATTGTAAAGATAAAGGGTGTAAAGAAAGAAGCCCTCCTTACAACCTTAGGCAGAAATCGGGTCAATACATATGCTATTGAGATCATTTTTAATGATTCTTGATATTGAAGATAGACATCATGGACCCAGTGATGCAATGCACAACCCATCCCAGCTAACTCAGATATCTCTGAAAAGGTATTTGTTTTATTCACACGAAGACAACGCATTATCTATCGATTCATTCACTCCGAGTAAATTGGTATTGAAAAGGTGGCACTCCTCTCCAGCCTCCGGTCACTAAAATCCAAAGTGCACGATCGAGTCTAGAGCCATTTGAGATCATCAAATATCTCATTAGGACACACTTTTATAATTTTTTTCTTCTTCACACACTGTGAAAAGTAAGAAAGATCTTAAGAGTCCTACGCAAAATCTTCATGATCTTGCCTGAACATCCGAGTAATACGAAAGTATTTACAATGAAGATGGAAATCCTTCTTGAGAGAATATCAAAAAGCTCATGGTAGGTGACTTGTGCGATTCTTTATGAATCAAACTTGTGATAACTGGAAAGCAACAGTGGTTTCATTCTTAGCTGAACTTAAACACGTTCCAGGCCTCTACGCAATATCTAAGTGATCTTGCCAGAACACTCAGAGTGATACCTTAGTGTTCATAGTGATGAGTGGAAATCCTTCTAGTGTTAACCTTAAACAGCACTTGGTAGGTAACTTGCAAGATTCAATATGAATCAAGCTCGTGACAACTGGAAAGCAACGATGGTGCGATTATTTAATGAATCAAACTTGTTCCAGGAATCAGAATTGACGGCTTCAATCATGCGGATAATTTTATCCAAATGATTCACTCTTTACGTTCGCAGTCAGCTTTGGACGGTCGAGTAAAGAGAACGGGTTACCCGCGAAATCTTGTCAAGGATATTTTTAATTAAATCTACCTGCCACAAGTACGATATTTTATATCGTTCACCGGTCTTCACCGACCGGAGGTAAAATGCTACCGAATTAGAATGAAATGTTCAAAACCATTTCGTTCGTGTCTACTTATGTTGCGGCATTTGAAGACGGTGGCGTTGCGGAATCCAAGAAGAAGTCGTCCCCGCATGCTTATTCTTTATGCACTTAATACCTCATCTAATTCAAGAAAGCCTAAAAGTTAAATTTTCCGCTGTATCGAACTCTGAAGCTTTCAAGAATTATGAAGGTATAAGTATGTGGGACATGGTGTCATGAAGAGGCGAAGATCACAAGTGATGAATGCACAAGATCAAGGCAAGAGATTAATGCTCAAGATTGATATCAAAGATCACATCAACATGTTCACCAGAAAAGAAAAAGTAAAGAAAGACGAAGACTACGAGCTCAAGACAAGCATAGTATGCTGGGCTTATTTTATTATTGTAACTAGGGTAACACCCTTGTTTGGAGTGACCTCCCTTAGGGGGATATTGTTGGAAATACGTTTTAACGTATTTAGGAAGATTCGGTCACTCCGACAATATATTAAGTAGTAGCTCGTAGTTTAGATATCTTTATTTAACAAACAAGGCCAAGCCTAGCCTACAACATGTGTAGGCCAGCCCAATATTGTAAGCCCAAGCCCATCACAAGGCTTGGGTATATAAACCCTCTCCTTTGATGGAGAGGGTGGTGGTTTTCATTCATTTTACACATAGTAAAAGGTGTTTTCTTATTATTCTCTCTCAAGTGTGTGTATGAAAATCTACCATCTTTCTATCTCTTTGTCTCTCTAAAACATAAGCAAGATTAACATATCCTACAAAAAATCAATAATGAACAAGTAAATTGAGATGGAGAGAGTATAACATTAGTTTATTTTGGCATATAATGCCAACTTCAATTTTGATGCTTATTTGAATACTCATGAGCTTATACAAATTTAGTATGATATAATTAACTTAGATAAGCCTAAAGTCTCTAAATAAACTTAAAAAATTGAAATTTATCAAATATAATTCGAAATATGTCTTATTTTCGGTTTATATAAGATAAATATCAATTTTATGGCTTATTTTGAGACTTAAAGGATTATATAAGTTTATCATGATATAATAAACTTATATAAGACGATAAATATCCATATAAGCCACTAAATTGGAGCTTGCGGTATATAAGTTGAAATGGGCTTACGTTATATAAGCCAAAACAAACACCTCCTTAAACGTACTGAAGATTTAAAAGATAAAATAATATGTAGAATAACTGAATAAGTTATATAGACAATGTGCGCACGGTACGGTGCTGAGCCGTGGGCTCGTATCATAGAAAAAGTGCATGCCACGGGCCAACTCATCCATAACACCAAAATTACCATAACGCCAAAAAAAAGTGGCTCCTTGGTTAATACCAAAATCCTGGTGTTATAGTGGCCCTACTTTTAATAAAAAAACCACTAAAAAAATTAAAACAATAGATAAAAAAATAAAACCCACGGCGCGAGCCCATAACACGAGCCACGATACAGTTGGCTAAGCCGTGGGCTCGTGTTATGGGCCATAACGTCGGCTGGTAGTTGCCAGCTAAACCCCCATAACGCGACCCATGGTGTGGTTGGCTGGGCCATAGACTCGCGTTATGGTGTCCAACCAAGCCATGACGCACCGTACCCTGTCCTCTTAGCGTCATTGTTGACCTTTTAAGAAGTGTGTTGTCCTTTCACTTAATATAGACATGTAATGGAGACAAACTATACAAATGTACTAGTCAAGTCAACATGAAAATATGTACATACACCTAATGCTTATAATCCAAACCCTAGATCTGTATGTTATAAAGGTGTAAAACAAGTTTGTGCATGAAATGTCTATCATTCACAAACGCTCCCTTCTCCTCCAAATACAATAAGTACCTAAGTCACCCTTAGATAGGTAGCTTAATTGTCGACTCAAATAACACATACAGCTATTATGAGTTGTAAGAGAGAAGATCACATATAATACTTTGTCATTTTATCCTTTTTGTAATTTTGCATACAAGCTATAATTTTGTTGGGCAAATTACATGGTAAATTACCCTGACTGGATTTAAACATTAAATCAGGCTAAGTGTTGAAGACTTGCTGATAAGGGAGGTTCGTGAGCAATGAAAGTCTCATTGAGGTTCTGGCGTCAGCTAGCAACCTCATGAAAGTCCAAGTTTGAGACATTGTCAAGGAAGTTAAAGATTATTTGAAAACATACTCGTCATCTGGGATGGATACCAGCTGACATGTATCATGGACTCATTGAGTGTTGTGGAGGATTAAGGATGGCAATACTCTTGATAACCATGATGCTCTTCCTTACGCTTTGAGTTTCTCTTAGTGTTTAGGCGAGAAATATTTGGATAAAGCATTATGGCGGGACAAATAATGTTCTCAAATTAAAGTTTCCTAAAGTACGAGTTGATGAAAAGTGTGAACTATTTGTAGGCGTTCCAAGAATTGAGTTTTATTAAATGAATATGTAATTTTTCACTAGATTCTTGACACGTGTTACCTAATCTCATTATCAATTCAACCTCGTACCACTATAAATATTTAATTTTGTAAGAGTAAATGCTTGTTCAATTTACGTTGTGTTTAGTATTTACTACATTTCTCCTTTTGTCAAACTTACACATATTTTGATGTTCTCTAACCATTGACTTTACGAGTTTGTTTGTAAACTTGATGCTCTATCAAATTTACTCGTTCAAAGGGTAAATCTATACATTGTCATTTAACTTGTATGATACATAACACATTATAATACTTTGATTAGTTATTAATAAGATCTTACACATTTGAAAAGTAATTCTTATATTATTGTATGTTATTCAGTGTTAGTTATGTGTTTGTGATGAGACTGCATTTATACATGGTCTCATTATCTAAATCGGACTTAAAGCGGTTAAAATATCATTAAAAGTGCCAAATATATGCTTGTGTTTGTTTAATGTGTATTTTAGGTACGGATATCGAGAAAAGGACAAAAGATCACAAGAATCAAGCAAAAACGAACACGGGAAAACGAGTGGTGTTGGATGTGTGTTTGTGAGTCGTTCGAAAGGTTGAGGTCGAGGGTTCGAGTTTAGGCAACCACAATTTTTTTTTCTTTTCTTGGCTTTCACTTGGATACACAGTCCCCCAAACACAAAACCAAAACACTACAACACTAACAAGGTACCACGAATTGAGCTTATAATGAATTTGTGCGTGCTTAGTTAAGAACACAAACACGCAGGCCTTGTTTACTTTTTTCCTTTGGTTTTTTTTCTTTTTGGTTAACTTAATTGTTTGAATATGCTATGTTTGCTTGTTTAGATCACAGGGCACAAACACAAACACCAAACACACACAATCGCAACAATTCACTCCTCACTTATATGATCAAAGAACTAAACAGAAACTCTAAAGTGCCTTATATTTTCTTGGTTTACTTTAACTTGTTTGGATTTAACTTGTTTGCTCGGGAACAAGGGGGCACTCTTTTTACTTATTGGTTGTGTTTGATTACTTTGGTATCCACATGCACAAGACACTCAACCAAAGCACCAAACACAATCTAAATATATGAATCAAGCTAAGATTGAGCTTATTTGCACACCAAAAACAAGCTGGCTCCAAAAAGATTTTTTATATTACTTTTGGTTCTATTTGGTTGTTGTTTGGGTTGCACAGTACACACAAAACACATGCACAAAACATATGCACAAAACACAAAACGCCACAGAATAGCCCCCAAGCACACATATGTTCTACTTTCAAAACAAGCCAACAATAACCATCTTTGGTACAATATCAAACAGTGGGCTAGTTTATGGCTTCCTAGTGATATTTTGGATTAGGCTGTGAGCCTAGATAAGTTATAGAATTGGACAAAAACCAACAGAACACCACAAGTGCTCGTACTTTTAACAGAATACAAGTATATAATCCTAAACTAATAAAATCACATCATAAGACCTACTGTTGTGATAAATTGGTATTCTTATGCACAAACTCACTTGATGCATACACACAGAACCCTCAATGTGACTTATTGATGATCTTGTTTTTAATCTAAAAATCCTAAGCAAGCTATGTAACACCAAATAAAATGCCTTCAAACCTAAATAGACTTACTCCTTAGTAGATCCCTAGACCTCTATGCCTAAAACAAACTCAAAGTCTCCAAAAGGTTCACCGGTGGTTATGATAGTTATGAAGCAACTATTAGCATGACATTCATACAGTTTACTCTATCCTCCTATTTAAATGAACAAACAATATGCATATAAAGTTCACCAAATACCTATTTAGTACTACCAGTTAAGTCCAACAGTTGGACTGAAAAACCTTTTAAGAAAAAAGACAGATTTTTGGAAAAAACTTTCTAAACAGATTTTTGCCACCAAAACTACAACTCTTTTACTAAAATTACCTACTCTAACCCTCCAAAGGTGGTGCAGAGTACATCTTAGCCTGTTGGTGGTTTACATTGCCCAGACCAAGCATTCCCAAACACCCCTTTATACTCCTATTGATAGATTTTTCAACACTTTTATGTTATGAATCACCACAAACAATAAACACAACCACTGATATAGATATCAAAACCAGATTCAACCATAAAATATTCAAATATCACTGATAATCAAACATAAAAGCACACATTCACATGATCATAGAACATTTGGCAGAAAAAATGAAAAATGAAAGAGTAGACTTACTACAAGGATGTACTTCCACATCCTCGGGGTTTCGAGCTTATGTGCACGCCTGTGCACAAGCTTCCCTTCCTGTTAAACCCAAGTAAACAAACCAAGAACCAAGATTCAACAACCTTGATTCTTATTAGCTCAATTCTAAACCAAAACACTGATTTTTCTTTCTTTCTAAAAAAACTTTTTCACAACTTAACACTAACTGAAAACTCTTTGAAATATTTCTCAAATAGAAAACTTTAAAACCATGTGAAATATTTGATCAAATCTTCTACAAACTACCAGATTTTTTCAATTTTTAGAAAAAAGGAATTATGCTTATATGAAAATCTGAACTCAAAAACTTAACATGTAACAATGAAGCAAAATGGAACTCAGATTTTCTAATTAAATTTACCAACTTTTATTATAACAAAGAGGAATTACGAATTAAACTACCAACTTTTATTATCATAAAAAGGGATTACAATTTTTTTGGAAAATCTGGAATAAAGGAACCATTAAAGGCAATGGTCCTATTTATACTACTCCTAGTATCTATCTAGAACAAATGCAAATAATAAACCCTAATCTATAAAAATCCGAAATTGCCCTTCAAATTTTTGGTCCAAGTCTTTGATTTTGGCAGCTTGCTATGTCCCATGTGATGGTGTAGGCTTGGAGATGATCTTGTACATCCAAGAATGCTTTAGGAGTAAGCTATTGTTGCTGGCCATTAGATCACTGTGCATCCTTGTCTTTTTCGCAACAAGGGAGGTACAAATGGGGTCCATGAGTCACGGGATGAGTATTTTGGGTGTGGGGATGTGATGGAGGTGTGTTGAATTACGAATCTGGACAATACCAAGACCCAATTCATAGTACTAAGGATGAGGTGGATTAGGGTTCTTCATTAGTAGCAGGGGTGGGGATTAGGGGTTTAAACAAACATTAATTGTTTCCCGGGTTGTATTAAATAAACATTGTTTCAAATGTTTATCAATACCTAATGGGGTGAGGTGGAGTATTATAGGACCGAGTTGTTTTTTTTTGGGTTGGGTTGGTGTAGTGATGGGTATTGGGCTGTAGGGTTTAGGAATGGGTTATACCCAGGTCAAAGTTGGGTTTGGGTTTAGTTAATAGCAGCAATGCCCCTTCATTTTTGTATTTTTCTTCATAACAAGAAATACAACCTCTTATTCTTTTTCTTTGTTTTTAACTTTGCCCAAGTTGTCAAAATAGGCACAATTACTTTGCAAACTTATCACAAGGACCATTAATGTAAATTGGGTATTTTTCAAGGGCCAAATAATGTATATTCTTGACATTTTGGGGACCATAATGCAAATTTAGAGTTTTGTAAGGGCATAAAATGCCAAGTCTTCAAACTTGAGGGACCAAACTTAACAATCTTCAAAACTTTAAGGACTTCTTTGGAAATTTACGATTCGGGTCCGGTTCATTGTGCGGCTTCGTTTCTCGTGTTCGTTTTTGCTTGATTCTTGTGATCTTTTGTCTTTTTCTTGAAATCCGTACCCAGAATACACATTAAACAAGGGGAGTGATGAGACTGTATTTATGCATGGTCTCATCGTCCTTAAAATGGTTAAAATATCATTAAAAGTACCAAATATATGCTTGTGTTTGTTTGAGTATTTACGTTTTTATCATAGATACTCGTTTTTTATTTTTTTATATTAGTATCCATATAAATAAATCGTGTTAAATTGAACTCAATTAACACAAAAATCGTTTCTGTTTTATTGTGAATGATATATTGTATTTACGTATCACAATTAGTACACAATAGTTATCCAAATACGCGAGAAATCGCACCTTAATAGTGGGCGTTCCTATCATTATTAAGTATATCGAATTCAAACGAAATAAAACGCAAAATAGATAAATACTCTTAATTGGTTTAATCTCGATAAATACAAACTATAAGGTGGGTATAAGGCGGTTGTATTTCCGACGTAAAGAAAAAAGGCTCTTAAGTGCTTTGCGCCATGATATGAGCAAAATCTCATTAATAAGTCAACAAATCACCCTAAAACACATAGAAAATACCTAACTTTTGTGCTATAAAGCAGTATTATGTGGTATGTTTTGTGTTTGTGCTTAAATAGGTAATAAGGATACAAACTTCAAGCAAACGAGTGAAATCAAGCTCATTTATGAAAAAAGACAAGAGAAGGATCAAAGATGACAAACCATTTGAAGATAAAGGACCTATCTTGACAATGTTCAAAAGTCGAGGGACTTAAATGCAACTTTGGAAAAGTCAAGATCAAAGTCAAACCTGGGCAACTTTCAAGTCAACCAAGTCAAAGGACTTAAATAATCAAGAATGCAAGTCAAAGGACTGAAATTGCCAAAGAAATGAAGAAAAGAGCTCAAATGTATATTGTGCCAAAGTTCAAGGGCTGAAAGTGACAAAAATATACAAACTTTAGTATCAATCCATGTCACATAGAATGCACCAATAAGAAGAGAGGAATAGAGATATCCGGAATTTCAAATGGCGCCGCTGCCGGTTCATGACATTACGAGAGACTATTGATTGACGGTTTCGATTGGATTTTGGGATCCGTTCACCTCGTGAACGTTCTTTTTACGTATTATAAATCAAAAACATAAAAAATCAAGAATATAAAAATATAAAAACTAAAAAATAACAAAATCAATTCTTTTCCTAAAGAAT
Source organism: Glebionis coronaria (assembly GCA_025667525.1). Taxonomy (NCBI): domain Eukaryota; kingdom Viridiplantae; phylum Streptophyta; class Magnoliopsida; order Asterales; family Asteraceae; genus Glebionis; species Glebionis coronaria. Next base: position 382,251,806 of record CM046875.1, read on the forward strand.
TGACCAAAAAATAAAAAATTCAAAAAGCAATCTTTTTCCTAAGAGATTGCACCCAAAAATATATATTATTGGATTTCATCGGTTTTTACGTACATACAGTATTTTCTTTAAAAAAAATACAAAAATATTTTCTCTATATTGTTAAATGTAGATACGTATACGTATACAAACACTCAATACACATGCTTCCATAAGTATTGCTTTTGCAATACACCGTGTTCGGGAGCGTTCCGGTCCTTGACACGTGTATCGATCAAATTTAATTAAGCAAGAATAGATAAATGCTTCCAATAGGCAAGAATTCGAAGAATACAAACTACAAAGTGAATATAAAGGCAACGTGCTATAAAATGACGTCTAAGGGTTAATAGGTACTTAAGTGATTCGCGCCACCTAACCCCCCCCCCCCCCCCCCCGTTCACTAGTGCGTATTCTAAGAAGGAAAGCTTGATTGGGGGTTAATACTTAGCTTTTACACCTCGTATCAAAATTCGTTGTCCCAAGTCTTTTCGAATTGAAAACCGGTCTTAAGTGTGACTCATTCGTCTTTTGGTGAATCAAGAGAATGGTTTGGTTTGTTTGTCTAATTTAAACTAATAGCAAGTAAATTTAAATGTCGTTGAGTAAAGTGGATGTTTAAAGATTGAAACTAAAATGAATTAAAAGTAAATGCTCGAAAACTCAGAGACAATATCGGAAAAGTACTAGAACACTAACAAAAATAACACTTAGAAATTTTATAAAAAACAATCACTAAACAAGCCCTAATCGGAATGTAGCAAAAAGACACTAATCGGAATATATCATAAAAAAACTCGATCGGAATATTGAACCAAGCCACAATCAGAATATTTGAAAACACACTAATCGGAATAATGCGACTTGAAAGTACAATCGGAATGAACCAAAATAATCCAGATCGGAATGTGGGATAATGGCCACAATCGGAATATCCAACTTGACCAAATCGGAATAATGTGCAAGACTACCAATCGGAATGTTGGCACAACTACTATAATCGGAATGTGCAAACAGGGCCGGATCGGAATACTAAACCCTATTCCGATCCAAGGTGATCGGAATATAGGTACTTAAATCGGAAACTCAAAACCCTCTTCCGATTTGATCAATCGGAAAGAGTGGTAAGGTGGCTGCTCGAAATATACTAATCGGAAAGGGGTTTTAACCCTTTCCGAAATGTTTGGGATTCGGCTAAGAAGCAAGGAAATAAGCTATTATAATGAACTTATTCCCAAAACTAGAACGAATCAAACTAAACGGATCAAATAAGCACTTGTATCAACTTATCAAATCCTCAAAATAAATAAACTTTTCAATCAAGCAATAAAAACATGAACTTTTTAAGGAAAACTATTATAAGTAACTAAGCTAATCATAAAAATAAGCCAATAAGCACAAAAGTCTCAAAGCTTATTTGCATGAAAACTTAGGTAATGATCAAAAGATTAACTTTTTAAGCACGAAATCATTTAGAACAACACGGATCATATGAAAATCGCACCAAAATCAATCTAAAATCAAAGAAAAGTAGAATGAGATTAAGGATTAAAAGCTTAAATAGAACTTGATTAATGAAAAATAAGCAATACAAATGTTTAATCTTGTAAGATTAAAAGAAAAGATGAAATTTAGTGAGAGAAAGTTTAAGACTTTCTCTCTCTAAAACTAAAAGGAAAAGTGAAAATTAAAACTAGCTAACTAACTAACTACCCCCCTAATGACTATTAGGAGGGTATTTATAGGGAAGGTGGAAGGAGTGCATGTGTTGCATCTTCTTTCTTGCTGTCTTCACGTTTTCTCGACTCGACTTTAATTCTTTGTCTTTGTCGTCTCGGGATTTGAACTTGTCTTTTAATTTTCTTCTTCTATTAGACTTAAGTTCTTTGACTTCGTTTAAACTTCCGCCTTTAGACGTTTTCTTCGATAAATCTTCAGAATAGGCCTTGGACTTCCGTTCTTTTGCACTCTTGATCTTTTGACTTCGTCTTTTCCCGTTTTCTTCGATAAAAGCCCGTGAAAACCCGTGTTTTCTTCCTTTTTCATATTTTGGTCCTAAAACACAATAAAAACACAAACCACGCATAATTCCGACTTTTACGACATAAATCACACGTTTTGGTCATGTTATTATTGGAAATAAGTGGTAAAAGGATAAGTGTTTTCACACTTATTAAATCCCCTACACTTGACCATTGCAATGCCCTCATGCAATGCATTAATTTTAAAGCACGGTTTACATTTTCCATCATAAATAACCCACCTTGGCCTTTATTAAATACTAAACATGAAAAGATAGAACAAGTAAAGAAATTAAAAACTTACATTGGGTTTTTGCAGCCATGAACGTTTATCATCCTCAAGTTTCACGTTTCCCATACCAAGCTTAAAAACGAGATCATTGTTATTATAAGTTAGCAAACTATCACGAACTCATGTGGGCCAATTACTCACTTAGACTCCCTTATTGCTAGGTGTATCTCTTATATTTTATTTTTGTCTTGAATGATCACGAGGATGCATTGTTTGACTTATTTCGATAGTTATTTAGGCCGAAAATAAAGTGAACGATTTAATCAATAGTTAGCTAAAGGACCAAATCTTTTAAAACTGCTTCTCGGGACCTCATAGAGTTCATATCTTGGCATAACTCGCTTCGCGATTTGAGACCTTTCTCGGACCGATATTTGGCAGCGACTTCATACTTCGAATCTTTGAGAGACGTTCTTGAAATTATGGTCTTCTCTTCATAATAGAAATTTCTTCACTTGAAGTTTTGAGAGATTCTTCATCTTTGGACCACGACTTCTTCATTTTTCTCCAATCTTTATTTTGGAATTCGATATACAACGATCCGCCTCCTTTTAGGACTTGGATCTATTTATCCTCATACCTTGTTAGGGTCTTTTTGGATAGACTTCTCCATGACTTTTGGGGAGTTTTTGCTTTTCGTCGTGTGTCTCGATCCTTCATATTGATTTTCGATAAATGATTCTTCACATCACTTTTGGATCTTTAGCAACAAAATGTAGCCCTCATGCCTTGTTAGGGCCTTTTCGGACTCGCCAATCTTTGCATCCCGCTTCAATAAGTTATGCCTTGGCTATGAACTCTAATCCGTACCGAGCAACTTTTAAACGATCTGGGGCTAGAAGCTAAGTAACCTTTTAAATCGTACAACCTTATTTATTGCAGATAAAATTATTAACAAGCGGAGGGAGAATAAGCTTATAATTAACTCACATAAATTCACGAAAGAATACCAAACTTATAATTGACTCTATCATCTCTCGTTCTCCACAGTTTAAAATATCAAGGAATGAGACTCGTGGATGCTTAGCCTATTAAATCAAAGTTTTGGGTTTTCGAGTCGCCTATAGGATCTTGCAAATTCTTAGACTTTTTCAAGTTTAGAAATCGCATTTTAAAGTTCCCTTGATAAACGACTCTCTAGGATCAATTATAGGAACTTGCGAAAAGTTCTTGTTCTTAACCCGTGAGAGTTAAGACTTTCGCGTTTTATAGCTCCCCATATAAAAGCCTAGCAAAACTTGACTTAAACACGTTAAGGATACTAGCTAGAGTAAACTTAGGTAAGTAAACTCGGGTTGAGTCAAAATGATCACGACTAAGAAAAATCTAAACCACTTTATTGAAAATTTATTCTAGCAATGGAAAGAAACTAAACATGATAAAGGAAAATACAACTATACAACTAGGCCAAAATAGATTAAAATTTTTGAAAAATGTCGAAAAATCAAGTTTTCCAGTTAAAATGAGGGCAAATTCATGGAAAAGACCACTTACTTCGATAGAAGTCCCCCTACACTTGAGATAAACATTGTCCTCAATGTTTAAGCATGTGGGAGTAAACTCCCCTACACTTAGGACATTGTGCACTTTGGTTAAATCTTGCTAAGGAAAGGACAACTAAAGTGAATTCAATGTGGACATATATAAAATATGAAATATTGAATCACAAGAGTTTAGGATAGAACCGGGAAGATGGGAACATGGTATCACGGTTCGTCAAAAGTCATCAAGGTGGATCTTTGAAGCTTTAATCCCTGCACAGCACAAGAAACAAGACAACAAACACATACGGGGCTCCCGTACACTTATTATGAAAGTAGTAAAGGATAGATCACGGGTTGCCTCCCGAGAAGCGCTTGTTTTTGTTCACCGAGTCACGAGCCTGACTCGACCCAAATTAGTTCATGGGGAACGTGGTGAGGGATGGAATCATCTCATGAGAGATGTCCTCACCAAAGTACAGCTTCAGACGCTGGCCATTCACCTTGAAATTAGGCCCATTCGGCTAAGAAAGCTCAATGGTCCCATAAGGAAAGACTTTGGCGACGGTGAATGGACCAGACCAGCGGCTCTTCAACTTGCCAGAGAAGATCTTCAACCGAGAGTTGAAGAGTAAGACTTGATCACCAACGTGGAACTCTTGGTTCTTGATTTTTGCGTCATGAATGATCTTCGTCTTCTCTTTGTAGATCAGCGAGTTCTCATAAGCTTCATTCCTCAGTTCATTTAGCTCGTTGAGTTGAACCTTGGGATGATCACCGGCTTTGTTGATGTCGAAGTTAGCCCACTTCAAGGCCCAGTGCGCCTTATGTTCCAGCTCGATGGGAAGGTGGCATGCTTTTCCGTACACAAGACGATAAGGTGTACAACCGATCGGGGTCTTGTAAGCAGTACGGAAAGCCCACAGAGCATCATCTAACTTATCAGCCCACGCGGCGCGATGCTCTCCCACAGTACGCTCCAAAATTCGCTTCAATCCATGGTTGGATATCTCGGCTTGCCCATTGGTTTGGGGATGATAGGCGGTGGAAAGACGGTGATTGACACCATACTTAGCCATGACTCTTGCAAATTGATCGTTGCAAAAATAAGTCCCGCGGTCACTGATAATAGCACGAGGAACGCCAAATCGAGCGAAAAGCTGCTTCAAAAAGTTCACAACCACCCTCGCATCATTCGTAGGGAGAGCCTTAGCTTCAACCCATTTAGAAACGTAGTCGACGACGACGAGGATGTACTTGTTCCCTTTGGAGGATGGAAATGGCCCCATAAAGTCGATGCCCCATACATCAAAGATTTCACATTCCTGTATGAAATTTTGAGGCATCTCATCCTTATGTGTGATCTTGCCTTGACGTTGGCAAGCATCACAATGCTTAACCATTTCGTGAGCATCACGATAAATGGTGGGCCAATAGAATCCAGAATCAAACACTTTTTTAGCGGTGTAGTTGGGACCAAAGTGACCACCGGTGGGTCCTTTGTGGCAAGCTTGGAGAATGTCAAAAGCTGCCGGTCCGTTAACACATCGACGAATGATCAGATCAGCACATTGTTTGAATAGAAAAGGGTCATCCCAAAAGTAAGTCTTAACATCATTCAAGAACTTCTTCTTTTGTTGGGATGTTAACCCTTTGATGAGAATACCACCCGCTAAGTAGTTTGCAATGTCCGCAAACCACGAGGTGTCATCAAGATTAATATTAATAGACATTAAGGTCTCCAGGGGGAAAGAGTCATTGATCTCTTTGTTCGGATGATCCCCTTGATATGGATCCTCAAGTTTGCTCAGATGATCTGCGGCCAGGTTTTCGGCTCCCTTTTTGTCACGAATTTCAATGTTAAATTCTTGAAGGAGTAAAACCCAGCGAAGAAGTTAGAATCACGCTTTGTCATCAAGTACTTCAACGCGGAATGGTCCGTGTATACGATGGTGGGGGATAAAACAAGATAGGGGCGAAATTTCTCAAAAGCATAGACAACAGCTAAAAGCTCTTTTTCGGTTGTCGTATAATGCAATTGAGCCCCCGTCATTGTTTTGCTAGCATAGTGGATTGGTTGGAAGTGTTTATTCACTCGTTGGCCTAAAACCGCACCAATAGCAAAGTCGCTAGCATCGCACATCAATTCAAAAGGCAGCTCCCAATTAGGGGTAACCAAGACCGGTGCCTTAGTGAGCTTATCCTTAAGAAGATTGAAGGCTTCGAGACACTCTTTAGAAAAGATAAAAGGAGTATCTTTTTCCAAGAGGTGGGTCATCGGGCGAGCGATTTTAGAGAAATCCTGAATGAATCGACGATAGAAGCCCGCATGACCCAGAAAACTTCTCACACCCTTCACGGTTGAAGGTGGAGGTAATTTCGCTATGACATCTACTTTAGCACGGTCGACTTCAAGACCGGCTTTAGAGATTTTATGTCCTAGCATAATGCCTTCTTTTACTATAAAATGGCATTTTTCCCAATTCAGAACAAGGCGAGTGTCTTCGCACCGCTTAAGCATACGTTCCAAATTGGCAAGGCAAGAAGAGAAGGAATCCCCAAAGACCGAGAAATCATCCATGAAGACTTCCATGGTTTGCTCAACCATATCGTGGAAGATAGCCAACATGCACCTTTGGAAAGTGCCGGGGGCATGGCATAAGCCAAAAGGCGTTCTTTTATAAGAAATGTGCCATAGGGACAAGTGAATGTTGTCTTCTCTTGATCTTGGGGATCGATGGGTATTTGGAAATAACCCGAGAAACCATCAAGAAAGCAGTAATATTCATTACCCGCTAAACGTTCAAGCATTTGGTCCATAAAAGGTAGAGGGAAATGATCCTTTCTCGTGGCATCATTGAGTTTGTGGTAGTCTATACAAACTCTCCACCCAGTAACGAGACGGGTAGGAATCAACTCGTTGTTGGCATTGGGCACAACGGTGATACCGCCTTTCTTAGGCACACAATGGACTGGACTAACCCATGGTGAATCCGAAATAGGGTAAATCATACCCGCATCAAGAAGTTTGATAACCTCTTTTTTGATGACTTTATGGATTTTAGGATTCACCCTTCGTTGGCTTTGAATTGTGGGCTTAAAGTCGTCCTCCATGAGAATTTTATGTGTGCAAAAGTGAGGATCAATTCCACGGATGTCGGAGATTTTCCAAGCGATAGCTCTTTTATGCTTCTTCAACACAACGACAAGTCGGGCTTTTTCTTCTTCTTTCAGGTCCTTTGCGATGATGACCGGTAACTTCTCGTTGTCTTCCAGGAAAAAGTACTCAAGATGAGGAGGTAGGTCCTTAAGCTCGAGGGTGGGAGGATCCTCAATAGATGGTGAAACTAACGATGGATCATCATTAGTCACCTCTTTAGGAGAAGGAGGAGAAAACGGGTCCTCATTGAGAAGTCTCTCAATAGTACGAATGTCTTCATCCCAATTGGTGGACAAATTATCATACTTAATATCAAGAGGACCCAAGCTAGCTTCGAAATCATCCAAGTCACTTTCTCCAAAAGGAGTCAATGCCGGAGCAATTGAGGCAACGGTCTCAACATTGGGTAGAGAAGAAAGAGTACTTTTGCAAGCATCATGAAAATGTTCTTCACAAGCCTCATCGAGAACATCAATAGCATTAACACTCTCATATGAATAAGGTTGCTTAGAAATCTTACCCATGTTGAAGACAATTTTATCGTCACCAACTCTCATGATTATTTCGCCCGCGGCTACATCAATGAGAGTGCGACCGGTCCTCAAAAATGGACGTCCAACGATTAATGGAACACGGGGATCCATCTCGTAGTCAACGACGACAAAATCCGCCGGGAAGGTGAATTTGTCAACGCCAACAAAGACATCTTCGGCTATCCCCACTGGATAAGCAACCGTACGGTTGGCTAATTCCAAAGTCATTTTGGTGGGGACTAGCTCGGGGAGAGATAATTGCTTCCACACACTTAAAGGCATTAAGTTTATACTGGCACCTAGATCGGCTAGGGCCATGCAATTCTCTACTCCCGGGAAGTTGCAAGGAATCAAGTAGCGACCCGGATCACCAAGTTTGGTGGGTAATTTCCTTAAGAGCACTGCGGAGCAGTTCTCATTAAGTTGGGTCTAAGCAATGTCAAGAAGCTTTTCCTTATCACTTAGAAGATCTTTAAACATCTTAGCGTATTTGGGCATGTGAGCAAGAGCCTCGGCAAAGGAGATGTTAAAATTCAATTGTTTAAACATTTTTAGAAAGTTTGAAACCTGAATATCATCCTTGCTCTTTTGCTTCTCTTTCCTCAACCTTGAAGGATAAGGTATATTGGATGAAGAAGAAGGCTTTAAGGGAGTAGGATCACTCACAACCACGGGTGGTAGGGAAATGGGGATAGAAGGTGAAGGAGGTGAGGAAAGTTGCTCTTGTTCCTTGTTCACAATCACGGGTGGAGGTGTAGGAAGCTCGGGTTCCATATAACCTTTTCCACTACGAGTGGTGATTGCTTTCATCTCCCCTCTTAGATTCGCAACGGTATTACTCGGAAGAGTACCCGAAGAAGAGGGTTGATTACCTTGGATGAGCGAACCAATCATATCACGAAGGTTAACCGCTTGAATATTGAAAGAGTCTCTCAGGTTTGCATGAATTTCATTGCTGTGTTTTGCCATGTCATTCCTTAGCTCGGCTCGAATATCGTTCCCTTGTTTCGTCATTTCGCCCTTCAAGTTGCGGACTTGACTCTAAAGATTCGTCACCATCTCCCGATTAGTCTTCATGAACGTCTCGACGTCTGGACTCATTGCCATCGGTTGATTGAGAGGTGGAGCTTGGTAAGCTTGAGAATTTCCTTGAGGTGGGTATGGGTTTCGTTGGGATTGATATTGATTGTTTGCATGAGGTTGGGATTGGTTGTAGCTTTGTTGTTGGTTTTGGTTTGCAGGAGGGAAACCGGGAGGAGCAAGATAATTGTTGGAACGATAACTAAGCAAGCTACGGTCTCCTTGAGGACGAGCTTGATAGCCTCCCGTGGGATAAGCACCGTAAGCTGCGTTAACGTTTTCAGAAAAATTGCTTTGGGTAGAAGGACAATCATTATAAGAATGAGGACCACCACATGTGTCACAAGAAATAGCAACGGCTTTAGCTTGTTGAAAGTGGTTTGTGGCTATGGACATAAAATCCTTGTGCATACTCGCGATTTATCGGGTAAGTTCGGATATCTCGGGATTGGAAGTAGTAGAAGAAACATTGACTCTCTGATTAGATCTTGAGGATGCGGATGAATCCCAATTCTTGTGGTGAGTAGTCATGTTTTCAATCAACTCTCGACACTCCTCCGGTCTCCTTTTCATAAAAGTACCACCGGCGGCGGCATTGATCGTGTCACGATCACGAAAAGTGAGACCATTGTAGAAGGTGTCAATGAGAGTGACGGGGAGCATATTGTGATTTGGACAGCGGTCGATCAAATCATTGTATCGTTCCCACGCATCAAAAAGCGATTCATCATTTTCTTGCATGAATCCACTGATTTGGTTACGAAGGGTTGTGACCATGGATGGGGGAAAGTAGCGCGACAAAAATCGTTGAGTCATGTCATTCCACGTATGAATAGAATTCTTAGGAAGACGGTCAAACCATTTTTCGGCATGGTGAGAAAGCGAGTGTGGAAAAAGTTGAAGGCGAAGGTCATCCATAGAAACACCGGAGCACTTCATGCTTTGGGTAATGGTAATGAATTTGTCGAGGTGTTTGTTGGCATCATCATCCGGAATTCCACGAAATGGGTTACTTTTCACTTGCTGGATCATGTGATGCTTTAACGAAAACTCCTGAGCCGTGACGTGCACCGGCGCAATCGGGCCTCCGCGTCCGTTCATGGTGGGTTGACACAATTCCTCCATTGTTCGTAAATCAGGTAGGTGGACACTGTTGTTGTTGTTGTTGTTATTATTCAAATTGGGTAGAGGTGGGTTATTGTTGTTATTAAAACCAGCCATATCTAGATCTTCACGAGTCTCGGGCTCAGAATAGTTCGAAGATCTAGTACGCATACACCTGCAGAAGAAAAATATACACAGAGAATATCTATATAATCTTTTTGGTGCAAAAATTTGGAAAAGAATTGCTTTTTAATGATTTTTTAATGTTTTTGTATTTTTGAAGAGTTTTATATTTTTTAGGTTTTTTGAAAATTTTTTAAAGCAAGGAAAATAACGTTCAAAGAACGGATCCCAAAATTCAATGCGTCTCTCACTAGAAACCGTTAATCGTAACGAAAAGAGCCGGCAGCGGCGCCATTTAATACTTAGCTTTTACACCTCGTATCAAAATTCGTTGTCCCAAGTCTTTTCGAATTGAAAACCGGTCTTAAGTGTGACTCAATCGTCTTTTGGTGAATCAAGAGAATGGTTTGGTTTGTTTGTCTAATTTAAACTAATAGCAAGTAAATTTAAATGTCGTTGAGTAAAGTGGAAGTTTAAAGATTGAAACTAAAATGAATTAAAAGTAAATGCTCGAAAACTCAGAGATAATATCAGAAAAGTACTAGAACACTAACAAAAATAACACTTATAAATTTTATAAAAAACAATCACTAAACAAGCCCTAATCGGAATGTAGCAAAAAGACACTAATCGGAATATATCATAAAAAAACTCGATCGGAATATTGAACCAAGCCACAATCGGAATATTTGAAAACACACTAATCAGAATAATGCGACTTGAAAGTACAATCGGAATGAACCAAAATAATCCAGATCGGAATGTGGGATAATGGCCACAATCGGAATATCCAACTTGACCAAATCGGAATAATGTGCAAGACTACCAATCGGAATGTTGGAACAACTACTATAATCGGAATGTGCAAACAGGGCCGGATCGGAATACTAAACCCTATTCCGATCCAAGGTGATCGGAATATAGGTACTTAAATCGAAAACTCAAAACCCTCTTCCGATTTGATCAATCGGAAAGAGTGGTAAGGTGGCTGCTCGAAATATACTAATTGGAAAGGGGTTTTAACCCTTTCCGAAATGTTTGGGATTCGGCTAAGAAGCAAGGAAATAAGCTATTATAATGAACTTATTCCCAAAACTAGAACGAATCAAACTAAACGGATCAAATAAGCACTTGTATCAACTTATCAAATCCTCAAAATAAATAAACTTTTCAATCAAGCAATAAAAACATGAACTTTTTAAGGAAAACTATTATAAGTAACTAAGCTAATCATAAAAATAAGCCAATAAGCACAAAAGTCTCAAAGCTTATTTGCATGAAAACTTAGGTAATGATCAAAAGATTAACTTTTTAAGCACGAAATCATTTAGAACAACACGGATCATATGAAAATCGCACCAAAATCAATCTAAAATCAAAGAAAAGTAGAATGAGATTAAGGATTAAAAGCTTAAATAGAACTTTATTAATGAAAAATAAGCAATACAAATGTTTAATCTTGAAAGATTAAAAGAAAAGATGAAATTTAGTGAGAGAAAGTTTAAGACTTTCTCTCTCTAAAACTAGAAGGAAAAGTGAAAATTAAAACTAGCTAACTAACTAACTACCCCCTAATGACTATTAGGAGGATATTTATAGGGAAGGTGGAAGGAGTGCATGTGTTGCATCTTCTTTCTTGCTTTCTTCACGTTTTCTCGACTCGACTTTAATTCTTTGTCTTTGTCGTCTCGGGATTTGAACTTGTCTTTTAATTTTCTTCTTCTATTAGACTTAAGTTCTTTGACTTCGTTTAAACTTCCGCCTTTAGACGTTTTCTTCGATAAATCTTCAGAATAGGCCTTGGACTTCCGTTCTTTTTGCACTCTTGATCTTTTGACTTCGTCTTTTCCCGTTCTCTTCGATAAAAGCCCGTGAAAACCCGTGTTTTCTTCCTTTTTCATATTTTGGTCCTAAAACACAATAAAAACACAAACCACGCATAATTCCGACTTTTACGTCATAAATCACACGTTTTGGTCTTGTTATTATTGGAAATAAGTGGTAAAAGGATAAGTGTTTTCACACTTATTAGGGGTGTTGCACCCAAGTATTACTTACGTATACTATAATTTCTTGTGGATATTATTTATTGAACCTCGGAAAGGATAATCCCTTCTTTTCCAAAGTAGAACGAGATCTTCTCTCTCACTCCTTCATTTGAGTTGCATGCTCACCCGCGGGCGTGCACAAATACCATTTGGTGTACAACCCCTTCCTCCAAAAAGGAAGAAAAAGAGAAAGAGTAAAAACAACACCGTCCATCAAGCCGATCCCGAGAATCGTGGTTTGATCATCACACAAGAAGCCATGACCGCCGTTGACAATCGAGCTTTGATGGAGCACCTACAATCCAGTGTACAAGGATATGCCGATGCCATTGTTAGACCCGAGATACCCGTAAATACCTTTGAGCTTAAGAAATCTATGATTAGCTTGGTTTCAAACACACCATTTTTGGGGAGACCTAGTGATAATCCACACGATCACATCAAGAAGTTTCTATCTCTTTGCAACACCATTAAGTACAATGGAGTTCCCATGATGCCATTAAGTTAATCTTGATCCAATTCTCCTTAGAGGGCAATGCTAAGTATTGGATTGATACACAACCACCTAAGAGCATTACTACTTGGGATGATTTCACTAAGAAGTTTTTGAACAAGTTCTTTCCCCCATCTAAGACCACGGCTTTGAGAAACCTAATTATTGGATTTCAACAAAAACCTAGCCAAACCTTTAGTGATGCTTGGGAAGAGTTCAAGGAGTTATTAAGAAAATGCCCCAATCATGGATTCAATGAGGTTCACCAAATCAACACTTTCTACAATGGATTAAGACCCCATCATCAAGATTCCCTAAACTCCTCCGCGGGTGGGAATATTCTTTCTAAATCCATTCAAGAGGCATGGGACATTATTGAGACTAAATCCATGGTGCAAACTAACACACAATTTGATGAGAGAGTCCATGTGGTGCAAGAGAGTGTTCCTCCACAATTGGAAAAGATTATCTCTCAAAAGCTTGATACTATGACCAACACACTCATGAAATTTTGTGAAATCTCCTTGAACAAGAATTCCACTAATGATGTGAATGCTATTGCTCTTTCATGTGAGACTTGCGGAGGTCCTCATTCTTACCAACAATGTGATAAGGTTCAAGGTTACCAAGGTGAATGTTATGCTTACCAAGAAGAACATAGAGAGCACTTCAAACCTAACATCAATCAAAACAATCTCTCTTACAAATCAAATAACTACCTTGCTCCACCCGGATTTCCACCCCAACCACCCACCCAAACTCAAAACAATCCTCCTCAATTGTTACAAATAAATCAAGGGCCTAGGCCAAGTTACCAAGGACAAAACAACTTTAGATCACCCAATACCTTTCACAATCAAGGAAATAACTTTCAAGGCAACAACCAAGGGTTTTACAATCAACCTCCACCTTTTCAACCTCAAGTTTTTCAAGGGAATGTGCCACATGATTTTAACACCATTGAGCTTCTTCACAAAATGAATCAAGAGAATGAAAGGAGGTTCCAAGCTAATGAGAAAAGAATGAGGGAAATGCATGAGGAAACAAACAAAAAGTTTATGATGCTTCTTAATCAAAGACCACAAGGGGCTCTACCTTCAAACACACAAACAAACCCAAGGGCTAATGTAAATGCTATCACAACAAGAAGTGGAAAGACTCATGATCCTTCACCACCCAAATCTACTTTGGTAAAGCCTACTATGGTTCTACTTTGTGATAAGCCATCAACATCAACACCTTCATGCTCTACAACTTCAACAACTACACCTCCTATTCCTTTAACTTCCACACCCATCAATGAAGAACCCAATAAAGAAAATCCTTCATCAACCACTCAACCTCAACCAAAACCAAGCCTTCCATATCCATCAAGATTGCGAAAGGAGAAATTGAAAAACAAGGATGATATACAAGTCTCTAATTTTTTGAGGATGTTCAAGCAACTTAACATAAACATATCCTTTGCGGAAGCCTTAGCCAATATGCCTAAATTTGCTAAGATGATCAAGGATTTACTTTCTAACAACGAGAAATTGGTAGATTTGCCTAATGCTTCCTTAAATGAAAATTTCTCCGTGGTTTTGCTTAAGAAGTTGCCTACTAAGCTTGGAGATCCGAGGAGGTTTTTGATTCCTTGCAATTTCCCAGGGGTGCAAAATTGCATGGCATTAGCGGATTTAGGGGCAAGCATAAATCTCATGCCATTATCGGTTTGGAAAAGACTTTCACTTCCCGAGCTCACTCCTACTAGGATGACTCTTGAGTTAGCTAACCGTACTATAGCTTATCCGGTGGGAATTGTGGAGGATGTTTTTGTTGGGGTTGATAGATTTACCTTTCTCATGGATTTTGTGGTGGTTGATTATGATATGGATCCGAGAGTTCCTCTAATTGTTGGTAGACCATTTTTGAGAACGGGTCGGACTCTTATAGATGTGGCGAAAGGTAAACTTACAATGAGGGTAGGAGATGAAAGAGTTGTGTTTAATATGGGGAAGTTGTCAAAGAAATCTAATGAGCCCAAAACGGTGAATCATATTGATGTTGTTAATGAGGAAGAAACTCAAGATGATATCCTCGATGAAGTTTGTGATGACTATTTTTATGAAGCTTGCACAAGTGGAGAATATGATCTACCTTATGTTGAGACCATTGCCTCCATTACTTCATCCTTGGATTTTCATGAACCTCAAGAGCTTAACTTTGGTGATTTTGTGATTCATTCCAATCCTCTCTTTGAAACATCATTTGATAACCCGCTTTTCCACCATGATGATGACACCAATGAGGATTTTAGTGATGCTGAATCTCTTCCTTGTGATACACCAATATATGGTGATAGTGATGATGAGTTCTCCAATTGTGACTCTCCATTATTTGATGATCACACTTCCTTAAGTTTTGAGGAGTCACCAATTTTTGATATCCCAATCTATGATGTTTATGGTGATGAGGAGGATTCTATCATGGATGAGAGTGATGAGTTTTTAGAGGTTGATATACCTTTTGAGTACACTCTTGGATATATTGATGAGAGGGGGACATACTCTTTCTAGATTCTCAATTGCATGAATATCCTTTACCTTCTTCCTTTTCTACCTCAACCATTTAAAGTGATAAAGGAAAACAAGTCATGATGGTTCCTTCAAAGAGCTTGTTGTTACCCATTACTCCACAACCTTTCTCTCACCATGTGACCTACAAGGGAGAATCTTCTAAGGCAACCACCACTTGTTGTTTTCCCATCAAGGAACGAATTTTTGATCCTGGCATAGAGCTTGCTAAACCATCTCAGTATCCGCCTGATGCAATAAAAGGAAAACTTGTGAGAGATTTAAGAATATCACCTTATCACCTTTGGAAGAACATATGGGTAACCATTTTGGAGAACAACACCTCGCTCTTTTCACCATTGCTTGGGAAGTTAGTTGTTGGATTATGCTGTAAGTGGGATGGTAATTATGTATTTTATCCCGGGGGATATTTATGGAGTTTTGATAATTGAAAACTTGCTTTACCTCATCATGGAGATTTTTCTTAAAAGGACAAAATTTTTACTCTCCATGATAGGTTTTAGACACTCTTAAGTGTGGGATGAGTCGAGCTAGAGACTCCATAAATCGAGCTTGAATAACTAGGTTTAGAGTTTTTAGACTTAGAATGTGGTAGGATAGCAATTAGGATATAGAGTTGATGAGAAGTGTAGGGGAGACCTTAATTTTGTCTTCATGTTGTTTGTAGGGTTGCTCTCTCATCACGTGCATTGGAGCTTATGGAGGAGGCCCATGTATCTAGTTCACTTCGATAAGATTTTGTTATTGTGATATTCACACTTGTGCTTAAAATGAATACCCTTTAGTTGCCTCTTCCTTAACTTGAGTTAAACAAAGTAATCAATGTAATAAGTGTAGGGGAGTTTACTCCAATACTCTTAAACATTGAGGACAATGTTTATCTTAAATGTAGGGGAGACTTCTATCGAAGTGACCTTACCTATACCATTGCCTTGATTTCATGATAACTTGGAAATTAAAATTTTCAAATATTTTTCAAATTTTTGATCTACTTTGGCCACCAAAAATATGCATTCATAATTTTTGCATCAATCATTTTTCATTTACCTAACACATTTGCGTTGTATAAAGTTTTTCTTTTATCAAAAATATATAAAAAGGAAAAAATATAATAAAGGATATGGTTTAACAAATTTAGACTTCTTTGACATATTAGGCCCGCCATGGATACTTTGACTCAACCCGAGTTTGCTTATCTAAGCTTACTCTAGCTAGTATCCTTAACCATGTAGTCCTTCATTGGTCTTAGGCTAAGCATCCACTACTCTTATTATTTGAGATTTTAAATTTGTGGAGAATGGGAGATGATAGAGTTGAAGCAAGTATAAAAGGGCTAGATAAACTTCATGACAATTACTTGTGGCTAAACCCTTCTCTTTCTTTGCCTCTATTTTCTTTGCATGTATATATGTTAATAAATAATCAAGAACGATTTTAATCGGTTTGTAGTCTCTTATGTATTTTTGTCTAGTCATACATGGTTGGTATAAGTACGTCTTAAGATTCTAAGTTATAACATTTTATGTGTACTAGACATATGTCATGCCTAATACTTAGCGGGTGTTTTTCCTTTTATTCTTTTCAACTTTCTTTGTGAGGAATAAAGAAAAATAAGAGCGACTTATGAAAAAAATGAGTGGCTAGAAAAAAAAAGAAAAAGAAAAAAAATTATACAAGACTCCCAAGAGGGGCAGTGAAGTGTTAATTATAGTGACTATTGAATTCCAATATTACCTTGACGGGTTGCGGGGAGTTGATAGTTGCTCCAATCCAATATTACCTTGACGGGTTGCGGGATTGAAGATCCAAAGTCTCAAAAAGGCGGCGGATGTAAATTATTGCGTGAGTTTTATTTTTCTTTCCTTAGCGAGTGTGTAGCTACTTATTAATGCATGACATAAGGATCTTACACATAAGGTGAATGACTTATTATTCTTGAGTCGGACTTATATTATTTGTGAGCGGTTTTTCAAGTAATGGATGAGAGGATTACTTAGGATCAAAACCGTGCTTCCTTATTTTTGGATTTGCATTTCTTATACTTCACGCTTTAAATAATGACAAATTTGCTCTCAAGCAATTTGCTCAAATAATAACCGGTTCCACATTTAATTGTCATGAAAAAGTTGATGCACTTTTTACTTGTGAATGCAATGATCCCATTTTTATGCTTGGTATGGGGAAAGTGAAACTTAAGGGTGATAAGTGTTCATGGTACCAAAATCCTTAATCCAAGTCAGTGATTTCTTTATGAGTTTTTCCATCAAAACCATTTATGAAAAATCAAAAATATATAAACATAATTGATTTCCTTTGCATTGCATTGTATAAAATCAAAATCATGCATCATATAATGTAGAGTAGTGTAAATGCATTTCATATTGGCCAAGGTGGGTTAATCATGAGAAAAAATGTAAATTTGTGCTTTAAAATATAGCATTTCATGAGGTCATGGCAATGATCAAGTGTAGGGGATTTGATATGAGCAAAATCTCATATCAATAAGTCAACAAATCATCCTAAAACACATAGAAAATACCTAGCTTTTGTGCTATAAAGTAGTATTATGTGGTATGTTTTGTGTTTGTGCTTAAATAGGTAACAAGGATACAAATTTCAAGCAAACAAGTGAAATTAAGCTCATTTATGAAGAAAAGACAAGAGAAGGATCAAAGATGACAAGCCATTTGAAGATAAAGGACCTATCTTAAAAATGTTCAAAAGTTGAGGGACTTAAATGCAATTTTGGAAAAGTCAAGATCAAAGTCAAACCTGGTCAACCTTCAAGTCAACCAAGTCAAAGGACTTAAATAATCAAGAATGCAAGTCAAAGGACTGAAATTGCCAAAGAAATGAAGAAAAGAGCTCAAATGTATATTCTGGCAAAGTTCAAGGGCTGAAAGTGACAAAACTATACAAACTTTGGTATCAATCCATGTCACATAGAATGCACCAATGAGAAGAGAGGAATAGATATATCCGGATTGCCAAATGGGATGCCAGCTGGCCACTAACTCACTTTCGTATTAATGACCGAATCTGTACAGTGCGGCTCACTTACTTCTTCTCAACCAATATAAATTCGCCACTCAATATTCATTTTATCCAAGTTAGATAATGATCTGTGTGATTTGCTGAGAACCAATTAATTTCATCCACGTGTCATCTTCTTCAAGCAACGAACCCAGAACTCAACATGAGCTAGAGTGGATTTCAAGACAAAGTCAAAACATGAAAAAGACTCTAAATTGAAGGACGAATCCAACCCTGCAACCCAATTAGACTGAGAATCATGGGATCAAAAATCCCATTTTGTGTTCTTGAGGATGAATTTGCAATCAAGAGGATCATGACACCTGGCACTCTCCCATTGGCCAAGACACGTCATCAACCCCAACAACTTCTCCTTTCCACTCTATAAATAGACATATAGGCCCTCATTTGTAAATAGGTAGCTTAAAGTGTGAAAAACACACACTTTCATTTTTCTCTCAATATCTAGCATTTCCTTTTCAGTTACATCAGCTCTTAAGTGTTTGACACACACTTAAGAGCTTGTTAGTTAGTCAGTTAGCTTTTGTAACAAACTTTCCCTCCAAATAAATAAAACAAAAATATTCAGTTCATTTACCTTCATCTTACTTCACCCAGTTCTTCTATCTAGTTGATACCTTGTGATTCTGTTGATCTCCATTGATCAATAGAGCGTGTGTTGTGATTTGGAAGCTTATCAACTGTTCCTAGCCAGTTTAGTGCATTTCTAGTACTTGAGTAGCAGTTTGAAGCAGAATTTGTAGATTGATTAGATTTTGGTTTGAAGTTGATGAATTGGTTGTAGATATGAGTTGATTTGGGTTGAAGGAAGTTTAATTTAGAGAGCTCAGCGCTCCTCTACTCCATCAGAGGAGGCTTATTGCTAAAAGGTGTTGAAAATCTTGTTTTTGGTTCCTCTAAAGTGTATTGCATGCTAAATTCTTAGTATAAAGCTTACTTGTTGATCTGAATGTTTATTTAGCTTGATTTTAGTATAATTGTGTTAGTTTGATAGTAGTTGAGTAATCTTACAGCTTTAATCTTAGTTTCATTTGATTTCAGTAAGAATTTTCATCAGTCAAAAGTTTTTAGTGCCATTTTGTGATCTAATCTGTTTACTTGCTTGTTTACAATTCAAACGTACCTCATTTTGTCATCTAAACTAGTTTTGATAAGAGTCATAAACTGTGTTACAATTGTGCTTAAAATTCCTTTGTAAAAGTCTTATACAGCTTTTTAAAGTAGTGTTTGGTTTTGAAAAGTTTTGGAGATCCAAGTCTGTTAAATCAGTTGAATTGTGTTCATTTACATTTGGTTAACTAGTGTAAGCAATTTGGTTAAATTTTGTGGTCAATAGTTCAGTCAAAAAGGCAATTGGTATATAAAAAGTTTGGGTCAAAATATGTTCACTTGTTCATCAGAAAACTTGCAAACTTTGATTACTTGCCATTACTTCATTTCTTGATCATATTGCTTCAAACCTGTTTCTACTTGTAGTCTAACATCCAAAGTTTTAGGGTGTAAAAGGAAATTATACAGTTTGCAAGTTTGAGTGAGAAAATAGCTTTTCAGTTAGCTTATGAGCTTATGCATGTTTCTGTAATAAAGGTCAAACTGTTTTCTTATATCTTCATTTCTACTTCACAAAGTTGCCAATTTTCTTTCACAAATCTTGTTTCCAACATGTCCTGAGTGGAATTTGTTAAAATCAGCTTTTTGGAATTTTTGGTCAACGCTTGGTCAAATATGCTCATTTTTGCTTAATTCCATATTCTGGCTTATTCAGTGAACCATTTTTCGTTCTAAAGGACATTCCATTCCTCTTGTCAGTTAATTAAGCAGATTGTGTAATAAAATCAAGTTGTGGAAGTCTCAATTTCATTCTAGCTTAATCTTAGCTTATTAGAATAAGCAATCTTGTGATTTACAAGCTTTTAAGCTGATTCCTTTTACAAGTCTAGCTCATTTTCCATTTTAAGCATTTTAAAACACACCAGAGTTGATTTGGTTGAGAAATAAGCTCAAACCAGCTTATTCATAGTGCTTAACCCGTTTTTGTTAAATAATTCCAATTAATTGTATCCTGGTCCTTGTAGTTTGCTAATTGTTGTATTCATAGTTAATCTTGCAAGTTTTTAGGTTTTGCAATTAATCAGTCCTTTAAGTTTCAAGTTTTAACAAATTCAGTTAGACAGTTTTAAAAAGTTGTTAGATTTGTTACTAGTTGTTATAATTTTGCATAATTTGTCCTTGTAGTTTCTGAAATTTACATTTTAGCCCTTATACTTTCATTTAGCTTACATTTCAAGCAATTTACTTTTAATGCATTTTGAATTTGTACTTTGTGAAGATTGAACTAGTCATAGAATTCCAAATATCCTTAACAACCAAGAACAATTAAAGGCTGGATATTTTAGGACTTTCAATTTGTCAAGAATCGAGAATAAACGAACTTCAAAATACTCAATTTCCTAGTTTTTTCTGCTTGCTTTTGTGTATTTTGAAAGTAACGATTAATTAGGGGTTTGCCACATCAAGTATTATTAATCTATTTTTGTGAGTTTACATTATTGAACCCTCGAAACGTTTTGGCGTTCCGCCAACGTTTCAAAGTCGAACGAAGGTTTTTACTTCACGTAATTACCTTCACTCCCTTTGGATTCATTAATCGAAACCTTTGATTAGTGGATAGTTTTTGGTACATTAATTTCTACGTAATACACAAAAATTCCAAAAAAATTGAAAAACCAAACACACAAAAATGATGGATATTCATTGCCTAGGTTGTGGGAAACGAATGTTTGATTCCGAATCATGTCTATGGTGTGTATGCGAGAGGTGCGGAGATTATATCGACTATATAAAATTTAGATCATGTCTATCGTGTAATCCGACCAATTCTTCGTATACTTCTAATGAACAACGTCACCTCCATTGCCTATATTGTGGACGCCCTTCCCATTGGCATTATGAGTGTCCAATTCAATATCCAAATGGTCACAACCACGAGCATAATCCGAATTTCATTGACCAATCTTCGCAATACCTACCGTCGTGTGAGTATTGTGGAAATGAACCTCACTATGGGTACGATTGTCAACCGATGAACCAAAATACGTCTTTCGGCAATCAATTTTCCGGTTTTGACGAATTACACGATATGAGCTACAATTACGACAATGGGGGATGGTTATCCATACGAAGAACCGAATTTTTCTCAAAATCCGTGTTGTGACAATTGTGGGGGGCCTCACGAGACTTTTTCTTGTCAACCGATGAATTATAATGAGCCATATTTTTTCGATAATTTTGAGGCCCCACCCTCGACCATCAAAATTCTCATGAGTCAAGCAACGAGAGACAAAATTCCTTTGTCGCTTTCTTACTAGACCATCGAGAAGAATTCATGCAAGATGTGAGGGACATGTTTTTAAATAGGAGGGAAGAGAGAGAAATGGAAGAGCAACGAGAGCAAGTTTCAAATTTAAATACTTATGCCGCTACGTCTCTTTTAATTCCATATGATTACGACAATGATGACGATAACGATAATTTCAATTTCGACCCATATCGTGAGACCACTACTCCTATACCCACTACGGAAATCGATGCCTCTCTAAGTATGGGGGAGACGAATCTTAGCACTAATCCTAGTGTCGAGATCCCTATTCCAATCCAAAGTGAGCCTACGGTTACTTTCGAAGATGAGGTAAGTGATTTTTCCCATGACGAACTTTTCCATGAAGATTCTAACGAGTAAAATTACGACAGTGAGTGTGAATCGATTCCATGTGATGATGTCTCTCCCAATGACACTTCGGGGAGATAATCAACGACTTTTTCGAACCCGCTTTTCAATGATGATGACTTTTCCGCTAGTGACGATGAGTCACTAATCGACGAGGACGTTCAAACTAACGAATTTAAAATCTTTTCGAACCCTTTATTCTAATTTGATGACGCGTTCATTTTTTATGACGTAAGTCCTTTCTTTAATGAGACGTTCGAGGATGTCGAGAGTGAGGATTCTAAGGATCCTAAACTCGATGAGCGGAATTTGCTAGTCACCCTCCCGAAGTCTCATACGGATGAGACGTCTCTTTCTACTCATGATGTTTCCATTCTCGAGGGGTTCACCGATGGACCGCAGTGAGGCTTTTGCCTTCCATCCGGGGGAAACTTTAATACTCTTATTTTTGGTAATTCTCTTTCAATTTCACCCTACAAGACGTATCCTTCGGCTTTGCGTATTTTATTTTCCACCAAATGTGAGGATACGATCTTTGATCCCGGTATAAAGGCTTTGCCTTTATTATCGGTTGTTTTTGGGCCTTGATTACATGTAAGTCCCACCAAAAATGACCAAATCATGATAATCCCTAAATGATCACATTTATGTGGATTCGAGTCGAGCTTTTGACTCGGTTATCAAAAACAAGGTGCCTTGTGAGGGAATTCTCATGCTTATCCTTGTACATGTTATTGCTTTCTAATTAGTTAATGTGAGGGGATTTGTGCCCTTCCAACCTTTGTTTCGTGGTTGTTTGTGATTGTGTAATCTAGGTCATTATCATCACGATTGAAGCATCTCGTGTTCGTTTTACGTGAGCTTCGATCGTTTGCTATGAAGATTTTTTGATATCTAAATGACATATCATTTATTGTTCTAACAATAGGTCTTTTAGCACACTTCATAAACAGCTTAAGATTTGATTGTTACCCTTTCCATGCTAGATTAAGCATTCGACTTTTCGTCTCTAGTATGAGGGTATTTTACCCTTATACTCGAAACATTGAGGACAATGTTTAACTTTAGTATGCGGGGGTGAATAGATATTTGCGTTGCTTACACTTTCACGCAATCCAAATTTCATCTTTTTGTTACGTTTTGTTGCAAAATAAAAAATTGTTGAATTTTTTTGTGTTATATACTTTGAGTTTTTTATCTTTACAAAACTTTTTCATAAAATGATTAGCAATCATGAGTAAAATCAAAGTTAAATTTGTAGTTAAGTTTTTCTTTTTTATAGAATTTTTGTAGTTAAGTCTTATTTAGTTAAACATGGATAACAAAAAGTATCCCTTTTAGGCATGACTGGCTTAAACCTCTTAGAATTGCATTAAAACGTATACTGAACTATTTCAAATGAACTTTCTATATTAAGACTTTCCATTTGTCCATCCTTGATGTATCGTTTGATCCTTTGTATTGATGTTGGCTAGGAAAGATGTCAATAGACAATGAGATCTAAGTCTGTGATATTTTTGGTACGTGATAAACTTATATGTTAATCTTAGAAATAAAAGTTTCAATGGAGTGTGTAGAAGAGATGAAGATTTTATAGTAAGGGTTTGTTTGGTTTGTTGACAAAGTCACTATTGGTATCGGTTTGGTTATATAATGGAATGAAAATGGTATCAACTTAGATTTGATTGGTAAATCTACTGTTTGGTGTATTTTAGTTTAGATATTTATGAGTTTTTCTAAACTGATGAAAATGTAATAAATAAATATAATAAAGAAAAACTATGACGTTATAAGTACTATCTGTTTATCGTATACACGTTGTGTCTCTTATGAACAGTAACATATTTTATATTATTTCTTTTATTTTTTATTAGTACTTATACACGTGTCACCCCCACCGACCCACTACATTGGCTAAAACCCATACGTGTTTGCATTAACTAAAAATCTAAATTCATTCGTCTCTCTCTCTCTCAAAAGCTAAACTCTCTCTCTCTCTCTCTCTCTCTCTCTCTCTCTCTCTCTCTCTCACACACACACACACACACACACAAACACACATACACACACACACACACACACACACACACACACACACACACACACACACACACACACACACACACACACACACACACACACACACACACACACACACTCTCTCTCTCTCTCACAGAAATCAAATGTGTGATTTTTTTTCTTTTGGATGGTCTCTTGACCACGATCGTCGCCCCCGATCTTTGATGGGTTCGTGACGGTCGGGTTAGGGTTACTTAGACCTGTCCTTTTTTCTTTATGATGGTCTTTTTACCACACTCGTCTCCCCCGATCTTTGATGGGTTGGGTTTGGGTTACTGTACATGCACGAATCATTTATTTTGACCACGGTCGTTGCCTCCAATCTTTGATGGGTGGGGGACGGTCGGGTTATGGTGACGTTCGGTTTAGGGGTATGATGAGACTGCAATTATACATAGTCTCATCGTCCAAATCGGGCTTAAAACGCTTAAAATATCATTAAAATACCCCAAAATATGCTTGTCTTTGTTCATTGTGTATTTTAGGTACGGATATCGTGAAATCAACAAAAGATCATAAGATTCAAGCAAAAACGAACACGGGAAACGAAGCCGCACAAAGAAGCGGAACCGAACGATGATTTTCCATTGAAGTCCTTGAAGTTTGAAGATTTGTCAAGATTGGTCACTCAACTATTGAAGACTTGTCATTTTAGGCCCTTGTAGATCTCAAATAGTACAAGTGGGTCCTTAAAGTTTCAAGATATGTCATCATTAGTCCTTGAAGAATGCCAAAGTTACATGAAAGACCCTTGGTGAAAGTTTATACATATGCCTTGCCAAATTTGACAAGTTGTGGAAACTTGATTACAAAGGAAAAGAGATAAAAACGCTGTTCAAACTTGGAATGATAACTTTTTGAGAGTCCAGGGGTAATACTTGCCAATCACCAAACTTGCATCCACCTATTGCAGCCATCCACGTCACATACTCCACCACTCCAGTCAACAAATTTGGCCAACCCCCTTAAACCTAAATCCAACACTACGTCACCCTTAAAAATTATTATATTAGTTTTAAAGTAATATAATTTAATCCCTTTATTTTTTTCCCACTAAACACCTTTACCCTCACCACTCACCAGATTAAAATCCCCCACCTCACCCTATAAACCCTAATTATGTATGAATCACAAATCAAAGGGGTTTCATTCAATATTTGCCAGAATGAAGATTAAGATTAACCTAAACATCTTGGCACCTCAAGATTCGACTCCAGCTCACACCATGACCCCACCCACATGACACTACTGACGTTTTTGACAAGGGAGAACAGAAAATCAATGGTCCTTGGATGGTTACTCACATCTCCAAGTAAAGATAAACAGTTCAAGATGCATTCACACATCTGTATTCTTAGAAGATCACATGGGCATCTTTAACTTCAAGATTCAAACAAGACCTCAAGGGTATTCTTGGTAAATCATTTGCTAGGGTTTTTCATTTGTATTTCTTTATTCATAGTTCTAGATCCTTCCCCTTAGTAGTATAAAGAGAGGCTACAACCTGTGGATGCCCTCTTGTTCCATTTTTAGACTAGTAAACTTTTTTTTTATGAATTAATTAAAGAAGTTTTAAAAAACCTTGAAAGTATATCACTGTGTTCCATTTTTATTGTTTTTGTAGTATACTGCAAAGTAATTTTAGGAATTAATCAAAAAAATTTTGTTTCCAAGATTTGTTTTGGCAAGAAGATTTTTGATGACCCACTGATTATAGGACTTGAGAAGATTTGAGTTGACAGCTCAAAGTTTCTTTTAAGTTTTATAACCAGTGTTATCTTTCTGTTTGTTTCACAAGGTGGGCGTTTTTCAAGAGTTTTTCCAAATATTGTTTTGTTTCCAAGATTTGTTTCAAAAGTCTTAACTGTTTCCTTTATTTAATCTCACTGTTCACATAAGCTGATACCATAAGATGACTAACAATCAGTTTATTATTGGCTTATGTGAGCTTGAAGTTCATCTTCTTGTTGTAGTATTCTGTTCACAAGTTTGAAGACATCTCATTGCTTCCCTTTTTTGGTCTGCTGTAGACCAAGCAACAAAAAGGATCGTAAGCTCTTACCATTGGCGTATTTTGTTGTAGAATCATCCTTAGAATGTTGTGGACGGTCCTTGCTGCAAGATTAGGCTGAGGAATCCCCTTAGACTCAATGCAAGTAAAATCCTCTTCCTTTTTAACTTTTCTACTCAAAATATAGCTTATTGTATTATTGCTTATGTATTTATCTTATTTGCCTTTATGTGCTTAGTTTGTTTGTTTTATGCTTATGCTCATGTTCATTTTTTTAGCTTATTTCACTTCCTAGAATCTCACTTTCTAACCACAAAGGGGTGCTTGGATTAGTGGTTTTGACCTAGGTGACAATAGGTAGTAAAACTACAAATTTTTGGCTCACCATTGGTTAGGATCGGTTAGTAGGTCTGTTTTGGTTGCTTGATATTTAAAATCAAATTTTGGTTTCTTGCTCTGTGTCTGTCAAGGTAGTAAAAGTAGGTTTAGGTGATGCATTTTGAGATTTAGGCTTGCAAATTGGACTCACAGCAGGATTAGAGGATAGTGTAGGATTGAGGTTTGTTGGTTTAGAAAGTAGGTTGTGTATGCAAGTTTTTACATGAAAACTGCATAACACCACCCATCTGTTTATAACAGCTTTGATTCTGTGATTTTGGTCTTTAAAACTTGGTTTTATGATAGATATAGGATTAGTTTAGGAGTTTACGCTTTTGTTTTGTGAATTGGTAGCTTAAGTTGCAGGTTATGAGCTTTTGAAACTCACTATGTTACCTTTTAGATCAGCAAGGTGCATTATCTTGTGAACTAATCACATCAGTAGGGTTTTAGGCTAAGGGTCTTGTGATTTTTGAATTTGTTAGTTGTTAACTCTAGGAGTAGTATAGGGTGTAGTCATATGGTACCAAGCTTAGAGCAGCTTTAGGCTGTTTACAACTCCCATACATAGCTCATTGGTTGCCCTATTCGCCCACTGACCTAAATTCCTGCATACGGTGGTTTGGGCATTGAATCTATGGTTAATTTGGCTTGAAACATGAAAGTTATGTTAGGTAGTAGATAAGTTAAGACTTACATCAGCTAGGCTAGAATTTGGGTAAGTATTCGGGTATTCTTAGGGGCCTTTTTGAACCTACTGCGTAGCAAGTTTGCCCAAGTCCCCCACTTACTGTTTATCATCACACCAGCAGATTTCTTGGTCCATTGTGAGGATTTAGGTTAGGTCTGGTACTATACCGCCTGGTTTTAGAACTTTGAAAGGATTCGGGTTGGTTAGAATAACTTATTAGACTCACTGTTAAGCCAAGACGCACCCAGACCCCCAGCATTAATCTTTCTTAGTTTATTTGGCAAATTTGCTTAATTTTTGTTTGATTTTGTGCTAGTTGTGTGCTTTGTGTCGAGTTTTTCTGTGTGTTTGGCTCCTCACAAGTCGACTGACTTGTGAGGGTGCCGGTTTGTTGCCCAAGCAATTATTGACTCCCAAGCCGGGCCTCCACATAACCCCCATCAGTCAACACTTTAGAAAAAAGTAAAAAGAAAGTGAAGTCTGTGCATTTTGAGTCTTAATCTGGGTTTAAATCGTGTTAAACTAAAATTTTGGATTGTGTTTTTGTGATAGTTTAAGTTACTGTTATCCAGTTTTAGAAAGAATTTTTTTTTTACAAAAAGTCTATGGCCAGGACTCGAACCTGCGCCACTCACACCACACACCAACGACACTACCAACTGCCTAGGGACTTTACTGGTTATAGTTCCCTAGGGCATTTATTTAAGGGGTGTTTTATTTTAAGCTTATAAATCAATTCATGTGTTTATAAGCTGGTTTTTAGCTTATTAGTTAAGCACTTTAGGTTTGTCCGTTTTCCCTTGTCATTTATTAGATTTAGGAATTTTCTAGACAAAAATTATATTTTTCACGTTTTTAATTAATTTTTTATCATTATTTTTAGTTTTAATTTTAAAAAGTCATTAAAAATAGAAAAAAGTGTTTTTAAAATTTGAAAAAATAGTTTGTAAGTTTTAAATAGTATTTTAGAGGTTTACAAAAGAAAAAGTTTTCATTTTGACTTATTTTTACTTTTATTTAATTTTTGGTTTTTTATTGAACTTTAAAAATTAATATAAAATTATTAAAAAAGTTTTGGAAATTTTGTTTGCATTTTTGTCTTAATTATATTTTTCTTGATTTAAGGTAATTTTTTGGTAATTTTTAGAGCACTTCCATTTTTCGTCGAATTTTACGGTTTTGCGTTTTTTACGTCATAGGGTAATTTTTAGCGTAAGTCGTCTTATTTTTCCTTCTTTTCTCATCCAAGAACGACATTAATCCAAACTTTGATTTTATATAATTGGCACACAAATACTACACCTCCTTCAAGAACGAACTTGGAATTTTCGTCTTCACGATTTTCCTAAACCGTGTCGATAATACTTGTCGCTCATACGCGTTTTTCCTAAAACGTGTACGAAAATCCTACATCAAATTTTGGCGCCGCTGTCAGGGAGATGTTTTGTGTTGCCATTATACATATCGTGTTTGTGTGAGTAGTGCGTTTGTGCTTTTCATTTTTTGGAAAGCGTATATAACGTACATACTCATTTTTGTTATTTTTCTCTAATATATTATAGTATCCAAATAAATCGTGTTTAGTTTTCCTAAACTAAATGCACAACAATCATTTTACTATATTGTAGATATCCCATTATCATTTTTGTTTTTCTTTGTGAATATTATTAATATATTGTACTACGTATCACAATAAATATACAATATCTCCAAAAGCGTGAAAACGCAACCTTAATTGGGATTTTATCACTCAATTATTGTATTCAAATCTAAAGCAAAAGTTTAAAGGCAAAATAGATAAATACTTTCGTGAGGCTTAATTTTGATTAACACAAACTATAAGGTGGGTATAAGGCGGTTGTATTTCACGACCTAAGGGAAAAAGGCTCTTAAGTGCTTAGCGCCGCCTCGTTTCCCCCGCATGCTTGTGCGTGTTTTGAGAAAGAGGGCTAATCAAGGGTTTGCCGCCCAAGTATTATCTACGTATATTATATTTGCTTGTTTTCAAGATTAAACCGGCTTGAACGTTTTGGTGTTCCACCAATGTTCTAAAGTCATCGAAGGCGTTCACCCCACGTGATCGTTTTCGTTCCTTGAGGCTCCTTTAATCGAGAAATCGATTCGAGGAGAGATTTGTAGATTTGAGTCTACGTAATACAACCTAAATCCAAATTTTTTTTTAACAACAATCAAAAACCAAAAAAAAATTTGAAAAATCAAAAAACCGCAAAAAGAATCTTCTTTGCTACCCCCATTCTATGCTTAGTGCATTCGCACTCGATCGAAGGATTATTCTAATTCTAGTGACGCTTCGAATCGACGCAATCGTAATCGAAGGAATCGACGACATAGACGAGATTTAGAAACCGACGTTCCTAATATCGTTGTTGAAGAGACCGTAGATGAGATGCCCGACAATCGTTTGATGATGGAATTGCTCCAAGCGCCCACCGAGGGTTACGGAGACGCGATCGTAATTCCCGCTATCGAAGCGGAGAATTTTGAGATTAAGAGCGGAATGCTTTCGTTGATTCAAGCTACGAAGTTTCAAGGTCGTGAGACGGATAATCCTCACGACCACATTCGAAATTTTGATCGTCTTTTAGCCACGAGCAAGTTTAAGAATGTCGACACCGATGTCGTCAAGCTTATGCTTTTTTCGTACTCACTCGATGGTTCCGCCAAGGATTGGTACGAGAAAGAGCCACCTAATTCCATAATTACGTGGAAGGATCTCGTCTCCAAGTTCGTTAATCATTTTTTCCCACCGTCTAAGACGATGTTTTTCAAAAACGAGATTACGAGATTTGAGCAAAAACCGAGTAAATATTTTAGAGACGCGTGGGATCGTTTTAAGGAATTTCTTAGGGAATGTCCTCACCATGGATTTTCCGAGTTGCACCAAATCAATACGTTTTACAACGGTCTTAGTTTTCAAGAACAAGATTCGTTGAATTCAGCCGCCGGTGGCAACTTTTTGTGTAAAACTACGAAAGATGCATTAATGATTATCGAAAATCGATCCAAGGTTTACCAACTCCGCAACGCACCGAGTATTGCCAATGTAGCCAATGTTAGTAATTCTAACCACGACATTGAGAGGGTTGATGCGAAAGTCGACAAGTTGACGAATGTGTTTACGTCTTTTCTCATTGAGATGCAAAAGAAAGACGCTCCCGCTACGATGAAAACGGTTGAGACTTCGTGTACGTTTTGTGGTGGACCTCATAATTATTACGAGTGTGCGGCTACGGATGGCCAAACGTCGAATGTGAGTGCGTTAAACAACAATTTTTCTAATCAAAATCAAAATAACGCCGGTCCATCGCAACAAGGCAATTATAACCAAGGCAACAATTTTTCGAGTCAAAATTGTAACAATTTTCAAGGAAACAATCAACAAGGAAATTTTTTGAATAAAGGAGGTTATAATCAAGGTCGTAATTTGAATTGGCAAAACCGAGATAACAACAACAATCAAGGAAACAATTTTTCAAGTGTTAATTAAAACAATTTTCAAAGAAGTAATCAAAACCAAGGGAACTTTAATTCAAATCAAAATAGTTCGTCAAACGATTTTCAAAATTACATGAAAACGAATGAGGCTAATATGAGACGATTAGAGGGAGAAATTGGTACTTTGAAAAACGATTATTCTAATACTTTGAAAATGAAAAACACGAAGATTGAGCAAGGACAAATTGATATTAAAAAAGATGTTTTCGGATATTATGAACAAAGCCTCGGGTGCTTCATCGAGTTCGTTACCTAGTGACACCGTTGCAAATCCGAAGGAACAATGTAAAGCCGCCGCGTCTCGTGGAAAAAGTCGTGTGATTACCCCTACCCTTGAGGGATTTCGAGTTGTTCCTTCTTCTCAACCCTCGACTTATAAGACGTCTTCTTGTTCTAAAGTAGATGGGGTGAACGTGGCGACCAAGGAAAAGAGTGCACACCCTCGTGTACTCAAATTCTATCCACGGTTCAAAAAGATAACTTTATCGACCTCACCAAAGTAACCCTTGAAGAAACTTGTGCATCGATCCTTCTTAAAAAACCCAAAAGGCATATGCCGAGAAAGGAAGAGGATCCGGGCCAATTTCTATTACCTTGTGATTTTTCCGAGATTGAGGGATGTTTAGCCCTTGCCAATTTAGGTGCTAGCCTCAATCTCATGCCTCATTCTTATTGGAAATTGACGAGATTGCCTTCACTTACCCCCACGAACATGACAATCGAGCTTGAAAATTATACGCCTTTAATAGCAATTGAAATAGCCGAGGATGTCTATGTCAAAGTTGGAAAGTTTATTTTTCTCGCGTATTTCGTCATATCCGATTACGAGTGTGACCCTAAATGTCCCATTATTTTAGGCCGACCATTTTTATCGACGGCTCGAACTGTAATCGACGTCCACGGTGGGAAACTTACTATGAGATATGGGGAGGAACAAATGGACTTTTTCACGAATAAATCTCAAGTTTCAAATGATCATGAAAAAACCAAGGTTTCAAAACCTAATGTTTCAAATTCTAATGATTTCAAAATGTTAAATTTAGCGGAAAATATAAAGCTTGACTCATGTTTTGAAAGAATTAAAATGTACGGTTTTAAAAATGATGATTTTAATGATAAAGAATACGTTTACTTAATTCAAAAGGGTATTCGTAAATTTATGGATGAAAAATCACTTTGGGATGTATTCAGTGAAACAAGTGAACAACGAATTCCGTAGGGCGACGTTAGTGCCATCACGACAATGACAAAAATGGACTCGTCTTCACCACCTTCGAAGGACCACGTCTTTGAGGCTTCAACTTCTAACTCCATCGAAGTGCCTCCATTTCCGAGCCAACACCCGTTGAGGCTAAAGTTTTCATCGACATCGATCCTCTCGTTTTAGAAAAGTCACCTAAGCATAGTCATTCGACTTGTAAGACCATGGTTGTGAGTGCTCACATCGACTCTTTCTTTGATGATGACGATCGCGATTTTGCCGAGATTGATCACGTACTTCGAAATCCACATGCCCTTTTTGAGGATTCTCCTAAAAAGACCTCTTCTCATGTGAAGTACGATGATTACGAGTTTGATCCCGAGATTGAGGAAATCATTGAACGAGAGCTAGCTCTTTTGCCTCCACTTCCACCTACAAGTGAGGTCGATCTTTCCAAAATCGAGGATGAACTTAATGAGTTGGAACGTCTAATTTTCAATGACGAACCAACTCACGTGACCCAAAATCCAATTCTCGAGGAGTTACCTAATCAACACTCCTCAAATGAGAATTACGTTTACCACATTCGTGAGGATTTAACTTATCAACAATCCTCATAAATAAATGATGGTTTCGTGCTTGATCGTGATCTTTTCGAGAGAGTTTTTATGATACTTAAGGAGGGGAATGAAAAACCTTGGTTTGACAAGCCTATCTTTGATGAAGAAATCGATGAGATCGACATTCATGAGGATGACGAATATGTAGATCCCGAAGGGGCGGTTTTCTTTGTTGATTGACATTTTGAGAACTTATACAATCCACCACCCCCTAACCGCGACTTAAATGTGAGGATTTTTAGCGCGACTAGTTTTGAGTTTCAAACGCCAAATATTTTCGACATCATCAAATCGGGTTTTCATAAAGAGTTTTTAAACGATGAAAAAGGAAAAGATTTTAAAATTGGTTTAAAAGATTTTTCTACAAGTTTAACTCCGTCATCACATCGTGTTTTGAGTACTACCACCTCGTCTACTCCTTTTGAAGATGGTGTGTGTGGTTTTAGTGTGGGGGAAGCCCCTTATATGTCTTCACACTTTACCACTGAGGACGAGATATTCGATCCCCAAATTGCTTGTAAAGGGAAATCTCGGTCTTCCACCGATGCAATAAATGGAAAACTTATCTATTTTCTTGGTGTGAGTCTACCTTGAGTAGCTCATACGTTTGACTTACCCATTGCCCCACCCTTCTACTTCTTATCTATTTTCTTCTACGCCTTTAGGGTTTCGGCTTCGGTTGAAGTAGCGTTGTTTCGTCTTTCATCCAAAAACGAGGATGCTATCTTTGACCCCGGTATACGTTTATCGGGTTTTTAAAGTACTCCATGTATTTTTGGGCATTGTTTATCATGTAAACCCCACTGAAAATGACCATACCATGATTATCCCTAAATGATCACATTTATGGGGATTCAAGTCGAGCTTTTGACTCGGTTATCAAAAACAAGGTGCCTCGTGGGGGATTCTCATGCTTATCCTTGTAAATATTATCTTTTTCTAATTAGTGTAACGAGGGGACTTGTGCTCTTCCAACCTTTGTTCCGTGGTTGTTTGTGATTGTGATTCATTAGGTTCATCGTCATCATTGAAGCCTCTAGTGTTCATTTTACGGATCACTCGAGCTTCGATCGTTGCCTTTGGAGATTTCGATATCCGATGATATCCTTTTATGTTCTAACATTTATCTTATTAGCATAATTCATAAACGGCTTTTAGGTTATTCGTTTTACCCTTTCCATACTCGAGATTAAGCATTCAACTTCGTCTCTAGTATGAGGTTGTTTTCACCCCTAGACTCAA
Organism: Glebionis coronaria; assembly: GCA_025667525.1. Lineage (NCBI taxonomy): Eukaryota > Viridiplantae > Streptophyta > Magnoliopsida > Asterales > Asteraceae > Glebionis > Glebionis coronaria. Next base: position 382,285,254 of record CM046875.1, read on the forward strand.
AATATTGAGGACAATGTTTAGTTTTAGTATGGGGGTGAGTGGATACTTCACCTTGCTCACGTCACCACGCAATCCAATTTTCATCTTTTTGTTATCGTTTTGTTGCAAAATAAGGCTAAAATGGCCAAATTTTAAAAATTTTCGTATTTTTCATAAGTGTTTAAGACACGAATGTAGGTTTTCTGATGGTGAGAATAAGAGTAATTTTTGACTCGACCGTGCGTGCTGAGCACTTAGCTTCGATTCCTTAACTTTTTAGGCTAAGTATCTTAAATGAGGACGAGAAATGATAGAGTTAATTATAAGTTACGTAATCTTTCACGATCTCATGTGTAGTAATTATTATCTTATTCTCCCCACGCTTTTGTTTAAATAAATGCAATAAGTAAGGTCGTACGATTTAAAAGATTACTTAGCTTCTAGCCCAAGATCGTTTAAAAGTTGCTCGTGTTCAATATAGTTCATAGCCAAGGCATAACTTATTGAAGCGGGATGCGAAGATTGGCAAGTTCCAAAAAGGCCCTAACAAGGCATGAGGAGCTCCCTTTTGTTGCTAAAGATCCAAGATGATGTGAAGTATCATTATTCCAAAATCAATATGAAGGATCGAGACACACGACGAGAAGCAATATACTCCACAAAAGATCATGGAAAAGTCTATCCAGAAAGACCCTAACAAGGTATGAGGATAAATATATCCAAGTCCTAAAAGGAGGCGGATCGTTGTATATCACAATCCCAAATAAAGATTGAAGAAAAATGATGAAGTCGTGGTCCAAAACGTCAAGTGAAGAAATTCCATATATGAAGACCATTATTTCAAGAACGTCTTCCAAGATTTGAAGTTCGAAACACATGCCAAATATCGGTCTGAGAAAGGTCTCAGTTCGTGAAACGAGTCATGCCAAGATATGAACTTAAGGAGATTACGAGAAGCAGTTTTAAAAGATCGTGTCCTTCGGCTAACTATCGATTAAATCGTGCTACTTTATTTTCGGCCTTAATAAATTATCGAAATAAGTCAATGATGTATCCTCGTGATCATTAAGACAAAATAAAATATAAGAGATACCAAGTAGGAATAAGGGAGTTTAGGTATGTAATTAACACTCATGAGATATGATTGTGTTGCTAACTTATAAAAACAATAATCTCGTTACACGCTTAGCATGGAATCGAGTGAAAATCAAGGATGACGAACTTATCTCTATGAGGCATTCACGTGTTCTTATTCTTTGACCCTAAAAGTCACATAATCGTGATGAAAACAATACATTATGTCTAAAACACGTGTAGTAGTTTATTTAAGTTTACGTTTTCCATAAATGTCACATAAAAATGAATTTTGGAAGTGCTATGATACTTAATTCTAGCATTGCGTGAGGGCACGACAATGGATTATAAGGGGGACTGATGGGACTGCAATTATACATAGTCTCATCGTCCAAATCGGGCTTAAAACGCTTAAAATATCATTAAAATACCCCAAAATATGCTTGTGTTTGTTCATTGTGTATTTTAGGTACAAATATCGTGAAATCAAGAAAAGATCACAAGATTCAAGCAAATACGAACACGGGAAACGAAGCCGCAAAAAGAACCAGACCCGAACGATGATTTTCCATTGAAGTCCTTGAAGTTTGAAGATTTGTCAAGATTGGTCCCTCAACTATTGAAGACTTGTCACTTTAGGCCCTTGTAAATCTCAAATATTACAAGTGGGTCCTTAAAATTTCAAGATATGTCATCATTATTCCTTGAAGAATGCCAAAGTTACATGAAAGACCTTTGGTGAAAGTTTATACATATGCCTTGCCAAATTTGACAAGTTGTGGAAACTTGATTACAAAGGAAAAGAGATAAAAAAGCTGTTCAAACTTGGAATGATAACTTTTTGAGAGTCCAGGGGTAATACTTGCCAATGTCCAAACTTGCATCCACCTATTACAGCCATCCACGTCACATACTCCACCACTCCAGTCAACAAATTTGGTCAACCCCCTTAAACCCAAATCCAACACCACGTCACCCTTAAAAATTGTTATATTAGTTTTAAACTAATATAATTTAATCCCTTTATTTTTTTTCCCACTAAACACCTTTACCCTCACCACTCACTAGATTAAAATCCCCCACCTCACCCTATAAACCCTAATTATATATGAATCACAAATCAAAGGGGTTTCATTCAATATTTGCTAGAATGAAGATTAAGATTAAACTAAACATCTTGGCACCTCAAGATTCGACTCCAGCTCACCCCATGACCCCACCCACATGACACTACTCACGTTTTTGACAAGGGAAAACAGAAAAGTAATGGTCCTTGGATGGTTACTCACCTCTCCAAGTAAAGATAAACGATTCAAGATGCATTCACACAGCTGCATTCTCAGAAGATCACATGGGCATCTTTGACTTTAAGATTCAAACAAGACCTTAAGGGCATTCTTGGTAAATCGTTTGCTAGGGTTTTTCATTTGTATTTCTTTATTCATAGTTCTAGATCCTTCCCCTCAGTAGTATAAAGAGAGGCTCCAACCTGTGGATGCCCTCTTGTTCTAGTTTTAGACTTGTAAACTTTTTTTTTATGAATTAATTAAAGAAGTTTTAAAAAACCTTGCAAGTATATCACTGTGTTCCATTTACTGTATACACGATGTGTCTCTTATGAACAGTAACGTATTTTCATATTATTTTTTCCAATTTTTTATTAGTATTTGTTCCTTTTGTGGCTAAAAAATCGCAGCGATTCCTGTATCTTGGCACGAAAACCTGCTAAGGATGCATCCATGACGAGTACATCCTTTTTTCCTCGACGGTGGCCCATCTGAACCTATAACAGAAAAATGGAAATTATGGGTAGATGTTGTTTATATATGATGCAGCCTTTTAAATATATGTTACTGATATTGCAACATGAATATATGTTTAGGCTATCATGACCAATAACGGACCCGGACAAAGTTGAGACCACTCGCATCTTAGCAGGACAACCTGTTATGGCTGCAGCCATGGCGGGTGTCTCAGCTTTTTCCTTGATTGTGCCTTATCTGAGCCTATAAAAGAAAATCGGATTCAGGGTGGATGCGGTGTTCTTACTTCGTGCCTATCACTTTGTTTAACAAGGCTAATACATAAAGGGGTCTTGAGACAGGTCGCTTTTGCCTGGATTGTGTAGTAATTTATGCTTCTATTGTGTTACACATATACATGTTTTAGCCAGATGTGTCGACACAAAGGCGCACGGTAATTATTGTTTTACTATTTCATCGACCATTATTTTACTGGGTGCTTGAAATTTGGAGGCGGAATGAAGTAAATGATAATTCTTTTGAATGTCCATGATCATAGTACTTGAGCGTTAATAAGTGGAATTGATTGAAATTTATATACGTTACTAATATTTCAACGGAAAGATAATTTTAGGCTATGATGAGTAATAACAGACCAGGACAAAGTTGAGACCACCCGCATCTTGGCAGGGCAACCTGTTACGCCTGCAGCCTTGGCGGTGTGTCCACTTTTTTCTTGATTGTGCCTTATTTGAGTCTATAAAAAAAGACTGGATGCTGGGTGGATGTGGTGTTCTTATTTCGTGCCTATCACTTTCTTGACAAGCCTGATCCGGAAAGGGGTCTTGAGACAGGTCGGTTTTCCTTGATTGTGTAGTACTTTTATTCCATGCATGCCATTAAGAAAGCTGACCATTATTTTACTGGGTGCTTGAAATTGGGTGGCTGTAATTATCATTCACTTATCAACAGTGATTTGCATAGAATGATATTTTCTTTATTTTTTTTATGTTTTCTTCTTTCTTTGGCGAGAAACATATCCACTGTCTTGGGCTTTTCCATTGTGTTGGCAACTTTGCATGTTTATTTTGGTGGGTTTCGCCAGATGTGATGAAGCTGCCACAGGTATCCGTTTTATTTTTTATTTTTCGGGTTCTGTTTTTGTGGTTTAGTTATCTTATATTGAGATTGATTTGGTGTTGGTTTTTGTTGTTGTTTGCTGTCATGAATTTGGCTTTTCGTGAAGCACGAAAGTAAATGATAGCTCTTTTGGCCATGATAATAATACTTGAGCGTTCCTAAGTGAAATCGACTAGATTTTGGATTATGTGTCACCTGGCAAGGCAAGCTTTTCACGTTTGCAGCCACGACGACCATATCCTCATATCCGATCGCTTACTTATCTGAGCCTAAAATAACAAAACCCATACTTTTTTATTCTCTTAGAACTTAAATAGCAGTCGGTTGGTGGTGTTTGCTTTGAAAGGTACGTTCTCAGCATTATGTTAAATTCACGTTCTATGAGTCTTGAACATTTGCTGAAGCTATTATTGTTGTCCCATGTATTTGTGATTGATTAAGCAATGAAGAAAGAAAGAAAATAGATGAAGAAGAGATGAATTCCTAGAGAGAGAAAGTAGTGAGAGAAAGTAGAGAGGAGATGATTAACTTGGTGAATATTAGATTAAGAAAAGATTTGTTACAAATGACCATCCACCCTCCTAACATGCTAGGAGGGTAGTATATATAGTCCACCCACATGCGGGCTTTAATGGACTATATATTGGCCCGGGCTTGTCTTTTGGACTTTAATTAGTTTAAATCTAAGCCCGTGAACCACGACTAAATAACTACCTATTACAACGTTCTAATAAATATTACAATAGAAATCTATGACCGAACATTCTTGTTTGACTCAATATTTTGAGGCTAACAATCTCCCCCAATGTAAGGTCATTCCTCTTTGATATTTGGATTCCAATGGAGATTTATGAATTTCTTCATAAATGAGTCTTGAACGTGTAACAATAGTTTTGTTCCTTCATGCTGTGAACTTTGAGCCTTTGTCGTTGTCTTTCGACTTTGTCTTCTATCTTGAGATCTTCAAATCATTCTTGACTTGTCTTTGCCATCTTGCGATCTTGTGTCTTTTTCCACATGCTCACACTATTAATTGTTGAATAAGTCTTTGGGCATGAATATGTGGTTTTGAATCTTTGACTTTGCTGAGTACACCGTGACGCCACCTTCTCGAGACAAAACATAGACACGGACTGAATGGCTTTGACATTCGTCCTAAATCGGTAGCGTTTTACCTCCGGTCGGTGAAGATCGTTATACGATATTAAATACCGTACCTGTGATCAGGTAGATTCAATTAAGGATCTCCTTGACAGGGTTTCGCGGCTGTACTAGCCGTTCTCTTTACTCGACCGTCTCAAAGCAAGACTGCGAACATAAAGAGTGAATCAATTGGATAAATATCCGCTTGATTAAAGTCGTCAATTCAAATTCCTGGAACAAGTTTGATTCATTAAGAATCTTGCCATTGTTGCTTTCCAGTTGACACAAGTTTGATTCATGAGAATCTCACAAGTCACCTACCGTAGCGCTGTTTGATGTTGACGCTAGAAGGATTTCCATTCGTCACTGTGAATATTAATGAATATCACTATGAATGTTCTAGCAAGACCATAAAGATATTGCGTAGAAACCTGAAACGAGTTTGAATCAATTCAGAATCAAACCACTGTTGCTTTTCAGTTTTACATATGTTCAATTCATAAAGAATCTTACATATGACCTACCGCAATGCTGTTTGATGTTAACACTGGAAGGATTTCCACTCATCATTGTGAATACTAAGTAGTATCACTCTGAGTGTTCTAGCAATATCACAAGGATATAGCGTAGGACTCTCTTGATCTTCATCCGTGTGTCCTAACGAGATTTGATTGATCTCTTGGCTCTAGACTCGATTTGTGCACTTTTAGTGGTCGGAGGCTGGAGCAGATGCCACCTATTCAATATCAACTATCTCGGAGTGAGAAATTCAATAGAAGTCGTGTTGATCTCCGTGACAATAAAACAAACTTCTTTTGAGAGAAGCCTGAGTAGCTAGGAAAGGGTTGTGCTTTACATCACTGGGTCCATGATGAGTTTGTCTTCATGATGGGTTGACCCGGTTCTGCCTAAGTTGTATGGAGGGCTTCTTTCTTTAGACCCTTTATCCTTACATTTCTTTTTCATTCTTCAACCCCTTCAATGCTTACCAAGACATCATTAATAGCACCTTGTTGTGATTGTTCCAGTGCTATCATCAGTACTTAGTCGGCATTCAGCTTCGTTCACATTCTACTCCATCTTTCTTAAGGACTTCCAATAATCTATTGGATTGTCCCTGGGAAGATCCCTTCGGTTCTGGTTGGATCATAGGACTTAAACCTAACCACCCTTTTGACACCAATAACATCGTGAATTAAAGATATTGTGGGTATTTGATCGTAACCATGAAAACCACTTTAAATTGTAACAAAGTGTTTGAAAAATATTTAACACCTTGCTAGTTTTGTCATTTTAGAAATGCTCCCCCTTCACATGTGCATCGATAATCGAAAGTGTTTCGCACATGTGGGTAAGAGTTAAAGTGCTTGAGTCTTATAGATCACATTTTAATCACATTTTCTCCCCTATCTCTAATATATAAAATCTTTTGATATTAGAGATACCAAATTTGATTAAAATATATTTTGAAAAATAGTCTTGAAAATCTTCGGGAGAAAGATGTGTCAATCTATGCATGAAGTTGAAATGCTCCCCCTCAAAAATTGATCCAATGGAATTGTCATTACGAGGATTTGATCCACATTAAACTTTTGAGGATAGGAGTTGTTGAACACACAATTTTTGAAAGATTTTGAATATCATTGAGAAATTCTTGAAAAAATTGTGTTCAACGCTTTTTGAAAAACAATTCTTTTTGATGAAAAGGTTTTTCTAAAGCATAAACTTGAGTTCATAGACTTTGAATGTCTTGACGAATCCACTCAAGTGTAAGAAGATTTAACTTCTTTTGCTAAGGGTAAGAGTACAAAAGCGTACACTCCCCCGTGAATTTAGATGCGGGTTGCAATCTGAAAGTGATTACAAGCCATTGTGTTGAGCTCAAAACGTTGAATGTTTTATGACAAGCTCAACCCGTGATAGATTGCTCTACCCGTTGTTGGAAATATTGTCCAAAATAGACAATTTCCTTTTGAAAAGATAGAAATGACATGTTTTTAAAAATATTTACAACTTTCATTCGAGCTTTATGTACACACCCGTGTCGTTATTGAGCGACATTTCTAGGTACGTCCATATTATCGATATTGAAAGACATGTCGAGAAGAATATTTTTGGATTATCAAAGATTTTTTACTTTTGTATTTTGCTTTTTGATTAATATTTACAGGTAGATGTTTGATAGATGAATCAAGCAGGCTTCTTTGCCAGAACCTCCAGTTCTGCTGGAGTCAAACATCTCATACCAATTTGCCTAACTAGATACACAAACCTCTATTTTGAAAGAGCTTTTGTAAACAAGTCAGCTAATTGGTAATCATTTCCAACAAAGTATAATTCAACAATACCTCTTTCAACTTGTTCCTTAATGAAGTGATATCTGACATCGATGTGCTTCGTGCGGGAATGCTGTACCGGGTTGCAGGAGATGGCTATGGCTGACTTTGAGTCACAGTACATTGGTACTTTATCAAAGTGGAAGCCATAATCCGTGAGTTGTGTTCGCATCCAAAGAACTTGAGCACAACACGCAGATAGAGACACATACTCCGCTTCGGCTGATGACAGTGACGTGCAATCCTGCTTCTTGGAAGACCATCCCACAAGCTTATCTTGACCTAGAAATTGTGCACCACCAAAAGTACTTTTACGTGTATCAAGACACCCTGCATGATCAGAATCTGAATAGGCCGTTAGAAAGAAACCGGTTTCCCTCGGATACCAGAGTCCCATGTGAATGGTATTCTTAAGGTACCGAAAGATTCGTTTAACCTCCTTGAGGTGCTTTTCAGTGGGTCGTGCTTGATATCGTGCACAATAACATGTAGCATGATGAATATCAGGTCTGATTGCTGTCAAGTACATGAGGGACCCGATCATGGAACGATATCTCGTTTGATCTATGGGTAATCCCTCCAAATCAGCATCTAGGGATGTGGTTGATAATGGTGTCCCAACGGGGTCACATGATGTCATACCATGCTTTGTGATTATCTCTTGACAATACTTAGCTTGGTTAATAAAGATACCACTTGGGGATTGGTGAACTTGAATTCCTAGAAAGAATTTTAGTTCGCCCATCATAGGCATTTCAAATCTATTGTGCATTACTTTTTCAAATCATTTTGAAAGTTTTGGGCTTGTAGACCCGAAAATAATGTCATCAACATAAATTTGCACAAGCAAAATGTCATCCCCATATTTATAAGTAAACAAAGTTAAATCAATGGAACCTTTTGAGAAACCTTTGGAGACCAAAAATTTCGAGAGCTCGTCGTACCACGCCCTTGGAGCTTGCTTGAGTCCATATAGTGCTTTGTGGAGACGATACACCTTGTCAGGATAATGAGGATTGACGAATCCTTCCGGCTACGTTACATAAACTTCTTCCTTCAAAGGACCGTTAAGAAACACCGTCTTTACGTCCATTTGATAAACGATGAATCCCTTATGTGCAGCATAAGCAAGAAAAATCCTGACCGCTTCCATTCGAGCTACCGGTGCAAATGATTCTTCGAAATCAATACCCTCTTTCTGTCCATACCCTTTAGCCACTAGCCTAGATTTATTCTTGATGATCGTGTTCTCTTCATCCATCTTGTTTTTCCAGATCCATCGAAGATTTAATGGTGTTACATCGTATGGTCTGTCAACAAGTTCCCAGACTTTAAGTCTTTCAAATTGTTGAAGTTCATCCGTCATCGATTCAATCTAAGCATGATCAGCTAATGCTTCTTTGATGTTTTTCAGTTCAGCTGAACTCACGGCGAGTGCGAACATACAAACATCGGCATCGGCGTTAAGCTGTCGTCTTGTGCGAACAGGCTGTGAAGGGTTTCCAATGACATGAACCAAAGGATGATCTCGGGTCCAATGATGTGTTGAAGGATGTCGTTGGTAGAACGTGTGCATATTTCACTACAAGAAAATGAAGTTAAGGCAACACCAAGAAAGTGCTGTCTTATGTCTTTAAAATGTTGCAATAAGCATAATGTGACACTTTGTCAAGTGCTACGTTATGCAACGTCGCCTTAGATATATGCAACACTTATATTGGATTATGTAACATTTTTCAAAAGTGCTGCTCATGCTTAGCAATTGTCATACTTCAAGATGCAACACTTCCAATATAAATTGCCACACTTTTTACACTTAAGTGCAACACTTATACACACATGTGCAACACTCTTAGATTCTATACCAACACTTTCACATTGATGTGCAACACTTACATATATTCAAGCAACACTTTAATGTACGAATGGCAACACTTGATGGTATTTTATTATATTATTGCAACACTCTTTATCATGATTTGTAGCACTCTTATTCCTGGCAACAAGTGTTGAATTCTTATAATACACAACATTTTCACTATTTGTATAAATTAATATTTCCATTCCATAATAAGAGTAATTAAATACAATAAGAAAATATGATATTGTCCTTTAACCAGAATGTAAAATAGCTATACATTATCTAATAGAAACATCGAATCAAAATTCCAGAAATCTTGACATCTTGTTTGAAGCTCTCCACGTGAAACTTTCTTTTGGCAATGCAGCACAAAGCAATGTACCCTGCTATAAACGAAGATGATATAAGACTAGTTTTTCAATTCTATGGTTATTATGGTTTCTACGACGTTTAGACTACAATATATGTGGTTTATATAAGATGCTAACAAATATATTAAAAAACCAAATTGATGTTGCTAGTGAAACAATATAACTATTGTAACCATGCTTTGCACACTTAGTATTTATACAAAAATTAATAATATTTGAATAAATGAAGTTTCGGGTCAACCCATCTCGTCAGTACATAAGATAACCCAATTTAACTCGTTTAGTTACACACATGGCCAAAATATCATGTAAAAAGGAGTAATAAGATTAAGGCTCACCAAAAACATTTGTAAGCTACTTCAACCAATCTATTCATGGCAAGTGTTTCAAGGTTACTGCATGACTACAAGATGATGTTATAACTTGTAAAAACAAAATGCAACAAGCCTACACTGTGAAGAAGTTTGGTTATAAAAAATTTACCGGGCTTGAGAATTGCTTTCAACACTTCTAAATACTTTCTCCAAGTTTCTTCTTTTTAACCTCCTATAAAATTATCAAAAAAGGCAGCTTATATGTAATACATAAGGTTAAATTAAAAGAACATATATCAAAATGTAAGCTAGAGATTTTATTAGATAAACTGTTGATGAAGTCTTGTCTCTAGTTCATTAACTTCTTGTTGGATTGGTTCATGTTTCATCTCAGCGTCCAAGCTAGCCTGCCTTACACAAAAGAATAATCAACGAGAAGTGAAGACCGAGCACCAGTAGCTGGATAAAAGTGGTTATTAGCTATATGATTAACAAAGATCAGAAAACAATATGTAATAAAACGGACAATAAGAAATCATACTTAGATGTGCTCGTTGTGCTTATAAGTGTAAGTGTATACAACTTAAATTCCACTTTCTTTGGCAACCAAACTATAATATGTTTTGTGAAATAAATTTGTCGAATATCCATTCTGGTATTTTTGATAGAAAAGTTGTAGTGGATGTCCATTTGAGCAAGTTTGCTTTGGAAATTCTCGGTGCATATATTATCACATATAATATGGAATAAGCTTCAAAGGGATTATAATCTATAAATTAATGAAAAAAATACGGAGTAACATTTAGCAAAGGTACTGAGGTTATATATGAGATAAGTACCTGAATGGACAACCCAACAATGCAGAAATATCTTTCTTTAAGTTGTCACGTATCATGCCATATATTTTTCAACATATGCTGTTAATTGTAGCTTGAAAAAGCAAAGCAGTGTATTTGTCTTCAACTCGTTGCAATGAGTCGGATGCACCTGATGCACCTGCTCGGCCCCCATCTATTAAAGATATTTTTACATCTTGTGGAGTTCCACGGAATCTCTACAAAACCATCAATTGCTAGTACACAATGAATAAGCAAATCCTGATATTCTTGCTGATTCTCATTAAGTGGCTTATGTGGTCTCTCCTCCATGTCAGCATCCCCTCATTTGTATTGATGGACTATGAAGATCCTGTAAATTTTGAAAACAGATAAAAAAATCAGTTAAAGCCATTGGCAATTCTGTTCAAGATGATATATAAATAAAGATGTATGTGAAGATTAAAAATTACCTTTAAGATGAAAATGAAAAAAAAAACTAAAGAGTACCCTTATATATTTTGTTCGTGTAGCATGCTGGTTGGTATTTATACTGTTTCTAAAACCTTTTGACGAACAATCTTGTTTTTTGACTCTATGTTGGAAAGCTTCTCTTGAGTATAGTAATCATGACATGTACATTGTCAGAGTCACTTGATAATAATATGGAATAGTATCGAGAAGACAGATAAGGATCATTTTATCTCAGAAGTAGCTAAACAAACTCTACTAGTGAAAAAAAGAAACAAAATGCCAAGCCTCAACTATAGTATGTGCCGTTAGTGTCATGCATAGGCTAATGGTTTGAGGATATCTTATTTATCATAGACATATTACTTTCATCAACAAGAATTTGATTGAGCTTGCATCATCTCAAAGAGTTGGTTAAAAAGTAAAAATTATATTTCAGAGTGGACCAACTATTCTTTAATCAAAAATTTTATGGACAAATCAGATCAACTACAAGTAGCATTATACGTTTGATGGCCATTCTATATTCTGACAGAAAGGATTACCACATACAGTGATGAGCAAAGTTGTGTTATAGCGTCTTTCCCACTAATAGTAAAAGAGTATGCACAGGGTGTATATAGGCTAGACCACAACAAATATTGACCGCAAAGAATAAACAACAGTCAAACTCAGTCCATTACTCAGGCATTGTGAACAAACTCGTTCTGTTGCTCAATTATTTCTTCTTTTGTAATTGCATTTTGCATTACCAAGCCTAGATAGGGTAGCAAAAACATACCATTCTAGAAGACAAGTTTGTTGATTTACTTTCACACGTGCAGTCACAATCAGTTTGTTCACTGTTCCATCTGGGTAAGACATAATAACAAAGTATATGGGTGTTGAAATAAATAAAAAGATAATAAGCCAACTGTACTTGACATTATGATTAGAGTTATTACTTACCTTTTGCTAAGAGCCCAACGGCAATGTTGTCACAAATTCATGAAAGACGACATTTAAACGGATTTGTAATTACTTTCATGACAATTTCAGCCTCTTCACACAGACGAGAAAACAATGGAAGCAACTCGACCCTATTTGACACAGGAAGGTTTGTCAATAATTGTTTAATGTTGTGCAACCTCCTGACGATGTCATCAATCTTCGCTTCCACTTGCACAATCTGCTTACTCAAACCTTTCAAACAGCTACTGATATGTACCATGACTAACCATACAGATCAGGTTTGGTGATTGAATTTTGAAGTTGTAGTTTGTTTGCAGAGTAGGCTTAAACCTGAACTGGGAAGAGTAACCATTTACTATTGGGAAAAAGAAATAAATTCATCATTAGATTTCACCCACTCTAACAGAATATTTTTTCAATCACATACTTACATTACCAAGATCATACTTGATTACTTTCAGATCGATTATGTTGTTTTCGTGCAACTATTGTCACATTATGTTAGCATAAACCTTATAGCTGAGAAGCCAAACTTTTTAGCTCAAATTTTTGAGAAGCCTATATAAAGCCTCTACATACTCTTTTACTATTTATGACAACGAACATCAGGTATGAAAGCCCCCAATTTTTTGACCAAACACCCCATTTATGCCATCAAATTGCGCAACCCACATACCTATTTACAACTGATTATATTAGATTTTTTTAATCAAAAATAAAGATTTGTTTTGGTGTCATATAATCTTAATTCACAGACAGAGGTTAAAAAACAATAATTTTCAAAAAGTTCATTCATAAATCAATACTTTATAACCTGACAATACAAAAAAGATATAGACATACATAAGTTATTGTAGTATCAAACTTAAGAACGTCATTAATGAGATATTAACAATGATAGTGGCACAACAACATCAATTGTAGCATTTTTTCCTTTCAAAAATAATCAATTTTAGCATTTTGGTACCTCCAAATCCGATTAGTCTGTTGTTGGCCTGGTTCTGTGATGAACGTGGCATGTGGCGGCAGTGGTGTGCGACGGTTGTGGTGGCGTTGTTAAGCGGCAGAGAAAAGTAAAGGGTTTTGAGTCGTGAAAATAAAGAGGGGAAGAAATTAGGCTTTTCTGAAAGTAATAAAAATTGGGGAGGGAATCAAGGCGCCCAAAAAATTGAGGTTTTGTTTAATTTTTTCGTTTAATTTTTCGTCAATTTTGAAACAATGGGGATATGTAAAATATAGTATGTGGCGCCATTTATTTTGGTGATAGGATAAAAACTTAAAAGATGAAAGTTGGAGGCATAATTTAGAAAATAATTACATAGTACACGCAATACTCAATAAGATGTCAAAAGATAAACTCCGAATCGTATAGATATTGAAAACTTTTCTCCTAATGGCATATGTGCCCAATCTAGCGTATTTGAGTTCGGCTATAGCACATCTCTCTTAACGTATGTAGCTTTTTGTCACTTTAAATAAGTGTTGTCGTTAAATTTGTGCAGATGTAACACTTTTAAAAAAGTGTTGCTGTAGATTATAAAATATGTGACACTTTAAATAAAAATGTTGCATTAGAACTTTAAATGCAACACTTTGTTACAAATTGTTGCCTTATACAGATTTAAATTAAAAAGAAACACATTATGGAAGTGTTGTGTTAAAAATGTTGCATTAGGTTTGTTTTCTAGTAGTGTTTGATGGATCAACATGGCGAGTAGAAGACTCTCTAGTTTCGTGTACCGGTGTACCGAATGGGTTGATGAATTCGTCTTCGTCAGATAATGCATTGTCTGCTTGATTTGTGTGCTCTGGAGCAATGACAGTAGTTGTGGATGTTGTAGGATCGATTGTTGAAGTGATATTCTGAGGAGGTAAAACTGCAGCAACCCGTGTTGAAGTAGATGAAGTTGTATCCTTTTGTTGACGATGATCGGTATCATCATTCATATCATGAGTGACAGCGGAAGACTTCGATACAACTTGTTTCTCCCCCGTGAAATATTCATCATACATTGGTCCATATAACATTTCCAACTCTTCAATGGTCGTGTCGACTGTCATATCAGCTCTAGGAACATTTTCTGGAACCAGCGTTGAACTTGACGGTTCATTGCTGTGGTCTTGAGTTCCGAGTTCTGTGCGGTTGTGAACGGAAGTCGTTTGTCGTTGTGGATCGGGACTTAAACTGTTTTGTTCAAGTGCCATTTCTTGTAATTCATCAAATCGGATATGAATAGTCTCGGCTATCAATTTTGTTCTCTTGTTGTACACTCTATATCCCTTAGACTGAGTTGCATACCCCACAAGAATACATTCATCACCTTTTTCTTTCATCTTATCCAAGTTTTCACCATCTCGAATGATGTAACAAGTACATCCAAAAACATGAAGGTGTTTGAGTGAAGGTTTTCGATCATGAATTATGTGATATGGTGTCTTTTCGTGTCTTGGGATAATGAAGGAGCGGTTTTGTGTGTAGCATGCGGTTGACACGGTTTCGGCCCAAAAGTACAGTGGAAGTTTTGAAGCGGATAGTAATGTTCGAGCAGACTCAACTAAAGTACGGTTTCGTCTTTCAACAACACCGTTTTGTTCGGGTGTTCGAGCAATAGATGTTTCATGTTCAATCCCTTCGGCTTCAAAATACTTTCTCAGATTTGAATTCAAAAATTCTGTACCTCTGTCAGTACGAACCACTTTAACTTGAGCCTGAAGACCACGTTGTATCAATTTAAGGAAGCTGATGAGAACGTCGGGTGTTTCATCCTTGGACCTCAAGAAGTGAGTCCATGTGTACCTTGAGTAATCATCGACAATTACCAGAATATATTTCTTTCCATTGATACTCTGAACACGCATGGGACCACACAGATCCATATGAAGAAGATCTAACCGTCCTTTAGAGCTTGGTGTGGTCTTTGTTTTGAAGCTACTTCGTTTAGCTTTACAAAGTTCACAAGAAGAACAGAGATGATCTTTGATGAATTTCAAGCTTGGAAGGCCTCTCACAATATCTTTCTTGGAAAGCAAGTTAATGGTATCAAAGTTGAGATGAGAAAGACGTTGATGCCATAACCATGCCTGAGTCGTTGAAGCTTTAGCCATGAAGCAAATTGGAGTTGATGAAGTTGTGTCTTGAAGTGAAATTGTATAAAGATCAGTACCCCGTGTACCGGTAAGTAAGTCATTCCCATCATAATCACGAACAAAACATGTCTTCTTTCTGAAAGCAACTTCCAAATCCGCATCACAGAATTGACCAACCGAGAAAAGATTGTGATTGAGCCCTTCGACGTAGTATACCCTTTTAATCGTAATATTCCCCTGAACCAAATCTCCATATCCTAGGATCGGTGCAAATTGATCATTTCCGAATCGGACCGTACCTAGGAACTTCTCCACGAAGTTAATTAGAAGCTTGAGATTCCCCGTCATGTGCTTCGTGCATCCGGAGTCCATTATGAATAGAATTATTTGTATCACCTGCAGAAGAGTTAGAACACGATGGAGCATTTGTGTGATAACCGTGGTTTTGAGGTTCGTCACTTGGTCTTACTTTTAGGTTATTTTATGTGTGACTACTTGATTTTTGTGCTTACGTGTTTATGTTGTGTGAATGAGGTTGGTGTGGTTATTGTTATGAGTATAGAGAACTCATAAGTAAATCGAGGTACGGTTAATTCATGTTCATGAGATCACAATTGGTGACTATGAAATGAAATGGTGGTAATTTGGTGGTTACGTATACGTATAAGTATTATAGTAATAGTGTATTTTTTTAGGATTTACGGTTTAGCATTTAGAGGTCTCGAATGAGGTAATTAGTCAAATGAATATTTTTCGGGATGGTTTTAGGTCATTTAGGACTTAATTATAAAGTTTATTTCAAAATTTGAGATTTTTTTATAAAGTGTATATTTTACGTCTTTTACGGTAAAACGCGTAAATTTGACTAGTTTTACGGTTTTGAGGTTTTGGGAGTTTTAGGAGCTGAAATAAATTAAGGTAAATTAAGGTAATATTAATAAGATATTAATTAACAATAAAAAGAAAAAAGAATAAAGAAAAAAACGAAATTAGGGGTGTTTGGGTCGGTTTAGAAGAGAAAAAAAAGGAAAAAGGAAAAGATTTATGGTAAGTGGTAATTGGGTTGGACAAGGATTGTTTTGGCTATATAAGGAACCCCCAACACTAAATCAAACGCATTTTTTTTCTTTCCCTGGAGTTATAGTCGACTAAAAGAAGAGGAGAATTAGGGTTCTTCATAAAAATTGGGTGTTTTTCATCTTCCATTGAATTAAAGTTTGTTGCTAGTGCAAGGACTTGTGAAGAAGCTATCAGGTGAGTTTCATAGTCCCATGTTTACTTTTGATTTTGACTTCTAGATGGGATGGAAGAGACAATGTGTTGAATTATTTTCTAAATTAATGCTGTGAATGTTTTAAGGTTTGAGATGGACTTGTGTGTACATTTGTGTGATTAACTGCTATGTGATTCTTGTTTGCGTGTGATCTGGATTGGAAAGGTACATAGGTGTATGGGCGCCTATGGGACCTATGGTTAATAATAAGGCGTGATGCCTTGGAAATTGTGATTGTTGGTAAGGCGTGATGCCTTGGAAATTGTGATTGTTGGTAAGGCATGATGCCTTGGAAATTGTGATTGTTGGTAAGGCGTGATGCCTTGAAAATTGTGATTGTTGGTAAGGCGTGATGCCTTGGGAATTGTGATTGTTGGTAAGGCGTGATGCCTTGGAATTGTAATGATTGATTGAACTTGAATGCTAGTTGTTAGTACATGATTGTAGCGCATTGTCCATATGTTTATTGGTTTATGGTTTTCACAGCTTATGACTTGTCTTGTGTTGGAGTCTAAACCTATGACTCTCACCAACTTTATGTTGACGTGTTTTAGTGTCTCTTTCAGGTGATACTATGGTTAAGCATGAGAACATAAGTGGCTAGGATTGGAGAAGCTTAGGAATGCATATAGAAGGAGAATCCCTGTTTCCTTCTTAGTTTTATTTGTTTGTTCATTTTAATAAGTGATACTGTGGCACCTATATGTTTGTTTTGTTTGTGTTACTTGTTTGTCTTGGGTAAGAGGTAGGACTGTTACCTACTTACCTAGACTCCTGCATGTTGAGATATTGTCATGACATTTGTTTCGCCATTTATGACATTTCTTGTATCATTTAGTTATCTCTATAGACACGCTATTGTTGTGATGATATCCATACGTCGTGCCCCATATTCCGCCATGGTGGGGTGTGACAGAATGGTATCAGAGCCAATGGTAATAGAGAATTAGGTTGCCTAGTCGTGTAGCCTAGTCTATAGCTTAAGGGTCCCTGCATATAGGCATCATAGGAGTATGTGTGCATTTTATAGTAATTGATGTGTTTGAATATTATTTTCGCAGTATTTGTTAGGTTATGAACTACTATGGTTCATACTTAACTACATGTTAGTTTCTTTACGAGTTTTGATTAGTGCGGGTTGAACCATGGTCGTATACGCTAGTCATTGTTGGATTTCGCTTAATTATGTTTTCATGTTCTTTATACATTTTGAATTTTGTCTACGCTGGTTCAACTGGACTACGAGTTTATGTGTTTCATGCATTGGCTATGTTATTTTAATAGATGGAGTTTTGGACCTTATTTTGTGTAGTTATGTGCTTGTGAGTTGATGGATTATGTGTTATGTGTAGTATTAATTTCTTATAAGTGTCATCATAGGAGGGAGTACATTGGTGAAAGGGAACATGTATAATTATGGAGGCCTACATAATTATATATGTGCCACAACACCACTGGACTTTCAAGTATGATTGCATGAAAGAGAGTTAATACATGCTTGTATAGTATATGTTGGATGTATTTGAGTGTATGTATGCTTATGCCTATGTATGTAAAATTATTTTCTACTTACCGGTTGTATTCTTGGAATGGTTGCTAGCTCGTTTCTCTTTGAGAGGTTCAACTTCTGTAGTAGCGCATTTCTCGGGTCCTCATTTCACGTGTTTGTTTGTACGGTACTTTTGGCGTAAAGGAAGAAAGGTTGGTTGAAGAAAATCTACATACTATGGATCAGTACATGGAAGAAAGAGGAGATGGTTGCAAGTATTACTTGGATAGAATCTGGGTTCCGTTGTTTGGCGATACAAGGAAGGTGATATTGGATGAAGCTCATACGTCGAGGTATTCGATACACCCAGGAGCTGATAAGATGTATCGAGACATGAGAGATATGTATTGGTGGCCAGGAATGAAGAAGGATGTAGCTTTGTACGTTAGTGAATGTTTGACTTGCTCCAAGGTGAAGGCTGAACATCAAAGACCGTCAGGATTACTGCAACAACCAGAGGTTCCTATATGGAAGTGGGAGAATATTGCCATGGACTTCATTACAAAACTGCCAAGGTCTAACAGTGGAAATGATATGATTTGGGTAATAGTGGACAGACTGACTAAGTCTGCCCATTTTGTGGCAATGAAGGAGGATGATAAGATGGAAAGGTTTGCCAAGAAATACTTGGAACATGTGGTGGCAAAACATGGAGTACCGGTGTCGATCATATCAGATAGAGATAGCAGGTTTACATCTAGATTTTGTGGACTATTGCAGAAGGCTTTGGGTACGAGGCTGGATATGAGTACAGCTTATCATCCGCAGACGGATGGACAGAGTGAGAGGACTATACAAACACTGGAGGACATGTTAAGAGCATGTGTGATAGATTTTGGAGGAAGTTGGGAGAATCATCTAGCATTGGCAGAATTCTCGTACAATAATAGCTACCATGCTAGTATAGAGTGTGCACCATTTGAGGCACTCTATGGTAGGAAGTGTAGGTCACCGCTGTTATGGGCTGAAGTAGGAAGTAGCCAACTAATTGGACCGGAGATGGTACAGGAGACTACGGACGTAATTACTGTGCTTAAGGAAAAATTAAAGGCGGCTAGAGATCGACAAAAGAGCTATGCGGACAAGAGGCGTAAGCCGTTGGAATTTGGGGTTGGGGACAAGGTGATGCTAAAGGTTTCACCATGGAAAGGGGTGATGCGGTTCGGGAAGAAAGGGAAGTTAGCACCTAGATTTGTGGGGGCATTTGAAATCCTTGAAAGGATTGGGCTAGTGGCATACAGGTTGAGATTACCGGAAGAGTTAAGTAGTGTACATGATGTGTTTCATGTCTCAAACTTGAGGAAATGCTTAGCAAGAACTGACTTGCAAGTGTCGGTGGACGATATTAGTATAGATGCGAGCCTTCGTTTTATTGAAGAGCCGATAGAGATTATGGACCGTGAAGTTAAAACCTTGAAAAGAAGTAAGATACCGTTAGTTAAGGTTAGGTAGAATTCTAAACGTGGACCGGAGTTTACGTGGGAACGGGAAGAGTTTATGAGGAGTAAGTATCCTCAGCTGTTCGTTAATGACGATCCTAAGGAGTAAATCTCGGGACGAGATTTCTAATAGGAGGGAGTGATGTGACAACCGTGGTTTTGAGGTTCGTCACTTGGTCTTACTTTTAGGTTATTTTATGTGTGACTACTTGATTTTTGTGCTTACGTGTTTATGTTGTGTGAATGAGGTTGGTGTGGTTATTGTTTATGAGTATAGAGAACTCATAAGTAAATCGAGGTACGGTTAATTCATGTTCATGAGATCACAATTGGTGACTATGAAATGAAATGGTGGTAATTTGGTGGTTACGTATACGTATAAGTATTATAGTAATAGTGTATTTTTTTAGGATTTACGGTTTAGCATTTAGAGGTCTCGAATGAGGTAATTAGTCAAATGAATATTTTTCGGGATGGTTTTAGGTCATTTAGGACTTAATTATAAAGTTTATTTCAAAATTTGAGATTTTTTTATAAAAGTGTATATTTTACGTCTTTTACGGTAAAACGCGTAAATTTGACTAGTTTTACGGTTTTGAGGTTTTGGGAGTTTTAGGAGCTGAAATAAATTAAGGTAAATTAAGGTAATATTAATAAGATATTAATTAACAATAAAAAGAAAAAAAATAAAGAAAAAAACGAAATTAGGGGTGTTTGGGTCGGTTTAGAAGAGAAAAAAAAGGAAAAAAGGAAAAGATTTATGGTAAGTGGTAATTGGGTTGGACAAGGATTGTTTTGGCTATATAAGGAACCCCCAACACTAAATCAAACGCATTTTTTTTCTTTCCCTGGAGTTATAGTCGACTAAAAGAAGAGGAGAATTAGGGTTCTTCATAAAAATTGGGTGTTTTTCATCTTCCATTGAATTAAAGTTTGTTGCTAGTGCAAGGACTTGTGAAGAAGCTATCAGGTGAGTTTCATAGTCCTATGTTTACTTTTGATTTTGACTTCCAGATGGGATGGAAGAGACACTGTGTTGAATTATTTTCTAAATTAATGCTGTGAATGTTTTAAGGTTTGAGATGGACTTGTGTGTACATTTGTGTGATTAACTGCTATGTGATTCTTGTTTGTGTGTGATCTGGATTGGAAAGGTACATAGGTGTATGGGTGCCTATGGGACCTATGGTTAATAATAAGGCGTGATGCCTTGGAAATTGTGATTGTTGGTAAGGCGTGATGCCTTGGAAATTGTGATTGTTGGTAAGGCGTGATGCCTTGAAAATTGTGATTGTTGGTAAGGCGTGATGCCTTGGAAATTGTGATTGTTGGTAAGGCGTGATGCCTTGGAAATTATGATTGTTGGTAAGGCGTGATGCCTTGGAATTGTAATGATTGATGGAACTTGAATGCTAGTTGTTGGTACATGATTGTAGCGCATTGTCCATATGTTTATTGGTTTATGGTTTTCACAGCTTATGACTTGTCTTGTGTTGGAGTCTAAACCTATGACTCTCACCAACTTTATGTTGACGTGTTTTAGTGTCTCTTTCAGGTGATACTATGGTTAAGCATGAGAACATAAGTGGCTAGGATTGGAGAAGCTTAGGAATGCATATAGAAGGAGAATCCCCGTTTCCTTCTTAGTTTTATTTGTTTGTTCATTTTAATAAGTGATACTGTGGCACCTATATGTTTGTTTTGTTTGTGTTACTTGTTTGTCTTGGGTAAGAGGTAGGACTGTTACCTACTTACCTAGACTCCTGCATGTTGAGATATTGTCATGACATTTGTGTCTCCATTTATGACATTTCTTATATCATTTAGTTATCTCTATAGACACGCTATTGTTGTGATGATATCCATACGTCATGCCCCATATTCCGCCATGGTGGGGTGTGACAATTTGCTAAATTGGATACCACAGTAGTTGTGATAGTAGAATCATTAGTGTCCTTATCAACATTTAAAGGCAAACTAACACTCGTTTTCACATTTTCTGTCCTAACTTTAGGCATCCATTTATATCCGGGAGGACATTGATTAGCAAACCACCATTTCCAAAACTTACTGGCAGACTCATATAATTCCTTAATTTTGCTTCTAGGATTCTTAGTGGTGGAGTCTGATGCATTACTTTTCTTAGTGGAGGTAGCACCAAAATGGTTCACTTTGCGTTTGGGTTTACTAGCTCTAATAGGCATTGCAACTTGCTTCTTAGTTCTAGTATCTACGCCTTTGACTTTATTTATAGCACACATAGAATGATTAGCATTAGCACACTTGCCACATTTGACACAAACAAATTTCACATTCATAGCATTCAAATCATTCACATCATTCATATCGTCATTACATGTGATTACAGACTTTTTATTCTTAAAAACATTCAAATTCCTAGGGTGTGCTTCTACTTACTTCATCTTCCCTTGATTCTTGTGTTTCCAAACCTTATCATTCACTTGAGTGCTCTTAAGCTGAGGCCGACTAACACTAGTAGTGGAGACTATTCCTGTGGTAGAAGACACACGAATATTAGTGTTTCTAGAAGTCTGAGGTGATTGAATAACTTTGTTTGTGGGCTTAGTGGTCATTCTATACATCCCTGGTTTAATCACATTATTGTGCTTAACGCTTGGTGCTATAGGATTCCTTATGGGTTGAGCTTGTGGTAACCTTTCTTGTCCATCCATCTTGGGGGAAAACACAGGTTTTGCAAACGAGGAATTTGATAAAGCATATGGTTTTCCCAAGATAGAGGATCTATTTACTTTAGAGGCATTGCGTTGTCTAACAACAGGTTTCTTAATGCTAGGTTCCACGATTTTCCCACCCATTTTAGCAATGAGTTTCTACAACTCTGCTATCGCTCTGTCCCTGTCTTGTAACTGAGCTTTCAACCCTTTGATTTCCAAATTCTGTTCATTCATTTCTCGAAATATTTGGGAAAGTTTTTCTTGCAATTTATTATCGTGTGGAAAACTACCAACGTCTTTTTGCAAAGCAAGTTCAAGTGAATGACAATGTTTTTGAAGGAAGTTATTTTTGTGTTGAAGTAACTCAAAAGCCTTTTTGTCAACATTTTCTTTACGTTTCGAAAGCTCAATTTCAAGACGTTCACATTCTTTGCTTTTATCAAGATATTGGCATGCAACTTCAGAATATTCATCAATATCAGCACAAGATGTAAAATAAGCACACATAACATCTTTAGAAACACATTCTTGCAAGAGTAAATCATATTCATCTGAGAAATCAGACTTCTCCATTTGAAGATCATCAATGTGTTTCTCAAGAGATTCAACGTATTTTAAATCATCATACATTTCAGTCCGAATGAACTCCTCAAGTTGAAGAACAGTTTCTTTAATCAACGCCGTGTTTGGAATTAAGAGTTCTTTCACAAGCAAGGTAATATCTTGAGGAATCGGACGTGTCCATTCAACATTTTCATGTTTTGCCCAGTCTCTTTCAACAATAGATTTAACATTATCTATGTGGTGTTTAAGAATAACTAATGTTTTCCTACTCTTGCTTTTAGATTCATCTAGAGGGAGGTAGTTGATGTATTTGTAAACATTAGATTTCTTAGGGGCAAATGCTTTCTTCCATTGAATTCTCTTTTGTTTGCATTCTAGAAACACATCCTCACGAGTTTTCTGAGTTTGTTTGTTGAAAAGACCATAAAGACTATTCTCATAAGCATAATTATATGGTTTCACAAACTCCTTATTGACAAGTGGTTGACTATCATCATCCCAAAGGGCAGTCTCTTCACTATCGGCACTTACAGGCATGCAATCAAGATCTGTCCTTTCAGTCTCATCAAGATAAAGACACGGGTTCGCAGCTTGAGCTTTGGCAAGGTACTCAGGACTTGCAAAGCTAGCTTGACCCTTAAACATCGATGGAGGTGCTAGCATTCTTACGGATTGAATAGAATCATGCGTTTTATAAACAACGTTCTTCAAAAAGTCGACTTGTGCTTCTAGTTTTGTAACTTTTTCGGTTTCTTTATCATATCTACTTTTGAAGTCTTGTTTTAACGCATCTACCTCTTGTTTCTTATCCTCAAGAATTTTAGCAGAATCAGTAGTGGTCATAGAGAGCTTTTGTTCAAGTTCGTTAACTTTGGTGTTGGCAAGGTACGTTTTTTGGCGTTCATCCATTAAGAAAACATTATATTGACGCTTCTCTTTTGCTAATAACTCAAGAGTTGTATTATATTTGTTTTCAAAATCGTCCTTGACTTTTTAACGCACTTCCCTTGTACCCCTCAAGCTCTTTGGTTTTCTGAAGGAGCTCATCTCTATAGGTTTCAGTCATCTCAGTAGATTTGATAAGAGCAGCTTTGCATTCTTCAAAGCTTTGAGTGAGCGTAGCGTTTGCCTTCTTTAATTGCTTTTGACTCTTTTTATTTTTCAATGACATCTTTTTGTAAAGTAGCAATTAAATTAGCAAGCGCAATACGTTCCTCTTCATCATATTCATTTGCATGTTGATCATCCTCAGACTCATTATTGCACATGTCTGATGAATCGGGTGTGGTATTGCTATCAACCGTTTCCATCATACACGTGTCATTAATGGCATTGGGTAGATCACTATGCTCAGGAATATCACCAAACACATTATATTCATCAGTAGTGTGTACCTTATCGAGTGGCTCAGTGTCAAAGATAGGGTCATTGTCATATTCAGTGACCTTGAGAACTTCTTCAACTTTTGCCATGTACGAGTAATGTGCATCGAGCTCTTGATCAGAATCTTCATCATCAGTATCATCAAGCATTGCTCCTTCCTCAGCTGACAATTTAACCCCTGCTTCCATCTTTTTGCATAGCAACATCTTTTCCTTGTGATAGCTGGAGTCTCTAACCCTTTTCGGCTTCCTGCATTCCTTTGCCATATGCCTATAACCTTGGCAATTAAAACATTGAATCCCACTCTACTGAACCACTTGACTTCCAACCGTTTCCCTATTCCCAGTAGCAGCAGCAATCCTCTGAGTATCAAACTTTGCAGTTTGTCGATCATATCTTGCAGAACCCTCAACATGCGTTGGATTATGTCGATCATACCTAGAAGGACTTTCACCACGTCGACGTGTGTCATACCTTGGAGGACTCTCAACATATCGGTTCTTTGTGTTAGATGATGTGCGAAGATTGTTGTTGGTGGGTTTGTAGATTTTCTTGTAAGTCTTCATTATGTAAGCAATTTGTTGTTTCATCTCTCGATTCTTTTGAGCTTGGTCTTTATCACTATCTTCTTCAGATGATGACTCAGATGGTGGTGATGGTGATCTTGGCGCTTTACCTCGAGATTTTGTGGAAGATGAAGACTTAGATGATGTGGAATATCGTGGTGAAGATGATGTATTGGAGTATGGCTTAGGAGCACGAGAGTGATGATCGTGAACATGTTGTGTGGTAGTCACTAAAGCAAGTGGATTAGCCGTCTTGGCAACACGTTCAGCTCGAATCTCATTTGCTTCATTCTGAAATTGCTTCAAGATGTCAAAGAGTCGATGATATGAGACCTCGTCTAACTTTTCTTGTTGTTTCACCAAAGTGACGAATCGTGTCCACTCGGGTTGAAGTTGTTGAAGAAATTGAACATTGACTTGCATGGTGGAGACTTGTAGGTTATTTCTTGTCATGTCATTCATTATCTTATAAAACCTGGAGTAGTAAGAGTCAATTGATTCTCCATCCCTTGAAGTAAACTTGCAAAAATTCCAAAACAAGTTTGTTTTGACATCTTGTTTGTTGAGTGATTCTCCTTGTTGCAAGCGTTCAATAGCAGTCCACATTTCATGTGTTGTTGGGCATGCATCAACCGTGGAGTAAATATCATCTCCAATCCCACTTAAAACCATATAGATGGCTTCCTTCTCCGCATCATGCCAAGCACAATTTTCAGGTGTGAGATCAGCTCTTGTTTCATCACGTTCACTTGCAGGTATTGGATCAGTAGTATCTGTGGCTGCTCTTGGAGGAACTGAGATCTTCTTGAATATATATGGTCCATGAGTAATACATTTCCTCAAGGCATCACCATTAGGTCTTGTGTTAAGGTATCGTATGAAACGTGATAGCCATTGAGTATACCGACCAGATACAAGCATTGGTGGTCTCTCTTTGTTACCCGCCACCATTATGTTGTTGTTCGTCACACGATATTCGGCAGTAGAATCCATCTCAATAGTCTCTGAAATGATGAAGTGAATATGGATCTTAAGTAGATTTGTTGTGATTGTTGTTGTGGTTTAAATTCCGAAAATTGCAATTTTTCTCCAGTCCGACAATAAATTCTCCAGTCCGACAAAAACGGTAGACCAAAAAATTTTGTATCGCCAAATTTTGAAATTGAGCTAGAAATGTCCTAAAACTAGTATGGAAAATTTTTGTATCGCCAATTTTTTTTTTTTTAATCTTCGTGTAAACGATATTCCGAAACTAGTCTAGATGGTGGCTAAGTCTAAAAAATACTCAAACAAAATTTAGCAAAACACATCATCGGAATGTCCCCTAATCGGAATGTCCTAATTGGAATGTCCTAATCGGAATGTCCTAATCGGAATAACCAAATCGAAATGTTATCGGAATGTACTAATCGGAATCCTTGTCGGAATGATCTAATCGGAATAAACTTGTCGGAATAACCTAATCGGAATAACCTTGTCTGAAGACCCAAATCGGAATGCAAATCGGAATATTTTGTCCAGTCGGAATGATGATCAGAAAGGCTGGTCGGAATGTTGAAACCCTTTTCCGATGCTACTGATCGGAATCACAATCAGAATCTATAATCCCTTTTCCGATTACACCAATCGGAATAATAGTGCTGTTACGAGATTTTGGGGTAAAAAAATGAATTTTTCGACAAGAAATCCGCGATTTTAACCAACCAAATGCGACCAAATCCCTACCACAGCTATGTAGAAGATTTATATCAAGATTTAGAGCATAGAAACACAAAAATAATCTTGAATTCGAGATGATTATAAGAGAAAATCACACGAACCAAGTAAAATCAACAACGAATCACAAAACTACCCCATGGCGATTGATACCAAATGTTGTCCCATGTATTTGTGATTGATTAAGCAATGAAGAAAGAAAGAAAATAGATGAAGAAGAGATGAATTCCTAGAGAGAGAAAGTAGTGAGAGAAAGTAGAGAGGAGATGATTAACTTGGTGAATATTAGATTAAGAAAAGATTTGTTACAAATGACCATCCACCCTCCTAACATGCTAGGAGGGTAGTATATATAGTCCACCCACATGCGGGCTTTAATGGACTATATATTGGGCCGGGCTTGTCTTTTGGACTTTAATTAGTTTAAATCCAAGCCCGTGAACCATGACTAAATAACTACCTATTACAATGTTCTAATAAATATTACAATAGAAACCTATGACCGAACATTCTTGTTTGACTCAATATTTTGAGGCTAACAATTATTCTTAACTAATGTACAACATTATGCTACTTGAGACATATGCGGCCTTCAAAAAAACAATGAGGAAGATGGTGATATTGGTGGCAAATACATATTATAGATTGATGTTTACTAAGTTTGAAAACATATTTGAGGTTGATGTTTATGTATACTGATTTTTTGTATTTTTATATCGTCAGAAATGTTGCATTTTCTTTAAATAGAAGGTGTGCCATATCAAATATTGGGTAGATACTTTTTATGGAAATATGTTAAAATCGACGCTCCGTAGCGAAACATGGGTTTGCCTACTGATAACGCCTCATTTATACATGTTTGTAATGATGCATTTGTCCTTGTTTGCTATGTAAATAAAAAAATTATGAGTTGAATTGATACTTATAAAGAATATTGTTTGTATTGTAGCTAGGAAAGAAATATGAAGGAAAAGAATAATGAAATAAAGAAGAAGGGGCTAAAGATGGAATTATGCTGAAATAGAGCCAAAGTGCGGCGCACATACAAAGTACCCCGATTTTGGAGATTTACTAGAAGTGTGGCACACAAACTGCAAAGTGCGGCGCACATTTAAATCTGAAGAAGTGCGGCGCACAATTGGAAAAGTACGGCGCACATTTTGCTGCAGTTACACAATTAAGTGTCATTATGCATGGCTATTATGGGAGAACTCTTGGGATACTCCCAGGACTCTTAGGCTACGAATTTGTAACTATAAATCAGACCCAAAGGCCAAGCATATCTCATATCTCATTCCATAGTTCTCCATTGTTGAGGAGAATCTCATAATCAAGGAGTTTCCAAATCCTTGATCATAGTTACTAGAGTTGGTAAACCTTAGTTGGTTGATTTTATTGTTGCTTGGAGCAAGGAACTCAAAGTATTGCTAACCATTGTAATAAGTTTAAAAGCTTATAAACCTTTTGGAGCAATTATTGAATAACACCTTGTGGTATAACTCTCATTTCATTTATGTTAATCCTTTACTTTGATTTACATATTGTTGAAATGATCTTGTTTACAGTTATTATGGAGTAGTGTGATATGAACTTGGTTATGGTTTGATAACCTTATGAATAGATACTATTATTAGCTTTGTTGAGGCAAAGTGCGGCGCACAATTAGTTTTGTGCGGCGCACTTTTTCCCTGGGATCTTGATTATAAGTGTGAGTTAGATGCTCTTGTATTAAATGTTATTATGTAAGACCATTGTTATATGTTGGATTCATCCATGATCATGACTAGTACTCATGTGAATGGATGAGTTTCATGTCATCTAGTAAATGAATCTTGTTAATCACTTTTGTAGCGATTAGTGGATTAAAACATATACCAACTCTTGCATAATCTCATCTACTACTTTAGTTATCGAAAACAAGCATAAACCATTCTTAATGATTTTGATATAACAAAGTCTTTAGTCGGATTCTTGTCATATCAATTCGATGTTGCATGTACGACTAGTAATCGGCATGTTGTCTTATATTGTTTATGTGCTTATATTCATCATTGCTACCTATCTTCCATATTTTTATGAAATTAGCCAAACGCACCCTTTAATACCAATTGTTAGTATATCTTTAGAACTTGTGCCACTTTAGAGGTAATTGTTTTATATTTGTGTGGTAATATCTTGCATAAAAATTTAAGACTTGCAAACGAACATCATGTTTTTGGCGCCCCTGCCGGGGATTGGTTAGTTATTTATTTAAAACATTCTGAAATACTTGGTAAACAAATTTTTCTAAATCACCGTACATTTTTCTGGCAATCTGAAAAAGTTTTTAACAAAACAATTAAAAAGTGCGCCGCACATTTCCAAAAGTGCGCCGCACATTTGGTACGAATTTACAAAATATTGGTAGAAACAATCCCAAAATACAACCAAAACCTTTTAGTCTCAACACTTACTGCTGAAAACATGAGAATTGCTTGTGTGTGCTTATGCTTTTTGAGCTTTTGTGTTTGTTAATATTGCATTTTAAGAAAAACCAAAAATATTTTCTTTCAAAATTTTATTTTCTATTTGATTTACTCTTTGGTAGAATAATTCGATTTGGTATGTCTTATTTGATATTTATCATGATTTGTGGTAATTTTTCTAGAACTTTAACCAACCTTGAGATACAAGAAAATGAGGAAACAAGCGAAAATGAAAAATCGCTTTTTCTTGCAAAATACTTGAGAACATCTTAAAAAACTTGGTCACTATTTCTTATTTTGACTACTTGTTAAGGAAGTATTATGAAAAATGTCTTATAACATTGTTTGATTCGTATATAGATCCTATTGTTGTGAACAAGTGCCCTGCACAATCCAAATTGTGCGCCGACTTTCAAGTGCGCCGCACTTCTCAAATGTGCGCCGCACAACTGGAAAAGCAGAACGAAAAAATTGCTTATAACGCATTTAAAAAGGTATTTTCATCAAAACTAATAAGTTTCCTTAAGACTATAGGATATGAAATGTCATTTGGATTTTATGGCACTAATATACTAATGTTTCTTTTGATGTGTTGTTGTTTTAAGATGGATCCAAACACTAGCTTGGGTAGACTATGCTTAGGACTGGATGAGCATATTAGCCTAAATGACAAAATTGTATCGGAAGGAGAATGGACAGGATCAGAGTGTAAGGACTCATCCGATAGCGGGATTCAAAAGGTCCTAACTTTCTATCGTTTCGAAGACTTGACACCTAGTGAGAAATACTCAATGCCTTTCCATGTGGAATGTAAATTTACTTATGATGGGCAAGTTGACTTGGAAATGGAGAGAAGTTTGATTAGCAATGAATTTGTAGTGGAGCTTGGCTTAACCTATAAAACGCACCGTAATAGGGACAAGGAGATAGATAAAAAGCTCATTGTTATGATCAAGGACGAATTGTTTTTCGTCGACTTCTTTGTCAATCCGGAAGAAGATGATTGTGAACCATGTGCAATCTTTAGGAGATCTTTCCTAAAGCAAGCCAATTCATAAATTGATATCACTTGTGGCATACTAACCTTATGGCCAAAAGTGCATGAAAGCTTGGACTTTGAAGAAATTGACGAGATACTTGATAATCTCGACTCTGATGAATTAGCACCTATTGAAGACTAGGGAGTTGATCTCCTAAATTTTCTTGTAGTATGGGAAAAGGCAAGAGAAACAAAGGAAAACAGCCCGCTCATGCTTACCAATTGAACTATAATGGTGAAGGACCTTCTCTCACCATTAATAAGCCCTTGACTAGAGAAGAACTATCAATGGAAGAGTTGAGGGAAGACATTGAAGAAAGACACATGTTGTTAAACATGAATCGACCTATCATTGAAACATTTAAATATAGTGATAAGTATAAAATGATTGTTGATGGGTACTTGCTTGATAAGTTGAAAGTTGAAGATGGATTAACCTCGGAATATGAAGATGTGGCTATCCAAATGCTTCGTGAAAACAAAGTAATGAAAGAAAAGGAAGATCTGGGTTATTTTGTCCTACCAATAAGGTTGGCGGGTAAAACTACATACAATGCTTTGGTTGATACCATTTCGAATGTTAATTTCATGCCACTTGGGATCTTCAAAATGTTAGATGTTGGAAGAGTCAAAACAAGGTTTGATCGTATCAAAATGCTTGATCACTCCTACGCGAAGGGATTTGGGCGTTTGCTTGGAGTTCTATGCAAAATAGGGATAACCATAATACGAGTCGATTTTATGCTTCTCGATATTCCTATTGATCGAGACATTCAACTAGTGGTTGGAAGGAAGTTTTTGCACACCGTTGGTGCAAAGGTAGATGTTGGAAAAGCTATTATGACTAGCTTTGATGGGTTTGTCCATCAAACATATAATGTGCTAAAAGCGAAAAAACATGATGATAGTGATGATGAGGATGATAAGAACTACACCGTGAAAAGAGATGAAAACGGTATGCCGATTTATGGTCCACATTTGCAACCATGGACGAAACCGGAAGAACTATTTGATGCTTCACTAAGTGAAATGAGCTACCATAACCCTTTCTTTGATATTTGTGTGTATAAGAAAATTGTGGGGATGCTTGGAGTACTTCCCGTATCATTGAAATACAAAGATTGGCAAGTGGGGAACAAGCGAGAATTTGAGAAGATTGCTAAGGATGGAGATAGTGAATGGCATGTTGCCATAGTCATTGTTGATCCATGTGGAAAGAGGTACGAAAAAGTGTACGAGACAAAAGACACCAATAGAGAGGTCTCAGGACGTTACACGGAGAGTGATATCATGTCACCTTAAAACTTCTGCTACAACTAAAGATAAGGAAGAAAAGAGGAGTGCATCATTGGCTCCTAGTTAATTTTATGCATTTTTATCTTTTTGTATGTAGATAATCAATAAAACGAAGTAATATCTAAGAGTCCAAGAAGTTTTAGGATGGTCTTAGGAGTACGGAATGTTCTCCCTAGTATCTTTTTATTTTTCTATCGAATGAAATTGGAGGTTTTCTTTTTAAATTTTGTATTTAGTATACATAAAAAGTTAAATACAGTAACATTGTCTGGATGCACAGAATGTGCGTCGCACAAACCAAAAAGTGCGCCGCACTTCTGGGCGGATTTTTTTGTATGTACCTCGTTTTTCTCATTAGAAGCTAAAAAACACACAAAAACAACAAAAAACCACCTGACGATTTTGAATCATCACCAAAAATATTTTCGAATCTTTGCTCCAGTTCACATTCGAGATCATGTCTAGGGTAAGTTCTTATAGTTATTTCATATTTATTTGATTTGATTAGTTTTTAATTTTTGATTAATTTTCAATTAGGGTTCTTAGTACTTGAAGAACGAATTATAA
Organism: Glebionis coronaria; assembly: GCA_025667525.1. Lineage (NCBI taxonomy): Eukaryota > Viridiplantae > Streptophyta > Magnoliopsida > Asterales > Asteraceae > Glebionis > Glebionis coronaria. The sequence continues at coordinate 382,317,091 of CM046875.1, forward strand.
TTCAATTAGGAATTAGGAATGTGGAAATGGATTAAGCAAGTAATTAGATTGTTAGATGAAACTGAAAACATAAAAATAAAAATGAGGGTTTTTGAAAATTAAAACCTTAGAGATGAAGCAATGTCGTGAATTAGAACGAATTGGGAATGGGTTAATTTTCGATTCTAGTCATTGTTATTAGTTTGTAACCATTTAGTTTGCAGATTTGGTTAGTTACTAGTGTTACCCCGACATATGTTGTGATACCTAGAATGTGCGCCGCACTTTACAAGATGTGCGCCGCACTTTTATGAAATTTCCCCAGGAAGTAAGTCACACATGTAACACCCCCATAATGGTCAAATGAAGCGGAATAGTACGTGGGATGTTACTTTGGTGGATCGATAGCACATAGTATATAGAGCAATGATCATAATAGTCATTTAAAAACATATCATATGAATTAAATTGTACACATTTAGTATCTTGTCTTAAAACAACATTTATTAATAATGTGAAAAACATACCAGCCCGTTGGTAACATGATGCTTCAATGATGCTGGAATCCGATGCATGAACCTATTTATTTTCCTGAGAAAACATATAAAATAAAATGTGGGGGTCAACACAAGGTTGGTGAATTCATAGGTTTAATTAAATAAATAAAAGTATTGATATGCCAAACACCACAATCATAGTAGGACAATCACAGCCAATACTATAGAAGTTCCTATTGCCCTGTCATAGAAGCTAGACATGATGCTCAGTACGCCCATTGGGTCTATCCTGATGTTGTTTCCCTCAGTCCGACAATGAAATAAACCTGTTGCTTGGCCTAAGCGTTTCGTGGTAGCAAGTCACGCAGGCCAAGTGTTGTCAATACCCGAATAGATCTATTCATAACATTTTGCGCTACACTACTAACTATTACAATCCACGGGAATGGGGCAAACAATAGGCAATAAGTTGTTGTATGTTGATGTTACCCGTGCATGTTTGCATATCAAAACTTAAGTATGTTTTCTCCCCCAGTTATAAACACAGTAAATATGGGGCCATGAACTCACCTCTGTGGTAATGATGTAGTGATGACGTCACTGAATAAACTGGCACAGTATGATCACGAAGTGATGAAATTACCTAAGTAATTTAGATGACTCAGTAAATGCAAAATAATAATGCATGATAAATGTAACTAACGAAAATGCTTGATCACAAATTAATAAATTGTTACGATGGTTTAAGTGTTTACACTTATATTGAGCTGTAAATAATATATTTTTAGTTTCTAAAAATATATTTAGATTGTCTAATAAAAGGGGTAATAAATTAAATAAATAGATTTTTATTTAATTTAAATAATTGTAAGAAAATAATATATTCCATTTAATTTTCTTAAGGATCTAAACATATTTAGTAGGATTTAACTATTTATAATGTTTCGTAAATAAATCTTAATAACTTATTTAATTATCAAAATGGCTTAATTTAATTTATTAATAAAATAATTTATTAATACTTTTAATTAAATTAAAATTACTTGTAAGTCCTCGTAATATAATAACTTCCAAAATAACCTTTAAAGTTTCGTTCTTTAAGTGTTTCACCTCGTTAGTCCTCGTTCGTTAACTTTATTTTCAAAACACGCCCCTAGGGCTTATAATACTATCGTTATATGGCAGGTTTGGTCCCTAGGGTTTCCTAGTTTCAAAATTAGAAACTGAGTCCCTAGGGCTCGGTTTAACTTTAAGAATTGGCAAAACACCCCCCCTCAAGTCTCAAAATACATTAAAATAGGGGTTAGGGCTCGAATTAAGTTTGGATAATGACATAACTAGTCCCTCATATCTCGAAAATATATAATAAGGTTCCTAGGGCTTGTATTAAGTTTCCAAAATGACACATTCAACCCCTTAAGTCTCGAAATAAATAATAAAAAGCCTAGGGCTTGTATTAAATTTCCAAAGTGACACATTTAGCCCCTATGTTTTGGTTAGTTCTCGGTTTAAACACAAACGCACCCTATATTTTCAGAAATGGTAAGTTTGGTCCTCAAACTTCTTTAAAGTCACGAAATATATATGCATGTTTTATTATGTTATATTTTTACTCTAACTTTCACCAAGTGACAATAAAGGCACGAAAAGTTCCCAAACATAGTTTTGGGCTAGGTTGGCCTAATAGGGTCTCGGTTTGGGCTTCATGGGCCTAACGGGCTAACTTCTGGGCTTGTCTAGTTTTCCACAAATTTTATTAAGCATACTAATTTATACCAGTTAATTTGGGATTATGTATGGGCTTATATGGCATATATATGTTCGGCTTAAATAAGCTTATGGGCTTATGTGACTCGGCTTATATGAGCTTATATGTCTCGGCTTATATAAGCTTATGGTAGATAGTTTATCTAGTGTACCAAGTTATAAACAATTTTTCTACTCCTAAACAATTACACCTATCTAAATGGGCTTATTACACTAAGGCTACACTCGGCTTAAAATTAAGCGAGACCTATGGCTTACTTGTTTGGGCTTATTGTATGTATATAGTACTAGTCATTCAACTAGGGCTCACATTAGGTTCCCTTGAACATGGTTCTTACTAGTTCATAGTGTTTTGAAGCATACTTGCCCACGAAACCATATAAGCCGTGTGCTTATATGTTGATGGTGGGTTGGCTTAGGGTATTTTACGTGTGCATGCAAACATAGTTTCATTTCCTTGGCTTATATATGCATGACAAGTAAAGGGAGGTATGAAAAGATTGAAATGAAGTTAAGGAGGTCTCATACTTACTTTTTTCACGAAAAGATGGTGGATGATCAAGTATTAGGGCTCCTATGCATCGGGTTCATCCTAAACATGACCTAGGAGGTCTTTGACTTGTCTTGAATGCTATGAATCTTGTGTAGACTAACTTTTAATGTCTTGGAACCAAGATTTGGGTGTAGTAAATGTGTATGTATGAGTTTGTTGCGTCTAGATGCTATGTGGAGTTGATGATCCGAGTTTGGAGTGAAGTTAGTGAGAAGTGAGTCCAATGTGTTAGCTAAATATCAAAGTGAAGGTGATGGATGTGGTCTAGGGTGAAGCCACGGCAAGAAAGAGAAGTCACCAAGATTTGAGGTGATTTGCAAGGTACTATGAGGTACTAAGGTTTTAATGAACTTGTACAATTGGATTATAGGAAGCCCCTAGCCGTCACATACATGCATGTCTAGGGAACATGACTTGTATAGTGTTTATAATTAAGGAAGTGATGTACATAGCAAATGGTTTGTGTGGTGTGTGCATATTATACGTCTAAAGGGATGTGTATATGTGCTAGGTGTTTTGTTTCTACTACTTGCATATCCTAGGATTAGATATACCTAGTACATTCCTTAAATGCAAAAATGTACACATTGTCTTAGTTTGAAAAGGGGGCCGACTGTTTTGGCTAGTAAAAAGGGTGTGAAGTGACCCAAATAGTGTAAGGTTTAATTAGAGTGTGTTGTACAAGGTTTATAAAGTCAAATGTATATTTGAAGAAGGTTTTAGGTAGGTATAGTTGTGTATGGTATAGTATTCGGCTAGATTAAGTGTCTAGGATAGGTTTAGGTTCAAATTTAGTGTCTTGGTATGGTTACTAGGAGTCTAGGTATAATATAGTAGAATTAGGTCCAAGTCCTAATTCATTTTGTTTAAGTTTTGGGATCCTTGGTGAAAGTATAGTCATAAATTAAATAAATGTATAATTTACTTTATTTACTATGTAAGACATTTGTAAAAAGAGTTAAGGTGGATATTTTTAAGGTTTAATAATAATAAAAAGTAGTTTATGTTGAATCATAGTCTTGTTTATGAGGTGAGGAAAATATATAAATATATATTTTTAATCTTAAAATAGTTCCTTGGTAAGTGCTATTAATTGCGACCATGAGTAGATTTTTATAAATCAAATTGATGAATGCTTATGATCAGGTGTTTCAGGTGACTTAATAGTCCCAATGTATGATTGTTTAAAGCCTTGTATGCTCATATAATTTAGTCATACAAATGTCCTTATGATTAAATACTCATAATCATAATAAAAAGTCATGTGATCAAATGTTTCCATGTTCTGATGATTTAAATGATGTATGCTCATGTATGATGCATATAATTGCTCAAAATATTTCATGTAAAGGTGGTAATATATATAGATATCATGAGGTGACGTGTACAATGATGTCATAGTCAAAACATGAAATTTACAGGTTTTACAGTACTATCTCGTTATTTTAGCTTTGTTCTCAAAGCTTAAGATGACGTTACTGCTCAGGTGAACAGGTGTGGGTACTTCGCTCTGAATGAGTCTTCGTGTTCCCAGGTGAACTCAGGACCTCTCCTAGAGTTCCAACGTATCTTAACTAACGGGATTTGGCTTCACTTCAGTTTCTTGACTACTCTTTCCGTCACTTCAACTTGTTCTTTTATGAATTGGAGTTTGTCATCAAAGTGGACTCCCTCCAACGGCATGGCTAACGGCTCATCAGCGTAGCACTTCTTCAAGTTTGAGACATGGAATGTAGAGTGTGCCCGACTCAACTGTTGGGGTAACTCTAAACGATAAGCGACTTCACTGATTTCGGCGATCACTTTGAAGGGTCCTACGTAACGTGGATTTAATTTCCCACGTTTTCCAAATCGTACAACGCCCTTCCAAGGTGATACCTTGAGCATAACACGGTCACCTACTGCGAATTCCATAGGTTTCCGTTTGCGATCTGCATAGCTCTTATGTCTGTCTTGTGCTGCTTGAATTCTTGTTTGATGAGAGTGATCTTCTCAGTAGTCTCTTGGATCAGTTCGGGTCCAGTCAAATGAAAATTCCCCACCTCTGCCCAGCACACGGGTGATCTGCACTTGCGGCCATAGAGGGCCTCAAATGGTGCTGCTTTGATGCTGGCATGTGTAACAACTTAAATTTTCACGTCTATTAAAATAGGACGTGCTCATTTGTGAACATTTTCATTAATTAACGGTTTGTGCCGGTTATGAATGTTTATTAAACTCCCGAGAATACCCTTATCCACTACTACTTAAGTCGTGTTTTGAGATTGCATTATGTTATTCAAATTGATTTAAACCCCCACACGTCTAAAACATATAGTATCAATACCATTTATCTTTGGGCAAAATGTCATCTTATATACCCTTATTGGGCTAAACTTTGACAAGAAATGCAAATACAAGCTAACTAAGAAACTGTGACATTCAAAATTATAAAAAATCTGTACATGTGAGGGTCAAACCAAGTCAACTACATAACCTGGAAACACATATTATATTTCTCCCACTCACCACTCCAGGCCAACACACAGGCCGAGATTACCCCAAATGGGTATATCACAAGTTTACAATTTCGGATGGAGACTAACCCTATGCAAAAAAATACAAGATAAAATGCAGTCCCTTTTCACAAGTCCAAATACAAAACACAATTACATCACAAACAAATTTGGGCTAGGTGAAGAGTGCTGGGAGAAATCTTTGAGCAAGGAGCAAGCCTTTGTTTTCCAACCAAGCCAAACATCCTCATTCTGTCCGAAACATCAACCCGAAACCAAAACCCATTGTGAGTCTTTTGTCCACCTTTTTCTTTACTTGTTGCATACATTTAGTGGTGCTTGTCCAACCTGAAAATACCTGCGGGAAACGAACAAAAGTAGTGTTAGCTAATCTTGAACCAAATCTGACTAAAACTTAAGTAATATAAAGATGGATAACAGAAAGACCTTATAACCGCGACCCTATTATGACCGAGACTACAATTGACCCGAGACCCTCTTTCTGCGTTTTTATTACACTCCATGTTTTTGTTTACGATTAATACAGTGTATCAAATAACGGTAGTAAACAAAACTCCCATTCGAATCACCCACCCAATCTGTCAAAACCCTAATTTTTCTGAAATCGTTCATAACATAAAATTAGCGCAATTCATTTCACAAAAATGCTAGTTAATTATATTTAAACATTCGAGTATAAAACCCCCCAATTATATATGAACCCTAATTTTTGAAAACTTGTTTTAATCAGTGAGTAACCTCAATATATACTTAGAAAAACCAGTTAATTATAATAAAACTCAGTATCTAGAAAACCCCTAAATTACCCGAAACCCTAATTTGAGAAATCGGTGCAATTAATCTAATTAACCGAGTTTTATCAAATAAAAACATGATTAAATATACATAAACACGATATTCATAGAAACCCCCAAATTTATATGAAACCCTAAAAAGTTATTATCAAAATCGAGACTTGAAACGTTTAATTAAGCATAATAAAGTGTTTTTAAACCAAGGAAAACATGTATGTTCGATAAAACATCAGTGAAACGAAAGATCCGAACATATGAATATAAATTAAAGATGAAACTTATCTTTTAGATGGGTAAATTGTGAATAAACATGGAACCCCAATTAGATTCGGATTAAACATGAATAAGGATGAAACCCAGAAACATTCGAGCCCTTAATCGAATAAAAACACCACCATATGATGATAATGGATCGGATTCATTAAATAACAGGTTTAGATTGATGTCAAACAAGTATAAGATTGATAATTTTGGCCTCAATAAACCCAGAAAAAGAATGAATGAGATTGAAGGGTCGGTTTGGGGATAAAGAGAGAGAAACAAGATATGTATGTGTGTTTTGTACGCGTGGTATGTGTCACCCACAGAAACAGAGGGAGTAATAACTCCTACCTACTCCCACTTCTTGTTTATATCGCCCATGGGCCGGGCCAAAGCTTTGGGCTTGGTCTTTGGGCCATGTACATTTTCATTTGGCCTATGTTTGGGCTTGGTTATATATATATATATATATGTATATTACTTGGGCTGAATAGACAGCCGAGTTATATAAGCCCAAAACACGATTTTAAGTTATACATTTCGTAATACTAAGTATGAAAACCCGTCATTTACTACCATATTCAAAGGTCGTGTTTTCGTAAATAAAATGTGTCGTCAAGCACAACTTAGGTGATCATGCATTTTTATTTAACTTATAGTCGTAATAACGTAATATTGACACTTAATTAGGTCGTGGATAGCGTGGTCGTATTCTCAAGCTTCTTTGCATTTTCATCCATTTTCGTAACTTACGAGGTGAGTTTATAGACCCACTTTTACTTGTTTTATCACTTTGGGGTGAGAACATTGCTTTTTTTAACGGATGAACATAAGTACCTTAAAATTCATACGTGCCTACATGATGTCTAAGTAGCGATACCCCTCGATGCTTTAGCCCACTATCATGAACCGTTAATTACTTTGTGTAAGCGCAAATGTTATGGATAGATCTATTGGGATTGGCCTCCCTATCTAATGTTGGTTGTGTGACCAAATTGGGTACAAATACATTTGAGGTTGTTACGAATACTTTGGGGTAGTATTTTCTTGGGCTCTCATATTATGTTGCTAGTACGGTTAACGCTTCGGTGTCATGAGCCTAGACGTAGGATATCATGAACGTATGCTATTTTGATAATAATCTTGTATTTGCTATAAGATTATTTGTCGGTTGCCTAACTAAAATCTTATGGTTCATCACACTACTTATACTTAAACCTATAAAAACACCGACCTTTGTGTTGACGTTTTAGCAATGTTTTTCTCAGGTGTCAAGGCGGAGGAGTGACGTGGTTGTGCTATGGAGATTAATAAAAATTATCATGATTTAACTTCGAGACTTGCTTTGGATGTATGACATTTGAAAACTTCATTTATGTTATCACGATGTGTAAAACAATTTTCTTTGGGACCAATTCTATTTTTATGTTCTATGAATGAAAAATGACTTTTCTTAGTTATTCTTGTATCTATGTCTCTTGGTTGTCATGATAGTCACATCCTCGTGTAAATGTACACGTGGGCCAAATTGAGGGTGTGACAGATTGGTATCAGAGACATGGTTATAGAGAACTAGGTTACTTTTATAAAAATCATTTTTACAAAGGTTTTGGTCAAAAATGAAATTTTGGAAAAAGAGTAATACTAGACTATAACTACCTCCATCTCCATAGACCACATCACTTCGCGCCTTCGACAAGTAAGTTGTAACTTTAAGTTGTATCATTTAATTGCTCTTAGTACCCTACTAAGTAAATTGCTAAAAGTATCAAGTAACGTAATATATGACTATATGCTAAATGGTTTGTGCCATGCTACATGAATACAAGATCGATGTTTATTTCGACACTACGTGAAACTCTATGCTTAATGGTTTATGCCATGCTATACGAATACAAAATCTAATTTTATTTTGACACTACTTGAAACTATAGGCTTAATGGTTTGTGCCATACTATACGAATACAAAACTGAATTTTATTTCGACACTACTAGGAACTCTATGCTAAATGGTTTGTGCCATGTTACATAAATGCGAAATTGATACTATTTTGAAATTTCTTGAAAACCCTACGTTAAAAGGTTTGTGCCATGCTATCCGAATACAATATTGATCTTGTATCAACATGTCTAAAATTTATTTTTTTGTGCTAAATGGTGTGTGCCATGACAAACTAAAACTACAACATATTGCAAAATCGATTTGTTCTTACACATGCCTTTCTTGATTTGGCAGTTGGTCGTCCGAAGATTCGTTATACTACTTGAGCTCATCTACGGATGGAGCACGACGCGGATCCTCTACTAGTGGAGCTTCGCCCTTATCATCCACTCAAGGAGAACCAAGTGCTCGTGCACCTACTCGCTCTTCGCCACCGCCACTCATTTGCTACACAAGGCGTGGCAAGGCGCCCATGATTCCTCCATCCACTTCATCATCTCATGCCTCTAAGGCACTTCGCCAAAACCGTACCGCGAGGATGTCAGTGAGAGGTTCTATGATTGGAAAGAAGTTGGCCCCAAGACATGTGAGCTCTACCCGTACTACCCGTAAGTCTTCGAAGTCACGATCCGTGAGAGTGCCCCCAAGGCACAATGCCTCTTTTAGACCCACTATGCCCATGCCACCCCCACCTTGCGGCCTTAATGGAGCCGAATGCTTCGCGGCCGCCGAGGCTCGTGGAATTCCCCCTCATCGTTTTGCTAGGCTTGCTACATTACGAGGCAAGGTGACCCACGTGCTTCGTAATTTGGGTGGTTTGTCTCATGAGTCATTGGTTCGACTCGAGACTTGTTACGAGGCGGTCATCACGGATTTGGGTAGGAATGCTCCACCCCCACCCTACCATTTCGCGGGACTAGCTAGGAGAGTCGAGGACCAACACTACGAGATCAGAGCTTTACGCACTCTTTTACATAGGGCCTTGATTGATTTATCCGAGAGGATTGCGGCTCTTGAGCACCGTTTCTAGTAGATTTATGTTTAGTTCATTTGTGTACACTTTCTTTCCAAATTTTCCCTCCATGTGTTGTAATCCCTAAAAATTCTAAAACTATGTGTTAACTCTTTGTATTTCCCTTTTAATCGTGGAATGAATTATTTGTGCACTACATAACTTGTTGATTATCACTTCTTTGGATGCTATATCGTGTTTTGTGACATGGTTGAACTCTAGCCATGAACTCGTAATGCTAACCTTGCCATAAACTTTGTTGTGAAATTAGGACTATGGCACCAAAAACCCGCAAGAATAGAGCCGACCCGACTCCGGCCGCACCCATCACTATCGACCCATCGGTGTTGAGCCAAATGATAGTCGATGGAGTTGCCGCCACCCTTGCCGCCAACGAGACAAATCCAAGCACACAAGAGGAAACTAATCAAATGCCGATTCCGGTACCTCCTACTCGTGCGTGCTCGTACAAGGAGTTTCGCTCATGCTTCACTAGCACCTTTAATGGCACCGAAGGTGCCGTGGGCCTTATACGATGGATTGAGAGACTCTAATCTCAATTTAGCGTGAGCAATGTCGCCGAAGGTGACAAAGTGAAGTTTAGCTCAAGCACTTTGATTGATGGTGCATTGACTTGGTGGAATATTCATGTGAAAGCCATCGGTTTGGAAGCGGCCGATGCTACTCCTTGGGCTCATTTCAAGGGAATGCTTCTCAAAAAGTATTGCCCTAGGAATGAAATGAAAAGATTGGAAGCCGAGTTGTGGAACCTCCGTGTACATGGAGTTAACTTGATGGCTTACACTCAACGATTCCAAGAGTTGAGATTGATGTGTCCGAAATGATACCAAATGAGACACGAGCCGTGGAAAGATTCATCGTTGGACTACCACCTTCGATCCGAGGAGATGTCATCTCTTCAAAACCCAATGATTTGAACGAAGCCATTGAAATGGCGGATGGTTTGATGGACTCCGTCACCTTGGAAAGTAGTGATAATAAACGTAAATGGGAAGGGAAACATGGCCCCAATCATGGTGACCACCCAAACAAATGCCAAGATGTGGTAAAAGTGTTCAATGTGAACGGTGGATCCGGTTACCAAGGAAAGCTACCCTTTTGTGGTAAGTGTGGCAAACACCACAATGGTGCATGTGGAGGCACGTGTCATAATTGTGGGAAACCCGGTCACTTCGACAAGGATTGTCGTAGTGCACTGAAGCCCACGAAACAACGGACTCCTATCGCTCCAAATGCTCAATACGCGGATGTCACTTGCTATGGTTGTGGCGAAAAAGGTCACTTTAAGAATAGGTATCCTAAAGCTACCACTCAAGGCCGAGGAAACCAAATTCGAGGCAACAACAACAACAACCAAGCTCGTCAACAACCTCGTCAAAATCATGGAAATCCTAATGGTCGGAACAATGGGAATCAAACGGGAGCACCGGGACGTGTGTACGCTTTATGTGCCGAAGCGGCCATCCAAGACAACAACGTGGTCACCGGTACGTTCCTTATCAATAACATCTATGCTTCTGTATTATTTGATTCCGGTTCTGATAGAAGTTTTACATCCATTGCCTTTAGCGAACTATTAAATGTGAACCCCACTCTGTTAGATGTCGACTATAATGTGGAATTAGCCAATGGTAAATCGATCACTACAAACACCGTACTTAAGAGTTGCACCTTAAGTCTCCAAGATATCCCTTTCATCATCGACCTTTTACCTATCGAACTTGGAAGCTTTGACGTTATCGTTGGTATGGATTGGCTATCCAAGTACCATGCGGAGATAATTTGCCACGAAAAACAAGTCTGTGTTCCCTACGGAATCCGAACTTTAACCATACTTGGTGAAAAGAACGGTGCGAAAAGCCGGGCTAGTTTAAATGTCATCTCATGTACTAAAACCCAAAATTACATCGAAGAAGGTCGTCCTATTTTCCTTATTCAAGTTACTAGTAAAAACGAAGCCGAACCGAATGAGAAGAAAATTGGAGACGTCCCAATTGTGTGTGATTTTCCTGAAGTTTGTCCCGAAGACTTACCCGGATTACCTCCACTTCGTCAAGTAGATTTTCACATCGAACTAACTCCCGGAGCCGCACCCTGTGACAACCGCGATTTTGAGATTCGTCACTTAGTTTTATTTTGTGCTAGTTACGTGTCTTTACGTGTTTATGTGCTAATTGGTGTGTATAGATTGTGGTTTGGATATCATTTCCGGTACGGGGTACCTTGTGAGTGAAACGATGTGTGATGATTTCATGTTCATGAGCTCACATGATAGTGACTATGAAATGAGATGGTGTTATTTAGTGGTTTACGTATACGCATATGTATTATAGAAAATCGTATTTTTACGATTTACGGTTTAGCATTTAGAGGTGTCGGATGAGGTAATTAGTCATGTGAGTATTTTTAGGGATGGTTTCAAGTCATTTATGACTTAGTTATAAATTTTATTTCAAAATTTAAGATTTTTTTTAAAACTGTATATTTGACGTCTTTTACGGTAAACGCGTAAATTTGACTAGTTTTACGGTTTTGAGGTTTTGGAGGTTTTAGGAACTGAAATAAATTAAGGTATTATTAATAACATAATAATAAGTAATAAAAAAAATAAAAATAAAATAAAATATATATAGGCGGTTTGGGGCCGATTAAAGAAGAAAAAAAAAGTAAAAAAGGAAAGTTGGGTTTGGGTTGGACTAGGATTCACCCACTCCCCTATATAATGTTTTATACTAAAAAAATCACATAATTTTTCTCCTGGAGACAAAGTAAGTCGCGGAAATCAACAAAAATTAGGGTTCTTCATAAAATTTTGGGGTTTTCATAAATTAAAGGTAAATCTTCAAATCCTTTTTCTATATAATTGTTTTTTGATGTTCTTCTAATCAATGTATGATGGATTTAGGGTTTATTCTAAATTAAAAACCTGTATGATTAATAATGATTAGAATAATTAGGGCTTGAGATTAAACATGATGAGGGTAATTAATTAGATTAATTATGTTAAATTCGTTTTTAAAAACTGGGCATAATTTAGGGTCAATTGTTTTGATCATATAGGGAGTTCTACAAACTCTTATTTTGCGATCCAAGTATCCCTGGAAAGGTAACTCAAGTGGATTTCAAATTCAATAACGAGAACTAAATTGGAGGTCAGGAAGTGGGTCAAAAACATGTTACAACAGTCGGAGGTCAAAACAGTTTTGAAATCAGCCTGTTTTCTTTTTAAGTTTTGGGTTGTTTGGGGGTACTTAGGTTTGCATTGGGACTTTCAAACGAACATGGGAGTTGGTTTATATATTATAGGAAGTATCTGCATTGGGGATAAGAATGTGGGTTAGGTTAAGACCCCTAATCGTAACAAACTTTTTGTATGTTCAAAATCAGTAAAATCCAGATAGACAAAAGTATATATATATATATATATATATATATATATATATATATATATATATATATATATATATATATATATATATATATATATATATATATATATATATCGGGGCCTTAGCAGTAGCTTTAAGGTTGGGGCAAATAGGAGGTGTTAGCTAACATATGTAAGGGCATAGGGTTTCCTTTACAGAGATCATGGGTATGTTTAGGTGGGCGTTTGGCTTATAGTTTGGAGACCTAAAAACCGGGACTGTTTTGGGTAAAATGTTAACGGGACGTGTTATGAAGTAAATTAAGTTAAGGACTTGTTAGGGAAGGGTAATGGGGTGTTTAGAGTATATTAATAAGGAACATATATGGGAGAAGGCTAGATGTACATCATAGGTTGATGAGCCGTTTTAGTGATTGGTTCATGTTTTGATTATGTACTTTTGTTTGTTAGTTTTTTTTGCTAGTGCGCGGACTTTTGGAGAAGCTCAATCAGGTGAGTTTCATAGTCCCATGTCCACGAATGATTTTGACTTCCAGATGGGACGGAGGAGACACTGTCTTGTTTTTGTAAATTATGCTGTGAATGTTTTGTGTTTGGTGATGGACTAGTGCATACTTATGTGATTAACTGCTAACTGATTCATGATTGTTTTATGTTTTGACTTGGTACCAAGGGGATGTTGACAAGGCGGGGCCTTGGGGAGGTACATAGATGTGTGAGCATCTATGGAACCAATGGATAATGACAAGGCGGGGCATTGGGATTGGTACATAGGTGTATGGACGCCTATGGTACCATGGTGGTCGGTAAGGCTGGGAGCCTTGGATTTGGTTTGGTTGTTAAATCTTGAATATTAGTTGTTAATGCATGTTTGTATCACATTGTCCATATATTTATTTGTTAGTGGTTGTTGTTCACAGCTTATGGTTTGATTTTGGCGTTGGAGTCTAAACCTATGACTCTCACCAACTTTATGTTGACGTGTTTTAGTGTCTCTTTCAGGTGATATTGTGGTTAAGCGTCAGAACGCTAGGATTTGGAGTTGTGTAGGAATGCATTTAGAAGGATATCCACGTTCCTTCTTAGTTTCTTTTGTTTATTTAATAAGTGATACTGTTGACACCTATATGTTTGCTTTATTTATGTTAATGTTTGTCTCAAGTAAGTGGTAGGACTGTTACCTACTTACCTAGACTCCTGCATCGTTGAGATATTGTCATGATATTTGTGTCACCATTTTATGACATTTCTTATTCCATTTAGTTATCTCTATAGACACGCCATGTTGTGATGATATCCATACGTCGCGCTCCATATTCCGCCATGGTGGGGTGTGACAAAATGGTATCAGAGCCAATGGTTATAGAGAATTAGGTTGCCTAGTCACGTAGCCTAGTCTATAGCTTAAGGGTCCCTGCATATAGGCGTCATAGGAGTATGTGTGCATTTTATATTAATTGATGTGTTTGGATGTTATTTATTGCGATGTTTTGACTAGTATGAATTGAACCATACTATGTTCATACTTAGCCACATGTTATTTTCTTTTTGGGTTATGACTAGTGCGGGTTGAACCATAATCGTCCACGCTAGTCATTGTTGTATTTTGCTTAAATTGTACATTATAGTACATAATTTGGTACAAGGTAGTTTCTATATTTTGTTGGGTTATTTTATGTACCTGAGGTATGTTATTTTTTTTATTTTGATGTTTAAATCATGTTCCCTAAGAATCGTGTAGTGGTTTGAGTTACTAGGAGTACATGGGTAGGAAGGATTTTAAGGTGTTTCCATTCTGATGGGCGACATGACTTATAATTGATTATGTTTTCGTTTTGGATTTTGTCTATGCAGTTTTAGCTAGACTATGGATTTCTGTATTCCAAGAGTCTGACTATGTTATTTTATTAGTTGGAGTTTTTGATCTTATTGTTTATGTGGTTATGTGCTTAGGTGAGTTGATGGATTTATAAGTTATGTGTTGTATTGATTCTTATAAGTGTCATCATAGGAGGGAGTGCATTGGGGAAAGGGTAATTGTATAAGTATGGTGGCCAACATAGTTATACAAGTACCACAACTTCAATGGGTTCCTAAGTATGATTGCGTGAAAGAGGGTTAGTACATGCTTGTATATGATGAGATGTGAATTATTGGTATATGTATAGTATATGGGTTTATGTAACGGTTGCCTACGATATGGATATTTTTGAGTGTGTTATTATTTTGGGTTATAGTCATGTTGTGTGATTACGGGGTCACACGATATGGACTGGTTTTAGTGATGGGTTTTATGCCTTGTGGTAAGATGGTGGTTACTCGTAAAAAAAACGAGTGTATGACGCGATTGGTTGATCTGACATGTATGGTAACGAGTATGTTTTGGGTGATTTAATAGGTATATATATGTGGATGTATATATACTACTATGTGTTAAGTTTGGTATATGGTCGTTCACTAGTTATTATAACTTGAACGTACCTTGTGTTTGTTCGTGTTTTATGGTGCTGGAGTTTGATGGAGTTCCAACGACGTTTTGAGTCTTTTGGATGTGTGTCTACATTCGGGTATGTATTTTTATTAATGCGAACTACTAAATTTTCTTACAAATAAGTGTGGTTGATTATGGGTAAACGGTTTTGAAAAACAAAATTGTAAGTGTATGGTATGATATCGTGACTTACATATTCTTTTTTTAGTTTGTGGTAGTAAGCTATGAAAAAATTTGTCTTGAAAATAATTGGATTAGTTTTCTATGTAACATGTGATAATACATTTTAAAGGGTAAAGAAAGTTTACTAAAATTTTCTTAAGTGTAGTCAAAATTTTAGAAGTATTTAACTAGACGGCAAGAGTAAAAAGGGAGATTTTATTATAGTAATGATAATAATAACACCACACCTTGTAAACGTGTAGTAGTTTAGTTATAACCAGCCTAAATGGATTTTATAAAATAATAATAATAATATAGAATAAAATGGAAAAAAAACACTGTATTTTATAAACATGTATTAGTTTCATAATAACAAGTTAAATAAGATTAATATGGGTAAACAAGATAATGGTTAAGATTGTAGTATACTAATTAGTTGATATCTTGATAAAATGATGAAGATAAAGGATGAGTTTATGGTTAATAATGAGTATGATTAGTTTTAGTAGTATGGGAGTTTGGTTCTTATGAGAAGTAACTAACTGGGATGAAAGTTTTAAATTTTCTAACGTATCGAAATTTGGTAATACTAATCGTGACGAGTCTAATTTTTTTTCGTTGTTGGAACACCTCCATTGATCTTTTGGATTACATTGTTTTGTTTTCAATTGTTTTGGCTAGGGTTCGTTTTACCCTATATTTTATTTTGGGACACGATTGTTTGGAATTCTTTGGTTACACTTCATGGTTGATTTATTATTACGGTTGTGGGAACGTTAGGATGGGAGGATAGAGTTGGGGTAGTATTACTTATGGTTAGATACTATAATGGAGAGATGTGTTTTGGTTTAAAGGTTGTTTTGAAGAAATGATTAAGATTTGTGGAGTTTTGAAACTTAGATTAGTTACGGGAATAAGGGAGTAAGTAAAGTTAGTTGAGTGGTCATGGCAACGAGAGGTCATATTATGAGAAGTTGGTTGAAGTACCATTTGGAGATTGATGAAAGTACTAGTGGATGTGAGGGTAGGGTAGAAAGTTTATACTAATGGAAAGGTTGGGTAAATAACACGCAAGGGATTGGTATAGTTATGGAGGCAAGGTAGTAGTAGACACGTGAAGGAAAACAGGAATGTGAAACAATGATTGGTAGGAGGTTGATTAACGGTGAAGTACAACAAGTAAGGAAGAGTGAGCCATTGAGGGGTTGAAGTACTTTTAGAAATATTGTGGTAGATGAGTTGAAGTTAGAAGCTACTGGTAGTGTGAAGTTCCTAGGTAACATCATGGAGACGAGAAGGAGTGCGTAAAGAGCTACATCGCAAAGCAAGGAGCTGAAAGGACTACATGTCAGCTGCAAGAAGGATGCAAGAGATTTCGAAGGAGTCACAAAAGGTTGGAGGACTGGAAAAGTGACAAGCACTATGATGGGAAATTTACGTATGGTTCGTGACGAAGAAGGGCAGATCGAGTATCGTAGTGGAGCTCCAAAGAGCTGAACCGGTGGATCATGATGAAATGAATACATGAGATGGGAGATTAAGAACTCGTGGAAGTAACAAGGGGAGTCGAGTGACTACGCGGATAGAATTTTTGAGGCAATCAATATCGAGGGATGAGAAGTGAAGCTGAGCTGAATAAGTTTCATGGAGAAGTGATTAGAGAGTCGGTTTTTGTGAAGGTGTTATGAAAGATCTTTGGAAGAGACAGCTATGCATTATCCATTGCACTAGTGATTTCCATAGATTTGATAAATGAAGTATGGAATTTTGTTGGACGAGATAGTGTAGGAATAAGGGAGAACCATGGAAGGAGAGAACCAAGTATTCCTAGAAGATGAGATTTGAAAATACCTCATGTTGGGTGCAAGATCAAAGTAGAAGTATGAGATTTGAAAAAGAATTCAAAATATGGCTTAGTAGACAAATGGAAACTAATGTGGGTATAAGATGAGAGTGTGATCCGCATGGAATCACATGAAACTCTAGTCTGTCCCTATTAAGAGGGAGTAGGAGAACTGGTTGTGAGAAAAAAAAACAAGTGAAGCTACTTGGAAAATTTTGGCGTATAGATGACTAGATAGACTTAGTTAGTGGGAGCTGGATTGTTATATCGGCCTAGAATGCTAGAGGCATTTGGGGTACGGGACATAGAGAATGATCTATGTAGATCATGAACGTCTCCAACACATATTTAATCATCTTGATTGAACATTTGGAAAAGGTGATGGGTGGAGTTAAGTGATGAAAGAAAATTGCAAGGCCAAGTACCATCTGGGAAAGGCAAGCATGGTTGATGAGACATGGGAATAAGAAGAATGAAGTGAAGCTGAGACGAACTTGAACTATATGGATGACGTATTAGGATGGTTTGGATGAAGGATGTAGGTTGCACGAGTTGAGTTGTCTAAAGCAGAGAACGCGTCAACATGTATATTGCGTGGCTTGGACAATCATATAGAGAAAAGGGATGTAGACTATACTTCCTACATAGATAGGAGTAGCTTAGAAAGGGCGATGTAAGGACGAAATTGGTGAAAGGGATACATAATAGGGTGGAGGAATAAGTACGACGGGAGTTGGGTGATAGTCGATAGACTAACTAATTCATCTCATATTTCAAGAGGAATGGGAAGTCACGTAGTTGAGAAGTTGGAAGGATTACGTACGGATGTGATGGAATATAGTGTTTTGCGTAAAATTTAGCCTAATATGTATGGAATGCCTTATGAAGGATTATGGCAAGGGAAGAAACGATGGGAAGCATCACATCGTAATGTATGGTAGGAGTTGAGGAAGAAGAATGAAGTGTGTATAGAAGCGAAGCATGAATGAAATAGGTCGAGATAGGAACCGAAGGTAAAACCTTGGTAGAGATTAATGAGTAGAATAAAGCACAACGCAGGCTAATACTGTCGTAGTGTGGAAAAGGAAATGGCACTGACCTATACTGATTGTTTGGGAGGCTTAGTATCGATAATCGAATGGATGAGGAGTTATAGGTGTAATGTGCCATAGGGACGAATGACTTGGTCTAACTGAGACAAGATGAGGAGCAATATGACCTTGAAGGTAGGATATTGTGTGGGTATAAAGGAAGTGTTGGGTATAAAAAAAAATCATGAAGAAAAGTGAGATATTTATACAACCTTAGGAGTTACATTGAGGGCATGAGTGATTGATTTAGAGGGAGTTAGGAAACTCTTTAGCGATGGCTGAGTTTTCATATAATGATAGTTATCATACTAGAAGTCGATAAATGCTATTTGAGGCACTATATGAAAGGATAGGGTGAGTTGTCCCCATTGTGGACTAGAATTGGTAAAAGAGGCTACTAATGTGGTAATGGTGTTTGTGGAAAGGATTGATAGCAACAAGGGATGCTATGTTGAAAAGGAGGAAACCACTAGAGTTTAGTGACAAAGTTATGTAGGAAGTTTCACCCATAGTAACGGGTGGTATGTTTTGGTAAAATGAAAGAGTTGATGTAGAGTTTTGTAGGTCTATTTATTATATTTGGAAAGATCGGACCAGTAGCTTATGAGCATAGAATTACCTGGGGAGAAATGAGTGGTATACATGTTATATTTCGTGTATTATGATTGGTAAATGTTGTTTGAGAATGCATATTTGCATGTACGGTTATTCGGGATTTGTGTTAATAAGGGTTTGTGTTATCAAAGAGTCATTTGTGAGATTTATTGACTGTGAGATCAAGAGTTTGGCAATAAATTTAATTATTATTAGTTAGTATATGTGGTGATTTGAGACTTGAACTAAAGTTCACGTGGTAATGAGAGGAGTTCATTTAGAACAAGTATCCTCAGTTGTTTGCTAATGGTATGTTTGATCCTAAGGAGTAATCTCGGGACGAGATTTCTATTAGGAGGGAGTGATGTGACAACCGCGGTTTTGAGGTTCGTCACTTCGTTTTATTTTGTGCTAGTTATGTGTCTTTACGTGTTTATGTGCTAATTGGTGTGTATAGATTGTGGTTTGGATATCGTTTCCGGTACGGGGTACCTTGTGAGTGAAACGATGTCTGATGATTTCATGTTCATGAGCTCACATGATAGTGACT
The DNA here is from genome assembly GCA_025667525.1 of Glebionis coronaria. Lineage (NCBI taxonomy): Eukaryota > Viridiplantae > Streptophyta > Magnoliopsida > Asterales > Asteraceae > Glebionis > Glebionis coronaria. The sequence goes on from CM046875.1 coordinate 382,336,552, forward strand.
ATGAAATGAGATGGTGTTATTTAGTGGTTTACGTATACGTATATGTATTATAGAAAATCGTATTTTTACGATTTATGGTTTAGCATTTAGAGGTCTCGGATGAGGTAATTAGTCATGTGAGTATTTTTCGGGATGGTTTCAAGTCATTTATGACTTAGTTATAAAGTTTATTTCAAAATTTAAGATTTTTTTTAAAACTGTATATTTTACGTCTTTTACGGTAAACGCGTAAATTTGACTAGTTTTACGGTTTTGAGGTTTTGGAGGTTTTAGGAGCTGAAATAAATTAAGTTAAATTAAGGTATTATTAATAACATAATAATAAGTAATAAAAAAAGAAAAAAAACTAAAATACATATATATATATATATATATATATATATATATATATATATATATATATATATATATATATATATATATATATATATATATATATATATATATATATATATATATATATATATATATATATATATATATATATATATATATATATATATATATATATATATATATATATATATATATATATATATATATATATATATATATATATATAGGCGGTTTGGGGCCGATTAAAGAAGAAAAAAAAAAGAAAAAAAGGAAAGTTGGGTTTGGGTTGGACTAGGATTCACCCACTCCCTATATAATGTTTTATACTAAACAAAAATCACATAATTTTTCTCCTGGAGACAAAGGAAGTCGCGACATTCAACAAAAATTAGGGTTCTTCATAAAATTTTGGGGTTTTCATAAATTAAAGGTAAATCTTCAAATCCCTTTTCTATATAATTGTTTTTAATGTTCTTATAATCAATTTATGATGGATTTAGGGTTTATTCTAAATTAAAAAACTGAGTTTTTATGATTAATAATGATTAGAATAATTAGGGCTTGTGATTAAACATGATGAGGGTAATTAATTAGATTAATTATGTTAAATTCGTTTTTAAAAACTTGGCAAAATTTAGGGTCAATTGTTTTGATCATATAGGGAGTTATACAAACTCTTATTTTGCGATTCAAGTATCCCTGGAAATTTAGTTGAAGTGTCTTTCAAATGCAAGAAACGAGAACTAAATTGGAGGTCGGGAAGTGGGTCAAAAACAGGTTACAACAGTCGTAGGTCAAAACAGTTTTGAAATCAGCTTGTTTTCTTTTTAAGTTTTGGGTTGTTTGGTGTACTTAGGTTTGCATTGGGACTTTCAAACGAACATGGGAGTTGGTTTATATATTATAGGAAGTATCTGCATTGGGGCTAAGAATGTGGGTTAGGGTAAGACCCCCTAATCATAACAAACGTTTTGTATGTTCAAAATCAGTAAAATCCGGATAGACAAAAGTATATATATATATATATATATATATATATATATATATATATATATATATATATATTGGGGCCTTAACAGTAGCTTTAAGGTTGGGGAAAATGGGAGGTCTTAGCTAACATATGTAAGGGCATAGGATTTCCTTTACAGAGATCATGGGTATGTTTAGGTGGGCGTTTGGCTTATAGTTTGGAGACCTAAAAACCGGGACTGTTTTGGGTAAAATGTTAACGAGACGGGTTATGAAGTAAATTAAGTTAAGGAATTGTTAGGGAAGGGTAATGGGGTGTTTAGAGTATATTAATGAGGAACATATATGGGAGAAGGCTAGATGTCCATCATAAGTTGGCGATCCGTTTTAGTGATTGGTTCATGTTTTGATTATGTACTTTTGTTTGTTAGTTTTTTTTTGCTAGTGCGCGGACTTTTGGAGAAGCTCAATCAGGTGAGTTTCATAGTCCCATGTCTACTAATGATTTTGACTTCCAGATGGGATGGAGGAGACACTGTCTTGTTTTTGTAAATTATGCTGTGAATGTTTTGTGTTTGGTGATGGACTTGTGCATACTTATGTGATTAACTACTAACTGATTCATGATTGTTTTATGTTTTGACTTGGTACCAAGGGGATGTTGACAAGGCGGGGCCTTAGGGAGGTATGATAGGTGTGAAAACACCCATCCTTTTACCACTTAATAATAATGAAAACAAGACCATAACGTGTATTTTATGTCGTAAATTTCGGAATTATGCATGGTTTGTGTTTTTGTTGTGTTTTAGGACCAAAATGTGAAAAAGGAAGGAAAACACGGGCTTTCACGGGCTTTTATCAAAGAAAAAGACAAAAGACGAAGTCAAGAAATCAAGAGTGCAAAAAGAACGGAAGTCCAAGGCATATTCTGAAGATTTATCAAAGAAAAAGTCCAAAGACGGAAGTTTAATAAAGCCGAAGAACTCAAGTCTTATTTATGAAGAAATCTCAAGACGAGTTTAAAGAAATCCCGAGCCAAAAGTCGAGACTTTAAAGACGAGACGGAAGAAAAGAAAGAAAGGAGGAAGCCACCAACCACTCCCCTCTCCTATATATACCACCCTCATTTGTTAGGAGAGGGTTGGTTAGTCCTAGGAGTAGATTAGGATAGATTAGGAGTAGTTTCTCTCTCTAGATTTATTTCTTTCTCTCTCTAGATTAATGTTTAGAACTCAAATCTTTAAAGTTGTTATTGTTGAATCTTTGCTTTTTAATCAAGCTTTTAATTAATCTTCTTCTACCTTTCTTGCTTAATCTTTACTTTTGATTATGGTATGTTCTTGAGTTTTTATGGTTTTGAATCATGTGGGTTTTGATTGATTTGACTTTATTTGTTAGTTTTGTTAATTTGTTTTGATTGATTATTGTTAGTTGATCATTAGTGGTTATTTTGGTTTAATCTTTTGGTTTATCTTGGTTAGACTTGATTGAATTCGTGTTCCTTTAGTTTTCCCTGTTCTTCGTATCTTCTTACTGTTTCCCAGATTCCGAATCAACACTTTTATTCTGAACCAGCATTTTCTTTCTTTTATTCCGAATGAATCTGTTTATTCCGGATGAAGCTTTTGTTTAATTATTCCGAACGAACCTGATATTCCGAATGAAGGTTTGTTTTAAGATATTCCGCATCAAGGGATTATTCTGAATCAAGCTTCATTATTCCGGATGAGCAACTTATTCCGGATGAAGCTATTATTCCGAATGAACAGTTTATTCCGGATGAACAACTTATTCCGGATGAAGCTATTATTCTGAATGAATAGTTTATTCCGGATGAGGAACTTATTCCGGATGAAGGCTATTTTTTCCGGATGAACATGTTTTTCCGAATGAAGAACTTTATTCCGGATGAAGCTATTTATTCCGGATGAAGGAATTTATTCCGGATGAACATGTTTATTCCGAATGAAGTATTCATTCCGAATGAGTGTTTTCTAGTTTTTTTTTTCTAATTTTATATTTTTGAGTTTTAAGCTTTATTTTCTCCCGCCTTTTTCCTTAGTTGCACTTTTAGTTTACTTGCCTTAGATTTATTTTAAGCTCGCCTTTAGTTTAAGTTTAAGTTCGCGTTATTTACTTTTAAGTTTGCCTTTTAATTTCTCGTCATTAATTTCCCATCAAGTTTTTATCTTTTATTATTTCTTTTTACCGTCTTTATTTTTATTGTTTCAAGTCTTTATTTTTAATTAGCTTACTACACCAAACAATTCCCTTTTCGTTACCAAGAACGACTGAGTCACACTTAAACCAATAATCAATTCGAAAAGATCGGTTTAACGAACTTTTATACTTAGCAAAATCCAGTTATCAAGGAACATAGATGTGTGAGCATCTATGGGACCAATGGATAATGACAAGGCGGGGCCTTAGGATTGGTATAGAGGTGTATGGGCGCCTATGTTACCATGGTGGTTGGTAAGGCTGGGAGCCTTGGATTTGGTTTGGTTGTTAAATCTTGAATATTAGTTGTTAATGCATGTTTGTATCACATTGTCCATATGTTCATTTGTTAGTGGTTATTGTTCACAGCTTATGGTTTGATTTTGGCGTTGGAGTCTAAACCTATTACTCTCACCAACTTTATGTTGACGTGTTTTAGTGTCAAGTGGCTAGGATTTAGAGTTGCGTAGGAATGCATTTAGAAGGAGATCCCCGTTCCTTCTTAGTTTCTTTTGTTTGTTTAATAAGTGATGCTGTTGACACCTATATGTTTGCTTTGTTTATGTTATTGTTTGTCTCGGGTAAGTGGTAGGACTGTTACCTACTTACCTAGACTCCTGCATTGTTGAGATATTGTCATGACATTTGTGTCACCATTTTATGACATTTCTTATTTCATTTAGTTATCTCTACAAACACGCCATGTTGTGATGATATCCATACGTCGCGCTCCATATTCCGCCATGGTGGGGTGTGACACACCCGTTGCAAGAGCACCTTATCGACTAGCGCCCGCCGAAATGAAGGAATTAGCCGATCAACTAAAAGAGCTTACCGACAAAGGATTCATAAGATCGAGTTCGTCACCTTGGGGAGCCCCGGTTTTATTTGTGAAAAAGAAAGACGGATCGTTCCGCATGTGCATCGATTATCGCGAATTGAACAAACTCACTATAAAGAATCGTTACCCTTTACCAAGGATCGATGATTTGTTTGATCAACTTTAAGGTTCGAGCATTTATTCCAAGATTGACCTTAGGTCGGGTTATCATCAACTTAGAGTCCGAGAAGAAGACATTTCCAAGACGGCGTTTCGACCCGATACGGTCATTTTGAATTTCAAGTTATGCCATTTTGTTTAACCAATGCACCCCCGGTATTCATGGACCTTATGAACCGTGTGTGTAAACCTTATTTGGACAAGTTCGTGATCGTGTTTATTGACGATATCCTTATCTACTCTCATAGTAAGGAAGAACACGAGGAACATCCAAAGAAAATTTTGGAATTGTTAAAACAAGAACAATTATACGGCAATTTTTCAAAGTGTGAATTTTGGATTCACACGATACAATTCCTTGGACACGTGATCGATAGTAGTGGTATCCATGTGTATCCCGCTAAGATCGAAGTAGTAAAGGATTGGGTGACTCCTGCGACGCCTACGGAGATTCGCCAATTCCTTGGACTTGCCGGTTACTATAGACGATTTATCGAAGGATTTTTGAAAATCGCTAAGTCTATGACGGAATTGACTCAAAAGAACAAGAAGTTTATTTGGGGAGACGACCAAGAAACTTCTTTCCAGACTCTAAAACAAAAACTTTGTGACGCGCCCATTCTCGCACTACCCGAGGGTAGTGAAGACTTTGAAGTATATTGTGATGCTTCGATTAAAGGCCTAGGCGCGGTTCTCATGCTAAGGAAAAAGGTCATTGCTTATGCTTGTCGACAACTAAAACCGAACGAAGAAAACTACACTACTCACGATTTGGAGCTAGGCACGGTTGTCTTTTCTCTAAATATTTGGAGACACTACCTCTACGGAACTAAGTGTGTAGTTTACACCGATCACAAAAGTCTTCAACATATCTTGGACCAAAAAGAACTCAACATGAGACAACGACGTTGGTTGGAACTACTTGGAGATTACGATTGTGACATTCGTTATACCCTGGGAAAAGCTAATGTTGTAGCCGATGCTTTGAGTAGAAAACCTCGCGAACGACCTCTAAGGGTTAGAGCCTTAGTGATGACTATTGGCTTAAACATACCCACAAAAATCTTAGAAGCCCAACGAGAAGCTATTAAGATAGAAAACATCGATAAAGAAGAAGCCGGTGGAATGATCACTGATACTTGGAGTTTTTACCACTCTTTAGGAAAAGAGCGTAATTAGGGTAAGTATTAACAAGTGATTTAGGAAAATCACAAGTAATGACCCAAAAGTGGGTATAGTTCTCAAGGAGGCTAGTGTGTTGTGTAGAGAAATGATTAATGATGTGATTATGTTGATTATGTGAAAAGAAAATAGAAATGGGATAAGAAGAGAATGACGGTTACGATGACGATTTAAACTAAGACGAAAGGGTCGTATACGTAAAACCGTAAAAAGTACCAAAATTAAAAATTTACACTAAAAATTCCTAGAAAATTGCAATAAATCCTAAATAATGTAAATAGAGTTTACAAAAAATCAAAAATCACCCAAACCTTTTATTTAATTAAATAATGATTTTTTAATGCTAATTAAAGCCCTAAAAATCAGCTTAATTAAAAAAAGCCCAAAATGAGTTTTATCACTTTGTAAACCTCTAAAATAACCTAAAAAGATTTGAAACTATTTTTGAAAATTTTAAAATTAATTAAAACTATTTAAAAACAATTAAAAACTCTTAAAATTAAAATAATTATAAAAATTAATCCAAGGACAATAAAATATTCTAAAAGTTGTAAAATTCCTGACTTAATGTATTTAACCTAAGAAAAATGTAAAAACTTTAAAAAACTAAATTTTAATTTTTAATAATAAAATAATATTAAAATAATATTAAAAATCCAAAATTTATAAAAAATTCTAAAAACTTGCAAACTAGCTTAATTTAACCTAAATAAACAGAAAATGAAGTTGAAATTACATAAATACCCCTAATGGGCCTAGAAATGGGCTAAATGTCAAAACAGACCCCTTAATGGGCTCAGATAGGCCCAATAAGAAAAATGTTGTCCAATGTAGCCCAAAAGCTCCTATCTGACTCAAAATTTGATTTTAAACACAATTTTTCAAAGGCCTAAAAGCTGAAAGTGTGAAATAAGCTGACTTATACCAAACAACTTATTCTTAATGGGCTTTTTGGCCCATTAAGCTATAAGCTGATGCCATAAGCTCAAATTAGACTCACAAGCTTCTTTTGATTTGCTTAAGACTTCTGTAAAAAGAAATTTGAAATAAGCCAAAGGAATAAGCCTGAAAATGCAAAAAGCAATCTACATAAAACGACAAAATAGTCGTTTTGAGTTCTAGTCTATCTCAAGAGCTGATTCAAGTTTCTAAAGCTTTTAAATGACTTAACTAAGCTTAATCAACAAAAAGTTTTCAAATAAGTTCACTCAATAAGCTGGAATAAGCAAATAAGCACTTATGAAAAAGTCAAATGAGTTGGTTTTCTAGCAAAAAGTCAAAGTCAAAGTCTAATAAGCTCCAGTTCAATCAAATGGGTCAAATAATGAAGATCTATCACAAAAAATAAGTTGTTGCAAGTCTGGACAAGCCAATGTGGCTTATTGATAAGCTAACTGACAAATTGCACTAGCAGGGGCTAGTTTTGGGGTCTGAGCAGTGGAAACGTTTTCCACTGCTTGACTTCTTGACTTTTTTTGTCTTTAGTGGCTTTTTTGGAGATTCAAGTTACAAAAAGGCACCCAAATGATCAGTGGATCATAAGGAGTCAATAACAACAAAGAAATCATAATCACAATCAGCCAATTAGTGTAGTTAATTCAATCAATCACCAGATATGCACCAGACATGAACACATAAGCAGTTATGAACTTATAAGTCGTTTTAGCAATATTCAGCCAACCAAATTGCACCAAAAGCATACACAAGCTATAATAAACTTAAATGAACAAGTTTAAACAGTTTTCATGCAATGGCTCAAAGCCTAAATCAAGATTCAAGCAAATGAAGGTTATTGATGAACACTAAACAAGCAGTTATGAACACTTGCTGATGCAATTGACCACCAAGCCAAATTCAAACACCCAAATCTCTAAGATATGTTATGATAACTTTGATTTAACAGCTTATATCCCTAAACATGCATATACTCTAAGTATTCCTAAAATTTTAGGTCAAAAACAGTCAAACTCAAGTAGTTATAGCACAATCTTTGATTCAAGGGTTTAAACCCAAAAACTTGCAGCAAATAGCTCTCAATCAAGTATATGACAGATAACAAGCACAAACACAAACTTCTAACAACACAATGTCAAGTTATGATCTGAAACAGGTAATCCCAAACACCCTTTTAACTTTTCAAATCCAAAATTTTCAAATCAAAAGTGTATTTCAAGACCACCCAAACCCAAATAAGCACAATAACATATATATTAAGCAAATTTAAGCAAGATTAAACCATAAATCAGCAAGAACACAAGTAGCACTCAAATATCACCAAAAATCCAAATTTATTCAAATTTTTAGATTAAGGATGTAAACCTCATGGATGTACATCCACACCCACAAATTTTGAGCTTATGTACTAGCAAGAACAAGTACAAGCTTCCACAACAAAGCCTGCTAAGAATCAACAAAGTTAGAAGCACAATATGAAAATCAGAAAAATGGAAAATTCTTGATTAATGCAACCTTAGTTCCCCACACTTGATTATCCCCAAGTTATAAGCTTCACACACCTTGATAACTCAATATCAGGATGCTATGATCAGCTTTATAGCCCAAGAATTCCAAGGTTTGAACTAGACTTAGCAAAATATCAAGAAAATTGGAAAATGTACAAACTTTTACACACTCCTTTTGAAAACAGGTTTAAGATTCAAGAACAATAAACAAGAAACAATAATAAGCAGATTATAAGAGTGGCACTTGAGTTTTATTCAACAAATTCAAAAACATTTCATTAACTGAATATGAGATTTACAGATTTGTGAACCAAGGAAAATTCAAGAGCAAACTGAAATGAAATGAGTCCTATGCCTTATATAGGCTACAATGAACTAGTAAAGAGCTAAAAATCATAACCCTAATTGTTGTGAAGTCCTAGAAATGAAACTTGTAGGGTTTTGAACTTTGAAGATCATGTGACTGAATTTGGCTTGTAGCATGAGTTGGCAAGGTGAAAAGTTGATCAAAGGGTGTATATCAAGCTTAAAATGTAAGCTGGAATAAGGATGGTTGGATCACTGGCTCATTCTTGTCTTCTTGTCCAAAGGTGAAAAACAGGGGAATCTTGTGAGCTGGGTGGTGATGTGGCAGACCTTTTGAGAGTTAGGATGTGATTAAGGTCACCTTAATCACTAATCTGCACAATCTTGGGGTTTAATTTTTGGTAATTAACAAAACCCCAAATCGTGTTCTTGGTGAATAGTTGAGCTGTTTAATCTATTTAGGATTTCAAAAATATGTTAACCGTGTAATTTAATTAACTAATTAAGTTAATTAAATACGGGTGTGGGTGGATTGCTGATGTGGAGCAATGGGTGAAGCTGATTGGTGGAGGAGAGTTAATGGGGCACGTGTCAAGCCCCAAGTGGTCTAGGTATCTTTGTTTGTCTGTCATGTTTAACCCCTTTTCTTTCCACTTCCTTTCATTTTGTAAATAAACAGCCACAAATACGAATCCTTTGTATTTCAAGTTTTCTTTTTCACACTTTTGCCCCAAATACTTTTCCAAAGTATTTTCAGGGGTAATTCTTGCCATTTCTTGATTCTTGAAGGACTGATTTGGTATTTTCTTCAAGGATTATGGTCTTGACTTGTATGATTAACATTTTGGAGGACTGAAATTGCCAATTCATGATTAATGAGGGACCATTTTTGCCATTTCTTCAAAGTCAGGGGTCCTTTTGGTAATTTTGATATTTTCAAAGGACCAAACTTGTAATTTCTTGTAACTTGGAGTTCTTCTTGGTATGTTTTGACTTTGAGGAGGATAAATATTGACATTTTAGTTTTGTTGAGGGACTAAAATTGCCAATTCTTCAAAGTGGAGGGCCCTTTTTGCAATATTGACAAACTTTAGGGACCAATCTTGTAATTATGAAGATACAAGGGTATAAAGTGTCAATTCTTCAATATTGGAGGACTCTTTTTCATAAATCTTCAAATCTTCAAGGGTTTTCTTTGGGAAATTCTTCATTAGGGCTTGGTTCAATGTGCGGCTTCGTTTCCCGTGTTCGTTTTTGCATGATTCTTGTGATCTTTTGTCATTTTCTCAATATCCGTACCTAAAATACACAAGCAACAAACACAAGCATATATTGGGGTATTTTCATGATATTTAATGCATTTTAAGCCCTTTTTGGACGATGAGACTGTATAAAAGCAGTCTTATCACTCCCCCATACTAAACCATTGTCGTGCCCTCACGCAATGCTAGAATAAAGTATCATAGCACCTCTAAAATTCATTTTTATTCACTTTATTGAATGATAAACTAGCTATACTACTACTATTACTTCTGCTACTTGCGTTTTAGACATAATGTATGATTTCATCACAAAATGGGACGTTTAGGTTCATAGAATAAGAACACGTGAATGCTTCGTTTAGAAATAATTTCATCGTCCTCGATTTTCACCCCAATTCCATGCCAAGCATGCAACGAGATCATTGTCATTATAAGTTAGTAATGCTAACACTACTCATATGCTCTAATCACGTACTTATCCTCCCATTTTCCTAAGTTGTATCTCTTATATTTTATTATGTCTTGAATGTTTCACGAGGATACATTGTTTGACTTATGCGATAATAGAGATTTAGGTCTAAAAATAGAGTCCTAACGGTGTAACCAAGACCATCAAATCAATAACCCCTAATAATAGACAACGATGTCAAAAAATTAAGTCAACAAGAAGGATCGATAAACACGGTTTTATAACGGTTTTGAACATGAGACTTATTACCAAGACTTTTATACGCCCCCTAACGAAGGGGCCTTATTATCTTTGGTTTACCTCCATCTTTTATTCAACTTCGCCATGAAGCTTTTATTATGACTTCGGTCTTGCCTTGCCTTTTATTATCCACCTCATCGGTAGTTTTATTAGCCAAAGACGTATATCCTCACGCTAAGGCGAATTTTGGATCTTTAAAGCTTCAAAGATTAAGGCTTGATTCACTTTCAATTTTGCATAGATTTTTCGGCCTTGTGGGCTTCAAATTGTTTGCTTGATTTAGGTGAGCACTTGAAATCTTATTATTGGGTGAAGCTTTCGATTATTCGGGTGCCAATACTTCAAAACCGTGACGCTGGCGATACCTTAATGTTTTCCCAATTTAATTACACGGAAGCTACTAGAAAAGACTAGAAACCCAACAATCAAGAGTAAACCGCTAAGTCAATATTTATTAAGCAAAAAATATTTACAAGCGAAGGGAGAATAAGCAAACAACGAGAACACATGAGTTTTTGAAAGAATACGAGTACTCTACGTTTAGCATAGTAACGTATAATTAACTCTATCATTTCTCGTCCTCATTTAAGAGACTTAGCCTAATGTGAAGTTAAGGAATCGAAGCAAAGTGCTCAACACGCACGGTCGAGTCAAAAATTACTCTTATTCTCGCCATCGGAAAACCAACATTCGTGTCTTCAAACACTTATAAAACATGAGAAAAAATTTAAAATTTTGCCATTTTTAGCCTTATTTTGCAACAAAACCATAAACAAAAAGATAAACTTTGGAAAGCGTGAAGGTTTGGCAAGGCAAGTATCTGTTCACCCCCCCCCCCCCCCCCAATACTAAAGTTAAACATTGTCCTCAATGTTTCGAGTCTAGGGGTGCAAATACCCCCATACTAGAGACGTAGTCGAATGCCTAATCTAGCATGGAAAGGGTGTAACCGTTAAATTTAAAGCCGTTTATGAAGTGTGCTATAAACCTAAGGTTAGAACATCAAAGGATATATCATGGATATTGAGAAAGTCTTCAAAGCAAACGATCGAGTGCTCCCATAAAACGAACACGAGAGGCTCCAATCGTGAAGATCATGATCATCTAAAATCCACAATTCACAAACAACCACGGAACAAAGGTTGGAAGGGCACAAATCCCCACACGTTACTACATTAGAAAGTGATAATATGTACATAGGATAAGCATGTGACTCCCCCACGAGGCACCTCGTTTTTTATTACCGAGTCATGAGCTCGACTCGATCCCCTCAATACTAATTATCATTGGGGAAAGTGATTTAGTCGAGGTAGTTCAAGGATGGAACTTCCCCGCCAAAGTAGTGCTTCAACCTATGTCCATTCACCTTGAAATTGGGGCCATCATTTTGAGCTAGCTCGATGGTCCCATATGGAAATACTTGAGTCACGGTGAATGGACCGGACCAACAGGATTTCAACTTACCGGAAAAGATTTTCAAACGAGAATTTAAAAGCAAAACTTGATCCCCAATGTTAAAAACCCGGTTTTTAATTTTAGAATCATGTAACTTTTTAGTCTTTTCTTTATAAATCAATGAATTTTCATAAGCAATATCCCTTAATTCATCCAATTCATTTAATTGCATTTTCCGGTGTTTTCCCGCGGTCTCCATGTCATCATTACAATGCTTTAGGGCCCAATAAGCCTTGTGTTCCAATTCAATTGGTAAGTGACAATTTTTCCCATACACAAGCTTATAAGGAGTGCACCCAATGGGCGTCTTATGAGCGGTCCTAAAAGCCCATAAAGCATCGTCCAACTTATCCGACCAAGATTGTCGGTTTTCCCCAACGGATCTCTCCAAGATCCTCTTCAAAGCTCGGTTTGAAACCTCGACTTGCCCACTCTTTTGTGGGTGATAAGCCGTAGAAAGCCGATGTGTAACCCCATATTTCCTTAAGACCCTTTCGAATTGGTCATTACAAAAATGGGTTCCACGATCGCTTATGATCGCACGAGGGGTTCAAACCGAGAAAACAATTGCTTCAAAAACTTGACTACCACACGAGCATCATTGGTGGGCAAAGCCTTAGACTCCACCCACTTAGATAGGTAGTCAACCGCGACAAGGATGTATTTATTACCATGAGATGATGGGAACGGTCCCATAAAGTCGATGCCCCAAACGTCAAAGATCTCACACACTTGGATGATATTTTGTGGCATTTCATCTTTTTGTGAGGCTTTTCCTTGTCGTTGGCATGAGTCACATGTCTTCACAAGCTCATGTGCATCTCGGTAAATAGTAGGCCAAAAGAAGCCGGCATCAAAGACCTTCTTAGCCGTGAGATTAGCACCGTGGTGACCACCCGTGGGTCCCTCGTGACAAGCTCTAAGGATGTTAGAAGCTTAGGTACCAAAGACACAACGTCGAATGATTTGATCCGCACAAGTTCGAAACAAGTAAGGGTCGTTCCAAAAGTAGAACTTGACGTCACGAAAGAATTTTTGTTTTTCTTGAGTCGTCATACCCTTGATGATGAAGTTGCCCGCATGGTAATTTGCGATGTCCGTAAACCATGGGGTGGAAGAATCAAGCTTAGAAATCACTACACCAAGTGTCTCGAGCGGAAATGTTTCGGTGATTTCCTTGGGCTCGTAAACACTTTGGTGAGGATCTTCCAAACGAGAAAGATGATCGGCCGCTAGATTCTCGGCTCCTTTTTTGTCAATAATTTTGAGATCAAATTCTTGAAGGAGGAGAATCCAACGAAGTAATCTCGGCTTTGCATCTTGTTTAGCCATAAGATACTTGATAGCCGAATGATCCGTATACACTATGCATTTCGTCAAGACGAGATAAGGTCGAAATTTCTCAAATGCATACACCACGGCAAGGAACTTGAAATTGTGTATAATGTAGTTTGTTTTTCTCAGTTCTTGCTAATTGAAAGTCCTAACAATTTCAGGTTTTTAACTGTTTTTGGTTGTTAATATTTTTTGGATATTCTATTTGCTAATTCAAACAATGACTTGCAAAACTGAAAAATATTATTCTACTTATATGTAAAACATAGTGCAATTACCAAGTTTTTATTCAAGTAAAGCTCAAAATGTAAATTTTACAACTAAAAGGACTGAATATGTAAATTCTATGAAAATTAAATGCTCAAAGTGTAAATCTAAAAAGTACAAGGACTGGAATGGTAAAACAGTTAACCAAAAGGATCAAAATTGTAAACAATGTAACAAACAAACCAAATTTCAACAAATTCCAAAACTACTAACTGAATTTTAACAAATTTTCAAACTTTAAGGTCCTGATTAGTGCAAACCCTAAAAATATTCAAGTTTAACCAAAATTTAACCCATTTTAATACATCAAGGACTAAGTTGCAATTATTGAAAGATTTTAAGCAAAAACGGGTTTAAGGAACAAATAAGCTCGTTTGAGCTTATTTCTCAACCAAAATCAGTCAAACCACTTGCAAAACGCTTAAAATTGAAAATAAGCTAGGTCTGTAAGAGGAATCTTGCTGAAACTTGCTAAAACTCTGATAAGCACTTCCAAATAAGCTCAAAATAAGCTCTAAGAAAATCTAGACATGCACAAATGGATTTTTGTACTAAAACTGATTAATGAGCTTAAAACATGAACGGGAAATCAATTCTCATCAAAAATCGTCCATTAATAAGCTTGGAAAATGAAATAAGCTGAATTTGGCTTATGTTGACCAAGCGTTGACCAAGATTTTTTTCAAAAAGCTGAAAATCTCAAAAATCAACCAACAACACCTACTAAGTGATATTGTAAAAGAAAATTGCCAGGTTTATGAAGTGGATTAAGAGATTTGAAAAATCAGTTTTGATTTACAGAAACTTCATTTTGCTTATGTGTTCAGATTTTTGCTTATTTCTATCTGCTTAATGGATACTGTATCAAATGCTTATGGAATATGAAACTTCATAATATGAACTAGAAATTAGAACTGGTCTGGTTAAATTTCATCAAGATTCAAACAAATGGCAAGCAATTAAAATTGATAACTTTTTTAAGCAAAACTGACTGAAAATAGACCCAAACTTTTTATATGCCAATTGCCTGTTTGACCTTAAACTTGACCTGAAAATGACTTAAAACCTTTTGTAATGACCTATTAACTAGAAATGAACTTTAGTTTGCCAAGATTCAACACTTGAAAATCAATTATCATCTAATGCCAAACACCCATTATTGAACTTTATAAGATTTTAATGAAGACTTTTAAAACACAAGTTTGAACTGAATGAAAGGCTATGGCAAACTGAAATCAATGATCAAAATGAGATGTATAAAAGCTGTTTGCAAGTAATGAACACTACTAGGACTCAAATAAGGAAGTAAGGCTCAAAATGACTGTATTAAGCTATAAACTAGAACACAATCCAAATCAATAAGCAGATAAGCAACACTTAAGCTACAAACTACTAGAATCAAGTAAAGATCAATCTAAACAAGTTTTATCATACATTCATCAAAGATTAAAGCTAGGAATTTAGCATGCAATTTGACAATTTGAGTGGAACCAAAACAAGAACTTTTGAACCTTGTGAAGTACCCTTTGAGCAGTAGAGGAGTGTTGAACTCTCTAGTCTAGTGCTAACCACCACCTTAGCACTAGATTTACTTATCTACAATCAACAAACAGCTACTCATCAACTAGAATCATCAAAATGGCCTGAATTCATCACTTGTGCTATGGACTTGAACTGAAATCAATCAAACAGCTTCTATCTTCCTTCAAAGTCAGTTATGATCAATGAATGATCATAACAAACTCAATTCAGCAACAAAAGTATCAATGGAAGCAAGGAATGAACAGTAAGGATGATGAGAAGATTTGGCGGGAAAAATTGAATTTGAATTTTATTAATGGAAATTTGTTACAAAGCTGTTGAGAAGGTAACTAACTGACTAACTAACTCAAGAGTGTGTCAAACTCTTGAGTAGTTAAGCTAAAAAGGGAAATGATGAGAGAAAAATGTAAACGTGTGTGTTTTCACACTTACAACTACTACACAAGAAATGAAGACTAAACAGCTATTTATAGGCTTGAGAAGGAGATTTGTTGGGGTTGGTGACGTGTTGGGACCAATCCCAGGTCTCCACGTGTCCAAATTCTGCTCCTTTGAATTTGCAGGTATGAACTTGAATTGGGGTTTCTTGATTGAGTTGATTACATGTTAATTTATCATGACCAATGGATTCGTCTCTCGAAAATAAGCAATTTTGATGTTTATAACTTTCCATGAAATACACTCTAGCTTCAAATCGATCCTGGCAATATTTTGATAGTTTGAAGATGACATGTGTCATAATATGACTGGCTGAATAGGAAGCACACGGATCATACTGTTGTGATACTCTCATTTAATGAGGCGGCTGTAGTGGATATTTAATGCACATATGTGGCAATCCATGTCTACTAAATTCTGGCTTCTCATTGGTTCACAATATAGCACATGGATTGAACTAGTATAACTTTCCAAAATAGGCAGATTTGACCTTGAACTTTGGCAGATTGTATTTAAAGGCTAGCAGCTTCATTTCTTTGGCATTTTTAGTTCTTCAAACTTCATCCTTGAGCAAAAATGGTCCTTTGACTGAGTTGACTTGAGTGTTGACCTTGTTTGACTATGATCTTGACTTTTTACAATATTTACACTTTGGTCCTTCATCTTTGGCAGTTTGTCAAGATAGGTCCTTGTACTTCAAAGTCTTGTCACTTTTGATCCTTCTTTGTATTTTTCATCAAATTAAGCTTGATTATTCCTTGTTTGCTTGAAAATGCATCCTTTTACCTACACAAGTGTACACAAACACAAACACAAACATACCAAATAATACTGTTTTTACAAGATAAATTGGTACTTTGCTTCATGTTTTAGGGTTATTTGTTGATAAATTGATATGAGTTTTAGCTCATATCAAATCCCCTACACTTGAACATTGTCATGTCCTCATGCAATTCTATATATTTCAAAGCAAAAATTTACATCCTCCTCATAATTAATCCACCTTGGCCATATGGAATGCATCTACACTACTCTAAACTACATGATGCATGATTTTGACTTTCAACAATGCAATGAACAAAATACAATTCTATCTATATCTTTTTGGTTTTTCTTGAAATGGTTTTGATGGAAATAACTCATAAAGAACTCAATGACTTTGATTAGGGCTTGGGTACCATGGACATTTATCACTCTCAATTTTCACTTTCCCCATACCAAGCTTAAAAATGAGATCATTGCATTTACAAGTAAAAAGTGCATCAACTTATTCATGACAATTAAATGTGGAACTGGTTATTATTTGAGCAAATTGCTTGTGGGCAAATTTGTCATTTATTCAAGTGTGAAGTATAAGAAGTGCAAAATCCAAAAATAAGGAAGCACGGTTTTAATCCTAAGTAATCCTCTCATCCATTACTTGAAAAACCGCTCACAATTAATACAAGTCCGTTTTAAGAATAATAAGTCATTCGCCTTATGTGTAAAATCCTCATGTCATGCTTTCATAAGTAGCTACACACTCGCTAAGGAAAGAAAAATAAAACTCACGCAATAATTTACATCCGCCATCTTTTTGAGACTTTGGATCTTCAACCCCGCAACCCGTTAAGGTAATATTGGAACTCAATAGTCACTATAATTAACACCACACTGCCCCTCTTGGGAGTCTTGTATATATATATATATATATATTTTTTTTCTTTTCTTTTTTTTTCTAGCCACTCATTTTTTGTAAGCCGCTCTTATTTTTCTTTATTCCTCACTAAGAAAGTAGAAAAGAATAAAAGGAAAAACACCCGCTAAATATTGAGCATGACATAAGTCTTGTACACATAAAACGTTCTAACTTAGAATCTTAAGACGTACTCATACCAACCATGAATGATTAGACAAAAATGCATAAGAGATTACAAATCAATTAAAACCGTTCTTGATTATTTATTAACAATTATATACATGTGAAGAAAATAGAGGTAAAGAAGAGAAGGGTTTAGCCACAAGTAATTATCATGAAGTTTATCTAGCCCTTTTATACTTGCTTCAACTCTATCATTACCCATTCTCCACAAATTTAAAATCTCAAATAATGAGAGTGGTGGATGCTTAGCCTAATAGACCAATGAAGGACTACATGGTTAAGGATACTAGCTAGAGAATGCTAAGATAAGCAAACTCGGGTTGAGTCAAAATATCCATGACGGGCCTCATATGTCAAAGAAGTCTAAATTTGTTAAAACCATGTTTTATTATATTTTTTTCTTTTTATATATTTTTGATGAAAAATGAAAGAAGAAATATATACAATGCAAATGTGTTATGCAAAATGATTGATGCAAAAATTATGAATGCATATTTTTGGTGGCCAAAGTAGATCAAAAATCTGAAAAATATTTGAAAAATTAGTTTTCCATATTATCATGCAAGACAATGACAAGTTTTAGGTAAGGTCACTTCGATAGAAGACCCCCCTACACTTAAGCTAAACATTGTCCTCAATGTTTAAGAGCATGAAAGTATAAAAACTTCCCCTACACTTATGACAATGAATAGACTTTGCTTAACCCAAGTTAAGGAAAGGACAACTATTAGTGAAATCATGTTTAAGCACAAGGTGTCAATGAAAAATCACTATAGTAACGAAGTGAACCGGACACAAGGGCCTCCTCCATAAGCTCCAAAGCATGAAATGAGCGAGCAACCCTACAAACAATCATGAAGACAAAAGAAGGTCTCCCCTACACTTATCTCCAAGTCTATACCTTTATTTCTAACCTACAACACTCTAAACCTAGTTATACGATGCTTGAGTTAATGAGTCTCTAGCTCGACTCGTCCCTCAATGAATCAATTCATGGGGAAAATGGGGATCTCTTGGACCATTTCAACGGAAATGTCCTCCCCAAAGTAATGCTTAACACGGTGACCATTCACTTTAAAATTTTGACCATCGGGTTGTGACAACTCAATACTTCCATATGGAAACACTTGAGCAATAGTGAATAGACCGGACCATCTTGACTTAAGCTTGCCCGCAAAAAGTTTCAATCTTGAGTTAAAGAGGAGAACCGGCTCTCCAACTTTGAACTCACGATTCTTGATCTTAGCATCATGCAATTTCTTAGTCTTTTCCTTGTAAAGCAAAGAGTTTTCATAGGCATTGGCTCTCAATTCATCCATCTCATTGAGTTGATCTTTCCTATGGGAACCGGCTTGGTTTAAATCAAAGTTATCCCATTTGAGAGCCCAAGATGCCTTGTGTTCTAACTCAAATGGGAGGTGGCACGCTTTTCCATAGACAAGCCTATAAGGAGTACAACCAATTGGTGTTTTAAAAGCAGTCCTAAACGCCCACAAAGCATCATCAAGCTTATCCGACCAAGAAGCTCGATGCTCTCCCACCGTTCTCTCTAAAATTCTTTTTAAACCACGATTTGTGACCTCGGTTTGACCATTTGTTTGAGGGTGATACGCGGTAGAAAGTCTATGATTAACTCCATATTTCTTCATAACTCTCGTGAATTGATCATTACAAAAGTGCATACCACGATCACTTATGATGGCCCGAGGTACACCAAATCTAGCAAACAATTGTTTCAAAAACTTCACAACAACTCTAGCATCATTGGTAGGTAAGGCTTTAGCCTCCACCCATTTGGACACATAATCCACCGCCACAAGTATATACTTGTTTCCCTTAGAGGATGGAAAAGGTCTCATGAAATCAATGCCCCACACATCAAATATCTCACACTCTTGAATAAAATTTTGTGGCATCTCATCACGTTGCGTAATATTTCCTTGTCTTTGACACACATCACAAAATTTCACCATTTCCTGGGCATCTTTGTAAATGGAAGGCCAATAGTAACCCGAATCAAAGACTTTCTTGGCGGTATAGTTAGGCCCAAAATGTCCACCCGTAGGTCCTTTATGACACGCTTCTAAGATCTTAAATGCCTCGGGCCCATCTACACACCGTCTAATGATTTGGTCCGCACATTGCCTAAAAAGATAAGGATCATCCCAAAAGTAGTACTTAACTTCCTTAAGAAACTTCTTCTTTTGTTGATAAGTAAGACCCTCAATAAGCACATTGCCCACAAGATAGTTTGCGATATCCGCAAACCAAGGAGTGGCATCCTCTTGGGAAGAGATAGACATGAGCTCCTCTAATGGAAAGGATTCATTGATGTCTTAATGTGGCAAATCTCCTTGAAAAGGATGCTCAAGTCTACTCAAGTGATCTGCCGCTAAATTCTCGGCCCCTTTCTTATCACGAATTTCTATCTTAAACTCTTGAAGCAACAAAACCCATCTCAAAAGCCTAGGCTTAGCATCTTGTTTTTTCATAATATACTTGAGAGCGGAATGATCCGTATACACTATGGTTTTGAAGAGCACAAGGTATGGTCTAACCTTCTCAAAAGCATATACTATAGCAAGCAACTCTTTTTCCGTGGTAGTGTAATGAAGTTGTGCACCGGTCATGGTTTTACTCGCATAGTGTATAGGTTGAAAATGCTTATTAACTCTTTGTCCTAAGACGGCCCCCACCGCATAATCACTAGCGTCACACATAAGCTCGAAAGGTAATTCCCAATTTGGAGAAACCAAAACGGGAGCCTTAGTCAATTTCTCCTTAAGAGTCTCAAAAGAGTCCAAACAATCTTGGTTAAAAATGAAAGGAGCCTCTTTCTCCAAGAGGTGAGTCATCGGTCTAGCTATCTTAGAAAAATCTTGTATAAAGCGCCTATAAAATCCCGCATGACCTAAGAAACTCCTCACACCTTTAACCGAGGTGGGTGGGGGAAGCTTAGCAATCACATCAATTTTAGCTCGATCCACTTCTAATCCTTTGTTGGATATTTTGTGTCCTAAAACAATCCCCTCTTTCACCATAAAGTGACATTTCTCCCAATTAAGCACTAAACGTGTTTCCTCACAACGCTTAAGCATTCTCTCAAGATTGGTGAGACATGAGGTAAATGAATTTCCAAAGACGGAAAAATCATCCATAAAAACCTCCATGGTTTGCTCTATCATGTCATGGAAAATCGCCATCATGCACCTTTGAAACGTCCCTGGTGCATTACATAGGCCAAAAGGCATCCTCTTGTAAGCAAATGTACCGTAGGGACAAGTGAATGTGGTCTTTTCTTGATCCTTAGGGTCAATGGGTATTTGGAAATAACCCGAAAAGCCATCAAGAAAGCAATAGTACTCATTTCCTGCTAAGCGTTCAAGAATTTGATCCATAAAAGGTAATGGGAAATGGTCTTTCCTAGTCGCATCATTGAGTTTTCTATAATCAATACAAACTCTCCAACCGGTCACAAGTCTTGTGGGAATAAGCTCATTGTTCTCATTAGGCACCACGGTGATTCCACCCTTCTTTGGAACATAATGAACAGGGCTAACCCATAGAGAGTCGGAAATGGGGTAAATCATACCCGCATCTAAGAGTTTAATCACTTCCTTCTTAATAACCTCATGGATTTTTGGGTTAACTCTCCTTTGATTTTGAATGGCGGGTTTATAGTCATCCTCCATAAGGATTTTGTGTGTACAAAAATGTGGATCAATTCCCCTTATGTCGGATATTTTCCATGCTAAGGCTTTCTTGTGTTTCTTAAGGACTTCAATAAGTTGCTCCTTCTCATCTTCTTTCAACTCTTTAGCAATGATCACAGGTAATTGGTATTTGCCCTCTAAGAAAGCATACTCTAAGTGGGATGGAAGGTCCTTAAGTTCAATAGGAAGTGGACTCTCTATGGAAGGTTTTACTATGGAAGGTTCCTCAATGGTAACTTCTTGTGGAATAGGAGAAGGAATAAGGTCCTCATTGAGCAACTTTTGGATCGTAAGAATATCTTCTTCCCAATTAATGGGAGAATCTTCATCACCAAGAAAGTTCGACTCAAATTCCTCCAAGAGGAAATCACTCTCTCCAAAAGGTGTTAAAGAGGGAGCAATTGAGGCCACGGTTTCAACATGGGGCATCTCATCACTAGTACTCTTACAAGCATCATGAAAGTGTTCATCACACACCTCATCTAGCACATCAACAATGTTAATAGTCTCACAAGGTCTAGACTCCTTAACCTCTTTCCTATCACAAACTTTCCCTAACTTAAACACCACTCTCTCATCTTCTACTCTCATAATTAGTTCTCCTTCCGCCACATCTATCAAAGTACGACCCGTTCTCAAAAACGGTCTACCAACAATCAAAGGTACTCTAGGATCCATGTCATAATCAACCACTACAAAGTCGGTCGGAAACGTAAACTTATCCACACCTACAAACACATCCTCCGCTATACCTACGGGGTAAGCTATGGTTCGGTTGGCTAGTTCAAGAGTCATCCTAGTGGGAGTGAGCTCGGGAAGAGAGAGTTTTTTCCAAACCGATAAAGGCATGAGGTTTATGCTTGCCCCTAGATCCGCCAAAGCCATGCAATTTTCAACACCGGAAAAATTACAAGGTATCAAGAAGCGCCCCGGATCTCCAAGTTTTGTTGGTAAGGTTTTAAGTAGCACGGCGGAACAATTTTCATTAAGGGATGTGTTAGGCAAATCAACCAATTTTTCTTTGTTGGAGAGTAAATCCTTGAACATCTTAGCAAACTTTGGCATATAAGCAAGAGCTTCCGCAAAGGATATATTGATGTTGAGTTGCTTGAACATCCTTAAGAAATTGGAGACATGGATGTCATCCTTGTTCTTTAACTTGTCCTTTTTCAACCTTGAAGGATATGGAAGAGTAGGTTTTGGTGTAGGTGGAATAGGTGTGGTAGTGGAAGATTTATCTTTGTTAGCTTCTTCATTGGGAAGTGTGGAAGGTAAAGGAGAAGTATGAATAGGTTGAGAAGGTGTGTTTGAGTGAATGGGAACATTTTGAGGTGGTGAAGTAGAGGTAGAAGGCTTGTCACAAGTAGGAGCACAAGTGGGTTGAACAATAGGAGGTTTAGGAGGTGAAGGATCCTTTGTTGACTTTCCACTTCTTGTTGTAATAGCATTGACATTTGCCCTTGGATTTGTTTGTATGTTGGAAGGTAAAGCCCCTTGTGGTCTTTGATTTAATTCCATTAAAAGCCTATTGGTTTGTTCATCCGCTATACGTTTCATTTGGTCATTCATTCTCTTCTCAATTTCACGCATTTTCTTGTCAACATACTCTTGAGTCTCTTGCATCCCATATCCTTGATTTTGAAGTTGAGGGTAAGATTGATTTGGTATTGGAGCATATCCTTGATTGGGGAAAAGTGGAAGTGGTTGATTAAATCCTTGATGTGGTGGATAAAAGGTATTTCCTTGATGTTGAACATTGTTGGGTGCCTTGTAGTTATTTCCTTGGTAAGGTGGTCTTTGCCCTTGATTCCTTGGTAAAATTTGAGGAGGATTTTGTTGAATTTGGGTGGGTGGTTGGGGTGGGAATCCCGGTGGAGTAAGGTAGTTTTGGGACTTGTAAGAAAGGTTATTTGGATTGATATTTGGATTGATATTTGGCTTGAAGTCTTCACGATGTTCCTCTTGGTAAACATAGCATTCCCCTTGATAAACTTGCACCTTATCACATTGTTCATAAGAATGGGGACCTCCACAAGTTACACAAGAAAGAGTAATGGCATTCACATTATTTGAAGAATTGTTCAATGACATAGTCTTAAGAGCTTGAAGCATTTCTTGTTGTACCTTCAAATTCCTCTCACTATCTCTATCCATCTTTTGAATAATCTCTTGTTGATACTAGAGGAGTTGGTTGTCACAAGGTGTTTGAGAATTGTTTTGGATAACATGAACCCTTTCTTTAAATTGATTGTTTGTTTGAACCATTGCTTTAGTCTCAATGATGTCCAAGGCCTCTTGCACAGATTTAAGAAGAATATTCCCTCCCGCGGAAGCATTGAGTGAATCTTGGTGGTGAGGTTTAAGGCCATCATAGAAGGTATTGATTTGGTGAACGTCATCCAATCCATGGTTAGGGCATCGCCTCAATAACTCTCTATACTCTTCCCAAGCATCACTAAAGGATTGACTAGGTTTTTGTTGAAAGCCTATAATTAAGGTCCTCAAGGCCATGGTCTTAGATGGAGGAAAGAACTTGTTCAAAAACTTAGTGGTGAAACCATCCCATGTGGTGATACTATCGGGTGGTTGAGTGTCTAACCAATGCTTAGCTTGTCCCTCAAGTGAAAATGGCACTAACATCAACTTAATAGCATCATGTGGAACTCCATTTTGCTTAATGGTATTGCAAAGAGAAAGGAATCCCTTAAGGTGATCATGAGGATCATCATTCTTGTTACCATAGAAAGGTGATTGTGAAACCATAGTAATCATAGTCGTTTTGAGCTAAAATGTATTTGCGGGAATGTCGGGAATCCTAATAGCACTAGCATATCCATGAACATTGGTTTGCATACGTTCCATCAAAGAACGATTATCAACAGCCATGGCTTCTTGTGGTGGAGGAGTCAAAGCACGATTCTCGTGATCGGCTTGATGGACGGTGGTGGTCTTACTCTTTCTCTTTTTCTTCCTTTTCGGAGGAAGAGGTTGTACACCAATCGGTATTTATGCACGCCCGCGAGTGAGCATGCAACTCAATACGAGGAATGAGAGAGAAGCTCTCGTGTGACTTTGAAGAGAAATGGATTATCCTCTTCGAGTTTCAATATTAAATATCCACAAGAAAATAACAATATATGTATGTACTACTTGGGTGCAAGACCCCCAATGAAGCCTTCCTTCTTAGAATACTCACAAGTGAACGGGGGGTTAGGTGGCGCGAAGCACTGAAGTACCTATTGACCCTTAGATGGCATTTTATAGCACATCGCCTTTCTATTCACTTAAATGTTCGTATTCTTCGAATTGTTGCTTATTGAGAGTATTTATCTATTCTTGCTTTATTTTGTTTGATCGATACACGTGTCAAGGACCGGAACGCCCCTCAACACGGTGTATTGCCTTGGCAATACTTATGGAGAATATGTAGATTGGTTGTTCTTATACGTATACGTATTTACTTATAATAATATATGGAAAATATTTTTGTATTTATGAGTTTTTAAGAGAAAATACTATATGTACATAAAAACCGAGAGAATCCAATAATATATATTTTTGGGTGCAATCTCTTAGGAAAAAGATTGCTTTTTGGATTTTCTAATTTGTTTGGTCAATTCTTTAGGAAAAGAATTGTTTTGTTAATTTTTTTAGTTTTTATATATTTTTATATTTTTGATTTTTTTATTTGTGTTTGATTTATGATACGTAAAAATAACGTTCTCAAGGTGAACGGATCCTAAAAGCCAATGAAAACCGTCAATCGATAGTCTCTCGTAAAGTCAAAGAACCGGCAGCGGCGCCATTTGAAATTGTGTATAATGCAGTTCGTTTTTCTCAGTTCTTGCTAATTGAAAGTCCTAACAATTTCAGGTTTTTAACTGTTTTTGGTTGTTAATATTTTTTGGATATTCTATTTGCTAATTCAAACAACGACTTGCAAAACTGAAAAATATTATTCTACTTATATGTAAAACATAGTGCAATTACCAAGTTTTTATTCAAGTAAAGCTCAAAATGTAAATTTTACAACTAAAAGGACTGAATATGTAATCTATGAAAATTAAATGCTCAAAGTGTAAATCTGAAAAGTACAAGGACTGAAATGGTAAAACAGTTAACCAAAAGGATCAAAATTGTAAACAATGTAACAAACTAACCAAATTTCAACAAATTCCAAAACTACTAACTGAATTTTAACAAATTTTCAAACTTTAAGGTCCTGATTAGTGCAAACCCTAAAAATATTCAAGTTTAGCCAAAATTTAACCCATTTTAATACATCAAGGACTAAGTTGCAATTATTGAAAGATTTTAAGCAAAAACGGGTTTAAGGAACAAATAAGCTCGTTTGAGCTTATTTCTCAACCAAAATCAGTCAAACCACTTGCAAAACGCTTAAAATTGAAAATAAGCTAGGTCTGTAAGAGGAATCTTGCTGAAACTTGCTAAAACTCTGATAAGCACTTCCAAATAAGCTCAAAATAAGCTCTAAGAAAATCTAGACATGCACAAATGGATTTTTGTACTAAAACTGATTAATGAGCTTAAAACATGAACGGGAAATAAATTCTCATCAAAAATCATCCATTAATAAGCTTGGAAAATGAAATAAGCTGAATTTGGCTTATGTTGACCAAGCGTTGACCAAGATTTTTTTCAAAAAGGTGAAAATCTCAAAAATCAACCAACAACACCTACTAAGTGATATTGTAAAAGAAAATTGACAGGTTTATGAAGTGGATTAAGAGATTTGAAAAATCAGTTTTGATTTACAGAAACTTCATTTTGCTTATGTGTTCAGATTTTTGCTTATTTCTATCTGCTTAATGGATACTGTATCAAATGCTTATGGAATATGAAACTTCATAATAT
The DNA here is from genome assembly GCA_025667525.1 of Glebionis coronaria. Taxonomy (NCBI): domain Eukaryota; kingdom Viridiplantae; phylum Streptophyta; class Magnoliopsida; order Asterales; family Asteraceae; genus Glebionis; species Glebionis coronaria. The sequence goes on from CM046875.1 coordinate 382,362,484, forward strand.
GAACTAGAAATTAGAACTGGTCTGGTTAAATTTCATCAAGATTCAAACAAATGCCAAGCAATTGAAATTGATAACTTTTTTAAGCAAAACTGACTGAAAATGGACCCAAACTTTTTATATGCCAATTGCCTGTTTGACCTTAAACTTGACCTGAAAATGACTTAAAACCTTTTGTAATGACCTATTAACTAGAAATGAACTTTAGTTTGCCAAGATTCAACACTTGAAAATCAATTATCATCTAATGCCAAACACCCATTATTGAACTTTATAAGATTTTAATGAAGACTTTTAAAACACAAGTTTGAACTGAATGAAAGGCTATGGCAAACTGAAATCAATGATCAAAATGAGATGTATAAAAGCTGTTTGCAAGTAATGAACACTACTAGGACTCAAATAAGGAAGTAAGGCTCAAAATGACTGTATTAAGCAATAAACTAGAACACAATCCAAATCAATAAGCAGATAAGCAACACTTAAGCTACAAACTACTAGAATCAAGTAAAGATCAATCTAAACAAGTTTTATCATACATTCATCAAAGATTAAAGCTAGGAATTTAGCATGCAATTTGACAATTTGAGTGGAACCAAAACAAGAACTTTTGAACCTTGTGAAGTACCCTTTGAGCAGTAGAGGAGTGCTGAACTCTCTAGTCTAGTGCTAACCACCACCTTAGCACTAGATTTACTTATCTACAATCAACAAACAGCTACTCATCAACTAGAATCATCAAAATGGCCTGAATTCATCACTTTTGCTATGGACTTGAACTGAAATCAATCAAACAACTTCTATCTTCCTTCAAAGTCAGTTATGATCAATGAATGATCATAACAAACTCAATTCAGCAACAAAAGTATCAATGGAAGCAAGGAATGAACAGTAAGGATGATGAGAAGATTTGGCTGGAAAAATTGAATTTGAATTTTATTAATGGAAATTTGTTACAAAGCTGTTGAGAAGGTAACTAACTGACTAAATAACTCAAGAGTGTGTCAAACTCTTGAGTAGTTAAGCTAAAAAGGGAAATGATGAGAGAAAAATGTAAAAGTGTGTGTTTTCACACTTTCAACTACTACACAAGAAATGAAGACTAAACAGCTATTTATAGGCTTGAGAAGGAGATTTGTTGGGGTTGGTGACGTGTTGGGACCAATCCTAGGTCTCCACGTGTCCAAATTCTGCTCCTTTGAATTTGCAGGTATGAACTTGAATTGGGGTTTCTTGATTGAGTTGATTACATGTTAAATGATCATGACCAATGGATTCGTCTCTCGAAAATAAGCAATTTTGATGTTTATAACTTTCCATGAAATCCACTCTAGCTTCAAATCGATCCTGGCAATATTTTGATAGTTTGAAGATGACACGTGTCATAATATGAGTGGCTGAATAGGAAGCACGCGGATCATACTGTTGTGATACTCTCATTTAATGAGGCGGCTGTAGTGGATATTTAATGCACATATGTGGCAATCCATGTCTACTAAATTCCGGCTTCTCATTGGTTCACAATATAGCACATGGATTGAACTAGTATAACTTTCCAAAATAGGCAGATTTGACCCTTGAACTTTGGCAGATTGTATTTAAAGGCTAGCAACTTCATTTCTTTGGCATTTTTAGTCCTTCAAACTTCATCCTTGAGCAAAAATGGTCCTTTGACTGAGTTGACTTGAGTGTTGACCTTGTTTGACTATGATCTTGACTTTTTACAATATTTACACTTTGGTCCTTCATCTTTGGCAGTTTGTCAAGATAGGTCCTTGTACTTCAAAGTCTTGTCACTTTTGATCCTTCTTTGTCTTTTTCATCAAATTAAGCTTGATTATTCCTTGTTTGCTTGAAAATGCATCCTTTTACCTACACAAGTGTACACAAACACAAACATACCACATAATACTGTTTTTACAAGATAAATTAGTACTTTGCTTCATGTTTTAGGGTTATTTGTTGATAAATTGATATGAGTTTTAGCTCATATCAGAACTCCTTCTCTGTTGTAGTGTATATAAGTTGAGCCTCGGTCATCGTCTTGCTAGCATAGTGAATAGGCAAGAAGTGCTTTTCATGACGTTGCCCCAATACGACCCCAATAGCGTAGTCACTAGCATCACACATGAGCTCAAAAGGGAGGTTCCAATTGGGAGCAACAAGAATGGGAGCTTCGGTAAGTTTCCTCTTAAGGATTTCAAAGGCTCGTACACAATCTTCGTCAAAGAAAAAACGTGCCTCTTTTTCAAGAAGATGTGTAACAGGTCGAGAGATCTTTGAAAAATACTTGATGAATCGACGATAAAAGCCCGCGTGGCCTAGGAAACTCCAAACTCCCTTAACGGTTTTGGGATGAGGTAATTTGGCGATGACGTCTACCTTAGCTCGATCTACCTCAATCCCTGCTTTCGAAACCTTGTGCCCTAAGACGATTCCACTCTTAACCATAAAATGACATTTTTCCCAATTAAGCACAAGGTTGGTTTTCTCACAACGTTTCAACATTCTCTCAAGATTCGACAAACACGAAGTGAACGAATTACCAAAAACGGAAAAGTCATCCATGAAGACTTCCATCGTCTTCTCGATCATACCATGAAAAATAGCCATCATGCACCTTTGAAAGGTTCCCGGTGCATTACAAAGTCTGAAAGGCATTCTACGATAGGCAAATGTTCCATATGGACACGTAAACGTAGTTTTTTCTTGATCACGAGGATCGATGGGAATTTGGAAGTAACCGGAGAAACCATCTAAAAAGCAATAGAAATCGTTTCCCGCAAGACGCTCCAACATTTGGTCCATGAAGGGCAAGGGAAAATGGTCTTTACGAGTGGCTTCATTCAACTTACGATAGTCAATGCACACTCTCCATCCGGTCACAATTCTAGTGGGAATTAACTCGTTGGCATCGTTTGGAACAACGGTCATTCCTCCTTTCTTAGGGACACAATGAATAGGAAAAGGGCTATCGGAAATAGGGTAAATCATTCCCGCGCCAAGGAGTTTAAGGACTTCCTTTTTGATGGCGTCGTGAATTTTGGGGTTCACCCTCCTTTGACATTAGATTACGGGCTTGTAATCCTCCTCCATTAAGATTTTGTGGGTACAAAATTTGGGATCGATCCCCTTAATGTCGGATAACTTCACGCAATTGCCCCTTTGTGATCCTTAAGAACATCGACAAGTGCAGTTTTTTCATCATCCGAAAGTTCTTTCGCAATAATAACCGGCAACTTGTCGCCCTCCTCCAAAAAGACATATTCGAGTTGAGGAGGTAAATCTTTCAACTCGAGGATAGGTGGTTCCTCAATTGAAGATTTGGGCTCTATACTCATAACCTCCTCGGGTGGAGGAAATGGGAAATCGTTAAGAAAATCCTTGATAATCGAGAAGTCTTCATCATTGACGAGGTCTTCATTAAAAGTACGTGGAACATCGAATTCTTCCAACGTAAAACCACCACCTTCAAATGGAGTGAAGGTTGGTGTCGAGTTATCAAGAATGGGATCTAACATAGTGGGATTGCCACTATTTTCATAATCACCAAAACCTAGAACTTCTTGTGAAAATTCCTCGCAAACCACGTCAATCATATCAACGAGGTTTATGGTTGCAACAGAATAAACATGAGAAATTTGAGAGTTTTGAGTTGCGTTTATAACAAGTTACTCGTCGTTGAAACGTAAGGTGATCTTTCTAGCATGAACATCGATCAAAGCCATAGACGTATCTAAAAACGAACGACCTAAAATGAGAGGAACTTGAGGATCCGTGGGAATATCGACAACGATAAAGTCTACCGGATAATAGAACTTCCCACTTTCACAAAAACGTCTTCCGCCAATCCACATGCGGGAATCGTGGAATGGTCGGCCAACTCGATAGACATTAGTGAAGGAGTAAGATTAGGAAGATTGAGCGACTTGAAGATTGCAAGTGGCATCAAGTTAATGCTAGCACCAAGATCGGCCAAGGCATAGCATTCTTCCATATATTGGATTGCACAAGGGATCAAGAGTTTGCCGGGATCACCGACTTTTTGAGGTATGCGATTAAGATAAACCGATGAACAACTAGACAATTGATGCAATTTCTCCTTGTTGTTCAACATACTCTTAAAGTTAGCGGCAAATCGAGGCATCATGACCAAAGCATCGGCGAAACTCACATTAAAGTGCAAATCACGAAACATTTTCATAAAAAGCTCAAATTGATAATTGTCGCGCTCTTGACGTTTCTCTTTTCTAAGTCTCGATGGATAGGGCAAAGGTGGTGTGGGTTGAGGCATAGGCATAGCCTTTGGAATCTCGGGTTCCAATGTTGGTAATGGGTCAAGGTGTGGAATGAGCGGTACTTCGTGGGATTGGGACATGCTCCTTTTGGACCACCACCTCGGGTTCTTCCTCAATTGCATCCTCCGTAGGAGCAATTGGTTGAGGAGTCGGTTCCTTAAGTGTCTTACCACTACGTGTGGTAATCACTTTCATCTCACCCTTAGGGTTTGATACGGTGTTGCTAGGAAGACTACTCGAAGACGGTTTGCACATATTTGCCTCAAACATAGATGAAATTTTATCCTCAAACATGGATTGCCTCTTTTCGGCTTTAATCATCTCTTGCTTAATTTTATGTTGCCCTTGTTCCATTTTTTGTTGGTTTTGTTGTAACCTAGTTATATTTCCTTCCATCTTGTTGGTATGGATTTTAAGCTCATTTTGTCACACCCCACCATGGCGGAATATGGGGCACGACGTATGGATATCATCACAACAATAGCGTGTCTATAGAGATAACTAAATGCAAATATAATGTCAAAAATGGCGACACAAATGTCATGACAATACCTCAACAATGTAGGAGTCTAGGTAAGTAGGTAACAGTCCTACCACTTACCCAAGACAAACAATAAACATAAACCAAACAAACATATAGGTGCCAACATGTATCACTTATCAAACAAAAAAAAACATAAAGGTAAACTAAGAAGGAACGGGGATCTACTTCTATATGCAATCCTAATGCATCCAAATCTAGCCACTCTTATCCTCAAGCTTAACCACATACTCACCTGAAAGAGACACTAAAACACGTCAACATAAAGTTGGTGAGAGTCATAGGTTTAGACTCAAACGCCAAATCATACCAAAAAGATGTGAGTAACAACCATCAACACAATAACATATGGACAATGTGTTACAATTATGTATTAACAACTAACATTCAAGATCAAACATTCCAAACCAAAATCCAATGCCCTCAGCCTTACCAAACACCATGGTACCATAGATGATCACACTATGTACCTACCCCAAGGCCACTACCTTGTCATTATCCATTGGTCCCATAGACGATCACGCTATGTACCTATCCCAAGGCCCCTACCTTGTCAAACCACAATAACTGAGACGGCACGTGTCCCCTGATCCAAATCATACACAATCAAGAATCACATAGCAGTTAATCACATAATGTACACACAAGTCCATCACAAACCTTAAAAACATTCACAGCATCAATTTATAAAATAACTCAACACAGTGTCTCTTCCATCCCATCTGGAAGTCAATATCAATAGTAAACATGGGACAATGAAACTCACCTGATTGAGCTTCCCCAAACATCTGCGCACTAGCAAAAAGCTAACAAACCAAAAACACATAATCAAAACATGTACCAAACACTAAAATGGCTCATCAACCTATGATGGAAATCTAACCTTATACCATATATACACCTCATATATATGCTCTAAGCATCTCATTACACCCCTCTATAAAGCCCTTAACTCGTTTTACTTCATAACCCGTCCCGTTAACATTTTACCCAAAACAGTCCCAGTTTTAGGTCTCCAAACTATAAGCCAAACGCCCACTTAAACATACCCATGATCTCTGTAAAGGTAATATTTATGCCCTTACATATGTTAGATAGAACCTACCATTTGCCCCAACCTTAAAGCTACTGTTAAGGCCCCGATATATATATATATATATATATACTTTTGTCATTCCAGATTTACTGACTTTAAACTTACAAAAAGTTTGTTACTATTAGAGGGTCTTACCCTAAACCACAACCTTATCCCACGTGCAGATACTTACTACAATATATAAACCATCTCTCATGTTCGTGAGAAGATCCCAATGCAATCCTAAGTACCCCAAACAACCCAAAACTTAAAAAGAAAACAGGCTGACTTCAAAACTGTTTTGACCTCCGACTGTTGTAACCTGTTTTTGACCCACTTCCTGACCTCCAATTTAACTCTAGTTTCTTGCATTGGAAAGCCACTTCAAATAGATTTCCATGGATATGTGGATCGCAAATTAAGAGTTTGTAGAACTCCCAATATGATCAAAACAATTGACTCAAAATTCTGCCCAGTTTTTAAAAACGGGTTTAACAAAATCACCCTCATTAATTAACCCTAATCCCTCTAATTGCAAGCCCTAATTTATGTAATCATCATATTATGATTAATACAACATTAATTTACTGTTTTTAAATTAAATCCTAACCTAAATCCATCATAAGATGATTAAAGAAATCTTAAAAACAATTTAATTGAAAAGGGTTTGAAGATTTTACCTTAGATTTTTTGGAAAACAAGATTTTTGATGAAGAACCCTAATTATCTCCATGGATGTCGACCCATACTTGATCTCCAGGGATTTTATGAAGTGTTTTGATAAAAATAAGGCTTTCTATACTTTCCTAACAAGTCCTTGGCCCATATACAAAAGCCCGGTTTCCTTTTTCCCTTTTTTCCCTTTTTCTTTTCTTTGGTGCGTCTAAACCGACCCAAACACCCCTAATTTCGTTTTTTTATTATTATTTAATATTATGTTATTAACATTACCTTAATTTACCTTAATTTATTTCAGCTCCTAAAGCTTCCAAAACCTCAAAACCGTCAAACTAGTCAAATTTACGTGTTTTACCGTAAAAGACGTAAAATATACACTTTTAATAAAAATCTCAAATTTTGAATTAAACTTTATAACTAAGTCCTAAATGACTTAAAACCATCCCGAAAAATATTCATATGACTAATTACCTCATCCGAGACCTCTAAATGCTAAACCGTAAATCGTAAAAATAGGATTTTCTATAATAAATATACGTATACGTAAAACCACTAAATAACACCATCTTACTTCATAGTCACCACCATGTGAACTCATGAACATGAAATCATCACACATCGTTTCACTCACAAGGTACCCCGTACAGGAAACGATATCCAAACCACAATCTATTCACACCAATTAGCACATAAACACGCAAAGGCACGTAACTAGCACAAAACAAAACTAAGTGAAGAACCTCAAAACCAGGGTTGTCACATCACTCTCTCCTAATAGAAATCTCGTCCCGATATTTACTCCTTAGGATCAAACACACAAACAACAAACCACATGAGGATACTTTTTCTAAACGAACTCCTCTCATTTCCATGTGAACTTTAGTTCAAGTTTCAAAATACCACATATACAAACCAAAAATAATTAAACTCATTGCCAAACTCTTGACCTCACAGTCAATAAATCTCACAGATAACTCTTTGATAAAACAAAGACTCTTACTAACACAAGTCCCGAATAACCGTACATGCAAAATGCGTTCTCAAACAACCTTTACCAATCTCAATACATGAAATGTATCATGTATACAACTTATTCCCCCAGGTAATTCTATGCTCATAAGCTAATGGTCCGATCTTTCCAAAGATCATAAATGGACCTACAAAACTCTACATCAACTCTTCCATTTTACCAAAACGTACCACCCGTTACTATGGGTGAAACTTCCTACATAACTTTGTCACTAACTCTAGTGGTTTCCTCCTTTTCTACATAGCATCCCTTGTTGCTCTCATCCTTTCCACAACATCATTACCACATTAGTAGCCTCTTTTACCAACTCTATTCCATAATAGGGACAACTCACCCTATCCATTCATATAGTGCCTCAAATGGCATTTATCGACTTTTAGTATGATAACTATCATTATATGAAAACTCAGTCATCGCTAACGAGTTTCCTAACTACCTCTAAATCAATCACCCATGCCCTTAGTGTAACACCTAAGGTTGTATAAATATCTCACTTGCCTATCCTTTCTCAATTAGCTGGATATACTCATATCCAATCATGTACATCAACTCCCTTTAGTCTGTACCCCAAACTACTTAAAAATTCCAATTTCCTTACAAAGTGACCTATGACGGTCTTTCACATATCCATTAGTTCTTCCAATCCAAATCATCTTATGATCTATACACATCATCAAAAGGACGGTTATCTCAGTTAGTCTATCAACTGCCATCCAAACCCATGCTACAGCTACTTCCATTAAATTTGGATAGCTCATTAGTAGCACCTATACACTTCTTTCTCACTTTTCTTCATCTTGTCTCAGTTAGACCAAGCCCTTCATCCCTATGGCACATCACACCTATAACTCCTCATCCATTCGATTATCGACACTAAGCCTCCCAAACAATCAGTATAGGTCAGTGCCATTTCCTTTTCCACACTACGACAGTATTAGCCTGCGTTGTGCTTTATTCTACTCATTAGGCTCTACCAAAGTTTTACCTTAGGTTCCTATCTCGACCTATTTCATTCATGCTTCGCTTCTATACACACTTCCTTCTACTTCCTCAACTCATACCATACATCATGATGTGATGCTTCCCTTCGTTTCTTCCCTTGCCATGGTTCTTCATAAGGCACTCCATACCTATTAGGTTAACTTTTACGCAACACCCTCTATTCCATCACATCTGTACGTAATCCTTCCAACTTATCAACTACGTGCCTACTCATTCCTCTTGAAATATGAGATAAATTAGTCAGTCTATCGACTATCACCCAACTCTCGTCACTTTCACCAATTTCGGCCCTTTCTAAGCTACTCCTACCTATGTAGGAAGTATAGTCTACGTCCCTTTTCTCCATATGATTGTCCAATCCACGCAACATACATGTTGACGCGTTCTCTGCTTTAGACAACTCAACTCGTGCAACCTACATCCTTCATCCAAACCACCCTAATACGTCATCCCTATAGTTCAAGTTCGTCTCAGCTTCACTTCATTCTTCTTACTCCAAGTCTCATCAACCATGCTTGCCTTTCCCAGATGGTACTTGGCCTTGCAATTTTCTTACATCACTTAACTCCACCCATCATCTTTGTCAAATGTTCAATCAAGATGATTGAGTATGTGTTGGAGTCGTTCATGATCCGTATAGATCATTCTCTACGTCTCGTACACCAAATGCCTCTAGCATTCTAGGCAGATATAACAATCCAACTCCACTAACTAAGTCTATCCAGTTCTTCCAAATCTTCAGTTCCTGCAACGTATAAGCAATCGCCTTTCTTTGTCGTTCTCGTATACATCCAAATCCTTGCTCCATGTATCGTCATGCTTCGTGAATTCATCCAGTCCTTCCGATAATGCCAAGATCGGCTCATTATCCAATCCACCTCTTCAGCCTCCAAAATGCTTCCTCATCCTTCTTCACTTCGCCCCTTGCTGGTTCCATGATATGCCATCATCTCTAACTACTCATCATGGTAAACTTAATACTAAAACTCACACTCGAAAATCTCACGTATAACTCCACTCCAAAACCAACATATAATTCGCCTCACTCTCCTTCTCAGATTTGAGTAGATCAAGACGTCGTCGATGCTCCCGATGAAAACTCGTTTATACACGTTCATGCACACTTGGTTCATTGACACCGTGAAAACCGCTAGTGCTTTGGCGAAGCCAAATGCATAACCGTAAACCCGAAGCGTTCATACAACATCCTTAGCAGTTTCAACTATGTCCTCCTTGCATCCTCTATTAGCGACAATACGAATAAATTCCTACCTCGTTCTACTTGCGAAATTCTACACGCATTTTAACAGACCAACACTTCCTCTCATCAGACCACATTAGTTCGTCTACGAACTTATTTCCTCCCCACTAAGGGTATTCCGACCGTTCTCTCATGGTCACCTACTTAATCGTGTACGCGCGACCAAGTCTTTCATATGACTACCTCAACGCTCCCGAACAATACGAAACCAAAACTACATCCTGAATCCATCAGATACGATCAACGAATCAAACCCACGGATAACTAACGACATTTCACGTGCACCAATTAAAACAAGTCAAAAACCACGAGACTCAAAAGAAAACTCAAACCAGAACATGTATCAATTCAAAATGACCCATGACAACGAAAAATAATCCAATAAACACCCAATGGCAACCAAAACATATTACGCCCTACGACATATTATTTAAACCGTGCAAAAGATCGACTTTTACAAAAGAATATATATCTCCTTTTTATTTATTTATTATTACCTCCCACATCTATGTGACTCAAACAATCTACAAACAACCCTCTTGACGAACTCAAAACTCAACTCAAAAACTAGGTATCCCGTGCATCCCAAATCATAAAAATAAACTACTATTCAAACTCAACCTTTAACCCGACACTTGTACAATAATTTCGGCCAAGATACTGACCTCCAATGACTATACATTCTGAATATTTGAAAGGTACGTTCCGAGTACATAATTGTAGGCTTTTGAATCATCCAAAAAGCTTTAAAAACGAACAAGTTATGACCAAAACAGTTTTATATTAATGAAAGATAAAATTGTATGTGAAATCTTCATAAACTCAATTTAACCTTGTATTAATAATTATAAATGACGTGAATCGGTTAAACCCAATTATATAAACTATGTAAATAGAAGGAAATTTTACTTCGCTTTATTTTAAAGAAAGTCTTTTAAAATTTGAAATAAATAAGTGTTGATTAAAAGAAATCCTATGTTACATCTTGTTTCAAACACGACTCCAACACCTTACCCTTATTTTACCGAATACAACCAACCACCTAACTCAATATATACCGACCAAAAGAAATGAAAGACCCAACACAAAAGATTTCATTATCTCAAAAGAAATCCCAAGTTATCTCAATAGGCTTGAAACCAAAAACACCATATTAAAACGTACACGTGAAATACGAAACTCAAAGAGTACGCTACAAGACACACTTCAAAAGATTCAAAACTTCGTTGGAACTCCACCAAACTCGAGCTCTAATAAATTGTTTAAACACAAGAGTGTACTAGGTACGTTCAAGTTATAATAACTACTGAACGACCGTAAATCATAACATAACATCTATTAGTATATATACATCCGCATATGTATACCTATCGAATCTCCCAAAAATACTCGTTATCATACACGTATGTCAATCAATCGCTTTATACGCTCGTTTTTTCATATGAGTAATCACCTTCTCACCATCTCACCATGCCACAACAAGGCATAAAGCCCACCTCCAAAACCAAACCATATCGTGTGACCCCATAATCACACAACACGACTATAACCCAAAACATATAACACACTAATAAAAATAGTCATATCGTAGGCAGCCATTACATGAACCCATATATTATAAATATACCCAAAATCCACATCTCATCATATACAAGCATGTACTAACTCTCTTTCATGCAATCATACTTGAGAACCCATTGAAGTTGTGGTACTTGTATAACTATGTTGGCCACCATACTTATACAATTACCCTTTCCCCAATGCACTCCCTCCTATGATGACACTTATAAGAATCAATACAACATATAACACATAAATCCATCTACTCACATAAGCTCATAACCACATAACCAAATAGGTCCAAAACCCCATCTATTAAAATAACATATTAAAACTCTTGGAATACCGAAATCCATAGTCTAGCTAAAACAACATAGACTAAATCCAAAACAAAAACATAATCAGTTATAAGTCATGTCGCCCATAAGAGTGGAAACAGCTTAAAATCCTTCCTACCCATGTACTCCTAGTAACTCGAACCACCACACGATTCTTAGGGAACATGACTTAAACATCAAAAGAAAAATAACATACCTCAGGTATGTAAAATAACTCGACAAAAGATAGAAACTACCTTGTACCAAATTATGTACTATAATGTACAATTTAAGCAAAATACAACAATGACTAGCGTGGACGATTATGGTTCAACCCGCACTAGTCACAAACCCGAAAAGAAAATAACATGTGACAAAGTATGAACATACTATGGTTCAATTCATACTAGTCAAAACATCGCAATAAATAACATCCAAACACATCAATTATTATAAAATGCACACATACTCCTATGACGCCTATATGCAAGGACCCTTAAACTATAGACTAGGCTACACGACTAGGCAACCTAATTCTCTATAACCATTGTCTCTGATACCATTCTGTCACACACCACCATGGCAGAATATGGGGCACGACGTATGGATATCATCACAACAATAGCGTGTCTATAGAGATAACTAAATGCAAATATAATGTCAAAAATGAGACACAAATGTCATGACAATACCTCAACAATGCAGGAGTCTAGGTAAGTAGGTAACAGTCCTACCACTTACCCAAGACAAACAATAAACATAAACCAAACAAACATATAGGTGCCAACATGTATCACTTATCAAACAAAAAAAACATAAAAGGTAAACTAAGAAGGAACGGGGATCTCCTTCTATATGCAATCCTAATGCATCTAAATCTAGCCACTCTTATCCTCAAGCTTAACCACATACTCACCTGAAAGAGACACTAAAACACGTCAACATAAAGTTGGTGAGAGTCATAGGTTTAGACTCAAACGCCAAATCATACCAAAAAGCTATGAGTAACAACCATCAACACAATAACATATGGACAATGTGTTACAATTATGTATTAACAACTAATATTCAAGATCAAACATTCCAAACCAAAATCCAAGGCCCTCAGCCTTACCAAACACCATGGTACCATAGATGATCACACTATGTACCTATCCCAAGGCCACTACCTTGTCATTGTCCATTGGTCCCATAGACGATCACGCTATGTACCTATCCCAAGGCCCCTACCTTGTCAAACCACAATAACTGAGACGGCACGTGTCCCCCGATCCAAATCATACACAATCAAGAATCACATAGCAGTTAATCACATAATGTACACACAAGTCCATCACAAACCTTAAAAACATTCACAGCATCAATTTATAAAATAACTCATCACAGTGTCTCTTCCATCCCATCTGGAAGTCAATATCAATAGTAAACATGGGGACTATGAAACTCACCTGATTGAGCTTCCCCAAACATCTGCGCACTAGCAAAAAGCTAACAAACAAAAAACATGTACCAAACACTAAAATGGTTCATCAACCTATGATGGACATCTAACCTTATCCCATATATATACCTCATATATATGCTCTAAGCATCTCATTACACCCCTCTATAAAGCCCTTAACTCGTTTTACTTCATAACCCGTCCCGTTAACATTTTACCCAAAACAGTCCCAGTTTCAGGTCTCCAAACTATAAGCCAAAAGCCCACTTAAGCATACCTATGATCTCTGTAAAGGTAATATTTATTCCCTTACATATGTTAGCTAACACCTCCCATTTGCCCCAACCTTAAAGCTACTGTTAAGGCCCCGATATATATATATATACTTTTGTCATTCCATATTTACTTGCTTTAAACTTACAAACAGTTTGTTACTATTAGAGGGTCTTACCCTAAACCACAACCTTAGCCCTAGTGCAGATACTTACTACAATATATAAAACATCTCTCATGTTCGTGAGAAGATCCCAATGCAACCGTAAGTACCCCAAACAACCCAAAACTTAAAAAGAAAACAGGCTGACTTCAAAACTGTTTTGACCTCCGACTGTTGTAACCTCTTTTTGACCCACTTCCCGACCTCCAATTTAACTCTAGTTTCTTGCATTGGAAAGCCACTTCAAATATCTTTCCAGGGATATGTGGATCGCAAAATAAGAGTTTGTAGAACTCCCAATATGATCAAAACAATTGACTCAAAATTCTGCCCAGTTTTTAAAAACGGGTTTAACAAAATCAACCTCATTAATTAACCCTAATCCCTCTATTTACAAGCCCTAATTTATGTAATCATCATATTATGATTAATACAACATTAATTTACTGTTTTTAAATTAAATCCTAACCTAAATCCATCATAAGATGATTAAAGAAATCATAAAAACAATTTAATTGAAAAGGGTTTGAAGATTTTACCTTAGATTTTTTTGGAAAACAAGATTTTTGATGAAGAACCCAAATTTTCTCCATGGATGTCGACCCATACTTGATCTCCAGGGATTTTATGAAGTGTTTTGATAAAAATAAGGCTTTCTATACTTTCCTAACAAGTCCTTGGCCCATATACAAAAGTCCGGTTCCCTTTTTCCCTTTTCCCCTTTTTTTTTCTTTGGTGCGTCTAAACCGACCCAAACACCCCTAATTTCGTTTTTTTTATTATTATTATTTAATATTATGTTATTAACATTATCTTAATTTACCTTAATTTATTTCAGCTCCTAAAGCTTCCAAAACCTCAAAACCGTCAAACTAGTCAAATTTACGTGTTTTACCGTAAAAGACGTAAAATATACACTTTTAATAAAAATCTCAAATTTTGAATTAAACTTTATAACTAAGTCCTAAATGACTTAAAACCATCCCGAAAAATATTCATATGACTAATTACCTCATCCGAGACCTCTAAATGCTAAACCGTAAATCGTAAAAATACGATTTTCTGTAATACATATACGTATACGTAAAACCACTAAATAACACCATCTCACTTCATAGTCACCACCATGTGAACTCATGAACATGAAATCATCACACATCGTTTCACTCACAAGGTACCCCGTACCGGAAACGATATCCAAACCACAATCTATTCACACCAATTAGCACATAAACACGTAAAGACACGTAACTAGCACAAAACAAAACTAAGTGACGAACCTCAAAACCAGGGTTGTCATACATTTGCTAACTCATTTTTCAACTCTTTCTTCAAGTCGTTCTTAAACTCGGATCTTAGGCTAATGATTTCTCTTTGAATGTTGTCAAACCTAGCATCATTCCCATTAGCGTATTCAACAAATTCATTTGGAAGATCTTTCAACGTTTGCAAACTTTTGTTGTTATTTTGAAAATCATTTTGATTTTTGTTTGAAACTTGATTATTAGCCCCTTGATTACCATAGTTTCCCTTGTTGTAATTGTTTTTGAAACCAACTTGATTGTTTCGATAGTTGTTGTTAGCCTTTTGATTTGAACCAAAACCCGGTGGAGTTAATTGATTAGAGCGGGTAACTTGACCGTTTTGGTTGTAAGTTCACGTGGCCGCGTAGGCACTCGAGTGTTACCATCATTGGTAATGCACTCGGAGAAATCATGACCTCCACCACAATACATACATGAAACCTCAACCGCTTTAGCCGTGGCGGGAGCACTTGGTTCTCCAACTTTGAACTCAATCAAAAGACCTTTAAGCTTATCAAAGATTTGGTTTTCCAAGTTCGCCTCAATTTGGCAAGCATCGATGGTAGTAGACAAAGAAGTTGAAGCCGAAGACAAAGCCTTACGAACACTAGACGTGCTACGAGGACCATACACCTTAGATCTATTCTCAATGATCACTAAAGCTTCCTCAACAGTTTTACACAAAAAATTACCACCCGCGGCGGCATTTAGATAATCCCTTTCATGATCATTAAGTCCATTGTAAAACGTGTCAATTTGATGCAAGTCGAAAAAACCTTGATGAGGACACTCATGCAACATTTCCTTAAACCTATTCCAAGCCGTTGAAAAACTTTCATTAAATTCTTGTGAAAATTTTGAAATCTCGTTTTTCAAATGCGTAATCTTAGAGGGCGGAAAAAATTGGTTCACAAACTTAGAAACGAGATCCTTCCACGTCAATATAGAATTGGGTGGCTCTTTCCATAACCAAATTTTAGCGGGCCCCGCTAAGGAATACGAAAAAAGCATCATCTTAATCGAGTAATTAACAACATCCTTAAATTTGCAAGTGGCGGTAAGACGATTGAATTGGCGGATATGGTTGTGCGGGTTGTCCTTCTCATCACCACGGAATTTGTTGTTTTGGATCATCGAAAACAAACCCGTTTTCACTTCAAAATTCTCTGCAAGGATAGCGGGAATCACAATAGCCTCTCCATAACCCTCGGTGGGTGCTTGAAGTAACTCCATCATAGTTTGATTCGCCATGGTTGGTTCTTCTCTTACAATGGGTTCGTCAATAGGAGACTCCTCACTAGAAAGATTAGGAGTAGGTGTTGACTCCTTTCGGTTTTTTCGTTTACGTGCACGTCTTGCTTGATCGAGTAAGCATAAACGTCACGTAAAACGTGGGGGTGAGCAAAGAAGATTAATTTTGGTGTTTTTTATTTTTCCAATTTTTTTGTGGTTTTTGATTGTTTTTACTTTTTTTTTATTTTGTGATTGTATTAGGTAGACCAAAATCTACAAATCTCCTCCTTAATCAAATCTCTTGATTAAAGAAGCCTCAAGGAATGAAAACGATCACGTGAAGTGAACGCCTTCGATGACTTTAGAACCTTGGTGGAATACAAAAACGTTCAAGAGGGTTTAATCAAATAAAACCAAGAAAGTATATATGATACTTAATAATACTTTGGGCGGCAAAACCCTCGATTAGCTCTCAAAATCAAATACTCACAAGCAAGCGAGGAAACGAGGCGGCGCGAAGCACTTAAGAGCCTTTTTCCTTAGGGTATATTTTATAATACCCGCCTTATACCCACCTTATAGTTTGTATTTTCAAAATCGAGCTTCACGAAAGTATTTATCTATTTTTGCCTTTCTTTCTTGTTTGAGATTCGAATACAATGATTAGGTAATGACCTCCCAAGTCAAGGTTGTGTTTTCACACTTTTGGAGTACTTGTGAATTTATTGTTCTACGTATATAATATATTAATAATATTCACACAAAAAACAAAAAACCGATAATACGTATTAGTAGAGTGCTACTAATACAATAGATATTATGGCTATATATAAAAACAACAATTTCCAAATCAAAACACAACGCGCCTCCCCGACAGCGGCGCCAAAATGATAGTTGGAGTTTTTACCACTCTTTAGGAAAAGAGCTTAATTAGGGTAAGTATTAACAAGTGATTTAGGAAAATCACAAGTTATGACCCAAAAGTGGGTATCGTTCTCAAGGAGGCTAGTGTGTTGTGTAGAGAAATGATTAATGATGTGATTATGTTGATTATGTGAAAAGAAAATAGAATGGGATAAGAAGAGAATGACGGTTACGATGACGATTTAAACTAAGACGAAAGGGTCGTATACGTAAAACCGTAAAAAGTACCAAAATTAAAAATTTACCCTAAAAATTCCTAGAAAATTGCAATAAATCCTAAATAATGTAAATAGAGTTTACAAAAAATCAAAAATCACCCAAACCTTTTATTTAATTAAATAATGATTTTTAATGCTAATTAAAGCCCTAAAAATCAATTTAATTAACAAAAAGCCCAAAATGAGTTTTATCACTTTGTAAACCTCTAAAATAACCTAAAAAGATTTAAAACTATTTTTGAAAATTTTAAAATTAATTAAAACTATTTAAAAACAATTAAAAATTCTTAAAACTTAAAATTATTATAAAAATTAATCTAAGGACAATAAAAATATTCTAAAAGTTGTAAAATTCCTAACTTAATGTATTTAACCTAAGAAAAATGTAAAAACTTAAAAAAACTAAATTTTAATTTTTAATAATAAAATAATATTAAAAATCCAAAATTTATAAAAAATTCTAAAAACTTGCAAACTAGCTTAATTTAACCTAAATAAACAGAAAATGAAGTTGAAATTACAAAATACCCCTAATGGGCCTAGAAATGGGCTAAAAGTCAAAACATACCCCTTAATGGGCTCAAATAGGCCCAATAAGAAAAATGTTGGCCATTTTAGCCCAAAAGCTCCTATCTGACTCAAAATTTGATTTTAAACACAACTTTTCAAAGGTCCAAAAGCTAAAAGTGTGAAATAAGCTGATGTATACCAAACAGCTTATTCTTAATGGGCTTTTTGGCCCATTAAGCTATAAGCTGATG
The DNA here is from genome assembly GCA_025667525.1 of Glebionis coronaria. Lineage (NCBI taxonomy): Eukaryota > Viridiplantae > Streptophyta > Magnoliopsida > Asterales > Asteraceae > Glebionis > Glebionis coronaria. The sequence continues at coordinate 382,380,560 of CM046875.1, forward strand.
CCATAAGCTCAAATTTGACTCACAAGCTTCTTTTGAGTTGCTTAAGACTTCTGTAAAAAGAAATTTGAAATAAGCCAAAGGAATAAGCCTGAAAATGCAAAAAGCAATTTACATAAAACGACAAAATAGTCGTTTTTGAGTTCTAGGCTATCCCAAGAGCTGATTCAAGTTTCTAAAGCTTTTAAATGACTTAACTAAGCTTAATCAACAAAAAGTTTTCAAATAAGTTCACTCAATAAGCTGGAATAAGCAAATAAGCACTTATGAAAAAGTCAAATGAGTTGGTTTTCTAGCAAAAAGTCAAAGTCAAAGTCTAATAAGCTCCAGTTCAATCAAATGGGTCAAATAATGAAGATCTATCACAAAAAATAAGTTGTTGCAAGTCTGGACAACCCAATATGGCTTATTGATAAGCTAACTGAAAAATTGCACTAGCAGGGGCTAGTTTTGGGGTCTGAGCAGTGGAAACTTTTTCCACTGCTTGACTTCTTGACTTTTTTGTCTTTAGTGGCTTTTTTGGAGATTCAAGTTACAAAAAGGCACCCAAATGATCAGTGGATCATAAGGAGTCAATCACAACAAAGAAATCATAATCACAATCAGCCAATTAGTGCAATTAATTCAATCAATCACCAGATATGCACTAGACATGAACACATAAGCATTTATGAACTTATAAACTGTTTTAGCAATATTCAGCCAACCAAATTTCACCAAAAGCATACACAAGCTATAATAAACTTAAATGAACAAGTTTAAACAGTTTTCGTGCAATGGCTCAAAGCCTAAATCAAGATTCAAGCAAATGAAGGTTACTGATGAACACTAAACAAGCAGTTATGAACACTTGCTGATGCAATTGACCACCAAGCCAAATTCAAACACCCAAATCTCTAAGATATGTTATGATAACTTTGATTTAACAGCTTATATCCCTAAACATGCATATACTCTAAGTATTCCCAAAATTTTAGGTCAAAAACAGTCAAACTCAAGTAGTTATAGCACAATCTTTGATTCAAGGGTTTAAACCCAAAAAATTGCAGCAAATAGCTCTCAATCAAGTATATGACATATGACAAGCACAAACACAAACTTCTAACAACACAATATAAAGTTATGATCTCAAACAGGTAATCCTAAACACCCTTTAAACTTTTTTAATCCAAATTTTTCAAATCAAAAGTGTATTTCAAGACCACCTAAACCCAAATAAGCACAATAACAGATATATTAAGCAGATTTAAGCAAGATTAGACCATAAAATCAGCAAGAACACAAGTAGCACTCAAATATCACAAAAAATCCAAATTTATTCAGATTTTGAGATTAAGGATGCAAACCTTATGGATGTACATCCACACCCACGAATTTTGAGCTTATGTACTAGCAAGAACAAGTACAAGCTTCCACAACAAAGCCTGCTAAGAATCAACAAAGTTAGAAGTACAATATGAAAATTATAAAAATGGAAAATTCTTGATTAATGCAACCTTAGTTCCCCATACTTGATTATCCCAAGTTATAAGCTTCACCACTCCTTGATAACTCAATATCAGGATGCTATGATCAGCCTTATAGCCCAAGAATTCCAAGGTTTGAACTAGACTTAGCAAAATATCAAGAAAAGTGGAAAATGTGCAAACTTTTGCACACTCCTTTTGAAAACAAGTTTAAGATTCAAGAACAATAAACAAGAAACAATAATAAGCATATTATAAGAGTGGCACTTGAGTTTTCTTCAACAAATTCAAACACATTTCATTAACTGAATATGAGATTTACAGATTTGTGAACCAAGGAAAATTCAAGAGCAAACTGAAATGAAATGAGTCATATGCCTTATATAGGCTACAATGAACTAGTAAAGAGCTAAAAATCGTAACCCTAATTGTGGTGAAGTCCCAGAAATGCCCCTTGTAGGGTTTTGAACTTTGAAGATCATGTGACTGAATTTGGCTTGTAGCATGAGTTGGCAAGGTGAAAAGTTGATCAAAGGGTGTATATCAAGCTTAAAATGTAAGCCGGAATGAGGATGGTTGGATCACTGGCTCATTCTTGTCTTCTTGTCCAAAGATGAAAAACAGGGGACTCTTGTGAGCTGGGTGGTGATGTGGCAGACCTTTTGAGAGTTGGGATGTGATTAAGGTCACCTTAATCACTAATCTGCATAATCTTGGGGTTTAATTTTTGGTAATTAACAAAACCCCAAATCGTGTTCTTGGTGAACAGTTGAGCTGTTTAATCTGTTTAGGATTTCAAAAATATGTTAACCGCGTAATTTAATTAACTAATTAAGTTAGTTAAATATGGGTGTGGGTGGATTGCTGATGTGGAGCAATGGGTGAAGCTGATTGGTGGAGGAGAGTTAATTGGGCACGTGTAAAGCCCCAAGTGGTCTAGGTATCTTTCTTTGTCTGCCATGTTTAACCCCTTTTCTTTCCACTTCCTTTCATTTTGTAAATAAACAGCCACAAATACGAATCCTTTGTATTTTAAGTTTTTTTTTCACACTTTTGCCCCAAATACTTTTCCAAAGTATTTTCAGGGGTAATTCTTGCCATTTCTTGATTCTTGAAGGACTGATTTGGTATTTTCTTCAAGGATTATGGTCTTGACTTGTATGATTAACATTTTGGAGGACTAAAATTGCCAAGTCATGATTAATGAGGGACCATTTTTGCCATTATCACAGTCAAGGGTCCTTTTGGTAATTTTGATATTTTCAAAGGACCAGACTTGTAATTTCTTGTAACTTGGAGTCCTTCTTGGTATGTTTTGACTTTGAGGAGGATAAATATTGACATTTTAGTTTTGTTGAGGGACTAAAATTGCCAATTCTTCAAAGTAGAGGGCCCTTTTTTGCAATATTGACAAACTTTAGGGACCAATCTTGTAATTATGAAGATACAAGGGTATAAAGTGTCAATTCTTCAATATTGGAGGACCCTTCTTCATAAATCTTCAAATCTTCAAATCTTCAAGGGTTTTATTTGGGAAATTCTTCATTAGGGCTTGGTTCAATGTGCGGCTTCGTTTCCCGTGTTCGTTTTTGCATGATTCTTGTGATCTTTTGTCATTTTCTCAATATCCGTACCTAAAATACACAAGTAACAAACACAAGCATATATTGGGGTATTTTCATGATATTTAATGCATTTTAAGCCCTTTTTGGACGATGAGACTATGTATAAAAGCAGTCTCATCACCAAGAACCTCGTTGCACGTGCCATGGAACATTGTGTCTTGACAATAGAAGTTGGTTACCTCGTTACGGTAATGTTCGAGCTCTAATCATGCATGAATTGCACAAGTCCAAGTATTCGATCCACCCCAGATCGGACAAAATGTACCATGACATGAAAATGTTCTATTGGTGGCCAAACATGAAAGCCGACATCGCGACTTATGTTGGTAAATGCCTAACTTGCGCCAAAGTTAAGGTTGAACACCAAAAGCCTTCTGGATTACTAGTCCAACCTAGGATCCCGGAATGGAAATGGGAGAGAGTTACTATGGACTTTATTACCAAACTTCCTAAAACGTCGGCGGGTTACGACACCATTTGGGTCATCGTTGATCGTTTAACGAAGTCCGCACACTTCCTCCCGATGAAGGAAAACGACAAGATGGATCAGTTGGCACGATTATACGTGAAGTAAATCGTTGCTAAGCACGGCGTACCAATTTCTATCATATCGGACCTAGACGGTCGATATTGCTCAAAATTTTGGCAATCTCTCCAAGAAGCGTTAGGAACGCAATTGGACATGAGTACGGCTTATCATCCTCAAACGGATGGCCAAAGCGAAAGAACCATCCAAACGTTAGAAGATATGCTTCGCGCATGCGTGATCGACTTTGGAAACGGATGGGATCGACACTTACCGTTAGTAGAATTTTCGTACAACAATAGCTATCACACTAGCATTAAAGCGGCACCATTTGAAGCACTTTACGGTCGAAAGTGTCGTCCACCCGTTTGTTGGGCGGAAGTTGGTGATGCACAACTTACCGATCCGGAAATTATTCACGAAACAACGGAGAAAATCGTACAAATCAAGAGTCGTATGCAGCGGCTCGTGATCGACAAAAGTGTTATGCCGACAAAAGACGAAAGCCTTTGGAAATTAAAGTCGAAGACCGACTAATGTTGAAAGCCGCGCCATGGAAAGGTGTAATCCGTTTTGGCAAACGAGGGAAGCTAAATCCACGATATATTGGACTGTTCGAATTCATTCAACGCATAGGTGACGTTGCCTATCGTTTGGATTTACCTCAAGAACTTAGTCGCGTGCATAATGTGTTTCACATTTGTAACTTGAAGAAATGCTTATCCAACGAAACGCTCGTCATACCTATGGACGAAATCCAACTAAACGACACACTGGTATTCGTTGAAGAACCCGTTGAAATTATGGAACGAGAAGTTAAACGACTTAAACAAAGTCGCATACCTATTGTCAAAGTGCGTTGGAACGCACGGAGAGGACCCGAATTTACTTGGGAACGCGAGGATCAACTCAAAGCGAAGTATCCTCATTTGTTTACTAATGAAGTGTCGGTTTAAAATGTATCGTTTGTTTTGCTTTGCGGACAAAGCCCTCTTTAGGGAGAGCGAATGTAACAACTTGAATTTTCGCGTCTATTAAAATAGGACGTGCTCATTTGTAAACATTTTTATTAATTAATGGTTTGAGCCGGTTATGAATGTTTATTAAACTCCCGAGAATACCCGTATCCACTACTACTTAAGTCGTGTTTTGAGATTGCATTATGTTATTCAAATTGATTTAAACCCCCACACGTCTAAAACATATAGTATCAATACCATTTATCTTTGGGAAAAATGTCATCTTATATACCCTTATTGGGATAAACTTTGACAAGAAATGCAAATACAAGCTAACTAAGAAACTGTGACATTCAAAATTATAAAAAATCTATACATGTGAGGGTCAAACCAAGTTAACTACATAACCTGGAAACACATATTATATTTCTCCCACTCACCACTCCAGGCCAACACACAGGCCGAGATTACCCTAAATGGGTGTATCACAAGTTTACAATTTCGGAGGGAGACTAACCCTATGCAAAAAAATACAAGATAAAATGCAGTCCCTTGTCACAAGTCCAAATACAAAACACAATTACATCACAAACAAATCTGGGCTAGGTAAAGAGTGCTGGGAGAAATCTTTGAGCAAGGAGCAAGCCTTTGTTTTCCAACCAAACCAAACACCCCCATTCAGTCCGAAACATCAAGCCGAAACCAAAACCCATTGTGAGTCTTTTGTCCACCTTTTTCTTTACTTGTTGCATACATTTAGTGGTGCTTGTCCAACCTGAAAATACCTGCAGGAAACGAACAAAAGTAGTGTTAGCTAATCTTGAACCAAATCTGACTAAAACTTAAGTAATATAAAGATGGATAACAGAAAGACCTTAGAACCGCGACCCTATTATGACCGAGACTACAATTGATCTGAGACCCTCTTTCTGCGTTTTTATTACTGTCCATGTTTTTATTTACGATTAACACAGTGTATCAAATAACGGTAGTAAACAAAACCCCCATTCGAATCACCCACCCAATCTACCAAAACCCTAATTTTTCTGAAATCGTTCATAACATAAAATTAGCGCAAATCATTTCACAAAAATGCTAGTTAATTATATTTAAAAATTCGAGTATAAAAACCCCCAATTATATATGAACCCTAATTTTTGAAAACTTGTTTTAATCAATGATTAACCTCAATATATATTTAGAAAAACCAGTTAATTATAATAAAACTCAGTATCTAGAAAACCCCTAAATTACCCGAAACCCTAATTTGAGAAATCGATGCAATTAATCTAATTAAACTAGTTTTATCAAAGAAAACCGTGATTAAATATACATAAACGCGAGATTCATTGAAACCCCCAAATTTATATGAAACCCTATAAAGTTATTATCCAAATCGAGACTTGAAACGTTTAATTAAGCATAATTAAAGTGTTTTTAAACCAAGGAAAACATGTATGTTCGATAGAACATCAGTGAAACGAGAGATACGAACATATGAATATAAATTAAAGATGAAACTTATCTTTTAGATGGGTAAATCGTGAATAAACATGGAACCCCAATTAGATTCGGAATAAACATGAACAAGAACGAAACCCAGAAACATTCGAGACCTTAATCGAATAAAAACACCACCACATGATGATAATGGATCAGATTCATTAAATAACGATTTTAGATTGATGTAAAACAAGTATAAGATTGATGATTTTGGCCTCAATAAACCCAGAAAAAGAATGAATGAGATTGAAGGGTCGATTTGGGGATAAAGAGAGAGAAACAAGATATGTATGTGTGTTTTGTACGCGTGGTATGTGTCACCCACAGAAACAGAGGGAGTAATAACTCCTACCCATTCCCACTTCTTGTTTATATCGCCCATGGGCCGGGCCAAAGCTTTGGGCTTGGTCTTTGGGCCATGTACATTTTCATTTGGGCTAGGTTTGGGCTTTGTTATATATATATATATATATATATATATATTACTTGGGCTGAAGGGACAGCCGGGTTATATAAGCCCAAACACGATTTTGAGTTATAAATTTCGTAATACTAAGTATGAAAACCCGTCATTTACTAACCGTATTCAAAGGTCGTGTTTTCGTAAATAAAATGTGTCGTCAAGAACAACTTAGGTGATCATGCATTTTTATTTATAACTTATAGTCGTAATAACGTAATATTTACACTTAATTAGGTCGTGGATAGTGTGGTCGTCTTCTCAAGCTTATTTGCATTTTCATCCATTTGCCTAACTTACGAGGTGAGTTTATAGCCCCACTTTTACTTGTTTTATCACTTTGGGGTGAGAACATTGCTTGTTTTTACGATTGAACATAAGTACCTTAAAACTCATACGTTCCTACATGATGTCTAAGTAGCGATACCCCTAGATGCTTTAGCCCACTATCATGAACCGTTAATTACTCTGTGTAAGCGCAAATGTTATGGATAGATCTATTGGGATTGGCCTCCCTATCTAATGTTGGTTGTGTGACCAAATTGGGTACAAATACATTTGAGGTTGTTACGAATACTTTGGGGTAGTATTTGCTTGGGCTCTCATATTATGTTGCTAGTATGGTTAACACTTCGGTGTCATGAGCTTAGACGTAGGATATCATGAACGTATGCTATTTTGATAATAATCTTGTATTTGTTATAGGATTATTTGCCGGTTGCCTAACTAAAATCTTATGGTTCATCACACTACTTATTCTTATACCTATAAACTCACAGACCTTTGTGTTGACGTTTTAGCAATGTTTTTCTCAGGTGTCAAGGGGGAGGAGTGACGTGGTTGTGCTATGGAGATTAATAAAAATTATCATGATTTAACTTCGAGACTTGCTTTGGATGTATGACATTTGAAAACTTCATTTATGTTATCACGATGTGTAAAACAATTTTCTTTGGGACCAATTCTATTTTTATGTTCTATGAATGAAAAATGACTTTTCTTAGTTATTCTTGTATCTATGTCTCTTGGTTGTCATGATAGTCACATCCTCGTGTAATTGTACACGTGGGCCAAATTGAGGGTGTGATAGCATGGTAGCTATTGTTGTAGGATAAATCAACCAATGGTATATGTTCGACCCATCCTTTTCCAAAGTCGATCATGCATGCCCTTAGCATGTCTTCCAATGTTTGGATTGTTTGTTCACTCTGACTGTCAGTCTGAGGGCGATAAGCAGTACTCATGTCCAAGTTTGTTCCCATGGCTCGTTGAAAAGCTTTCCAAAAGTTTGACGTAACTCTACAATCTCGATCACAGATGATTGAGATTGGTATACCGTGTCTAGTCACAACTTCCTTGAGGTATAGTTTGGCCAACTTGTTCAGAGAGTCATTTCTCTGATGGGCAGGAAATGAGCAAATTTTGTGAGTCGGTCGACGATTACCCAAATTGTATCGTAAACGTGAGATGAAGTAGGAAGTTTGGTAATGAAGTCCATGGTGATATTGTCCCATTTCCATTTCGGTATCTCGGGTTGGACTAACGAACCGGATGGTCTCTGATGTTCTGTCTTCACTCTGGCACAAGTCACACATTTCTTTACGTATGTGGCAATGTCTGCCTTCATGTTTGGCCACCAATATAATTTTTCACGTCCTGATACATCTTTTCAGATCCGGGATGTATGGAGTACTTAGACTTATGAGATTTGTGCATGATCACGTTTCTCAAGTCTCTGTAACATGGTAACCAACTTCTCCCGTGTAAACATAATGTTCCGTCTGCTCTGGCTTCTAACTTCTCCTTGCTTAGATCTGTCCTAAGCATTCCTCTTATGTCTTCCTTTCCAATGTTTTCAGGCTTCTGTGCTTGGATTTGAGCCTCTAATATCTGCTTGGGTAGGTCCAAGATAATGGTCATAACTAGGGCTCGAACTCTCATGGGAGGACCAGTTCCCTTTCTGCTTAGTGCATCTGCAACTACGTTGGCTTTACCTAGGTGGTATTTAATATCACATTCGTAGTCACTGAGCAATTCTATCCAACGACGTTGTCTCATGTTCAGCTCCTTCTAGTCTAGGATATGTTGCAAACTTTTGTGGTCGGTATGCATTGTGCACTTTGTTCCATATAGGTAGTGTCTCCAAAATTTTAAGGCAAAAACTACAGATCCAAGCTCTAGATCATGAGTAGAGTAATTATGCTCGTGCTTCTTCAGTTGCCTTGAAGCATAAGCAATCACTTTCTGTCTCTGCATTAACATAGCTCCTAAGCCTTTGTGTGAGGCATCACAGTAGATAACTAAGTCTTCGTTGCCTTCTGGTAAGGCTAGGATAGGTGCACTACACAATTTCTGTTTTATGGTTTGTAATGCGGCTTCTTCTTTTTCTCCCCAATCAAATTTCACGCCTTTCTGAGTAAGCTTCATCATAGATTTAGCTATCTTAGAAAATCCTTCAATAAATCTCCGGTAGTGACCGGCAAGACCTAAGAATTGGCGAATTTCCTTTGCCGAAGTGGGTGCTGCCTAATCCTTTACGGATTCGACTTTTGCGGGATCTACTTGAATTCCTTTGATGTCAATCACGTGACCAAGAAAATGTACTTTAGGAATCCAAAAATCACATTTGGAGAATTTGGCGTAAAGCTTCTCTTCCTTAAGCAATTTCAGTACTTGAGCAAGATGTTCTCCGTGTTCTTGTTCATTCTTGGAATAGATGAGTATGTCGTTGATGAACACGATGACGAATTTATCCAGATACGGCCTGCACACTCGATTCATGAGGTCCATGAATATGGCTGGTGCGTTGGTCAATCCAAATGGCATGACCTGAAATTCGTAATGACCGTAACGAGTCCTGAAGGTTGTTTTTGGTATGACCTCCTCTCTGACTCTCAGCTGATGGTATCCAGATCTCAAGTCAATCTTGGAATACACACTTGATCCTTGTAGTTGATCAAATAGGTCGTCGTTCGTGGTAGCGGATAACGATCCTTTACAGTTAACTTATTCAGTTCTCTATAATCGATGCACATTCGGAAAGAACCATCTTTCTTTTTGACAAAAAGCACCAGAGCTCCCCAAGGCGAGGAACTGGGTCTGACAAAACCTATGTCTGATAGTTCTTGAAGTTGTTCAGCGAGTTCTTTCATCTCGGTCGATGCTAATCGGTATGGTGCTTTAGCTACAGGTGCAGCTGACGAGTCGGAGGTAAACCAGGTAAGTCGTCTGGGAAAACTTCGGGATAATCACAGATAATTGGCACGTCCTTGATTTGTTTCTTCTCTGGTTCCTCTTCTTTGTCTGTCTTTGAAATATGTGCTAAAAAGATAGGGCATCCTTTTAGTATATACTTCTGGACTTTGGTGCATGAGATAACACTCAGTCTGGTGTTAGTTCTATCTGAATTTCCTTCTCCTTGGACAATTAGATTTTCCTTTCCCCACGTTATACGGACTAGCTTTTCGTCACACACAATGGTTGCGTGTGTTAGCCTTAAAATATTGAGTCAAACAAGAATGCTCGGTCATATGTTATTATGTATCATATTTTATAACGTTGTAATAGGTAGTAGATTAGTCGTGTTATACGGGCTCTACTTTAGGCTAAAGTTCATTCATAAGTAACTAAAGCCCAAAAGGAAAGCCCGACCCATTTGAATATAGTCCATAACCAAGCCCGCATGTGGGTGGACTATATATACCCTTTTTAGAATGTTAGGAAGGGTGTTGGTCATTTTCATTTTCTCTCACTAATCTAATCCTCCAAAAGTTCCAACCATTCTCTTTCTTTTCTCTCTCTAGTTTCTCTCTCTAGAATTCATCTTTTATCTACCTTTCTTTCTTGCTTAATCACGTAATCTATGGGACAACAATTAGTATCAATCGCCATGGGGTAGTTTTGTGATTCGTTGTTGATATTATACTTGGTTCGTGTGATTTAGTCCTAAAATCATCTCGGATTCAAGTTTTTCTTGTGCTTTCCATGCTCTACATCTTGATTTACATCTCCTACATAGTTGTGGTAGGGATTTGGTTGCTTTTGGTTGGTTAAAATCCCGGATTTCTTGTCAAAAATCTCATTTTTTTACCTAAAGTTTTGGAAAAGTACAAGCATTCCGACAGAACTCCATCGGAAAACGGTTTAATATTCCGACAGATATTCCGATAGAATTCCATCGGAAAAGGGTTTGAATATTCCGACCATTATTCCAATTGTGTATTCCGATAGGTTATTCCGACAGTGGTTCCGACTGGGATTCCGACAGTGATTTCGAAAGCTCTTATTCCGACAGTGATTCCGACAGCTCATATTCCGACAGTTATACATTCCGACAGCATTCCGATACAACATTCTGACAGCATTCCGATACTACATTCCGACAGCATTTCGATACTACATTCCGACAACATTCCGATGGACATTCCGATGATATGTTTAGCTAAATTTTGTTCGAGAATTTTTTAGACTTAGCCACTATCTAGACTAGTTTCGGAATATCGTTTACACGAAGATTAAAAAAAAGAAAAAAAAAAGTTAAAATTTTTCTGTCAAGTAAATTCAAATTTTTTCCATACTAGTTTTAGGACATTTCTAGCTCGATTTTAAAATTTGGCGATTACAAAATTTTTTGGTCTACCGTTTTATCGGACTGGGGAATTTATTGTCGGACTGAAGAAAAATTGCAATTTTTGGAATTTAAACTACAACAACAATCACAACACATCTACTTAAGATCCATATTCACTTCATCATTTCAAAGAATGTTGAGATGGATTCTACTGCAGAATATTGTGTGACGAACAACAACATAATGGTGGCGGGTAACAAAGAGAGACCACCAACGCTTGTGTCGGGTCGATATGATCAATGGAAATCCCGTTTTCTACGTTTTCTTGATACAAAACCTAACGGTGATGCTTTAAGGCAGTGCATTTTTTATGGACCCTATAAACTCTCAAGGATTCAAGTTCCTGTAGTACCAGCCACAGACACAACTGACGCACAACTCGCATATGAACGTGATGAAAAGAGAACCGACCTAACTCCAGAGAACCGTGCTTGGTTTGATGCAGAGAAGGAAGCAATTTACTTAATTCCCAGTAGCATTGGAGATGATATTTATTCTATGGTTGATGCATGCCCTACTACTAAAGAAATGTGGACGGCCATTGAACGATTGCAACAAGATGAATCACTTAACAAACAAGACATGAAAACTAAGATGTTTTGGAACTTTGGCAAGTTTACATCAAAGGATGGGGAATCAGTTGACTCTTACTACTCCCGATTCTACAAAATGATGAATGACATGACCCGAAACAACTTGCAAGTTTCCACCATGCAAGTCAATGTCCAATTTCTACAGCAACTTCAACCAGAGTGGACACGGTTTGTCACCTTGGTAAAACAACAACAAACCTTAGACGAAGTATCATATCACACGCTCTTTGACATTTAGAAACAATTTCAAAATGAGGCAAATGAACTTTGAGCCGAACGTGCTACAAAGGTTTTAAATCCACTTGATTTGGTGTCTACCACTCAACATTACCCAGATTATCATTCTCGTGCTCCAAAGACCTACTCTACTCAACCATCATCACCAAGATCATCCACGGTTTCTAAGTCACATGCTCCAACACGATCCCGAGGCAAATAAGTTGCAAGAGGACCATCACCCACACCTGAGCAATCATCTGAAGAAGACAGTGATGAAGAACCTGCTCAAAAGGATAGGGAATTCAAGCAACAAATGGCTTTTATTATGAAACAATACAGGAAAATCTACAAACCTACCAACAACAACCTCAGAACATCATCTAACACGAGGAACAACTACGCTCAGAGTCCTCCAAGGTATGACACACGAAGACGTGCTGAGAGTCCTCCAAAGTATGATCGACGACCTGCAAAGTATGATAATCAGAGGGTTGCTACTGTTGTTGGAAATAGAGACACTGTTGGTACTCAAGTTGTGCAACAAACTGGGATTCAGTGTTTTAACTGTCGAGGTTATGGGCATTTGGCTAGGGAATGCAGACAGCCAAAGAGGGTCAAAGATTATGGTTATCATAAGGAAAATATGCTATTGGGCAAGAAAATGGAAGTTGGGATCAAGTTATCAGCTGAGGAAGGAGAAATGCTTGACGACACAGATAATGAACTCTCCGACCAAGAACTTGAGGCACATTATTCATACATGGCAAAGATTCATAAGGTCCTTAACGTTACTGAAGATGACAATGGTCCTATCTTTGATACCGAGCCAATTGATAAGGTACAACATGATGATGAATATAATGTGTTTGGTGATACACATAAGCATAGTGATCTACCAACAACAATTACTGACATGTGTATGATGGAAACGGTTGATAGCAATATCACACCCGATTCATCAGACATGTGCAATAATGAGTTTGAGGATGATCAACATGCAAATGAGTATGATGACGAGGAGCGTGTCGCGCTTGCTAATTTAATTGCTAGTTTACAAAAAGATGTTAATGAAAATAGAAAGAGTTAAAAACAATTAAAAAAGGCAAACGTAGTGCTCACTCAAAACTTTGAAGAATGCAAAGCCGCTCTTGTAAAATCTAGTAAGACTATTGATAGTTATAGGGCTGAGCTTCTTCAAAAGACCAAAGAGTTTGAGGGGTACAAAATTCGTGTCATCAACGTTAAAAAGGACAATTTTGAAAATAAATACAACGAAGCTCTTGCTTTGTTAACCAAAGAAAAACGTAAATTCAATGTTTTATTAAGTGATGAACGTCCAAAAACGTATCTTGTCACAACAAAAGTTAAAGAACTTGAACAGAGGCTTTCTATGAATACCATTGATTCTGCTAACATTCTTGACTAAAAGAAACAAGAGGTTGAAACATTAAAATAAGATTTCAAAAATAGACAAGGCAAAGATACTTAAAAAGTAAAGGATCTCGAAGAACATGTCGATTTTTTGAAAAAAATTGTTTATAAAACGCATGACTCTATTCAAACCGTTAGAATGATAGCACCACGGTCGTTTTTCAAGGGTAAACCTAGCTTTGCAACCCTCAGGTACCTCGAAAAAGCTCAAGCTGCTAACCCTCACTTATATCTTGATGAGTTTGAATGGACCGATCATGATTGCCCAGTAGATAATGAAGAGACGTCCCTTTGGGATGAGGAGAGTAGATCACCGGTCAATAAAGATTTTGTGATATCATATAATTATGCTTTTGAAAACAGTCTTTATGGTCTTTTCACTCCACAAAAACAGAAGTCTCGTGAGGAATTGTTTTTAGAATGCAAACAAAGAAGAATTCAATGGAAGAAAGCTTTTGCCGCTAAGAGGAAAACTAGTGGTTTTAAAATATATTAACTATTTGCATATTGATGCTTCTAAAAGCAAAAGTCGAAAAACACTTGGTATTCTTAAATAGTACATTGATAATGTTCAATCAATTGTTGAAAGCGATTGGGAAAAACGTCAAAAGGATAAGTGGAAAACAGAGATTCCTCACGACATAACTGTGCTTGTGAAAGAACTTTTAATACCAAATACGAAGATAATCAAAGAAAATGTTCTTGAGTTTGAAAAATTAATTCGGTCTGAAATGTTCGACGATTTGAAATATGTTGAGTCTCTTGAAAAAGAAATTGATGAGCTTCAAAATGACAAATCAGATTTTTCAAACGAATATGATCTACTCTTAGAAAAATCTCTCTCCAAAGATATTTTTGTGTTACTCTTAAATCTTGTGCTGATATCGATGAATATTCTAATGGTGCATGTAAATATCTTGATAAGATCAAAGAATGTGAGCGTCTCAAACTTGAGCTTTCGAAACATAAAGAAAATGTTGATAAAAAGGCTTTTGAGTTACTTCAACACAAAACTGATTACCTTCAAAAACATTGTCATTCTCTGGAACTTGCTTTGCAAAAAGACATAGGAAGTTTTACACATGATAATAAATTGAAAGAAAAACTTTCCCAAATGTGTAGAGAAATGAATGAAAAGAGTTTGGAAATTAAAGAGTTGAAAGCTCAGTTACAAGACTGGGAAATAACGATAGCAGAGTTGAAGAAACTCGTTGCTAAGATGGGTGGGAAAATAGTGGAACCTAGTGTTAAGAAACTTGTTGTAAGACAACCCAATGCGTACAAAGTGACTAGACCCTCTGTCTTGGGAAAACCATCTGTTTTCTCTAATTCTGCATTTGAAAACCTGCGTTTGCCCCTAAGACGGATGGGAAGGATAGGTTACCACAGAATACTCTCAAAATACATATTCGATCACAAAGCATCAAGAACACAAATGTGATTAAGCCATGGATTTATAGATTGGCCACTAAACCCACACACAACAAAGAAAGTCAATCACCTCATACTTTTAGAAACAATAATACACGTGTGTCTTTTACTACAGGAGTAGTCCCCACTGCTAGTGTTAGTCGGCCTTAGCTTAAGAGCACTCAAATGAATGAAAAGGTTTGGCAAAACAAAAGTCAAGGGAATATGAAGGAAGTAGAAGACCACCCTAGGATTTTCAATGTTTCTAAGAATAAAATGTCTGTAATTGCGTGTCATGACGATTTGAATGATTCGACTTTGAATGCTTTGAATGTTAAGTTTGTTTGTGTGAAATGTGGAAAGTGTGCTAATGCCAATCATGCTATGTGTGTTTCGAATAATGTCAAAAAGCGTAGCTACTAGAACTAAGAAGCAAACTGCGATGCCTATTAGTGCTAGAAAACCCAAACGCAAAGTGAACCATTCTGGTGCAACCCGCCCTAAGAAAAGTATTGCATCAGACTCCACCACTAAGAACCCTAGAAGCAAAATTAGGGAATTATATGAGTCTGCTAGCAAGTCTTGGAAATGGTGGTTTGCTAATCAATTTCCTCCAGGATATAAATGGATGCCTAAGGTTAGGACAGAAAATGTGACTACGTGCATTAGTGTGCCTCTAAGTGATGAAACTAGGGAAACTAATGAATTGGAAATCACAACTAACATGGAATCCAATTTAGCAAATGCTCCATCGTGTTCTAATTCTTCTGTAGGTGATCGAAATAATTCTCTTCATACTAGACTCCGGATGCACGAAGCACATGACGGGGAATCTCAAGCTTCTAATTAACTTCGTGGAGAAGTTCCTGGGTACGGTCCGCTTCGGAAATGATCAATTTGCACCCATCCTAGGATATGGAGACTTGGTTCAGGGGAATATCACAATAAAAAGGGTTTACTACGTTGAAGGGCTCAATCACAATCTTTTCTTGGTTGGTCAATTCTGTGATGTGGATTTGGAGGTTGCTTTCAGAAAGAAGACATGTTTTGTTCGTGATTATGATGGGAATGACTTACTTACCTGTTCACGGGGTACTGATCTTGATAGGTGTGAAAACATCCATCCTTTTACCACTTATTTCTTGCTAAAACAAGACCAAAACGCGTATTTAATGTCATTTGTTTGGAATTATGCGTGTTGTGTGTTTGTTGTGTTTTTAGAGCCAACCGGATAAATATTGGAGAAAACATGGGATTGCACGGGTTTTATCAAGGAAAAAGACGAAAAGATGAAGTCTATAGTCCAAGAGATGCAAAAGATTTGAAGTCAATGGGCCTATTTGAAGATTTATCAAAGAAAAGGACCAAAGACGGAAGATTTACCTATGTCGAAGAAACTCAAGTCTATTAAATGATGAAATTAAAAGACGAGTTGAAATTATTCGTCGACAAATCCCGAATCGAAATCGAAAATGTCAACTTTTCTGAAAAAGACGAGAAGACAAAAAGGAAGGAAGAAAGCCCACTCACCAACGAAGGGAGAAGCCTATAAATACTCCTCCCATTCAAGACTCCAGAAGTTCCTTTTCAGTTATTTTTCTTTCCTAGTTCTTAGGAACCATCTCCCTTAAGGAGTGGTTTTCATCTTTGTTCAATTTCTTCCAATCTTGTAAGTTTAATCTTTTCACTTTGTTTTTGAATCCTAAATCATTAATACAAGTCTTCTTTTAATCTTTCCATCATCTTGTTCTTCATCTCTTTTTGATTCTAAGTTCGTAAGTTTTATTCTATCGTTTTGATCATCATAAGTAAGTGGGTTTTATGATTTCGTGGTTTTGGATTGATGTTTACCTAGGGTAAAAGATTAGTGGTGAAATTGGTTTAAGTTTTGATTAAAAACTTGGTGAATTTTGGTGTTAAATTCGTGCTTTTATAACCCCCTGTTCTTCGCGCTACAGTTACTGTTCTTGCCCAGATTCCGTATAGGGATTAGTGGGTTTTCTGTTGGTTCGGAATATCAATATATTCCAGATCAAGGTGGTGAATTGTTGTCTATTCGGAATATTCAAAAAATTCCGAGTAGTGTTTCCTTTTCTTGGTTATTCGGAATATCAATATATTCCGGATAGTGTTTTCATCAAAATTTTCCGAATAAGGGTTTTTCTACAATATTCAGCATAGTTGATTTTTATTATTCCGCATAGTTCTCTTTGCAAATATTCCGCATAGGGTTATTCTTCCCATAATTCCGCATAGAGTATATATTCCGGATAGAGTTGTGAGTTTGTTGATCATTCGGAATATCCATACATTCCGCATAGGGTACTTTTCTAAATATTCCGCATAAGGTTCCTGATCGAGACATTCCGCATAAGGGTTTCTGTTAGAATATTCCGCATGGTACAAATGTTCCGCATAGATTAAATTATTCCGAGTAAAGCAGACCTTCACAAAATTCCGGATAGCCATTATTCAGATTAATGTAAGTTTCCAGTTTTATTCCAGGTTTTTCCATTTAAAATTCTAAGCTTTATTTTTATTCTCAGTAATTGCTTTTAGTTTAATTTTTTTATTTCTAGCGTTTATCATTTTAGTAGATTTAGACCAAAGCTCCCCCTTTTAGTCACCAATTACAACTATTCCACTTTTGACCGTGATCAATTCGAGAAGATACCGAGAACGAAACAACGACATATATCAATTGGGTACGAGCAACGCAAAGAAAGATCTTGCAAGCAAAAACCTTTTATTAACCAACTAAAAGTGAGTTATTAAAATGGCGCCGCTGCCGGCTCTTTTCGTAAGGATCAACGGTTTCTTGTGAGAAAAATTGGATTTTGGGATCCGTTCTTTCGGGAACGTTATTTTCGAGCACAAAAATTTTCAAAAACCCATAAAAATATAAAAACCAAAAATACAAAAACATTAAAAAAACCTATAAAAACCAAAAATATTTTTTCTTGCATTTTCTTTTTAGTGTATGCGTACTCGATCAACGTCTTATTCAGAGCCCGAGACTCTCGAAGATTTAGACATGGCCGGTGTACACAACAACAATAATAATCCACCCCTCCCAAACAACAACAATAATAATCATCCACCCCACCAAAACATGAATAATCCACCCTTACCCGACCTACGAACCATGGAGGAGCTATGTCAACCCACCATGAACGGACGTGGAGACCCGATTGCACCGATGCATGTCACGGCCCAGGAGTTTTCGTTGAAGCATCACATGATCCAGCAAGTGCAAACTAACCCATTTCACGGAATTCCGGATGATGATGCCAACAAACACCTAGACAAATTCATTACCGTCACCCAGAGCATGAAGTCCCCCGGTGTTTCTATGGATGACCTTCGCCTTCAACTCTTTCCCCACTCGCTTTCTCACCATGCCGAAAAATGGTTTGACCGTCTCCCAAAGAACTCTATTCATACTTGGGATGACATGACTCAACGCTTTTTGTCGCGCTACTTCCCACCATCCATGGTCACGAGCCTTCGTAACCAAATCAGTGGATTCATGCAAGACAATGATGAATCGCTTTTTGATGCTTGGGAACGGTACAATGATTTGATCGACCGCTGTCCTAATCACAACATGCTCCCCGTCACTCTCATTGACACCTTCTACAATGGTCTCACTTTTCGTGATCGTGACACGATCAACGCCGCCGCCGGTGGTACTTTTATGAAAAGGAGACCGAGGAGTGTCGAGAGTTGATTGAAAACATGACTACTCACCACAAGAATTGGGATTCATCCGCATCCTCAAGATCTAACTCGAGAGTCAATGTTTCTTCTACTACTTCCAATCCTGAGATGACTGAAATCTCTCGACAACTTGCTGAGATGAACAAGAATTTCATGACCATGGCCACAAACCACTTTCAGCAAGCTAAAGCCGTTGCTATTTCTTGTGACACATGTGGTGGCCCTCATTCTTATAATGATTGTCCTGCTACCCAAGGGAATTTTTCTGAAAACGTTAACGCAGCTTATGGTACTTATCCCACGGGAGGCTATCAAGCTCGCCCTCAAGGGGACCGTAGCTTGCTAAGTTATCGTTCCAACAATTATCTTGCTCCACCCGGTTTCCCTCCTCCAAACCAAAACCAACAACCAAGCTATAATCGAAACAACCAATCCCAACCTCATGCTATCAATCAATATCAATCCCAAAGAAACCCATACCCACCTTAAGGAAATTCGCAAGCTTACCAAGCTCCACCTCTCAATCAACCGATGGCAGTGAATCAAGACGTCGAGACGTTCATGAAGACTAATCGAGAGATGGTGACGAATCTTCAGAGTCAATTTGTCAACTTGAAGAATGACATGGCGAAACAAGGGAGCGATATTCGAGCCGAGCTAAGGAATGATATGGCAAAACAGAGCAATGAGCTCCGTGCCGACATCAGAGATTCTTTCAGCACTCAAGCGCTTAACATTCGTGATATGATTGGTTCGCTCATCCAAGGTAATCAACCCTCTTCTTCGGGTACTCTTCCGAGTAACACCGTTGCGAGTCCAAGAGGGGAGATGAAAGCAATCACCACTCGTAGTGGAAAAGGTTATACAGAACCCGAGCTTCCTACACCTCCACCCGTGATTGTGAACAAGGAACAAGAGCAACTTTCCTCACATCCTTCATCTTCTATCCCCATTTTCCCACCACCCGTGGTTGTGAGTGATCCTTTTCCCCTAAAGAATTCTTCTTCATCCAATATACCTTATCCTTCAAGGTTGAGGAAAGAGAAGCAAAAGAGCAAGGATGATATTCAAGTTTCAAACTTTCTCAAAATGTTTAAACAACTGAATTTTAACATCTCCTTTGCCGAGGCTCTCGCTCACATGCCAAAATACGCTAAGATGTTTAAAGATCTTCTAAGTGATAAGGAAAAGCTCCTCGATATTGCTCAGACCCAACTTAATGAGAACTGCTCCGCAGTGCTCTTAAGGAAATTGCCCACCAAACTTGGTGATCCGGGTCGCTTCTTGATTCCTTGCAACTTCCCGAGAGTAGAGAATTGCATGGCCCTAGCCGATCTAGGTGCCAGTATAAACTTAATGCCTTTAAGTGTTTGGAAGCAATTATCTCTCCCCAAGCTAGTCCCCATCAAAATGACTTTGGAATTAGCCAACCGTACGGTTGCTTATCCAGTGGGGATAGCCGAAGATGTCTTTGTTGGCGTTGACAAATTCACCTTCCCGGCGGATTTTGTTGTCGTTGACTACGAGATGGATCCTCGTGTTCCATTAATCGTTGGACGTCCATTCCTAAGGACCGGTCGCACTCTCATTGATGTAGCCGCGGGCGAAATAATCATGAGAGTTGGTGACGACAAAATTGTCTTCAACATGGGTAAGATTTCTAAGCAACCTTATTCTTATGAGAGTGTTAATGCTATTGATGTTCTCGATGAAGCTTGTGAAGAACATTTTCATTATGCTTGCAAAAGTACTCTCTCTTCTCTACCCAATGTTGAGACCGTTGCCTCAATTGCTCCGGCATTGACTCCTTTTGGAGAAAGTGACTTGGATGATTTCGAAGCTAGTTTGGGTCCTCTCGATATTAAGTATGATGATTCTTCCACTGATTGGGATGAAGACATTCGTACTATTGAGAGACTTCTCAATGAAGACCCGTTTCCTCCTCCCTCTCCTAAAGAGGTGACTAATGATGATCCATCGTTAGTTACACCATCTATTGAGGATCCTCCTACTCTTGAGCTTAAGGACCTACCTCCTCATCTTGAGTACGTTTTCCTTGAAGACAACGAGAAGTTACCGATCATCATCGCGAAGGACCTGAAAGAAGAAGAAAAAGCCTGACTTGTCGCTGTGTTGAAGAAGCATAAAAGCGCTATCGCTTGGAAAATCTCCGACATCCGTGGAATTGATCCTCACTTCTGCACACATAAAATTCTCATGGAGGACGACTTTAAGCCCACAATTTAAAACCAACGAAGGGTGAATCCTAAAATCCATGAAGTCATCAAAAAAGAGGTTATCAAACTTCTTGATGCGGGTATGATTTACCCTATCTCGGATTCACCATGGGTTAGTCCAGTCCATTGTGTGCCTAAGAAAGGCGGAATTACCGTTGTGCCCAATGCAAACAACGAGTTGATTCCTACCCGTCTCGTTACTGGGTGGAGAGTTTGTATAGACTACCGCAAACTCAATGATGCCACGAGAAAGGATCATTTCCCTCTACCTTTTATGGACCAAATGCTTGAACGTTTAGCGGGTAATGAATATTACTGCTTTCTTGATGGTTTCTCGGGTTATTTCCAAATACCCATCGATCCCCAAGATCAAGAGAAGACAACATTCACTTGTCCCTATGGCACATTTGCTTACAAAAGAATGCCTTTTGGCTTATGCAATGCCCCCGGGACTTTCCAAAGGTGCATGTTGGCTATCTTCCATGACATGGTTGAGCAAACCATGGAAGTCTTCATGGATGATTTCTCGGTCTTCGGGGATTCCTTCTCTTCTTGCCTTGCCAATTTGGAACGTATGCTTAAGCGGTGCGAAGACACTCGCCTTGTTCTGAATTGGGAAAAATGCCATTTTATGGTAAAAGAAGGCATTGTGCTAGGACACAAAATCTCTAATGCCGGTCTTGAAGTCGACCGTGCTAAAGTAGATGTCATAGCCAAATTACCTCCACCTTCAACCGTGAAGGCTGTGAGAAGTTTTCTGGGTCATGCGGGCTTCTATCGTCGATTCATTCAGGATTTCTCTAAAATCGCTCGCCCGATGACCCATCTCTTGGAAAAATATACTCCTTTTATCTTTTCTAAAGAGTGTATCGAAGCCTTCAATCTTCTTAAGGATAAGCTAACTAAGGCACCGGTCTTGGTTACCCCTAATTGGGAGCTACCCTTTGAATTGATGTGCGATGCTAGCGACTTCGCTATTGGTGCGGTTTTGGGACAAAGGATCAAAAAACATTTCCAACCAATCCACTATGCTAGCAAAACAATGACGGGGGCTCAATTGCATTATACGACAACCGAAAAAGAGCTTTTAGCTGTTGTCTATGCTTTTGAAAAATTCCGCCCCTATCTTGTTTTATCCACCACCATCGTATACACGGACCATTCCGCGTTGAAGTACTTGATGACTAAACATGACTCTAAGCCAAGACTTCTCCGCTGGGTTTTACTCCTTCAAGAATTCAACATTGAAATTCGTGACAAGAAGGGTGCTGAAAACCTAGCCGCGGATCATCTGAGCAGACTTGAGGATCCATATCAAGGGGATCATCCGAACAAAGAGATCAATGACTCTTTCCCCCTTGAGACCTTAATGTCTATAAATCTCAATCTTGATGGCACCCCGTGGTTTGCCGATATTGCAAACTACTTAGCGGGTGGTGTTCTCATCCAAGAGTTAACATCCCAACAAAAGAAAAAGTTCTTGAACGATGTTAAGACTTACTTTTGGGATGACCCTTTTCTATTCAAACAATGCGCTGACTTGATTATTCGTCGATGTGTTGACAGACCGGCAGCTTTTGACATTTTCCAAGCTTGCCACAAAGGACCCACCGGTGGTCATTTTGGTCCCAACTACACCGCTAAAAAAGTGTTTGACTCGGGATTCTATTGGCCCACCATCTATCGTGATGCTCACGAGATGGTTAAACATTGTGATGCTTGCCAAAAACAAGGCAAGATCACACATAAGGATGAGATGCCTCAAAATTTCATACAAGAATGTGAAATCTTTGATGTATGGGGCATCGACTTTATGGGGCCATTCCCTTCTTCTAAAGGCAACAAATACATCCTTGTCGCTGTCGACTACGTTTCTAAATGGGTTGAAGCCAAAGCTTTACCCACTAACGACGCGAGGGTGGTTTGTAAATTCTTGAAACAACTGTTTGCTCGTTTCGGTGTTCCTCGTGCTATTATCAGTGACCGCGTGACTCATTTTTGCAACGATCAATTTGCAAGAGTCATGGCTAAGTATGGTGTCAATCACCTTCTTTCCACCGCTTATCATCCTCAAACCAACGGTCAAGCCGAGATATCCAACCGTGGATTGAAGAGAATTTTGGAACGTATTGTGGGAGAGCATCGTGCCTCGTGGGCCGATAAGCTTGATGATGCTCTGTGGGCTTTCCGTACTGCTTACAAGACCCCGATCGGCTGTACGCCTTATCGTCTTGTGTACGGGAAAGCTTGCCACCTCCCTATCGAGCTGGAACATAAGGCATACTGGGCCTTGAAGTGGGCTAACTTCGACATCAACAAAGCCGGTGATTTTCGCAAGATTCAACTCAACGAGCTACAAGAATTGAGGAATCAAGCTTACGAGAACTCATTGATCTACAAGGAGAAGACCAAGATTATCCATGATGCAAAAATCAAGAACCAAGAGTTCCACGTTGTTGATCAAGTCTTACTCTTTAACTCTCGGTTGAAGATCTTCTAAGGCAAGTTGAAGAGCCGCTGGTCTGGTCCATTCACCATCGCCAATATTTTTCCATATGGTACCATTGAGCTTTCTCAGCCAAATGGGCCCAACTTCAAGGTGAATGGCCAGCGTTTGAAATTGTACTTTGGTGAGGACATCTCTCAAGAGATGATTCCATCCTCACCACGTTTCCCTTGAATTAGTTTGGGACCGAGTCAGGCTCGTGACTCGGTAGACAAAAACAAGCGCTCCTCGGGAGGCAACCCGAGTATCTATCCCCCTTTCCCGTTTTTCATCCTAAGTGTAGGGGGAGCTTTATAGGTTGCTTGTATTTGGATGGTGATGTGATTACAGGGATAAGTGCACTCTTGGAATCTTTGAAGAACCGTGCTCCCATGTTATCCGCAATACCGGTTCTACTTCTCAACTATCGTGATTCAATCTTCTTCATACTCACATTCGAAATTGATCACGTTAGTCGTCTCTTCCTTAACTTGAGTTAACCAACGTGCGCAATGTCATAAGTGTAGGGGAGACTTTTCCCACATGCTTCAACATTGAGGACAATGTTTATCTTAAAGTGTAGGGGAGACTTCTATCGAAGTTTTAAGTGGACTTTTCCATGAAAATGCCTTCATTAACCGGAAAATCATCTTTTTCAACATTTTTCAAATTTTTATTTAACTTTGGCCATTTTGTCGTAATTTTTAAATTTTCATCGTTGCTTTCATATGTATATATCCCGCAATAAAGTCAAAAATATTAATAAAAGTGGTGTAGCTAGTTTTGAAATCTTTGACATATTAGGCCTGTTGCGATTATTTTAACTCAACCCGAATAGACTTATTCAAGTTTATTCTAGCTAGTATCCTTAACCATGTAGACCTTAATTGGTTTATTAGGCTAAGCATCCACGAGTATCATTACTTGAGATTTTAAATTGTGGAGGACGAGAAATGATAGAGTCAATTATAAGTCGGTACTCTTGCACAAACTCACTTGGTGTAATTATTTTCCTACTCTCCCATCACTTGCTAATAATTTATCTGCAATAAGTAAGGTCGTACGATTTGAAAGGTTACTTAGCTTCTAGCCCAAGATCGTTTAAAATTTGCTCGGTAATGATAAGAGTTCATAGCCAAGGCATAACTTATGAAGCGGGGCGCGAAGATTGGCGAGTCCAAAAAGGCCCTAACAAGGCATGAGGATTCCATTTTATTGCTAAAGATCCAAGATGATGTGAAAAGCATTATTCCTAAAATCGATATGAAGGATCAAGACTCACGACGAAAAGCAATCAACTCCCATAAAGATCATGGAGAAGTCTATCCGAAAAGACCCTAACAAGGTATGAGGATAAATAGATCCAAGTCCGAAAAGGAGGCGGATCGTTGTATCTCAAAATCCCAATTAGAGATTGAAGAAATAATCATGAAGTCGTGGTCAACAATGTTGGAGTACTCCTCAAAAGTCTCCAAGTGAAGAACTCTATTAACGAAGAGAAGACCATTATCTCAAGCACGTCTCTCAAGATATGAAGTATGAAGTACATGCCAAATATCGGCCCGAGAAAGGTCTCAAATCGTGAACCAAGTTATGCCAAGATATGAACTTTTTGATATCCCGAGAAGCAGTTTTAAGAGATTTTGTCCTTTAGCTAACTATTAATCAAATCGTCCTACTTTGCTTTCAGCCAAAATAAACTATCGAAATAAGTCCAAAAATGCATCTTCATGATCATTCTAAGACAAAAAATAAAATATAAGAGATACACCTAGGAATAAGGGAGTTTAAGCATATAATTAAGCCATGTGTGTAAGTGTTTGAATTGCTAACTTATAATAACAATGATCTTATTTTTAAGCTTAGTTTGGGGAACGTGAAACTTGAGGGTGAAAAATCTTCGCAGCACCAAAGCCCTAATGTAAGTCCTTGATCTCTTTGCAAGTTATTTCCATGAAGCTATTTTCAAGTGAAAATGGTTTTCTATACTTTAGTTTATTTTAAAGTTTTAATTTCTCTTAGTACTTTAATTTTTGTTTATTAGTATTTTAATAAGGCCAAGGTTGATTGATTATGAGAAAAGTGTAAATTTGCTTTATCACTAAGCATTGCATGAGGGCATGGCAATGGTTAAGTGTAGGGGAATTTGATAGGTGTGAAAACACCCATCCTTTTACCACTTATTTCTTGCTAAAACAAGACCAAAACACGTATTTAATGTCATTTGTTTGGAGTTATGCGTGGTTTATGTGTTTGTTGTGTTTTCAGAGCCAACCGGATAAATATTGGAGAAAACATGGGATTGCACGGGTTTTATCGAGGAAAAAGACGAAAAGATGAAGTCTATAGTCCAAGAGATGCAAAAGATTTGAAGTCAATGGGCCTATTTGAAGATTTATCAAAGAAAAGGACCAAAGACGGAAGATTTACCTATGTCGAAGAAACTCAAGTCTATTAAATGAAGAATTTAAAAGACGAGTTGAAATTATTCGTCGACAAATCCCGAATCGAAATCGAAAATGTCAACTTTTCTGAAAAAGACGAGAAGACAAAAAGGAAGGAAGAAAGCCCACTCACCAACGAAGGGAGAAGCCTATAAATACTCCTCTCATTCAAGACTCCAGAAGTTCCTTTTCAGTTATTTTTCTTTCCTAGTTCTTAGGAACCATCTCCCTTAAGGAGTGGTTTTCATCTTTGTTCAATTTCTTCCAATCTTTTAAGTTTAATTTTTTCACTTTGTTTTTGAATCCTAAATCATTAATACAAGTCTTCTTTTAATCTTTCCATCATCTTGTTCTTCATCTCTTTTTGATTCTAAGTTCGTAAGTTTTATTCTATCGGTTTGATCATCATAAGTAAGTGGGTTTTATGATTTCATGGTTTTGGATTGATGTTTACCTAGAGTAAAAGATTAGTGATGAAATTGGTTTAAATTTTGATTAAAAACTTGGTGAATTTTGGTGTTAAATTCGTGCTTTTATAACCCCCTGATCTTCGCGCTACAGTTACTGTTCTTGCCCAGATTCCGTATAGGGATTAGTGGGTTTTCTGTTGGTTCGGAATATCAATATATTTCGGATCAAGGTGGTGAATTGTTGTCTATTCGGAATATTCAAAATATTCCGAGTAGTGTTTCCTTTTCTTGATTATTCGGAATATCAATATATTCCGGATAGTGTTTTCATCAAAATTTTCCGAATAAGGGTTTTTCTACAATATTCAGCATGGTTGATTTTTATTATTCCGTATAGTTCTCTTTGCAAATATTCCGCATAGGGTTATTCTTCCCATAATTCCGCATAGAGTATATATTCCGGATAGAGTTGTGAGTTTGTTGATCATTTGGAATATCCATACATTCCGCATAGGGTACTTTTCTAAATATTCCGCATAAGGTTCCTGATCGAGACATTCCGCATAAGGGTTTCTGTTAGAATATTCCGCATGGTACAAATGTTCCGTATAGATTAAATTATTCCGAGTAAAGCAGACCTTCACAAAATTCCGGATAGCCATTATTCAGATTAATGTCAGTTTCCAGTTTTATTCCAGGTTTTTCCATTTAAAATTCTAAGCTTTATTTTTATTCTAAGTAATTGCTTTTAGTTTAATTTTATTATTTCTAGCGTTTATCATTTTAGTAGATTTAGACCAAAGCTCCCCCTTTTAGTCACCAATTACAACTATTCCACTTTTGACCGTGATCAATTCGAGAAGATACCGAGAACGAAACAACGACATATATCAATTGGGTACGAGCAACGCAAAGAAAGATCTTGCAAGCAAAAACCTTTTATTAACCAACTAAAAGTGAGTTATTAGATCTCTACACCATTTCACTACAAGACTCTACATCTTTAACTCAAGCTTGGTTATGTCATCAACGTTTATCTCATCTTAACTTTGATACCATCAACTTGCTTTCCAGGAAAGATATTGTGTGAGGCCTTCCTAACTTGAAATTCATCAAAGATCATCTTTGTTCTTCTTGTGAGATTTTTATAGCTAAACAGAGTAGTTTCAAGACAAATACTACACGAAGCTCTAAAGGACGGTTAGATCTTCTTCATATTGATCTATGTGGCCTCATGCGTGTTTAAACCATCAATGGGAAGAAATATGTTATGGTAACTGTCGATGACTACTCAAGGTACACATAGACTCTCTTCTTAAGGTCCAAGTATGAAACACCTGAGGTTCTCATTAACTTCCTTAAGCTGATACAACGTGGTCTTCAAGCTCAAGTAAAAGTGGTACGTACTGACAGAGGCACAGAATTCTTGAATTCAACTCTGAAAAAATATTTTGAAGCCGAAGGGATTGAACATGAAACATCTATTGCTCGAACACCTGAACAAAACGGAGTTGTTGAAAGACGAAATCGCATTTTAGTTTAGGCTGCTCGAACATTATTAACTGCTTCAAAACTACCACTATTCTTTTGGGCCGAAGCCGTATCAACCGCATGTTACACACAAAACCGTTCCTTAATTATCCCAAGACACGAAAAGACACCATATCACATAATTAATGATCGCAAACCTTCACTCAAACACCTTCATGTTTTTGGATATACATGTTACATTATTCGAGATGGTGAAAATCTGGACAATATGAAAGAGAAAGGTGATGCATGCATTCAAGTGGGATATGCAACTCAGTCTAAGGGATACAGAGTGTACAACAAGAGAACAAAATTGATAGTCGAGACTATTCATATCAGATTTGATGAATTACAAGAGATGGCACTTGAACAAAACGGTTTAAGTCCCGATCCACAACGACAAAAGACTTCTGTGCACAACCGCACGGAACTTGTAAAATCCGTGATTTTATGTAATGAAATTTCACCCATCAAATCTTGGAACACAAATTCATGTATTATATTTCTATAATTCATGTGTGAACTTATCCAATGTGCACATATATTTTACATACATGCTTGTTATAATAAGTTGACTATGTAAGCTATGTACATAAAACAAGTAGTAAAAATGCATAACCAACATTTGATGAAACAACACTTAACAAAAATTAGAAAAATATGCTACACCATGTGTATGTGGCGGTATATGTTTGTATGCATAGTTTAGGTATCCCTAAAACTTCTTGGACTAGCCCAAGGTTATGTATTGCTTATGCTCTAGCCCAACTCAAGCCCACACAAGCCCACCCTCTTCTTTTGATAGCCTTACACGGCACACACATGCATATGTGGAAGAAGAAGGGTTGTCTTGGAAAGGGAAGAGCCTACACTTGGCACAAATGTTCTTACCAAGGCAATCATGCCTTTTGCATTCTCTTTCTCTCTCTCATCTTTAAGCCGAAACACACACATTCCCATCTCTCCTACATGCAACCTCACTTCTCTCTTCATTCCTCTCTCTCAATATTTCGGCTATAAGCCACAAAACTCCAAAGTTGATTCATTAAATCAACTAAATCTTTGTCCCATCTTGATTACAAATCATTTGGTAGCATCATTTCTCTTGGAACCACTATAAACAAGCCCTAGCCGAACCATTATATGCCACGGTTTGATTTATACATAGGGTTTTCTTCACCATCTTAAGTAGATCACAAATCTCCTTGTTCATCTAGATCATCCTTGGTACTTTTAGGCAAGAAAGGTATACACATCATGTGCTTTCATTTTCTTCATACATGCATCATCATACATCTATAAACACAAGTAGATAACATGTTAAAATCAAGATTTGATAAAGCTATGACCATTATAGGTCACGACATATTTATAAAAATCATGTTCATGATTTAAAATCTTTTAATAAGAAACTTATGACTTATGTGTTATGTTTAAACTTGATTTAAAAGCCATATGAACCTTTTATATATCTAAATGTTGCATGACTTATAAATCTTATTTTATGGGACTTTGGTTAACTAATAACCATAGATCTCATAAAATGAACTTGTGAAACTTAAAAATAATGAAAACCATGACCTTAAAGGTCACGGCTAAATTTAATGGTGACCATATGATTCATTAACTTAGTTTTAAAGATGGAATATGAAATGTAACGTGCTAAATGGAATGTTAAAAATCACAAACACAACTTATGTGTATAAATGTAGCCGTGGGTTACACTAGACCTAAAATGGGTTAGATGTACATGCATGCTTATATAAACCTAGATCTAATGATAAGTACTAACTTAACATGGTATACATGAAATAAGCTAGTAGATCTTATGGGAATATTGGGAGAAACAATATAGCCGTGAGCTATACATTGTTTCTTGGAATAATAGTAGCTTTAGAAACATGCATGTAACCTAGATAATCATGGTGTGTTTTGTAAATATTTACAAGATTTAAAAACTAGTTAAAGTATTCATCTTGGAAATACCAAGATCTAAAAACATAGTCGTGAGCTATATATGTGGGTACATGGATCTATGTTTGATTTTTAGGTCTAGACATAGTTTAGATCTCATTTTGAACTTGTGACTTATTTTCTTGATGTGTACATAGTTAGATCTAATTTTGTAACACATATAAACTACATGCAACCTTAAAATAAGACATGACTTATCTTAATAAGCTTATAACTAATATTAGCCGTGGGATATAAGCTCCTACTAGGGCTTATGACCTACTTGTAACCTTATAACACACCTAGATCTAATTTAGTATAACACATAAAACAAATTGTAAGTTTTATTCATCTATTTAGATTGAAAACTAAATATTAATAAGCTCATAATAAGCTTATAAGAATATACTAAGTAAAAATATACATAAAATGTAAATTAATGTTAATGGACTAATTAAGTCCATGAAAAGTTAACCTAAAACTTAAATGGACCCAATAATCCCATTTTTTAAATTATAGTAACTTAAATGGACTTAAGATCACACTTAGGCCCATTTAACTAATTAAAGGGACTTAAAAATGTATTAAGCCCAATAAATGATTTAAAGGCCCATTTAAATAAATTAGTGGACTTGAAATATATTTAAGCCCACTAAAATAGCCCATTAGATGTTTAGCCCATTTAATGAGCCCATATAAAGTTTAAATGTTAAAATAAAAGTTTTTATAATAAAATATAACTTATAAAAACTTTTTGGATGAAAATGACAATTTACAAAACTTAAAGACTAAAACCGTAACCTATGAAACTTGTTTGATAAACTAGTAAGCACAAGGACTAAAAATGTAAATATCCAAAAGTCTAGGGTTTAGTAATTACTAACCGTGGCAAATTAAACCCTAGGGACCATTTTGGGAAATTTCTAAAAGTTATTTTGTCATTTTAAAACCCTAAGGACTATTTTTGTAATTTACCGAAACCTAAAGAAGCCCTAGGGGCTGTTTTTGTAATTTTATAAAGTTACGAAACCTAGATAATACTAGGGGGACCAAATCTGCCATAAGCCGAAACTTTAGCAAGCCCTAGGTACTAAATATATAAAATCCGAAAGTTTACTTGTTAAAAATTATGGAGGGACTAGTTTTGCCATGTTTCGAAACATTAACAAGCCCTAACCCTAAAATCTATTTTTAATTATAATAAAACATAATTAAAAGTCTATATCATAAGGATTAATGTATAAACTTAAGTTTGTGATAAATAAATTATTTTATAAATATTAAATAATTTATAAAAACTTTAGAGTTAAATAAAATAACATATTTTTTTTATGAAATATTTATTTATATTTGCTTTACAAAATAAATTGTATAAACAAGATGAATATGTATTATTAAAACATGTACTCATATACTTTTAAGAAATAAAACTATATGAACGTTAATTAAATTGAATGTTACTGCGTAAATATATTATAAGTAAAACCCCTTATGTTTACTTAAATATCGAACTTGGTTATAAATTTAATTAGATGTTATTGATACAAGTACTATAAACATAGAATAATATTTTAAGTGAAACATTTCCTTTTATGTTTACCTAAATGTAAAACTTAATTGTAAGATTGAATGATTACTATAAATACATGTATGCTAACTGATATTAATAGTTAAACATTTCGTGTTTACTTAAAGATAGAACTTATATAAATAAGTTTAATGAATATTGATAATATTTGAACTATGATAAATACCATAGTATGAATGAACTGAATAAAATCCGTATAAGCATACATATATGTCCTTTGAACTATCTATTAAGACTGTACTATCTGATTAGGCATAACTTTGGTGTGAGCTTTTAATTGGATATCCGCGTTAAACAAGCAATTGCCTACTCCCAGGTGAGTTTACAGCCCCATATAAACTTTTAATAAAACTTTCCCTTTTGGGAAAGAAAATATGTAAACATATATTGGACACAACTGGATTGTATAAACTTGATTATGATTGATTATTATTGAAACTGTTAAATTGTTGTAAATCGCCCGAATGTTATAAATAGATCTATTAGGGATTGACCATCCCCGTCTGGGTGAGTCATGCTCACTGTGCCTTGGCCGGAACAACAGACGTATACCATGTTGGAACTGGAATGGGTGTCTTTTTGTAAGACACTACGTCCTCATCTGTTGAGGACTATGGGGTTAAGCTTCAGTTTTTAATAATAAACAAATGTTATTTACATTTTAGTAAGAATGCTTTGTGCATTATTACTTCTATGATTATTGTATATCCAAACTAATTAATTGATTAAAATCTGTAAATTCACCAACTTTATGTTGACCCCCGTTAGTATGTTTTGCACAGGAAAATGAAGTTAGTACGTGGTGTGTGCATGGTCTCCAGCATCTTAGAAATCTGCATCATAGGACTCGTCAGGGGTTCTATTTGGGAAACAAAAACAATCAACTTATGTCGTGTTTAAGACAATTTTTAAATTATTTCTTATCAAACATGTAATCTGATTTAAATATCTTTATCTTATGCTCTATGGACTATATGCTATCGATCCACCCTTGTGACGTCTCCGGGGATATTTTCCGCATATTTTGACCCTACTCGGGGTGTCACAGAGAATGGTATCAGAGAATTAGTTATAGAGAACCAGATAAATTTTTAAATAAAAAAAAGTAAAATGATTGTTTTATTTAAAACTGGACTATAACTTATAAAAATCTTTTTGGGATTTTATTTTGGGACCGTATTAGTTAAGCATATAGATCTTAGGGCATTTTATGCTATGTGAACTAATTGTATATATATATATATATATATATATATATATATATATATATATATATATATATATATATATATATATATATATATATATATATATATATATATATATATATATATATATATATATATATATATATATATATATATATATATATATATATATATATATATATATATATGTCTACTAAACTTGATTATTAATACTGTTTATATTGCTATATGTTAGACGTGCTAAACTTGAAAATTTTACACCACATAGTAAAAATACTGAAATAAGAATCTGAGTAATATTAAACTAAACTTCACACTTACAAATTGATAAATGAACTACTTACATGATAATACATATATACGTATAAGTATAAATATTTGTAACCTCAAAACATTCTAATAATTGTTTAAAAGGGATATATTTCATAAAGCATGTAATCTAAATAATATTGTTCTTTGTTTGTAAGCTTATACTGACTTCAAACTTAAAATAATACTATTTCAGAGCATCATGACTCCGCCTACTGCATCCACGACTCTTCTACCCAGAGTAGCACCAACTCCAGTTGTTTGTTCATCTCCACGATCGACGCAGTGTGGATGGTTGTCAGCCTCGGATTCAGAGGATGGCCCAGCCACCGAAGTTGTACTCCCAGAGGACCCTTTTTATATCTCAGCATCAGCCACACCGGCCCCAACCTCTATGGAGGAGGACCGGGTCCCTCCTAGCATACCATCTTCCATGCCTCCATCCTTATCATCGGGCTATTTCTCCGGGACAACACCCGTCTCCACTTATGAGATCGGGGAAGGCTCAGGGGCAGGACGTGTCGATTCCGTCCAGGCCCAGATCTCCGCATTGGTTGCACGCCATGAGCGAGAGATATCCGACCTCTGCAGCCAGTTGATAGTCAGTCAACAGAGCCATGTCGTCATCTATGAACGTATCGACACTCTTTTCTGCACTATGAGGGGAGACTCCCAGACTGCTAAGGGCATCCAGGCTAGGACGGACGAGGCATTAAAGTGGTTATTGGATGAGAACTACCGCCTCCACCAGCGCATTCAGGTCATGGAGGGTCTGCAGCATCAGACCCATGCTGCTCTTGCCACTCAGGAGCAATCATTATCCATCTTCTTTGATCTCGCTACTGTCCGTCATGATCGGGTTACTGGGGAGATGGCTTATCTCCGAGGGGTTGTCGATAGTCTCCGGAACTAGCTACTGTCTGTACTCCGTACGCTCAAGGAGACCCGAACGACAGTTCGGACTTTGTGGAACACCAGGAAGAATTCTGCAGCCCCGCCAGCTCTATCCGCACCGTCAGCCATGGCATCATCTAGTGGACCATCCAGGAAGGATTAGTATAGACGTACTAGACTTCTTGTACGTCATGATAAGCTGACAGGATGCGTCCCGGATATCATGACATAGGGCCTTTGTACTTTTATCTCTTTTTCAGCTTTCGGTGATGTAATCCCGTACTTTGTCTTTTCTTTTTTTTCTTTTGGGACATGTAACTTTGGAATATGATGTTTTTAAAGACTGTGTGTATCATTACTTTGGATTAGGCCCGACCGGCCTATGACTTAGATTGTGTTATGCTAAGATGACTGTTAAATTTCTCATGAAAATAACTTGTAATCACTTTCTTTATTATATCTGTTGTTCAAGGTATTATATTATGAGATCTTAACAGGTTATCCAAATTTGTTATGAAATCAGTGCATAAGTTTCCTCGTGAAAATAATATAAAAAATGTACTAATGCTTGAACTAATAATCTCATTTTGTATATGATTATAGACAAATGGTGATTACGAGGTCAAATCCCAATAATGCAACCACTTCCAATGCCGACAATGCTGAATCCCCAAAAGCTACACGAAATGTCACTGCCGCACAACTGCGGGAAATGATAAGTGAGGGCATCACAGCAGCCATGGCAGCCAGAGTAGCTAACTCAAATGCAAACAATGATCCAAAATCCGATGCTCGCAGAAACAACACCAACAGGGGTTGCTCTTACCCCGACTTCTTAAAATGCAAACCCTCATACTACCAAGGGAAGGAAGGAGTTGTTGAACTGATGCAGTGGTTTGAAAGGCTAGAGACAGTCTTCCACATCAGTGGTTGTGCTGACGAGAACAGAGTTAAGTTTGCCACGTGCACCCTACTTGAAAGTGCCCTTACATGGTGGAACTCTGTGGTCGCTATCCTTGGACATGACGCTGCTTATACTCTCACTTGGGCCAACCTCAAGGAAAGAATGACTGAGAAGTACTGTCCCATAGGGGAAATGAAGAAGTTGGAAGTCGAGCAGTGGGATCTCAAGTGTAAGAACAATGATATCATTTGGTACAACCAAAGATTTCAAGAGTTAAGCTTGATGTGCACCAGAATGTTTCCTCTAAGGAGCGACAAGATTGAAAAGTAAGTCAGCAGACTCCCTGACAACATTCATGACAGTGTGCTAGCTTCACGACCCACCACTGTTGAAGGTGCCATGGAATTTGCGACTGAGTTGATCAACAAACGAGCCCGCAATCTATCCGAGAGACAAACAGACAACAAGAGGAAATCCGATGAAAACTCTCGTAGCCAGCACCAACAGCCTTTCAAAAAGCAAAACGTTGGGCAAGCAGATGACACTACTCCCATAACCCGCGCTAAGAACTACTCAGGGACCAAGCCCAAGTGTTCAAAATGCAACTACCATCATGTTGCTAGAGGACAATGCCAAGGATGCTAAAAGTGTGGCCAACAAGGCCATTTTGCTCGCAATTGTCCAACCAATGTTGCTACCTCAAGTCGACCCAACACCAATCCTGGAAACCGCAACAAGGGCAAGTCCAACGCACGAGGGAGTGGGAGTGGGCAACAGGGAAACCGAAACCCCACCAGTGGGAGCAGTACTGGACCGAAGAAAGTTATGGTATGTTACGAGTGTGGAACTCCTGGGCACGTGAGACCTGATTGTCCCAAGTGGGCCAACCAGAAGAAGGACGACAAGGGAACTCCTTCGCAAGTGTACATGGCTGGCAATGCCCCAACAAACCCAGGCTCCAACACCGTACAACCAATGATATGCATCTATCTTGTCTGATACATGTGTAGACCAAAGCACTACAATTGCTAAATTTAGTAAGGTAATGGAAATCCCTCCGATAGTTCTAGACTCCCACTATACGGTGGAATAGTCAACGGAAAATTTATGATAGTTAAACACCATCATTCGAGGTTGTTCCTTAAGAACTTTCCAAATCAGCCGTTTTACACCAATCAAGTCCTAGAAAGCCTTGATAGCTTTGATGTCATTATTAGCACAAATTGACTAGCAAGTATCATGCAATTATCCTATATAACCAAAAAAAATTAAAAAAAATGGGTTTGTGTACCTTGGTGAGATGAACCTTGATTATACTGGGGAGCCATAACCCCGATATAGTTAACACTAGATTTAGTGTCATCTCTAGCACCAACGGGCCAGAGAATACTTGGTCCGAGAATATCCCATTTCCCTAACATGTTTCTTCCCTGCCTAAACCTGAAAGACACACCCGACTCACAATGGGTGTATTTTGTAGGGTTACTTCCGCCACCTGGGCAACCCTAAACCTGAAAGGTACATCCAACTCACAATGGGTGTACTTTGTAGGGCTATGTTCGACATCCCCCGTAAGGAGATGTTGAATGTCCTATGTTTTTGGACATTCCTCTTTCCTCTTCGGGTCCAATTAGTTCGACAATACCATCACCCATTAGACTCTGGGAGATGTGATTTCCTCTCTTTAGAAGTTAGAATTTGTACAAATTTTGAACCAGTAATAGTGAATGCGTGACCCTTGTTACGACACCCTTCAAGGCGCGCACTTCTTTATTCTTGGTATCTTCTTTTATTTCCACCATTTGAGGTACTTCTTTTCTACGCCCCTCTCACTCAGCCTCACGGCAAAGGAAGCAGATTCTTTGCAACTTCTTACGCAAACGCCGTCGACAACAATCTTAACCTCTTTGTTAGGTAGAAACTTTAGTACCATTAACTAATGTTTGTGTCTCGCTGGCTTGAGGTAAAGATCGTAAGTCTTTTCTTAAAGCTGTTAATATAGGAGGGGTTAAAGTTAAACATGTTTGTTTTACCTTCAACCCCCAATTTTTCTCCTCGGGTATAGAGATATAACTTGTATCTCACCCATGAAAAAGGATGTAGAAATAGTGCATCCCCAGATTCCCCAGCGTATGAAACATGTTGGCGTGTCCTCCTCATATCAGAAACCATTTGTAATGGATTTGTCCTCCTAACCAAATCCACAACGCCATTGGTTTTCTCCCAGATCCTAGAAGGGTATAGCTGCGACCCCGTTATGCATTCCTCGCCTACCCATCCACACCAGCAGTCTCCTTTACTGCTCAATCGGATGTATAGTGCGATCCAGATAAAGATCTCTTTGCATTCCTCGCCTATCCATCCACAGCAGCAGTCTCCTTTAATACACAATCGGATGTATAGAACGATCCAGATAAAGATCTCTTTGCATTTCGCGCCTACCCATCCACAGCAGCAGTCTCCTTTATTGCTCAATCGGATGTATAGTGCGATCCAGATAAAGATCTCTTTGCATTCCTCGCCTACCCATCCACAACAGCAATCTCCTTTACTGCTCAATTGGATGTATAGTGCGATCTAGATAAAGATCTCTTTGCATTCCTCGCCTACCCATCCACATCAGCAGTCTCCTTTACTGCTCAATCAGATGTATAGTGCGATCCAGATAAAGATCTCTTTGCATTCCGCGCCTACCCATCCACAGCAGCAGTCTCCTTTACTGCTCAATCGGATGTATAGTGCGATCCAGATAAAGATCTCTTTGCATTCCTCGCCTACCCATCCACAGCCGCAGTCTCCTTTACTGCTCAATCGGATGTATAGTGCGATTTAGATAAAGATCTCTTTGCATTGCCCCTATCCGACCACAGCAGTAATCTCTTCTACTGCTCAATCGAATGAATAGTACAATCTGGACAAAAAATATCTCTGCATTCTCTTCTGTTCACCTGTAATGACGGAAGTTTCCATTAATGTCGAATCAGACATATAGAAATAACCTAGGTATAGACCACTTCGCGTTCATGCTTCCATCCGCACCTGAGAGAGAACCTGAAACAAGTAATATACTTAGAACATCTATCACTTAAAAGATGACTAAATTTTTAATAGCTTTGAGGACAAAGCTAAAATAACGGGATGGTGTTGTAAAATCCATGATTTTACCATGATTTTATGTAATGAAATTTCACCCATCAAATCTTGGAACACAAATTCATGTATTATATTTCTATAAGTCATGTGTGAACTTATCCGATGTGCACATATATTTTACATACATGCTTGTTATAATAAGTTGACTATGTAAGCTATGTACATAAAACAAGTAGTAAAAATGCATAACCAACATTTGATGAAACAACACTTAACAAAAATTAGAAAAATATGTTACACCATGTGTATGTGGTCGTATATGTGTGTATTCATAGTATAGGTATCCCTAAACCTTCTTGGACTAGCCCAAGGTTATGTATTCCTTATGCTCTAGCCCAACTCAAGCCCACACAAGCCCACCCTCTTCTTTGGATAGCCTTACACGGCACACACATGCATATGTGGAAGAAGAAGGGTTGTCTTGGAAAGGGAAGAGCCTACACTTGGCACAAATGTTCTTACCAAGGCAATCATGCCTTTTGCATTCTCTTTCCCTCTCTCATCTTTAAGCCGAAACACACACATTCCCATCTCTCCTACATGCAACCTCACTTCTCTCTTCATCCTTCTCTCTCAATATTTCGGCTATAAGCCACAAAACTCCAAAGTTGATTCATTAAATCAACTAAATCTTTGTCCCATCTTGATTACAAATCATTTGGTAGCATCATTTCTCTTGGAACCACTATAAACAAGCCCTAGTCGAACCATTAGAGGCCATAGTTTGATTTATACATAGGGTTTTCTTCACCATCTTGAGTAGATCTCAAATCTCCTTGTTCATCTAGATCATCCTTGGTACTTTTAGGCAAGAAAGGTATACACATCATGTGCTTTCATTTTCTTCATGCATGCATCATCATACATCTATAAACACAAGTAGATAACACGTTAAAATCAAGATTTGATAAAGCTATGACCATTATAGGTTACAGCATATTTATAAAAATCATGTTCATGATTTAAAATCTTTGAATAAGAAACTTATGACTTATGTGTTATGTTTAAACTTGATTTAAAAGCCATATGAACCTTTTATAAATCTAAATGTTGCATGAGTTATAAATCTTGTTTTATGGGACTTTGGTTAACTAATAAACATAGATCTCATAAAATGAACTTGTGAAACTTAAAAAACATGAAAACCATGACCTTAAAGGTCACGGCTAAATTTAATGGTGACCATATGATTCATCAACCTAGTTTTAAAGATGGAATATGAAATGTAACATGCTAAATGGAATGTTAAAAATCACAAACACAACTTATATGTATAAATGTAGCCGTGGGTTACACTAGACCTAAAATGGGTTAGATGTACATGCATGCTTATATAAACCTAGATATAATGATAAGTGCTAACTTAACGTGGTATACATGAAATAAGCTAGTAGATCTTATGGGAATATTGGGAGAAACAATATAGCCGTGGGTTATACATTGTTTCTTGGAATAATAGTAGCTTTGGAAATATGCATGTAACCTAGATAATCATGGTGTGTTTTGTAAATATTTACAAGATTTAAAAACTAGTTAAAGTATTCATCTTGGAAATACCAAGATCTAAAAACATAGCCGTGAGCTATATATGTGGGTACATGGATCTATGTTTGATTTTTAGGTCTAGACATATTGTGTCTTATTTTATTGATGTGTACATAGTTAGATCTAATTTTGTAACACATATAAACTACATGCAACCTTAAATAAGACTTGACTTATCTTAATAAGCTATAACTAATATTAACCGTGGGATATAAGCTCCTACTAGGGCTTATGACCTACTTGTAACCTTATAACACACCTAGATCTAATGTAGTATAACACATAAAACAAATTGTAAGTTTTATTCATCTATTTAGATTGAAAACTAAATATTAATAAGCTCATAATAAGCTTATAAGAATATCCTAAGTAAAAATATACATAAAATGTAAATTAATGTTAATGGACTAATTAAGTCCATGAAAAGTTAACCTAAAACTTAAATGGACCCAATAAGCCCATTTTATAAATTATAGTAACTTAAATGGACTTAAGATCACACTTAGGCCCATTTAACTAATTAAAGGGACTTAAAAATGTATTAAGCCCAATAAATGATTTAAAGGCCCATTTAAATAAATTAGTGGACTTGAAATATATTTAAGCCCACTAAAATAGCCCATTAGATGTTTAGCCCATTTAATGAGCCCATATAAAGTTTAAATGTTAAAATAAAAGTTTTTATACTAAAATATAACTTATAAAAACTTTTTGGATGAAAATGACAATTTACAAAACTTAAAGACTAAAACCGTAACCTATGAAACTTGTTTTGATAAACTAGTAAGCACAAGGACTAAAAATGTAAATATCCAAAAGTCTAGGGTTTAATAATTACTAACCGTGGCAAATTAAACCCTAGGGACCATTTTGGGAAGTTTCTAAAAGTTATTTTGTCATTTTAAAACCCTAAGGACTATTTTTGTAATTTACCGAAACCTAAAGAAGTCCTAGGGGCTGTTTTTGTAATTTTATAAAGTTACGAAACCTAGATAATACTAGGGGGACCAGATCTGCCATAAGCCAAAACTTTAGCAACCCCTAGGTACTAAATATATAAAATCCGAAAGTTTACTTGTTTAAAAATATGGAGGGACTAGTTTTGCCATGTTTCGAAACATTAACAAGCCCTAACCCTAAAATCTATTTTTAATTATAATAAAACATAATTAAAAGTCTAGATCATAAGGATTAATGTATAAACTTAAGTTTGTGATAAATAAATTATTTTATAAATATTAAATAATTTATAAAAACTTTAGAGTTAAATAAAATAACATATTTTTTTATGAAATATTTATTTATATTTGCTTTACAAAATAAATTGTATAAACAAGATGAATATGTATTATTAAAACATGTACTCATATACTTTTAAGAAATAAAATTATATGAACATTAATTAAATTGAATGTTACTACGTAAATATATTATAAGTAAAACCCCTTATGTTTACTTAAATATAGAACTTGGTTATAAATTTAATTAGATGTTATTGATACAAGTACTATAAACATAGATTAATATTTTAAGTGAAACATTTCCTTTTATGTTTACTTAAATGTAAAACTTAATTGTAAGATTGAATGATTACTATAAATACATGTATGCTAACTGATATTAATAGTTAAACATTTCGTGTTTACTTAAAGATAGAACTTATATAAATAAGTTTAATGAATATTGATAATATTTGAACTATGATAAATACCATAGTATGAATGAACTGAATAAAATCCGTATAAGCATACATATATATTTTTTGAACTATCTATTAAGACTGTACTATCTTATTAGGCATAACTTTGGTGTGAGATTTTAATTGGATATCCGTGTTAAACAAGCAATTGCCTACTCCCATGTGAGTTTACAGCCCCATATAAACTTTTAATAAAACTTCCCCTTTTGGGAAAGAAAATATGCAAACATATATTGGACACAACTGGATTGTATAAACTTGATTATGATTGATTATTATTGAAACTGTTAAATTGTTGTAAATCGCCCGAATGTTATAAATAGATCTATTAGGGATTGACCATCCCCGTCTGGGTGAGTCATGCTCACTGTGCCTTGGCCGGAACAATAGACGTATACCATGTTGGAACTAGAATGGGTGTCTTTTTGTAAGACACTACGTCCTCATCTGTTGAGGACTATGGGGTTAAGCTTCAGTTTCTAATAATAAACAAATGTTATTTATATTTTAGTAAGAATGCTTTGTGCATTATTACTTCTATGATTATTGTATGTCCAAACTAATTAATTGATTAAAATCTGTAAATTCACCAACTTTATGTTGACCCCTGTTAGTATGTTTTGCACAGGAAAATGAAGTTACTACGTGGTGTGTGCATGGTCTCCAGCATCTTAGAAATCTGCATAATAGGACTCGTCAGGGGTTCTATTTGGGAAACAAAAACAACCAACTTCTGTCGTGTTTAAGACAATTTTTAATTTATTTGTTATCAAACATGTAATCTGATTTAAATAATCTTTATCTTATGCTCTATGGACTATATGCTATCGATCCACCCTTGTGACGTCTCCGGGGATATTTTCCGCATATTTTGACCCTACCCGGGGTGTCACAGAACTCGGAACTCAAAACCACAATAATGAACCGGCGAGTTCAAAGCTGGTTCCTGAACATGTTCCTAGAGCAGACATGACAGTGGACACGACACTTGAAGAGTTGGAAATGTTATATGGACCAATTTTTGATGAATATTTCACGGGGGAGAAACATGTTGTATCAAAGTCTTCCGCTGTCACTCATGATAAGAATGATGATACCGATCATCATCAACAAAAGGATACAACTTCATCTATTTCAACATGGGTTGCTGCAAATTTACCTCCTCAGAATATCAGTTCAACAATCGATCCGACAACATCCACAACTACTGTCATTACTCCAGAGAACACAAATCAAGCAGACGATGCATTATCTGACGATGATGATTTTCACAACCCATTCGGTACACCGATACACGAAACTGGAGAGTCTTCAACTCGCTATGTTGATTCGTCAAATATGCATACGTTTTACCAACGACATCCTTCAACATATCATTGGACCTGAGATCATCCTTTGGTTCAAGTAATTGGAAACCCTTCACAGCATGTTCGTACAAGACGACAACTAGCCACCGATGGTGATGTTTGTATGTTTGCACTCGCTGTGAGTACAACTGATCCGAAAAACATCAAAGAAGCCATGGATGATCATGCTTGGATTGAATCGATGACGGAAGAACTTCAACAATTAGAAAGACTTAAAGTCTGGGAACTTGTTGACAGACCATACGATGTGATTCCTTTAAATCTTCGTTGGATCTGGAAAAACAAGATGGATGAAGAAAACACGATCATCAAGAACAAAGCTAGGCTAGTGGCTAAGGGGTATGGCCAGAAAGAGGGAATTGATTTTGACGAATCATTTGCACCAGTTGCTCGTATGCAAGGGGTCAGGATTTTCCTTGCTTATGATGCACATAAGGGATTCACTGTTTATCAAATGGATGTGAAGACAACATTTCTTAACGGTCATTTGAAGGAAGAAGTCTATGTTACGCAGCCGGAAGGATTCGTTAATCCTTATTATCCTGACAAGGTTTATCGTCTCCACAAAGCACTTTATGGACTCAAGCAAGCTCCAAGGGTGTGGTACGATTAGCTCTCGAAATTTCTGGTATCCAAAGTTTTCTCAAAAGGTTCCATTTCTAACTTTGTTCACTTATAAATATGGGGATGACATTTTGCTCGTGCAGATTTATGTTGATGACATTATTTTCGGGTCTACAAACCCAAAACTTTCAAAATGGTTTGAAAAAGTCATGCACAGCAAATTTGAAATGTCTATGATGGGCGAACTAAAATTCTTTCTAGGAATTCAAGTTCACCAATCCCCAAGTGGTTTCTTTATAAACCAAGCTAAATATTGTCAAGAAATAATCAAAAAGCATGGTATGACTTCATGTGACCCCGTTGGGACACCATTATCAACCACATCGCTAGATGCTGACTTGGAGAGAAATGCCATAGATCAAACGAGATATCGTTCCATGATCGGTTCCCTCATGTACTTGACAGCAAGCAGACCTGATATTTCACATGTTACGTGTTATTGTGCACGATATCAAGCACGACCTACTGAAAAGCACCTCAAGAAGGTTAAACGGTCTTTCGGTACCTTAAGAATACCATTCATTTGGGACTCTGGTATCCGAGGGAAACCGGTTTCTTTCTAACGGCCTATTCAGATTCTAATCATGTAGGGTGTCTTGATACATGAAAAAGTACTTCTGGTGGTGCACAATTTCTAGGTCAAGATAAGCTTGTGTGATGGTCTTCCAAGAAGCAGGATTGCATGTCACTGTCATCAGCCGAATCGGAGTATGTTTCTCTATCTGCATGTTGTGCTCAAGTTCTATGGATGAGAACACAACTCACGGATTATGGCTTCCACTTTGATAAAGTACCTATGTACTGTGACTCAAAGTCGGCCATAGCCATCTCCTGCAATCCGGTACAGCATTCCCGCACGAAGCACATCGATGTGAGATACCACTTCATAAAGGAACAAGTTGAAAGAGGTATCGTTGAACTATACTTTGTTGGAACGGATTACCAATTAGCCGACTTGTTTACGAAAGCTATGTCGAAAGATAGGTTTTAGTACCTCGTTAGACAAATTGGTATGAGATGTTTGACTCCAACAGACCTGGAGATTCTGGCAAAGGTGCCTGCTTGATTTATCTATCAAACATCAACATGTAAATATCTTTGAAAAAGCAAAATACAAAAATATAAAACATATAAAAGCAAAACACAAAATTAAAAATCTTTCAAAATCTAAAAATATTCTTCTCGACATGTCTTTCAGTATCGATAATATGGACGTACCTATAAATGTCGCTCAATAACGACACGGGTGTGTACATAAAGCTCGAATGAAAGTTGTAAATATTTTTCAAAACATGTCATTTTTATCTTTCAATAAAGGAAAATATTTATTTTGGACAATTTTTCCAACAACAGGTAGAGCAATCTATCTTGGGTTGAGCTTGTCACAAAACATTCTACGTTTTGAGATTAACAC
The DNA here is from genome assembly GCA_025667525.1 of Glebionis coronaria. NCBI lineage: Eukaryota > Viridiplantae > Streptophyta > Magnoliopsida > Asterales > Asteraceae > Glebionis > Glebionis coronaria. The sequence goes on from CM046875.1 coordinate 382,424,863, forward strand.
AATGGTTTGTAATCACTTTCAGAATGCAACTCGGATCTATATTCACGGGGGAGTGTACGATTTAGTGCCCTTACCCTCAGCAAAAGAAGAGAAATCTTCTTACACTTGAGTGGATCCGTCACGACATTCAAAGTCTATGAATTCAAGTTTATGCTTTAGAAAAACCTCTTCGCCAAAAAGAAATAGGATTTTTCAAAAAGCGTTGAACATAATTTTTTCAAAAATTTATCAATGATTATTCAAAATCTTTCAAAAATTGTGTGTTCAACAACTCCCATCCTCAAAAAGTGAAGTGTGGATCAAATCCTCACAATGACAATTCAATTGGATCAATTTTTGAGGGGGAGCATTTCAACTTCATACAAAGATTGACACATGTTTCTCCCCGGAGATTTTCAAGACTATTTTTTTAAATATATTTAATCAAATTTGGTATCTCTAATATCAAAAGATTTTATATATTAGAGATAGGGGGAGACAATGTGATTAAAATTTGATCTTATATAAGACTCAAGCACTTTAACTCTTACCTACATGTGCGAAACACTTTCGATTATGGATGCACATGTGAAGGGGGAGCATTACTGAAACGACAAAACTATCAAGGTGTTAAATGTTTTTCAAACACCTTGTTAGACATTTGAAGTGGTTTTTCATGGTTACGATCAAATACCCACAACATCTTTAATTCACGACGTTATTGGTGTCAAAAGGGTGGTTAGGTTTAAGTCCTATGATCCAACCAGAACCGGAGGGATCTTCCCAGGGACAATCCAATAGATTATTAGAAGTCCTTAGGAAAGATGGAGTAGAATGTGAACGTAGCTGAATGTCGACTGAGTTTTGATGCTAGCACTGGAACAATCACAACAAGGTGCTAGTAATGATGTCTTGGTAAGCATTGAAGGGGTTAAAGAATGAAAAAGAAATGTAAGGATAAAGGGTGTAAACAAAGAGGCCCTCCATACAACTTAGGCAGAAACCGGGTCAACACATCATGAAGACAACTCATCATGGACCGGTGTTCATTTAAGTTCTCATACATCCTGCTACGGTTTGTCGCAGTGGTGTAATGCACAACCCCTCCCTAGCTACTCAGGCTTTTTTCAAAAGAAGTTTGTTTTATTGTCACGGAGATCAACATGACTTCTATTGACTTTCTCACTCCAAGATAGTTGATATTGAATAGGTGGCATCTGCTCCAGCCTCTGACCACTAAAAGTGCACAAATCGAGTCTAGAGCCTAGAGATCAATCAAATCTCATTAGGACATACGGAATGACGATAAATAGAGTCCTACGCTATATCCTTGTGATATTGTTAGAACACTCAGAGTGATACTACTTAGTATTCACAATGATGAGTGGAAATCCTTCCAGTGTTAACATCAAACAGCACTGTGGTAGGTCATATGCTAGATTCTTTATGAACTAAACTTATGTAAAACTGAAAAGCAACAGTGGTTTGATTCTGAATTGATTCAAACTCGTTTCAGGTTTCTAAACAATATCTTTATGGTCTTGCCAGAACATTCAGAGTGATATTCATTAATATTCACAGTGACGAATGGAAATCCTTCTAGCGTCAACCCTAAACAGCGCTACGGTAGGTGACTTGTGAGATTCTTATGAATCAAGCTTGTGTCAACCGGAAAGCAACAAGATTCTTTATGAATCACACTTGTTCCAGGAATTTGAATTGACGACTTTAATCAAGCGGATATTTATCCATATGGTTCACTCTTTATGTTCGCACTCTTGCTTTGAGACGGTCGAGTAAAGAGAACGGCTAGTACAGCCGCGAAACCCTGTCAAGGAGATTCTTAATTGAATCTACCTAATCACAGGTACGGTATTTAATATCGTATAACGGTCTTCACCGACCGGAGGTAAAACACTACCAATTTAGGACGAATGTCAAAGCCATTCAGTCCGTGTCTATGTTTTGTCTCAAGAAGGTGGCGTAACGGTGTACTCAGCAAAGTCAAAGATTCAAAACCACATGCTCATGTCTAAAGACATATTCAACAATTAATAGTGTGAGCATGTGATGAAGACACAAGATTGCAAGATGGCAAAGACAAGTCAAAGATGATTTAAAGATCTCAAGATTAAAGACAAAGTCGAAAGACAATGACAAAGGCTCAAAGATCACAGCATGAAGAAACAAGACTACTATTACACGTTCAAGACTCATTTATGGCGAGATTAGTAATCTATACAAATCTCCAAATGACAAAGGGTAATGACCTCTCATAAAGGGTAATGACCTCTCATTGGGGGAGATTGTTAGCCTCAAAATATTGAGTCAAACAAGAATGCTCGGTCATATGTTATTATGTATCGTATTTTAGAACGTTAATACAAGATATTTTGTATATAAAAAGTTATTTTTGTCTCGACTCGATTCGAATTGATTACGGTTGAAAGTGCGACTCAGTCGTTCTTGGTAAAAGAAAATAAAGATGAAAAATTAAAATAAAATAAAATAAAATTGAAAAATTAAAATAAAACAAAATTTTGAAACTTTAATAAAAATAAAATTGAAAAATTAAAATAAAATAAAATAAAATAAAATAAAATTTATTCGGAATAACAAATATTTTCGGAAAAACTACTTTTTTGGAATATCTAACATTTTCGGAATAATAAAAATCTTCGGAATAAAGCTGCTTTTTGGAATAACTATCTATTTCAGAAAAATGGAAATCTTCAGAATAAAGCTTAAATTCGGAAAGAGAAAGATATTCGGAAAAATACCCTTCTTCGGAAAAACTAACTATTTTCGGAAAAATAGGCCTTTTTCGAATAAACAAAGATATTCGAAATAAACTACCTATTTCGGATAAACTAGAAATATTCGGATAAATAAGCCTATTTCAGAATAATCTATATTTTAGGAAAAATTGTATTTTCGGAAAAACAAGGATATTCGGGAAAAAGCCTATTCTCGGATAAAATAATTTCGGATAAATGGTATGTTTTCGGTATTATAAACCCTTTTCCGAAGATGTACTAATTTTAAATAAACAGAAACAGTAGATCCTATAAAACAGGGAATAAGCCAAAAATAAGCAGTTTTCAAATAAGCAATTAACCAAAACTTAATCTAAACAAATTTTAAGAAAAACTAATTAAACCACCAATTAAAAACATTAAAACTTTAAATAATCTAAATATTAATAATAAACTTTTTGTAAAAGTAGACTATCAAAGACAATTAATTAAAAATAAGATAACCAAACTAATAAGCACTAAACACAATAAGCTAAATAGATCAAACACATCTAAAACAATAAGAACAATCAAACAAACACATCAATCAAATCAAGGACATGATGAACAAACTATATGATAATGAAAATCATTCAAGATTAAAAATAATAAAGGTAGAATGAGAATAATTATCTAAAAAGCTTGAATTAAAGATGATTAAGATTCAAATACAAGATTAAAATTAAAAAGCTTGAAAAACATGAAAGTAAATCTAGAGAGAGAAAGTAATTACCTACTCCTAAAACTTGTAAAATAAACTAATGCCTAAAAACTAACTAACACCTCCTAATGACATATTAGGAGGGTGTTTATAGGAGGAGGTGATGTGGTGTTGATTTCTTCTCTCTTTCTCTTTGTCTTTTCGTCTTTTAATTTCTTCGTCTTTCTCGACGTTTTCTGGGATTTGTCGAATGATAAAATGAACTTGTCTTAATATTTTCTTCTTTTATTAGACTTGATTCTTCGACTTCGTTAAACTTCCGTCTTTAGAATTTTTCTTCGATAAATCTTCAGAATAGGCCTTTGGCTTCCGTTCTTTTTTCACTCTTGATCTTTTGACTTCGTCTTTTGTCTTTTTCTTCGATAAAAGCCCGTGAAAGCCCGTGTTTTCTTCTTTTTTCATCTTTTGGTCCTAAAACACAACAAAAACACAAACCACGCATAATTTCGACTTTTACGACATTAAATACACGTTTTGGCTTGGTTATTATTATAATTAAGTGGCTAAAGGGTAAGTGTTTTCACACTTATCAAATCCCCTACACTTGACCATTGCAATGCCCTCATGCAATGCATTAATTATAAAGCAAGATTTAAATTCTCCATCATAATTAACCCACCTTGGCCTTTATTAAACACAAGACATTAAGGAGACTTAAAAAAGATAGAAAATTACAAAATATTAAAGGAAGAAAAACAAGTAAAGAGATCAAAGACTTACATTAGGGCTTTGGTGTCATGAGTGTTTATCACCCTCAAGTTTCACGTTCCCCATGCCAAGCTTAAAAACGAGATCATTGTTATTATAAGTTAGCAAGCTAACACAAACTCATGTGGCTCAATTATTCACTTAGACTCCCTTATTCCTAGGGGTATCTCTTATATTTTATTGTTGTCTTGAATGATCACGAGGATGCATTGTTGACTTATTTTGATAGTTATAAGGCTGAAAATAAAGTGGGACGATTTAATCAATAGTTTGCTAAAGGACAAAATCTTTTAAAATTGCATCTCGAAACCTCATAAAGTTCATATCTGGGCATATTTCGCTTCACGATTTGAGACCTTTCTCGGATCCATATTTGGCATTGACTTCATACTTCGAATCTTGAGAGATGATCTTGAAATTATGGTCTTCTCTTCATAATAGGAATTTCTTCACTTGAAGTTTTTGAGAGATTCTTCATACTTGGACCACGACTTCTTCATTTTTCTCCAATCTTTATTTGGGATTTTGATATACAACGATCCGTCTCCTTTTAGGGCTTGGATCAATTTATCCTCATACCTTGTTAGGGCCTTTTCGGATAGACTTCTCCATGATCTTTAGGGGAGTATTTGCTTTTCGTCGTGTGTCTCGATCCTTCATATTGATTTTTGATAAATGATTCATCACATCACTTTGGATCTTTAGCAACAAAATGTAGCCCTCGTGCCTTGTTAGGGCCTTTCGGACTCGCTAATCTTCGCATCCCGCTTCAATAAGTTATGCCTTGGCTATGAACTCTAATTAATACCAAGCAACTTTTAAACGATCTTGTGCTAGAAGCTAAGTAACTTTTCAAATTATACAACCTTACTTATTGCAAATATATTTATTAACAAGCGATGGGAGAAAAGGCTCATAATTAACTCACATAAATTCATGAAAGAATACCAAACTTATAATTGACTCTATCATCTCTCGTTCTCCACAATTTAAAATCTCAAGGAATGAGACTCGTGGATGCTTAGTCATTAAATTAAAGTTTTGGGTTTTCAAGTCATCTATAGGACCTTGCAACTTCTTAGACTTTTTCAAGTTTAGAAATCGCATTTTAAAGTTCCCTTGATAAATGACTTTCTAGGATCAATTATAGGAACTTGCAAAAAGTTCTTGTTCTTAACCCGTAAGAGTTAAGACTTTCGCGTTTTAAAGTTCCCTATATAAAAGCCTAGCAAAACTTGATTTAAACTCGTTAAGGATACTAGCTAGAGTAAACTTAAATAAGTAAACTCGGGTTGAGTTAAAAGATTCATGACAGGCCTAATATATCAAAGATATCTAACTTATTAAAACCATATTATTAAATAAAATAAAATAACAATAACAAAGGAAAATACTACTAGGCCAAAATAGATTAAAAATTTTTAAAAATGTCGAAAAATCAATTTTCCGGTTATAATGAGGACAAATTCATGGAAAAGCCCACTTAACTTCGATAGAAGTCCCCCTACACTTAAGATAAACATTGTCCTCAATGTTTAAGCATGTGGGAGTAAACTCCCCTACACTTAGGACATTGTGCACTTTGTCTAAATCTTGCTAAGGAAGAGACAACTAAAGTGATTCCTATTTTAATATTGAAGAATATAAAATAGTGAATCAAAAGTTTAGGATAGAACCGGGAAGACGGGTACACGGAATCACGGGTCGTCAAAAGTCATCAAGAATGGATCTTTGAAAGCTCGAATCCCTGCACATGATAAGAAAGAAAACAACAAACATCTACGGGGTCTCCCCTACACTTATTATAAAAACGGATAAAAAAAGATAGATCATCGGGTTGCCTCCCGAGAAGCGCTTGTTTTTGTTCACCGAGTCGTGAGCCTAACTCGACCTTGATTACAATGGTAAGAACCTTGAAGAACATCCACCGGGGTCAAATACATGGTTTTCATCCATCAAATAGCACAAGCTTAAGGTGAACAAGATAAGCCAAAGAAGAGTAGGCGAGGTTCCCTTAAGCAAAAGTTGAGCACGGTGGTAGAAGGTATGATGAAGTGAAAGCATAGCTCCATTCTTTCCAAAAGTCTTTCCTTTTATTTCATCAGATGGATACTTAGATGGCTTAAAAATTGTGATACCCGGATCGAACACCTTTTCCTTTAGGGTAAAATAAGACTTAGACTCAGTAGACCTTGAAGATTCGCCCATAAACTGCACAATCTCATCCGAAGATGGTGGAAAGAGAGGTGTCAAGACATAGGTACTACGGATGTTGGTGTCGTCCGGTTTCTTCTCCTTTGAAACGGTTTTCTTAATATCCGAAGGAGGATAAAGACCATAATCAAAGTCCAAAGGAGGAGAATCATGCTCATTGGAAAAGTATGTATTGAGAAAAGTGGCAAAATCTTCCTCAAATGAGTAATCATCCAAAGTAGGATCAAGCATTGTTGGTGGAGGATCTTCATCAAAAATGGAGCATAATCATCAGTAGAAGACATAACACTTGAAGAATAACTCGAAAGAGTGTCAACATCATCAAAGTCATCATAAGTTGTCATGTTTCTTTACTCTGAAGAAAATCATCATAATCATCTACTTCAGAACTAGAATCATCATCAAAATCATCACAGATCGGTGGAGAATCATAAATTGGTGGGGGATCCAAATTGGAGAAAGAATCATTAGAATCATCCACATGGTCTTGGAAAAGTGGATTATCATAGCAAGTCTCGAAAAGAGGATTGTCATGTAGCACAAATTCATCAAGCTTTGTAGTTTTCAAAGGAGTTGTATCAAGCTCGTCTTGAAGCACATCAATCATATTCGTTGATTCTTTTCCATTGGATTTGCTTGTAATCTTCCCCATCTTAAAAACTTGTTGATCATTCCCGACTCTTAAAATTAGTTCACCTTTGGCAACATCGACTAAAGCTTTTCCGGTTCTCAAGAATGGTTGTCCAAGTATTAACAGAATACGAGGGTCCATTTCATAATCAACAACTACAAGATCGACCGGAAAAGTGAAGGTACCAACTTTAACGAAAACATCTTCGGCAATACCAACGGGGTAAGACAGAGTTCAATTTCCTAGCTCAAGAGTCATCTTTGTTGGTGTAAGATCGGGTAATGATAACTTTTTCCGAACACTTAAAGGCATCAAATTTATACTTTCCCCGAGATCGGCTAAGGCAGTAAATTCTTCAACTTTGTTAAAAATGCAAGGTAGCACAAAACGACCGGGATCTCCAAGTTTTTCTGGAAGTTCTTTAAGAAGGACTGCAGAACAATTCTAATTTAAGCGTGTGTTGACAAATTCAGCCATATTCTCCTTCTTACTAAGCAATTCCTTGAATGCTTTGACAAATTTCGGCATTTGAACAAGTGCTTCAACAAGGCTTATGTTGAAATTCATTTGGGAGATCATATTCAAATAAGAAGTAACTTGAGCATCCTCTTTAGTGAGTAATTTCCCCGGCAGCGACGCCATTTAATACAAGATATTTTGTATATAAAAAGTTATTTTCGTCTCGACTCGATTCGAATTGATTACGGTTGAAAGTGCGACTCAGTCGTTCTTGGTAAAAGAAAATTAGGATGATTATCTAAATAAAATAAAATAAAAATGAAAGCCTGAAAATATTAAACTGAAAATTAAAGACTTTGAAAATTAAATGACAAAAGTTTGAAACTTTAATAAAAAAAATTGAAAAATTAAAATAAAATAAAATAAAATAAAATTTCTTCGGAATAACAAATATTTTCGGAAAAACAACTTTTTCGGAATATCTAATATTTTCGGAATAATAAAAATCTTCGAAATAAAGCTGCTTTTCCGAATAACTATCTATTTCGAAAAAATGGAAATCTTCGGAATAAAGCTTAAATTCGGAAAGAGAAAGATATTCGGAAAAATGCCCTTCTTAAGAAAAACTAACTATTTTCGAAAAAATAGGCCTTTTTCGGATAAACAAAGATATTCGGAATAAACTACCTATTTCGGAAAAACTAGAAATATTCGGATAAATAAGCCTATTTTGGAATAATCTATATTTTCAGAAAAAATGAATTTTCGGAAAAACAAGGATATTCGGGAAAAAGCCTATTCTCGGATAAAATAATTTCGGATAAATGGTATGTTTTCTGGATTATAAACCCTTTTCTGAAGATGTACTAATTTCAAATAAACAGAAACAGTAGATCCTATAAAACAGGGAATAAGCCAAAAATAAGCAATTTCCAAATAAGCAATTAACCAAAACTTAATCTAAACAAATTTTAAGAAAAACTAATTAAACCACCAATTAAAACTTTAAAAACTTTAAATAATCTAAATATTAATAATAAACTTTTTATAAAAATAAACTATCAAAGACACTTAATTAAAAATAAGATAATCAAACTAATAAGCACTAAACACAATAAGCTAAATAGATCAAACACATCTAAAATAATAAGAACAATCAAACAGACACATCAATCAAATCAAGGACATGATGAACAAACTACATGATTATGAAAATCATTCAAGATTAAAAATAAGAAAGGTAGAATGAGAATAATTATCTAAAAAGCTTGAATTAAAGATGATTAAGATTCAAATACAAGATTAAAATTAAAAAGCTTGAAAAATATGAAAGTAAATCTAGAGAGAGAAAGTAATTACCTACTCCTAAAACTTGTAAAATAAACTAATGCCTAAAAACTAACTAACACCTCCTAATGACATATTAGGAGGGTATTTATAGGAGGAGGGATGTGGTGTTGATTTCTTCTCTCTTTCACTTTGTCTTTTCGTCTTTTAATTTCTTCGTCTTTATCGACGTTGTCTTAGGATTTGTCGAATGATAAAATGAACTTGTCTTAATATTTTCTTCTTTTATTAGACTTGATTCTTCGACTTCGTTAAACTTCCGTCTTTAGACTTTTTCTTCGATAAATCTTCAGAATAGGCCTTTGACTTCCGTTCTTTTTGCACTCTTGATCTTTTGACTTCGTCTTTTGTCTTTTTCTTTGATAAAAGCCCGTGTTTTCTTCCTTTTCATCTTTTGGTCCTAAAACACAACAAAAACATAAACCACGCATAATTCTGACTTTTACGACATTAAATACACGTTTTGGCTTGGTTATTATTATGATTAAGTGGCTAAAGGGTAAGTGTTTTCAAACTTATCAAACGTTGTAATAGGTAGTAGATTAGTCTTGTTATACAGGCTCTACTTTAGGCTAAAGTTCATTTATAAGTAACTAAAGCCGAAAAGGAAAGCCCGGCCCATTTGAATATAGTCCATAACCAAGCCCGCATGTGGGTGGACTATATATACCCTTACTAGCATGTTAGTAAGGGTGTTGGTCATTTTCATTTTCTCTCACTAATCTAATCCTCCAAAAGTTCCAACCATTCTCTCTATTTTCTCTCTCTAGTTTCTCTCTCTAGAATTCATCTTTTATCTACCTTTCTTTCTTGCTTAATCACGTAATCTATGGGACAACAGCGTGATATTTGGCTAACCAGTCCATACCAATAATGACGTCGAAACTACCAAAATTTACAGGTATCAAATGAATATCGAATGGATGATTTAGAATATTTAAGGTATAACCTCTTAGAATAGTGTTAGTTTCGATGATTTTACCGTCTACTAATTCGACTCTGTAACAGTCATCTAGCTGTGAAGGAGTAATGCCTAGTAAACTACTAAACTCGGTGGATATAAAACTTCTATCGGCTCCCGTATCAAACAAAATAGTTGCGTAATGATTGTTTAGAAGAAATGTACCGGTAACCACATTGGAGTCGGGGTTGGTCTTTGTATCTACTATAACATAAACTCTGGATGGTGCTCCTCCTTTGTTCTCGTTCCTAACTGCTCGCTTTGGACACTCAGGCTTGATGTGTCTGACCTCCCCGCAACCATAGCAACGAACTTCCCTACGAGCCATACTACCACTGCCAATGTGCTGACGGTTTCCCTGTTGTCCACTTTCGCGGAAGTTCTGACTGTTGCCATTGTTGGGCCTGTAGTTGGTACTGGAGTTGTTCCGGATGGCTGGAGCATGTGTGTTGCCCTGTCCGGGCCTTCGGCATTTAGCAGTAGGGTAGTGATGGAAATTACACTTGGGGCACTTTGGTTTGTTGCCTACATATGGAGGTGGTGCTGAGGAAACATCACTGCAGACCTGACCCAAGTTTTGTCTCTTTGGTTGCTGGGTCTGGTGATGACTACGGTAGTTCTCATCAACTATCCTCTTGTACTCTGACTGTCTAAGCAATTGATCACGTCCCCGTTTGTTCATCAACTCTGTGGCAAACTCTATGGCACTCTCGGCCGTAGTGGGTCGGGATGCGAGTACACCGTCATGAACAGAATCAGGAAGTCAACTGACGTACTTCTCTATCTTGTCTTTCACGTAGAACATTCGAGTACACATCAAAGTCAACTCCTGAAACTTCTTATTGTAGGCCGTGATGTCATGATTTTAGCATTTGAGGTTCCACAAGTCAATCTCTAGTTTCTTGATTTCACCACGAGGACAGTATTTCGCGGTAAGTCTTTCTTTCAATGTAGTCCACGTCACCCATAGGCTTCATCATGCCCAAGGGTAGCAACTAGAGAGTTCCACCAGGTGAGAGCATGTTCCAAAAGAGTACAGGTGGCAAATTTCACCTTGTTTTCTTCGGTACAATCACTAATGCGGAACACGGTCTCGGTCCTCTCGAACCATTGCATAAGTTCTACTACCCCTTCCTTGCCCTTGAAGTAACTAGGCTTGCATTTAAGGAAGTCGGGGTAGGTACATCCTCTGGCATTTCGATCTCTGGCATTTGAGTTTTGGTTGTCGCCCTGGTTCCCGCTGGGATATGTTTCCCTGATGGCTAGGGCATCAGCAATGCCTTGACCGATAAGCACTCTAAGTTGTGCTTCTGAAATAGTCGCTGAGGGAGCAGCGTCGAGATTTTGTCGAGTAACTCTTTGTGCCATTGTTCTATAATACACAAAGATGGGATTTATTAGCTGATCAATAAGATTATTATATTAAGCTGCATGGAAGATGTGCATGCATAAAATTCATAACAAATTGGATAACCTGTCAAGAGTTCATAATAATATAAATACAAGCAAACAAGTAGATGATAACATGTAAATTCTGGTGAATAACAATATAATACAAGTACAACCAATCTAAGACAGAGATACAACAATCCTGTCTGAAATAGTGGTACACATGTTTGTAGTACAATAAAAGATAATCTACCTACAAACGTTAGGTGCTAATGATACGAATACAACTGAAAGGAAATATAAGTACAAAATACCTAAATCATGCGAGCTGAGATGCAACTCAATGCTTGTCATGATGTACAAAGAAATCTAGCCTACACTAGTATGGCTGCCTGTAGGTGCGGATGGTCCAGCTGGTGATGTGGGTGCACGATCATCCTACATGCGAATCATAGCTCTCCTGGTCTCCCGGGAGAATCTCATAGTCTCGAGCAACTAAAGCTGGCGTGCAGTATCGGCACTCCGAAGAAGATCTGTCTCCGAAGTGACTCCCTGGTGACGAAGATTTGCTAGGTCTATGAAGGTCCTTAAGGTCTCCTCCTGTGTGAGTATGGCAGCCTGGGTCTCGTACGAGTGACCCTCTAGTGAAGCTAGGCGATATCGGAGGTAAGAACCCTCATCCAACAGCCACTGAATGGTTCCCTGGGTCATACCCAAAGAAATCTGAGTGGTATGTGACTCACCAGCCATAGTCCAATTGAGAGAGTTAAATATCTCCTGAAGTACGACACGACCCTGCTGGTCTGCCTGAAGTAAGGCATAGATGAGTGCGGTATCATGTGCCTATCGGGCTACAAGAGCGTCGACCTGTGCCTGTAGAGCGTCAAGTCTGGCCTGGCTAGCTCCCGAACCTTCTCCTACCTCGAAGGTCGAGTCAGGAGTAAAGTTGTGCCTCCTCTTACGAGGTGGCAAGGCACTGGTGGGATAAGAGTGGAGTGTAGAAGGTGATGGCAAGGGTGGTAGAATAGGTACAAACTGATCCGCCTCCCTAGGTGGAGATGCAGGTACAACTAGTAGTGGTGATGTAGGAGAAATAGTAGGTGGTGATGGGGTAGGAGAATTTGATAGGATGATAACTCCATCAGGCTGGTCATCTCTGGACTCGGTGTCGGATACATGTCCGGCAAGTACCGATGTCAGCGATGGCGGTGCGATGGTAGGAACCATGAGCTCCTCGAAAGTAGTCACGATGGTAGGTGTCGTCATGATATCTGAAAATAGTAGCATTTCAAAGTTGAGTAAGTCTTAGCTTACACAATTCAAAAAGTTTTCAAAATGCATATGAAATGCGGTTTATGTCTCTTTTTAACAATGCTTGTTAAAAATATGTGTAGATACTTAAGTGACTTAATAACTTGGAGGTTATAAATCAGCGTACAATTAGTTCACATAATATGCATGCTTTATATGCTATATGCCAACTATAAGGGTTCCCAAAAACCAATTTTCTTTTTAATTGATTTAAAATTTCAGTTATAGTCCAGTTTAATTTTTTATTATTTAAAAAATTTATTTTTGATCTGGTTCTCTATAACTATAAGCTCTGATACTATTCTGTAACACCCCCATAATGGTCAACGCATTGGAATAGTACGTGGGGTGTTACTTTGGTGGGTCGATAGCACACAGTATATAAAGCAATGATCATAATAGTCATTTAAAAACATATCATATGAATTAAATTATACACATTTAGTATCTTGTCTTAAAACAACATTTATTAATAATGTGAAAAATATCCCAGCCCGTTGGTAACATGATGCTTCAATGATGCTGGAATCCGATGCATGAACCTGTATATTTTCTTGAGAAAACATATAAAATAAAATGTGGGGGTCAACACGAGGTTGGTGAATTTATAGGTTTAATTAAATAAATAAATGTATTGATATGCCAAACACCACGATCATAGTAGGACAATCACAGCCAATACTATAGAAGTTCCTATTGCCCTGTAATAGAAGCTAGACATGATGCTCAGTACGCCCATTGGGTCTATCCTAATGTTGTTTCCCTCAGTCCGATAATGAAATAAACATGTTGCTTGGCCTAAGCGTTTCGTGATAGCAAGTTACGCAGGCCGGGTGTTGTCAATACCCGAATAGATCTATTCATAACATTTCGCGCTACACTACTAACTATTACAGTCCACGGGAATGGGACAAACAATAGGCAATAAGTTGTTATATAGTGATGTTACACATGCATGTTTGCATATCAAAAGTTAAGTATGTTTTCTCCCCCAGTTATAAATACAGTAAAGATGGGGCCATGAACTCACCTCTGTGGTAATGATGTAGTGATGACGTCACTGAATAAACTGGCACAGTATGATCACGAAGTGATGAAATTACCTAACTAATTTAGATGACTCAGTAAATGCAAAATAATAATGCATGATAAATGTAACTGACGAAAATGCATGATCACGAATTAATAAATTGGTACGATGGTTTAAGTGTTTACACTTATAGTGAGCTGTAAATAATATATTTTTAGTTTCTAAAAATATATTTAGATTTTCTAATAAAAGGGATAATAAATTAAATAAATATATTTTTATTTAATTAAAATAATTGTAAGAAAATAATATATTCCATTTAATTTTCTTAAGGATCTAAACATATTTTGTAGGATTTAACTGTTTATAATGTTTCGTAAATAAATCTTAATAGTTTATTTAATTATCAAAATGGCTTAATTTAATTTATTAATAAAATAATTTATTAATACTTTTAATTAAATTAAAATTACTTATAAGTCCTCGTAATATATTAACTTCCAAAATAACCTTTAAAGTTTAGTTCGTTAAGTGTTTTACCTCGTTAGTCCTCGTTCGTTAACTTTATTTTCAAAACACGCCCCTAGGGCTTATAATACTTTCTTTACATGGCAGGTTTGGTCCCTAGGGTTTCCTAGTTTCGAATTAATTACAAACCGAGTCCCTAGGGCTCGGTTTAACTTTATGAATTGGCAAAACACCCCCCTCAAGTCTCAAAATAAATTAAAATAGGGGTCAGGGCTCGAAGTTAGTTTAGATTATGACATAACTAGTCCCTCATATCTCAAAGATATATAATAAGGTTCTTAGGGCTTGTATTAAGTTTCCAAAGTCAGACATTCAGCCCCTTAAGTCTCGAAATAATTAATAAAAAGGCTAGGGCTTGTATTAAATTTCCAAAGTGACACATTTAGCCCCTATGTTTTGGTTAGTTCTCGGTTTAAACACAAACGCACCCTATATTTTCAAAAATGGCAATTTTGGTCCTCGAACTTCTTTAAAGTCACGAAATATATATACATGTTTTAGTATGTTATATTGTTTACTCTAACTTTCACCAAGTGATAATAAAGGCACGAAAAGTTTCCAAACATAGTTTTGGGCTAGGTTGGCCCAATAGGGTCTCGGTTTGGGCTTCATGGGCCTAACGGGCTAACTTTTGGGCTTGTCTAGTTTTCCATAAATTTTATTAAGCATACTAATTTATACTAGTTAATTTGTGCTTATGTATGGGCTTATATGGCTTATATGTGTTCGGCTTAAATAAGCTTATGGGCTTATGTGACTCGGCTTATATGAGCTTATATGTCTCGGCTTATATAAGCTTATGGTAGATAGTTTATCTAGTGTACCAAGTTATAAACAATTTTTCTACTCCTAAACAATTACACCTATCTAAATAGGCTTATTACACTAAGGCTACACTCGGCTTATAATTAAGCCGAGACCTATGGCTTACTTGTTTGGGCTTATTGTATGTATATAGTACTAGTCATTCAACTAGGGCTCACATTAGGTTTCCTTGAACATGGTTCTTACTAGTTCATTGTGTTTTGAAGCATACTTGCCCATGAAACCATATAAGCCGTGAGCTTATATGTTGATGGTGGGTTGGCTTAGGGTATTTTACGTGTGCATGCAAACATAGTTTCATTTTCTTGGCTTATATATGCATGACAATTAAAGGGAGGTATGAAAAGATTGAAATGAAGTTAAGGAGGTCTCATACTTACTTGTTTCAAGAAAAGATGGTGGATGATCAAGTATTATGGCTCCTATGCGTCGGGTTCGTCCTAAACGTGACCTAGAAGGTCTTTGACTTGTCTTGAATGCTATGAATCTTGTGTAGACTAGCTTTTAATGTCTTGGAACCAATATTTGGGTGTAGTAAATGTGTATGTAAGAGTTTGTTGCGTCTAGGTGCTATGTGGAGTGATGATCCGAATTTGGAGTAAAGTAAGTGAGGAGTGAGTCCAATGTGTTAGCTAAATATCAAAGTGAAGGTGATGGATGTGGTATAGGGTGAAGCCACGACAAGAAAGAGAAGTCACCAAGATTTGAGGTGATTTGCAAGGTACTATGAGGTACTAAGGTTTTAATGAACTTGTTTGTATAATTGGCTTATGGGAAGCCCCTACCCGTTGCATACATGCATGTCTAGGGAACAATATGGACTTGTATAGTGTTTATAATTAAGGAAGTGATGTACATAGCAAATGGTTTGTGTGGTGTATGCATATCACACGTCTAAAGGGATGTGTATATGTGCTAGGTGTTTTGTTTCTACTCTTTGCATATCCTAGGATTAGATATACCTAGTACATTCCTTAAATGCAAAAATGTAAACATTATCTTAGTTTAAAAAGGGGGCCGATGGTTTTGGCTAGTCAAAAGGGTGTGAAGTAACCCAAATAGTGTAAGGTTTAATTAGAGTGTGTTGTACAAGGTTTATAAAGTTAAATGTATATTTGAAGAAGGTTTTAGGTAGGTATAGTTGTGTATGATATAGTATTCGGCTAGATTAAGTGTCTAGGATAGGTTTAGGTTCAAATGTAGTGTCTTGGATGGTTACTAGGAGTCTAGGTATAATATAGTAGAATTAGGTCCAAGTCCTAATTCATTTTGGTTAAGTTTTGGGATCCTTGGTGAAAGTATAGTCATAAATTAAATAAATGTATAATTTACTTTATTTACTATGTAAGACATTCGTAAAAAGAGTTAAGGTGGGTATTTGTAAGGTTTAATAATAGTAAAAAGTAGTTTATGTTGAATCATAGTCTTGTTTATGAGGTGAGGAAAATATATAAATATATATTTTGAAGCTTAAAATAGTTCCTTGGTAAGTGTTATTAATTGTGATCATGAGTTTAGATTTTTATAAATCAAATTGATGAATGCTTATGATCAAGTGTTTCAGGTGACTTAATAGTCCCAATATATGATTGTTTAAAGCCTTGTATGCTCATATAATGTAGTCATACAAATGTCCTTATGATTAAATACTCATAATCATAATAAAATGTCATGTGATCAAATTTTTCCATGTTCTGATGATTTAAATGATGTATGCTCATATATGATGCATATGATTGCTCAAAAGATTTCATGCAAATGTGGTAATATATATAGATATCATGAGGTGACGTGTACAATGATGTCATAGTCAAAACCTGAAATTTACAGGTTTTATAGCACAAATAAAATTGTACGCCGCACTTTTCCTCTGGAAAACAAACAGAGAGATCATAACACAAACGTAGGGACACTGTTGAACCCTAAACGCTTATCTAATGTTAATACATGTTTGTTATGTGATAAAATTTGCAGAATACATGTTTTGGAAATTATGAGACCGACACGTCGAGCCGAGGAAAGAAACGAAGGCCTATCGAATTGGAAAGTGTCGCACTCATGGGGATGCTGAATCACCCATTTTTTAACTGGCCTTGATGTACTAGCGATACCAAAACCATCTACAATAATGCTCTTAGTCTTTTATTGCCAAAACAAATTTTTGCACATAGCATTCTGGATTTTGGAGTTTCGAATGAGCTTGGTTGTGAAGCTCAAATTAGGGAGAAGCTTAAGATAGTAGTGATAGAGGCAGGAGGTAATGAAGTCTTATTTGAATCCAATGCTTGGATACGTGCTTTTACTTGTAGGGAGAAGATCTATGCGGAGCTTGTTCTCGAGTTTTTCTCTACTTTTCATTTTGATGAGGATGTCGAAGGAGATGAGTTGATGACTAAGAAGATTTTGAATTTTAGACTTTGTGGGAAGGGACATTTTTTTACTTTAAAATAATTTGCTAAGTACTTGGAGTTGTATAATAGAGATGAGCGAATGGAGGAAGGATTTGAGGTATATTTCCAAGGAGGGGAACGTGATCATGGGAATTTCAATGCTAATATATTTTGGGCATCAATTTTCCCGGATGAGGATCCTTTGAGCTTATCTAGGAGCTCGGCCACTAGAATTTCTAGTCCACTTTTGAGAGTGCTTCAAAAAATGATTGTTTATGCCGTTTGCCAAAGAACCACGGGATATGATAAAATACAAATGAATGATCTGTAGTTATTGAGCATGTTTAGGGACAAGAACCGTGAGCAATACGCTAATGTGGCTTGGGTGATAGCAAAATGGATGAAAAGGAAAGGTCATGGTAGTCAAGCAAGTAGCATGATTGTGTGTGGACAATTGTGACTAGGTTAGCCCGAAGGATGGGGCTTTTAAGTGAACAAGTTGTGAGTAGTCTTAGTCCACCGATTTTGTGTGATACCATTCACAAAATTACTTTGAGAGATTTGATTGGAGCGGATGGAAGGTTGATCCGAGAAGACACACATGTTAGAGCACAACGTGTGGGCATGGCGCGAGCTCCTCGTGCATCACTCTAAGATGTTTGTGATAGAATGGGAAGGATGGAGGTTAGGCAAGACCAACTTGGGTTTATGATGGAGCGCCAATGTTATATTATGGAGCGCCAATGTTATATTATGGATAGATACGCTCCAGTTTTTTAGAGGATGGCGGAACAATATCATGTTCCAATGAGTGGACCTTATGGACCACCCGGATATCACCACGAGCCATTCCACTACACCCAACAATCACCACCCTATCCACCACATTTTTACCCATCCCAAGCTCCAAGGAATGATGAAATTGGATAGGATATGTGAAGCCTCGTGTGTTTGTGACTTTTATGTTAGTCACATTTGAAAACAATTTATTTGGCTATGTAATAGGCCTTTGTTGGCATTTAGGACAACTTAATACTTTGTGTGTGGATTTTATTTTTAATTTGGTATGTGAAATATGTTTGTATATATTATTTGTGTTAAATTACAGAAAATAAGCGAGTCAATGCGAACTTAGGCGAAGATTGAAGATCTCGGCTTCGCTCACAACTTGGAATAAAAGGGGAGTATTATTCTTATTTTCCTCTAATTTTACTTTTTCCTTATGTTTAGCATTGGGGACAATGCTCATAATAAGTATGGGGGTGATTGAGTGAAAATAGATCGAATATAAGCTTGTTTTTAAGAAATGAAGTTTCTGGATTTTCTGTAACCAGAAGTACGCCGCACATTTCAAAAAGTGCGCCGCACTTTCTGTGCGAATTTGAAAATTTTCTACAGTAAAAAAAAAGAAAAAAGAAGAAAAGTTTTTGCGAAGGATTGATAATTCTTATAATTGTAAAACTATTTTGACTCGGAATTGATAACGTTATTTACACAATACTTTATTCATAATTGTGAGGATCTTTTCCGTAAGCATTCTTACATTTCAAATTGTGTATGTGCCGATGATTAGTTTAATTCTAGAACTTGTGCTTGGTAATCTTTACGAGACCATAGTGGGATCATACTTATATGATAAAAGGTATTTTAAATGATAAAGAGGCAAAATAAAAGAAAAGGAGAAAAGATTGAAAGTTTTGCCGATGTTTTAAGATGATTATATATTTTTGGAAACCATATTGCGAAATGATAATAGATCATAAGTATGGGGGAAAACAAGTTTTCCCAAAAGATCGTTGAAGAGATTTGTGAATAAAAAAATAAAAAAAAGAATAAAAGACAAATGGAAGCCTAAGAAGTTTTGAGTTATGAATTCGTGAAGCAACAACATGGTAAAAGATGATATATTATTTATTCTTTAAACATGCGGTGGTAATAAAAGTTTTTGAAAAAGACCTCTTTTGATATTTTACTTTGTGCTTACACCAAATTTGGTTTAGCTTAGTTCCTTGTACAAGCCTATGGTAATTTACTTTTCATGACCGTGCTATTGAGCGATAATTTACCCATAATAAGGAGAGTGTGTGAAATAAAAATATCTACTTCGTGAGGTGTTTTATGGCGTTATCTTTGTTTTCGATTGTTGGCTTTATCTATTTATTCTACACTTATTAAAAATATATGTTTACCTTACTTGAGGACAAGTAAGAAGTTAAGTATGGGGGAATTTGATAACGCCTCATTTATACATGTTTGTAATAATGCATTTGTCCTTATTTGCTATGCAAATAAATAAATTATGAGTTGAATTGATACTAATAAAGAATACTGTTTGTATTGTAGCTAGGAAATAAATATAAAGGAAAAGAATGAAGAAAGAAAGAAGAAAGGGGCTAAAGATGGAATTATGCTGAAATGAAGCCAAACTGAGGCGCACAACTGGAAAAGTGCGGCGCACATACAAAGTATCCCGATTTTGGAGATTTACTAGAAGTGCGGCGCACAAACTGCAAAGTGCAGCACACATTTACATCTGAAGAAGTGCGGCGCACAATTGGAAAAGTGCGGCGCACATTTTGCTGCAGTTACACAATTAAGTGGCATTATGCATGGCTATTATGGGAGAACTCTTGGGATACTCCCAGGGCTCTTAGGCTACGAATTTGTAACTATAAATCAGGCCCAAAGGCCAGGCATATCTTATATCTCATTCCATATTTCTCCATTGTTGAGGAGAATCTCATAATCAAGGATTTTCCAAATACTTGATCATAGTTACTAGAGTTGGTAAACCTTAGTTGGTTGATGTTATTGTTGCTGGAGCAAGGAACTCAAAGTATTGCTAACCATTGTAATAAGTTTAAAAGCTTATAAACCTTTTGGAGCAATTATTGAATAACACCTTGTGGTATAACTCTCATTTCATTTATGTTAATCCTTTACTTTGATTTATATATTGTTGGAATGATCTTGTTTACTGTTATTATGGAGTAGTGTGATGTGCACTTGGTTAAGGTTTGATAACCTTATGAATAGATACGATTATTAGCTTTGCTGGGGCAAAGTGCGGCGCACAATTAGTTTTGTGCAGCGCACTTTTTCCCTGGGTTCTTGATTATAAGTGTGATTTAGATGCTCTTGTATTAAATGTTATTATGTAAGACCATTGTTATATGTTGGATTCATCCATGATCATGACTAGTACTCATGTGAATGGATGAGTTTCATGTCATCTAATAAATGAATCTTGTTAATCACTTTTGTCGCGATTAGTGGATTAAAACATATACCAACTCTTGCATAATCTCATCTACTACTTTAGTTATCGAAAGCAAGCATAAACCATTCTTAATGCTTTTGATATAACAAAGTCTTTAGTCGGATTATTGTCATATCAATTAGATGTTTCATGTACGATTAGTAATCGGCATGTTGTCTTATATTGTTTATGTGCTTATATTAATCATTGCTACCTATCTTCCATATGGTTATGACCTTAGCCAAACGCACCCTTTAATACCCATTGTTAGAATATATTTAGAACTTGTGACACTCTAGAGGTAATTGTTTTATATTTTGATAACAACAATCCCGTGGAACGAACTAGACCTTACCGTTAAGCTATGATATACATGAAAGGGTATACTTGCCCGTGTTTATGTTTCTAGTCATTTGTGTGGTAATATCTTGAATAAAAACTTAAGACTTGCAAACGAACATCACCTACCTTGTTATTATTAATTTGAAGTGATAAAATATATTATTAATTGGAGTGAGAAAAGTGAAAGAATGATATCCATCAAATTATTCTGGAATCATTCAACGGGTATCCTCATATTATTTCATGGGCTATTTTCAAAAATGACCCTTAAACAAAAGGTCTCCACCTTTTATGATCCTAAACATCGCTTATTCTCAAAATGATCCAAGACGATCGAGGCAGCCAAAGGCAGCCGAGAGAACCTATCCTCCTGTGTGTCATGTGTTGACTGGGAATAAGAAGGCAACTAAATGCACCCGAGGCAACGTATCTCCATGTGTGACACATGTCTCAATAACAAGACACGTGTCACATAAGAGATAAGTTACTTCGTTTGCCTTGGATCAATTTAAACTACCTAAATATTATAAGTAAAAAAAAGTAAAGATCCTCTGTTTATAGGTCATTTTGAGATAGCCCTTATTTCATTTATTTTATAGGAGCATAACAAACTGATCCGATTAATAGATGACATGGTGATGAGGGATAATTTTGTACTAGTAGCATTTGACTATGAGAAAAAGATGGAGGTTTAACATATTAAAATTCAAATTACTCCGGCATATTAGTGGACGGTCATTCTCAATGTTACTAAAAGTGGGTTACGGCTAAAGATTTGTAAAAGTGGAGGCATGTCATATAAGCGAACGCGTGAATAGTCATGGCAAATGGTAATTATGCTTTGAATTGAAAACGTATCCATAAAATTGGGCCGGTCCAATGGTAAACCACGAACCAACCATACTCTATGTTCTCTATGTTACTAAAAGTGGGTCACGGTGAGCTAGAGAGTATTATAACGTTGAGGCATGTGATATAAATGGACCTAACCAATTGCCATGTGACTAGTGTCGCGTCCTAGCCGGGTCTAAACCGTGGACACATGCTCTAATTCTCTGATTAATATACTCTCTTCGTCCTTTATTAATTTTCCTTCCGACAAAAATATACTTTACTCGTCTCAAAATTATTTTTCATCTTTTTCTTTCTTAAAATTATTTTCCACTTCTAAAAACAAAAATATATAATTTAGTTTAAGTTTACCATATTACCCTTTTTTATGGTTATGATTACAAATATTAAAAAAAATTAAATTAATTGGTTAAAAGTAATAATGTTATTATAAAAAAAATAAGAGAGAGAAAGCAATATTAATTATGTTTTTTCTTAAAATGTGTGAATTTTTGTCTGGTGACAATAATTTTGAGACGGAGGGAGTATTATTTTAGAAAACATCACTATCATTGCATTATCACTCTTATTTTTTTGCAAAATAACACTCTTACCTTTATGTAATTAATTAAAATTTTATATATAGTTTGTAATTTCTATTACCACTAAATGCAATATACTAGTAAATTTGTTATATTACTTACATTTATTTTTAGAAAAGAAATACAGTATAATTTAAGACAAAAGAAAATAAAATAGAGGATTATCTATACTTCTATACTAATATATAAAGGGTGCATATACACATCCTAACTCCAAACCAAAAATTAAGATAAACATATTAATAATTTAACCATTAAATCATTTTTAATCCAAACCTAACTTCAAATCTTAACTATCCATTTCTTTTGTAACAATTTTTTTACAATTTATTAAAAAATCATATTTATTCTTAAATTAAAATATCTTTTAACTCATTTATTTTTTTTATAATCTAATTTTACCATAAATTTTAAAATTTTGTTCTTTTTAATTCAACATCCATTTTGATATATTTACAAATTTTTTGTTTTTTTTCATTTTTAGTGATTTTATTTATTTTAATTCATTTTTTTACATTTTAACGTTAAATCGATTGCTAAAGATAGTCACTTATTACCCGTTACTGCATTACGCGAGTACCATGCTAGTAAATTTAAGACGGAGGAAGTATTCTTCTTCAAACTTGGCCATGGAAAACTTCTTTTTTAGTAGAATTTTGTTTATTTTCTTAACAACTAATAAGTTTTAAGTTTGGAACTCTATTCAAAAATGATATTCGAAGTGCATTTCAAAGATCAAACTCATTACACATTTCAAAAAGCATGATTATACGTGATAATGAGACATAAGTATCTGACATGGGATTAACATAAGTATCTGACATAGTTTTAACATAGTAGTTGCAATCAGCAATAGGATCTTGTTGGCTCCACTTTTTTGTCTAACTCTAGTGATCGCTGATATTGGGATCTAAATGGTTTTGGTGAGTTTCGTGTTAAAGATGCTCGTAAGTTTTTAGATTCTCTTTTTCTGCCTAAAGATGACCAGGCTATGAGGTGGATCAAATTAATCCCATCAAAAGTAAACGTGTTCGCTTGGAAAGTCTTCCTTGATCGATTACCAACGAGGTTGAATTTGTTGTCTAGAGGTGTCGATCTTTCTTCAACATCTTGCCTAGTTTGTGACTCTACTACTAAAGACCTTTCCCAACTTCTCTTCACTTATCCTATGGCTTTGGATATTTGTCGTCTTGTGTGTCATTGGTGGAATATTAGTTGGTCGCCTATTGGCTCATACTCAGATTGGTTATCCTGGTTCAAGACGATTAGATAGGGATGTAAAGCTAAATCTATGTTGGAAGGTGTTTTTATGTCATGTGGTGGAGTATCTGGAAATTCAAGAATGAGTTATTGTTCGCGACTAAGAAGCCTCGGAAAGATACAATTTTTGACGATATTGTTGCTCTTTCTTTTCTTTGGTGTAACTCTAGATGTAAACTTTATTTTTCATGGGATAGTTGGCTTCAACACCCTTTTTTGATTTCTTTGTAACCTTCTAGCTCCTTGCTAGTTTGTTTTAATAAAGTTTTCATTCAAAAAAAAGTTGCAATCAGCAATAGAAGAACATGCCAAATAAATGAGCAAGATAGTATAGATACTGTAGAACTTTATATTTGAGTTTTTAGTTAAATATATTTCTTTGAGACAGTCATGGCTTACGACACCAAGAATACTATGGCTCATCACATCACATCAGTGCTATGAGCAAAAACTCATATCAATTTATCAACAAATAACCCTAAAACATGAAGCAAAATACCAATTTATCTTGTAAAAACAGTATTATGTGGTATGTTTGTGTTTGTGTACACTTGTGTAGGTAAAAGGATGCATTTTCAAGCAAACAAGGAATAATCAAGCTTAATTTGATGAAAAAGACAAAGAAGGATCAAAAGTGACAAGACTTTGAAGTGCAAGGACCTATCTTGACAATCTGCCAAAGTTGAAGGACCAAAGTGTAAATATGTAAAAGTAAAGATCATAGTCAAATTTGGTCAACTCTCAAGTCAACTCAGTCAAAGGACCAATTTTGTTCAAGAATGAAGTTTGAAGGAATAAATATGCCAAAGAAATGAAGTTACAAGCTCAAAAAGATAATCTGCCAAGTTCAAGGGTCATTTCTGCCAACTTTGGAAATTATTACAAGTGTCATCCGTGTGTTATACTTTGGGCCAATGAGAAGCCAAGGAAAAATGGACCTGGATTGCCACATCATGGCATTTATTACCCATTATCGCCGCAATTCATAAATGAGCGAATCACAATAGTGCAATCCGTGTGCACCCTTTTCATCCAATAAAGACTTGACACGTGGCATCTTCAAACTAACAAAATTTCCAGGATCGGGTTAGAGCTAGAGTGGATTTCAAGAGAAGTGCTTAACATGAAACTTGCTCAAAATCACAAGACGAGTCCATTGGTCATAACCAATCAACCTGAAATCAACTCTACAAAGAACCCCCAATTTGAGTTCATACCTGTAAAATCAATTAAGCACAATTGGACACGTGGAAGCCTGGGATTTGTTCCAACACGTCACCAACCCCAACTGTTCTTCTTCTCAAGTCTATAAATAGCATGCTTAGGCTTCATTTCTTGTTGTAGAGTAGAAAAGTGTGAAAACACTCACACTTTCTTTTCCTTTCACCATTTCTAGTTTTTAGCTAAACTACTCAAGAGTTTGACACACTCATGAGTTAGTTAGTTAGTTTGTAACCACTTAACAGCTTTGTAACCAATTTTCCATTAATAAAATTTAAATCCTTACTTTCCCGCCAAATCTCCTTACCTTCTTTACTGTTCATCTTCTACTACCATTGTTACTCGTGTTGCTGTTTTGAGTTTGTTATGATCATACCTTGATCATAACTGATTTTGAGTGAAGATTGTAGCTGTTTGTTGATTCTAGTCCAAAGTCTAGCAGATTTGAAGAATTCAAGCCATTATGATGATTCCTGTTGATTTGTAGCTGTTTGGTTGATTGTAGATAGTTGAATCTAGTGCTAAGGTGGTGGTTAGCACTAGACTAGAGAGTTCAGCACTCCTCTACTGCTCAAAGGTTACTTCACAAGGTGAAAACGCTTCTGATTTTTGATTCCACTCAATTATCAAATGCATGCTCAATTCTAGTTAATCTTGTTTGTGATTGTATGATAAAACATGTTTTAGCTGATATTGATTTGATTTTATTGATCTTGTAGCTTAAGTGAAGCTTTAATCTGTTCATTAGCTTTGTTATTATCCTGTTCTTAGCTTATTCAGTCACTTGGATTGGTTCACCATTTTTGTGTCTTTGTTGTGATCATTGCTTGCAACTAGCTTTCACACATCTCATTTTGATCACTGAAGTTGGTTTGCTAAAGTTTTTCATTCAGTTTAAACTTGTACATCAAAAAGTCTTCACAAAATTCCAAAAAGATCAGTAATAGAGTGTTTGGCATTAGCTTGTGTAGGATTTTCAAGTGTTGATTTTTGGTAAAATAGTATTCATTTTCAGTAAATAAGTGATTACTAGTAGAATTGAGTCATTTTCAAGTCAATATTAAGGTCAAAGAGGCAAATGGCATTTTAAAAGTTTGGGTCATTTTTCAGTCAGTTTTATTCAGAAAAGTGGTGATTTTCATTTACTTAGCATTTACTTGTTTCTTAATGAAATTCCATCAAACCAGCTCTCAAATCTAGGTCATTATATGAAGTTTCATTGTCCATAAGCATTTTGTACAGTATTCAGTAAACAAGTGGGAATAAGCAAAAATCTAAACTGATAAGCAAATGCATGTTTCTGTAAAGTTCAAACTGCTTTTTCATATCTCTCAATCCTATTCATAAACTAGTCAATTTTCTTTTACAAAATCACTTAGTTAGTGCTTGTGGTTGATTTTTGAGATTTTGGGCTTTTTGAAAAAAGCTTGGTCAACGTTGGTCAACATAAGCCAAATTTTAGCTTATTTCAAATTCCAAGCTTATTACTGGATGATTTTGAACAAGACTTGATTTCCCATTCATGATTTGAGTTCATTAATCAGTTTCATTAAAAAATCCAGTTATGCATGTTTAGATTTCTTTAGAGCTTATTTTGTGCTTATTGGAAAGTGCTTATCAGCTTATTAGCCATTTTCATCAAATTTCCTTTTACAGATCTAGCTTATTTTTTATTTTAAGCGTTTTGCAAGTGGTTTGAACAATTTTGGTTGAGAAATAAGCTCAAACGAGCTTATTTGTTTTTGAAACCCGTTTTTGCTTATAAACTTTCAATAATTGCATTTTAGTCCTTCTTGTATTAAACTTCTTTAAAACTTAGCTAAACTTTCTAGTTTTTAGGGTTTTCATTAATCAGGTCCCTTAACTTTCATACTTTGTTAAAATTCAGTTAAGTAGTTTGAAATTTGTTAAGAATTGGTTAGTTTGTTGCATAGTTTTCATTTTTGATCCTCATAGTTAACTGTTTTGACAATTTTAGTCCTTATACTTGTTATCTTTACATTTTGAGCATTTACTTTTCATAGAATTTACATTTTTAGTCCTTTTACTTGTAAATTTACATTTTGAATTTTACTTGAATAAAAATTTGGTATTTGCACGATGATTTACATATAAGTAGACAATATTTTTCAGTTTTGCAAGGCATTGTTTGAATTAGCAAATAGAATATCCAAAAAAATATTAACAACCAAAAACAGTTAAAAACCCGATATTGTTAGGACTTTCAATTAGACAAGGACTGAGAAAAACGAACTTCATTATACACAATTTCCAATGGCGCCGCTGCCGGTTCTTTGACTTTACGAGAGACTATCGATTAACGGTTTTCATTGGCTTTTGGGATCCGTTCACCTTGTGAACGTTATTTTTACGTATCATAAATCAAAAACAAATAAAAAATAAAAAATATAAAAATATATAAAAACTAAAAAATTAACAAAACAATTCTTTTCCTAAAGAATTGACCAAACAAATTAAAAAATCCAAAAAGCAATCTTTTTTCTAAGAGGTTGCACCCAAAAATATATATTATTGGATTCTCTCGGTTTTTATGTACATATAGTATTTTCTCTTAAAAACTCATAAATACAAAAATATTTTCCATATATTATTATAAGTAAATACGTATACGTATAAGAACAACCAATTTACATATTCTCCATAAGTATTGCCGAGGCAATACACCGTGTTGAGGGGCGTTCCGGTCCTTGACACGTGTATCGATCAAACAAAATAAAGCAAGAATAGATAAATACTCTCAATAAGCAACAATTCGAAGAATACGAACATTTAAGTGAATAGAAAGGCGATGTGCTATAAAATGCCATCTAAGGGTCAATAGGTACTTAAGTGCTTCGCGCCACCTAACCCCCCGTTCACTTGTGAGTATTCTAAGAAGGAAGGTTTCATTGGGGGTCTTGCACCCAAGTAGTAAATACATATATATTATTTTCTTGTGGATATTTTATATTGAAACTCGAAGAGGATAATCCTTTTCTCTTCAAAGTCACACGAGAGCTTCTCTCTCATTCCTCGTATTGAGTTGCATGCTCACTCGCGGGCGTGCACAAATACCGATTGGTGTACAACCTCTTCCTTCGAAAAGGAAGAAAAAGAGAAAGAGTAAGACCACCACCGTTCATCAAGCCGATCACGAGAATCGTGCTTTGATTCATCCACAACAAGAGGCCATGGCTGTCGATAATCGTTCTTTGATGGAACGTTTCCAAACCAATGTTCATGGATATGCTAGTGCTATTAGGATTCCCAACATTCCCGCAAATACATTTGAGCTAAAAACGGCTATGATTACTAGGGTTTCACAAACACCTTTCTATGGTTACAAGAATGATGATCCTCATGATCACCTTAAGAGATTCCTTTCTCTTTGCAATACCATTAAGCACAATGGAGTTCCACATGATGCTATTAAGTTGATGTTAGTGCCATTTTCACTTGAGGGACAAGCTAAGCATTCGTTAGACACCCAACCACCCAATAGTATCACCACATGGGATGGTTTCACCACTAAGTTTTTGAACAAGTTCTTTCCTCCATCTAAGACCATGGCCTTGAGGAACTTAATAATAGGCTTTCAACAAAAACCTAGTCAATCCTTTAGTGATGCTTGGGAAGAGTATGGAGATTTATTGAGGCGATGCCCTAACCATGGATTGGATGATGTTCACCAAATCAATACTTTCTACAATGGACTTAAATCTCACCACCAAGATTCACTCAATGCTTCCGCGGGAGGGAATATTCTTCTTAAATCCATGCAAGAGGCCGTGGACATCATTGAGACTAAAGCAATGGTTCAAACAAACAATCAATTTGAAGAAAGGGTTCATGTTATCCAAAACACTTCTCAAACACCTTGTGATAACCAATTCCTTAAATATCACCAAGAGATCATTCAACAAGTCAAACAAGGTCAACAAGAAATGACTCAAGAGATAGTTCAAGCCCTTAAGACCTTTTCATTGAACAATTCTTCAAATAATGTGAATGTCATTACTCTTTCTTGTGTAACTTGTGGAGGTCCCCATTCTTATGAACAATGTGATAAGGTGCAAGTTTATCAAGGGGAATGCTATGCTTACCAAGAGGAACATCGTGAACATTTCAAGCCAAATATCAATCCAAATAACCTTTCTTACAAGTCCCAAAACTACCTTACTCCACCGGGATTCCCACCCCAACCACCCACCCAAATTCAACAAAATCCTCCTCAAGTTTTACAAAGAAATCAAGGGCAAAGACCACCTTACCAAGGGAATAACTATAAGACACCTAATCATTTTCAACCTCAAGGAAATAACTTTTATCCACCAAATCAAGGATTTAATGCTCAACCTCCACCTTTCCAACCTCAAGGTCTTCAAGGAAATGTGTCACAAGATTTTAACACAATAGATTTCTTTCACAAAATGAATCAAGAGAATGAAAGGAGGTTCCAAGCTATTGAGAAGAAAATGAATGACCAAATGAAACGTATATCGGATGAACAAACCAATAGGCTTTTAATGGCATTAAATCAAAGACCACAAGGGGCTTTACCTTCCAACACACAAACAAATCCAAAGGCAAATGTCAATGCTATTACAACAAGGAGTGGAAAAACAACAAAGGATCCTTCACCTCCTAAACCTCCTATTGTTCAACCCACTTGTGCTCCTACTTGTGACAAGCCTTCTACCTCTACTTCACCACCTCAAAATGCTCCCATTCACTTAAACACACCTTCTCAACCCATTCATACTTCTCCTCTACCTTCCACACTTCCCAATGAAGAAGCTAACAAAGACAAATCTTCCACTACCACACCTATTCCACCTACACCAAAACCTACTCTTACATATCCTTCAAGGTTGAAAAAGGACAAGTTAAAGAACAAGGATGAAATTCAAGTCTCAAATTTCTTAAGGATGTTTAAGCAACTCAACATCAATATATCCTTTGCAGAAGCTCTTGCTTATATGCCAAAGTTTGCTAAGATGTTCAAGGATTTACTCTCAAACAAAGAAAAATTGGTTGATTTGCCCAACACATCCCTTAATGAAAATTGTTCCGTCGTGTTACTTAAAACCTTACCAACAAAACTTGGAGATTCGGGGCGCTTCTTGATACCTTGTAATTTTCTCGGTGTTGAAAATTGCATGGCTTTGGCGGATTTAGGGGCAAGCATTAACCTCATGCCTTTATCGGTTTGGAAAAAACTCTCTCTTCCCGAGCTCACTCCCACTAGGATGACTCTTGAATTAGCCAACCGAACCATAGCTTACCACGTAGGCATAGCGGAGGATGTGTTTGTAGGTGTGGATAAGTTTACGTTTCCGGCCGACTTTGTAGTGGTTGATTATGACATGGATCATAGAGTGCCTTTGATTGTTGGTAGACTGTTTTTGAGAACGGGTCGTACTTTGATAGATGTGGCGGAAGGAGAACTAATTATGAGAGTAGAAGATGAGAGAGTGGTGTTTAAGTTATGGAAAGTTTGTGATAGGAAAGAGGCTAAAGAGTCTAGACCTTGTGAGACTATTAACATTGTTGATGTGCTAGATGAGGTGTGTGATGAACACTTTCATGATGCTTGCAAGAGTACTAGTGATGAGATGCCCCATGTTGAAACCGTGGCCTCAATTGCTCCCTCTTTAACACCTTTTGGAGAGAGTGATTTCCTCTTGGAGGAATTTGAGTCAAACTTTCTTGGTGATGATGATTCTCCCATTAATTGGGAAGAAGATATTCTTACAATCCAAAAGTTGCTCAATGAGGACCCTATTCCTTCTCCTATTCCACAAGAAGTTACCATTGAGGAACCTTCCATAGTAAAACCTTCCATAAAGAGTCCACCTCCAATTGAACTTAAGGACCTTCCATCCCACCTAGAGTATGCTTTCTTAGAGGGAAAAGACCAATTACCTGTGATCATTGCTAAAGAGTTGAAAGAGGATGAGAAGGAGCAACTTATTGAAGTCCTTAAGAAACACAAGAAAGCCTTAGCATGGAAAATATCCGACATAAGGGGAATTAATCCACATTTTTGTACACACAAAATCCTTATGGAGGATGACTATAAACCCGCCATTCAAAGTCAAAGGAGAGTTAACCCAAAAATTCACGAGGTCATTAAGAAGGAAGTAATTAAACTCTTAGATGCGGGTATGATTTACCCCATTTCCGACTCTCCATGGGTTAGCCCGGTTCATTGTGTTCCAAAGAGGGGTGGAATCACCGTGGTGCCTAATGAGAACAATGAGCTTATTCCTACGAGACTTGTAACCGGTTGGAGAGTTTGTATTGATTATAGAAAACTCAATGAGGCAACTAGGAAAGACCATTTCCCATTACCTTTTATGGATCAAATGCTTGAACGCTTAGCGGGAAATGAGTACTATTGCTTTCTTGATGGCTTTTCGGGTTATTTCCAAATACCAATTGACCCTAAGGGTCAAGAAAAGACCACATTCACTTGTCCCTACGGTACATTTGCTTACAAAATGATGCCTTTTGGCTTATGTAATGCACCGGGGACGTTTCAAAGGTGCATGATGGCGATTTTCCATGACATGATAGAGCAAACTATGGAGGTTTTTATGGATGACTTTTCCGTCTTTGGAAATTCATTTACCTCATGTCTCACCAATCTTGAGAGAATGCTTCAGCGTTGCGAGGAAACACGTTTAGTGCTTAATTGGGAGAAATGTCACTTTATGGTGAAAGAGGGAACTGTTTTAGGACACAAAATATCCAACAAGGGATTAGAAGTGGATCGAGCTAAAATTGATGTGATTGCTAAGCTTCCCCCACCCACCTCGGTTAAAGGTGTGAGGAGTTTCTTAGGTCATGCGGGATTTTATAGGCGCTTTATACAAGATTTTTCTAAGATAGCTAGACCGATGACTCACCTCTTGGAAAAAGAGGCTCCTTTCATTTTTAACCAAGATTTTTTGGACTCTTTTGAGACTCTTAAGGAGAAATTGACTAAGGCTCCTGTTTTGGTTTCTCCAAATTGGGAATTACCTTTTGAGCTTATGTGTGACGCTAGTGATTATACAGTGGGGGCCGTCTTAGGACAAAGAATTAATAAGCATTTTCAACCTATACACTTTGCGAGTAAAACCATGACCGGTGCACAACTTCATTACACTACCACGGAAAAAGAGTTGCTTGCTATAGTATATGCTTTTGAGAAGTTTAGACCATATCTTGTGCTTTCCAAAACCATAGTGTATACGGATCATTCCGCTCTCAAGTATCTTATGACAAAACAAGATGCTAAGCCTAGGCTTTTGAGATGGGTTTTGTTGCTTCAAGAGTTTAAGATAGAAATTCGTGATAAGAAAGGGGCCGAGAATTTAGCGGCGGATCACTTGAGTAGACTTGAGCATCCTTTTCAAGGAGATTTGCCACATCAAGAAATCAATGAATCCTTTCCATTAGAGGAGCTCATGTCTATCTCTTCCCAAGAGGATGCCACTCCTTGGTTTGCGGATATCGCAAACTATCTTGTGGGCAATGTGCTTATTTAGGGTCTTACTTATCAACAAAAGAAGAAATTTCTTAAGGAAGTTAAGTACTATTTTTGGGATGATCCTTATCTTTTTAGGCAATTTGACCAAATCATTAGACGGTGTGTAGATGGGCCCGAGGCATTTAAGATCTTAGAAGCGTGTCATAAAGGACCTACGGGTGGACATTTTGGGCCCAACTATACCGCCAAGAAAGTCTTTGATTCGGGTTACTATTGGCCTTCCATTTATAAAGATGCTCATGAAATGGTGAAATTTTGTGATGTGTGTCAAAGACAAGGAAAAATTACGCAACGTGATGAGATGCCACAAAATTTTATTCAAGAGTGTGAGATATTTGATGTGTGGGGCATTGATTTCATGGGACCTTTTCCATCCTCTAAGGGAAACAAGTATATACTTGTGGCGGTGGATTATGTGTCAAAATGGGTGGAGGCTAAAGCCTTACCTACCAATGATGCTAGAGTTGTTGTGAAGTTTTTGAAACATTTTTTTGCTAGATTTGGTGTACCTCGGGCCATCATAAGTGATCGTGGCACGCACTTTTGTAATGATCAATTCACGAGAGTTATGAAGAAATATGGAGTTAATCATAGACTTTCTACCGCGTATCACCCTCAAACAAATGGTCAAACCGAGGTCACAAATCGTGGTTTAAAGAGAATTTTAGAGAGAACGGTGGGAGAGCATCGAGCTTCTTGGTCGGATAAGCTTGATGATGCTTTGTGGGCGTTTAGGGCGGCTTTTAAAATACCAATTGGTTGTACTCCTTATAGGCTTTTCTATGGAAAAGCGTGCCACCTCCCATTCGAGTTAGAACACAAGGCATCTTGGGCTCTCAAGTGGGATAACTTTGATTTAAACCAAGCCGATTCCCATAGGAAAGATCAACTCAATGAGATGGATGAATTGAGAGCCAATGCCTATGAAAATTCTTTGCTTTACAAGGAAAAGACTAAAAAATTGCATGATGCTAAGATCAAGAATCGTGAGTTCAAAGTTGGAGAGCCGGTTCTCCTCTTTAACTCAAGGTTGAAACTTTTAGCGGGCAAGCTTAAGTCAAGATGGTCCGGTCCATTCACTATTGCTTAAGTGTTTCCATATGGAACTCTTGAGTTGTCACAACCCGATGGTCCAAATTTTAAAGTGAATGGTCACGGTGTTAAGCATTACTTTGGGGAGGACATTTCCGTTGAAATGGTCCAAGAGATCCCCATTTTCCCCATGAATTGATTCATTGAGGGACGAGTCGAGCTAGAGACTCATTAACTCAAGCATCGTATAACTAGGTTTAGAATGTTGTAGTTTAGAAATAAAGGGATAGACTTGGAGATAAGTGTAGGGGAGACCTTCTTTTGTCTTCATGATTGTTTGTAGGGTTGCTCACTCATTTCATGCTTTGGAGTTTATGGAGGAGGCCCTTGTATCCGGTTCACTTCGTTACTATTGTGATTTTTCATTGACACCTTGTGCTTAAACATGATTTCACTAATAGTTGTCCTTTCCTTAACTTAGGTTAAGCAAAGTCTATTCATTGTCATAAGTGTAGGGGAAGTTTTTATACTTCCATGCTCTTAAACATTGAGGACAATGTTTAGCTTAAGTGTAGGGGGTCTTCTATCGAAGTGACCTTACCTAGAACTTGTCATTGTCTTTCATGATAACATGGAAAATTGGATTTTTAAACATTTTTCAAATTTTTGATCTACTTTGGCCACCAAAAATATGCATTCATAATTTTTGCATCAATCATTAATCATTTGCATATCACATTTGCATTGTATATATTTCTTCTTTATGTTTCATCAAAAATATACAAAAGGAAAAAATATAATAAGGACATGGTTTAACAATTTTAGATTTCTTTGACATATTAGGCCCGCCATGGATATTTTGACTCAACCTGAGTTTGCTTATTTTGGCATTCTCTAGCTAGTATCCTTAACCATGTAGTCCTTCATTGGTCTATTAGGCTAAGCATCCACTACTCTCATTATTTGAGATTTTAAATTTGTGGAGAATGGGAAATAATAGAGTTGAAGCAAGTATAAAAGGGCTAGATAAACTTCATGATAATTACTTGTGGCTAAACCCGTCTCTTCTCTACCTCTATTTTCTTCTCATGTATATAATTGTTAATAAATAATCAAGAACGGTTTTAATCGGTTTGTAATCTCTTATACATTTTTGTCTAATCATTCATGGTTGATATAAGTACGTCTTAAGATTCTAAGTTAGAACATTTTATGTGTACTAGACTTATGTCATGCTCAATATTTAGCGGGTGTTTTTCCTTTTATTCTTTTAAACTTTCTTTGTGAGGAATAAAGAAAAATAAGAGCGGCTTATGAAAAAATGAGTGGCTAGAAAAAAAAAAGAAAAGAAAAAAAATATATACAAGACTCCCAAGAGGGGCAGTGTGGTGTTAATTATAGTGACTATTGAGTTCCAATATTACCTTGACGGGTTGCGGGGATTCAATAGATTGCTCCAATCCAATATTACCTTGACGGGTTGCGGGGTTGAAGATCCAAAGTCTCAAAAAGATGGCGGATGTAAATTATTGCGTGAGTTTTATTTTTCTTTCCTTAGCGAGTGTGTAGCTACTTATGAAAGCATGACATGAGGATTTTACACATAAGGCGAATGACTTATTACTCTTGAAACGGACTTATATTAATTGTGAGCGGTTTTTCAAGTAATGGATGAGAGGATTACTTAGGATTAAAACCGTGCTTCCTTGTTTTTGGATTTTGCACTTCTTATACTTCACACTTGAATAAATGACAAATTTGCTCTCAAGCAATTTGCTCAAATAATAATCGGTTCCACATTTAATTGTCATGAATAAGTTGATGCACTTTTTACTTGTGAATGCAATGATCCCATTTTTAAGCTTGGTATGGGGAAAGTGAAACTTGAGGGTGATAAATGTCCATGGTACCCAAGCCCTAATCAAAGTCATTGAATTCTTTATGAGTTATTTCCATCAAAACCATTTCAAGAAAAATCAAAAAGATATAGATAGAATTGTATTTTGTTCATTGCATTGTTAAAAGTCAAAATCATGCATCATGCATTTTAGAGTAGTGTAGACGCATTCCATTTGGCCAAGGTGGATTAATTATGAGGAGAATGTAAATTTTTGCTTTAAAATATATAGCATTGCATGAGGACATGACAATGTTTAAGTGTAGGGGATTTGATATGAGCAAAAACTCATATCAATTTATCAACAAATAACCCTAAAACATGAAGCAAAATACCAATTTATCTTGTAAAAACAGTATTATGTGGTATGTTTGTGTTTGTGTACACTTGTGTAGGTAAAAGGATGCATTTTCAAGCAAACAAGGAATAATCAAGCTTAATTTGATGAAAAAGACAAAGAAGGATCAAAAGTGACAAGACTTTGAAGTGCAAGGACCTATCTTGACAATCTGCCAAAGTTGAAGGACCAAAGTGTAAATATGTAAAAGTAAAGATCATAGTCAAATTTGGTCAACTCTCAAGTCAACTCAGTCAAAGGACCAATTTTTTTCAAGAATGAAGTTTGAAGGACTAAATATGCCAAAGAAATGAAGTTACAAGCTCAAAAAGACAATCTGCCAAGTTCAAGGGTCATTTCTGCCAACTTTGGAAATTATTACAAGTGTGATCCGTGTGTTATACTTTGGGCCAATGAGAAGCCAAGGAAAAATGGACCTGGATTGCCACATCATGGCATTTATTACCCATTATCGCCGCAATTCATAAATGAGCGAATCACAATAGTGCAATCCGTGTGCACCCTTTTCATCCAATAAAGACTTGACACGTGGCATCTTCAAACTAACAAAATTTCCAGGATCGGGTTAGAGCTAGAGTGGATTTCAAGAGAAGTGCTTAACATGAAACTTGCTCAAAATCACAAGACGAGTCCATTGGTCATAACCAATCAACCTGAAATCAACTCTACAAAGAACCCCTAATTTGAGTTCATACCTACAAAATCAATTAAGCACAATTGGACACGTGGAAGCCTGGGATTGGTTCCAACACGTCACCAACCCCAACTTCTCTTCTTCTCAAGTCTATAAATAGCATGCTTAGGCTTCATTTCTTGTTGTAGAGTAGAAAAGTGTGAAAACACACACACTTTCTTTTCCTTTCACCATTTCTAGTTTTTAGCTAAACTACTCAAGAGTTTGACACACTCTTGAGTTAGTTAGTTAGTTTGTAACCACTTAACAGCTTTGTAACCAATTTTCCATTAATAAAATTTAAATCCTTACTTTCCCGCCAAATCTCCTTACCTTCTTTACTGTTCATCTTCTACTACCATTGTTACTCTTGTTGCTGTTTTGAGTTTGTTATGATCATACCTTGATCATAACTGATTTTGAGTGAAGATTGTAGCTGTTTGTGGATTCTAGTCCAAAGTCTAGCAGATTTGAAGAATTCAAGCCATTATGATGATTCCTGTTGATTTGTAGCTGTTTGGTTGATTGTAGATAGTTGAATCTAGTGCTAAGGTGGTGGTTAGCACTAGACTAGAGAGTTCAGCACTCCTCTACTGCTTAAAGGTTACTTCACAAGGTGCAAACGCTTCTGATTTTTGATTCCACTCAATTGTTAAATGCATGCTCAATTCTAGTTAATCTTGTTTGTGATTGTATGATAAAACATGTTTTAGCTAATATTGATTTGATTTTATTGATCTTGTAGCTTAAGTGTAGCTTTAATCTGTTCATTAGCTTTGTTATTATCCTGTTCTTAGCTTATTTTTCAGTCACTTGGATTGGTTCACCATTTTTGTGTCTTTGTTGTGATCATTGCTTGCAACTAGCTTTCACACATCTCATTTTGATCACTGAAGTTGGTTTGCTAAAGTTTTTCATTCAGTTTAAACTTGCACATCAAAAAGTCTTCACAAAATTCCAAAAAGATCAGTAATAGAGTGTTTGGCATTAGCTTGTGTAGGATTTTCAAGTGTTGATTTTTGGTAAAATAGTATTCATTTTCAGTAAATAAGTGATTACTAGTAGAATTGAGTCATTTTCAAGTCAAGATTAAGGTCAAAGAGGCAAATGGCATTTTAAAAGTTTGGGTCATTTTTCAGTCAGTTTTATTCAGAAAAGTGGTGATTTTCATTTACTTAGCATTTACTTGTTTCTTAATGAAATTCCATCAAACCATCTCTCAAATCTAGGTCATTATATGAAGTTTCATTGTCCATAAGCATTTTGTACAGTATTCAGTAAACAAGTGGGAATAAGCAAAAATCTAAACTGATAAGCAAATGCATGTTTCTGTAAAGTTCAAACTGCTTTTTCATATCTCTCAATCCTATTCATAAACTAGTCAATTTTCTTTTACAAAATCACTTAGTTAGTGCTTGTGGTTGATTTTTGAGATTTTGGGCTTTTTGAAAAAAGCTTGGTCAACGCTGGTCAACATAAGCCAAATTTTAGCTTATTTCAAATTCCAAGCTTATTACTGGATGATTTTGAACAAGACTTGATTTCCCGTTCATGATTTGAGTTCATTAATCAGTTTCATTAAAAAAATCCAGTTATGCATGTTTTGATTTCTTTAGAGCTTATTTTGTGCTTATTGGAAAGTGCTTATCAGCTTATTAGCCATTTTCATCAAATTTCCTTTTACAGGTCTAGCTTATTTTTGATTTTAAGCGTTTTGCAAGTGGTTTGAACAATTTTGGTTGAGAAATAATCTCAAACGAGCTTATTTGTTTTTTAAACCCGTTTTTGCTTATAAACTTTCAATAATTGCATTTTAGTCCTTCTTGTATTAAACTTATTTAAAACTTAGCTAAACTTTCTAGTTTTTAGGGTTTTCATTAATCAGGTCCCTTAACTTTCATACTTTGTTAAAATTCAGTTAAGTAGTTTGAAATTTGTTAAGAATTGGTTAGTTTGTTGCATAGTTTTCATTTTTGATCCTCATAGTTAACTGTTTTGACAATTTCAGTCCTTATACTTGTTATCTTTACATTTTGAGCATTTACTTTTCATAGAATTTACATTTTTAGTCCTTTTACTTGTAAATTTACATTTTGAATTTTACTTGAATAAAAATTTGGTATTTGCACGATGATTTACATATAAGTAGACAATATTTTTCAGTTTTGCAAGGCATTGTTTGAATTAGCAAATAGAATATCCAAAAAAATATTAACAACCAAAAACAGTTAAAAACTCGATATTGTTAGGACTTTCAATTAGACAAGAACTGAGAAAAACGAACTTCATTATACACAATTTCAATCAGCTTTCGTGCTAAAGCGTCTCACGACGTAATCCTCAATCCACATCAAAAGTGATGTCATAGCTATTCGCGTGCCATAGTTTACGTAGCAATAGTTTTTAGCTATAACATCACTTTTTGTTATAACACCACATCATGGCGGACGTAGAAATTCTGAGTAGGGTGTGCACTATTTTAAAATTTTTACTCGCTTTAAATCTAGTTTTTTAGTCGGTTTTTTTCGGGTTTTCAAATCGTAATTGGAATTTTGGCGACGAAATATATGTTATCTAGATATTGAGTTTTAATTGATTTTAAGTATTTTACTTGAAGTTAGTAGTGTTCGAATGTTTATAGGATAAAACTAGTTTAGGGTATAAATATAATATTGACGGGATAAGAAAAAACAAATTGGTTGATATCAGTTACATGTATAAAAAAATATGAAGCTAGTAGGTAGAAATATATTTACAATTCAATAGTATTATATAGTAGCCTTTGGTATAAACTATAAAGTAATATTGTAAGGGTTTTGCTAACCACACCCCTATGGGTGTTTTTTTAGTTTTTCATAATTAATATCATTTCCAAATATGAACTTAGTTAATTAAAAACATTTCTAATATAAACTTACTTAATATTAATGCATACCTTATTATAATTAACTTACCTTAATTATATATGCTAGAATTATGTATTTAGAGAAATGATGAGTTCATATTTGAAAATGATATTAATTATGGAAAGCTAAAAAAACACCCATTGGGTGGTGGTTAGCAAAACCTATTACTGTAGTAAAATTTAAATTTCTCTTGAAACTTCACTTGAAACTATGAGTAGTATTTAATCAGGAGAGAGAATTATTTAATTAAGAGAGAGAATTGTTGGAAAATATTCGTAAAATATGGTTTTGTAATACTTTAGACATAATTATATATATGTATATGTTATATATATTCATAGTACTTGGTAGCTTTGAGTTCTCCTTGAAGAGAGCTTCTCAACGAGCTAGAGTATGTCCAATATGAAGTTAATATGAATGAGATATCGTGTCTCAAAGTGAGTCACGTGAAACACAAAATTTTGGAAAAATGTTTGTCCCACATCGCCAAAAACATGAAGTGAAATCATGTTTATAAAGAAATCTTGGTTTCTACCCTTCAATATTCATTTATGGGTTTTTACTCCGACGCCTACGCGCGCGCAGGTGGGGTGTAGAAAGTGAGATTTCTAGGCAAAAACGGGTTCGAAGCTATTGAACTTGTGCATGGGCGCGCGACTTGCGGACACGAATGCAGCTCCGAAATTCGCTTGGGTGCGGGCAGATTTCGGTATCTTTTTTGCTGCAAATTCGATTTTTTTCCAGAAAATTCTGTAATCTATTTTAGGAATAGATTTAGAATATATTTGTGTTTATAATTGATTTGCAAATCGTGTTATAGAAATAACAGATTTGTCAGAATGTTTTATATGGAATAGAATATTTTGTCTTGGTGACCATGACAAATTTTCACTATATAATAAATCTGTCTCATTCAGTTTTATCATAAAAAACGCAGCTTTTCTAGCTCCATTACCAGACATTTTTTCCAGCAGTTCGTCGATCGATAAACACAGAAGACTTCCGTGATCTTTCAGGCAAGTTTGTCTAATCTGGCTGTACAACAGCTTTGGACGTTGTACCCTGGGAAACAGACGACAAATCTGTTTTAAGGGAAGCGTGTTAAACACATGTCTCGTATTAGTTTTACTGCTTTCTTCATTACTATTATTATTTTCTGCCGTTATATTCTGTTAGTGTTATTAATTGTAATCTGATTTTAATAAAAGTATACACCATTTCCTATAATCTTAAAACGGATTCTGTTTAACAGAATTAAAACCTTATATTAAATCGGATTAACATCTTTAACAGATTTTTATAAACTGTTTTCTGTCGAAATCAAGATTGAGTTTCATTAG
Organism: Glebionis coronaria; assembly: GCA_025667525.1. Taxonomy (NCBI): domain Eukaryota; kingdom Viridiplantae; phylum Streptophyta; class Magnoliopsida; order Asterales; family Asteraceae; genus Glebionis; species Glebionis coronaria. Next base: position 382,465,409 of record CM046875.1, read on the forward strand.
AAATTAGTTTTAAACTTACAGATTTTAATTAACATTTAACATTTTTTAGCAATTGTTCTAATCAGTTTATTGAAACCAATATTATGTTTCTGTTAAACTGATACATTTGATAATTATATCTGATTCATTGAAACCAAGATTGAGTTTCTTTGAAGCAGATCCACTATAAGTATATAGAGATCACGATTGAATTTCTTATATACAGATTTATAACAGTTGTCTAACTGTTTGTGTTTTGATCTTGTTTGATCTTTCAGAATGTCTACCAGCACTCCTGAAACTCCTGCAACTACTACTGTGAATGTAACTGGTGCGCCAGTTACCCACACAGTTGCTAATCATGCTGAAAAACCAGAAAAATTCAATGGGAAGAATTTTAAGAGGTGGTAGCAGAAGATGTTCTTCTATCTCACTACTTTGAACCTTGCGAAGTTCTTAAAGGAGACTGTACCTCAAGTGGAACCTCCTAAAGAAGGTGTACCCGTTAATCAACAAGCCATGCAAGCTGTTGAAGCATGGAAACATTCAGACTTCTTGTGTCACAACTATATTCTGAATGGTTTGATGGACTCCTTGTACAATGTGTACTGCAAGACTACGACTACCAAAGAATCATAAGAGTCGTTGGAACGCAAGTACAAAACTGAGGATGTTGGTACAAAGAAGTTCATGGTAGCTCATTTTTTGGATTACAAGATGGTTGATTCAAAGAGTGTGATAACTCAGGTTTAAGATCTGCAGGTTTTGCTACATGACATTCATGATGAGGGTATGACTTTGAGTGAATCTTTTCAAGTTGTTTCTATCATTGAAAAGTTAGCTCCAAGTTGGGTAGAATTAAAAAACTACTTGAAGCATAAGCGAAAGGAGATGATTGTTGAAGACTTGGTTGTTCGTCTTCGTATTGAATAGGACAACAAGCTGGCTCAGAAAAACACTTATACACCTGATTCTGCCAAGGCAAATATGGTTGAGCATGGTTCGTCTTCTTCAAAGTCTAAAGGCAAGAGCTTTGGCAAAGGGAAGAATGACAAGAAGAGCAAAGGAAAGTCTGAGTACCTTGCTCCTAAAGCTGGAATTGCAAAGCAGAAGTTCCAAGGAAATTGCTTCAACTGTGACAAGCCAGGTCATCGTGCTGCTAATTGCAAAACGCCAAAGCGGGTGAATCCACGCGAGGCTAATATGGTGAATGATAATGTGGACATGATTGCTATGGTGTCTGATGTAGTTACCATGATCTCTGAAGTTAACCTGGTAGGTTCTAATTATAATGATTAGTGGGTTGATACTGGGGCAACCCGTCATGTGTGTGTTGACAAGAGTATGTTTTACTCTTCAGAGCGGTTGACAATAGAGAGAAGCTGTACATGGGCAACTCTGCAACTGCTGATATCAAGGGCGAAGTAGATGTTATTTTGAAGATGACATCCGAGAAAGATCTCAAGCTGACTAAAGTCTTGTATGTTCTGGAGATTCGCAAGAATCTTGTGTCCGGATGGCTTTTGAATAAGTTTGGTTTTCGTCTTGTTTTTGGATAAAGTTGTACTTTCTAAGAATCAAATGTATGTTGGTAAGGGGTATGCCCTGAATGGTATGTTTAAGCTCAATGTAATAGTTGTTAAGAATGATATCAGTAAAATGAATTCTTCTGCTTACTTACTTAAGTCTTCTAATGTATGGAATTTTAATTCAATGCGTCGTTTGATTAAATTTAATGGCATACCAAATTTTCATATTGATTCAAATTATAAGAGTGAAACTTGTGTCGAAGCCAAACTTACAAGATCATCTTTCAAATCGGTTGAACGAAACACCGAACCACTTGATATGATACACACAGACATATGTGATTTGAAATCACTACCCACAAAAGGTGGCAATAAGTACTTCATCACGTTTATTGATGATTGCACAAAGTATTGCTACGTTTACTTGTTGAAAAGTAAACATGAAGCTATAGAAAAGTTTGTTCTATATAAAACCGAAGTTGAGAATCAACTTGGTAGGAAAATCAAGGTTGTACGAAGTGATAGAGGAGGTGAATATGTGTCTCCTTTTGCTGATCTATGTGCAAAACATGGAATTAGACACGAGTTTACGGCTCCTTATTCACCTCAGCAAAACGGTATTGCCGAAAGGAAGAACCGTACCTTGAAAGAAATGGTTAATGCCATGTTGTTAAGTTCTGGTTTGAGCCGAGACATGTGGGGGGAAGCCATTCTAACGGCTACTTATCTTTTAAACAAGATACATCGTAAGGGTATAGAGGAAACCCCATATGAACTGTGGATGGGAACAAAACCATCATACCAGTACTTACGAGTGTGAGGGTGTCTAGCCCACGTAGCTGTGCCGACACCTAAGGCCCAAATGATTGGACCTAAATCTGTGGATTGTATATTTATTAGATATGCTAAGAATAGCAGTGCATATCGTTTCATTGTGTTGGAAATACGTTTCTACGTATTTAGAAAGGATCGGTCACTCCAATGATATTGGGCTCGTGATCCATTAAGTATACATATAGTCCATATAGCCCACATGTAGGGTGGGCTATATATACCCTCTCCTAGCATGTTAGGAGGGGTTGGTCATTTGGTTATTTTACTTTTCATTTAACAAACACATCTTTCTCTCTGTACCTCTCCTTTCTCTCTTCTTTCTCTCTCTAGTTCTTTCTTTCCTATTCCATTCATTAGATAATTCAAACATTGCCTAAATCCTAAGAAACTTTGATTCTACAATTGGTATCAAGAGCTTGGTTGATTCTTCAGATTGGCGTGTTTTGATCTATTGATTTGGTAAAAATTTATTTTTATTTTTTTCTTTTCTTTTTCTTTTGTTCTTTTAAAGTTTATCTTAATTCTCGATTTGTGTTTCTTTGTCAGTTACTTAAAAAAAATATCAGTTTTAATTTTGAAAATCTCAAAAGTATCAGTTTTTTTATATAACTTTTTATCAATTTTTTTGTCTCTTTCTGAGTAAACATTATTATCCTTCAGTTTTTTTCTCCAAACAGTTCTTTTTTATTCTAATGTTTTTTTAGCATTTTTTTAACTCGATATGTCTAACTGTTTTGAAAATTCTCCCGTCGGAAAAGGGTTTTAATAAGTTATTCCGACTAGGGTTTTTCCGACATCATTCCGACAGAGCTGAATATATTCCGATAGGTTTGATGTTTGGTATTCCGACAGAGGTTTCCGATTACATTCCGATAGTGTTTTCCGACATCATTCCGACAGGTCTTTTCCGATAATATTCTGATTGAATACATTCCGACAGCTTTGAACTTAGGTATTCCGACAGAGGTTTTTGATTTACATTCCGATAGTGTTTTCCGACATCATTTCGACAGGACTGATTCCGATATGACATTCCGATGGTGTTTTTGTTTTGACATTCCGATGCTTTTCAATTTTGACATTCCGACTCGACTCGACACTTTGACTTAGACTCTCCCAGCACCACTTGATTCAAATCTCGACCCACGAAACTTAATAACACCCTCACATACCCTCGAACACAAAACCACAACTCTAAACACCTCAACAAAAACTCGAAAACCAAAATCTTCGTCTCAAGACACCAACATCAACATACCCAACACCAAAACCTCAGACTTTTCAACAAAAATTTAACTCACACACACAAATTGTAACCGACACTTGACTCAAACCAAACTCACACACAGCCTAAGACACTCTCGACCAACAAAACCCAAACAACAACTCACCCTCGTCTTTGGACTCGAGTTTTTAAAAACTACCATCATTTTACCCTCTGTCACATGCAACCCATCTAGTATCAAACTGTTTTCCAAACCCAGTAACATACAAAACCGACTCAACCGACTCATTCACTAACCCATCGACACCTAATCCCCAACCTAGACTCGATAAACAAACTGAAAAAACTCGAGATCTTAGAAACAATTCGTTTGTGACATGCATGTCATGATCTATACAGATCTAACGAATTTTACATCATCACAAATCCGTGCAGGGTTTATACCCTTTGTTATTTTTCGAACTTGATGAAGATTATTAACTATTAAGTTATAATCTTTCATTCATTTGGTTTCTTTAAAACAACATGGAACTATAAATCAAACCACAACCCTACCTGATATCACATTAAATTAATCTTGAAGCCGTGTCCATCTCTTCAAAGATCAAAGAAATCGTAAGATTTATGTTCAATACGAAATGAGTCGAAGGTGTATTCTGATTATTCATATGGAGGAGATTAGTGGTTGACTAGTTATAAAAAGGTGCTTGGTTTCGAATTAATTTTGGCTTGTGATAAAGGATATCGGTTTTTTTTGTATGAATTTCATTAATGAGACGGAGGATCTATAGATGTTAGACTGCATTTGATATATCGAAGAGGAAAGGTTGATGCACTGGATGTGCTTTGTGGATTAGAAAGATTGAGATGGGAGAAGTTTGTGTCGGCTGTTGATAATATGATTAGGTTAGGAGTCAATTAGGGTTTGACTTTTATTTATAACCCCACATCCAAGGCGCGGGTATTATCTATTTTAGGCCACGTCTTGTTCAAATCGGATACACGTGTATCACAAAGACGGAGAAACCAATGCCGCATATTTCCATAGTTGCCTAAATTAAAAGATTTTTTTAAAAAAAAACTTTTAATATAAAAGATTTTTTTTTCAAATAGTTGTTCAAACTTTTACATTAAAAGATTTTTTTTGGAAAGGGCATTATTTCCATAGTCGCCTAAATTGATCCCTTTCTACGTTTTCAAACGGCTCGGATGAAAGTCACGTTTTAAAGTTATTAAACCTTTTTGGCAAAGTTAATAACGTGTTTTGGATATAAATTGTCGGCTCGTTCACTATAATAACCAAAGATATTTACGTGGTAGTGGGTTGAAAGGATATAAATCTGTTTAGTTTATTAATATCGGGTTTGTTTTTATCAAAGTTTAAGCCGTCCAAGAAATTATTGAGCCGCGAAAAGAAACTTATATCATCAAACGAGGATCGTGACGAAGTTTTACGGTTTATTAGTTGGTTGGTGTGTAAAATCTCTCAAATTCGTCTTCGCGAATTCTCCACGAATTGTCAAACCACTATTAGTTCTTCGACAACTAACACTTTTTCTTTCATCGACATTCAATGGATTCGTTGAATTCGCCATCTAAAGAGGGAGATTCGCATCAAATGAAAGTTAAAGCTAGAGAAAGTAGAATGACTTTATTTCGACTACTTCGGTCCCATCTATCGAACATTTCTCTACTTAAAGAAGGAAGCGGATTTGTGACACTCTTCGGTCAAGATCGTACCATTTTCGTCCACCAAATGCTCCTCAAATTTAACCAACTACTAGAGCAGATCAACAATGAAGACATTAATCAAATTGAATCCTCAGATTTACTTCAAGTTCTAGAGCAAATTTTTTTGAGTTTCTTTCAATTTGATCCTGCCAAGGTTGAAGCTTCAACGATCTGCCAGTCATTCCTTGAAGACACACAAATCGAGGTTAAAGACTTCAGTGATAGATTGCTCGATTTCATGAAATCTATTGCACTTTTGATTTATGAAAGATCCAGACTTCAGCAAGCGTATGATAATGGAGTGCAAGAATCTATGATGCAGATGCAAGAGGAGAATGGTCATACGGTTGACAACTTGGAGCCTAACGATGGCAAGAGCACTGAATCAGGAGGACAACATGATACCAGTGGCACGTCAGAGAATGTTCCCGAGTTCTCTTTTGATGACATCTTACCCGTTTATGACGAAGAGCCTGCGAACATGGTACAATGTAATGTTTTTTATGATGTATATGTTGATGAAATGTCGCATATTGAGCATTCTGAACCTAATTATGACAAACATGGGATGGAAAAGAGTGATAGAAATACCACTTCTGAATCATCCGATGTGAGTCATAATGGGGGAGAAAGTGTTCAAAATGCTAAACATCATGATAATTGTCTTATAACTGCTCCATTGACTGAATCCGATTCCAAGATTAAAGAGCTCGAAACGATCGTAGCTCAGCAATCTAAAGATCTTGAGAATGCCAATCTTGAATTTTTGAAGAAAATGAACAAATTTGAAACATATTTTGAAAAACTTGAAAAGTCAAATGTTGTTCTTGAACAAAAATTGGATCAAACAGTTCTAGATTCTAAAGCTGAAAAGGATAATTTTTTGAATCAAATTAAGCTGCTTGAATCTAAGTTGGCATCCCAAGATGAATTGCTCAAAGAGAATGAGACCTTAAAGGCTCAAGTACAGGAAAAGGTCTTTGCTATAGCTGCGTTGAAAAACGAATTGAGGAAAACCAAAGGAACTAGTGTGGACACTAAGCTTGAAAAACCATCAATCTTGGGGAAACCGCCTACAAATCAATTCGTTAGACAACCGACTGCATTTAGATCCGAGCGACCACAATCCTCGAGACCGCGGTTTGCCTCCCAAGTTGATTTGGTTCATCTTTCTAGACCAGTCACTCCTGCAACTAGGCCCAATGTGACCAAAACAGCTTTAGCAAGACCTAATCACATGATTGCCTCTAGTTTCTCTAAAAATACCAAGACCACGTCTAGAACTAGTTCAAATGACGTTCACCATAAATCTGGTCTAAGGGAAGCTATTCAAAAGACACAAGTAAGAGATAAGAATTTCAAACCTAGTCAGATGCCTTCTAGATTACCCAACACTGCTAACCGTAGCATATCAAATCCTAGGAGCATCAATCAATCGTTCAAGAATTCTAGATCTTACTCGGACATTAAATATGCTACTTGTAAAACATGTAGAAAATATGTCTTTACGGCAAATCGTGACTCTTGTGTCAAGAAATTACTTAATGAGGTGAACTCTCGTACTAGACTTAAAACCCAGTGGATAGCTAAAATCAAACCCATTGGTAAAGTTTGGCGCCCCACTGGTAGAACTTTGACTCTTGTAGGAAACGAGTGCCCTTTAACTAGGATAGTCTCCGATTCTACTAAGACTACTAGGGAGGAAATTGAAAAGGATGATACATCACTTAAGCATGAACTTAAGGTTTTCTATAAAAGGAAACGTTTGCCATCTAAGACAAGTAAGTCATCTACTCAGGTCGCCTCTGGCACAAGAAAAGATAACTGTGAACCCCCACTTGCTTCTAAAATTGATATCGCTAACCCATGTCAAAGCATGCAAATTCCTAATGAGAATGCAGGTACCAAGGTTGATGTTCCAAAAGAACGAAGAAGTCCAATCGTTGTATACCGTTCAACTAAGGACACTCTTAGAGTTTGGTTGCTGAAGAAGCAGATATCGGAGAAACAAGTGTCACATGGGATTCATGGTTAAGCTTACTCAAATGACTTACAGTCACATAACATACTGTAACTCGATCCTCAATTAAAGGAAAGTTTATCACCGATGATAAACTTATCCTCAAAAACGCGAAATTAATTTTTCTCGGACACGAGCTTACATTTAAAACTATTCAAAAGGTTTTAAGCTCGTGTACAAGGACTTATAGTCACATTACATACTGTAACTCGATCTTTAAAGAAAGGAAGGTTTATCGCCGATGATAAACTTATCCTTACAACGAGAAATTAGATTTTCTCGGGCATGAGCTTATATCAAAAACATTCCAAGTTTTTAAGCTCATGCACAATGGATCATAGTCAAATAACAGTCTGTGAACCGAACTTCAAAGAAAGGGAAGTTTATCTCGTCAACGATAACTTACCCTCAAAACGAGAAATTAATTTTTCTCGGACACGAGCTAAATTTAAAACTATTCAAAGGTTTTAAGCTCGTGTATATGGCTCCTCGCTAAATGACAGACGATGACCCGGACTTCAGAGAAAGGGAAGTTTATCTACGCAACGATAACTTACCGTCAAAACGAGCAATTAAATTTTCTCGGACACGAGCTTATCCTAAAACCATTCAAAGGTTTTAAGCTCGTGTATATGGCTCATAGTCAAATAACAGTCTGTGACCCGAACTTCAAAGAAAGGGAAGTTTATCTCGCCAACGATAACTTACCCTCAAAACGAGAAATTAATTTTTCTCGGACACGAGCTAAATTTAAAACAATTCAAAAGTTTTTAAGCTCGTGTAAATGGTTCATTGTTAAATTTCAGACAATGACCCGTTCTTCAAAGAAAGGAAAGTTTATCGCCGATGATAAACTTATCCTCACAACGAGAAATTAATTTTTCTCGGGCATGAGCTAATATTAAAAACATTCGAAGTTTTTAAGCTCATGCACAATGGCGTATAATCACATTTTAGATTATGCCCCGGACCTCAAAGAAAAGAAAGTTTATCGCCGATGATAAACTTATCCTTACAACGAGAAATTAATTTTTCTCGGGCATGAGCTTATATTAAAAACATTCGAAGTTTTTAAGCTCATGCACTATGACTTATAGTTAAAATATCATACTGTAACTCGGACTTCAATTTTAGGAAAGCTTATCTTTAAAGATAGCTTATCCTTGTAACGAGAAATTAATTTTTCTCGGTCATGAGCTTGTATTAAAACATTCCAAGTTTTAAGCTCATAAAGAAACGTGTATCTTTTAAATAAGAGAAATTTTCTTCTTAACGAGAAATTCATCTTTCTCGGTCATAAGCTTTACGTTAAAACATTCAAAGTTTTTCAAGCTCATGAAAACGACTTCTAAGTAAACGTCAACTTAGAACTCGTTCTTCAATTACAAGGAAAGTTTAACGCCGATGATAAACTTATCCTTACAACGAGAAATTAATTTTTCTCGGGCATGAGCTAATAATAAAAACATTCGAAGTTTTTTAAGCTCATGCACAATGTCTTACAGTTAAATATCAGATTGTAACTCGGACTTTAAGTTTAGGAAAGCTTATCTTTAATGATAACTTATCCTCGTAACGGGAAATTAATTTTTCTCAGTCATGAGCTTGTAGTAAAACATTCTAGGTTTTAAGCTCATCAAGGAAAGTGTATCTTTTAAATAAGAGAACTTTTCTTCTCAACGAGAAATTCATCTTTCTCGGTCATGAGCTTTACGTTAAAACATTCAAAGTTTTTCAAGCTCATGAAAACGATTTCTAAGTAAATGTCAGCTTAGAACTCGCTCTTCAGTTAAAAGGAAAGTTTATACGCCGATGGTAACTTATCCTTAACAACGGGAAGTTTACAACTTATCGGACTTGAGCTCGTTTTGTAAGATATTCAACATCTTAAGCTCAAGTAATTGTTTTTCAAAACATTGAACACAATTTTTCGAGAATTTCTCAAAAGGTTTTTCTAAATCTTTCAAAATTGTGTGTTCAAAAATGTTTTTGATAAAAAGAGCATGTCTTCTGGAATCGATAATATTTACGATACTAGAAATGTCTTTCAATAATGACACGGGGTTGTAAATAAAGTTCGAGCAGAAGTTCAAATGTCTTTTTAAAACATGCTCAATTATGGCTTGCTATTATTTCAGATAGTAACCCGCTTTTCATATTAAAGTCAAGCATTTCACCGGAAAGCTTTGACTCAACAACGGGAATTAATTTTCTCGGCCATGGTTTACTTTATAACCATGTAAGGGATTGTGTTTATGTAATAACACAATCTAACACAAATTTATGTACGTGTTAGTGCATTTCTTTGTTAAAACAAGATAAATCTTGTTTTTATGAAGTTATCATCTCCACCAACCGTAGCAACTTACAATTGATATCTACATACTCGACGATGCGACTACTCAAACGGCGACTACAACTCTTTCAATAGAACACTGGTCAACAATTGAGGGGGGCAATTGTCCAGCATTCAGAATCCTTGACGTCGAATGTGCCAAGTTCACATGTTGGTGTCAAGACAACGATATCATTCGTACACATGAAGTCAAGAGATAACTTCAAACGTGATGAGGCGACCAACATTCGTGAACAAGAACCATGTGCTTCTTTCATATGATGTTCTCCATCATTCAGGTCCAACCTCATAAATCGCTAATCTTGTGAATACATTAACATATATGATCTTTGTATGTGATAAGTACCTTACACTTGTGTTTAATAGGTACTTCATTCACGTTTCAAGTACACCCTCATTAATTTGAGGGGGAGCTTGTGTAAAGCATGAAGATAATTGGATTTACATTTTTCTTCCCAATTTTTCTTAAAATGCTATTAAATCAATTGATATTAAAAACATCGATTGGGTTAATATTTTCAATATGGGGGAGAAAATGTGATTTAATATGGGAAATGATTAATCACAAATGGTTTGACTTAACGTGATAGCTCATCCCGACATGTGTGAAATGTTTTCGGATATCGTGACATATGTTAAGGGGGAGCAAAATGGATTTGCACTTCAAAATGGATTTCATGGTGATTTATACTTACCCACAACCCTTTTATTTCACGACGATGAATATTGTGGTGACATAAGGATGGTAGGATAGGTTAAAGTCCAATAATTCTTCTAGAACCGGAGGAATCTTCCCAAGGACATTCCATAGCTAGAAATAGTAGTCTTTAGGAAAGATGGAGAAAGATTGTGACCGTAGCTGAATGCCGACCAAGTAATTAAGTTAGCACTGGAACAATCACAACAAGGTGCTAGTGATGACGTATTGGTAAGCATTGAATGGGTTGAAGAATGAAAAAGAATTGTAAAGATAAAGGGTGTAAAGAAAGAAGCCCTCTTTACAACCTTAGGCAGAAACCGGGTCAATACATATGCTATTGAGATCATTTTTAATGATTCTCGATATTGAAGATAGACATCATGGACCCAGTGATGCAATGCACAACCCATCCCAGCTAACTCGGATATCTCTTAAAAGATATTTGTTTTAATCACACGGAGACAACGCATTATCTATTGATTTATTCACTCCGAATAAATTGGTATTGAAATGGTGGCACTCCTCTCCAGCCTCCAATCACTAAAATCTAAAATGCACGATTGAGTCTAGAGCCATTTGAGATCATCAAATATCTCATTAGGACACACTTTCATATTTCCTTGCTTCCTCACGCACTGTGAAAAGTAAGAAAGATCTTAAGAGTCCTACGCAAAATCTTCATGATCTTGCATGAACATCCGAGTAATACGAAAGTATTTACAATGAAGATGGAAATCCTTCTTGAGCGAATATCAAAAAGCTCATGGTAGGTGACTTGTGCGATTCTTTATGAATCAAACTTGTGATAACTGGAAAGCAACAGTGGTTTAATTCTTAAATGAATTTAAACACGTTCCAGGCCTCTACGCAATATCTTAGTGATCTTGCCAGAACACTCAGAGTGATACCTTAGTGTTCCCAGTGATGAGTGGAAATCCTTCTAGTGTTAACCTCAAACAGCACTTGGTAGGTAACTTTCAAGATTCTATACGAATCAAGCTCGTGACAACTGGAAAGCAATGATGGTGCGGTTCTTAATTGAATTTCACTTGTTCCAGGAACATGAATTGACGGCTTCAAATCATACGGATATTATTATCCAAATGATTCACTCTTTTTGTTCGTAGTCAGCTTTGGACGATCGAATAAAGAGAACGGGTTTACCCGCGAAATCTTGTCAAGGAGGTTCTTAATTGAAACTACCTGTCACAAATACGATATTTAATATCGTCCAACTGTCTTCACTGACCGGCGGTAAAATGCTACCGAATTAGAATGAAATGTTCAAGGCCATTTCATCCGTGTATATGTTTTGTTGCTAACTGTCTTATGCAGCGTAACAAGAAGGTATCATTGCGGTGTTCAATCCAGAAGAAGTCGTCAACACATGCTTATGCTTTCTGCACTTAATACTTCAACAAATTCAAGAAAGTCTAAAAGTCAAGTCTTCCGCTGTATCGAACTCTGAAGCTTTCAAGAATTTATAAAAGTATAAGTATGTGGATCATGAAGTCACGAAGAGGCAAATATCACAAGTGATGAATGCACAAGGTCAAGGCAAGAGAACATGCTCAAGACAAAAGTTAAAGATCTCATCAGCATATTCACAAGAACAAGATCGAAGACTCAAGCATAGTATGCTAGGTTTAAGATTTTGTAAAATGGTGTGACCTCCCTTAGGGGGAGATTGTTGGAAATACGTTTTCCAAGGAAAGTCTCGGTCACATCATTATTAGCATAGATCACGAGCTATAGACTATTTAGGACATTGTAACTTGGAGTGACCTCCCTTTGGGGGAGATTGTTGGAAATACGTTTTTACGTATTTAGAAAGGATCGGTCACTCCAATGATATTGGGCTCGTGATCCATTAAGTATACATATAGTCCATATAGCCCACATGTAGGGTGGGCTATTTATACCCCCTCCTAGCATGTTAGGAGGGGTTGGTCATTTGGTTATTTCACTTTTCATTTAACAAACACATCTTTCTCTCTCTACCTCTCCTTTCTCTCTTCTTTCTCTCTCTAGTTCTTTCTTTTCTATTCCATTCGTTAGATAATTCAAACATTGCCTAAATCCTAAGAAACTTTGATTCTACACATTGTACATGATTCGAAAAATCCAGATATACACAATAACACAGTTATGGAATCAAGGAATGTGTCCTTCTTTGTAAACATATTTCCTTGTTTAAAGAAGGAAAATGGTAGCACGTCTAGAATAGATGATGTAGTTGTCCAAGATAAAAGACAACAAGATGATAATGATCTCCAAGATGAGAGACAAGATCAACCCGAGGAAGAGGAGGTTGAACCTAGAAGAAGCAAACGGGTGAGAACCGAGAAATCATTTAGACCCGATTTTGTCTCTTTTATGGTAGAAAATGAACCCACTTCTTATCAAGAAGCTGTAAATTCCTCGGAAGGGCCTCGATGGAAAGAAGCGATTAATAGTGAAATAGATTCTATTTTACAAAATCATACCTGGGAGCTCGTGGATTTACCTCCTGGTTGTAAACCACTAGCCTATAAATGGATCTTCAAGAAGAAGATGAAAGCTGATGGCACCATTGATAAGTACAAAGCAAGATTGGTGATCCAAGGTTTTAGACAACGCGAAGGTCTAGATTACTTTGATACTTATTTGCCTGTTACGCGAATAACTTCTATTAGGATGATTCTTGCTATTGTCGCATTAAGAAATTTAGAAGTTCACCAAAGGGATGTGAAAACGGATTTTCTAAATGGAGATTTAGAAGAAGAAATATACATGAACCAACCCGAGGGTTTCATGGCTCTGGACAAGAGAGCAAAGTTTGTATGCTTGTTAAGTCATTGTATGGCTTAAAGCAAGCTCCAAAACAATGGCATCAAAAGTTTGATCACGCCATGCTAGAGGGTGGATTCAAAATTAATGAATGCGACAAGTGTGTGTATGTCAAAGACACGAATAATGGATATGTAATCTTGTGTCTTTATGTTGATGATATGCTTATCGTTGGCAGTAACGACAAGATGATCAAGTCTACTAAAGACATGTTGAAATCAAAGTTTGACATGAAAGATATGGGTTTGGCTGATGTGATCCTTGGAATAAAGATCATACAAACTCAGAGTGGAATTGCATTAAGTCAAGCACATTACGTGGACAAAGTTCTCAATACTCATAATGCAGAGGATTCCAGCCTAGCTAAAACTCCAATTGACACCATTTTGCATCTATCTAAAAATAGAGGCGCATGTGTTTCCCAATTAGAGTATTCAATAATTATTGGCATGTTTATGTATTTAATGACATGTACCCGACCTGACTTAGGTATGTTGTTAGCAGGCTAAGTAGATATACAAGTAATCCAAGTGATGCACATTGGAAAGCTATGACTAGGGTACTTCATTATTTGAGATACAGTCGTGATTATGGACTGAATTATGCTAGATATCCATCTGTTATTGAAGGATATAGTGATGCAAATTGGATATCGGACATAAAGGATTCTAGATCGACCAGTGGATATGTGTTTACACTGGGAGGGGCCGCTATATCTTGGAAGTCTTCCAAGCAAACTGTAATAGCTAAGTCCACGATGGAATCAGAATTTATCGCGTTAGATAAATGCGGAGAAGAGGCGGAATGGCTACGTCAATTCGTAGAGGACATACCCAGGTGGCCTAAACTGGTAACGGCCATTAGTATACATTGTGATAGTCAATCGACAATTGGTAGAGCTCATAGCACAATGTATAATGGAAAGTCTAGACATATCCGTCGTCAACATAATTCGGTACGACAACTACTCTCAACATGAGTTATCTCAATTGACTATGTGAAGTTAAAGGATAACATCGCAGATCCGCTTACAAAAGGCTTAAGCAGAGAGTTAGTTAGTAAGTCGTCTAAAGAAATGGGACTAAAGCCCTTAAATGAATGAGTTTCTATGAAGGAAAACCTAACCCAGTTGACTGGAGATCCCAAATATCTGGGTTCAATAGGACAACCTAATCATAGAAATGTGGGGGAAGTTACGTCAATGTGGGGGATTTACTTAATACAGTAACTTTCCTAGTCCATTCCTAGAACAATGTGACTTGTTGAGAGGTTAAACATATGGCTTAATGATTCAGGATGAAATCATAAAGCACAATAATTCAAGATGAAATCATAAAACATATATTTTTAATGATTCAAGATGAAATCACCTATGTGAGAGAGAAGTGGGGTCGCTTCGAATGAAATTGTGAGGGCGCAATTTTTAAGAGCTCTTGCAGAACCAGGCGAGTGTTCATGACCATAGCGAGCATGACTATGAGGACTTGACAAGGTCAGGAAGAGTCTTGTGTGAGTGTGTATTGTCGTCTACGTAAATAGAGGCTGAGTTCAAGGACATCGCGTCTACTCAGATCTAGGAGACTAAGTACATCTCACAAGGGAAGGTTCAAATGGTTACACCTACCTATCCTATGCAGGACTTAACCGCATAAATTTTACCAAAACTTTCGTGTGTTTTCGACCGATTCCCATTCATGTGGGGGATTGTTGGAAAATGTTTTCAAAATATGGTTTTTGCAATACTTTGGACATAATTTTATATATGTATATGTTATATATATTCATAGTAGCTTTGTGTTCTCCTCGAAGAGAGCTTCGCAATGAGCTAAAGTATGTCCAATATGGAGTTAATATGAATGAGATATCGTGTCTCAAAGTGAGTCACGTGAAACACAAACTTTTGGAAAAATGTTTGTCCCACATCGCCAAAAACATGAAGTGAAATCATGTTTATAAAGAAATCTTGGTTTCTACCCTTCAATATTCATTTGTGGGTTTTTACTCCCACGCCTACGTGTGCGCAGGGGGTGCAGAAAGTGAGATTTCTAGGCAAAAACGGGTTCGAAGCTACTGAACTTGTGCATGAGCGCGCGACCTGCGGACACAAATGCAGCTCCGAAATTCGCCTGGGTGCGGGCAGATTTCGGTATTTTTTTTGCTGCAAATTCGAATTTTTTCCAGAAAATTCTGTAATCTATTTTTGGAATAGATTTATAATAAATTTGTGTTTATAATTGATTTGCAAATCGTGTTATAGAAATAACAGATTTTGTCAGAATATTTTATATGAAACAGAATATTTTGTCTTGGTGACCAAGGCAAATTTTCACTATATAATAAATCTGTCTCATTCAGTTTTATCATTAAAAAAACCGCAGATTTTCTAGCTCCATTACCAGACAAATTTTCCAGCAGTTCGTCGATCAGAAACACAAAAGACTTTCGTGATCGTTCAGGCAAGTTTGTCTAGTCCGGCTGTACAACAGCTTTGGACGTTGTACCCTGGGAAACAGACGACGAATCTGTTTTAAAGAAAGCGTGTTAAACACGTGTCTCGTCTTAATTTTACTGCTTTTTTCATTATTGTTATTATTTTTTGTCGTTATGATCTGTTAGTTTTATTAATTGTAATCTGATTTTAATAAAAGTATAAACCATTACCTACAAGAATGATACTCTTCTTCATCGTCTGTGTTAACCGCTCCTATACTATTCCGACGATAAAGCTTCTTTTTCTTTCACTTTACATTTGTTTGTTTAATAATTTAAAAAACTGGACTGTGAAATAATAGTCAGGTATGCTCGTCATATTTTTTGGGTATGTACTCTTTTTGTTTCGGTTTAAAAAACCTTCAAACTCAGTTCTTTTTACACTGCCAGAAGAAATCACAGAATTACATACCTTATTGTGGTTGTATATGTTCTGGTAGAATTCGAAACAAAATTCTCCTCCACTTCTGATTTCTTATTAAACATAATTTTTAAACAAAAAAAAGCTATATGTAAATCGTAAGTTAAATAAAAGTTTTGCTAACGATAACACTTCAAATTGTTCTTAAAGTTGTTGTGATCAGTGGCTTTTCCGACATGTAAGCTTATTAAATATAAATTGTTCAAACAAAATTATAATCAAGAATCAACAATTTCTTTTGACATGTAAGTTGGTCGGTATATTTTGGTTGCTATCCCTTGTCTAAAAATTTGCAATTTTGTATGAACAATTTATATTGTCTAAAATTAAATGTCAAAAATCAGTTTTTAACAATAATTGCTGCTAGCAAAATTTTAAAATATTCGTGTCACTCGAAATTAAAGTTATATTCAATACCTTTACAAATGTATTCATGAAAATATGTACTATCAAATATAATAAAGTCATTTTCATTAGTAGTCAAAGTAATCAACATCATGCAAACGGCATGATTAAACCATTTTTATGCGTGGAAGCAGCATAGCCAATACTTGTTAATCATCGATCATCAATAATTAACCTTGACGAGGTTGGTTATCAAACACAACTAACTAAAACATTTTAATATTCTACTAAATCTTATATTATAAATACTCTATTTTTCAATACCACCTTGACTTCTCACGCCAATCAAAAAGTTCATAGAAAAAACTCATGTTAATCAGCGTAATAATTCTTCAACTTCAAAACCGTCAATTTACGACAATTTGCCATGCTAGATTCACCATGTGCATGACACGTGATAATTAGACAAAGCCAAAAATCTTAGATTGAAAAATACTCTTTACAACTTATGCCACGAGCTTGAGTCTCGCTACGAATCACGAATATGATCCACCGTGTCCTCTCTTTCTCTACCTACGACAAATCTTCCTCTCACCTTGAAAGCAACATGATACATCATCATTTTATACATATATCATATTTCTTCACACGCATACTCATAAACCTATAATACAAGTATGGTACGTGCATAATAAAGTCGTGGTGTAAGAGACGATGAAGAATGTGATAGTGTCCCATTATTAAACGGTAACAATCCTGGTATAGAATGGGTTTAAACTTTAAAGTGAAGCTTGAATAAGTTTTACAGTATTATTTAAAATTGAGTGTTAATATATAAACTTAGGTCGGTGGGAGTGGTAAGAAAGTCATTCATCGACACGTCAGCGTCACATCAGCTATTTTACAACTCACTCAAACTATTTTTTGGAGGTAATGACATTCACCTAAACTCAATACAACTCACTTTTCATACATATTTTTTATTATTTAAACACACCCCACTCACAAAAAAACACCGAATAATAAACTTAACAAAAAAATAAAACCACCCAGGCCCACAAAAATAAACTCACCCAGGGTGAGTCTGGTCATGTTCTTTGATGTGTGGGAGTAAGTCGCGCGCGAGTTTTTGGGGCAGGAATGAAAGTAGCGAGTGAGTTTAGGTAACCCACTCGCGGGTTGATACCCACTCCCATCAGCCTTAGATTTAAGTTCATTTGGATGTTAAAATTTACTTGGATATTAAGGGACTAATATCCACCTTTCATACTCGTTTTAATACAATGGATAAGATTAAATACAAAATATATTTTCACCCTCTTTTTTCAAAAATTAATATCTCTTAAACCGTTAGTCGTTATGCGAAAAAACATACCGTTACGAAGAACATCTAATTTTCTTTCTATAGATATATACTATATGATACACTTTCGACAAAAAAAAAAATTTCACGTTTTCGAAAGTTATCATATATGATATTACTACCTCCGTCCCATAATTATTTTCCATGTTTGACTTTTTGAGTCTTTCTTCGTCAACTTTGACCTTAAATATTTTTGTTTGTGTTATTTAATATTTGATGCATTGTTGGTGCCTAGTAATTCGTTATTACTTATAATCTTAAGTAATAACTCTTAGTTCGACTCAAGTGAGTTGTTTTAACAATAGATAAGAACTATGAAAGATTAAAACAACAATACCAATATACTTTTTAACGTATAGACTTTTATTAGAATCAAATAAAGAATCTATAACCCACTTTGTTTGCGGAATAACAAAGTGTTTGAATGACAATGAGTTTTGATCTCCTCTACTTAAACGTCTAACCAAAGTTAAAGTCTAAGCTCCAATCTAAACGTTCATATGCATCTTGGCTATATGGTTTAGTTTGTATCAAGAAAGAAAGGTTTTCCAGAGTTTAAGCTCTTGTATTGGTTAACCTTTCCTCTCTCAATGTACACTCCTTTTATAGGCAGTGTAAATTAGGGTTTGTATTTTGCATGTTTCAATACATGGGTTTATCCAGTGGGTGGTTGATGCCCATGCTGGATAAACAGTACAAAGTACATATTAAACTATTCTAGAAAAGATAAAGGTTGTACTTATATCTAAGTATACAAGCAACCTACTTTGACTTAAAGTTATCTTTTCCCGCCTAATGCAAACCATCATAATACTGAAGAGTCTTCAGTATCCTAGAGGAGATCGACATCATTCAGTTTGGTATTGTCAAACCAAACTGAACTGAAAGCCCTTCTTCAGTCCTTGTTCTTCAGCAACTAGACCGCCTAGTATTTGAAGCGAAGACTCCTTTGTCTTCTAAGTACACTGGAAGGGGAGTGCTGAACTTTCTTCAGCTATAAAGTATTTAGTAGGAACTTTGTTCCTCTGGTCATCCTTTAGCAGACTGGTCTTACTGCTGAGCATGAAACACTTAGGCGGATTTTATATTCAAATCCTAGAGTTGCTTCAGGGTCAGTAAATACTGACCCAACAATCTCCCCCTATTTGGATATACAAATAGCCTAAGTCTAATGTCAGTAGTAAGTGATCATAACAACTTCTTCTTACTTGCACTGAACATTCTCTGAATGTTTCCAAGAAGTTCAATGTTTAGATCATCAAGATCACTAATCCCTACAAAATCTTGTCGTTCACGATGATTGAACATAATCATTCCCAATTCTGCTTCTTCTAACACATGTCCAGGGAGATGATTTTCAAACTCAACAAGATCTTTGTATTTCTTGGTGGTGACAAAGATGTCACCCACACCAGGTTGAACCAGATTGGCTCTCTTGTTCAGTTCTAGAATTGGATCTTGATCCTCTAGTGAGATTTGGTTGCTGATGTTCAGATGCTGACCAAGCCTTTCATGATTTCTCACAAAGTGTTCAATTCTTGTACGAACCTCATCCCATCTCTTGGATTTTCTTTTTTCAATGTTTCTGCTCATCTTTATCCGTTCAGTATAGGAGAGCTCATTCCCTTGGAAGTCATCTATGATCTCATCAGACCCATTGGCCCTATAGAACTTCAAATTGATAACTCCCTTGTAAGTCATCATGTCAACGTTTGTGGTTTCTGAGAGATCTCTTCTGTTCAACCTTGTTATACAAAACTTTTCGTATAACATCTTTTTCTTGAAGAGGCCTTCAACCTCAGATTTTCCAATTCTTTCATATAAGCTTATCTTCAGATCTCTGAGCTTTTCTTCATTTTGGAGCTTTTAAATTTTATCAAGTTCTTCTTGAGTGGTCAGCCCAGACTTGATAATTCTTTCATCTACTGTGAATTCACCTTTGCTTTTGGGTTTGATGGGAGGTGACCCACTTTCAGATGACTCATTGCTGGTGGTAAGACCATCAATATGAGTGTCCTTAGCTGAAGACTCCCCTTTATTCTTAGCTGGACTTTCTTCTCTGAAGGGTGACACATACACAAAAGGTTGTTTTTGGGCCTTCTTCTGTGCATGTTTCTTAAAGAGCTGCTGAATAGTGACTTTCTCCCCCTCAGTAGAAGATCGCCTTGCAATTTTTGATGAACCCCCAGCAGGTAAACATGCACATAGGTAGTCTAAGGTGGATGATACCTTAGTCAACATTTCTGGAACATTTGCAAGAGCATTCAGTTTCTGCTAAACTTCATCTAATAAGTTCAGTTTTTGTTGTTCCAGCAGTCCCACCCTATCCTTGATCTTTGATACTGAATCACATAGCTCATTAATCTGATTAGGAATCGGCTTGAATACAATAGGAAGCTCAAAAGATGCAGTATTAATGGAGTCTACGAGGGAGGTGATCGCTTGCTTGACAGAAGTGGTAGTGGCCACATCCTTCACTAATGGCTTTAGTGCAGTGAGGATTACATCTTTGATCTGGTCAGCAGTGGGAGGAACTGGCATTGCTTTAAGAGTAACTAGTTCAGCATCAGCAATAGCCTTCTCCTCCTTGAGCTTGGTCACCTGTGATTGTAGAACCAACACCTGATTTGTCAGTTCATTTACCTTAATGGTTCTGGAGGTGGAGGTTTGGAAGTTTGATCAACAATGTCATCTTCAGATTCACTATCATCCAGGTTTACTGGAGCTCTTTCACTCAACCCCAACTCCTTCTCCAAGTCATCAGCAGACATGCTGAATATAAATGTAGGCAAGTGTCCCCCCTTGGCGCCAGTAGAGAGAGGCACTTCCTTGAGTGTCTGCTGATTGCCACCTTCAGTGTGTTGGTCAGTTTCAAGTCCTTCACCACCAGGGTTGGTTTTACCTGATGGATCCTGAGAAAGAGTCCCTGATGAGTTAAGATCAATGATAATGTTTTTGGTTTCTTCAGTAGGACCTTGTTGTGAGGGAACTACATCATGAGAAACAGAAGGGCCAGGATCAGCGTGAGCTGTTAAATTTGTTGACGCCTCATGCCCTGATGCAGACTCAGAGTGACAAATGATAGAGATTGGTAATGAAATTTGAGATGTATTCAGATTTAAATTGCTTACCAATGCTGACTCTACTCTATTGAGCTGAGGGTGCGCTCTATCTTCACCCGTCTCTCCTAAAGAAGTTCAGAGATGGGTTGGCGGCTGGCTTGGGTTCTGGTACTTGGCCGAGGACTTATGTTTCTTTGAAGCTTGGCCTTTGGAATCATCAGAACACTTCTTTGATGAAGATTCTGTGGGGTGCCTCCTTTTCTTAGACACACGTCTACACTTAAGAGTATTCACCGATGTGCTCTTTTGACATGGTCCAGAAGAAGCTCCAGACTTTGTGCCTGTCAAATCCCCTTCTCCAGTTGGAGGAGTGTCTTGTGGAGCTTTAAACACTACTAGAGCATTTGCTGAGCAAATGTCCAGCATGGACTGTGTGAAAGGAGGTTCAGTTGTGCTGACTGGAATGTTCCAGCGATTGGTATCAAACATTTGAAAAACTAGTTTAACTCCTTGGTTCTTTGAATACTCTTTACCAAATTAGTCAGCAAAAATGAGGGATAAAAATCTGGTGTAGACCACATTCTTTTCCCTAGTTTTCTTCTCCATTTTTCCATGGAGATCTTCGAAGATTAATTTTCCAAAATTAGCTTTTATACCCTTTGCCAGATAATACAAAATCAAGGCATCCTTTTGGTTGATTTGATCAAGCCCACCAGTTTTCCCACCCAGACACTCAATTAATATGGACATCAAGAGTTTCCACTTAGGTGGTAAACAGCTTCTCTTCAACCCCCATTTATCACCAATCTCTTTAGTGTATCTAATTTCTCTAAAAAATGATTTGACAACAGAGAGATCATTGGGAACAGCCTCATATTTACTAGAATCCTCCAAATAGTTTAACCCTAAAACCCTTCTAAACATCTTTAAATTTATTTTCCCATGAATACCCAAAGTTGTATAAACAAACTCAATAGATTTCTTGTTCTTTGACCCTTGTGCTGTGAACCATAATTCTTTTAACACATTTTCAAACATAACCCCTGGATCCTTGAACAAGGCATCACGAATCACACATTTGGATAAAAAGTTTAGTACTTGCTTTCTAGGTTCAGATGTTAGGGTTTCTGGTTTGATCAAGGTGATGTTGTTGGGTTTAAAGAATATATACTCAATGGGATAGTTTACATGGATGGAAGGATTGAGGGTGATCTCAGTATCTTGTGGTTGTGAAGAAGATTCAGCAGCCACTGATGTTTGTTGTGAGTGTTTTCTTTTGAAAGAGAGAGAGTTGTGTGTGTGTTTTTTTTAAGTTTTTGCAAATGATATGAATTTTCAATCTTCAAAAGATAGTAAACACTTTTTAAACTGATTTTTCAAAGTTTGTAAAACATTTGAAAAGAGAATGAAACTTTTAGGGTTTCTTTTAAACAAATGGTACAAACTTTCTCATTAATGTTCTGAAAAAGGTGATGATTTCTTGTTGCTTTGAACAGTGAAACGCCTTATTGTGTCAGAAAGTTGTTGACTATAATATGGACGCTTGATATTTCCTAAATAAACAATTGACACCTTTTGAAAGAATGTTTTGTATTTATTCTCAAGAAATTTAATGCTATTTACTCCATTGAGTCACATGATTGATTTGTTTTAAATGCTGTTGCTCAGATATGCTAAAGCTGATGGCAATACTTGTGAGCTTCAGTGCGTCAGATGAGGCGACAAAACCCCATATACATGTTCACATAAGTGAACAAGACATATGACATTGCACGCTCCTCTACTAAGGCCTAGCTACTCAGTTGTATTTAAAAATTTGTTCAGCATTGCTGAAGGAACCTTTTGATGACTGGTGATTATTTGTTCAGCTTCAGTGAATCAGATAAGGCGACAAAACATCATATACGCAATCAAATAAAGTGAAATAGACACATGACATTGCACACTCCTTTACTCAGACAATGCTACTAAACAATAATCAAAATCTTTTATGAAATGCTGAACCTTCATGCTTCTTCAGTGAATGCTGAAGGTTCAGGATTTGTATCATCAATGTTCAGCATACCAATCTCCATTATCAATCTTTTGAAAGTTGGTGCATCCCCAATGGTTTGGTGAAGATATCAGCCAATTGGTATTGAGTGGGGATGAAATGTAATTCAATGTCCCCTTTCACAATGTGATCTCTGATAAAGTGATATCTGATATCAATGTGTTTTGTTCTTGAGTGGAGGAATGGATTATTGGATATTGCAATAGCACTAGTGTTATCACAAAAGATTGGTAACTTTTCATATTCTATGTCATAATCAGCCAGTTGGCTTTTCATCCAAAGAACATTGGCATAACATCCAGCAGCTGCCACATATTCAGCTTCTGCTGAAGATATGGCAACTGTTTGTTGTTTAGCACTCCAACACACAAGTTTGCCACCTAGCAATTGGCAGGCACCAGAAGTACTTTTTCTGTCCAAATTGTATCCAGCATAGTCAGAATCTGAATACCCCTTTAGATCAAATCCTGAGGATTTGGGGTACCAAAGACCTAGACTTGGTGTACCTTTTAGGTATCTGAAGATTCTCTTTACAGTAGTAAGGTGTGATTCCATTGGATCTGTTTGGTATCTTGCACAAAGGCATGTAGAGAATTAAATGTCAGGCCTGCTTGCAGTTAAGTACATGAGTGACCCAGTCATACCTCTATACTGAGTCTCATTGACTGACTGTCCATTGAGATCAGGTCCTATTGTTAGGGGGTACCATTGGAGTCTTTACTGAAGCATAATTGATATCATACTTCTTCAACAGATCCTTGACATATTTTTCTTGATTAATGGAGATGCCTTGGTCAGATTATTTAATCTGAAAAGCCAAGGAAGTATGTGAGTTCTCCCATCATACTCATCTCAAACTTGTTGGTCATAATCTTGGCAAATTGTTTGCAAAGTTTCAAGCTTGTAGAACCAAAGATTATGTCATCCACATAAATTTGTACCATAATGGTGTCGGTTTTAGATTTATAGATAAACAGGTGTTATCTATTTTTCCTCTAACAAATTTATGTTCAATGAGAAATGTTGAGAGAGTTTCATACCATGCTCTTGGAGCTTGCTTCAGTCCATACAAAGCTTTGTAAAGCTTGTAGACATGATTTGGGTATTTACTACTCTCAAAGCTAGGAGGCTGAGTAACATAAACTTCTTCTTTTAGGTCACCATTTAGGAATGCACTTTTGACATCCATTTGGTAGATGATGAAGTTCATGTAAGTGGCATATGCAAGGAAGATTCGTATGGCTTCCATACGTGCAACTCGAGCAAAGGTTTGATCAAAATCAACACCAGGCTCTTGATTAAATCTTTGAGCCACCAGCCTAGCTTTATTTTTGGTCACTGCATTGGTTTAATCTCTTTTGAGATTGTAAACCCATTTGGTGCCAGTAGTTGATTTACCATATGGAAGAGGAACCAATTTCCAGACTATGTTTCTTTCAAATTGATTGAGTTCCTCTTGCATGGCATCCACCCATCCACGGTGTGTGAGTGAGAAACCTTTGTAGGTTCAATTTCTGAGAGAAAATTTGCATAGAGGCATTCTCCAGATGAAGCAGCACTCAGTTTCTTTGCCATAGATCTAGTGACTC
Source organism: Glebionis coronaria (assembly GCA_025667525.1). Taxonomy (NCBI): domain Eukaryota; kingdom Viridiplantae; phylum Streptophyta; class Magnoliopsida; order Asterales; family Asteraceae; genus Glebionis; species Glebionis coronaria. The sequence goes on from CM046875.1 coordinate 382,489,935, forward strand.
TACCTTCACCAGGATTACCTATTATGTTTACCAGTTGTATGTGACTATTTTAAGTCCAAGATTTTTGTGGAGCTAGAGAACAGGTACTGGTATCATGATTAGAGCTAGAGCTTGGAAGTCCATGACATGGACTTGGACTTGGAATGTCTCTAGTGTCTACTGAAGGATATTCAGTGGACAAGGGTTCAATCATTGGAGGGCTTCCTTCTTGGTCAGAAGCAACATATCCAAGACCTAATTCCCTAGAGATGATAGGAGAGCTTTGATCAAGGGGCTCAGATTGTTCCTTAGTAGCTGCATATGATTGATCATTTTGATCATGTGTGTCAGCATGCTGATTGTTTTGTGACTGACCATTTTGGTCATTTGTATTGCCCTGTTGATCATTTTGATCATTTTGAGATTGATCATTATTTGATTGACAGCCATCAGTATGTGATACTGAAGGATTTCCTTTTGTAGGACTTGTCATATCTTCAAATGGATCAATATGAGGGACTAAGTTGCTTGTTTGATATTTTTAAGAAGGCTCGTAGTGATGAAATTCATCAGATGGATAATTGTGAGATTCATGTATATGAAGTTCATCATCTGATGGATTTGAAAAAGTGAGAGCTCAGAACTTTCATTGAATGCGATGTGATAGGTTTCTTCAATACATTGTCTTCTTGTGTTGAAGACTCCGTATGATTTAGATACTAGGGAGTATCCAAGAAAGTAACCATCATCATATTTTTCATCAAACTTTCTAAGGTGATCCTTGTGATTGTGAATGAATATTGGACACCCAAACACATGTAAGAATGAAATGTTTGGAATTCTCCCCCTGAAGACTTCATAGGGAGTCTTCGTGCGTCTCTTCACAATGATGGATCTATTTTGAGTGTAGCAAGCAGTGGCTACAACATCAGTCCAAAAATGCTTAGAGAGAGCAGATCCAACAAGCATTGTCCTTGATGCTTCAATCAAAGTTCTGTTCCTTCTTTCAGCCACGCCATTTTGTTCAGGCGTGTAAGGAGATGAGAAATCTTGAGAAATTCCTTTGTCGTCACAGAATTTGATCAGGGTATGATTTATGAATTCAGTGCCATTGTCAGTTCTCAGTTGTTTGACATGAGTGTCATTTTGTTTTTCAACTCTTTTGATGAATGACATGATGGCATCTGGTGCATGGCTTTTCTTTGTCAGAAAATATACCCATGTGTACCTAAAGTACTCATCAACAATGACAAGTGCATATTTTTCATGACAAATGGCCCTAGGTGATACTGGGCCAAATAAGTTCACGTGAAGCAAATGAAGACTTTCTTTGATTGAGAAAGTTTGCTTTGTTTTAAAACTGGCCCTATGGTGCTTCCCCTTTTCACATACAGATCATGGTTTGTCCTTGGAATAGACAAGTGAAGGAAGACCACAAACAAGATTTTGTTTTTCCAGCAGAGTTATTGTTTTGAAATTGAGATGTGAGAGCCTCTTATGCCAAAGCCAATTGGTAATATTTGAGGCTTTAGCAAAGAAGCATGTTTCCTTAGTAGAGTTCATGTTCATGACATAAAAATCTTTGACTCTTGGAGCAATCATCACAATTTCATGATTGGAGTTGAAGATTGTACCTTTTTTGTCATCAAACAGCACAAGATACTTTGCATCACAAAGTTGACTTATGCTAATGAGGTTGTGCTTCAATCCATTGACATATGCTACCCTTGAGAAAACTATACCATTGCATTTTACTGAACCAAATCCTTCAGTAGTAGCTGATGAGTTATCACCAAAAACAACTTTGGGACCTTGTTCCTCCTTATACTTATGCAGATAACTTTTGGTGCCAGTCATATGCCTTGAGCAACCACTATCTAGGTACCAAATAGGCTTCCTGAGATCACACTGCACAAGTTAAGGAAATGGTCAGTTTTGTTTTAAAACCCACCTTTGTTAGGTGGGGGTTTTAGATCTAGAAGGTGTTCTAGATCTGAAGGGTCCTCTTGTAGAGGGTATGTGTGATTGCTTAGAAGAAGAAGAGCTCTTAATAGCTTTTGCTTTCTTAGCCTGAAGGGCTTCACCTCTTCTGAACCACTCTATATGGTTGTGATCAGATGTAGTGTGGACATCGCTTCCACAAGTCTCACAACATTTGGTAATAGAGTTTGGGTTTCTTGGTTTAATACCTCTTCTGAGTGAGATGATACGATTATGTCCATGAGTGTCATGGTCATAACTTCCACAAATATTACAAACAGGGTAATAGTGGCAGTCATCTGAGTGATGATTACCCATACCATAATGAATGCATGGTGGGAAAGGCATATTTCGCCTGGAATGAGATGCTTCAGTTTTGTGAGCATCAGCACTTGTTTTGGCCAGCATATACTGAGTGTGTTCACAAGTGAGATGATCAGTCCTTTCACATTTGGTACAATAAATCACTCTTAGGCAAGTTTCAGTAAGATGGTTGTTTAGCCTACATAAATCACAAGCCTTTTTAAATTGTGTCTTGTACTTGAAATGAGGAGAATCTGAAGGTTAATCTCTAAATCGTGTTGGTGTTTGCTGTTGCTTGAGTTGCAATTTAAGATCATTGATCTCTTGCATGACAAGAGACATTCTCTTATCTTCCTCAGATCTAGCATTTTTCAGTTTATTTGTTGAAACTAAATAGGTAGTTCCCATATATGAGCCTTCAGCAGAAGCTGAAGAGTTCTTTGAGGTGTCAATTTTGACATGTTTGGAAGAACTACCTTTGTGTGTGGTGTGTGACTTGATGATAGACTGGATAGTATTGGGTCTAGTAGAGGGTTCAGCACCAGCCAGCTTCTCCAAAGGAGGAAGTGGGGTACTTACTTCATTCTCTATATCATCATCTGAGTCATCCTCAGAAACTGAGGACTCAACTGGTGTTGAAGTGTCAACACTTTCTTGAAACTCAGGAAGAAGGATTCGTCTAGTGTTATGATTTGGTTAATTCTCTTCACCTGACCTTTCAATGTCAGGGATCGAGCTACCATCCTCATTTGAGGCTTTGACAAAGACAATAGATTTGGTGTTGGAGGATCCTTCAGCACCAAGCATTTTTCTATTTTGAGCAGGTATTTGTTCACTTATGCATTGATTTACCCTATCAGAGTTTCTAAGCCAAGATTTAACAATATCTTTTGCTTCTTTTAATTCAGCTCTTAGGGAGTTATTTTCCTCCAAAATTTCTTTGTTCAATTGTTGAAAGGTAAGAATATCAAGTTTAGATTCTTTTAGCTCTATTTGCTTACTTTCAAAATCTTCAAGTTTTAGAACAAGCTTATGAAATTTTTCAAGTAAATTATTTCTTTGCTCTTCAACAAATTTTAGATCAATGCACAAGTAATCAAAGACAAATTTAATGTCATCTTTATCTTCTTATTTAAGAAGAGTTTGTACCTTTTTGATTGTGACATTGACCCATTCACCATTTCTGGCACTTTCTCTGGCTACCACATTTGAATTGACCCCTTCATCATCAGCAAGTGCCATTAGCACTTTCACATTCACCATTTCATCATCATCTGAAGAAACATCTTCTTCATCCCATTCATAGGCTTCAGCAACAAGCCCTTTGTTATTGTCTTGCTTGGGAGTCTTGGATGAGGAGCTTTCAGTGCTCATTAAGGCTAATCTTGCCTTGATTTCTCTGTATTTGGCCTCAAAGTCTTTTGTTGGTCTGAGTTCAACCCTGTTTTGCTGAAATGAAGTAGAAGCAATTTGTTTTGGTTGAAATGATGATTGACCAGATGGTCTTGATTGAGCTGGTGAGGAATATGAAGGGAGAGATGTTTTTGAATAACAATCCCTAGCATAGTGACCAGTCTTCCCACATTTCTAGCATTCAGTGTCAACTGAAGCTTTTGTGGAGCTGTAGAACTTGCCTCCTTTCTTAAAGAACCTTCTAGACTTGGCTAGAAGTGCTCTTTCATGAAATTCCTCTTTGAGGTCATTCAGATATTCCTCACTAGATCTAGTATCTTCCTCATCATCGAGACTATCTTGGTAGTCTTGAATGACAACCTCACTGAAGAAGGTTGTGGGCAAGGGTGTACCAATGGTTAATGCTTTACTCTTGCTTGAGCCTTCATAAATCCTATCAACTAGGTTTTCTTCATATTTTAGTTTCCCAAAAAGAGAGGCTAGATCACAATCTTTAATGTGATTAGCATTTCTCAAGCTTTGGCAGAAACTGAGCCACTTCTTTGGCAATGCATTAACAAAAACTGTGTTGATTTCAAGTTTTGAAATCTCAACACCATCATTCACAAGTTCATTCATCAGTGCTTTGTATCTGGTGAATGTGTGTGTGGGTTTCCCCTTCTTTGTGCTTGAAGGTGTTGTATTGAAGCTTTAAATCTATGATTCTGGTTTCTTTTACATCAGAGGGTCCCTCATGGTAAAGAATAAGGTCCTCCCATGTAGCTTTGGCTGTTTTGCAAGTTACAACAGAATTCATTTGGTCATCTAGAAGTACAGACATGATGAGACTTTTGAGATGCTGATCTAGGTTAGCAGATTTTTTCTCATCAGCAGTCCATTGTACTTCAGGTTTTTTATTGTCCCCAACCATGGGAACAAAAGGACCATTTTCAATGATTCCAAGGAATTGAGGTTCAATCCCAACCATGTGCACAAGAAACCTCTTCTTACAATTTGTAAAATTGGCTACCTCTAGTACAGGAGCAGCATTGAGTTGGCCACCCCTATATTATAGGGTTTGTGGTATAATTTGAGCAATTTTTGGATCTTGATTTGAAAACTTTTAAATGAGCAGTTTAATAAAATGAGAGTTTAACTAATCAAATTGCTCTGATACCACTTGTTAGTCCCTAGTAATTCGTTATTACTTATTATCTTAAGTAATAACTCTTACTTCGACTCAAGTGAGTTGTTTTAACAATAGATAAGAAATATGAAAGATTAAAACAACAATATCAATATACTTTTCAACGTATAGACTTTTATTAGAATCAAATAAAGAATCTATAACGCACTTTGTTTGCGGAATAACAAAGTGGTTGAATGACAATGAGTTTTGATCTCCTCTACTTAAACGTCTAACCAAAGTTAAAGTCTAAGCTCCAATCTAAACGTTCATATGCATCTTGGCTATATGGTTTAGTTGGTATCGAGAGAGAAAGGTTTTCTAGAGTTTAAGCTCTTGTATTGGTTAACCTTTCCTCTCTTAGTGTACACTCCTTTTATAGGCAGTGTAAATTAGGGTTTACATTTTTCATGTTTCAATGCATGGGTTTATCCAGTGGTGGTTGATGCCCATGCTAGATAAACAGTACAAAGTACATATTAAACTATTCTAGAAAAGATAAAGGTTGTACTTATATCTAAGTATAAAAGCAACCTACTTTGACTTAAAGTTATCATTTCCCGCCTAATGCAAACCATCAGAATAATGAAGATTCTTTAGTATCCTAGAGGAGATCGACATCATTCAGTTTGGTATTGTCAAACCAAACTGAACTGAAAGCCCTTCTTCAGTCCTTGTTCTTCAGCAACTAGACCGCCTAGTATTTGAAGCGAAGACTCCTTTGTCTTCTAAGTACACTGTAAGGGGACTGCTGAACTTTCTTCAGCTATAAAGTCTTTAGTAGGAACTTTGTTCCTCTGGTCATCCTTCAACAGACTGGCCTTACTGCTGAGCATGAAACACTTAGGGGGATTTTATATTCAAATCCTAGAGTTGCTTCAGGGTCAGTAAATCTGAACCAACAATAATACATGAATAAGTAGAGTTTAAAATGTATTTTTCATTGATGTAATTTTCATCAAGTATTATTTAACATAAATTAAACAATTTAAGGTCAAAGTTAATAAAGAAAGACTAAAAAAGTCAAAATTAGACAATAATTATGGGACGGAGGTAGTAATATATTATATGATGTATCACCAGTATCATATATGATATAACCTATCATATATGATAGAAAAAAATATATATATGATTTAAAATTGTTATCATATATGATGAAACAGTATTATAATATATGATATTTCACGTAAATTTTAACAAGAATAAAAAAACAAAAAAAATATTTCTTCGAAAGTGTAACATAGTGCATATTGATAGAAAGGTAATTAAACGCTCGTCGCGATGATATAATTATTTTTGTTTAACACTTACCGGTTTAAAAGATATTTAAATTATAAAAAATAGGTGAAAAATAAAATATATTTAATTTTATCCATTAGATGGAAATGAGATGGATGTCGGGGATGAGTCCCCTCATATCTAAAGAAAAGTATTATATCCAAAATAACTCTTCTCATAAACTTAATAAAAAAGGTTAAAATATACTTATGTTTACGTGTCGTTTTTTTAATTGGTTAAATGCACGAAGCTCGATATTTCATATTTTCTTCACACTCATCTCAACTTTTCATTCAGCCATTTGTATCAATCATGTAATTAAACCTCTTTTTAAACATAGAAGTTAAATCTTTTAATAGATTTTCTTTAAAGTTTGAACAAACTATTAGCATAACCTAAAAACAAATGAAAACAAAGGAGGAATCGACATTAAACTAAAAGCATATTTAATGTTTAAAATATGATTTAAGTTCATTTGTATATCAAACTTATCTAAAATATGCAGACTCATCCTCATCCGTCATCTTTCAACCATCCAATGACTGAAATTAAATCCTCATTTTATATTGCAGGGGTATTTTCGTCGTTTTACCTTCTACTATATAAGTTTTTTTACTTCCTTCTCACAAAAAACACACACTGATATCCATCTCGTCTCTTTCTTTCTCTCTCTACCCCGATCTATTTCTCTCTACCAATCCTTCACGTGCAATCATGAATCCATCATAGATCCATCCCAACGCGATCATCACGAATTCATTAGGTATTCATCACAAATCCATCACCACGAATTCATCTTGAATTGATTCATCATCAGGTTACTAACTTTTTATGTATTTTAGCTTGATATGAATAACTTATTATCATCTTCGAACTTATAAGCATTCTATTAGCTTATTTTGAATGGATTATATAAATAAGTTGATTTGTTTGAATAAGCTTATTAAAAATATTTTGAATTAGATGAGAGTCATGAATAAGCTTGTTAGTTAGATGATTTGAATTTATTTTGTTGAATTAGCTTATGTTAACGAACTATTTAATTATTTGAATATATTAGTTGATGTATCATATTTGGTACGTTATTTATCATATATTATAGATATATGATATACGATATATGATAGGCATATCAAATATGATACATGAGGTATCAAATATGATATATGATAAGCTGATGTTAGTGCGAGATATTTTAATTAAGTTGCTGAAGTAACCTGAAGTACGTTTGATGTATCATATATGATACATGATTTATCATACTTGATAGTTATATAATATCTGATATATGATAGGTTTATCAAATATGATATATGAGGTATCATATATGATGTTTCTGACAGACTACAAGAAAAAACCATACTTGTATTCCACAAATCTATTTTAGCTCTTCAAACCTATCTTCTATCATATACGATATTGTACATGACTTATTCACTTTTAACGTAATGTATATAGCTTGACCCTAAAACTATTTTCCTGTCTTGTATGAATGCAGAATGTGCAAACACAACAACGAGAAGAGAGAGATGTTGCAATTGTCCGGTTAGAGCAAAGTAGAATGGTACTTATTATAACAGACGTGCATAAGTATGTTTATGTATCGACACTAATTCAACGTGGCCTTGGAGGAAGTTGTTCCATAAAAAGTAGATTTCGTTGAAAATGAAGACGAATTGATTAAAGAAGAAAAGAGTGGTTTCAATACTAATAATATTTTTTTGTTTGTTTGTAGAAACTAGAAGGGAGGGGTGAATAATTTATCCTGTTTAAGGTCCTAATTAAAAATCTTTTCAATTAGGTTTGTTCCAAAATTACCTTTTACTTGAAAACTAGTTTCATAATTGTTAGGTTTAATTATAATGCATTAACAATATCTAGTGACAATAAAATGCAATGTAAGAATGAAAGCATAAGTAAAGAGTAAGGAAAGAAACAACCTAAGGTATGAAACCAAGATTTATAGTGGTTCGGCAATGAATCTCTCTCTTCGTTCCTACTCAGTCCTCGACTACACCTTACTCGAGATTTCCACTATATCCACAAGCTCCCTTATTGGCGGAGAAAACCTTACAACGTCACTTACATTATTTTCCGACACTAAGCTTAATGTAGAGACCTAATCTTAGCTAGGACCAATCTACACACGTCGCCTACTTCACCATTTTCCGACACAAGGCTAAATGTCGAGTTCTAATAGAAATCTAGAACCAATCTTCGTCGCCTATCTTCTTTTCTGACACAAGGCTAGATATTAAATACACGTTTTGGTTTGGTTTTTCCTTGTTTTAAGTGGTAAAAGGCTAAGTGTTTACACACTTATTAATGCTTCCAAAGGGGAGGAAATTCCTACAGGGTCAACAGAGTGGTTTGAATATCCAGGACCACAAAAAATAAAGTGGAGAAAAAAAGTGATAAGGGGAGTGCAACAAAGGATGTGGCTGAGACACTCATCAATCTTGGCCAAACAGATGTTCAACCTGCTACAACAATTTCCCCTGCTACCACAAATCCCCCTGCTGCAACATATTTTTCCCTTGTTAGTGTTGTTACCGCTACTAGAACTGGAATCACATTTACAAGGAAAAGGAGATAGCCAACACAAAAGGTATAGTTATTGGATAAAATGCACAAAAGCTTCACTAGTAGTTGATCCAAAAGATAAGGGAAGGGGATCATGGTAGAACAACCAAAGAAGAAGCATAAACAGCTGAGGAAAATAGAGCAAGAGCAGAGAGTGATGCTCTTTTTATTCAACAAATGGTGCAGGAAGAATTGAGAGAAGAGATGGAAAGGAAGAGAAGGAGAGAGAAAGAGGTACAACTTGATGTCTCCAAGTTAGATTTCTCTGATGATAAACCGAAAGTAAAAGCTAGAGAGTTGGAAAAGGAGATTGAGATCATGCATAGGGAATTGGATGATCATGTGCCAAAGATGGTAGAATTCTTGGAACTACCGGAGAAAGAGATAAGGCATGCTCCATTGGAGGAAAGGTATGATCTAATGCTAATGACTTTTAATTTTCAAAAGCATTACAAAGAAATCAGGGAGATGAAGATTAAGAAAGACAAGTATCTGAGTTCCGAGAAAGGGAGAAAAGAGCACTACACAGTTATGCTTAAGTGATACAAGAAGTACACAGATGCAGATTTCAGAAAAATGACTTTTGATGAAATAGAGAAAGCTGCCATTCCAGTGATAAAAGAAAACAGTGTGGAGAACTTTTTAGAAATGGGCTCAGCAGAGGAAGCTGAGTATATCAGAAAGAGAGATGAGATAATGAGGAAGGCAAGAAGAGAAAGGCTGACGATGCAGCAGGTGCAACTACAACAGCAGGTGCATCTTCAACAACAGTGGAAACTTCATTACCCCAAATTGTGCTAGAAAGACAAAGAGCTGCAAAGAAAATGAAGAGAATGGAAACACTTGGGGTATTCTCAATAGAAGATCTGGTTTGCAAACACTGAAATTGATGAATATTTGGTATTGGAAGAGTCATATGACTTTGTTCCTTGTTGGGTCCACTAGATGTGGATCTTGCAGACTGTTAGGAACGGTGAACGACTTCTGTACTCACAAGTCTATTCACAGAGAGACTCTAGATAAATCACACAATATAAGTGCGGAATACAAATATTATGAACAAGAAGAACAGAATAACTATAACAACTTGATCCTTTACTAAGGATTTCTAATATTAATATAAACTAGAATAATGTTTTATGAAGGTGTGTAGAACCCTTCTGCCTAAGGTTCCTTTTATACTACAAGGAAACCCTAATACATCAGTAAACCAAAACGTGTAAAACTGATATGCATATCATTTCCTAACATATCTCATGCATATCCTAACAGAATACTCTAAATAATAAAGTTTGACTTTCTATAAGACCAAGAGCACGGGTTACTCCTACTACTACTAGGACCAGGAGGAACTATATACCTCCTAGTCTACTTATTACAAATAACTATTCCAAAGGTCCTAACAATCCTCCCCTAAACTTGAATTTGACCTGTTGAGTTCAAGTTTCCTGGTAAATCGTGCAAAACATCTTGAGGATTGGAACAACAAAGAAACAGCAGCATCATAACCATCAGCATAAAGAACATAAAGACTGCTGCAACAAGTAACACCTAGAAGCATCTTGAAAGCTTGAAACAAATCTGCATCCTGTTGAATCTTCACAGCAACATGAGCAGATTTTATGAGCCTTTACCAAGTAGCTGCTCGCTCTTGGGCTAGCCAGTCTTTATGGGGGAATAAGAATCACCCTGGGAGACCAGAACCCAGCCCAACTCTTAGAACGTGAATCAATGGTGAGTGGGGGTACCCTGATGATTTTAGGCAAACCATCACAGCCATCAACGGATTTGATATGTATTTACCAGAAGCCGTACCCTTCTGGACTCTCCAACTCTTAGCAATGAAGCATCGGTGAGCTGAAAACCTTATAGCTTTGAGCAAGCTATTATAGCTATCAACGGATTTGATAAGATCTTTACCAAGAGCCGTACCCCCTTGCATTAGCCACTTTTCAGTCTAGGACCATGGCAAGTGAAAACTATCCAGTTTTGGATAACCTGGCAACCATCAACGGATTTGACTATCACACCAGAGCCGTACCCTCATGGTGAATCAACTCTTTATAGTCTGTGAGACATGGTGAGTTGAGCACCATTTGTTGTGTGGACCAAGTCCAGCACCAGAAGTAACTTCAAAACAGCCCAAGTGCGAAACAGTCAAAGGAAAACCAATTTTATGATGGAAGAGTATAAGCTGATATTATATTATGTACAAGTGTGAAATTCCATCATATGTTTAAAGTATAAGCAAATATTATATAAAAAGAATTTTTTTTATTTATTTTTTATTTTTTTATTTTTTTATTTTTTGTTAACTATAATGTAAGTCACCAAGCACTATACAGATCGGTGAAAAGAATGTTAGTATAATCACAAAAACAGAAAAACATACCCATCACATACCAGAAGTAGCAACTTTGGCAGTTTGCAACCGGGCTTGGATCCCTTCCACCAAAGTAGTAGCCATGGTAGACTCATTCCCTGAAGGGGCATTGGATATCTGCAGATGACATTCCAGCATGGCCTCCATAGTAGCAATCGTCAAAGGATATTCCATATCCGTAAGCATAAACACTATGGCACCAGTCTCCAACTCCAATATATGAACCCCACAACCAGCATAAAGCTTCCACCTCTTGATCACCCAGCGAGGCTGATCTCTCCAGACACCAGAATGAGGAGCATCAGGAGGAGAATCAAGCATCATCTTCAAGTCACCCCAGATTGTCAAACCAGGCCAGTTGGCCACCTCACTCGGAGAGGCAGGAATACCAGCATCCACAAACCAATATAACGACATAAGATCCCGACGGTCCACCCATGTCAAAACACTTTGCAGTCCTGAGACATAGCGAACATAACCATCACTGGTTGAAATCCTATGCGTGAATGTACCAGCAACAATCGGGGATGGCTTAACCTTCCAAGCAACAATATAACCCTTACCCATTGGAAACTCTGTCTCACTATCCGAAGCCGCATCAATAAGGTTTTCAGGATCACGCTTCTCAAAAGGAACAGACTTACCACGTCTAGCCTTCTTCTTTCTAATTGAACGACGAGGTGCAGGAACACCAAGAGAAGATTCAACCTTTACCTTCCCAGCAGCAGTAGTATCAGCATGAGTAGATTCAAAACCGTGACCAACCAAAGGATCAAAGTCTGATGCACCAGTAGATGAGGTAGGGTGCGGTTTAGTCACCGGTGAGGATGGTTGCTCCACAACAGGAGTAGCAGAGGTAGAAGTAGTAGCATTGGTGGTGGTGGTAGGAACCGGAGATGGAGTGGGATGAACAACCGAAGGTGTGGTTGTTGGACCAGCAGTAGAAGTGGCAGCAACAGATGGAACACCAGTAGAAACATGAGGAACACCAGATGAAGAAGCACGAGCAACAGCAGGCGGAGAAGTGTGAACAACTCTCGGATGAGGGCGATAGATAAAGCGTTCAAGAACCGGTGTGTTTTGACGCTTGATCATCTTCTGGTACAGATCCTTAAGCTCATCAAAAGACAATCCCCTAACCCGTTCCCAAGTCCATCCAACATTAAAGTAAGCAGCCGACTGATATTTGACATATTGTTGCATTAGTTTCCTCTCCTCGGTTCTTGACAAAGGTATGTTACGACACTTTTCACGGAGCTGAGCAGCAAGAGACAATTGTTGTTTACGCATTAAGGCCATTGCCCGTGGGATACAGTTATTTTGATTCACATCAGCGCCTAAAAGATCAGTAAACTGCGAGTAATCAGAAGTAAGAATAGTAAGCACCCGCATCCAATCATTATCATCCCAATGCATGGCATCATGCCTCAACTGTTCACGCCTCTGCTGTTGAAGGGCTTCTTCCTCAGACCTAGCTGCTTGATCAATCTCTGCCTGCAGTCGCTGTGCAGCCTCCTCCCCTGACCGTTCCTCCTCAAGTTGTCTGCGAGTATGCTTCCTTAGAGGCGAGGGTGCATCAGTCATAGGGGATTTCCCCTTAGGATCATGAGACGGCCCAACAGATGGACCAGCAGAAGTACCAGTAGAAGAACCAGCAATATCCTTCATTGGTCTAGGACTAGCAGCAGCAGTAGGGATGCTTGATGGACTAGGAGGAACAGGCAAATCAGCATACGACTTATCAGCAAAAGCAGCCTTTGCCAACAACGTCAACCCATCCTCCTCAATATCCTCATCAGAATCAGAAAAAACAACTTTCTTCTTTTGTCGCCTCTGTTGCGACTCTAAAGCTTTGACCCTGTTCGCCAATGGAAGGACAAAGTCCCGGGTAAGCTTGCGATGCTGATTCAGATCATGCTCCAAAGAAACAATCCTTGCGTAATACCTATGCATGAGAGCTAGCGAATAAGTTAGTGAAACAGGTTCCTCCGCTTTCCCACCAAGAGGACTTGGATCGGGAAAAGCATCATTGGGACCAGAAGCAACAAAGGTGTCATCATCATGAGCATGAGAGCTAGTTGGCTTCTTAGCAGAATGTGGTGCTGGACTAGAAGGGGAGAATCAACAAAGGGGGACTTATGTGGCAAAGAAGAGGGGGCAACCTTGGAAGTGGATGGCATTTCAACCACCACTTCTTTAGCTGGCTCCTCCACCGCCACATGAGGCTCACTAGTTGCCTGATGCTCCTCCTCCATAGGATCATCCCCTAATGGAAGTTCCTCCCCGGCTTCATCAGCCGGAGGAATAACATTAGGAGCACCTTGGGCAAGGCCCAGCATAACATCAGTAAGAGGCCTCCAAGCCCCCTTAAAACCAAGCGCCATATTTGAATACACTTTAGAACTAAGCTTGGGGGTCTCATACTCCTCCCTATCTCTAGGTATGCACATAAGAACATGCTTCAAGAACCTAGGGTACATTAAAAACTTCTTCCTAGAGCCAGTACTACTAAGATTGCAAACCATCCCATCAAACAAGTAGCGAGAAAATTAAACACACGACCTTGTGCTATGCAAATCAAACCAGTAGCCAAAGGAATGGGAAATGCATCCCAACTCCCAGACTTTGGGCTTAAGCAATGAATCAAAAAGTGCACTAGAAGCTTCCATTGGGGGGGGGGAACCTATTTTTCTGGAAGTTAAACTTCCCCCCATGATTATAACCAAGATCAGCCATCCCACCTAATACCTTAGAATTAGGGATGGAAACACCACCACCTTCATCTTGAAGATGAAGAGCAGTCCTAATAGAAGCTTCAGACACCACATATGAGCATCCATCTATGGTAGCATGGAGCTCTAGTGGGCGTCCCAAAACATCGACAAGTTCAGCAGTTGCCCAAAACTGGCGAATAACACTATCATAGACAATAGGACAAACCGTAAAAGCATACCTGAGGTTAGAAGCCTCAATAAATTCGATGATGTCTGTGAACTCGTCGCGTTTAGGACCATCTCCAAGATATGCCACCTTATTATAATCATGTTTGTATTGAAGAGCAGCCATTGTTGATGATTTGGAAGGGATGGAAGGGATGGAAGATGATTGATTGGAGATTGGAAGAGTAGGAGCGTATGTGTGTGTTATGGTTGGAATGAAAGAGTCAAGGGTGAGATTTGAACATAAATAATGGTCATGTAACTGTTCATTGACCCCTAATAATGCGGGTTGCCCTTTCAAATTAAGCAGTTAATGCAAGAGTAACCACTTGCTCTTTTTACCTTTCTTTGCAAATCCCAGTTACCAAAGTTAAAAAATAAGATATATACCGGAAGTAACTTACGTTGACTAAAAGTCAAAACGCGTAAGGGTCAACACCAAGAGCACAATGTGGTCAATAAAAGTCAACAAAGTGAACAGTGACTCAAACCAACACTAGAAGCCAACCATTAATGACAATGAAGGATTTGTACCCACTAGAAGCTGAAAACGACCACCAGAAGTGACCAAAATCCTCCACTAGAAGTAGCACACACTGCAAATACCCATGAAATCTGTTGTTAGAAACTACCAATATGTTAGCCTGTGCAAGTAAATATGTACACTAAGCCTCCCCTTAGGCTTAGCCTCCCCTCAATCCTAGGTCTCAAGGATTGACTATTCCAATGTGAACCACCAAGTGGTTGAACCGAGGACCATCAAAGGCTTTAGTTAATAAATCAACAACATTATCATCCGTATGAATTTTAAGAACCTGTATCAACTTCTTCTCATTGGCATCCCTTATAAAGTGATGCCTAATTTCAATATGTTTTGTACGTTGATGAAAAACAGGATTCTTCACAATGCAGATAGTGCTTTGATTGTCAATGAAAATTTTGGTGTTCATGAAGTTGAACCCATAATCCAGCATCTGATTTTGTATCCACAAGACTTGGCAACAACAACTAGCAGCAGCTACGTATTCAGCTTCTGTCGAAGAAGTAGCTACTATCGTCTGTTTCTTACATTGCCATGAGATAAGTCTTCGACCCAAAAACTGACAACCACCAGTAGTAGACTTTCTGTCATTATTAGCACCTGCATAGTCACTATCACTATAGACTTCAAGAACAAAAGGTGATTCTTTAGGATACCACAAGCCTAGCTTGGGTTGAGCCTTGATGTACTTAAAAATTTTCTTGAGTGTATTCAAGTTAGAAACAGTTGGAGCCACCTGATGTCTAGAGCAAGAACTTACTGCAAACATAATATCTGGACATGATGTAGTTAAATACATGAGTGAGCCAATCATTGACCTGTACATGTGAACATTTACCGGAGGATCTGGCTCATTCTTGAGTTTGACTTTAGTTACTTCATAAGGTGTTGCTGCAAGTCTAAAAGGGTCCATATCAAACTTCTGAAGGATCTCATGAACATATTTGTCTTGACTTATGAAGATTCCATCCGACTGTTGCTTGACTTGAATACCAAGGAAAAATGTAAGTTCTCCCATAGCACTCATCAGGAATTCGCCCTTCATCAGTTGTTCAAACTCATCACACCATTCCTTCTTAGTAGAACCAAAGATAATATCGTTCACATACACTTGAACAAGAATGATGTCCTTGGTATTCCTCTTTAGAAATAGTATTTTATCAATCGTGCCTCTTCTATAGACATGTTTCAACAAGAAAGTGAAAAGACACTCATACCAAGCTCTAGGAGCCTGATGAAGTCCATATAGAGCTTTGACCACCTTGTAAACTTTCTTGGGATGAAGTGGATCCACAAAGCCCTTAGGTTGAGTGACATAAACTTTCTCATTAATCTTGCCATAGAGAAATGCACTCTTGACTTCCATCTGAAAAACCGTAAAGCCAACATAAGAAGCAAAATCCAAAAACAGACGAATGGCCTCAATCCTAGCAACAGGAGCAAAAACTTCAGTATAGTCAATGCCTTCAAGTTGTGTGTGACCTTGTGCAACCAACCCAGCCTTATTTCTCACCACAATACCCCTTGCATCTTTCTTGTTTTTGAGAATCCATTTGGTACCAATTGTTGTCTTTCCATCTGGCAAGTCAACTAGGATCCAAACATTCTGAAACAAGAACTGCTGCATCTCCTCCTGCATAGCCTCCACCCAACTTTGATCCTCAAGAGCATGAGAGACTGATCTAGGTTCCACCTCTAAAAGAAAACAAGCAAACAAACAGTGTTGAAAGTCCGTATGATTATTACGCTTTTGGTCTTCAATATAGCTCACAAGAGCATGATGATCAGACGTTGCTTTCTTATGCATTCTGCGAGTCTTGACAGTAGAACCAGGATCTCCAATGATTTGAGTAGTAGGATGGTCTTTATGCGTCTACAGAACTTGATTAGAAGCTACATCCACTTCTGGTGCCAAGTTATTAAGATCCCCAACAATGTCATCATCATATGAAGCAGAGTCGAAAATGCCATCTATTGGTTGCTTATGAATATCATCCAGCTTAGTAGAAGACTTCTTTTGATAGTTTCCCAGGTCAGAAGGACCAGAGAATCTAGTAGAAGAAGTGGGATAACTAACCGGACTACCAATAGGAAACTTGCACTAGGAGTAACATTAGGAGTACTAGGAGTAGCTTTGTCACCACGATTACTCAGAGGAAAATCAAAACCTCCTTGAGCAGCTGCTGTAGTAGCATCTTGTTGTTGCTTGAGCAATGTGTCAAGAGCTCCTTGTGAGTCCAAAATGTCTGATGAAGTAGCATCACTAGGAGTAGCATTGGCATTAGAAGAGACTGTGGTGGAATAGGATGGAACAACAAAAATATCATCCTCCTCATCTGAGTCCGAAAAACTAGAATGAGTACCTGCACTTGAAGTTGCAAACACTTGTGGACCTGCATCATGGTTAGTTTTGAAACGAAAATATCCCAATGAATCACTAAGATAATCAAGATCAAAATACCATTCAGGACCCTTGCCTTGTATGTTTGACTTCTCCTCAAAATACCTGAGATTAATAGTTTCAATGACTCGCTTGGCTTGGAGATTGTAGACACGATAAGCCCGAGAGTGAGCTGAATATCCTACTATGTATCCTTCATCTACCTTGCCATCAAATTTTCCCAAATAGTCACTAGTATTCAGAATGGTGACAAGACACCCAAATGGCTTCAAATGAGCAATGCTAGGTACTTTAGCTGTGAGTAGCTCATAGGGAGTCTTCTTGTGAGGATTGGTAATAGAAACTCTATTCAAGACGTAACTTGCAGTATTGACAGCTTCTGTCCAGAACATGGTTGGAAGCTTGGAATCGGCAAGCATTGTTCTCGCAGCTTCTATTAGAGTCTTGTTCTTTCTTTCCGCCACACCATTCTGTTGAGGAGTTCTTGCTGCACTATAATCTCTTTTGATACCTTTAGAATTACAAAGTGCTACGAGGTCTGCATTTTTGAATTATGTTCCATTATCACATCGGATACCTTTAACCTTCTTGGACAGCTGATTCTCAATTAGTGTAATAAAGTCCTTGAGGATTGAGTAGGTCTCACTCTTGGCAGCCATGAAGAAAACCCACGTAAACCTGCTATACCAATCAGTTACCACAAGACAATATTGTTTGTGGTCAATGCTCCTAATAGAGGTAGGACCAAATAAATCCATGTGTAGTAGCTGCAATGGTTCAGTTATAAGGCAGAGAGCAGTGATGGCCTTGAAGGATGCTTTATGTTGTTTGCCTTTGCTGCATGCAAGGCAGTTGATGTCATTTCTGAAAGTTTTGGGAGGTAAACCAGAGACCAAGTTCATATTTGCTAATTTGTGAATGGTCTTGAAGTTAACATGTCCCATCCTTCTGTGCCATTTAGTGGCTTCATCTTCTGAGGCTTTAGCAACCAAACAAGCTAGTTGACCAGTAGGATTAACTTCATTCAGCTTGATATTATAAAGATTATGTCTTCTAGGGATTCTGAGTAGAACTTGTGAGTCATCCGAGAGCTTAAAGTCCTTGGATAACACCAGTGCATCAGTATCCGTAAAGAGGACAAACTGCTTCTTGTCACAAATCTGAGAGACAAAGATCAAGTTGAAGTGTTGAAGTGCTTCCACATAGTAGACCTGCTCAAAATTAAGGTTAGGTGTCTGAATCGTTACTTTGCCAGTGATCCTTCCTTCAGCACCTCCAAAGTAGACCTTTCCGCCTTGAAATTGTACAAAGTTAGCTAGAAGACTTTTATTCCCGGTCATGCTCCTAGAGCATCCACTATCAACTATCCCGAGAGTAGGATCTTGGTATGGAGTAACCTACAATAACAAGAAAAGATATATGCAAAAGTTAGTGTCTTAAGGGGACCCAAACCTTTTCAGGTTTGAGCCTACCTTGTGGATCTTTAGTAGATAGCCAAGAAGATTTATGAGATCCACTGTTGTTCTTAGGTTGCCTATTCATCATATGGGTGTTATTGTTTGACCAAGAACAACCTGCTGAGGGCTTAACAGCAGTACCCAAATTTCCCAACCTAAAATACATTTGGTCTGAATTAAATGCATAACTCTGATTAAAGTTCTGAAAATAGTTGCTGGTTGGTCTATTTGGGAATAATCCAGTGTTTCTCCAATGATCATAAGCTAAAGGAGAGGTCCTTCTAGAAGAAGAAAAAGATTTGGCACATGGGTTTAGTCTTAATAAGAAGAATATGGAGCAACTCCTGGTGGACCAGGAGCAGGAAATGCTTGATAAACAGAAGGATGTTGGTCATAAAAATCACAATCTTTAATCAAATGAAATTTACTTCCACAAACAAAACATGTTTTAAACGACCTTTTATTCAAATGACATTGTTTCATACTGCTAACTTTATTACACACAACTCTAGGAGAAACATTATTCCTAGGACTCAATAAACCAGAACTAGTCACAGTTGAAGTAGAAGCAACTCTTTCTTCACTCTTCCTAGCACTAGTAGCAGCATGGTCATTTGTCTTGGAGCTTGTAGGTCTCGACTCTTCACTTAAATCACATGATGCAGAGTCAATGGCTTTGTCACTGAAAGTACAAGAGACAAAGTCATTAGTATTAGTATAACTTTTTGGGGACTCATGCATCTGTGATCCATCCAAGTCATTATGCCTAGAAATGGGCATAAAAGTTCCTGTAAGTGGTGGAGGGACAACATGCATTGCTGCAGCTGGTTGAAACCTATTGTAGGTAGGTTTTCTCTCTTCCTCCTTGTCAGGATCAAAGATACTTGAAAAAGATAAATCAAACACATCTTCTGAATCAATATATTTATCAAATCCTAACCCTCTTTTAGTCCTACCAGACATGCTACTATCAATTAACTTTGAAAGATTCTTAGGTGCATTTTGCCATTTTTCAAATCTTAAAAGTGTAGCATCCAATTTTTCCTTCATGTCTTGCTTATCCTTGATACTGTCATCTTTTACCTTTTCAGTGTATTTAAGCATATTTGTTGTGTTTTCTAAATCAATGTTCAGAATTCTAATTTTATCTTCATATTCACGTTGTGTGTCTTGAAGCCACCTCTTTTGTTGTTCCAATGTTTTTAAATAATTCTTATACGCTTGAACCTCTAAAAAATACTTATCATTTTGTTCATTTAATTCATTATATTGAGACAACAATTCTGAATATTTATCATGACAACCAAGAGGACAGTGTTGTACCTGAGGTGAAATGCCCATAAGAGCAAATTCTTCTGCTTCCTCGGCATCAGATAGATTCCCAACATTCATTGCAAACACGTCAGTAGAAGGTTTAGCTGTTTCCAGGGTAGCATTCTGATGATCACTCCAGTTGTCCATAGAGTCAACAGACACCAAAGCTTTCTTGTCATCCTTCACCTCCTGAATCTTGAAGGCTGAGTACCTGTTCTTCTCCTGGTCATTCTTGTTAGGGCATTCCCTAGCAAAGTGACATTGCTGCTGGCAGTTATAGCATCTAACCTTACTTCTATCAAACCTTGCTGGCTCTCTTGGGTTGTAGTTAAACTTTCGTCCGGCTTTCTTCTCAAACTTGTGAACCCGGAGAGTGAGCATGGCCATCTGCCATTTGAGATCCATTTCATCCAAGTCAAGTTTATCGACCCGTTTGAAGTCATCAAAAGCAAGTTGTTGTTGGGGATCAACATCCGCAACAAAAGAGTGAAGAACAGCTTCTACCATGCTACCAGACTTGACTTTTGGTTCAGGAGTAGAAGTATGCTAAGAAGACACAGTATAGCTTGGGCTACTAACATAAGACATAGTACTAGATCCCATAGAACTCACAAAGGCAGAGTTAGCAGGAGTAGGAAAAGAATCACTTGAGTATCCTCTCACATGAGGCTTAAAGGTTTTGAGCTTATGAAACAGATCATCAAAATAGTCAAGCCCACCTTTTGCTTTAAGAGAGATTACCACCTGATTCCATGAGTAGGGTAAGGCTCTAAGAAACCTTGCATTGATATCTTCATTGTCAGGTTTCGACCTGAGTTGATTCAACTGGCTTAGTATCTTTTGGAACCTGTCATACCCTTGATGAATACCTTCAGTTTCTGAGATCTTGAATTCTATGAATTCATCTCTCAGCATGGATCTGCGCATTTTCTTTGACTCCTCATTCCCACCAAACCTTGCTTTTATTCCGTTCCAGATTTCTCTAGCATCATCTAGGTGATAAAAGTCACCCATGTGATCATCAGGAAGAGACTGAAGCAAAATTATTTTTGCTTTGATCTCCTTCGATACAGCTGTGATTTCTTCATGAGTTTTAGGGTCAAGAAGAATAATATTACCATTCTTGTCTCTTCCAGTAAACCTCTTGCTGTTTCCATTCAGAATAATCTTCCAAAGATCTTGATCAGTGTTGGTGATCCAGCATTCCATCTTCATTACCCATCTATCATACTCATCCTTTTTCAGAAGAGGAAACTTACCATTTGTGTTGGAAACCGTAGCAATGATCTGCTGAGGTTGCTGTGTTTTAGGGATGCTATCTTCTCCTGTTTGAGTAGAACTCGAGACAAACATGATTAAACAAAGATGTTAGTAATAAGAAAAATTAACTCTTTTTGTACAGAGACTCTCCCAGGCTCTGATACCACTTGTTGGGTCCACTAGATGTGGATCTTGCAGCCTGTTAGGAACGGTGAACGACTTCTGTAATCACTAGTCTATTCACAGAGAGACTCTAGATAAATCACACAATATAAGTGTGGAATACAAATATTATGAACAAGAAGAACAGAATAATTATAACAACTTGATCCTTTACTAAGGATTTCTAATATTAATATAAACTAGAATAATGTTTGATGAAGGTGTGTAGAACCCTTCTGCCTAAGGTTCCTTTTATACTACAAGGAAACTCTAATACATCATTAAACCAAAACGTGTAAAACTGATATGCATATCCTTTCCTAACATATCTCATGCATATCCTAACAGAATACTCTAAATAATAAAGTTTGACTTTCTATAAGACTAGGAGCATGGGTTACTCCTACTACTACTAGGACCAGGAGGAACTACATACCTCCTAGTCTATTTATTACAAATAACTATTCCAAAGGTCCTAACAATCCTCCCCTAAACTTGAATTTGACCTGTTGAGTTCAAGTTTCCTGGTAAATCGTGCAAAACATCTTGAGGATTGGAACAACAAAGAAACAGCAGCATCATAACCATCAGAAGAGAATGATTGGGCATTCAAGTTTCAAGGAGGTGCTACTATTAGATATTGGAGGCTGTTTACATCCTCTGGTGTTTATGAGTTGGTTATGAAAGGCTTTATTGCCTACCTACTTTGTAACATGTTTTACCCATTGACTCAGGAGACCTTGAAGAAGATGACAAAGACCAAACTGCTGGTGGATTGCAAGAATTATGTTCCATATGAGTTTTTCAGATTCATCCACAGTCAAATTCTACCTGAGAATTTTTAAGCATCCTCATCACTAGCAGTATTTATTCAGAAACTTGTATTTTGGTGAAAGCGTAAGTTTAGGGGAGGATTGTTGGGAATAAATACATAAGAGGAGTTTCCCCTGCTATGACAAGTAAAGTTCCCCCTGCTAGTGGTTTTCCCCCTGCTGGTGTAATGAAGTCAGAGGAATCTGTTCCCCCTGCTAGAAGTCAAAGACCCCGCTGCATGGATAAACTTGAAAAAGATATTGACGCGTTTCTGTTACTACTCCAGAATATCTTCCTAGTTTGTTTAGTAGTTATCTTGTACATTGGTCCTTATGCTATAAAAGGACTCATTAGGTTTTGTGTTTGATATAACTTTTCTTGCCATTTCATTTCATGCTTTAAGGTTGTATAACCCTAATACCATCTTTGGGTATTCGTATATTATCAATATATTAAAGCTTAACTTTTGATTCACTACTTGTTCTTGTGCTAAACATTACTTTTCACATCTTTTTTAGTTACTTTGTGTGTTGCAAAGTTTCTCTTGTAGCAGTTTGAATTCTTTCTTTATACTATAACCCTTAAACAAGCTAAGGTTTAAGATCTGAGTGTGGGATAACACAGCTCTCTGAGCGCGATTCCTTATCACTATGAAACCGCATAGGCATTTAAGGAGCCGTGGGAGTAGACTCCGCTCTCTTTTTTCTTTTAGTGGGGAAGTAATATTTGAGGTAAGTTTTTACCTTCAAAGGATATTCCTATGGAATTTGGAATATGTCATATTCAAATTTACATTTTCCATTTTAATAAAAATTTTTTATTAAAAAGAAAGTTTATTAAAAAATCTTTTGTCACGTTTGACAAAATGTAAGTTTAGGACTAATCACTTTTATGATCACTAATCATGATTAAGATATGTTAGTGCAATACTTAAATTATTATTACCTTGATGATAGTGTTTGTTAGATAATTCGTCTTGTGATTGTATTTGATGATAAATGTCTTTTTAATCTGTCGTGATCAAAACTAAGAAAGATTAGTTAACATAATAATATTTTTAGGCATTACTTTGCATTAACAGAAATTTATGACGAAACTGATTTCAAAGAGCACTTAAATAAACTTGTTTGGAATATATTCATGGAAACAATCAAGTTTTTTACGTAACAAAAAAACTGGCAAGGATTGTTGCAGCTGCTGAAAAAGATAGAGAAAGTGCTACTACCGTTATTAAACAAGAACCCGAAAATGATGCTGCTAAAAAACAAGCAAACACAACTTGTTGGATATTTTCTTTCTTCTAAATCATACTTTGTTTATATTTCTTTTTTCTTTATTTTTGCAGAAGTGTTATGAGGATCTAAAATAAATTACTTTATGTTTGACGTTCCTGATTGAATTAGGTAATATTAGTTGTTCTAGCAGATTTTGATATATAAAAATGTCTAAAAATGATATATGATTCATGCTAAATCATATATGATTTTTATTGAATCATATATGATCCAACATATATGATTCATACTTAACACAAATTTGACAAAATTTATCAACTAATACAAATCAAAATGCTAGACAAAAATTGTGAATCTCGTTTAATAAAATTTATAGTAAATAAAATACGATTCATGAATGAATCATATATGATTTATACTGAATCATATATGATTCACCTAGGAATCATATGATTTACCAATGAATATCAAAAGATCCAAGTAACAATTAAACATTTATTTCATACCATTATATTTTACAAAGATACATTAAATAGATAAAACGAAAGGTTATTTACAACAAAAAGCACAAGTAAATTTTAAGTGATACAAACCACCACAAATAAAAAAACTTGCCTTGGAATCAATAAATATGCATAGCTAAATTTCTAGTCTGATTACAACTCATAGAATGGTGGGGTGAGGTGGAAGATATATGATGAATCAAATCAGATAGATTATCCTCAACTCGTTCTTTAAAAGCAAATTTCATACCGGACCTGAATCTTCTCCACCTGTAAAAGCAATACCCAAATAATAAAAATATCACGAACTCGATTACAAAATCAAATTAGATAGATTATCTTCAACTCGTTTATGTATGAAAGCAAAGTTATTGTTTATTATAATGAAATCATATATGATTCATACAAAATTATATATGATTCACACATACATCTACAACTTTTCAACTATAAGACCCCAACAACAATTCTGCAATTTTTCTCGCGTAATTTCAAACTTGATAGTTTTAAGTCAAGCATCAGTTTAAAATAGAACATAATCATAATCCTTCATTCAGTTCGCATGTTTCTTAAATTTTCACACACATATAGAATCATATATGATCCACACACACATCTGCAACTTTTCAAGTTTAAGATTTCAACAGCAATTCTGCAACTTTTCTCGCATAATTTTGAACTTGATAGTCTTATGTCAAGCATCACTATAAGGTATAACACAATCATAATTGTTCATTCGAATCGCATGTTTCTTAACTAAAACTTTCAGGTTAAACATCACTAATCAATAATGATTATAAGCATTCAAAATCATATATGATTCTTTAAAAAATAACCAGTCAACTAAAAATACATACAAATCATATATGATTTTGCAATAACCATAAATTCACACAAAATAAGCATTAAATCTAAACCGAAACTACTTAGCAAATTCATATAATAATCAAACAATTAAAAAAGACTTATATAAGTATAAATTAAATGAAAATAAGCATAAATCGACATAAAAACTAATTAAGCACAATAAACTTCAAAATAAACATAAAAATAAGCTTAAAACACGTATGGACGATGAATTGAAGCTTATTTACCCTTGCTAGCCGCATATCCATCTCGAATATCCATCAATCGTGTGATTTAGGTATAAGATTAGGGTTAGGGTTTGGTTGAATGAGATTGAGGATGGTGGATCGTGGTTGGTGGCAGTGATTTTAATCAATGGTGGTTAGTGGCGGTCCTTGGTGGAAGGTTGGTGGTGGTGGTAGTTGGTATGAGGGTTAGTAGATGGATGGATCGTACATGTGTGCTGGGGATTATTTGTTTCTTTTTTTAATATGAAAAAAAGGTATTAATCTCGATCGTTGGATCATGTATAGATGAAAGGTAAAGATGGGTTCATTTAGTCTATATTTTTTCGGGATTTAGATAGAACTTTTTTCCGAGTATTAAGAGGTGATGACTTGTACATTTTGATTCTTAGCCCTTCACAACTAGGGGTGTTATCGGGTCGGGTTATCATGTTGATTATGTCGGGTTGATTCGGGTTTTGTTGTCTCAAACATTGACCCTAACCCGACCCTATAAGATATCGGGTTATGAGGTTTCGAGTCAAAACGGACCGGGTTGAATCAGGTTGGGTTGTCGGGTTATTATCGGGTTCAACATACAAAAGAAAACAACAGTGGCATATTGTATATGATTATTAAGCATGATCGCATATTTGAACACGCAAAAGAAAAAGAAGCAGTTGTATTGCTATAAACGTAAATACATAGTACTGGTAACACATTAGCTTCACCTGAAAAACAACCAATGCAAACAAAAAATAAAGTGCATTATGTTACTACGTATATTTTTTGTTTTTTAACTAGCATTGCCCTAACATTATAGCTACTAATGCATACATTTGTAACTAAGTTTTAACATGCAATTTATAAACTTGTTCAAAAATTATCAGGGCATTAACTAGAAAAAACTATAGATTTGTTTACGAGTAATTATAGCGTCTAGGGTTCTCGGCTTGACCCGATAACAAACGAATTGAAACTCTAACCCGACCCTATTATGCTATTGGGTCTATCGGGTTGATCCGATAAACCTGATAAGATAAGTTGAATCAACCCGATTCCATAAAGTTTTATCAAGTTCAGATTGGATTGAGTCAACCCATTTGACACCTCTATTCACAACGATAGGAACTGCGAACATAACACTAGTAAACATATAAACTTCCATAATATATCATGGACAAAATTTTATATCTATTAATACAAAAATGAGACACAATATAATTGGTTAGGCTAGGCGCAACGCACCTGATTTTTTTGGTCGGGGACTCGGTCGCGACCGAATCGTCGCGTTGCGGCGATTCGGTCGCCGGTAAAAATCTCTCCCAACCCGACCTTGGTCACGGTCTAATCAATTTTGGCTTTGTGTTTGTTTGAAAAAAAAATAAATGGTTTGTTTGTGTTTAAAAAAAAAAAAATTTACTATATAATTTATACTGTATACTGTAAGAAATTGTAAAAATCTTGTATTCGAAAGTTAAAAATTTATTTAATAATAATAAAACTTGAAAATACTGAAATACAATAGGAAATGCAATACGATACTAAAAATAAAATTACATAATACGATATTAAAAATAAAATTACATAATACGATTAGTCAGTTCCCGGATCCGAATCCGATAACAGACCACAAGGAAACTCCCAACACAATGTTTCTTCTTCATCTTCTTCGGCCATAATTTGCGCCTCCAGCTCCCTTCTTTCCCTTTCTTCTTCTTCATGAGTTTGTCTCAACACTTTTTGATCTAGGTATTCTTGATACACCTCAATGTCAGTCATTCTGCCATCTGTGAGGTTTGGAATTGGAAAGGGTAGATCGGGCGACTCATTTCTTATTCGGTGTTGTTGCGACGAAGAACCGATATGAGTTGTTTGAGATCGGGACGAAGAACCAAAGTTATTCAACCATTTAGTATTTTCTTCAATTCTAGCCTCCAATTTTGACGACTTTCTTGCGCAAGATCTCCGGAGGCTGAAATCCAAATCAGCTTGCTTACTAAGATATGTGTCGATAAACTGACGCTCCTGTGGGGAGAGATCACGGCATTTCTTACATGCCGAGCTCAATTCCCTATTCTATTCGGACGCAGCATCGAAATCATCACCTAACTTCGTAAGCTGCTCGTAACGGCGTTGTTGTTGAAGTATTTGTCTGTTAACTATAGCCTTAATCTCGGCTTCGGTATGTGGGAATAAGCATGCCATTTTTGATTTCTGAATGTGTGTGTGAAAAAACAGAGTTGTGTGTGAAAAAACTGTGTGTGAAAATGTGGTATTTATAAAGAAAAAATAATGATTTTAAAAAAAAAATTTTTTTTTTTATTTAGGTCGCACTAGGTCGCCGGGTTGTGGCAAATAGGTCGCACTAGGTCGCCGGCCGAAAAAACGAGGTCACGACCTCTATGCGTTGCGCCCAGCCTTAGTTAAAAAAGAACACTTGTTTTAAACTTTACGACAAACATATACACTAGTGTTTTAGAAACGAAAATTAAATAATGCTGTTAAATTTGTCATTAATTGATTTATGTAACTTTTAGTTTTATATCATTGATTATTGATAAAAAGGGAAGAGAGTTGTTACCTAGGAGCTATTACGCGAAGCTCGAAGCTTATTATTTATGTGATTTTATTGGTTGATACTTGATACATATGTGGTGAAGCCCATTAAGGGTAGTATTGAAATTGCAAATGGGCTTGATAGTTGATACTCCAACAAATTAAGTCCAACCCAAAAACAATTAGCACATGTTAATCAGTATAAGAAATGATGGTGGTTGGTAGTATATATTCTTCGTCTGGTTTCAGCTTAAGTCAAACAACAAAAAGAAGATTATCGTCTACTTGTTGGAAATCTAGTACTAGTAGTAAATCATCAAAAATGGTGGTTGAAGCAAAGATTGCACCCTCGATGTTATCATCGGATTTTGCCAACCTGGCTTCCGAGGCTCAGCGTATGCTCAACCTTGGTGCTGATTGGCTTCACATGGACATCATGGTACTACCAACCCTTTTTTTTTTAGTACGTTTTATTCGATATGTTAAATTCTTATTTTGGCTATTAGGCCCTCCCCCTTTGCGCTTATTTTTTTTATGTGCCCGTGCTCGTTATACGTTTATGCTTATGTCCCCCTTTGTCTCTTTTGCTCTTTCTTTATCCTATATGCTGTGCTCTTATCTGGTGTATGCTTTTATGTCCTTTTTTTAGATCTTATGATGGTTTTTTTGGTCTATAAAAATTCTGTATACTTGCTTTTCGTCCGTTGTCTTTATAGATTTCCTTATCCTTGTTATTTTACACATTCACACATGCACTAATATCTGAGCACCCTCACACATACACTTGCCCGAAGTTTTCCTGCAAGCAGTTTCTCTACTTTCGGGTTTATCATGAGGTAGGGGTAGGATATGTGTACATTCTACCTCCCCCGTACCCCGCTCCGGCAGTCCGGCGGGATTGGGTATGTTGCTGCTTTATTATGTTTTGTTAGAGAATATGTTTTTATTTTGTTTAACGTAAATTGTATGATATCCAAATCTGGATTTTAATGAATGTTTTTTGTTTCATGTTTATCTCTTGATAGCTAAAATATCCTTATGAATTGGCAAATACGGAGTAGTTTTTTTTTGTTTTTTTTTTGTTTGGACATCAAAATTGTATCTTTTTTTTTTGGGTAAAGGGGACTACCAAAACTTTTATCTACTTTATGCTATCTTTTGTTCTTAGATTGCGTTAACTATTACACATCGTCTTGAGCAGTACCTTGTTTCTTTTAGTTGTCATGGTCCATTAAGACCCTTTGTAGTCTAGGCATTTAAAAGTATGCTGCATTCATTTCTCATAGCAATTGTTGATCATGTGTCAGTGAATGAGTGAAGTTATCACTTTGACTTGTTATAGTTATACAATGGATAGAGTTTATCTTTCACGATTAAAAACCAAAAAAAAAATTAAAAAAATACTGTCATTACTATAGAATTACTGTTTAATTCCTTTGGTTGAACTAATTGTCCCTGATATATTGTTGTTAATTTGCAGGATGGGTATGTTTCACACGCGGCTAAACCTATTAAGATTTCCCTCTTGTGTGGATGGACTTTTTTCTTAATAACAATTAACAACCACATCCTTCATTTTCTGCAGTCATTTTGTCCCAAATCTAACAATAGGTGCTCCAGTCATTGAGAGTTTGAGAAAGCACACCAAGTAAAAAGAAAATTAACTGTGATCAAATTTTACCCATTTTCTGCATGGGTTATTTATTAATTAAAGCATGCTTCCTTTTGATGCAGGGCATATCTGGATTGCCATCTTATGGTAACAAATCCTCTTGATTATGTCGATGCATTTGGAAAAGCCGGTGCTTCAGGTTTTACATTTCATGTTGAGGTGTCCAAAGGTGGAGTTATTATGTTATTTGGATTTTGGTCTGCACTATCTGTTCTTAGTGATTTATGTTTTGGATTTACTCAAGATTGGTAAAAACTGTTTGTTGCGCAGATAATTGGCAAGAACTTGTTAAACAAATCAAGTCCAAGGGCATGCGGCCAGGTGTGGCATTAAAGCCAGGAACACCTATTGAGGACGTGTATCCCCTGGTATGTATCATCTACGTGATTCAGGAGAATCTCATTGTAGCATATACCAATAGTGTAAAATAATCTTGCTCTTCAAGTTAATGATATTGTCTAATATTATGCAAGCATAAGATGGTTCTGAACTACATGTTCTCATTTGATTAATATGTGTATTCATCGGTTCATAGCTTGAAGGTGAAAATTGTGTTGAAATGGTTCTTGTTATGACCGTCGAACCTGGATTTGGTGGGCAGAAGTTCATGCCAGATACAATGAGTAAGGTACGCTAGCCGTGTTTATGGCACCTATGCTAAATTTTTTTATATCAGTTTCTTAGATTTTTATCATCTGTCAATTCGGTTTTAGGTACGGACGCTGCGGGAAAAGTACCCAAATCTTGATATAGAGGTTAGTTATTCCATACCTACAACGTTATAACCCTTTAATGTATTTACATGCTTGAACGTATTCATTTGAGTTGATCTGTTCACCAAGTAATACTGCATCACACATGTCTTATGAGCTACTGTAGTTATATTTGTGGATATGTTTTGAATTCTTAATCATTTTGTGGTGGGTAAACTTGTTTATAGTATCTTTTGTCTTGCTTTTATAAAGTTCCCTAGCAACCTTAGTTTTGCATCCATGTTTGTTTTAAGATCGTCACCATATACGTCTCATAATGCTGCCCCACTATGTCATGCCTATTCTGGTGTACATGGAATTTCTATCCACAATTTTCTGTCAGTTTGGGGATATCTCTGAGATGAAGATGTGGATGCATTTATTATTTGGACTTATTGTTGAACACTGTTGGGTATATGTTATTATCTGTAGCACTTTACGGGGCATGCCTTGGAGAATAAGGGATATAGAGAGATTGACTCGCTAACGCTATTAGGGGTTCATAAAAGTAAAGCTTAGTATGACATCTAAACAAATCCAAAAAGTTAATCTAGGAATTTCCAGGCAACCAAGTCTCAGTCAGATTTAATCATGACCTGATCCACTTATTTTGCGTAGTCAATGAAGATGGTCATTTTCATTATTTAGCCTCTTGCTAAGTGAAACTAGTGGTTTTCCATTTTTCAAAAAGGATGAGGCACTTTTTGCTTATTCTTTATTATTAATAGGTTAAACGGACGCATTTTAAGAAACTTATGGGCTTAATGGGCGCACATGTAAAACACTAATTAGGTTACTCGGCGGATATTTTATATTTAGTTTTTATCCCCGGCTTTTAAACAAGTATTTTTATTTTTTAATTCTACGTTTTTATATGTCTTTTTTTCTTATTTTATCTTGCGCCCGTTTTGCCCACCCGTTTCGCCCGTCCGTTTTGCCCGTGCCCGTTTAACCCGCGCTCATTTGGCCCGCCGCCCATTTATCCCGCCCGCCCGTTTAGCCCGCCCCACCCATTTTGCCGCCTCTACCTCAAACCCTTCACAAAGATTTTAGAAAAAATAAACCCGAGAGACATAGTTAAACTTAGGGAAAAAGACATATTTGGTCATTTTGATCACTTGAAAACCTTACCATGGTCAAGTGAAAAGAAAAAGACCAATATGGTTATCACCATACATAATGTGCCAAGTGTGCCACTAAAGATTCTTTTTAAATGATCAACTGACGGCGCTCAACCCTCAAATGCACAACTTCTGCGTTTCACTTTTATTGGAAATTGAAAAATATGTACTATTGTCATAAGGTTGAGCATTTGCAAGTTGAACGTCGTCAGTTGTGCATTTGATAACATAATAAGACAAATATTGTCATAGTAAATGGGAACATATGTGGGTCCGGTCCCTTGGTTAAAATCTGTACTTGGATGGACACGTGGCGTTCATTTGATGGAGTTGTGCATTTGTGCAATTGTGTATGACCAAATTTATCAAAATGTTTTCACTTGATCATGGTTTAACTTTTGAGGGATGATTTTGATCAAATTACTCTTTTTCCCTTAAACTTATCCATATCTAATTTGAAAAGGACAAGATAATTAATGTTATGAACGCTTAGTAATTTATCACAAAGAGATAAAGTGAGTGTAACATTAGGGCCAATCACGATGATGATTTGTTGGTGTTAAAAACTGTAGAAGAAACAATATTATCGACTGTCAAGTTAATGGGTGATGATTTGCATACTTTTTAAATTGATTTGCACATTAAAAAATAATGTGTTATTTTTGTAAAGGTGCATATGATTAGAAGTGATCTAAGGGTATATATGTCAAAGCATGCTACTGTGACAAAATTTTCTGGCGAACAAATGTTCTTTGGTTATTCGTTTTTAACAGTCGTCACGTCTCAGAAAAATCTATCATTGTCTTCCCAGAAAACCACATCACCAGGACCACCACAATCGTACATTACTTATTGATATGAGGTATTTTAAGGGATATAGAGAGATTGACTCGCTAACGCTATTAGGGGTTCATAAAAGTAAAGCTTAGTATGACATCTAAACAAATCCAAAAAGTTAATCTAGGAATTTCCAGGCAACCAAGTCTCAGTCAGATTTAATCATGACCTGATCCACTTATTTTGCGTAGTCAATGAAGATGGTCATTTTCATTATTTAGCCTCTTGCTAAGTGAAATATAGCCTAGCCTGCAAACCAGAGATACAAGCACATTGGTTAGAGTTCTACTGAATGTATATTGCCTACACTAGATACCTCATTACCATTAGTAGATATTAGCCAACAATGATTAGAACCCCTTGTGTCAATCCTAGTTGCCTTAAACAGCAGAATGTATACCAGCAACATGATCACGTAACACATGTCAGCAAGCACCATAGGAAAATGAGTACTACCTGGTATTATGATATACCAGTATAGGTAGTTGCATTTTTGCGAAGACTTGAGTGGAATTGGTTTTAGTCTTTTTTTTGGGGGGTAACCATAGTTTCTGAACTACCTGCTCCACAACGTGCACTCTTCCATCTTCAGCTGGTCCTATTCTGCACTCCCCCAGCGGCATTCGTCCATCTGAACATTGGGATAGTAACGAGAAAAATGCCCCACTCTTCCACATTCATAAAAGTTGCCGGATCTCCTCTGCAGCAAGCTCTACTGGCCTCACGCTCCAAACTGATGGCGTCTCGACGTTCTCCTTGAAGCCATTCTGTCGCTCTCCCCCTTTAAGATAAGAAGTTTGTAAAAAGGCTCAAGCTTTTTGGCTTCCTATAATGTAAACCCTTCCTATGAAGATAGGAAACTTGTATTTCTCCTTCACAAATTCCTCTTCGTTTATGCTGCTAACTCTCAGTTTGGTCTACTTTTGATTCATTTTGGTGCTAAAAAAGGAGGAAACTTAGTGGCCGACTAGTCTATCGGCTTTGAACCCACCGCCGCCACACTGAGTCAAACCGGGTAAAGTCCTTCCTTTTCAGGAGGTTAGCGTGGCCACTTCAGGGTTGTTTGCACCTAGCAAGAATTGAACTTTAGACCTCTGTTACGGTCCCGGGTCTGTGATCGAGTTACAGGACGATTCACCTCAGAATCAGTCATAAGATGCTGCTGTGACTTTCTTCCTTGACGGCCTATCCTGATAGATAGGTCAAGGGCTCGTTAAGAGAGAACCCAACGATCTCAGAGATTAAACTCTTTTAACTTTAATTTTCTGATTATTATTAATGAAAAGGCAGATTACATTTATAGGAAAAATCCCTAACAAATAGCAACTACCTGATAACCCGAAAGACCTAGACTTCATCCTAAACTAATAATTCAAAAACAAGATAAACACCCTAAGAAAACTGTAAAAAAGATCAGGACTTTTTGTTTGAATTCGAATCCTGCTGGAATCTTGCTGGTCATAACATTACTTCCCCCATTAAGGAAGTGCTTGTCCTCAAGCACTAATGAGAAAAGTTGCACGCGAGAGCTTGTTTAGGTGATCTCTGACCCGACATCCTCCTCGCTGTCATCCTCCTCCACCCCATTAATCCAGAAGAGACGTTGACATTCATGTCCCCTTGTGTAAACCTCGTCACAATTGAAGCAAAGCCCCTTGGCACGACGCTCCTCCATCTCTGAATGAGTAAGACTCTTGAAAACTTTCTTGTTTGAGGAAGATCCAAGTGAAAAATTCGTTGATGACTTGGAAATATAATTTGGGACTTCCCCTGAACCACCTCGTTTCTGATATAATCGAGCCAAACTCATTGCACGGGTCAAGTCCGCTGGTCTATGTAGTTCTACCTCCACTCCAATATCCTCTTGCAGTCCGCTAACAAAGATCTCAACTTTTTGTTCTGCTGTGAGGATCCCTGATCGAGTCACCAATTGTTCGAACTTTCGTTGGTACTCCTCAACCGTGCCAGTTTGACTAAGCTTGGAAAGTTGTCCAAGTTTGTTTCCTTGCACTATTGGACCAAACCTTCGATGGCATTCCTTTTTAAATTCTTCCCATGATTCTGAGGTGAATCATGTGACTGATTCTGAGGTGAGTCGTCCTGTAACTCGATCACAGGCCCGGGACCGTAAATTGGTATCAAGAGCCAAGAGTTATGGGTGGTCCAAGTGAAAACCTGGAGAAGATGTTTGATCAGTTCTTGACGATGTACCAAGAGGATCGTCTAAAGAAGCAGATTGAATGGGAGAAGTTTTCTCGACAAATTAAAAAGCTATCACAAAGTTTGGAAAACTTGCAAAAAACAGTCATCTTCTGAGTTTTCTTGTTTGGAAAAAGGTGAAAAGAAAGCAACAGGGATGGAAGACCGTGACACAGGAAAGTCAGAAGTGGAGTCGAGTACAATGGAATCATCTGACGATGAGCAGATGAAGCTTCCTCATCCGGCTGAAGAAGAAAAGCTTCTGATTAAAGACAATGTTGTGAAGGATCTCATTCGAGTTGATCTCCCTCTTTACTCTAATGAGCCTATATCGTCTCAACAAGAGTATTCTAAGGACGTCGAGTACTCTTCCTTTCTGGACACACCGTATC
The DNA here is from genome assembly GCA_025667525.1 of Glebionis coronaria. Taxonomy (NCBI): domain Eukaryota; kingdom Viridiplantae; phylum Streptophyta; class Magnoliopsida; order Asterales; family Asteraceae; genus Glebionis; species Glebionis coronaria. The sequence continues at coordinate 382,524,249 of CM046875.1, forward strand.
AGCATGGAAAAGAGGGATGGTGTCCCCACAGATCTCTAAATGTTGCTAATTCCCAGGTTTCTGGATATGCTTCTTATGAGGGTCTTGATGTTTCTGTTGTACGGGACTATAACCGATCCGGAGTAACTTGAAGGGTCTCATGTCTTCCTTAGTGCTTGAGGACAAGCACTTGCTTAATGGGGGAAGTAATGTTATGACCAACAAGATATAACAGATGTTTATCTTTTATTTGAAAATTTTATTTAGGGTAAGTGCAAATGTTAGGATAAGTGCAAATGTTTAGGTTTATCAGAGTGCTATTACTTAGGGGTTTTTAGGTTTCTTTCCTATAAATGTAACCTCTGTTTCATTTAAAAAATCAATCAGAAAAATTAAGTCAATTGAGTTAGTCTCAGAGATCGTCGGGTTCTCTCTAACGAGCCCTATTTATCCCATAACTTGATCATAGACCCGGGACCGTAACAACCTCACACATCTTAGAGTGATGGTTACAAGTCCTTTTGCCACTAGGCCACTCCTAAGTGGTTTGGGTTTTATAGTCTGTTAATCCCTTCTTCTGAGGGAACAACAGTCAACATACATCCAAGCATGTTAAATATTATTAGTTTTATCTTTATTCAAAGTCTAAAAGAAAACTCTCCCGTCCAACCATGGTGTTAGTTATCATAGTAGAACTATAATGTTATATTGGCACATTTTTTCCCCGCAGATTGGCAGCCTGACAATTTTTTATGACCATATTGTTTTTCCCAAATTGGCATCTGTGCCGGTTTACCAGTAGGTACTTTGATATGTCGAGTCATACCTATGGAGATAGTAGTGTTCATCCCATTTCTAAGTTTACAAGGTCTGTAGTCCCCCCTTATTTTTTCTAATGCCAATCTGCTGTTATTATACCATGGCGGATATCTGGTGACTAAGTATAAGTGCATAACTCACAGCATAACACCCATCAAAATATATTAGATCCTGATTAGTGGTGTATCTAATCATAAGCCACATGCACATAGTTCCACGTATCATAAATGAAGTGGTCGTTAGTAGTATACCAACGCATGTCCATATAGTGGTGCTTGTATTTGATGACACACGCTCCCTAACAAATAGTCCAAATGCACCATTACTGCATACTCCATGGCCCCTCAATCATTATAATTAAATTATTGATGAATGTGCGTATCATTTCATGGTTAGGATATCTGTCATTGACCACAATGATAAGTTATAATCTACTGATACAGATTGGTTCTTAAGCTGTATATGTGACTAAAACTCACATGTCCTCTATTGTTCATTGCTCATGATGCTGCTGACATTGTAATTTTTGTATTTTGATCATAGATAATGGTTGAACTATCAGGCTCACATGTCCTGTATTGGTCATTGGACACCATACAGAAACTTTCTGGTGTTGTAATTGTTTTAATCTTGGTTACAGGTAGATGGAGGTTTAGGGCCATCAACTATTGAGACAGCAGCCGCTGCAGGTGCAAACTGCATTGTTGCTGGTAGTTCGGTGTTTGGAGCTCCAGAACCAGGTCAAGTTATATCCTTACTGAGAACAAGTGTGAACAAAGCTCAGAAAACTGGTTGAAGCGCATAACAAGGAATGGACATTCTGAATGGTTGACAGAGTCAGCAACACATTTACTATGTATTCTCTGGTACCTCGAACATGATAAACTTTCAAGTTGCTATTTTGATCCTACCTTCATACATGCACCCATTACTGTACTATTGTACTATATAAGTGGGGCTGTGCTTTATTATGAAAAAGTGGATACATAATTGTCGATCATGAAGATTGTAGCTTTCTTTCAATAAATGCTAAGCTTGTAGCTGCATAGCATAACTGCATCTCTGTGCTATTAATAATAAACTATTTATATGCTCATTATGTGATGCCCGTATCAGTCTAGTGTTGGTGGAAGTTGTCTAGCAATTTTTTTCATGCTCCCTATTTGTGAAGACAACACCATCCGGAAGTTGACCATTTCACCATGGCCCGCTCGTCCACTAACAATTCTTGAACTGTTATACGAGTCATAGTGACTTGTCTTTCAGTCGCTCGAGGAATTGTGAAGTGTCCAAGATGGGACTCAGGTTTAGTGCTTTATTAATTCTTTCGAGTATCAAATAATCTAAACTTGGAAGTCACATAGCTTTGTTAGTGATTAAAGGCTTGTTGTTTTCAAGGTTATAAATAGTGTGAGCCATGGCGGCATGTCAAATATATACGCTTTAGTGGCTAGGGCAAAATTATAACGTTTTTATAGCAACGCTGCTTATAACGGCATAACATATAAAAAATTTAATGTGTGTTTAATCATATTTTCATATTATATTTGTATTGAGTTCACAATAAACATATAATAATTGAAATTAAGAAACTTTTTTAACATGTAATAATATTCATTTTTTTTAAGCCGCGTCTCACGTTTTATCGCGTCTTTTAAAACCATAGCTGTTTTAGAGCTTGATTTGAAGCCTGTAAAACTCCTTTACCACAATAAACAGTATGGTGAGACATAAACTCATGACTAATTTTATGTGTGACTTATGTGTTAGTATTAGCTTATTGAGTTACGAAGAAATAGATTTTTTTTCCATTATATTATTTTGGCCTTTTTTTTGCACCCATAGTCAATAACTCGGATACCATCAACATAGCGCAACAGTTGATGCAAAATAAAACAGTACAATCGAATAATATCTTCTTTTTTTTCTTCTTATTTTTTAACAACTGACAACCATTTGATTGGAAGACTTCTCACACGCCACCATTAGAACACAACCCCTTTGGTAATCGAAGAATCTCTTGTGTCCACTTTAGTAACAACTAATCATGTGATTTTTAGCCCTCCCTGTTTGTGAAAGTTTTTTGTTTGCCAAAAGTTGCTAACTTGAGCGTATTGTTAAAAGCTCGACCTAAGCACATCCGAGCACATCCAAAGGCGGAGCCAAAAGTTTTAGTTTAAGAGAGACTAATCATACTTAAGACAAAAAGTTATTGTGATGAGAGAGGCTAAAAAATAGTTAAAAAATAGATTGTAATAAACATAAATAATAAATTAAATAAATTGATTAGAGGAGGTTTAACACTCACTATTCTCCTACTAGCTCCGCTCCGGAGCACACGCACACTTCTATTGTTGTTGGCATAGAATGGATTGAATAACATACTAAATATCTACTTATGTGTCACTGTCTTGCAGTACAACATTAGTTTTATAACTACACATATCGCAGCAATATAGCATTTGACCATTATATATGCTGTATGTTATTAGTGACACTTGGTGATCCCCATAAGTCACTAATTGGTGTTTACTAATTCATGATCATTCACGTCCTGAGAGGACAATTACTAATGCACTTTGGCCTGGAGAGTAGAGTCTTTAATGTTGTTGGGAGCATGTCTCTGTACATGCCTTCTTTGATGAGGGACAAATTAGGGTAGATTACGGTTTACGGTTTATTCCTCTATTTTCGCCTCTTAAATTCAGTCGAGTATAAAATTCAGGATAAATGCATCTTGTCAAATAAGTTATGAGTTGTGTTTGATAATCGTGATGTTACTAATACCTCCTTAACCTCCAAAAGTACAAAAAATACTTTCAATACTCCCCCTTTTGTCCCCTTTTTATTGTACAACATAGTTTTCTTTCAGTTTCTGTTCTGTATTTTTTGACAGTTTACTGTTTTTGACATGTTAAACTTTATATTTTTATTCCGCACTTTCTATTTTACAGTTTTATAACAAAAACAAAATTATAAAAATTAAAAAACATCAAAAAAAATAAAAAAAAATCAAAAAATTAGAAAGTATTGGAATCTATTTAGGGGATGTACCAATAACTACCCATTGAAAATTGTTACCCCTAGGGAATATACATATGCTCACGATTATCAATAGATATATACAATGTACTGTAATGCGTTACCTTTTCAATATCTTTTTTATTTTTTATATAAAACCGGTTTAATCCGCGGTTCAACCGGTAACCTGGTGACCGGTTGAGTTGACCGGGTCAATAAAAAACCCGAGTTTTAAAACATTGTTTAAAAGAGTCTTAATTAAAAAATTAATAAATAAATTAAGTTTGTGTTTAATATTAACACATGTCTTTCTAAAAAAACAATGAAATGAAAGGCCTACATATTAAATTTATAACTTAATTTATAATTGGGAAAATCACTTAAAAATGTATTAAACTTACCACTTTTTATGTTTGTGTGTACTAAATTATTTTTTTTCTCATTGTGTGTATTAAACTTTTAAATTCATATCATTGTATGTATTTGTGACTATTTTACCCCTACTTTTTTAAAATTTTGAAGTGTAAATTGGTCAATTTACAAGGCAAAATCGTCTCAAAATACACACAATAATCGAAATTAAAAAGTTTAATACACACAATGAGAAAAAAAATAGTTTAGTACATAGAACCATAAAAAGTTGTAAGTTTACTACATTTCTAAGTGATTTTCTCTTTATAATTTTACCTATTTATCCTCTAACTTCTTCACATATAATCTGATATAAAAATAATTTTTTTAATTCAGCACATAAAACAAACAAACATATCTATTAAAAAAAAGACATCGTATAAACAAACGCTTTAATTTTACATGGCTTTTTCTTAAATGTACCAGGTCATTTTTGTTATGATTCCGTCACTGCTTGACATGGCAATCCTTACTACAGTTTGGTCCTTACAGAGTTTTACGAACAGAGTCATGTTTTTCGCAAAAAATGTCTCAAAAAGGAACTTTTCCTAAACAGCATAATACTACATTCCTACAACTGGATCAGTAATAGACACAGGAAGAAATTTGTGATTAGATTGAACGATTTAGCAACCATATTTGTAATTTTATTCTAACCTCTTGCTAGCCCTTCCAATCACAACAATTCTTTTAAATACTATGTAAAATATGCGTGAATATACAAAAATTTACACATATATAATAACAACTGAGGTTCAAAATAATTTGCAGATAAGTATATACATAAATACATATATGATACAACTAGATGCATATTGAGCCATCACATATACAAAAGTATGGACAATGCAACAACCAAGTAGTTGATCCGAAGAAAATCAACGTACGCTATAAAGACTGAAAGAATATGAAGATAGACGACTATATGAATGGATCTAAAGTTAGCCTACCAATGTTCTTCTCTACACGTGAAATTGACTTTTCACAAACTCATTTTTAGTTCAAAATCACGACATCATGTCTTGAAACTCATGAAAATCAAGTACGCCATTGCCATCAAGGTCGAACTTCTTGATCATCAACTCACACTCGTCAATGGTTCTCGACTCTCCTAATTTGCCAAGCATTCGCTTCAAACTCTTTGGGGTTATACGACCACAACCCTCCATTTCTTCGTACATCTTAAACGCCAACTTCAAGTCTTTTACTTTCTCTTCTTCATTGGCACTTTCGACCACTTTAACCAAATCGTCGAAGCTCAATAACCCGTCACCATCTGAGTCCAATAACTCTGCTGCGATTTCTGCTTCCTCCAATGACAAGTCCTCACCTATCTTACCAATGCAAATTTGGAGCTCGGGTGGCGATATCTTCCCGTCGCCATTTACGTCCAAATGTTTGAATACACGTTTGTATTGTTGTTCTTTGTCCATCCAAGCTTGTTTACTCGCAAGACACAAAATATGTGTGACAAAAGTGTTGGTTATGTGTTTGTAATGAAAGGAATGGAAGTTAAAAGCGGTAATGAGCCTCTTTGTGACAAATTTGGGTTATACATATATACTACTTTTGGACTTCAAACGAAGATTAATAAACTATTAGTCCATGTTTTTTGCGCGTGTTGACAAAACCAGAATTGTATAATATAGGCAGTTCCGTACAAGTTTATCATTGAAATTTCGAAACTACTGCGAAAGTGGCACCCTTTTAATTTGCAATTGGCTTTCTAGACTAACAAGTTTTCAACGTTTTTTTTTCCTTCAGTACGGCTGGTGTACGTCATTTTAGAATATTTAAGTTGTGAAAAGATCTTAAATCGCCTTTTGATGGCCTAGAAGGTACCACATGTATTCCTAAAACTTTGGAAAGTCTTATAAATGGGTAAGATGAGAATCGGTTCGGGTTTGTTGGGTTCTGTTCATTAGATCAGGCCCAATTCAGATCAAGATTAAAAGCAAGTTACTTGAATTAGACCCGATTTAAACTTGAGTTACTCGGGTTCAAGTCTATTAGCGTCAAATCTATTTAAGTCAGGTCAATTCGAGTTTAAGTCAACCCGAATTTAGGTAAACTATAAAAAAGTATATTTTTTAGTCTTTCTAAATATAAAGTATATATAATTTAAATTAAAAAATAAAAAAACTTATCAGTCGGTTTGAACTGAATCCGAGTTGCACAAAAATAAATTACACGATATTCAACCTGATTTTGAATTCGAGTTAGTCTGTTTAACTCGGTTGATTCGAATTAGAATTTGAACCCGAGTAACCTGACCCGAATATACTCGGGTCATGTTCGGTTGATTTTTTTTGACACCCCTAAATGGGTTTATAGATTTGGACTTATGTTTAAAATTTTGAATTTTGATTTAATATAGGTTTTGAATTAAATGTGAAGAAAGAAAAACAGTAAATTATATATATTATAAAGAAATAAAATTAATATAAATTTAAAGATTTTATAATTATAAAAGTACAAAAATAAAAATATGATTAGTTCATGTTAAAGGAGAGGACGTGCATACAAGAGAAATATAATAAAAGTAGGTAAATATTTAGGATTATGAGATAGCCAACATATGATACTTCTTCATCTCATCTCATTCTCACTTGTGAAGTCTTACACATTTCTTCCATTATCCTTAAATCTCACTCCTAATAACCCTTGAAACCAAACAAATCTTAAATAATATCAAGAAAACTTTATCCATATTCAAATTAGCGAGTAATTATACTATTTTCACCCAAAATTATAGTATTTCAAATTAATTATTCACACGAGATGAAATTTTTTAATCTAAGTTATTATATTACTTTTATTTTAAGTTATAATTACCAACTTAAAAAAAGTTTTAAATTAATTTTTCAAAATAAAAAATGTTTTTTATGCAATAAGTAAGAAATAAAAAACTATAACAATTTATATGTTTTTTGTCGATTGGCTATAATTTTAAGACAAATAAGAGTAACACATTAAGTTTTCAAAAAGTTGCGCAATTAGATAAAAGTTAAACAAAAAACATATATGGAAAAAGTACAAACAATTCAATTTTAACTTTTCTTTTTCAAAATTGATTTTATTGTTTAAATACAATGAAAGAATCATCATCATAATGTCGCACTTCCCATTAACACAATCCATAGAAGTCGATTCATTTTTCATTTAGTCTCGTGATAATCAACAAATTAACAAACTGTTTTACATTTATTTTCTTACGTGAAATATCTTTATATGTACAATAGAAACATAATAAAGTATGATCATATTACAAAAAAGATAGCATTCATGAAACGAGTAAATTAATTGGTTTATCAGATGAAGTCAGTGGTCAGGCTGATGCCGACATAAATGTTAAATTATATACTGAATCGCTAATATCTCGTTCATTGAAAGCAATAAGGGTTAACCTAAGGATACCATTGACCCAACCAACGTTTTAGTTGCCACTCACTCACCACAATCAAAGGATGTTCTACAACATGCACCATAACCCCAAAAGAGGAGGATCCTCATTCCATTCATCAGTTTGCGGGATAGTGAGTTCGTTGTGATAAGAGACATGTGCATTATCTGAAAGTCCTAAAATACGCCTATTGTAATACTATAACTCGAATTCAGTAAAACACTTAATGATTTACTTTTCAAACGCGTAATGCTTTATTACTTATAAACAAAATATTACAAAGTGTTATGGATCACACTTGTTGAATGACAATAAAAAAAGAAACCCTTTGAACAAATAAACTTGATTCGAGACTCAAGTTTACAAGTGAACCTAAGCGTCGCTGGTAGACAGCAAAGGACTCCAAAATTTCAACAAGGAGAAAAGACAAAGATATTATCAATAAATACAAGTGATGCTTTTCTCCCCTATTCTATCCCCTATTTATAGTGGTACGAGGTTGCTTCCTTAGTGGGAGTAGTTGGCACGTGTCAGCTTCTGAGTGGAAGCAATACACTTCATTAAATGCATGTCTATTCTTAGACATGTCTTTTACCAACTCGTACTAGGCGTCTTTTACTTGAATCTTCATTTTGTCTCGTCCAATGTGCTTTATCAGATTCTCTCGCCTAAACTTATAAAGGGATAAGGCAAGTCTCTACTTGCTAAATCTTCAAAGGGTCTGGAGTGACCTTTAGGCATTGCCATCTTAGAGGTCCTCGAACACCATCACATTCCTTCTACATTCCAGCTAATCCATAATAGCTGGTGGGTATGACTTCAGATAATATTCGACTTCTCTGACGTTGTCTTTGACGTGAATGTTTCTGGTGTGTCAGCTGAGGCGTTGCCTTCAGCTGGTCTAGTCTCTGTCGCTGGGTTCTTCAGCGACTCATAACACTTTTAGTCTAATTTAAATCAAATCTAGTCTGGGTCATAGTTAGAACTTTCATTGGCCCAACAATCTCCCCTTATTTGAGCATAAATTATATTATGTCTAAAATTATTGTAAGTGAGTACACAACTTCTTCTTACACATAATTTGACAAACATACATGAAATTTTATTGAACAACCTAGTCTATTACAGAGACACCAAAAGGTGATTACAAGATAAAACAATAAAGGTCTTCAAAAGTCAAGATTTTGCTCACAGATTTTCTCAGCCTCAGCTTTGTCAGCTCTTGAGTTGATTTCAACTTCAAACTCATTATCCACAACATTAGCATATTCGAAGTTCAGGATGAGTCCATGTGTGAGTCTGATGAGTTGGACTATGTAAGCTAACCTTAGCTCGCATTTCCTCTAGAAGCAATAGTGAGCATTTTTTTTCATGAATACCATACCTCTTTCAGGCTCTGAATAGGCTTGGTCGTCAATAGGTCTGGTGATTTCTCTAGGGAGTAAGATGTTTTTGAACATCCCATCGACAGCCACATCCTCTGTGACCAATATTTCAAAGATCTGGCCTATTGGAGTATTTCGTTTCTTGGAATTCTTTGGCTGGTCAGCAGATAGTTGTCGTGGTAATGGAAGCTTGAGCTTATGGGTTGTCTTTTTACCCAACAAATCTTGGCTTGGATATTCTTCATCATCTGAGCTTTGTCAGGCCCAGATTTCTTGGTTGCCCGAGACAAGATTTCCAACCATTCAGAGAGTCCTAGACTCTTTAACTTATAATAATTGTCCACTTTGTAGTTGGTTGGAGAGTTTCCTCTAAAGATGGTCATGTTCACCTTCTTATTTCTATCTGTAAAGCAGTTGTACTTGGTGATTGGGTTTGGGTTGGCTCTTTTATTCAAAATCTTTAGGTACTCCTCCTTTAACTTGTTTCTCTTAGTTTCAATCTCTTCAAGTTTCCTTCATTGTGCTTCATTTGCAGCTGGGGTGAGTTGCCTTAGAGCTTCTTTGCTTTTCTGTTCAACCTTTTTGAGATCAGCCAACCTCTTTTTCTCCTCCATCTGAGCTTGTGCTTCTTCAATGGTCATGGCTTTCTCACCAACACTTTTGAATTGGTTAAGTTCTAGGAGTTTGACAGAGGATCCTCCTTCCTCTTGGAGAGCACTTAGCTTCATGATTTGGTCATCTTCATTAGTAATAGGTTTGCCTTTTTCGTTTGAATCGTCATGAAAAGGGGATGGTGAAAAGGAGGTTTCATAAGATTTGTGGAGGTTGGTAGCAAAAGCTTCAAACTCTTTGTCAGAGACTGACCTTAGTGGAATGGGTGTTTGAATAATAGTAGGTTTAAGCTTTTTGGCCGGCTGCTCACTTGCCTGTTCTCCCTTAGTTCTTTCACCTGAGTTAGATGAAACAACAAATGTCTTTGGTTCAGAGGTGGTGTGTTGTTTTTCTACAGTTTGAGTCTTTGTATCTGGTTTGTCTTTAGGAGGCATATAGGATTTGGCAGATTTCTCCCCCTCAGGTGTGGCACCAGAAAGGGCTACAACTGATTCCAGCATGCCAACTACTTTGGAGACTAACGCTACCAGTTCATGAAAGTCCTTAGACATGTTGGTGAGGTTTTCAGACATATGACTCATAGGTTCAATCGCTGGAAACTTAAGATTTGCAATTTTCTATAGCATTTGTAAGTTCTTCATCACATGCTTGGTACATTTTGCATATCTCTTTGTGACTTTGGAGAGTCCAGTTTTAATAAAGTGTCTGAAGTTTTGCTTTAGAGATTTTTCAAGTGCACCAAATCTCTGAGGTTCAACTTTGTGAAACTTAACGATTCATCATGCACGAAGATGCAGATTTCTTTCAACTCTCCTTAGAGAAGTTTCTTCAAGCGAGATTTTCTAGGTTTGGATGCGTTGGCCAAAAGTTGTGCATTTCCCCTCACAACCGCCTCTAGTGTAGAGGATAAGTGCTGATCCATACTGGTGTTGAGCATTGGTGGTAGACTGGTGTTGAGGGTGTCACCTAAAATTTAAGGCTGAAGTGTCTTGAGTGTAGACTCAAGAGACTTAGTCATCGAGCTTCCCAGATTTTTTGATAGATCCAACGCAGCATTTGATAATGTCTTGAGCTCGAATAATATGGTATCATGTTTAGGATCTAGTTTGGAGGAGCTAATATCACCTCTCTTGACCTAGAGCACCTCAGCACCTAGTGCTTACACACTTGGTAATGAGGGAAATGGGATGGGTTTGATTTTCTGTTTGTCTTCCCGGAGTTTCTTGGCACCCAACTCCATAATATTTGGCATAATGGGGAATGGAACTGGACTTGGTGTTGTTTGCATCTAGGATCAGACTTTTCTAGCAGCAAGTTCTTGGACATTTTGAAGGGATGGTACGACAAAGCTTGTAACATCGGAAGTAAGTTAGTTGTTATCATCCATAATGTCCTCGAACCCAGATATAGTAGCATCTTATTCTATCTCACACACTTCATCCTCTGGCATGGATTCTATATCAGACTCAACGTTCTCTATAACAGTGGACACCCAAGCTATGTCATCCTCTGCAATGTCATATGGCTCCTCATTCATATGCTCATCATTGAGATTTATTTCTTGTATAAAACGTGTTAGTGCAAGTAAGATGAGTTTATAATGAAGGAAAGGATCACCATTCGCTGCCCCTAGGAAAACTGGGTGTGATTATGTAGCCCCCCCTAAGGATTTCTCCTTGGGACTCTTTTGATGTGAGTTCATAATAAGGTGAAGGGTCCCCATTCGCTGCCCATAGGATAGTTGGGTGTGATTATCCAGCTCCCCCTTAAGGATTGCTCCTTGGAGCTCTTTTAATTATGACACATAATATGGTGGTTGGTCGCCGTTCGCTGCCCCTAGGATAGCTGGGTGTGATTATCCATCTCCCCCATAAGAATTGCTCCACGGGACTCTTTTGAGTGTGAAACATGATATGGTGAATGGTCTCCGTTCGCTGCCCCTAGGATAGCTGGGTGTGATTATCCAGCTCCCCCTTAAGGATTTCTCATTGGGACTCTTTTAATTTGTGAATAAGATAAGGAAAATGGTCACCATTGATTTTGCTACCCCTTGGAAGGCTGAGGGTGATTATCAGCCTCCCCAAAAGAATAAATTCTTTGGGACTCTTTTATTCATGAGGGGGCCTAGAGACTGAGTGAAGTTCAAAGACTCTGGGTCGAGACATATATGTGCTCTGGTTGTTGTTTCCCAGAGCACTGTCTAGAGGGTGCAGGATCATTGGGATGCATTATAAGCACAAATGAATCATGTCTTGATGTAGAGACATAGTGTACAGATGTCTTAAGGGATCCACGTGCAGACACATACACTATAAGGGTCGAGGAAAACCCTAAAATTCATCAATCTCTCCTACAGATATTTGAGAGTGATTTCTTGTGAACCTCAAAAAAATAAAGAATGCAGACTAATACCTTGGAGATAACAGTGGTGGGGGGTTTTCTGATGCCTCAACTGATAGAAAGACACTAGACGCATGTTGTTCATCAGCATTAGGTTCTGCATCATCATCTATTTGAGAAACAGACGAGTGTTTCTTAGCTTTCTTTTGCCTTCGGATATCCTTAGAAGACTTGGTTTCAGAGGAAGGGGGATTTCCTTCTTCCTTCTCTTCTTGTCCTTTGGAGCCTTGGGCTGAAAGATAGTCTGCATAGAGGTCTTGAACAGAGACTTGTCAGATGTTTCTTCAACATTCACCTCTGATTAAGGAATCAAGTGCTCCTCTGATTCTACAAGACCAACAACATTAAGCATATTCCTTATGAGAGGCACTTCATCTTCCAGTGGGGTCTTCAAGGATGAAGGGGTGATTCGAATAGGTAAGAAAGAGTAAAGATCATAATTGTGATATTTGTCTCCTAAGAAATGCTCTATCACCAGAGAAATTTATCGAGTGTAGCAGATGGTCGATAGTCTGTTCTTCTTCCCTTTGTTAACCAATTTAGCAATGAGATCACAATAGAGAATATGAGTTATTCCAATGTCAAAACCCCAAATAAGACTGTAGATAATCGCCTGCTGAGACCCATTAAGTTGGTCATGAGATCCTTGGTTTCCACCCATACACTTGATAACATACAACATTAACGTTTTCCACAAAGGAGTGAAGAAATTGATCTTGATGAGGGATCTTTTGATGAAAGAGCTGGTGGAGAAAGGTTTGTTGTCATCATCATGAGGTTTTAGCGTCATTAGGGTTTTCTTCACCGTATCACTGTTAGGAACAACCATCATATCATCATTCACCTCAAGCCCAGTGATTTTAGCAAAATCAGTTAGGTCAAAGGTTGTTTCAGGATGAGTGGAAAGGTTGAAAGAAATGCTCATTGTTGTGTGATCAACTTTGGCTATGTACCAGAATTCCTTGATATATTGTGAATAGCAGGTAGAGGGAGTTCTAGTAAGGGCTTCAAAAATGGGATAGCTCTTCAAGAACTTAAACAATGGTGTGTAGAGAGGGTTTGCGTGTTCTAGCAACGCTAAACCGTTGTTAAGGTTTATCTTCCCTTCACCAACACTAAAGTTCACGTTTGAAGCCGCCGAGATAGAGTACTTGGTAACTTGAGATGCCGACGCCATTAATGAATGATTGAAGGTTTGGAGGATTTGAGAGAAAGAAAGTGTGTGTGCGAGAAGTGAGAAAGAAAATGCACAAACATGATGAGTCAAGGGTAAATAAAAAGTTCAAGCTGTTTAACCTTAATGGCATTAAATGAAAAGTGAAAACCTTTCTTGAAAGGCGGGACCCCTTGACTATTCGTAACACATTTGTCCCCTTAGAAAGAAGGAAAGTTGTTTGCATTTAATGGAAATCATTTGAATTAAATATGAAGAATATATATTTTCACTTGTGATGTAACTACCTAGTTACATTCAATTTCATTAAATGCCTAGAGATAGAGATCAATCATTAGATTTTTTCTTTCCCAATATTTAGCATACCCAGCTTAGCAACCAGCCTAGTAAAACTTGGCTCAGCCAGAGGCTTGGTGAAAATGTCAGCGAGCTGCCATTCAGTGGGTATAAAGTGAAGCTCAATATCACCTTTTAAAATATAGTGTCTAATGAAATGATACATGATGTCTATATGTTTTGTTCTGGAACGAATCACCAGATTATTGGAAATGGCTATGGCACTTGTGTTGTCACAAAATATGAGAACCTTCTCATAGGTGATACCATAATCAGCCAGTTGACTTTTCATCCAGAGAACTTAAGCACAGTAGCCAGCGCCAACGACATATTCAGCTTCAGCTGAAGACATGGCCAAAGAGTTTTGCTTCTTGGTGCTCCAACATACTAACTTTCCTCCAAGGATCTGACAACTCCCAGATGTACTCTTCCTATCGAAGCAACATCCAATGTAGTTTGAGTCTGAGTAGGCTTTCAAGTCAAAGCCATATCCATCTGGATACCAGAGACCCAAAGAAGGTGATCCTTTGAGATACTTGAAAATTCTTTTTACAACTACAAGGTGGGATTCCTTGGGGTTAGCTTGATACCTAGCATAGAGACATGGGAAGAATTGGATATATGGTTTGCTCGTAGTGAGGTACATCAATGACCCAATCATGCTTCTGTATAAGGTCTCATTTACATAGACCCCTGAATCATCAAAGCCCAAATGATTGGGTGGAAGCATGGGGCATTTCACTGATGCACAATCAGACATATCATATTTCTTTAGCAACTCTCTAACATAATTTTCTTGACAAATAGAAATTCCCAAAGAATTTTGTTTAATTTGAAAACCTAAGAAAAAAGTTATTTCCCCCATCATGCTCATCTCATATTTTTTGGTCATAAGTTTTGTAAATTGCTTGCTCAATGTTATGTTGGTCGACCCAAAAATAATATTATCCACATATATCTGTACTATAATGACATCACCCTTGGACCTATAAATGAACAGGGTTTGGTCAATAGTAAATTTGACAAATTTATTTTCAAGTAGGAACTTTGATAGGGTTTCATACCAGGCTGTAGGTGCTTGTTTCTTCCCATAGAGTGCTTTGTGGAGTCTGCAAACATGGTTTGGGTATTCAATGCTTTCAAACCCTAGAGGCTGTTTGACATAAACTTCCTCTACAAGTTTCCCATTAAGGAAGGCACTCTTAACATCCATCTGGTATACCATGAAACCCATATAAGTAGCATAATCCAGAAAGATTATTGATAGTTGTAAAATAAGCACTTGTTTAGGAAAACAAGGCAATTAGGGTAAGTATTAACAAGTAGTTTAGGAAAACCACAAGTTATGACCCAATGAAGTGAGTTCGTTCTCGAGGAGGCTAGTGCGTTGTGTAATGAATTGATTTTGATTTGTGATTATATTGAGAGAAAGAGAAAATAGAAGTGAGGTAAGGAGAGATTGACGGTTACGTAGACGGATTAAACTAAGACGAAAAAGGCGTTCACGTAAACCGTAAAAAGCTACAAATTAAAAATTTTAAACCTACAAATTAATTAAAAGTTAAAAATAAGTCTAAAATAATATAAATAAGAATAAAAATTCACTAAAAGTATTTTAAAACCTTTTATTAATTAAATATTTAATTTTAAATGCTAATTAAAGCCCTAAAATTAAATATAATTAACAAAATGTCCAAAATATTATTTTATTGAAAAAATAACTTACTTATATTATCTAAAGACTAAAAATTATTTTTCCTAAATTTTCAAAACTATTTTTCTATTTTTTAAAACACTAAAAACATTTTTAAACTAAAATAATTATAAAAAATAATAAAATAATGCCAAAAATAATTTGACAATTTTAAAAATCCTAAATTACTCTAAAAAACAGTAGAAAAATGAAAAAGTTTGAAAAATATAAAGTTTTGCACTAGAAGACAAAAACAGTTTGTATTTAAACCCTAATTAAAATAAATAAAATCTAAAAATTAATTAAAAAGTGATCAGTAAAAACTTTTTAAACTAAAAATCTTAAGTTATTTTTCTAAGTCTAATAAAATTTTTGAAATCTAAAAATATTAATTTTTACACTAAAAGACAAAAACAGAAATTAAAAAGTTAATTAAAATAGCTATTTAACCAAAAAAATACTAAGTAAACAGTAACTGAAAAACTAATTTAATGGAAAAATCAGAAAATAAATAAGAAAAATAATGACACAAAAATCAAAGTCTAATTCCTAATTTTGATCACTAAAGACAAAAATTGTTAAAAACTGATAGTGACACTTGCTAGGATTTGTCCTTTAGCTGAGCAGTGGTAACAGTTGTGCAAGCAGGGGGAACTTTGTTCCCACTACTAGTGCAAAATATTGGTCAGTTGACCAAATAGCTTAGGAAAGCTATGTGAGGGCTTGTTTTTGGACAACAAGGCACCCCTACACTCAGTGGAGTGTAGGGAGTCAGATTAAACACAAAAAAACACACAATTACTTCACAAGATCTAACACAAAATGCTCAAAATTGTTACTGATTAGGCATGCATTTTTCTGATGAATAGTTTGCTGGTTCAACTTGCACAAAAACGGATTTTGAAGCCTCAAATCTTGCACACAAAGATACCAAATAGCATACAAGCTATACACAATCCTTAATGGACCTAATATCTAGCAGCTTTCAAGATCTAATGGTCAAATTCACATGAAAATAATCAGAAAAATAGGTTTGCTGATTTTTATACTAACCAATTTTAAAACATGCAATTTGCTTTGAAACTTTACCAAACTGAAAGCCAATACTAATATCACCTACTAACAACCTAATGAGTGTGTTTAGACAGATTTTAACCCAAATACTTTTCACCAAGCTCAGTTAAAAACCAAATCCAAACACCCCTTAATTTTTCAGAACTGGATTTTTTTCAAATCAAATGCTATCAAACTCAAACCAAATTGATACAAACTCAATCTAACATGCATACAAACCTATTAAGCTAAAATTAAACCACTTAACACACACATGAACAACTTTTTTCACAAAGTCACATAAATCAGAAATATCCAAAACTGAAACAAAGTAAAAGATGGTTACCTTGTGGGACCTACAATCCAGGTCCCACAATGGCTGAAAAGCCACCTCCTTTCAGGCTGGGGCCTGAGCAGAACCTTGGAAAAACAGTCAACAACTCAAGGGTTTCCTGCTAAGAACAATAGCACACAATATCCAATAATCTGTTTTCTTTCTTTTCTTTTTTAGAACTTTTTGAAAATTTTCTTCTTACAATCAACTTAAACAAATCAGCTTCCACACTTCCAATACATGTTTTCAAACAAGAGCAAATTCAGAAACCTTAAAAAAAACTTTTTGAAATCTTCAAACCAACCTTGATAAATCAGGTTAAACAACAAACATTTGTAAACTTGGAACTCAGATTTATACTCAACAAAACACCAACTTTTAACAAGGAAAAGGAATTACATTTTCATAAAAAATACCAACTTTCATTATATTAAAAAGGAATTACAAATTTGTAAGAAAAATATGGAACAACTAAAATAGGGTACATGACACCTTATTTATACTACTTAATAGAAGTAACTAGAAGCTTGAATAAAATATTACAACCCTAAAACCCTAATAGACGAAAATCCAGAAATGCCCTTGGTCTCTTGGTCTTGTTCTTGGTCAAAATGTGCTCCATGTGATTGCCAGTTGGATTGTTGTGATCTTAGCCGTTTATTAGTCCTTGGGGATAAAGGAGTGGATATGAGCTGTTTATCTGGTCGGTTTTAGGGTTTTGAGGGGAAAGTGACGTGCAGGGGAGGCCCCCACACTCACATGGGTGTGTCTTGGTCACGGTTTTTGTGTGGGTTTTGGTGACAAAGAGGTTAATTAGTGATCTGGAAAAGGGCTAGCAAAAACCCTTTGATTTGCTCTTAGTTCATCCTGGGATTTTTAGGGTTTATGGGTGGATTAAGGATGGGGTTTAATCTGATTTAGGGGTTAAGGGGTTTAAAAAGGTGTTTTGGTGGGAAATGTAAATAATCAGTTTAATAACTGATTATTTAGATGGTGGGAAGTGACGTGGGTGGGAGGTGTGAGGTGGAGGAGTATGATTGGTGGAGGAGGGTGACGTGTGGGATTGATTGGCTGGGGTGGGTTTGTGTGTTTGACAAATATGGCCCCCCAATTTTCTTCCTTCCTTCAATTTGTTATAAACAACCACAACTTCTAATCTATTTGTTAATAACTTTGCACAGTTTACGCTTTCAGTCCCTTGGTTTAATTAAACTTTAGGCAAGGATTACAAATGCATTTTTATCCAATTCCAAGGGCTATTCTTGACATTTCTTCAAACTTTAAGGATTTTTCTTGTACAAATGACTATTGGAGGGTCATTTGTGACAAGTTTTCAAAGATGAGGGACCAAACTTGTATTTCTTCAATTCTTTAAGGACCATTTTGGAAATTCAGGATTTGGGTCCAATTCATTGTGCGGCTTCGTTTCCCGTGTTCGTTTTTGAATGATTCTTGTGATCTTTTTATCTTTTCCTCAATATCCGTACCTAAAATATTCAAAAACAAACACGAGCATATATTTGGCAGTTTTAATGATATTTAATGCATTTTAAGCCCATTTTGGACGATGAGACTATGTATAAAAGCAGTCTCATCACTCCCCCATACTAAACCATTGCCGTGCCCTCACGCAATGCTAGAATCGTAGCATCTCCAAAATTCATTTTTATTCACTTTATTGAATGATAAACTAGCTACACTACTACTATTACTACTACTTGTGTTTTAGACATAATGTATGATTTTCATCGCAAAATGGGACGTTTAGGTTCATAGAACAAGAACACGTGAATGCTTCGTTAGAAATAATTTCATCATCCTCGATTTTCACCCCAATTCCATGCCAAGCGTGCAACGAGATCATTGTCATTATAAGTTAGTAATGCTAACACTACTCATATGCCCTAATCACGTACTTATCCTCCCATTATTCCAAGGTTGTATCTCTTATATTTTATTTTGTCTTGAATGTTTCACGAGGATACATTTTTTTGACTTATGCGATAATAGAGATTTAGGTCTAAAAATAGAGTCCTAACGGTGTAACCAAGACCATCAAATCAATAACCCCTCCCAATAGACAACGATGTCAAAAAAATTAAGTTGACAAGAAGAATCGATAAACACGGTTTTATAACGGTTTTGAACATGAGACTTATTACCATGACTTTTATACGCCCCCTAACGGAAGGGCCTTATTATCTTTGGTTTACCTCCATCTTTTATTCAACTTCGCCATGAAGCTTTTATTATGACTTCGGTCTTGCCTTGCCTTTTATTATCCGCCTCATCGGTGGTTTTATTAGCCAAAGACGTATATCCTCACGCTAAAGCGAATTTTTGATCTTTAAAGCTTCGAAGATTAAGGCTTGATTCACTTTCAATTTTGCATAGATTTTTCGGCCTTGTGGGGCTTCAAATTGTTTGCTTGATTTAGGTGAGCACTTGAAATCTTATTATTGGGTGAAGCTTTCGATTATTCGGGTGCCAATACTTCAAAACCGTGACGCTGGCGATACCTTAATGTCTTCCCAATTTAATTACACGGAAGCTACTAGAAAAGACTAGAAACCCAACAATCCTAACTAAACCGCTAAGTCGATATTTATTAAGCAAAAATTTTTTACAAGCGAAGGGAGAATAAGCAAACAACGAGAACACATGAGTTTTTGAAAGAATACGAGTACTCTACGTTTAGCATAGTAACTTATAATTAACTCTATCATTTCTCGTCCTCATTTAAGAGACTTAGCCTAATGTGAAGTTAAGGAATCAAAGCTAAGTGCTCAACACGCACGGTCGAGTCAAAAATTACTCTTATTCTCGCCATCAGAAAATCTACATTCGTGTCTTCAAACACTTATAAAACATGAGAACAATTTTAAAATTTGGCCATTTTTAGCCTTATTTTGCAACAAAACGATAAACAAAAAGATAAACTTTGGAAAGCGTGAAGGTTTGGCAAGGCAAGTATCTATTCACCCCCATACTAAAGTTAAACATTGTCCTCAATGTTTCGAGTCTAGGGGTGCAAACACCCCCATCCTAGAGACGTAGTCGAATGCCTAATCTAGCATGGAAAGGGTGTAACCAATAAATTAATAGCCGTTTATGAAGTGTGCTATAAACCTAAGGTTAGAACATCAAAAGATATATCATTTGGATATTGAGAAAGTCTTCAAAGCAAACGATCGAGTGCTCCCATAAAACAAACACGAGAGGCTCCAATCGTGAAGATCATGATCTAAAAACCACAATGCACAAACAACCACGAAACAAAGGTTGGAAGGGCACAAATACCCTCACATTAAACTAATTAGAAAGCAATAATATGTACATGGATAAGCATGGGTTTCCCCCACGAGGCACCTTGTTTTTGATAACCGAGTCAAAAGCTCGACTCGAATCCCCCATAAATGTGATCATTTAGGGATTATCATGGTATGGTCAATTTTTAGTGGGGCTTACATGATAAACAAGGCCCAAAAACAACCGGTATTAAGGACTAAGTCCTTTGATGGTGCAAAATACCAGGATCGAAGATGGCGTTCTCGTTTTCATTAGAAAAACAAATCAACGCCACTTCATCGTGTGTCAACACAAACCCAAAGGGTTTCAAGAAAATAGATGAGAAGAAATAGAAGGGTGGGACAATGGGTAAGTCATAAAAACATTGAGCTACTCGAGGTAGACTCGCACCAATCAAATAGAAAGATTTTTCATTTATTGCATCGGTGGAAGACCGAGATTTCCCTTTATAAGCAATTCCGGGATCAAATATCTCATCCTCGGTGGAGAAAGGGGAGGGAACATAAGGGGCTTCCCCCACACTAGGTCCACACAAAGCATCGTCAAAAGGAGAAGACGAGCTTGTAGTACTCAATACACGTGGTGATGACGGAGTTAGCATTGTAGAAAAATCTTTTAAATTCAGGTCAAAATCTTTCCCTTTTTCATCTTTTAAACTCTCCTTATGAAAACCCGACTTAATTATGTCAAAAATATTTGGTGTTTCTAAAGCAATGTTAGTCACACTAAAAATTCTCACATTTTAAGAATCGTTTTGGTAAAGGTGGTGGTAAGTTCTCAAAACGTTTGTTGATAAAGAAAACTCCCCCATCGGGATCAACACATTCATCATCCGAAGAATCATTCGTGATTGGAATCGTAGGCTTAACACTCTTAACCTCCACCAGCGGAGGGGACGGAAAATCGTTTTTATCATCAACTTCTAAAACTCTTTTTGAAATCTTTTTGCAAATGTTTTTGATGGGATTGACATTGTACAAAGACGTGATAGAATACACATGAGAAAGTGTGGAGTTTTGAGTTGCATTAATGACGAGTTCTTCCTCATTGAAACGAAGAGTGATTTTCCTAGCATGCACATCGATAAGTGCTCTCGAGGTATCCAAAAATGATCGACCTAAAATTAGAGGAACTTTAGGATCGATGGGAATGTCAACAACAATAAAGTCTACGGGATAGTAGAACTTCCCAACTTTCACGAAGACGTCCTCGGCTACTCCACAAGCTAGAATCGTAGAATGACCGGCCATCTCGATTGACATTCTTGAAGGAGTGAGATTGGGAAGATTGAGCGACTTAAAAATCTCAAGAGGCATCAAATTAATACTAGCACCAAGATCGGCCAAGGCGTAGCATTCTTCCATATCTTGTATAGCACATGGGATTAAAAATTTGCCGGGATCACCGACTTTTTGAGGTATGCGGCTAAGAAAAACCGAAGAACAACTAGACGATTTTTGCAATTTCTCTTTGTTATTCAACATACTTTTGAAGTTCGCGGCAAATCGAGGCATCATGACCAAGGCGTCGACAAAACTTATATTAAAATGCAAGTCACGAAACATTTTCATAAAAAGTTCAAATTGATAATTATTTCGTTCTTGTGCCTTTTCCTTGTCTCGTCTTCAAGGGTAAGGTAAGGGTGGTGTGGGTTGGGGCATAGGCATCGGCCTTGGAATCTCGGGTTCCACTATTGGTATTGGTTCAACCGTAGGTGTGGTTTGAGCGGTACTTCGTGGGCTTGTAATTTTCTCCTTTTCGACCACCACCTCGGGTTCTTTCTCTTTTTCCTTCTCCATTGAAGTACTTGGACGAGAAATGGGTTCTTTGAAAGTTTTACCACTACGAGTAGTAATAACCTTCAATTCTCCTTTCGGGTTCACGAGGGTATCACTAGGAAGACCACCCGAAGAAGAGGGTTTACACATGATAGCTTCAAACATTTTTCCCATTCGGTCTTCAAACTTAGATTGCCTAGCATCCGCTTTTAACAACTCTTGCTTAATCTCATGTTGACCTTGCTCCATTTTTTGTTGATTTTGTTGGAGTCGTTGAACATTTCCTTCCATTTTATTAGCATGAGTCTTAAGTTCATTAGCAAGTTCGTTTTTAAGCTCGTTTTTCAACTCGGATCTTAAGCTAACCATTTCACGTTGCATATTGTCAAACTTAGCATCGTTTGCTTTTGCATAATTCAAAAATTCTCCTTGAAGATTTTTGGTGTGATCATTTTGAAAAACTTGAGTGGTAGTTTGAAAATCACGGTTTTGGTTTTGGTTTGAAATTTGCCCATTTCCACTTTGATAATTACCCTTGTTGTAGTTACGTTGATTGCCTTGATAATTACCACCTTGGTTGTTGTTTCGATAGTTATTAGCATTTTGATTTGGTGGAGCTTGATTTTGGCGGGAACCTTGACCGTTTTGGTTATAAGTTCCTGATATTAAAGATTTTCTATGGGTTCAGATTATTATTCTCGGTATCCTCTCGAATTGATCTCGGCCTTAAGTGGAATGATTTGTTCTTGGTTAATAAAAAGTGGTTGGTTTGTTTATCTATTTTGAACTAATGACAAGAAATTAAGTGTCGAAGAGTAAAGTTAAAGACTTAAATGATTAACGTTTGAAAACTTTAAAGATATTATTAGAAAAATAAATGGCCACTCTATAAAATCTAACTCTTGGAAAACTTTGTGAAAAATAAGAACTTAATTGAAAATTACTAAAAGAAAGTAAGAACGGAACGAAGCAAAACAAGCTGAATCGGAATAAGGAAAAAAAAATACACCAATCGGAATATATTCCGATTGGGGGTGATCGGAATGCAACGAAAAGCTAATAATCAGAATGTCGTAAATATGTAGTCAATCGGAATACATGGTAGGGCACAATCGGAATATAGGGCAAGATCCAATCGGAATAGTCTAAATCACACTAATCGGAATATGTTGAAGAAGGGCAAATCGGAATATACGAAATAACATCAATCGGAATGTGGGCAACAAGCTACAATCGGAATACTAACGAAACTTACCAATCGGAATAAGGACAATAGCAACAATCGGAAAACCAAAACCCTTTTCCGATCGTACGATCGGAAAGAGGGGATGTGTACGGTCGGAATGTAAGGTCGGAAAAGGGCTTTGCCCTTTCCGAAAATGTAGCAATTTCGAGAGAAAAGCCAAGGAAATAAGCTTATGGAATAAGCTAAAACCCAAAACTAACTCGAATCCAATAAAATACTGATCAAATAAGCACTAAAAACAACTTTGCTAAACTCAAAATAAACAACTTTTAAATCAAGTCAATTAAAAGATGAACTTTTTATAAAACTTTAAAAAGCAAATAAAGCTAAATCAACCAATAAGCCAAAAAGAACAAGGATCTTAAAGCTTATTAGTGTATAAACTTAATGAAACATAATAAGTAATTAACTTTTTAAGCACAAATCATTGATGAACAACACGGATCATACGAGATTTGTACCAAAATCAATAAAAGTAAAAGAAAGGAAGGATGAGAATAAAGATTAAAAGATAAAAACTTGAACTTGATTAATGAAAAGTAATACAAGTGTTGATCTTGAAAGAGAAAAAGATGAAAAGTAGTGAGAGAAAGTTTAGAACTTTCTCTCTCTAAAAACTAGAGAAATCAAAAACTAAAAACTAACTAAAGAACTAAGTGTGTGAAAATTTGTGAGGTAAGGCCTTTATATAGGCGTGTGTAATGGTGGTGGGCTTTGTGATTGGGCTTTGCTTTGGGCTCTTTTTTCTTCTTTCTTCTTTAGTCTTCACGCATCTTTAAATAAACGTTTCCACTTTGGATTTGAGAAGTGTCGGTGAATTATTCCAACTCGTCTTATAATCTATTGTTTTATAGACTCGAGTTCTTCGACATATATGAATCTTCCATCTTTGGCTCTATTCTTCGATAAATCTTCAAATAGGCACAATGACTTCAAATCTTCTGCATCTCTTGGACAATAGACTTCGTCTTGAGTCTTTTTCCTCGATAAAACCCGTGCAATCCCATGTTTTCTTCAATATTCATCCGGTTGCCTCTGAAAACACAATAAACACAAAAACCACGCATAATTCCAAACAAATGATATTAAATACGTGTTTTGGTCTTGTTTTAGCCAGAATTAAGTGGTAAAAGGATGGGTGTTTTCACACCTATCAAATCCCCTACACTTAACCATTGCCATGCCCTCATGCAATGCTTAGTGACAAAGCATATTTACACTTTTTTCCTGATCAATCAACCTTGGCATTATTAAAATACTACTAAACAAAAATTAAAATACTAAGAGAAATTGAAATTTTAAAGTAAACAAAAGGATAGAAAATAGCTATGTGGAAATAACTTGCAAAGAGATTGAGGACTTACATTAGGGCTTCGGTGCTGCGGAGATTTATCATCCTCAAGTTTCACGTTCCCCAAACTAAGCTTAAAAACGAGATCATTGTTATTATAAGTTAGTAATTCAAACACTCACGCACATAGCTTAATTAAATGCTTAGACTCCCTTATTCCTAGGTGTATCTCTTATATTTTATTTTTGTCTTAGAATGATCATGAAGATGCATTTTTGGACTTATTTCGATAGTTTATTTAGGTTGAAAGCAAAGTAGGACGATTTGATCAATAGTTAGCTAAAGGACAAAATCTTTTAAAACTGCTTCTCGGGATATCAAAAAGTTCATATCTTGGCATAACTTGGTTCGCGATTTGAGACCTTTCTCGGGCCGATATTTGGCATGTACTTCATACTTCATATCTTGAGAGACGTTCTTGAGATAATGGTCTTCTCATCGTAATAGAGTTTCTTCTCTTGGAGACTTTTGAGGGGTACTCCAACTTTGTTGACCACGACTTCATGATTATTCTTCAATCTCTAATTGGGATTTTGAGATACAACGATCCGCCTCCTTTTCGGACTTGGATCTATTTATCCTCATACCTTGTTAGGGTCTTTTCGGATAGACTTCTCCATGATCTTTATGGGAGTTGATTGGTTTTCGTCGTGAGTCTTGATCCTTAATATTGATTTTGGGAATAATGCTTTTCACATCACTTTGGATCTTCAGCAATAGAATGGAATCCTCATGCCTTGTTAGGGCCTTTTCGGACTCGCCAATCTTCGCACCCCGCTTCATAAGTTATGCCTTGGCTATGAACTCTTATCATTACCGAGCAACTTTTAAACGATCTTGGGCTAGAAGCTAAGTAACTTTTCAAATCGTACGACCTTACTTATTGCAGATAAATTATTAGCAAGTGATGGGAGAATAGGCAAATAATTACACCAAGTGAGCTTGCGTAAGAATACCGACTTATAATTGACTCTATCATTTCTCGTCCTCCACAATTTAAAATCTCAAGTAATGAGACTCGTGGATGCTTAGCCTAATAAACCAATTAAGGTCTACATGGTTAAGGATACTAGCTAGAATAAACTTGGATAAGTCTATTCGGGTTGAGTCAAAATAAACGCAACGGGCCTAATATGTCAAAGATTTCAAAACTAGCTACACCACTTTATTAAAATTTTTGACTTTATTGCGGGATATATACATATGAAAGCAACGATAAAAATTTTAAAATTACGACTAAATGGCCAAAGTTAATAAAAAATTTGAAAAATGTTGAAAAATATGATTTTCCGGTTAAATGAAGGCATTTTCATGGAAAAGTCCACTTAAAACTTCGATAGAAGTCCCCCCTACACTTAAGATAAACATTGTCCTCAATGTTTAAGCATGTGGGAAAAATCTCCCCTACACTTATGACATTGTGCACGTTGGTTAACTCAAGTTAAGGAAGAGACGACTAGAGTGATCAATTTCAAATGTGAGTATGAAGAAAATTGAATCACGATAGTTGAGAGATAGAACCGGATTTCGGATAACACGGGAGTACGGTTCTTCGTAGGTTCCAAGAGTGTGTTTATCCCTGTAATCACATCACCACACAAAAACAAACACCTATACAGGTTCCCCTACACTTAGGAGGTAAAAACATAAAAGGATAGATACTCGGGCTGCCTCCCGAGGAGCGCTTGTTTTTGATAACCGAGTCACGAGCCTGACTCGACCCAAAATTAGTTCATGGGGAACGTGGTGAGGGATGGAATCATCTCCTGAGAGATGTCCTCACCAAAGTACAGCTTTAGACGCTGGCCATTCACCTTGAAATTGGGTCCATTTGGCTGAGAAAGCTCAATGGTCCCATACGGAAAGACGTTGGCGACGGTGAATGGACCAGACCAGCGGCTCTTCAACTTGCCAGAGAAGATATTCAACCGAGAGTTAAAAAGTAAGACTTGATCACCAACGTGGAACTCTCGGTTCTTGATTTTTGCGTCATGAAGGATCTTCGTCTTCTCTTTGTAGATCAGCGAGTTCTCATAAGCTTCATTCCTCAGTTCGTTGAGCTCGTTGAGTTGAATCTTGCGATGATCACCGGCTTTGTTGATGTCAAAGTTAGCCCACTTTAAGGCCCAGTGCGCCTTATGCTCCAGCTCGATGGGAAGGTGGCATGATTTCCCGTACACAGGACGATAAGGTGTACAACCGATCGGGGTCTTGTAAGCAGTACGAAAAGCCCACAGAGCATCATCTAACTTATCGGCCCACGCGACACGATGCTCTCCCACAGTACGCTCCAAAATTCGCTTCAATCCACGATTGGATATCTCGGTTTGCCCATTGGTTTGGGGATGATAGGCGGTGGAAAGACGGTGATTGACACCGTACTTAGCCAGGACTCTTGCAAATTGATCGTTGCAAAAATGAGTCCCGCGGTCACTGATAATGGCACGAGGAACGCCGAATCTAGCGAACAGCGATTTCAAAAAGTTACAAACCACCCTTGCATCATTAGTAGGTAAAGCTTTGGCTTCAACCCACTTGGAGACGTAGTCAACGGCAACAAGGATGTATTTGTTTCCTTTAGATGAAGGGAATGGCCCCATAAAGTCGATACCCCAAACATCAAAGATTTCACACTCTTGAATGAAATTCTGAGGCATCTCGTCTTTATGTGTGATCGTGCCTTGTTTTTGGCAAGCATCACATCGTTTAACCATCTCGTGAGCATCACGGTAGATGGTGGGCCAATAAAATCCTGAATCAAACACTTTTTTGGCGGTGTAGTTGGGACCAAAGTGACCACCAGTGGGTCCTTTGTGGCAAGCATCAAGGATTTCGAAAGCTGCCGGTCCATCAACACATCGGCGAATAATCAAGTCGGCACATTGTTTGAAAAGATACGGGTCATCTCAAAAGTAAGTCTTGATGTCTTTGAAGAACTTTTTCTTTTGCTGGGATGTTAACCCGTCAACGAGGATTCCACCCGCCAAGTAGTTTGCAATGTCCGCAAACCACGGGGTTTCGTCAACAGTCGAGTTTATAGACATTAAGGTCTTCAGGGGAAAAGAATCATTGATTTCTTTGTTCGGATGATCCCCTGGTAAGGATCCTCAAGTCTACTGAGATGATCCGCGGCTAGGTTTTCTGCTCCTCTTTTATCGTGAATTTCGATTTTAAATTCCTGGAGTAGCAAAACCCAGCGAAGAAGTCTTGGTTTGGAGTCTTGCTTTGTCAACAAGTACTTCAACGCGGAATGATCGGTATACACAATTGTGGTGGAAAGGACAAGATAGGGGCGAAATTTTTCAAAGGCATAGACAACAGCTAAAAGCTCTTTTTCGGTTGTCGTATAATGCAATTGTGCCCCCGTCATTGTCTTGCTAGCGTAATGGATCGGTTGGAAGTGTTTGTTCACTCTTTGTCCCAGAACCGCTTCAATAGCAAAATCACTAGCATCGCACATCAACTCAAAAGGCAGCTCCCAATTAGGGGTAACTAAGACGGGTGCCTTAGTAAGCTTATCCTTAAGCGAGTTGAAGGCTTCAAGACACTCTTTGGAAAAGATAAAAGGAGTATCTTTTTCCAAGAGGTGGGTCATCGGGCGAGCGATTTGAGAAAAATCTTTGATGAATCGACGGTAGAAGCCCGCATGACCCAGAAAGCTTCTCACACCCTTCACGGTTGAAAGTGGAGGCAATTTAGCGATAACATCGACTTTAGCACGGTCTACTTCAAGACCGGCTTTGGAAATCTTGTGTCCCAGCACGATGCCTTCTTTTACCATGAAATGACATTTTTCCCAATTCAGAACAAGGCGAGTGTCTTCGCACCGCTTAAGCATACGTTCCAAATTGGCAAGGCAAGAAGAGAAGGAATCCCCGAAGACCGAGAAATCATCCATGAAGACTTCCATGGTTTGTTCAACCATGTCATGGAAGATAGCTAACATGCACCTTTGGAAAGCCCCGGGCGCATTACATAAGCCAAAAGGCATTCTTTTGTAAGCAAATGTGCCATAGGGACAAGTGAATGTTGTCTTTTCTTGATCTTGGGGATCGATGGGTATTTGAAAATAACCCGAGAAACCATCAAGAAAGCAGTAATATTCATTACCCGCTAAACGTTCAAGCATTTGGTCCATAAAAGGTAGAGGTAAATGATCCTTTCTCGTGGCATCATTGAGTTTGCGGTAGTCTATACAAACTCTCCACCCAGTAACGAGACGAGTGGAAATCAACTCGTTGTGTTCATTGGGAACAACGGTTATTCCGCCCTTCTTGGGCACACAATGGATTGGACTAACCCATGGTGAATCCGAAATAGGGTAAATCATACCCGCATCAAGAAGTTTGATAACCTCTGTTTTGATGACTTCATGTATTTTTGGATTCACCCTTCGTTGGCTTTGAATTGTGGGCTTAAAGTCGTCCTCTATTAGAATTTTATGTGTGCAGAAGTGAGGATCAATTCCACGAATATCTGAAATTTTCCAAGCAATAGCCTTCTTATGATCTTTCAACACGGCGATGAGGCGAGTTTTCTCTTCATCTTTCAAATTCTTAGCAATGATGACTGGCGACTTCTTCTCTTCGTCAAGGAACACATACTCGAGATGGGGCGGCAACTCCTTAAGTTCTAAATCCGGAGGATTTTCTACGGGAGGCGTATTCGAAGTCGGAGTATCGATAGCAATAACCGTGGGAGATAGAGGCGAAGGATTGTCTTCGGTGAGAAGATTGTCAAAGAAATTCATGTCTTCATCCCCATCGGTGGGAGAATCATTAGTAGCTAAATTCACATCTCCCATGGTATCTTCAAGATTGTTCCAAAATAAATCACTATCTCCAAATAGAGACAATGATGAATCAATAGAGGACACGGTCTCAACATTGGGAGGAGAGGTAGGAATACTTTTGCAAGCATCATTAAAGTGTTCTTCACAAGCCTCATCAAGAACGTCAATACAATTAACACTCTCATATGAATAAGGTTGTTTAGACAACTTTCCCATGTTGAAGACTACTTTATCGTCACCCACTCTCATGATAAGCTCACCGGCTTCAACATCAATGAGAGTGCGACCGGTCCTCAAGAATGGACGACCAACAATCAGTGGTACACGGGGGTCCATCTCGTAGTCGACGACAACAAAATCAGCAGGAAAGGTGAATTTGTCGACTCCTACAATGACATCTTCGGCTATCCCCACAGGATAAGCAACCGTACGGTTAGCTAATTCCAGAGTCATTTTGGTGGGGACTAGCTCAGGGAGAGATAATTGCTTCCACACACTTAGAGGCATGAGATTAATACTGGCACCTAGATCGGCTAGGGCCATGCAATTCTCTACTCCCGGGAAATTACAAGGGATAAGAAAACGACCCGGATCACCAAGCTTGATTGGCAATTTCCTTAAGAGCACTGCAGAGCAATTCTCATTAAGTTGGGTGTTGGAAATATTGAGGAGCTTTTCCTTGTCGCTCAGAAGATCTTTAAACATTTTCGCATATTTAGGCATGTGAGCGAGAGCCTCAGCGAAGGAGATATTGAAATTCAATTGTTTGAACATTTTAAGGAAGTTCGAAACTGAATATCATCCTTGCTTTTGAGTTTCTCTTTCCTCAACCTAGATGGATAAGGTATATTGGAAGAAGAGGAAGGCTTTGGAAGAATAGGATCACTCACATCCTTGGGTGGAGGAGGGGTAGAAGTAGGAGGTGGGGAAATTGGGGAAGGAGAAGGATGAGGAATAGGAGCAGGTGACTCGTTCTCCTTAGTCACAACCACCGGTGGAGGTATAGGAAGCTTGGGTTCCGTGGTACCTTTGCCACTGCGAGTGGTGATTGCTTTCATCTCCCCTCTTGGATTCGCAACGGTGTTACTCGGAAGAGTACCCGAAGAAGAGGGTTGATTACCGTTGAAGAAACTAGCCATTATGTTTCTTAAGTCATTCGTTTGACTATCCATAGTATTTCTCATGTCGGCTCTCAAATCGTTCCCTTGCTTGACCAAGTCTGCTTTCAAGTTACGCACTTCCTGTTGGAGATTTTCCACGATCACATCATTGGTCCTCATGTAGGTTGCAACCTCTTGGTGTAATGCGGGGGTTTGGCTTGGAGGAGCATTGTATGCTGGTGGTTGATAAGCAGGTTGTTGGTAAACTTGGTTGTTACGTTGAGGTGGTTGTTGCTGCTTGTGAGGAGGGATGTATGGTGTACGAGATTGTTGTTGTTGTTGAGGAGGGCGATTAAGGTTTTGTTGTTGGTTTGGGGAAAACCAGGTGGTGAAAGATAATTGTTGGAGCGGTAGCTAAGCAAATTACGGTCACCTTGAGGTCTAGATTGATAAGCAGGTTGAGGATAGGTGCCATATGCCGCATTCACATTCTCAGCAGGGTAGTCTTTGGTGGCAGTACAAGTGGTGTAAGAGTGAGGACCACCGCATATCTCACAAGGTTGGCTGACGGCGTTAACTTGGGCGTTTTTAGCGTTATTGCTGTTGTTGTTGCTGACGGTGTGGGTGACAAGCGATTCAAGAAGCGTAGTGATTTTGTCCAATCGCTTGTCGCTGTCATTAGTGCTAGCACTAGCGACATTGGTCCGAACACTCTTGGTTTGCACACGAGATTTATTCTCAATGATGTCCCAAGCAGCATTGGAAGTCTTAGCCAAAAGATTACCCCCCGAGGCACTGTTTAGTGAATCTTGGTCACTCATGCTTAAACCATTGTAAAAAGTATTAATTTGATGTACTTTGCTAAAACCATATTGTGGGCATTTTCTTAAAAGATCTTTAAAACGATCCCAAGATTCACTGAACGACTCATCGTACTTTTGTTCAAAATTTATGATCTCATTCCGCAAAGCGGTAGTACGAGAGGGTGGGAAAAAATAATTGATAAACTTTGTTTCCAAATCCGTCCACGAGAGAATACTCTGTGGCGGTTCCTTAGCAAGCCAATGCCGGGCTTGTCCCTCTAAAGAAAAGGGAAAAAGTTGTAACCTTATAACCTCTTGTGGAACACCATTGAATTTGACCGTGTTGGTGAGTTGCAAGAATCTCTTGATATGGTCATGTGGATCATCAATGGTACGTCCCAAGAATGGTTGAGCGGAGACCATCTGGATAAAGCCGGACTTGAGCTCAAAGTTGTTGGCTGCAACTGCTGGTATAACAATTGGATCAGTGTTGCCATCTACATGAGCTTGTAGCAGTTCAATCATCGGGCGATTATCCGGTTGAGGCTCATTGTTGTTATTATTCATGTTGTTAAAAGGTGGGTTGTTGTTGTTATTATTATTTTGAGGTGGTACACCGGCCATGTCTAAGTGATCGAGAGGCTCGGGCTCTTGATATGACGTGGATCGAGTGCGCATACACCTGCAAAAGAACGAACAAAGAAAAACAAAGCAAAAATATTTTTGGTTTTTATTATTTTTTTTTAATTTTTTGTATTTTTGAAAATTTTATATTTTTTAGTTGTTTTTGAAAATTTTCTTGAAAAAGTAACGTTCACGGGGAACGGATCCCAAAATCCAAGTTCTCACAAAAAACTTTTGATCTTAACGAGAAGAGCCGACAGCGGCGCCATTTGATATTAAAGATTTTCTATGGGTTCAGATTATTATTCTCGGTATCCTCTCGAATTGATCTCGGCCTTAAGTGGAATGATTTGTTCTTGGTTAATAAAAAGTGGTTGGTTTGTTTATCTATTTTGAACTAATGACAAGAAATTAAGTGTCGAAGAGTAAAGTTAAAGACTTAAATGATTAACGTTTGAAAACTTTAAAGATATTATTAGAAAAATAAATGGCCACTCTATAAAATCTAACTCTTGGAAAACTTTGTGAAAAATAAGAACTTAATTGAAAATTACTAAAAGAAAGTAAGAACGGAACGAAGCAAAACAAGCTGAATCGGAATAAGGAAAAAAAAATACACCAATCGGAATATATTCCGATTGGGGGTGATCGGAATGCAACGAAAAGCTAATAATCAGAATGTCGTAAATATGTAGTCAATCGGAATACATGAGAAGTAGGGCACAATCGGAATATAGGGCAAGATCCAATCGGAATAGTCTAAATCA
Source organism: Glebionis coronaria (assembly GCA_025667525.1). Classification (NCBI taxonomy): domain Eukaryota; kingdom Viridiplantae; phylum Streptophyta; class Magnoliopsida; order Asterales; family Asteraceae; genus Glebionis; species Glebionis coronaria. The sequence goes on from CM046875.1 coordinate 382,556,639, forward strand.
CACTAATCGGAATATGTTGAAGAAGGGCAAATCGGAATATACGAAATAACATCAATCGGAATGTGGGCAACAAGCTACAATCGGAATACTAACGAAACTTACCAATCGGAATAAGGACAATAGCAACAATCGGAAAACCAAAACCCTTTTCCGATCGTACGATCGGAAAGAGGGGATGTGTACGGTCGGAATGTAACGTCGGAAAAGGGCTTTGCCCTTTCCGAAAATGTAGCAATTTCGAGAGAAAAGCCAAGGAAATAAGCTTATGGAATAAGCTAAAACCCAAAACTAACTCGAATCCAATAAAATACTGATCAAATAAGCACTAAAAACAACTTTGCTAAACTCAAAATAAACAACTTTTAAATCAAGTCAATTAAAAGATGAACTTTTTATAAAACTTTAAAAAGCAAATAAAGCTAAATCAACCAATAAGCCAAAAAGAACAAGGATCTTAAAGCTTATTAGTGTATAAACTTAATGAAACATAAAAAGTAATTAACTTTTAAGCACAAATCATTGATGAACAACACGGATCATACGAGATTTATACCAAAATCAATAAAAGTAAAAGAAAGGAAGGATGAGAATAAAGATTAAAAGATAAAAACTTGAACTTGATTAATGAAAAGTAATACAAGTGTTGATCTTGAAAGAGAAAAAGATGAAAAGTAGTGAGAGAAAGTTTAGAACTTTCTCTCTCTAAAAACTAGAGAAATCAAAAACTAAAAACTAACTAAAGAACTAAGTGTGTGAAAATTTGTGAGGTAAGGCCTTTATATAGGCGTGTGTAATGGTGGTGGGCTTTGTGATTGGGCTTTGCTTTGGGCTCTTTTTTCTTCTTTCTTCTTTAGTCTTCACGCATCTTTAAATAAACGTTTCCACTTTGGATTTGAGAAGTGTCGGTGAATTATTCCAACTCGTCTTATAATCTATTGTTTTATAGACTCGAGTTCTTCGACATATATGAATCTTCCATCTTTGGCTCTATTCTTCGATAAATCTTCAAATAGGCACAATGACTTCAAATCTTCTGCATCTCTTGGACAATAGACTTCGTCTTGAGTCTTTTTCCTCGATAAAACCCGTGCAATCCCATGTTTTCTTCAATATTCATCCGGTTGCCTCTGAAAACACAATAAACACAAAAACCACGCATAACTCCAAACAAATGATATTAAATACGTGTTTTGGTCTTGTTTTAGCCAGAATTAAGTGGTAAAAGGATGGGTGTTTTCACACCTATCAGTTCCCGTTGCTACATAAGCACTCGAAGTGTTACCATCCGCGGTAATGCACTCGAAAAGATCATGAGCTCCACCACACGACAAACAACTCTTAGCAACCGCTTTAACCGAAGCGGAATTCGAAGCTTCTTGAGCTTTCCAATGGGACATAAGGTTAGCAAATCTATCAAAAAACCGATTTTCTTCATTTGCTTCATCATGTAAGGCATTAATGCTACGAGACGATGATGACGAACCCAATTTGGCAACACTCAGTGTGTTACGAGGGCTATAAACCTTAGACCTATTCTCAATTATCACCAAAGCTTCTTCAACCGTTTTACACAAAAAATTACCACCCGCGGCGGCATTTAAATAATCTCTTTCATGATCATTAAGTCCATTGTAAAACGTGTCAATTTGATGCAAGTCGGAAAAACCGTGATGAGGACATTCATGTAACATCTCCTTAAACCTATTCCAAGCCGTTGAAAAACTTTCATTACATTCTTGTGAAAATTTTGAAATCTCGTTTTTCAAGTGCGTAGTCTTAGAGGGCGGAAAAAATTGGTTCACAAACTTTGAAACGAGATCCTTCCACGTCAATATAGAATTGGGTGGCTCTTTCTCTAACCAAATTTTTGCGGGCCCCGCTAAGGAATACGGAAAAAGCATCATCTTAATCGAGTCATTCGAGACATCCTTAAATTTGCAAGTGGCGGTAAGACGATTGAATTGGCGGATATGGTTGTGTGGATTGTCCTTCTCATCACCACGGAATTTGTTGTTTTGGATCATCGACAACAAACCCGTTTTCACCTCAAAATTCTCCGCAAGGATAGCGGGAATCACAACAGCCTCTCCATAACCCTCACTGGGTGCTTGAAGTAACTCCATCATAGTTCGATTCGCCATGGTTGGTGCTTCTCTTACAATGGGTTCGTCAATAGGAGACTCCTCACTAGAATGATTTGGAGTGGGAGTTTTGTTCTTTCGTTTACGTGCACGTCTTGCTTGATTACGAGTTAGCATAAACGTCACGTACAACGAGGGGACGAGCAAAGAAGATTCTTTTTGGTGTTTTGTATTTTTCAATTTTTTTTGTGGTTTTTGATTGTATTAACCTTTTTGGAATTTGGTGAATGTATTAAGTAGACACAAATCTACAAATCTCCTCCTTAATCAAATCTCTTGATTAAAGAAGCCTCAAGGAATGAAAACGATCACGTGAAGTGAACGCCTTCGATGACTTTAGAACGTTGGTGGAACACCAAAACGTTCAAGAGGGTTTAATCAATGAAACCAAGAAAATATATATGATATGTAATAATACTTTGGGCGGCAAAACCCTCGATTAGCTCTCAAAATCAAATACTCACAAGCAAGCGGGGAAACGAGGCGGCGCGAAGCACTTAAGAGCCTTTTTCCTTAGGATATATTTTATAATATCCGCCTTATACCCACCTTATAGTTTGTATTTTTCAAGATTGAGCTTCACGAAAGTATTTATCTATTTTTGCCTTTTTTCTTTGGTTTGAGATTCGAATGCAATGATTGGGTAATGACCTCCCAAGTCAAGGTTGTGATTTCTCACGTATTTGGAGTACTTGTAAATTTATTGTTCTACGTATACAATATAGTAATAGTATTCACACAAAAACCGAAAACCGATAATACGTATTAGTAGAGTGCTACTAATATAAATACTAATTATGGTTATATAAAAACAACAATTGTTCAAATAAAAAACACAACACACCTCCCCGGCAGCGGCGCCAAAATGATGGTTTGGTTTTACTACTCTTTAGGAAAAGAGAGCAAAAGTGGCAAGTATTAAGTGTCGGTTTAGGAAAACCAAGCACTAATGACCAATTAAGTCCAAGTTCGTTTCCCAAGGAGGCTTAGTGTGTGTGTAATGAATTGATTATCTTTAGATTTGAGAAAGAAAAATAGAAAGGGGATTAGAAGAGAATGACGGTTACGTAGACGAATTAAACTAAGACGAAAAAGGCGTTCACGTAAAACCGTAAAAAGCTACAAATTAAAAATTTTAAACCTACAAATTAATTAAAAGTTAAAACTAAGTCTAAAATAATATAAATAAGAATAAAAATTCACTAAAAATATTTTAAAACCTTTTATTAATTAAATATTCAATTTTAAATGCTAATTAAAGCCCTAAAATTAAATGTAATTAACAAAACGTCCAAAATATTATTTTATTGAACAAATCACTTACTTATATTATCTAAAGACTAAAAAGTATTTTTCCTAAATTTTCAAAACTATTTTTCTATTTTTTAAAACACTAAAAACATTTTTAAACTAAAACAATTATAAAAAATAATAAAATAATGCCAAAAATAATTTGAGAATTTTAAAAATCCTAAATTACTCTAAAGAACAGTAGAAAAATGAAAAAGTTTGAAAAATAAAAAATTTTGCACTAGAAGACAAAAATAGTTTGTATTTAAACCCTAATTAAACTAAATAAAATCTAAAAATTAATTAAAAAGTGAACAGTAAAAACTTTTTAAACTAAAAATCTTAAATTATTTTTCTAAGTCTAATAAAATTTTTGAAATCTAAAAATATTAATTTTTTACACTAAAAGACAAAAACAGAAATTAAAAAGTTAATTAAAATAGCTATTTAACCAAAAAAAATACTAAATGAACAGTAACTGAAAAACTAATTTAACGGAAAAATCAGAAAATAAATAAGAAAATAATGACACAAAAATCAAAGTCTAATTCCTAATTTTGATCACTAAAGACAAAAATTGTTAAAAACTGATAGTGACACTTGCTAGGATTTGTCCTTTAGCTGAGCAGTGGTAACAGTTGTGCAAGCAGGGGGAACTTTGTTCCCACTGCTAGTGCAAAATATTGGTCAGTTGACCAAATAGCTTAGGAAAGCTATGTGAGGGCTTGTTTTTGGACAACAAGGCACCCCTACACTCAGTGGAGTGTAGGGAGTCAGATTAAACACAAAAAAACACACAATTACTTCACAAGATCTAACACAAAATGCTCAAAATTGTTACTGATTAGGCATGCATTTTTCTGATGAATAGTTTGCTGGTTCAACTTGCACAAAAACGGATTTTGAAGCCTCAAATCTTGCACACAAAGATACGAAATAGCATACAAGCTATACACAATCCTTAATGGACCTAATATCTAGCAGCTTTCAAGATCTAATGGTCAAATTCACATGAAAATAATCAGAAAAATAGGTTTGCTGATTTTTATACTACTTACCAATTTTAAAACATGCAATTTGCTTTGAAACTTTACCAAACTGAAAGCCAATACTAATATCACCTACTAACAACCTAATGAGTGTGTTTAGACAGATTTTAACCCAAACACTTTTCACCAAGCTCAGTTAAAAACCAAATCCAAACACCCCTTAATTTTTCAGAACTGGATTTTTTTCAAATCAAATGCTATCAAACTCAAACCAAATTGATACAAACTCAATCTAACATGCATACAAACCTATTAAGCTAAAATTAAACCACTTAACACACACATGAACAACTTTTTTCACAAAGTCACATAAATCAGAAATATTCAAAACTGAAACAAAGTAAAAGATGGTTACCTTGTGGGACCTACAATCCAGGTCCCACAATGGCTGAAAAGCCACCTCCTTTCAGGCTGGGGCCTGAGCAGAACCTTGGAAAAACAGTCAACAGCTCAAGGGTTTCCTGCTAAGAACAATAGCACACAATATCCAATAATCTGTTTTCTTTCTTTTCTTTTTTAGAACTTTTTGAAAATTTTCTTCTTACAATCAACTTAAACAAATCAGCTTCCACACTTTCAATACATGTTTTCAAACAAGAGCAAATTCAGAAACCTTAAAAAAAACTTTTTGAAATCTTCAAACCAACCTTGATAAATCAGGTTAAACAACAAACTTTTGTAAACTTGGAACTCAGGTTTATACTCAACAAAACACCAACTTTTAACAAGGAAAAGGAATTACATTTTCATAAAAAATACCAACTTTCATTATATTAAAAAGGAATTACAAATTTGTGAGAAAAATCTGGAACAACTAAAATAGGGTACATGACACCCTATTTATACTACTTAATAGAAGTAACTAGAAGCTTGAATAAAATATTACAACCCTAAAACCCTAATAGACGAAAATCCAGAAATGCCCTTGGTCTCTTGGTCTTGTTCTTGGTCAAAATGTGCCCCATGTGATTGCCAGTTGGATTGTTGTGATCTTAGCCGTTTATTAGTCCTTGGGGACAAAGGAGTGGATATGAGCTGTTTATCTGGTCGGTTGTAGGGTTTTGAGGGGAAAGTGACGTGCAGGGGAGGCCCCCACACTCATATGGGTGTGTCTTGGTCACAGTTTTTGTGTGGGTTTTGGTGACAAAGAGGTTAATTAGTGATCTGGAAAAGGGCTAGCAAAAACCCTTTGATTTGATCTTAGTTCATCCTGGGATTTTTATGGTTTATGGGTGGATTAAGGATGGGGTTTAATCTGATTTGGGGGTTAAGGGGTTTAAAAAGGTGTTTTGGTGGGAAATGTAAATAATCAGTTTAATAACTGATTATTTAGATGGTGGGAAGTGACGTGGGTGGGAGGTGTGAGGTGGAGGAGTATGATTGGTGGAGGAGGGTGACGTGTGGGATTGATTGGCTGGGGTGGGTTTGTGTGTTTGACAAATATGGCCCCCCAATTTTCTTCCTTCCTTCAATTTATTATAAACAGCCACAACTTCTAATCTCTTTGTTAATAACTTTGCACAGTTTACACTTTCAGTCCCTTGGTTTAATTAAACTTTAGGCAAGGACTACAAATGCAATTTTATCCAATTCCAAGGGCTATTCTTGACATTTACTTTAAGGATTTTTCTTGTACAAACGACTATTGGAGGGTCATTTGTGACAAGTCTTCAAAGATGAGGGACCAAACTTGTATTTCTTCAATTCTTCAAGGACCATTTTGGAAATTCAGGATTTGGGTCCGGTTCATTGTGCGGCTTCGTTTCCCGTGTTCGTTTTTGAATGATTCTTGTGATCTTTTTGTCTCTTCCTCAATATCCGTACCTAAAATATTCAAAAACAAACACGAGCATATATTTGGCAGTTTTAATGATATTTAATGCATTTTAAGCCAATTTTGGACGATGAGACTATGTATAAAAGCAGTCTCATCAATTATGATGGTTTCTAGTCTGGTAACAGGTGCAAAGGTTACATCATAATCAATTCCCTCTGGTTGATTGTAACCCAATACCACAAGTCTTGCTTTGTTCTTGACAATCATTCTACATTCATCTTTTTTGTTCCTGTAAACCCATTTTGTTCCAACCACTTGTTTTTTAATAGGAGCTTTGACCAGGGTCCAAACCTTGTTCCTCTTGATCTGATTCAGCTCCTCATGTATGACAACCACCCATCCCTCATCAAGGAGAGCCGCTGCAATGTTTTTCGGTTCATCCTTTGATAGGAAATTTAGGAATAAGCATTCATTTGCAGAGGCAGCTTCCAGACTTTTGATTTTTCCTCTGGTAGTAACTCCTTCAGAAGGTTCTCCAAGAATATTCACAAGAAGAAACCTTGAGTTCTACACCATTTGGATTGAGGAGTAGGGGTCTCGATTGATTCAGCTGAGAGTTCAGAGGACGACAAAGGATTCAAAGTAGAAGGTGTATCATCTAAGAGTGGTTCATCATACATAATTTTTTCATCCATTTTAGTATCAATGATTTCTGAGTCGGGTATTTAGATACCAGAGGTGGAGGGGTATCTGATGCAGCATTCTCTGGAGTAATGTCAGAGATGGAGTGAGGATCAAAGGCATGAACATAGGGATGATCTTGGTGATTTGTGAGAGTTGATTTCTTTGGGTTAAAAAAGTCATCTTCAGGATATGTTTTTACTTTATTAAAATCAATATCATCAGCTTCAGAGCTATGATGTGAGATGACAGCATCAGCTTCATTGAAGGTAACATGAATGGATTCTTCTAGTTCTTGTCTACGAATATTGAACACTTTGAAGGCTCTGGAAGTAAGTGAGTATCCAAGAAAGAACCCATCGTCTGACTTTTCATCAAACTTGTCCAGATGATCTTTGTAGTTGTGAATGAAGACAGCGCAACCATGGACATGGAAGTAACTGACATCACAGGATTTTTTTTCTGTAAACTTCATATGAGGCTTTTCCATGTCTCTTAACAATGATCGATCTGTTTTGTGTGTAACAGGCTGTGTATACAACTTCCCCCATAACTGTTTTGGAAGCCTTTATTCACTTAGCATTGTTCTAGCAGCTTCAATCAGAGTTCTATATCTTCTTTCAGCAACACCGTTTTGTTTTGGGGTTCTGATTGTAGTATAAATAACACTTTTAGGAAAAAACGTACATTCAGTAATTATTAATCGATACGATTTAGGAAAACCGTAAAGACAACAAGTGAGTTCGTTCCTCAAGGTATTGTGTGTGTGTTTTGTAAGTGCCAAAAATTACATTACATAATTTGGATTAGTTCGTTTTTTGGGTGTGAAAAGAGAGAAAAATAAAGACGATTACGCTAAAATTAAGCTACGACGTAAAAAAACGTAAAATCGTAAAATGTGACGAAAAATAAACTTTAACTAAAATATTCAAAAATTCAAATTAAGTCCCTAAAAATACAACTAAGGCGTACAAATCAAGAATTTTTTTTTTAACTTTTTAAATTAAATGATATTTAATTTTTAAATGCTAATTAAAGCTTTAAAAATAAAAAAATTAACAAAAAGCTCAATCAAAGATTTTATAACTTGTAAATCTCAAATATATTTATTTAATGCTAAAAGGTATTTTTTCCAAAATTTTAAACTGCTTTTATCTATTTTTAAATGACCAAAAATATTTTTTAACTTGAAATAATGATAAAAAAATAAAATAAAAGTGGGAAAAATCCCAAACCAATATTAAAAAATCATGAACACTATAAAGAAGCAAGGAAAATTGAAAGAAAGCTAAGAAGATTACTAAATAAGCTAAAAAAATAAAAGAAATAAGCTGTTGGTGGTTATAACTAGTAGTGGCTAGAAATAATGAGGTCGGTCGGAAAGGAGTTCCCACTGACAGTGGAATTTGCACTATAAACTTAAATGGCTAGTTTTAATGCTTGTTTGGTGTTGTTATTGGGCACAAAGGCACCCCCAATAGCTTTCTACTTGTGGGGAGTCAATATAAGCTAAAAACAAGCAAGTACACAAGCCCAATAAGCACATAATAAGCAACTGTAACAACTAAGCACTCAAAGATTTTTCTTTGTTGTCCGATATCGTGTCAGAGGACGATTCTAGTATTGTCCGAAATCGGACAACACTATAGAAAGGGATCTCAGATGGAGTGCAGACAGAGAAATAATGTGACTTTCGTAATAAGCTATAAGCTATTCTAGGCCACCAACTTACACATAATCAATTCTTAGACCTAGATAAACCTAAACACTGCCAGGCTGCAAACTTTCAAGTTTTAGATTACAAAAACAAAGATCCTAGAACCTACTGTTTGTTTTAGCTGATTTTACAAAAATAACTAGCAAGTCTAGTACTATACTACCACAAGAGAAACAAACAACTAAAAATACTATTGTTACCAGATATAGAGATTTAAAAGACAATTTGTAAAACCTAGTGTCATCGTAGCCTTTTTTAACAGATCATCCAAACACCCCTTTTGTTTTTGTCAACAAAGATTTTTCAAAGGTTTTTTACACTACTCAACTAGAATTCAGCTAAAATTAAATCAAACTAGCATAAACTACTAAAAGAGTACACAATCAAAACTAAAGTATCAAGCAATCATTAAACACAAGCAACTTACTAAATTTCCTAAATGAACAGATCTAAAAAGGATGGTTTGCAAGAGGTTACCACCTCTGGTCTTGTTCAGACCAGAGACACACCAAGATCTTGTGAAGCCTCCCAAGTTTCTGATATTAAGGATCTTGTGAAAGCTGATGCAAGAAAGAGGGTTGGTTTTGTTGAGGGTTCTACCACAGAACCAAAACCCAAAGAGCAATGAATAGTAATGGGAGATATGTCTTGTTTGAACCTGCTATAACACAATAAGAAAACAACCAAGATCCAAGTACCCAAAGGCTGAACCAAAAACTTGTTGTCAACAAGCTTTGGCTAGCTTTTAGTACAATGAGAAGATAATAAAAAAATGAATAAACTCCTTGAAAATCCAATCTTTTGAAACAACCAGTTTGGGACAACTAAAAAATAACAAGATCAAATATCTGGTTTTGGGTTTTAATTTTCACATCAACCTAAAATCAAGAATTCAAATTTGGGTCCAAAATATCATTCAAAAATCACCTTATGATAATATTTGGTAAAATGAAAATCCTTTGATAAACTATTCTACTTGCATAAGAATTAAATGTTTTAAACTAAAATAAGGTAAGTGAAAGGAGCTCAGTAGATTTTTCAAGATTAAAAATGAACTTTCACTAAAATTTTTAAACTTTATAAAAATGTTGAACAAAGCCTCATCCACACATTGGAGGGTCTTTTTATAGTACTATAAGAAGAGTCTAGAACAACTAGAAACAATGTAACCCTAGCAGTATGATTTTCCTAATAAGACCTTAAGTTTGAAATTTGAAAAGTAGTCAAAATCAGCCCATGTGATGCGAGGTTGTGGTTGAATGAATCTTGGCCACATGTTGAAGTATTGAAGCCAAAGGAACCAAGGGGAGCCGTTGATGAACCATAGGATTAGAATTTTGCTATATTGGGGGTGACAAGAGAGTAAGAGAGCCACGTGTGGGGGTCCACGTTGATGTGGCTAAGGTTTTGAAGGTTGGAAAATGGTTAGGGTATAGTGAATTGGGTATCTGGATAAAACTGAGGTTTAATTTGATGGTTAGTGGTTTTTGTAGATTGGGGTTCATGGTTCTTGGCTGGGAGATTTTGGGGGTTTAGATCCATATTAGGCGGGGTTTTAGTGTTATTCGCGTTTGTAATTAAATTAATATTTTTCAAACATCAATTAATACTAACAGCTGGGTGGGTGACGTGGGAGTGGGTAATGGGTTATAGAAACAGGAAAAATGGCCCCTGACTTCCATAAAGTTTTCATAGCAAGTTTTTGCATATTCTTATTAACCCCTAGTGTTATAAGTTTGCATCTTTGTCACTTTTAGCCCTTATGTTTTGATAAATAAGGAAAAAGGACTAAAAATGCATAATCTTCATTTCTCAAGGGTTATTCTTGACATGTCTTCATACTTTAGGGACCCTTTTTGTAATTTTGTAATTGTCATGGGTATAAAGTGTAATTCTTCCAAACTTGAGGGACCAAACTTGTAGTTCTTCAATTTTTCAAGGCTATTTTTGGAAAACCAATGCTCGGGTCCGGTTCTTTGTGCGGCTTTGTTTCCCGTGTTCCTTTTTACTTGATTCTTTTGATCTTTTGGTAAATTCACGATATCCGAACCTACAATCACACAATGAACAAATACAAAGGGTTTTTGCACAGTTTTTATGATATTTTGTACATTTTAAGCCCGATTTGGGCGATGAGACTATGTATAATTGCATTCCATCACTCTCCCATACTAAACCATTGTCGTGTTGTGAGACCCCCAAAATCTGACATGGAACAACTAGGCAACGAGGGGGTAACACGTCATAGTACAAGATACAATGAATTACAGTTCATACAAAGCTGACGAAATAAAAACATGTACATTACATCATAAAAGGTCAGAGTTTTTAAACATAGGTCCCAGAGTTTTAGAAGCGGAAAATTATATTATTTCGTCTCAATTTATAACATAAAGTTGCCCAAAAGATAGAATAACTTCTGACAGTTCATATAAAACAAATCTTTCAAAAGCATCACAGAAATCTCCAAGCTGTGATAATATCCTGCAGGCTCCCATCCAAGCAAAGCTAAGTAATAATACCTGAGATTAAACATGTAAAATCGTCAACACAAAGTTGAGTGAAATTCATAGGTTTAGTAATAAGGATGTAGAACACAAGCATTCATTTGTAAAACAAGTAGTATGGAGTATGGTTATGATCATTAACCATAGTCTAAAACATTATTATTGCTTTTTAGTTCATGAACCGAAGCTTAACTCAGTGTAAGTTCCTCTAGTCAGTATTCAGCCTAAATACTCAAGTGAAATAAACAAATATTAGTGCGTCAAGGTAATCGGGACGGGGATAGTCAATCCCGATGGATCCACCGACAACATTCGCGCTTGGTAGCAGGATTAATTAACGGTTCATGATCAATGAGAGGAAACTTAAGGCTAGACTAAAAGCAATAATATCAATGAAAATCAGTTGGAAATCCTCAAGTTCTGGAAAACATACAATTTCTGGATAGCATACAAGTTGAGGATAGCACACAGTTTTTAAATGGTTGTGTTCCACCATGTAAAATCTCACCTCGTGTTTAGAAACTATGTACAAGTAAAAGGGGCTATGAACTCACCTTTGCCACGAGGTAAATCAATCACGGTACTCATCAACTGAGTAGAAACAATGTAGTGAGACGATCACCGACGATATGGATGCCCGGAGAAACACAAAAACCGCAACCTATCACAATAAGGCGCGCGTTAAGACTCGAACTCAATATCGATAATATACCAAATATAATATGACTCAAATGTTTTCAAAGTATTCATGTTTCAAAACCATTGACACGAACCAAATGAATCCATTTATCCAACGTTACTCGTTAAAACACTTGAACACTTGAAAATGACCCGTCATACGACGCCAAGTCAACGCAAGTCAAACTATCCTTTACCCTTATTTGGACCAGTAGCTAAGTCATTTATATAATGACTAAGCACTTGAATAAGTCACCATGTCCGATGATGAATACTCAAACTCACGCAACACAGCATTGAACTAAATGTCCAAAATTAAAAATCAGCAAGTACACTTCGAATGTACACACCGATCTACCCTATCTAGACTTGTCCGTTTTAGACGAAAATTGGTGTAAAGGTCACTTATAACCTGTATAAGACCTCACCAAAATTTGAGCCAAAGTTCACACTTTCAAATCCATCAGCTCGACATTTTACTCGACTCCAAATTTGGGACAGATTTGTGCACTTGTTTTGTAAAACCGTTTGGACTACTTTAAAAGTACAAACTCGACAATCCGACTTTTGAAACCACTAATAGACTCATCAAAATCAGTTTGTAAACTTTGAAAATCAGTAGATACATTTATCTAACTAGGCCTAAAGTCCCCGAGAGTCGACCCAAAATCAGCCACAATTTCGGATTGTGCCGACTTGCGTCTCCCGGTACACGAAAACTAAAACTAGCATAAATTTTGGCTCGTGATGAGTTATAAGCTCTATCTTATACCAAGACGACCGTCTCGGAAAACTCTACAACAATTTTAAATAATCTTAGCCTTTCACAGAGCTTAAACCCACGAAACATACTGTTTAAGGCTGCTGTCCCAAATTAGCTTTTTAGAAAACATGACAAATCCATTTTTCACTCAAAACCAATCATTCCCATACCCCTAGGATCACTATACTATCATATCCATCATCCAAATACTCCTAAAAACACTTGCATATAAAATCTAACAAAATCAAAGATTAAAAACAAGACTTTAAGGATTAAAATGTGATGATCATACCAAAAACAAGACATGCAAGATGATTTAAACATCAATCCACCATGGAATTATAAAATCTTCAATTTTTGATGCATGTGTACAAATTTAGTACCAATGGAATCACAAGAACATTTCTAACATGGGTCTAATTTTTGTTTTGGATGAATCATGATGGATGGTGGTGGTTGATGGTGGTGAAGGTGGCGGAAATTAGAGAGGGTGGGGAGAGAAGATGAAGTTGATTTTTGTAAAAATGAAATGTGTGTATAGTTGTGAAAAAGAAAATGGTTATATATGGTGGGTAGTGGAGGGACCAATGTTGCCAAGTTGCAAACTTATGGACTTAAAAACAATTAATAGTTTTAAAGGGTAGAAAATGGTTATTGGTAAATATTGAAAATATTTACGGGCTCGGGTTTCGTAAAAATACTTTTCAAAAGTTACAATGCATCATAGAAATGATTAAATGATTTCTCGACACGACTTAATACGTAATTAAAACGAAATCGTCGAAAGTATTAATTATCGCAACAATCGATAAATAAACGTAATATTTTGGGCATCCGTCGGTATCACGATCACTAGGAATTCTCGTTGTACATTGATTTTGAATAAACTCGTTGTAAAACGCACACGAGTGATTTTAAATCAAAAACTTTGATTTAAATTAAATATGGAAAATAAAATAAAAATTTTATAATTCCATATGAAACATTGTCAATGAACAAAACAATACTTAAAAGTATAATTAAAAAAATCTCAGGATTTACATATAAAGTATTCAAGAAAACGTAATACGTTAAAAAATTCAAAAAGCACGAATAAAAAGAATAAAATAATGCTGGGAAAGTACGGGTTCTCACAGTCTTCCCCCTAAAGGAACTCTGGTCCCCAGAGTTCTCCCGAAAACAGTAGAAGATGCAAACGGGTGGAGGTACAAAGAGTAGAACATATTCATGGCTTCCCAGGTAATTTCCGTACCACGACGAATCTTAACGGTTAGAATTCACTATGCTTCAGCTTCTTAACTCCTCTTCGTATAACTTTTCAGTGTTGGATTAGGATAGCGATCTTTCAATACGGAGATACATCGAGAGATATAGTTGGAAATACGTGCGATAAACTAACAAGAATGAACACAAGAATCACTTAAACAAGCAAAGTGCGATAAAATGAACCAAGATTGTAAATCAACAAGGGTCGCAAATCGTGCAACTATAAAACGTGAAAATCTTAAAATGTAAGAATCTAGTCACAAGCGAAATAGAAGGGAAAAATGAATAACATATGATCATTTAAAATACAAGCTGTCAAAATCAGTTGTCTAGGAGTTTGGTATTACTTTAAAAATGAGTTTATATATTTTCTTGATTAAAAGAAAATTTTACAAGTTGTAGTGATTAAAAATCAAACTATCTGTATTTAGTGAGCATGATGTTGCTATATCTTTTTCTTGATCAGAATTTTCAAAGCAAAAGTAGAACGATTCAAAATAGTTATCCTGATCGGCTTAAGAACTTTTGGGTGACTACATGAAATTATCGTTAAAACTCAAGTTTATCGTTACCATTAGAGAAAATCAAATTTTCCAGGTTATTTAAAATCATTGTTAGAAATTATAAATTAATTCTAATAATTTCATTATGTTGACAGTAAAGTATGATACAATCAATTACTTTAAAAGATACAACTTGACACTGTTTAAACATAAGTTATAAATTTACCCAAGAGGATGTACAGATTCGATATTAAACTTGAAATGGGTATTTTGACAATTTAAACATTTGGTAAAATGTATAAAACATTCTTAAAAATTAATAATAATTTTTAGAAATTCAAGAGAGTGTTTAAGATATCAAACAATAAACACGTAACAGTTTCTGGTTTTCAGAAAGTGACAAAATAGCAAATGATTATGAAACGAATATCGATCAACAATTAGTACACAAGCAATAGCACGAGGGAATAAAACGGAAATCGTATCAACTCTTAACGAACATGATAGAATAGATGCATCGATGACAAAGACAATAAGAAACAAAGGATTCAGCAAGATTAATTCACGAGTGCGGTTGGCGTCACCAATAACAGCTTATTAAGTTCTCGGTGGTCGAAATACGATCGAAAGGGAAAAGCCACACAACGAATTTTCGAATCAAAGAAAATTCTTAAGAAGTCAATTGAGAGTAAATTCAGTAAAATAAAAACATTAGCAATGAAAGGATAAATCAACACATGATTCACACGAATGAATTTCAAGACGACAAAGTCTAACACACATCATGACAATTACACGAAATCATCATTCACGTCCAGTCGTATATCATTAATCGCGTCCAAAGATGTTTCGTAGTTCTACCAAGATAGATAGAGATGGTCGATCATAAAAGCGTAACAACGATGAAACTTTCAAGTCTGGTATCAATGGTAAGAATTTAGGCAAATGGTAACGAAAATTTTATCATGAGGATGATGAGGTAACAAGTAAAACAAAGGTCGTTGAGTAAAGAAATATGTGCTTGAGGCATGTACTTTGTTCAAGAAAAGATAAGGGTTCATAGGTGTATGTCGCGAATTGTTGTTACTCGCATAAGATGTAAAAGTTTTTCTAAAACTTTATTTTATCAAACTTTTTAAGGAACATAATTAAAAAGTTGATTCTTGGTTAAGTATTTAAGGTGACTACTATTCGGCCTTGCATGGCTCCTTCTAAATTAGGCATAGGTGATCAGGCCATACATAATTTAGGACTAGCAATGCGATGTTGAGCTTCGTCAAACCAGTATTACAGGTCATATCATTTAAAATATGTATATAATGCCATTTGTAAAAACAGTAATCAAAATAGTTTATGAAACTATTCGCCAATAAGTTACTGGCTAGATATTTAATTCAACAATTATAATGTTACAAGGGTTCTTTATAAGACCGTATTAGAACAATTTGTGAAAATGCATTGTAAAATTAATATAAATTAATTTTATAAGATAACCTTCAAGTATTTTGTAAAGTCCAAGTGGAACTTTTGTAAAATGTTTCGCAAACAATACCAGTTAAATTCATGTGATGACATGATGATAGCTTACAAAATAGCGAGTGGGTTACATGAGGGAAATAAGGAGTAGTTCAAGATAGTCTATGAAATGGCTACAACGTGCTAATGTTTCAAGAGGTTTAGCAGGAATCGTCAAGAGACACGTGTCAAGATGGTAACGAACGATACGAAAGCAAGAACTTCAACCTCTGTCTAATTCAGTTATACGATAGAAGCAAAGAAAGACAGTAGAATGACAAATAAGTCATAAACAAAAGAAAGGAATAAGGAATCCGTATGTGCACATCGTAATTTATTTGACAAAAATACACTTTTAAGAAAGTAAGGTATCAGTTAACAAATAGTACAATCACACTGAAAAGTTTCTATATTAGGAAGTTACCGAATTTCAAAAGTTCAAGATCTATGTACATGTATGACCGAACTCAAAGTTACTATTTTATACTTGTTCAAACGCAATCCTTGTTTTTAGTTTGCAAAATATCATTAGTTAAAGTTTTACGAGCTCAACGAACTCAAAACGCTTGAAATCATATTTTTAAAGTCTATCAGTTTTGACTTTTGGGTTTGACTAGACCAATTAACTCATTAAACAATATTCTAAGACTCAAAGTCTAATGCATTTCGATGTAAAACAATGTTTTGAACAACTTTCTAGTTTTACCCGAGACTTGAAACGGAATAAAAATGGATGAAAATGCCCTTGCATTAAATCTGTCAGCAAAACGATATTTTAGAACTACGCAAAAATAAGTTCTTAAATTTTCACAATCTCAAATGAGCATAACCTGCTCGATTTTAATGTTTATTGGCCAAATTTTATGTCCTAAACGGACGTCTCAACAAGTAGAAGCATTTTTTTATGTCTAAAGTTATAAAAATATATTCTCGACACTGTAAAATTTCTTGTAAAGTTTCTGTATAAAGTATATTCTTTGACACATCTTGAAATTAAATTTAAATTTCATAATAACTCAGAATTAATATACACACAAGACTTGTGGATTCCATAAAGACGAAAGAAGATAAACTGTATAATTAATCATGTAAAGGAAACCTAGTATGGAAATGGTTCAAGAATGCCAACGGTAATCTGAGAGATAAAACGACGCATGACATCCGTGTCTTCGGCTGCAAGATGCAATGTAGGAAGATCTCCTGGCGGCGTGATTTTCCAAAATCACAAGACATACCGAGAAAGAAAAAAAATATTAACAAATCACACTCCTGGGGCGAGGAGGTTTAATGAAAAGGGGAGGATACAAGTAGGATCGTATTCCAAACAATCATCACATAAAAAAAATGACGATCATGTGTTCAAGGTACAACGGATGTTGTAAGTCGAAGTCGAAACGTAAAATGGTCAATGAAATAAGATGTAATCCATGTACAAGTATCGTGTAAAACGGTGGCGTAAAGGTAAATCAAGATTATGAAAATCCACGATATTAGTCAACACTGATTCAACGAATTCTTCGAGATGTGTGACTCACACGATGTCTTTTAGTCTTTTCTAGAGACACATTGAGCTACACAATGGTCTATAGACTAGACATTCAATTACGAATGGTCGGAAAGAAAATCTGCGTATCTAAATAGATACTCTAAAGGGTTGAACAATGAAAGCAACACGCACGGTAGTAAATTGAAAATCAAGAGTTTCTTCGAAAACAACACTTCTTCAATTCCGAACAATGGTATCATGAGAGTATGCACAACATTTAACAGTGAGTTGAGAAAAACAAACGGTTCAAAACGAACGAGCATATGAAGTCAGTCGTATCACGCATAAATGAAATAGCAATAGTACTCAGAAAAATGAGTATGAAAATTCGGCAGCATACGCGCTCTGAATACAAGTATGTAACGTCATAACGATATAATATCATTGCAATAAGATCAATTCACAAGAACAATAATTCAAGAAATACAGTATAGGCAGATGTAATCACAGTAACATCAATGAGAATTCATGAAGCACTAGGCTTTATAAAGACATGGTAATTATCGCCATTAAGGTAATGTAATATTTCAACATGAAATCAAGAGATGAAATATTAAAACGATAATTAAAAGCAAATAATAAGGATTAGAGAGTTACCCGCGCAGATATCGAACAACATTGGCAGATTCTTTGTTTGACACTTAGAAACAATAAAATATTTGAACTTTCGGTTATAGACTAAGTTTTGAAAAAACGACTCAGTTCCCTATAACCATCGCTCTGATACCACTCTGTGAGACCCCCAAAATCTGACATAGAACAACTAGACAACAAGGGGGTAACACGTCATAGTACAAGATACAATGAATTACACTTCATACAAAGCTGACGAAATAAAAACATGTACACTACATCATAAAAGGTCAGAGTTTTTAAACATAGGTCCCAGAGTTTTAGAAGCGGAAAATTATATTATTTCGTCTCAATTTATAATATAAAGTTGCCCAAAAGATAGAATAACTTCTGACAGTTTATATAAAACAAATCTTTCAAAAGCATCAAAGAAATCTCCAAGCTGCGATAATATCCTGCGGGCTCCCATCCAAGCAAAGCTAAGTAATAATACCTGTGATTAAACATGTAAAATCGTCAACACAAAGTTGAGTGAAATTCATAGGTTTAGTAATAAGGATGTGGAACACAAGCATTCATTTGTAAAACAAGTAGTATGGAGTATGGTTATGATCATTAACCATAGTCTGAAACATTATTATTGCTGTTTAGCCCATGAACCGAAGCTTAATTCAGTGTAAGTTCCTCTAGTCAGTATTCAACCTAAATACTCAAGTGAAATAAACAAATATTAGTGCGTCAAGGTAATCGGGACGGGGATAGTCAATCCCGATGGATCCACCCACAACATTCGCGCTTGGTAGCAGGATTAATTAACGGTTCATGATCAATGAGAGGAAACTTAAGGCTAGACTCAAAGCAATAATATCAATGAAAATCAGTTGGAAATCCTCAAGTTCTGGAAAGCATACAATTTCTGGATAACATACAAGTTGAGGATAGCACACAGTTTTTAAATGGTTGTGTTCCACCATGTAAAATCTCACCCCGTGTTTAGAAACTATGTACAAGTAAAAGGGGCTATGAACTCACCTTAGCCACGAGGTAAATCAATCACGGTACTCATCAACTGAGTAGAAACAATGTAGTGAGACGATCACCGACGATACGGATGCCCGGAGAAACACGAAAACCGCAACCTATCACAATAAGGCGCGCGTTAAGACTCGAACTCAATATCGATAATATACCAAATATAATATGACTCAAATGTTTTCAAAGTATTCATGTTTCAAAACCATTGACACGAACCAAATGAATCTATTTATCCAACGTTACTCGTTAAAACACTTGAACACTTGAAAATGACCCGTCATACGACGCCAAGTCAAACTATCCTTTACCCTTATTTGGACCAGTAGCTAAGTCATTTATATAATGACTAAGCACTTGAATAAGTCATCATGTCCGATGATGAATACTCAAACTCACGCAACACAAGCATTGAACTAAATGTCCAAAATTAAAAATCAGCAAGTACACTTCGAATGTACACACCGATCTACCCTATCTAGACTTGTCTGTTTTAGACGAAAATTGGTGTTAAGGTCACTTATAACCTGTATAAGACCTCACCAAAATTTGAGTCAACGTTCACACTTTAAAATCCATCAGCTCGACATTTTACTCGACTCCAAATTTGGGACAGATTTGTGCACTTGTTTTGTAAAACCGTTTGGACCACTTTAAAAGTACAAACTTGACAATCCGACTTTTGAAACCACTAATAGACTCATCAAACTCAGTTTGTAAACTTTGAAAATCAGTAGATACATTTATCTAACTAGGCCTAAAGTCCCCGAGAGTCGACCCAAAATCAGCCACAATTTCGGATTGTGCCGACTTGCGTCTCCCGGTACACGAAAACTAAAACTAGCATAACTTTTGACTCGTGATGAGTTATAAGCTCTATCTTATACCATAACAACCGTCTAGGAAAACTCTACAACAATTTTAAATAATCTTAGCCTTTCATAGACCTTAAACCCACGAAACATACTGTTTAAGGCTGCTGTCCCAAATTAGCTTTTTAGAGAACATGACAAATCCGTTTTTCACTAAAAACCAATCATTCTCATACCCCTAGGATCACTATAATATCATACCCATCATCCAAAAACTCCTAAAAACACTTTTATGTAAAATCTAACAAAATCAAAGATTAAAAACAAGACTTTTAAGGATTAAAATGTGATGATCATACCAAAAACAAGACATGCAAGATGATTTAAACATCAATCCACCATGGAATTATAAAATCTTCAATTTTTGATGCATGTGTACAAATTTAGTACCAATGGAATCACAAGAACATTTCTAATATGGGTCTAATTTTTGTTTTGAATGAATCATGATGGATGGTGGTGGTTGATGGTGGTGAAGGTGGTGGAAATTAGAGAGGGTGGGGAGAGAAGATGAAGTTAATTTTTGTAAAAATGAAATGTGTGTGTAGTTGTGAAAAAAATGGTTATATATGGTGGGTAGTGGAGGGACCAATGTTGCCAAGTTGCAAACTTGTGGACTTAAAAACAATTATTAGTTTAAAAGGGTAGAAAATGGTTATTGGTAAATATTGAAAATATTTACGGGCTCGGGTTTCGTAAAAATACTTTCCAAAAGTTACAATGCATCATAAAAATGATTAAATGATTTCTCGACACGACTTAATACGTAATTAAAACGAAATCGTCGAAAGTATTAATTATCGCAACAATCGATAAATAAACGTAATATTTTGGGCATCCGTCGGTATCGCGATCACTAGGAATTCTCGTTGTACATTGATTTTGAATAAACTCGTTGTAAAACGCACGCGGGTGATTTTAAATCAAAAACTTTGATTTAAATTAAATATGGAAAAATAAAATAAAAATTTTATAATTCCATATGAAACATTGTCAATGAACAAAATAATACTTAAAAGTATAATTAAAAAAATCTTAGGATTTACATATAAAGTTTTCAAGAAAACGTAATACGTTGAAAAATTCAAAAAGCACGAATAAAAAGAATAAAATAATGCTGGAAAAGTACGGGTTCTCACACGTGCCCTCACGCAATGCTAGAATTAAGTATCTTAGCACCTCCAAAATTTATTTTTATATGACATTTATTGAAACGTAAAATTTACATTAACTACCACTTGTGTTAAATTTAAATTAACTACCACTTGTGTTTTAGACATAATGTATCGTTTTCATCACGAGAACGTGACTTTTAGGGTCAAAGAATAAGAACACGTGAATGCCTCATAGAGATAATTTCGTCGTCCTCGATTTTTACCCAGTTACATGCTAAGCGTGAAACAAGATCATTGTCATTATAAGTTAGTAATGCTAATACTACTCATATGCTCTAATCACGTACTTAGACTCCCTTATTCCTAAGGTGTATCTCTTATATTTTATTTTTGTCTTAATGATCACGATGATACACTTTTTACTTATGCGTAAATAGAGATTAGGTCCAAAAATAGAGTTGTAACGGCGTATGCTAAATCATCGAATTAATAATCTTTCATAATAGACAACGATGTCAAAAAATTAAGTCAACAAAAAGGATCGATACAAGTTTTTACAACGGATTTGAACATGAGACTTATTACCATTTTTCATTGGTTTACCTCCATTTTTATTGAACTTCGCTATGACATGTTTATTATGACTTTGGTCTTGCCCTTGTCTTTTATTTATCCTCGCCATGAGATGTTTATTATGACTTGACGTATATCCTCACGCTAAGGCGAATTTTGGATCTTTAAGGCTTCAAGGTTTTAAGACATTCACTTTCAATTTTGCATAGATTTTTCGGCCTGAGTTTGAAATTTTTCTTTGATTTAGGTGAAGAGGAACTTAAAATCATTATCCGGGAAGCCTTTGATTATTCAGGTGCCAATACTTCAAATCCGTGACGCTGACGAAACCTTAATGTTTTCCCATTTAATTACATGGAAGCTTTTATAATTAGTTAGAAACCAACAATAGAGATTAAACCGCTAAGTCAATATTTATTAACAATTTATTATATTAAAGCGATGGGAGAAAAATCAATCAAACAATTAAAACACATGGGTTTTTGAAAGAATACGAGTACTCTACGTTTAGCATAGTAACTTATTATTAACGCTATCATTTCTCGTCCTCAATTTAATGAGACTTAGCCTAATATAGTTAAGGAATCGAAGCTAAGTGCTCAAGATGCACGGTCGAGTAAAAAATTACTCTTATTCTCACCAATGGAAAACCTACATTCGTGTCTTAAACACTTATGACAAACGATAAATGTTTTAAATTTTGGCCATTTTTGGCCTTATTTTGCAACAAAACGATAACAAAAAGATGAAAATTGGATTGCGTGATGGCGTAAGCAAAGTGAAGTATCTATTCACCCCCATACTAAAACTAAACATTGTCCTCAATATTTCGAGTCTAAGGGTGAAACACCCCCATACTAGAGACGAAAATTTGAATGCTTAATCTCGAGCATGGAAAGGGTAAAACGTATAATCTAAAAGTCGTTTATGAATTATACTAATAAGAATAAATGTTATAACGTAAAAGGATATCATCAGATATCAGAATCTTCAAAGAAACGATCGAAGCTCGAGTGATACTTAAAACGAACACGAGAGGCTTCAATGATGACGATGATTCTTAAAATCACAAGCACAAACAACCACGAAACAAAGGTTGGAAGAGCACAAGTCCCCTCACATTACACTATTGACGCACCTCATTTTTGATAACCGAGTCAAGAGCTCGACTCGAATCCTCATAAATGTGATCATTTAGGGATTATCATGGTATGGTCAATGAGTGGTACTTACATGATAAACATGGCCCAAAAAGTACATGGAGTACTTAAAAACCCGATATTAATATACCGGGATCAAAGATAGCATCCTCGTTCTCATGGGACAAACGAAACAACGCTACTCCAACCAAAGCCAAAAACCCAAAGGGTTCGAAGAAAATAGATGAGAAGTAGAATGGTGGGACAAAGGGTGGGGCAAAACAACTTTGAGCTACTCGAGGTAGACTCATACCAAGCAAATAGATAATTTTTCCATTTATTACATAGGTGGAAGATTGAGATTTCCCTTTAC
Organism: Glebionis coronaria; assembly: GCA_025667525.1. NCBI lineage: Eukaryota > Viridiplantae > Streptophyta > Magnoliopsida > Asterales > Asteraceae > Glebionis > Glebionis coronaria. The sequence goes on from CM046875.1 coordinate 382,579,749, forward strand.
AAGCAATTCCGGGATCGAAATATATCATCCTCGGTGGAAAAGTGTGAGGAAACATAAGGGGCTTCCCCCACACTAAAACCACACACACCATCGTAAAAAGAAGTATACGAGGTGGTAGCACTCAAATAACGCGGTGATGACGGAGTTTAAGTGAGAACATCATTTAACTGAAATTCAGAATCTTTTCCTTTATCATTGTTTTTAAACTCTTTAGGAAAACCCGATTGAATTATGTCGAAAATTTTTGGCGTTTGTAACTCAATATTAGTCACACTAAAGATTCTCACGTTAAGGTCATGGGTATTTTGAGGGGGGTTGTACAAATTCTCAAATTGATGATTAACGAAAAACTCACCCCCCTGGGGGGTCTACATAAACGTCGTCATCCTCAAGATCGTCAATCTCATCGATTTCTTCATCATAAATAGACTTATCAAACCAAGGTTTTTCAAAGCCGTCATTACAAATTTTTGAAACTCTCTCGAAGAGATCACGATCAAGCTCAAAACCATCATTCTTTTGTAGGATTTGTTTATAAGTTAAATCCTCACGAATGTGGTTAACGACATTCTCATTTGAGGAGTGTTGATAAGGTAACTCCTCGAGAATAGGATTTTGGGTCACGTGAGTTGGTTCGTCATTATGAATAAGACTTTCCAACTCATCAAGTTCTTCATTGAGATTGGTAAAATCTACCTCACTTGTAGGTGGAAGTGGAGGCATAAGAGCAAGCTCTCGTTTGATAATTTCCTCAATCTCGGAGTCGTATTCAAAATCATCATACTTCTCATATGAAGAGGTATTTTTGGGAAAATCCTCAAAAATGGCATTTGGGTTTTGAAGTATGTGATCGATCTCAGCAAAATCACCATCATCATCAAAGAAAGAGTCGATGTGAGCAAGTTCTTGAGAAGATTTATCAAGAGTCACAACCATGGTCTTACAAGTCAAGGACTATGGTTAGGTGACTCTTCAATGATGGGTGGATTTTCTTTAGGAAATTCCCTAGCCACAATGGATATTCGGATAGGAATGGAAGGTACTTTAATTGGGTTAGAAGTTTGGGCCTTAAAGTCATTGTCCTTCGGAGGGGGTGAAAACCAATCCATATTGGTCATTGTCGTGATGGAATTAACGTTCTCCTATGAATCTGTTTGGTCACTTGATTCGCTGAATACATCCCAAAATGATTTGTCCATGCACTTTCTTAAACTTTTTTTAAGTGAGTAAGCGTATTGTTTATCATTAAGATCCTCTTCTTTAAAACCGTTCACTTTCATAATTTCAAAACATTTAACAAGCTCTTTTGTTTCTTCCAAAGTAAAAATGCTTTCAAAAGTTTTTGTTTTTGAAACCTCGGTTTTGATTTGATCATTTTGGTCATGGGATTTATTCGTGAAAAACTCCATATTATCCTCCCCATATTTCATGGTCATTTTCCCACCGTGAACGTCGATTACGGCTTAGCCGTTGATAAAAATGGTCTACCTAAAATAATGGGACATTTAGGCTCACACTCATAATCGAAAATGATGAAGTCCGCGGGAAAAGTGAAATTTCCAATCTTAACATAGACGTCCTCGGATATACCAATTGGTGCAAGTGGTGTACAATTTGCTAGCGCGATTGTCATGTTTGTGGGGGTAAGATTAGGCAATTTCATCAATTTCCAAAGCGAATAAGGCATGAGATTGATGCTAGCACCTAAATCGGCAAGGGCTAAACATCCCTCAATCTCAGAAAAATCACAAGGTAATAGAAATTAGCCCGAATCTTCTTTCTTTCTCGGCATATACGTTTTAGGTTTCCTTAGAAGAACCAAAGCACAAACTTCTTCAAGGTGAACTTTCGTAAGGTCTATGAAACTCTCTTTTAGAACGGTGGATGTAATTTGAGGTACACGTGGGTGTGCACTCTTTTCCTTGATCACCACCTTCTTTCCCTCGATTTTTGAACATGAAGTCATTTTTGAGGTCGAGGGTAGCAAAAAATGCACAACTTTAAAACCATCAAGGTTTGGGGTAATCACACGATTTATTCCATGAGACGAGGCGGCTTTGACGTGTTCCTTCGGATTAGTCACGGTGTCACTAGGTAACGTACTCGAAGACGATCTCGATTGTTTGTTCATCATAGCCGAAAACATCTTTTTAATGTCAATTTGACCTTGATCAATCTTGTTGTTTTGCCCACTCAACGTGTTGGAAAATTTGTTTTTCATGTCACCAATTTGGGTTTCTAATCTCTTCATGTTAGCCTCATTTGATTTTACATAATTTTAATCATTTGACACATTAAAATTGTGATTAAAACCTTGGTTTTGATTATTTCTTTGAAATTTTCCTTGATTACCGCTTGAAATATTGTTGTCTTGGTTGTTGTTGTTTTGAAAATTTGAGTTTTAATTGTTGTTGTTAAAATCTCGATTTTGCCAATTCAAAGTACGACCTTGATTATAATTTCCTCCTTGATTAAATCCTTGTTGATTATTTTCTTGAAAATTGTTTCGACTTTTGATTTTGAAAAGTATACTATAATTCTTTGTTGTGATGGACCGGTGTTATTTTGATTTTGAAAATTGTTGTTTCCATTTAACGCGTTAACACTCGACGTTTGGCATCCGTAGCCACACACTCGTAATAATTATGTGGTCCACCACAAAACTTACACGAAACCTAAACCGCTTTCACCGTAGTGGGAGTGTCTTTCTTTTGCATCTCAATCAAGAACGACGTAAACACATTCGTTAACTTATCGACTTTTGCATCAACCCTCTCAATATCGCGATTAGCACTACTAATATTGACGACGTTGGCAACACCCGGTGTGCTACGGAGTTCAAAAACCTTAGATCTATTCTCGATAATTATTAATGCATCTTCGGAGTTTTACACAAAAAGCTACCACCCGCGGCGGAATTTAACGAATCTTGCCCGTGAATATTAAGACCGTCATAAAATGTATCGATTTGGTGTAACTTGGAAAATACATGATGAGGACATTGCCTAAGCAGTTCCTTAAAACGATCCCACGCATGTCTAATCGAATCATTCGGTTTTTGCTCAAACCTCGTGATCTCGTTTTTGAAAAACGTGGTCTTAGATGGTGGAAAAAATGATTAATTTGGACAAGAGATCGTTCCACGTAACTATGGAATTAGGTGGTTCTTTCTCGTACCAATCCTTGGCGGAGCCATCGAGCGAGTAAGGAAAAAGCATAAGCTTGATGACATCTGTGTCAACGTTCTTAAACTTGCTCGTGACTAAAAGACGATTAAAATTCCGAATGTGATTGTGAGGATTATCCGCCTCACGACCTTTAAACTTTGTCGCTTGAATCAAAGATAGCATTCCGCTTTTGATTTCAAAATTCTCCGCTTCGATTGCGGGAATTATAATCGCGTCTCCGTAACCCTCGGTGGTGCTTAGAGCAACTCCATCATAGTACGATTCTCGACCATCTCGTCTACGGTTTCAACAACGATATTAGGAACGCGCGTTTCTAAATTTTGTCTTCGTTGTCGATTCCTTCGATTTCGATTACGTCGACCCGACACGTTGTTAGAATTCGAATAATCATACGAACGAACGAGTGCGCATGCACTAAACGTAGAATGGGGGTAGCAAAGAAAATTCTTTTTGGGGTTTTTAAATTTTTAAAATTTTGCTTTTTTGGTTTTTGATTTTTTTTTATTTTTTTGGATTTTTTTGTGTATTACGTAGATAATTAAATCCACAAAATCTATCCACTAATCAAAGTATCGATTAATGAATCCAAAGGAATGAAGGTAATTAAGTCAAGTAAAAACCTTCGTTCGACTTTGAAACGTTGGTGGAACACCAAAACTTTTCGAGGGTTCAATAATATAAGGACAAAACTAAGATTAATAATACTTGAGGCGACAAACCCTTAAATTAATCGTCACTAAATCAATACGCACAAGTGAATGGAGAAAACTAGGTGACGCAAAGCACTTAAGAGCCTTTTTTCTTTAGGTCGTGAAATACAACCGCATTATACCCACATTATAGTTTGTATTAATCGAGATTAAATCAACTAAGAGCATTTATCTATTTTTCCTTTGACTTTTCTTTGATCGATACACTTAATAATGACCGTAACGCCCGCTATTGAGGTGCGTTTTCACGCGTATTTGGATAGTATTGTTTATTAATTGTGCTACGTAATTACAATATAGTATTCACAAGAAAAACGAAAAACAATTTTCTGTTAATTGATTTTAATTTAACAAGATTTATTTTTATGGCTATTAACAATAGAAAAATAAAAACGAGTATGTACGATATTTACGCTTTCCCAAAATGAAAAGTAAAAAACGCACTACTCAAAAAAACACGATATAATAATATGGAAACAAACACACCTCCTCGGCAGCGACGACAAAATGATTGTAGTATAAATACACACTTTTAGGAAAAAGCGTATATTCGGTAAGTATTAATCGATACGATTTAAGAAAACCGTAAAGACAACAAGTGAGTTCGTTCCTCAAGGGAGTGTGTGTGTGTTTTGTAAGTGCCAAAATTTATATTACGTAATTTGGATTAGTTCGTTTTTGGGTGTGAAAAGAGAGAAAACTAAAGACGATTACGCTAAAATTAAGCTACACGTAAAAAAACGTAAAATCGTAAAATGTGATGAAAAATAAACTTTAACTAAAAAATTATAAAAATTCAAATTAAGTCTCTAAAAATATAACTAAGGTTTACAAATTAAGAATACTTTTTGTAACTTTTAAAATTAATTGATATTTAATTTTTAAATGCTAAATAAATCCCTAAAAATCAAATAAATTAACAAAAAGCCCAATCAAAGATTTTATAACTTGTAAACCTCAAATATATTTATCTAATTCTAAAAAGTATTTTTCCAAAATTTTAAACTACTTTTATCTGTATTTTAATGACCAAAAATAATTTTTAACTTGAAATAATGATAAAAAATAAAATAAAAGTGGGAAAATCTCAAACCAATTTTGAAAAATCTTAAACACTATAAAGAAGCAAGGAAATTTGAAAGAAAGCTAAAAAGACTACTAAATAAGCTAGAAATGTAAAAGAAATAAGCTGTTGGTGGTTATAACTAGCAATGGCTAGAAATAATGAGGTAAGTGAGAAAGGAGTTCCCACTGATAGTGCAATTTGCACAGAAAACTCAAATGGCTAGTTTTAATGCTTGTTGGGTGTTGTTATTGGGCACAAAGGCATAGCTTGTTTGGTGTTGTTAATGGGCACAAAGGCACCCCCATAGCTTTCTGCTTGTGGGGAGTCAATATAAGCTAAAAATAAGCAACTACACCAGCACAGAATAAGCAATTGTAACAAATAAGCACTTGGAGATTTTTCTTTGTTTTTCGAGTTCGCGTCGGAGGACGATTCTAGTATGGTCTGAAATCGGACAACACTATAGAAATGGATCTCGGATGCAGTGCAGACAGAGAAAAAAATGTGACTTTTGTAATAAGCTATAAGCTATTCTAGGCCACCAACTTGCACATAATCAATTCTTAGACCTAGATAAACCTAAAAACTACCAGGTTACAAACTTTCAAGTTTTAGATTACAAAGACAAAGATCCTAGAACCTAATGTTTGTTTTAGCTGATTTTACAAAAATAACTAGCAAGTCTAGTGTTATACTACCACAAGAGAAACAAAGAACTAAAAAAATACTATTGCTACCAGAGATAGAGATTTGCAAGACAATTTGTAAAACCTAGTGTCACCCTAGACTTTTTTAACAAATCATCCAAACACCCCTTTATTTCTGTCAACAAAGATTTTTCAAAAGGTTTTTTTACACTACTCAACTAGAAATCACCTAAAATTAAATCAAACTAGCATAAACCACTAAAAGAGTACACAATCAAAACTAAAGTATCAAGCAATCATCAAAGACAAGCAATTCACAAAATCTCCTAAATGAACAGATCTAAAAAGGGGGTTTGCAAGATGTTACCACCTCTGGTCTTGTACAGACCAGAAACACACCAAGATCTTGTGAAGCCTCCCAAGTTTCTGATATTAAGGGTCTTTTGAGAGATGATGCAAGAAAGAGGGTTGGTTTTGTTGAGGGTTCTACCATAGAACCAAAACCCAAAGAGCAATGAATAGGTATGGGAGCTATGTCTTGTTTGAACCTGCTATAACACAACAAGAAAACTACCAAGATTCAAGTACCCAAATGCTAAACCAAAAACTTGTTGTCAGTAAGCTTTGGCTAGCTTTTGGTACAGTGAGAATATAATTAAAAAAAATGAATAAACTCCTTAAAAATCTAATCTTTTGAAACAACCAATTTGGGATAACTTAAAAGTAACAAGATCAAATCTCTGGTTTTGGGTTTTATTTTTCACATCAACCTAAAATTAAGAATTCAACTTTGGGTCCAAAATAATATTCAAAAATCAGTTTTTGATAATATTTTGTAAAATGGAAAATCCTTTGATAAACTATTCTACTTGCATAAAAATTAAATGTTTTAAACTAAACAAGGTAAGTAAAAGGAACTCAACAGATTTTTCAAGATTAAAAATGAACTTTCATTAAAATTTATACTTTACCAAAATGTTGGAACAAAGCCTCATCCATACATTGGAGGGTCTTTTATAGCACTATAAGAAGAGTCTAGAACAACTAGAAACAATGTAACCCCAGTAGTATGATTTTCCTAATAAGCCCTTAAGTTTGAAATTTGAAAAGTAGTCAAAATCAGCCCATGTGATGCCAGGTTGTGTTTGAATGAATCTTGGCCACATGTTGAAATATTGGAGCCAAAGGAACCAAGGGGAGCCGTTGATGAACTGTAGGATTCCACTTTTGCTTTATTAGGGGTGACAAGGGAGCAGGAGAGCCATGTGTGGGGGTCCACGTTGATGTGGCTGGGGTTTTGAAGGGTGGAAAGTGGTTAGGGTATAGTAAATTGGGTATCTGGATAAAACTGATGTTTAATTTGATGGTTAGTGGGTTTTGTAGATGTTGATCCCAAAGTCAGATCTTAAACCTTAATAGCTTGTTTAAGGGTTGTGATAGAGAGAAAGAATTCAATCTAACACTAGAGAAACTTTGCAAAGCAAAGTAACTAAACAAGATGCGGAATATAATGTTTAGCACAAGAACAAATGAGATTCAAACGTTGAACTTTAATATATCAAAGATATACGAATACCCAAAGTGGTATTAGGGTTTACAAAACCTTAAAGTAATAATAATGAAAAACAAAATGAGAAAGACACACTTTGCATGCTAACCTAGTGAGTCCTTTTATAGATACAAGGACCCACGTACAAGATCACTACTAACAAACTATGGAAAGTATTAAGGAATAATAACTGAAACGCGTAAAAATCTATTCCATGTTTATCTTGACGGCAGGGCCTTTGACTCCAGCAGGGGAACGGATCCCCCTGCCTTTGTTATTTAGCAGGGGGAACTTACTCTAGCAGGGGTATGAATAATCAACTAGCAGGGGAAACAAGTAAGCATAGATTTATTCCCAACAATCCTCCCCTAAACTTGTGCTTTCCCCTAAAAGACAAGTTTCTGAATAAATTCTAGTTGATGAGGATGCTTACAAACTCTCTGGCCAAATCTGACTATGAACCATTCTTACCAGATCATAAGCAACAGGCTTTTTGGCATCAACAATTAACTTAGCCTGTGCTAACTTCTTCAAGGTTTCCTGAGAGAAGGGATAATACCTATGATTGAGTAAATAAACACTCACACCTTCCATTACTACCTCATAAACCCCAGAATTTGTAAATAGCTTCCAATACACCAAATCTCCTTTATTCACTGCATCAAATAGAGGATCAAATAATTCATGTTCATACATTCTATGCATGCACTCCCAGATTACCCAATCCTTCTCCACACCATCCATGGTAGGAGGTTTTGCAGCAAACGTTTTCTTCAATATTTTCCACAGATCTTCTAAGTCTTCACTATCCAAAATTTGAAACATGACATCTAGGCTTAGAAATGTCTGTGCTGTATTGTCAGCCCTTGTAAGCTTCCACCAAGTTCTCCCTTTGTGTTCATAAACAGCATACTCTATAATAGCAAACTTCTTTCCAAGTTCACTAGGTGAGATTTCATCATTTTCCTGCAAAATCAGCTGTTTATCAATTTCATCATTTGATGGCCCTTGAGACTCTTTAGTAATTATGCCCACTTGCTCCATTCTCTTGAGTCTCTTTGCTGCTCTTTGTACATTAAGTACAGACTTCTCAAGTACTTCTGGAAAACTTTCACCTGCTTGGTGCGATGCCCCTGCTTGGGATGATGCACCTGCTTGTGTAGTCTCTCCAGCTTTTCTTTTCTTTGTTGCTCTAGCTTTCTGTAGCACTTCACTTTGTCTCCTAAGATACTCAGCTTCCTCAGGAGTGTTGATGGTCATCCAATCCTCCACATCATACAACTTTAGAACTGGTCTGACTGCTCTCTTTATGGCTTCAAAGCTCATATCTCTGAAGTCACCATCCTTCCACTTTCTATGCCTTTTAAGCAGAACTTTGTAGTGATCAAGTTGCCCTTTCTCTGACGTTTGATACTTCTCACTCTGAATTTGCATTGCCCTTCTTTCCAGATATTCAGTTTGATATTTGTAAACAAGGCAAGTCAACTCATACCTGTCTTCCAAAGGAGCATTTTTCAACTCCTTCTCCCATTGATCAAGAAACTCTCCAACATGAGGTACCCTGTCATCTAGTTCCCTATGCATAATCTCAACCTGTTTTAGCATATCTTTGGGCCTCATCTTCTCCATCCTTTGATCCTGCATATCCATTTCCTCTTGTTGTAGCCTGAGAGCTACTTGTGCATCATGTGCTTCTTGGACCTTCTGCTGTTCAGGAGTCAGATGCTTGTATTTTCTCTTGGGCTGTTGCACCATGATCCCTTTTCCTTTGTCTTTTGGATCCACTGCTGGTGCTGGTTTTGCTTTAGATGCAGGTTCTTTGATTGTTATCCCCTTCTGAGCTGGTTGCTTTCTGTTCTTCCTAACAAATGTTTGAGTAATGTTCTTAGCAGGGGATAAACTTACAGCAGTGGGATCAGCAATGGCAGGGGAAACTTTTGAAGCAGGGGCTTCTTCTTGATTGCCCATGGTGAGCAATGTTTGAGAAATATCTTTGGTTGCACTCCCCTTGTCACTTCCCTTATCAGCACTTTCTCTCTCCATTCCTTTCTTAGCACTTGTTATCTTTCCATGCTCCCCACCAGGATATGAATAATACTCAGTAGATCCTTCTGTGTGTGGAATTTCCTCCCCTTTGGAAGCATCCTCATCTGTGGAAAGAATCAGTCTGGGCTTTCTCCTCCCCTCAAGAGTAGCAAGTCTGGTTTCCAGGTGAGAGATAACTAGACCTTGCTTTTTGACATCTTGTACTAGTTGTGCATTCTGCCTTTTCAGACTCATGCACATTTTCGTCAATTCCAGATTTGTCAAAGGTTTCATACTGCTCTCAATCCTAGAAGGGAATTTCTCCCCTTGTTGGATATCATGGAGTGGGGGAGAGGACTTATTGATGGTGTCACTATCCTGCTCACCCCTTGAGGATGAGACAGTAGTGGCAGCCAAACCCCCAGGTTGCTCCAAACTCTTGGAGACTCTCCTTTCTGCTGCTTGTGAAGATTCACCAGGCAAGGGAGACCTGGCAAACCTGGATTTTGAACGCCTTTCTTGTTGTGGATCAGCAGGTGGTAGGTTCTTGGCAGGGGATTCAGCAGGTTGATTTATGGCTGTTTGATTTTTGGCTTCTTCCCGTCTGATTTGGTCTAGCATAATTGAAGTGAATGGAATGTTTCTGCCAGAAAACAAAGGTGATGGTGCAAGTAATGTGGTGAAAAGTTTGGTTGTGTGTTTGGTTGCAGAAAAATAGTTTCTGTGTGTAATGGGACCATGATCACTCATATTCAGCAAAACTTCTATAAACCTTGGATACATACAAAACTTTGAGGTGCTTGAAACATTTTTAACCATGCCTTTAAAAATCATTTGAGAAAAACAATACTTCCTTCCTGTTGCAAAGCAGATCAGGGCAGAAGCTATCTCACTACCAACCTCATTAAAAGCAGTGGTTTTGGGTGACAAACATTGCATAATAGTATGAATCAAAAATTTCCAATGAGGGGCAAACTGGCCTTTAGCAAACTTTAATTTTTGATTTTCAGAAAGTTTATACCCCAATTTATCAAGACCTTCAAAAATTTCAGCCTCAGAAAAGTTGGTTATTCCATCCTCATCATCAAGGAGGAGATTCTCCCTGATGGAGGCAAGTGTGATTACCTTGGAATGACCATCAACTGTGCTTTGAATTATGACCTCTCCATTCACTGTTTTGGTCATGGCTTTAGACCAGAACTGTTGAATGTGTGAGGTATAAATGCGAGGATTGATGAGAAGGGCCACTCTGAAGTACGAAGACTTTAGAAAGGCCACAGCCTCAGCAAACTCGGCTGGTTCATCATGAAGCAAAGTAATTTGGTTATGATTAGGAGCAATTTTAAGGGTCATGATGAATTTGGAAAATAGTTTAGAGGTTTATAGAGATGGGAGGTAAGTGGGATTAGGTCGAGAGAGATGTATGGACCTGCTGGTAAAGGGAATTAAGTTTATATAGACAAATTGAAGGGCTGCGATTGGACCAAAATTTTCAAATTGCAAAAATATCAAGGATAAAACTTGATAAAAAATTAATATATTTGAAATAGAAGGAAAAGATTACCAATCAGCGAAGAAAGCGCCTTAAATATATTTTAAAAATAACAAAATATTCCCTAACCAAAATTTAAGCAAGCAGGCCCAACGGCTATGAACAGGGTAACGGTATTGTCGGTCAACTGTCAAACAGGGGAATGTTGTGAAAGCAGGGGAATAAAAGATAAAAGCAGGGGAAACTTTCCTAGGGATATTGAACTAGTCATGAAGAGACTAATGCTAACTAGCTCTGCTCTACTGCACACACTTGTATACACAAGATAGATACATAGAAACTCAAGAGTCCTCTATTCAACAATTGTCCCAATACAAAAAGTTAATACATAAGTCACCCTACACCAGGTTATCCCAAGAAATCATGCATACCCCAGTCACCATCCCAACCTTGTCCCTTACCTATGGTCAGTCAGTCTTGGCAATGTGTGCCTCAGGTCTGTATTTGAACAGCAAGCTGTTTTAATAGAGAAATGTAAGCACACACTACAGTGCCTCAAGGTTTCAGAAATCTGACAAGCTTTGCAGCAAGTCATCATTAACCTGAACCCTCACTCACCAGTGGATATGATCTAAGATCATATATGAGCATCCTAAGAATACCCTGAATCCTAAAGGTTTGACCTAACCTCCCCTGAAACATAGAGTATATACCTGATCCACCAAGGAGAATAGTATGCACCATATGAACCTCTGCATTGTTAGTCTAAAACCACATAAAACCACTTTTGTAAAAAGAACACACCCAGCTTAAGAGAAAAATCCTCTTGGCAGGGGAATGAACCCCAAGCAGGGGAATAGTGTTAAAAAAACAGTGGAATGAAAGAAATGGTAAAATTGACTAACAATTATACAACAACAGTAGTGAAGTAACCCTGATTACACATGACAAAATAGACATCAGATTTTAAGGAGTAACCATTCCAATACTTGCAACCAGATACTGAAACCTCCCTACCTCAAAAGCTTTTGTTAAAAGATCAGAAACATTAAGTTCTGTATCAATTTTTTCAGGGACAATCAGTCCTTTTTCAAAACAATCTCTGATAAAGTGATGTCTAATTTCAATGTGTTTGGTTTTGCTATGAAAAACAGGGTTCTTTATGATGCAAATAGTGCTGTTGTTGTCAATAAATATCTTGGTTTTAAGAAAGTTGTACCCATAATCAAGCAATTGATTTTGCACCCAAAGAACTTGACCACAGCATGCAGCAGCTGCTACATACTCAGCTTCAGTTGTGGATGTTGCCATGATAGTCTGCTTCTTACATTGCCAAGATATAAGCATGCTCCCCAAAAATTGGCATCCCCCTGTTGTAGACTTCCTATCATTGTTGTCACCAGCATAATCACTATCTGAATAAGCTATCAGCTCAAATGGTGACTCCTTTGGATACCAGAGTCCTAAGGTAGGATGACATTTTAGATACCTAAAAATACTTTTCACAGCAAATAAGTGACACTCTGTTGGTGATACCTGGTATCTTGCACATAAGCAGACTGCAAACATGATGTCAGGTCTTGAAGCAGTGAGATACATAAGAGACCCAATTATAGACCTGTAATTCCTGACATCTATAGGCTTTCCAGGACCATCCTTGCCCCATGGATGATCCTTGTCCATGGGAGTGGACACCTTCTTCCCATCAGACATGCCAAACTTCTTTACAATCTCAGCCACATATTTGTCTTGTGAGATAAATATCCCATCTTTCCGCTGCTGAACTTGTAACCCCAAAAAGAAGTTTAGTTCTCCCATGGCACTCATTTGGAATTTATCCTGCATCAATTTGGCAAACTCTTTGCTAAGCATGGAGTTAGTTGATCCAAAAATGATGTCATCCACATAGACTTGTACTAGCAGAAGGTCACCCTTTTGTTTCTTGGTAAACAGGGTCTGATCAATCTTCCCCCTGCTGAATCCATTGTCTAGGAGATATTTAGAAAGAGTACCATACCAGGCTCTGGGAGCTTGGTGAAGGCCATACATGGCCTTTTTCACTTTGTATACTTTGTCAGGATGTTCTGGATCTTCAAACCCTGGTGGTTGCATGACATAGACTTCTTCATCAATGGTTCCATATAAGAAGGCACTTTTCACATCCATCTGGAAAACAGTGAAGTCCATGAATGAGGCATAAGCAAGAAATAATCTAATAGCTTCAATCCTTGCTACTGGAGCAAACACCTCTTCATAATCAATCCCTTCTTCCTGAGTATACCCTTGTGCTACTAACCTTGCTTTGTTCCTGACAACTATTCCCCTTTCATCCTTTTTGTTCCTGAGTACCCACTTGGTCCCAATAGGCCTTGCCCATTTGGGACAATCAACCAGAATCCAAACCTCTTGTATGTCGAATTGTAAGAGCTCCTCTTGCATAGCTTCAACCCAGCTTGGGTCATTTAAAGTCTGAAAAATCTTCTTTGGCTCTTCTTGTGACAAAAATGCAGTAAACAGACAACATTACATGTTGTCATGATTGAACTTCATGGTGATGTTAGCAATGAAGCTGTGCTCCTTTGCTGTATACCTTGTATGTCTGGGGGCTTCAGGATCGCCAATGATCTGAGAGATAGGATGATCCTTATTGATTCTATAGGTAGGCTGCATGATGACTTCTGTTTCATCTTCTTCCAAATCAGAATTGATGGGGCTATTTTGATTAGGAAAGAAGTCCTCAAAGGAACTTCCAAATGAGACAGCATGACCTAAAGATGGGTGCTTGTGAGCAGAATGAAGCTCTGAATAACTAGGGCCTCCACTCCTGATGATTCTGCTTCCACTGCTGGATATGATAGGACCATCATTTATGGGTGTAGATGATGAGATGAGTGGGGATTCTCTTTCTGCATCAGTAGTCTCATTAGCATCATGATCCTTTGTGAAAGAGGAATCAATTCCTCTAGCAGGGGAATCCAGGATTCCACTGCTTTCAGCCATTCCACTGCCTTCAGTCATAGCAGGGGATGAGATTGGCTGTTCTTTTCCTGAAGCAGAATTATCTTCTTGTTTATCAGCTTCACTAGGAAACAATGAGGGTACATTCATGTACCTCAGAGGTGACTTCTCAGCATCAATTGTTTCTTGAGTACCTGAAATGTTAGTGTTCTGCAAGACAACAGGTACATAATTCATGGACTTGGAAAGTACATCTATATCAAAGAACCAGTCCGGACCTGTTTGAACATCTTCAGGTTTGTCTTCAAGAAAATTCACATGAAGATTTTCTGTGATTTTGCTTGTCTTCTTGTTGAAGACCCTATATCCCTTGCTGTTTAAGGAATAACCCACAAAGTATCCATCATCACCCTTTTCACTAAACTTACCAAGATTGTCAATGGTGTTCAAGATGATAACATGACACCCAAAAGGTCTGAAAAAGTCAATTAAGGGAGGTCTTCCATTAAACAGCTGATAAGGGGTCTTGTTGTGTGCCTTGACAACTAAGGCCCTGTTTTGTACATAGCAAGCAGTGGATACAGCTTCAGCCCAAAAGATAACTGGAAGTTTGGAATCAGACAGCATAGTTCTTGCAGCTTCAATGAGTGTCCTATTCCTTCTTTCTGCCACTCCATTCTGTTGAGGCGTTCTAGCAATGCTGAATTGCCTCTTGATGCCTTTGTTTATGCAGAAAGAATCCAGTTTCTGATTTTTGAACTCACCACCATTGTCTGATCTTATGGTAACTACCTTCATGCTTTTTGACAGTTCAATTTGATTGATGAACCCAATGAGTACATCAGCAGTGTCACTCTTTTCAAATAGAAAGAATGTCCATGTAAATCTTGAAAAATCATCAGTAATCACTAAGCAGTACCATTTCTTCATTATACTTGCCACAGAAGTAGGACCAAAAAGATCCATATGTAGTAGTTCCAATGGCTTGGTGGTGGACATACTTGTTTTTGACTTGCAAGATGCTATGTGTTGCTTCCCTTTCAGACATGCTGCACAAGTATGTTCAGTGGCAAAAGACTTGGAAGGAAGACCATGAACCAGATTATGCTTTACTAGTTTGTTCATGTTCTTGAAATTAAGATGACCAAGTCTTCTATGCCATTTCTTACATTCATCTGCTGAAGCTTTGGCAATGAAACATGTTTCATTGTCTTGGAGAGAGATGTCCTTGAGATCAATTGTGTACATGTTCTTCTGTCTTGGTGTTCTGAGAACAATTGGAGTGTCTTTTGGCAAGACAAACTCCTTTCCTAATACCAAGCATTCAGTGTCAGTAAACAAGACAAAATTCTTGTTATCAGTCATCTGTGACACACTGAAGAGATTATACTTGAGTTCTTTCACCAAGTACACATTATCAAAAGTCATCCCATTTGTGACAATAGTTCCTTTTCCTGTTATAGTTCCATGCCCATCTCCAAAAGAAACACCATCATTGTCATGCAGGGGTACAAAGTTAGACAAGTAAGCTTTGTGTCCAGTCATACTTCTTGAGCATCCACTATCCCAATATGCTCTATCATCCCTTGTCTTCTTTGTCACCTGCAAAAGGAAAAACAAATTAGTTTTTCTTGGGGACCCAAGCCATTACAGACTTGGATCTACCTCGTGTATCAATGTAGGATAGCTTATCGAAAACTAGAGATACACCATTAGATTGAGTACCCCTTTTGGGTGCCCAAACCCAACGAGCTGAGGCTTTCACAGCTTTTCCCCATCTTCCAATGTTCCTAGAATGTACAACTTTTCTAGCAGGGGATACCCCAGTTTTAGCAGGAGAATCCTTATGCTTAGCAGAGGGAACCCACCTTTTGTTTTGGCCTCTATTCATGTGTTGGTAAGGTCTTGGGCCAGATCTATATGCAGTATAAGGTGTTGGGGTGGTCACAGAAGTATTGGGCTTTGAGTGAACATCATTTTCCTTTCTAAGGGCTGGAACAACATATTTCTCAGTTACTCTATTTCTCAAGGCAGGGGCAACATACTTGGCAGGGGAAAAGGATTTTGCCCCTGCATTTAGAAGAATGGCTTTAGGTTGCATATCCTTTAAGGGATTTGCAGCCACCATCTCCATTGGTGCCTTACACTCTTGATAAGTGTGTTCAAAACTGCCACATGTGAAGCAGGGCTTGGTATTGATCACAAAGTCTTTTCCTAATTGATGAGACTTTTGGTCATTCCAATTTCTTTGATTACCTCTGACATTCCTGTACATACCAGCATATTTAATGGTAGGCTTAGGAGACTGTGGCCTAGCCTTAGATTTGGGAGAGATACTCTTAGAATTTGGATTGCTGCTAGAAATTCCTTCTTTTGAAAATCTAACAGGGTTGTCAATTTGCTTTGAGCCAACCTGTTCCTGTTTAACATCCCTAATGACACTAGTTTTAACTAGAGACTCTTCTGTATCAAGGTTATTAGGTATATAAGCACTCAAATCAAACTCAATGTCATCCTGTTTTTCAAAACAAGGGAGACCAGTCCATGACAAGTCTTTTCTAGGATAGGCAGCATGGATGTTAGCAGGGGGTGGTGGTATAGTAGCATTCATATTCTTAATTCCAAACCCTGTTTTATCCTTAGGAGATTGACCAATTTCAAATGCCTTGGTTAAATCTTTTGAAGCTTTTCCAAATTTTTCAACAGTTTCCTCATCTATCTTTTGGTTAGCTTTGAAAATTTCAAGTTCAGCTGTTAAAACATTTATAGATTGGTTATTCTCCTTGGCATCTCTTTCTAGAATCACAATGTGATCCCTATACTCACTTTCTCTTTGCCTATACTCTCTTATGGTGGACTCTAGTTGTTCTAAAGCACGTTTGTAATTATCAAGATCATTATCACAATTGATATAGTCAGCTTTTACCTTTCTGATTTGATCATTTAAAGATTCAGTATTTTTCCTACAAGCTTTAGTACAGTATGAGTCATCATATACCTCATTGTCAGAGCTGGAACTTGACATGGCCATAAGTGCAAAGTCTTCTTCCTTTTCCTCAGCCATCAAAGCTTGATTTCTTTCCACACTTTCTGTCATAGCACTCCAGTCCCATCCATTTGCTCCATCTATCCCCTGCATAGCTACCATGGCTTTAGCACCAGAATCCTCATCTCTTGTTTCCTTTCTATGGCTATTTCCAGACTTAGGTCCTCTGCATTCCCTGGCAAAATGACCCTTCTTGCCACAATTGTAGCATTCAACTTTTGCTTTATCAAACCCAGCCACATCAGATGGATTAATTGTGATCTTCTTCCCATACTTCTTGTGGAACCTGTTGGCTCTCATGCTTAGCAAAGCCATATTCCACTTGATATCCAATTCTTCTAGCGCTTGCTTACTGATTTGACTCAGATCTTCATGTAACACTGTAGATCCTTGTGGCCCTTGAGATGCTATAAAGGCACATGCAGTATCAAGGCTGAATGTAGCTGGTCTTTCTTCATCATAGGAAGGTCCAGACCTGGTAGCAGGGGAATAAGTAGCAGGGGCTACTTCTATTCCACTGTTCTTGGAGATTCCACTGCTTTGTGATATGAATGCCATGTTAGCAGGGGAATCAATGACTCCACTTGAGTTGGTGGGAATTGTCCCTTTTGACTTCATTTCATTGACAATAGGTTCAAAAACTTTTAAGTTATTGTATATATCATCAATATCTTTTTCATCCAAATCATCCTTATTCTGCCAAATTGCCTTATAGACAAACCACTCTTTCTGAAGGCTGTTAAGAAACCTGGTGTTCACCTGCTCTTTTGACACCTCAATATCAAAGAATTCTAAGTGGGCCACCATGTCTTGAAGCCTATTGTAAATAGCTCCAATTGATTCATCACCAATTGCTTTGAAAGAAGCAAAATCATCCAGCATTTGGTTCTTCTTCTTCTTCTTTGTGGCTTCATTTCCTCCAAAGGTTGTGCCTATGGCTTCCCATAGTTCCTTAGCTGTTTTGTATTTCCTGAATCTGAGTTGATGTCTATCTGGTAGGGCCAACAGCAATGAGCTGTGAGCCCTGACATCATGCCTTCTAGCCAGTATTTCCTTATCACATAGAGCAGCAGATTTCTTCTTGTCCTTACCTTTGGAACTTTCACCTTCATCCTTGCCTTCTTCAACTGCCACCATTTTGTTGAATTGATCACCAAACTCTATGATCTCCCAGAGAACATAGTGTTCCATTTTCAGGTATTGTTGGATTCTGAATTCCCATAATTAAAAGTTTTCAGGATCCAACATGGGTAACTTGAGGTTATTGTGGTTGTTGCTGTTTGTGGATGAATATGAAGACATGTTTGCTATGAGGATTTTGTTCTTGGTTTAGAAAAAGTTTCTCAACAAGCTCTGATACCACTTGTTGATCCCAAAGTCAGATCTTAAACCTTAATAGCTTGTTTAAGGGTTGTGATAGAGAGAAAGAATTCAATCTAACACTATAGAAACTTTGCAAAGCAAAGTAACTAAACAAGATGCGGAATATAATGTTTAGCACAAGAACAAATGAGATTCAAACGTTGAACTTTAATATATCAAAGATATACGAATACCCAAAGTGGTATTAGGGTTTACAAAACCTTAAAGTAATAATAATGAAAAACGAAATGAGAAAGACACACTTTGCATGCTAACCTAGTGAGTCCTTTTATAGATACAAGGACCCACGTACAAGATCACTACTAACAAACTATGGAAAGTATTAAGGAACAATAACTGAAACGCGTAAAAATCTATTCCATGTTTATCTTGACGGCAGGGCCTTTGACTCCAGCAGGGGAACGGATCCCCCTGCCTTTGTTATTTAGCAGGGGGAACTTACTCTAGCAGGGGTATGAATAATCAACTAGCAGGGGAAACAAGTAAGCATAGATTTATTCCCAACAGTATATTAGGGTTCATGGTTCTTGGCACGGAGATTTTGGGGGTTTATATCCATATTAGGTGGGGTTTTGGTGTTAACCGCATTTTTAATTAAATTATTATTTTTCAAACATTAATTAATACTAACAGCTGGGTGGGTGACGTGGGATTGTGGTTGGGTCAGGTTTGGATGAATTGTTGGGCTTAGTGGGTTATCAGGTTGGGTTTGGACGGGTAGGAGTGGGTAATGGGTTATAGAAATGGCAAAAATGGCCCCCTGACTTCCGTAAAGTCTTCATAGCCAGTATTAGCATATTCTTATTAAACCCCTTTGTTAATGCAGTGATGCCTAAAAATGTTACTTGCCTTTTTTGATCTCGCTTTGTTTTGATTACTACAATATGTAAAAACAAGCATTTACGAAAACAACGAAAAACGAATTCTTTTGTTCAAGTATTTTTCATTTCAACCATTATCACTTAAGGTATGTACAAACAAGTACTCATCCTAATTAAGTGATCAAGGATTTAATCTTTTCATAAAACTCACTTTTTATTAAGTGTGACAAGTTTTTATTAAACTTTATTTTTATGAAAATATTTTATTAAATTAATTATTTGAAAATTTGAAAATGGCATATTCTATCTAGGTTTGGAATATCCTTTCAGGATATTTTAATCTCCAGATTAGAACCATACCACTAAAAAACAAAAAGAAGCGGAGTCTACTCCAGCGGTTCCTTAGTGGCTTTGACGGTTCCTTATCGATAAGGAACCGCGGGCTGCAATAGGGAACCGCGGGTAGATATAGTCGTTGGGAGTTTTTTTATAAATAGTGGACCATGTTGATCCCAAACTCAGATCTTAAACCTTGGCTTGTTTAAGGGTTGTGATAGAGAGAATAGATTCAATCTAACACTAGAGAAACTTTGCAATACAAAGTAACTAAACTTTGCATGATAACCTAGTGGGTCCTTTTATAGTACAAGGACTCACGTACAAGATTACTATTAACAAACTTGGAAAGTATCTCAGAGTAGTAACTGAAACGCGTTATAATCTATTCCAAGTTTATCTCTAGCAGCATGGTCTTTGACTTCAACAGGGGAACCAATCCCCCTGCCTTTGTTATTTAGCAGGGGAACTTACTCTAGCAGGGGAAACTTTCACCAACTAGCAGGGGTAACTAATACACTTATATTTATTCCCAACAAGCCTCCCCTAAACTTGTGCTTTCACCTAAAGACAAGTTTACGAATAAAGACTAGTTGATGAGGGTGCTTACAAAGTTCCTGGCCAAAGCTGACTGTACATCATCCTTACCAGATCATAAGAAACAGGTGCTTTAGCATCTACAATCAAGTCAGCCTGTGCCAGTTTCTTCAAGGTCTCTTGATTGAAAGGATAATAACGATGATTAACCAAGTAAACACTTACCCCTTCCATGACTATCTCATAAACCCCAGAATTGGTAAATAGCTTCCAATACAACAAATTTCCCCCATTTACTGCATCAAATATGGGATCAAACAGTTCATGCTCATACATCCTATGCATGCATTCCCAGATCACCCAATCCTTCTCTATACCATCCATAGTGGGAGGTTTTGCAGCAAAGGTCTTCTTCAAAATCTTCCACAGATCATCTAAGTCCTCACTATCCAAATTTTGAAACATGATATATAGGCTTAGAAATGTCTGTGCTGTATTGTCAGCTCTTGTAAGCTTCCACCAAGTCATCCCCTTGTGTTCATAAACAACATATTCCACTATGGCAAATTTCTTCCCAAACTCACTAGGTGAGATTTCATCATTTTCTTGCACAATTAGCTGCTTATCTATTTCTTCATTTGAGGGACGCTGAGTCTCCTTTGTAACTATACCAACTTTTTCCATCCTCTTGAGTCTTTTGGCTGCTCTTTGTGCATTGAGTACAGATCTCTCAATTGCTGGAAAACTTGCACCTGCTTGAGTTGATGCACCTGCTTGAGTTGATGCACCTGCTTGTGTTGTTTCCACGGTTGTTCCTTCAGCCTTTCTTTTTCTGGATTCCCTAGCTCTCTGTAACACTTCATTTTGCCGAAGTCTTCCACATTTGTCTCTCTTAGAACTGGTCTGACTGCCTTCTCTATTTTCTCAAAAGTCATGTCTCTGAAATGACCATCAGTCTACTTCTTGTATCTTTTGAGTAAAACTTTGTAGTGTGCCAGCCTCCTCTTCTCAGACCTCAAATATTTTTCCTTCTGAATCTGATTTGCCCTTCTTTCCAGATATTCATTTTGATACTTGTAAACTAAACAAATCAATTCATACCTGTCTTCCAAAGAAGCATTTACCAACTCCTTTTCCCATTGATCTAGAAATTCTTGAACATGAGGCACCCTGTCATCCAACTCTCTATGCATGATTTCAGCCTGCTTAAGCATCTCTTTGGGCCTCATCTTTTGCATTCTCTGATCCTGCATATGTAGCTCTTCTTGTTGAAGTCTGAGAGCTACCTGTTCATCATATTATTCTTGAGCCCTTTGCTGTTCAGGAGTTCTGTGCTTGTATTTTCTCTTGGGTTGTTCAACCATGATCACTTTTCCCTTGTCTTTTGGAACCACTACTGGTGTTGGTTTGGCTTTAGGTGCAGGTTCTCCAATTCTAATTCCCTTCTGAGCTGGTTGTCTTCTATTCTTCCTAACAAATGTTTGAGTCATAGGCTTAGCAGGGGGAAAACTTACAGCAGGGGGATCAGTTATAGCAGGGGAAATTTTTTAAGCAGGGGTTTCTTCTTGATTGCCCGTAGTCAACAATGTTTGAGCAATCTCTTTTGTGGCACTCCCCTTATCACTTCCTTTTTCAGCACTTCCTTTTGCAGTCCCTTTCTCAGCACTTGCTACCTTTCCTTGTTTAAGATCCTGTTCACCAGGATATGCATACCACTGAGTAGATTCATCTGTGTTAGGAACTTCCTCCCCTTTGGAAGCATCCTCATCTGTAGATATGATAAGCTTGGGCTTTCTCCTCCCCTCAAGTGTAGCAAATCTGGTTTCCAAATTATTGATAACCAGACCTTTCTTTTTGATAGTTTGTACAAGTTGTGCATTTTGCTTTTTCAAGCTAATGCACATATTCGTCAATTCCAAGATGGAAAAAGGTTGCATTCTGCTCTCAACCCTAGAAGGGGATTGCTCCCCTCTTTGGGTATCACTGAGTGAGGGAGAGGACTTACTGATGGTGTCACTATCCTGCTCACCCCTTGAGGATGAGACAGTAGTGGCAGCCAAACCCTCAGTGTGCTCCAACCTTTTAGAGGCTCTCCTCTCTGCTACTTGTAAAGATTCACCAGGCAAGGGAGACCTGGCAAACCTAGATTTTGTTCTCCTTTCATGTTTTGGGTCAGCAGGGGGTAGAGTCTTGGCAGGGGAATCAGATGGTTTGTGTGTGGCTACTTTTGTTTTAGCTTCTTCTTGTCTGATTTGTTTCATCATGATGGAAGTGAGTGGAACAAACCTGCCAGAAAAATGTGGAGATGGTGCAAGAAGTGTGGTAAACAGTTTGGTAGAGTGTTTGGTGGCTGAAAAATATCTTTTGTGTTTGATAGGACCATGTTCACTCATATTCAGTAAAATTTGTATAAACCTTGGGTACATACAAAATTTAGTATTGCTTGTGACATTTTTTACCATTCCTTTGAAAATCATTTGAGAAAAACAGTACTTTCTCCCTGTTGCAAAGCATATCAGGACAAAAACAACTTCACTTCCAAATTCATTAAAAGCAGTAGTTTTAGGTGACAAACATTGTAAGATTGTATGAATCAAATATTTCCAATGTGGGGCAAACTGACCTTTAGCAAACTTACATTTTTGATCATCAGAAAGAGTGTACCCCAATTTTCAGCATCAAAGATTTTAGCATCAGGTAGGTTGGTTATCCCATCCTCATCATCCAAAACAAGCTTGTCTCTGATGGAGGCAAGTGTAATCACCTTGGGATGACCATCTACTGTGCTCTGAATTATTACCTCTCCATCCACTGTTTTGGTCATTGATTTAGACCAAAACTCCTGGATGTGTGAGGTGTAAATCCTGGGATTGATGAGAAGAGCCACTCTAAAATATGAAGATTTTAGAAAAGCCACTGTATCAATGAATTCTGGTGGTTCATCATGTAAAAGAGCAATTTGATTGTGATTAGCAACAATTTTGAGAGACATGATAAATGTTTGAAAACGTTTGAAGGTTTATAATGGTGAAAGTTAGCTGGGATTTAGTCGAGGGAGAGAGATGGACCTGCTGGTTAAGGGAATTAAGTTTTTATAGGCGAATTGAAGAGCTGTGATTGGAACAAATTTTCAAATTGCAAAAATATCAAAGATAAATCTTGATTAAAAAGTAATTTGTTTGAAATAATAAAGAAAAGATTACCAATCAGCGAAGAAAGCGCCTTAAATATCTTTTTAAAAGAATAAAATATTCCCTAACCAAAATCTTAGCACGCAGGCCCAACGGCTATAAGCAGGGTAACGGTATTGTCGGTCAACGGTCAAACAGGGGGATGTTGATCAAGCAGGGGAATCAAAAGTTGAAAGCAGGGGAAACTTTCCTAGGGGTATTAGACTAATCATGAAGAGACCAATGCTAAATAGCTCTGCTCTAATGCACACCCTTGTAAACACAAGGTAGATACACAGAAACTCAAGAGTCCTCCATTCAGCAAAGTTCTAAACACAAAGAGTTAACACATAAGCAACCCTACACCTGGTCAACCCAAGAAAATAAGCATACCTTAGTCACCATCCCTACCTTTCCCTTACCTATGGTCAGGTAATCTTGGAAATGTGTACTAAACATCTGAATCTAGACAACAAGCTGTTGAATAAAGAAGTGTAAGTACACATTACAGTTCCACAAGGCTTCAGAATTCTAACAAGCTTTGCAGCAAGTATTCATCATTTTGAACCCTTACTCACCAGTGGATATGATCTAGAATCATATATGAGTATCCTAAGGATACCCTAAATCCTAAAGGTGTGACCTAACCTCCCCTAAAACATAGAGCATATAGCTTATTCTCCCATGAGTGTAGCATGCACCATTTGGATCTCTGCATTGTTAGTCTAAAACCACATATTCAAGCAGCTGGTTCTGAACCCAAAGAACTTGACCACAACATGCAACAGCTGCTACATACTCAACTTCAGTTGTGGATGTGGCCAGAATAGTCTGCTTCTTACACTGCCAAGATGTGATAATCCGTCAATTTATGGTCAATATTTTATTCTCAATATTTATTTGAAAATATTATTTTATGAACTCACTTATTTTTGGGAAGAAATTTGGATTTACGTCTTGAATTAGCATCGACTACGTCTAAACCGGAGGATTCAACGTTACGTGCTTACGTTTACATACACCGTCTTTGGTGGCAGTCCGACATTTCAGAAAATAAATTTGTCCATGAATATTATTTTGGAGTTTTAAATTTGTGTTAGTTCATAAACTCACAAATTTACGAGAAGAGATTAGGACTTACGATTTTATTTTAACGTCCTTTACGACTAAACTGGAAACCTTAGGATTACGTATTTACGTTTTCGAACTCCGTTTTTGATGAGACAATTTTTATTGGATTCGTTTTGTGACGATGATTCATAATTTATAAAAACGTTTTTTGTAAAACGACCCGAGGGCACGCAAATCGAGGACACTAGAATCGAGGAGTACCCGTAAATAAATGGGGATGAGACAAGTGGAACACTTGTCCTACCCCCAAAACCGGCCAACATTAAGCTATCAAACACCCTTAGGTGTCAAAGCTTACATAATAAGCAAGGACACATGTCCTACTTCCTTTACCAAACTAGCAACTAACAAAACCACTTCAACCTCAAACCACTTCCTCATTCTTCACTCATGCAAACCACACACATTTTCTCTCTACTCTCTCTATGATTTCGTCCATACTCCACCTTCAAACACCCATTTGATCAAAATTTAACCACAAAATCCTATGTTATACATACATATGATGATGCCCTCTTGAAGCTCTCTTGAATGGTGGTGA
Source organism: Glebionis coronaria (assembly GCA_025667525.1). NCBI lineage: Eukaryota > Viridiplantae > Streptophyta > Magnoliopsida > Asterales > Asteraceae > Glebionis > Glebionis coronaria. Next base: position 382,604,349 of record CM046875.1, read on the forward strand.
TTATAACATCCATGGAGGAGTTTCCTGGTGTATTGGGGCTGATTTTCCACAAGGATTTCATGAAGCATGGTGGTCTTGAAGATGGTCATGGTTATCCACAAGTTTCTCCATCAAAATCCATGTCCAAATCATAACCTACATCAACTTGGTGGTATAAAGATTGTCCTCCTCATCTTCTTGGTATTTTTGATTATGTAATCTTGTAGTTCTTTTACTTATGTATATGTATATGATGATGAATGATGATTAAAAATATTGTGTGGGGATTTGGTGTTGATAAACATGCTTAAAAAGATGAAAGACTATAAGAAACAAGGCTAAAATCTTGTTTAAAAATGTTGGCTGTATAAAACAGTAAAGAAACATGTCATGAACTGATAAAATGATGAAGTAGAATCCATTTACAGTAAGCTATATGTCTTGTACACATGTGAGAGTTGGCCATTCAATGGAATCATTGTAATAAGTAAGATATGATCAAAACAAGTTTAAGATACAAATCTGAGTTCACTGTTTTGGACGATTTTTAGAAAATACTTAGAAGATGATTCAACAGTAGCTATAGTAGAGTTAAATGGATCACATATCATGTAGTTTATGTGATAAAAATTTGAGCTTCTATCTCCATATAGAACTCAAGATATGGCAGTTTTGGTGAAGATGAAAATAAAAATCAGATTTTGGAAATTAAAGTATAATACTATTATATAAGCACTCAAAATTTAATAGTATAAAATATAAATTAAAACCCACTAACTTATATAATACATTTATATAAATATGTACAATGGTAAATAAGTGGACATTTTATAAAAATGGTAACTTGTTAAGTTTTATAAGTGATAAAACTATAAACATGATTTTTACGACTTTTTCGGCTAATACCGTAAAATTAACGTTTTTGTTAAATAAAACTTAGATGGTTGGACCCGTCTAATGTAAACTTTATAAAACTTATATACTGATATATAAACATGTATAACAAGTAAAAACCGATAAAACCCGAACTATAGGACATACGGACATTAACGAGCTAAGTGAACATATTGGACTAATAATTGGACTAAATAAGTTAAACCCTTATAAAAAGAACTTATTGGACTTAACCCATTTGGGCCCAACTTGATAGTTTAAATACTGATAATATAAGTATGGAAGGGATTAATACAAATTAATAAACTTATAATAGGCTTATTGGACCTAAAACACGTAAATAGGTAAGACTAGAAAACTAGTATAAAAGTTATCGACACATAACACAAAAATGAGTAAATGAGAATATGTAAACCCACTTGATCATCATATATATATAATCATCATATGTATACATAATTGTTATTTTTATAAAGTCATTGGAAATGAGTCTAAGACGAATATTATTTGTCTAGGTTTCCATGATTGAAGCACGCACCGTACATCCGAATCGCCGATAACCGTCTTCCCACATCAACGTGAGTTCATAGCCTCGCACTCTTTTAAATGTTTTTATAAATGTTTTATAAACCCGCGAGGGAGATAACATGTTAGTTTTTATAAAATAGGACACCATTTATCCCGATTGTTTGTGTATTGATTTGGACCCGAATGATTGAATGACCCGGTTGTATGACCCGATAAATGATTAAAGGACCCGATAGATGAAATAAAATGGATTATTAAAGTTAGGTTATGTCACTAAAAGTCCCATTAGCATGAATTGTAAACTACCAGGATTTGGTAGACGCTTGTGCATATAATAGTACTATTTGGGGACGATCACCCCAGTTCGCGCCTTGACGGTTGATCCCCGTCGTGCCACATTGATTGGTAAGCGAATTTATGTATGAGAAGATTTCCATAGCGTGACCTTTGTGACGACACGCTACTTTGGATGGGCAAATTGAGTATCGGGTTAGCTACCCGTTGTTTGTTTTATTAAGGTAACAATGTCATGCGGCTTATAATAATCCAAATTAACAAAATACTACCAGACGCTCCAAATTACGATGTATTGCCTGACTAGCAATACGGGGTCATACTATTGATATTATGTTTGTGTTTTGGTTTTCATAACCATATTCATATAACGGTTTTTGTTTTCATACAACGTCATAAGACGTATTGTATGATGTTTTTTTTACGACATTGGCTCGTATAATGATTTTTAAGGCAAACGCCTATATTATGATTTTGATAAAGATTTGTATAAAAAGATTTTGGCTATTTTATGGCCTATTACAATGATTTGTACGAAATGATTTTTGGTACTAATTTTATACCAAAGTTATATTGATGGAATTTATTAAACTCTATGAATTCACTCGGCGTTATCACTGACCTTTTCTTTTAACATGTCTTATCTCAGGTACTTGAAGGTAATTCTCGGGAAGATAACAAGAATTCATGGCCCGCACTTAAACAATATTTTCCATTCAAATACTTTGTAAAACTTTGTATGAAATGTAATGACTTGGGACCGATGTAACTTTGATATTTATGAATGGAAATAATTTATTATTAAACGACGTGATTTTTATGCGTTGTCTATGATGTGAGTAATGTGCTATCCCGTAACACCAACGAGTCTTCCGCTGTATTGAGTTGTATAAATTTGGGGGTGTTACAGTTTGGTATCAGAGCTCTCGTTATAGAGAACGAAAGATTTTTAAAACCAAGGTTTTGAATAAATCATTTCAAAATCTTTTAACTATAAACATTTTTCACAAATGTCTAAAAATCTTTTGACTATAACGGTGCCGAAGAATTCCCGAGTTACCGACAAGGCCAGACTGAGAAGTGTTATTTTAAGATATATATAACTTGGATTATATATATATATGTGATGTAATTTTATTACATGATTGTTTAATGATTTTTTTGATATTTACACGAGGTATTTATACGACGTAGATTGTCACAAGTAACCCTAAATACCCTAGTAAATTAATCGAAGCTATTCTCGTAGGAATTCTAGGTATCCTAGATCTAAACCAAGTTGTGGATATTTATGATCCCAACAAATGGTTGATATTCGTAGAAATGTAGATATTAGTTGATTGTGATGTTGAAGAAGAATTGGCGAGATTATATCTGGTATCGATGTCATGACGATCTTTCCTTATAGAGTGGAGTTTGACAAAACGTTATCACCTGGAAAGATGTCATATGATTCGTTGTCATCCAATTCTTAAATTAAAATCGAAAGGGTGAATGTTGCACTTGATGCTGTCATTGGAACCATTACCCAAAAGCCTCATGCCACTAAAACCTTTCCGAGAAGTCTAATTGACTGATCGAGTCATTTAATACTAGTGACTCATTTGATAATTGTTGTTGTAAGAGCTATAGGATTAGAAATTAAGTGTTAATCATATCGAGCTTTTATTGCCCTTTTAAGGCCTAAGAATAAAGATGAAAGTATTGGAAAATGAGGTAGGATATCGCATTGAGTATAAGTTGACTGAAACTTGAATGAAGTAAAACTTAACTTGTATGGAATATGAGATTACTAATAGAAGTCGTTAAGTTTTGTGATTGAATTATAAGGTTTTAAATGATTGTTAGTTTGTGTTAAGGGTTGTTCCTTGGCCATTGTCCACTAACGAGGATGCCCAGTGTCCAAGAAATAAATTGAAGAAATCTTCTTCTAAATTGGGACCGATGGATCTTCTGGGACATGTGGAACACCTAATGACTCTTGTAGATTAGTATTCATTATGGTATCTTTTAAAAATCCCTAACTTAACTGAGATATCAGTTGGTAGGATGAGTTCTGAGAATTGTATGACATAGTGACACGTAATGTGTTACGGTACAATTTTGACTTGTTTGTGATTAATGAAAAAGACTACCTTTGATTGCTAAATCCTACATGTATCGATGTTATCTATCTTTTATTGCTTCATCCTAATGTTCGCATTAGTGATGCAACCATTGAACAAGTACTCATCTCGATTTGAGTTACGTTGTGGATTATTCTTTTGAGTGCCATCGAGATCATGAACCTCATGATTAATTGGCTAAGCTCATTTCCTATCATATCGTAGTTAATTCTTGGTGAACAAGCTTTCGTCACTTTTCTGCAGATCACTCATTGTTTTTATAAAGTTAAAACAGTATCCCTTGAGAAAAATTGGATTTTCATCACAATAAGGATTATTCAAAGTGAGATTTATAAGTGATTGATATCAAAATGAAGTTGTTTATGAAAAGCTTGGGAAACTTAATTATTTCCATAACAAAGAAAATCTTTGTAAATATATTTTTGAATTCTTATTTAAGAATTAAGCAAGAAAATGTTTTTATTATAAACATGATGATAAAATTTTGACGAACTAAGTATTGCATCGTTAATCTTGAAATTGTATATAGTTGCGCGCCTACATATAATTTGGAATGGACCATGCAAGACTGATTAGTAGTCACCATAAAACTAATGAATAAGCACTACATTTTCTTTGAAGATTATGAAAAATTAAATTTTATGAGATCTGCAAGAAGTGAAAAATAAGGACATAATGTTAGGGACACCTACATATGTGCCTGTAGCATCTATTCTTCTGAGTCGAATTTACTCATCTGTGAAAATTGTCTTGTTTGACAATTGACAATTCTTTCCTGTCCAATTCTCCTGTAGTGAGATTCTTAGGGAAAGTATCTGATTACCGAGTGTTGATACCCGACTGGATGTATTGACGTTCTTATCATTTCTTATGATTTGATTTCATTTGAATGACCTGGGTAACGATCTGAGGAGCTTTCGAATGCGTACTCAAATTATGAAAACATGGGATATATTCATATTCATTAAATATTTTCGTCTGTATCTGATTTGAAATTCTCTCGCCTAGATTATGCGTTGACCTTACTCTTTTAATAGTAGTTGTGTCTCCATATATCCTTGAATTTGTGAAGGATTATGAGTTATTGTTAGTCTTTTGATAAGTTCACATCTTACCAACGGCAATGAAACTGAAAAGTTGATAGTGCCAGTAGAATGGATTGATTGATTATGACATGACGACATTGTCTTAATTGATGGGAACTCGAGTAGAATTTCCCGAAAAGATAAGATGTTGATTATCAAAAGTTATTTAAATAATTCTTGATGGATGACCATATCCTGCATTTAGACTTGAAATTATATCATGAATGGTTATGAGCTAGACATAAGATTTTATAATCTAGAAAGAACCTAATATGAATTTATTAAAAGATGTTTATGTTATCTGAAACTTTAGGAGGTATTTGTTGGTGAATTACCTAGACTTTCGCCATTAACGCAAGTTGAATTTGGTATTGATTATATTCCCGGTGTTGCACCTGTGGCTTGTGCACAGTACGTCAGCACCATCTGAATTAAAGGAATGATCGTACAACTGAGAGAGTTGCCGGAGAAAGATTTTATTATACCAAGCCTGTCCTCATGAAGAGCTATGGTGTTATCATTCCTTATATTTATAGATTACTGTGAACTGAGTAAATTGACAATCGAAAACGAAATCCATAACTCGAAATGGAAGATTTGCTCGATCATTTACAAGGTTCTAGCGTATGTTTTAAAGATTTGATCCACGACATGGTTATTATCAACTTCGCATCTGCGGAAAAGATTATGTATTCCAATCACTACATCTGGTACTTGTAATGAACATTATGAGTTTCACGTGATGTCGTTTGGATTGACCGATGCACATGTAGCATTCATAAATTTGGTGAATCACGTGTGTAGGCTGTAATTTGATAAATTCATGCTTGTGATCATTAAGGACTATATGTTTGTTTATAAGAATAAGAATGAGTTAATAATTATTTATAGATTGCCCTGAATTGGCCGAACAATGAAAACCTGAACCTTGAATAATTGATATGTGATTAAAGACTTAATCTTTTACACGATTTAACCATGTGATTAATAGATAATGGAATATAAATTGACTCTTCAAAATTTAGAAGTCATTTAAGACTTTGAGTTATACTAAAAAGAAAGTGCAAATATATTTTGACAAATGTTTTAAACAAAGGATTTTAAGGGATTATTCCCTTATACACAAACCATTTAACTAAACTTCTGTTTAGGGGTAAATGTTTGTGTATACCTCAAGATAACTTAAGAAAGATTGAGTAAAACCATTTATACCATAACCTGAAAACTTAAAACGACAATTTTTGCTTTTCAACTAAGAGAACTTTGACCAAAGTATAAACAAAGGTTTTTCGAACATTTACGAATCTTATTAATTAGTTTCGATAAATCAACTGAAAATTTTGTTAATTAAATTCAAATTTAATTTTGAACATTTTATATAATTGGTCGAACTAAGAAATTTAAAACTTTTACGTTTACGCTTCATAAAAATTAACTAATAATTATTTAATTAATTATAATAATTATCGACGCTTTAGACGACGGATTGAGTAAAACGGATAAAAATGATAGTAAAGACGAAACTAAAACATAGAAGATATGAAGAAAGAATTTTGAATAAATACGGTTATGATATTTATTTCATCCAGAAAGTGAACGTAAATTACTGACACATAATGTATAAAAGATAAAGAACCAATTTGGACATGTTCCTTAATAATGAAGGTGCAAAATAAATTGCCGAACAATTTAAAATATAGCCGATGCTTATAAAAAGGATAATATAGATAATAAAAAGTGATTCGCGGCTAATGTGAACCATTAGAATTGAGAAGCCGATAGCGTTAAATGTTTTAAAGACCACTTGTGATTGTCTAAATATGGAGGATTGTGAGATATAGTTATGTTGGAATTTGTAAGTATAAGTATTTTATTTATGTCATTTCTGATTTAATGTATCATTATCAGAAGAAGTTGTACTGATGACAATTATGAAGGCAGACATCGCCTCATACATTAGTAAACGTCTAGCTATTGCAAAGGTCATCATCTGAATTTGATTCGATTTGGGTCATCGTCGACAGACTGACCAAATCTGCTAATATCATTCCCGTTAATGAGAAATGCAAAAAGAAGTTATGTAAACATAGTGTGCTTGTATCAAACATCTTTATCAAGATCCTCGCTTCGCATCGAATTTCTAGAGATTTTCTCAGAAATCATTGAGAACGAACCTTGATGAGAGTACTATGTACCACCCCAAATCGAAGGGACGAGGTAAAGTAACAATACAAAATACTATAAGCGCTGTTCTATGTTTGAATGATTGACCTTTGGTAATGAACTGTATAATCGTTTTCCTTTGAAGAGATTATCATTGATAATTATCGTATTAGGATCGAGATCGAATCTTGTTAGGATCTATATTAGAGCATCTGTAAGCAGGAGTCGAGATGAAGACACCCGACATACACCCATTGTGAGTTGGACATGTCTTTTAGGTTTACGGTTTCCTATGATGGCGAACCTAACCTTACAAAATACCTGACCCGCGAGATCTGAAATGATTGTTGAAATTAGGATTTGATTATTGACAGCCGGTAGTGGGCAAGAGGTTATGTGAATATGAAATGTAGATATTGAAGTGCCAAATGGGTAGCAAAGTTATGCCGAAATTTTTAACCTTGGAAAAATGAATTCATGATCTGACAAATCATGGGATATAAGTCCCCGTTGTATGGGACCATTGAGATGATATAAAAGATTGGTTTGAAAGGCATATAAGCTGGATCTACCCTAGGACTTCAAAGACTGCGTGAATTATGTTTCGTATATCGAACTTGATGGAATATCTATCAAGTGAGAATCTGATTATTCTTAGTAGAGCTTAGATCGGCGAAAAGTTACATTCATCAAAAACCCGTGAACATCATGGATAGAGAAAGTAAGTCAACATTAAGCCTGATCTTATTCCCGTAGTTATGTTTGCTGAAACTCGCGTATTGTAATGAATTGCACTTGTGAGAAAGGACCGAATGTGGAGGAAATACCCACATGGCTTTAACTCTATAAGAAGCGAGTAGTAAGGTAAGATGATCTTTGAGGACAAAGATCCTGTTTAGGGGTAAATGCTGTGACAATCCGTCAATTTATGGTCAATATTTTATTCTCAATATTTATTTGAAAATATTATTTTATGAACTCACTTATTTTTGAGAAGAAATTTGGATTTACGTCTTGAAATAGCATCGACTACGTCTAAACCGGAGGATTCAACGTTACGTGCTTACGTTTACATACACCATCTTTGGTGGTAGTCCGACATTTCAGAAAATAAATTTGTCCATGAATATTATTTTGGAGTTTTAAATTTGTGTTAGTTCATAAACTCACAAATTTACGAGAAGAGATTAGGACTTACGATTTTATTTTAACGTCCTTTACGACTAAATGGAAACCTTAGGATTACGTATTTACGTTTTCGAACTCCGTTTTTGATGAGACAATTTTTATTGGATTCGTTTTGTGACGATGATTCATAATTTATAAAAACGTTTTTCGTAAAACGACCCGAGGGCACGCAAATCGAGGAAACTAGAATCGAGGAGTACCCGTAAATAGATGGGGATGAGACAAGTGGGACACTTGTCCCACCCCCAAAACCGGCCAACATTAAGCTATGAAACACCCTTAGGTGTCAAAGCTTACATAATAAGCAAGGACACATGTCCTACTTCCTTTACCAAACTAGCAACTAACAAAACCACTTCAACCTCAAACCAATTCCTCATTCTTCACTCATGCAAACCACACACATTTTCTCTCTACTCTCTCTATGATTTCGTCCATACTCCACCTTCAAACTCCCATTTGATCAAAATTTAAGCACAAAATCCTATGTTATACATACATATGATGATGCCCTCTTGAAGCTCTCTTGAATGGTGGTGATTATAACATCCATGGAGGAGTTTCATTGGTGTCTTGGGGCTGATTTTACACAAGGAGTTCATGAAGCATGGTGGTCTTGAAGATGGTCATGGTTATCCACAAGTTTCTCCATCAAAATCCATGTCCAAATCATAACCTACATCAACTTGGTGGTATAAAGACTGTCCTCCTCATCTTCTTGTTATTTTTGATTATGTAATCTTGTATTTCTTTTACTTATGTATATGTATATGATGATGAATGATGATTAAAAATATTGTGTGGGGATTTGGTGTTGATAAACATGCTTAAAAAGATTAAAGACTATAAGAAACAAGGCTAAAATCTTGTTTAAAAATGTTGGCTGTATAAAACAGTAAAGAAACATGTCATGAACTGATAAAATGATGAAGTAAAATCCATTTACAGTAAGCTATATGTCTTGTACACATGTGAGAGTTGGCCATGCAATGGAATCATTGTAATGAGTAAGATATGATCAAAACAAGTTTAAGATACAAATCTGAGTTCACTGTTTTGGACGATTTTTATAAAATACTTAGAGGATGATTCAACAGTAGCTATAGAAGAGTTAAATGGAGCACATATCATGTAGTTTATGTGATAAAAATTTGAGCTTCTATCTTCATATAGAACTCAAGATATGGCAGTTTTGGTGAAGATGAAAATAAAAATCAGATTTTGGAAATTAAAGTATAATACTATTATATAAGCACTCAAAATTTAATAGTATAAAATATAAATTAAAACCCACTAACTTATATAATACATTTATATAAATATGTACAATGGTAAATAAGTGGACATTTTATAAAAATGGTAACTTGTTAAGTTTTATAAGTGATAAAACTATAAACATGATTTTTACGACTTTTTCGGCTAATACCGTAAAATTAACGTTTTTGTTAAATAAAACTTAGATGGTTGGACCCGTCTAATGTAAACTTTATAAAACTTATATACTGATATATAAACATGTATAACAAGTAAAAACCGATAAAACCCGAACTATAGGACATACGGACATTAATGAGCTAAGTGAACATATTGGACTAATAATTGGACTAAATAAGTTAAACCCTTATAAAAAGAACTTATTGGACTTAACCCATTTGGGCCCAACTTGAAAGTTTAAATACTGACAATATAAGTATGGAAGGGATTAATACAAATTAATAAACTTATAATAGGCTTATTGGACCTAAAACACGTAAATAGGTAAGACTAGAAAACTAGTATAAAAGTTATCGACACATAACACAAAAATGAGTAAATGAGAATATGTAAACCCACTTGATCATCATATATATATAATCATCATATGTATACATAATTGTTATTTTTATAAATTCATTGGACATGAGTCTAAGACGAATATTATTTGTCTAGGTTTCCGTGATTGAAGCACGCACCATACATCCGAATCGCCGATAACCGTCTTCCCACATCAACGTGAGTTCATAGCCTCGCACTCTTTTAAATGTTTTTATAAATGTTTTATAAACCCGCGAGGGAGATAACATGTTAGTTTTTATAAAATAGGACACCATTTGTCCCGATTGTTTGTTTATTGATTTGGACCCGAATGATTGAATGACCCGGTTGTATGACCCGATAAATGATTAAAGGACCCGATAGATGAAATAAAATGGATTATTAAAGTTAGGTTATGTCACTAAAAGTCCCATTAGCATGAATTGTGAACTACCGGGATTTGGTAGACGCTTGTGCATATAATAGTACTATTTGGGGACGATCACCCCAGTTCGCGCCTTGACGGTTGATCCCCGTCGTGCCACATTGATTGGTAAGCGAATTTATGTATGAGAAGATTTCCATAGCGTGACCTTTGTGACGACACGCTACTTTAGATGGGCAAATTGAGTATCGGGTTAGCTACCCGTTGTTTGTTTTATTAAGGTAACAATGTCATGCGGCTTATAATAATCCAAATTAACAAAATACTACCAGACGCTCCGAATTACGATGTATTGCCTGACTAGCAATACGGGGTCATACTATTGATATTATGTTCGTGTTTTGGTTTTCATAACCATATTCATATAACGGTTTTTGTTTTCATACAACGTCATAAGACGTATTGTATGATGTTTTTTTTACGACATTGACTCGTATAATGATTTTTAAGGCAAACGCCTATATTATGATTTTGATAAAGATTTGTATAAAAAGATTTTGGCTATTTTATGGCCTATTACAATGATTTGTACGAAATGATTTTTGGTACTAATTTTATACCAAAGTTATATTGATGGAATTTATTAAACTCTATGAATTCACTCGGCGTTATCGCAGACCTTTTCTTTTAACATGTCTTATCTCAGGTACTTGAAGGTAATTCTCGGGAAGACAACAAGAATTCATGGCCCGCACTTAAACAATATTTTCCATTCAAATACTTTGTAAAACTTTGTATGAAATGTAATGACTTGGGATCGATGTAACTTTGATATTTATGAATGGAAATGATTTATTATTAAACGACGCGATTTTTATGCGTTGTCTATGATGTGAGTAATGTGCTATCCCGTAACACCAACGAGTCTTCCGCTGTATTGAGTTGTATAAATTTGGGGGTGTTACACAAGATATGAGCCTGCTCCCCAAAAATTGGCATCCACCTGTTGTAGACTTCCTATCATTGTTGTCACCAGCATAATCACTATCTGAGTAGGATATCAGCTCAAATGGTGACTCCTTGGGATACCAAAGTCCTAAAGTTGGATGACACTTTAGTACCTAAAAATTCTCTTCACAGCAAATAGATGACACTCTGTGGGTGCCACTTGGTATCTTGCACATAGACAGACTACAAACATGATGTCAGGTCTTGAAGCTGTAAGGTACAAAGAGATCCAATCATAGACCTATAATTCCTGACATCAATGAGCTTTCCAGGACCATATTTGCCCCAAGGATGATCCTTATCCATTGGAGTGGAAACTTTCTTTCCTTCACACATGCCAAACTTCTTCACAATTTCAGCCACATATTTGTCTTGTAAGATGAATATCCCATCTTTCCTCTGCTAAACTTGTAACCCCAAAAAGAAGTCGAGTTCACCCATGGCACTCATTTGAAATTTGTCCTGCATCAACTTGGCAAACTCTTTGCTAAGCATAGAGTTTGTGGATCCAAAGATGATGTCATCAACATAAACTTGTACCAAAAGAAAGTCGCCCTTCTTTTTCTTGATAAACAGGGTCTGGTCAATTTTCCCCCTATTGAAGCCATTATCCAACAGATATTTAGAAAGAGTTCCATACTAGACCCTGGGAGCTTGGTGAAGTCCATACATAGCCTTCTTCACCTTGTACACTTTGTCTGGGTGTTCTGGGTCTTCAAACCCTGGAGGTTGCATAACATAGACTTCTTCATCAATGGTGCCATATAAAAAGGCACTCTTAACATCCATTTGGTACACTATAAAGTCCATGAATGAAGCATAATCAAGAAACAGTCTAATGGCTTCAATCCTTGCTACTGGAGCAAAGACTTCCTCATAATCAATGCCTTATTCCTGTGTATATCCCTGTGCCACCAGTCTTGCTTTGTTTCTGACTACAATACCCCTCTCATCCTTTTTGTTCCTGAGCACCCACTTTGTCCCAATAGGCCTTGCCCATTTTGGACAATCTACCAGAATCCAAACTTCTTGAATGTCAAACTGTAAGAGCTCCTCTTGCATAGCTTCAACCCAACTTGGATCATTTAAAGCCTAAAAAATCTTCTTTGGCTCTTCTTGTGACAAAAATACAGTAAACAGACAACATTGCATGTTGTCATGATTAAACTTCATAGTGATGTTTGCAATGAAGCTGTGTTCCTTTGCTGAATACCTTGTATGTCTAGGAGCTTCAGGATCACCCATGATTTGTGACAATGGGTGATCTTTATTGATTCTGTAGGTAGGTTGCATGCTCATGATTACTTTTGTTTCATCCTCTTCCAAATCAGAATTGATGGGGCTATCTTGATTGGGAAAGAACTCCTCAAAAGAGCTTCCAAATGATACTGCATGACCTAGAGATGGATGCTGATGAACTGAATGCAGCTCTGAATAACTTGGGCCTCCACTCCTAATTATTCTGCTTCTACTGCTGGACATGAGTGGACCACCAGAGATAGGTGAAGATGAGGAAATGAGTGGGGATTCTCTTTCTTCATCATTAATATCATTGACAGCTGAATCCTTGGTAGCAGGGGAAGCAACTGATCTAGCAGGGGAATCTTGGATTCCACTACTTTCAGCCATTCCACTGCTTTCAGAAGTTGACTTAGCAGGGGAAGAGATTGGTTGTTCTTTCATTTGAGATGTATTATCTTCTTTACCTATTTTTGGAGCAGCTTCAATGGGAAACAGTGAGGGTACATTCATATACCTCAATGGTGGCTTCTCCACACCAGTTGGTTCTTTAGTACCTGAAATGTTAGTATTTTGCAGAGCAACAGGTACATAATTCATAGACTTTGAAAGAACTTCAATATTAAAGAACCAATCAGGACTTGTTTGTACATCTTCAGGCTTGTCTTCAAGAAAATCTACATGAAGATTTTCTGTCACTTTGCTTGTCTTCTTGTTGAAGACCCAATATCCCTTGCTGTTTAATGAATAACCAACAAAGTACCCATCATCCCCCTTTTCACTGAACTTGCCTAGATTTTCAATTGTGTTCAAAATGATCACATGACATCCAAATAGTCTAAAGAAGTCAATTAAAGGAGGTATTCTATTAAACAGCTGATAAGTGGTCTAGTTGTGTGCCTTAACCACCAAGGCCCTATTTTGAACATAACAAGCAGTGGCTACAACCTCAGCCCAAAAGATAACTGGAAGCTTGGAATCAAATAGCATAGTCCTTGCAGCTTCAATAAGTGTCCTGTTCCTTCTTTCTGCAACTCCATTCTGTTGAGGTGTTCTTGCTATACTGAATTCTCTCTTTATTCCTTTGTTTATGCAGAAAGTGTCTAGTTTCTTATTTCTGAATTCACCACCATTGTCTGATCTCATGGTTACCACCCTCATACTATTGGAAAGTTCAATCTGATTGATGAACCCAATGAGTACACCTACTGTGTTACTCTTTTCAAACAGAAAGAATGTCCATGATAATCTTGAAAAATCATCAGTAATCACTAGGCAGTACCATTTCTTCATTATGCTTTCCACGGAAGTAGGACCAAAAAGATCCATATGCAGTAATTCCAATGGTTTGGTAGTGGACATACTTGTTTTTTATTTGCAAGATGCTCTATGTTGCTTCCCTTTCAGACAAGCAACACAAGTATAATCATTGGCAAAGGACTTGGAAGGAAGACCATGAACCAGATTATATTTTACTAGTTTGTTCATGTTCTTAAAATTAAGATGACCAAGTCTTCTATGCCATTTCTTACATTCATCAACTGAGACTTTGGCAATGAAACAAGTTTCATTGTCTTGAAGAGAGATGTCCTTGAGATCAATTATGTACATATTCTTTTGTCTTGGTGTTCTGAGTACAATAGGAGTGTTGGGTGGTAAGACAAACTCCTTCCCTAACACCAGACATCCAATATCTGTAAACAAGATAAAATTCTTGTTATCAGTCATTTGTGACACACTGAAGAGATTGTACTTGAGCTCTTTCACCAAGTAAACATTGTCAAAAGTCATCCCATTGGTGACAATAGTTCCTTTTCCTGTGATTGTTCCATGCCCATCTCCAAAAGAAACACCATCATTGTCATGTAGGGGAACAAAGTTAGACAGATAAGATTTATGTCCAGTCATGCTCCTTGAGCATCCACTATCCCAATATGCTTTATCATCCCTGGTCTTCTTTGTCACATGCAAAAAGAAAAACAATTTAGTTTTTCTTGGGGACCCACGCCATTACAAACTTGGATCTACCTCGTGTATCAATATAGGATAGCTTATCAAAGACTAGAGATACACCATTGTACTGAGCACCCCTTTTGGGTACCCAAAGCCAACGAGCTAAGGCTTTCACATCTTTTCCCCATCTGCCCATGTTCCTAGAGGGCAAAACTTTGCTAGCAGGGGATACCCCAGATTTAGCAGGGGAATCCCTATGCTTGGCAAAGGGAACCCATCTTTTGTTTTGTCATCTATTGATGTGTTGGTAAGGTCTAGAGATTTATATGCATTATGAGGTGCTGTGTTGGTCATGGAAGTGCTGGTCTTGGGATATGCATCATTCACCTTCCTTAGAGCAGGAACAACATACTTATCAGATACCTTGTTTCTCAAGGCAGGGGCAACATACTTGGCAGGGGAAAAGGATTTTGCCCTGCATTCAGAAGAATGGCTTTTGGTTGCATGTCCTTTAAAGGATTTGCAGCCACCACTTCCATTGGTGCCTGACAGTCTTGATAAGTGTGATCAAAACTGCCACATGTGAAACAAGGTTTGGTGTTTATCACAAAGTCCTCTCCTAATTGATGAGACTTTTGGTCATTCCAATTTCTCTGATTACCTCTAACAGACCTATGCATACCAATGTTGATCCCAAACTTAGATCGATTAAGCTTTGTGTAAACGAGATTAGATCAAGTACTACACGTAGAGAAACCTTTGCTTATGAATAAAGTAACAAAGTGTTATGCGGAATTAACACTTGATCTAAAACACAATGATGTTAAACAAACTTTCACTTGTATTAGAATAATCTTGTTGATTACAATGAAAGGTTTAACTTGCGAATACTATGAAAACTGATATATGACTTTAACCTAAAAGACCTTCTTTTATAGAACAAGAAGTCTTGTACAATAAGCTACGAATCAACTATTCTAGGTAAAGATAATAATAGAAAATACAATGTTGTGTTTATCTTTACCATGAACAAATAAACAAAAGATACGTATGAAGATATTCCATCAGTGTCAATCTTCAAGGCTGTCAGCGTTGACTTCTATCAGCGTCCAATGTCAATCTATCAGCGTTGACTTTCTTCTTATCAGCGTTTAGTGATCTGACCCCTATTTTATTCCCAACAATCCTCCCCTAAACTTGATATCCATTCCAATGGTCAAGTTTCTGAATAAAACCTTAAGACTTAGGAGGAATCTTTCAATAACTTCTTATGTTGGTGATAAACATATTTGATCAAGTCCTTGGCCACATCACTAGTATAATCTATCTCCAAGGGTGTCTCTAGCATCTTCTCCAATACTTCTTTGGACAAGAAATAGTCAGCATCCACAAGCAGATATTCTGAAAACTTTGTAGAGCTCATATGAAATACACCACAAGTAGAATATAGCCTCCAATGAAGATTACTGAGATCATCTTCAAGATCCTTCCAAATGGCAGGATCTGCTTCTTTTGGACCACACAAAGTCATAAATGTGTTCCAAAGTCTTATTCCATTAGCTGAAGTAGGTGCTTCAGCTGTATACTTGGCCTCTATTAACCTCCATAGATGCACCAAGTCTTCCCTGTCTATGCTTGCAAATATAGAAATAACTGAAGTGAAAGTATGTACCTCCTTTCCAAATCGTCCAATCTTCCAAAAACCACACTCATCTTCATCAAAACTAATGATTGGATTTCTGTCATCTAGAGGTACTACATTTACCAAATCTGAAGCTTCCAAAGGAGAAAGCTTGAGATGCTTCCTTATAACACCTTCAGTTGGAAAATATACATCCATGTCTTTAGGAATTTGAAAAGGATCTCCTTTCTTCACTGGTCTTTGAGCAATCCTTATTTCCTTTTGAATTTGCATCTCCTCTGCAAGCTCTTGTTTTCTTTCTTCTGAAAGAAACTGGTAGACATTCTGTTCTTGCACCTTCCTCCAAATAGGATGTGCCCTATACTCTAGCTCCTCAAAAGACAAGGCCAGCAACTTCTTTGATGTCCAATTAGGCTGATGACATCTAAGCAACTTATAGTACAATTGCCTTCTATCTCTTTTGAGCCAGGTCTTGACCTCTTGTGCATTAAATCTCATATCACCTTTATGTCTTCTTGTACCCTAAGAAGAACTTCCAACCCCCAAATTTGATCTGATAAACTCATACCTGGGTTGTCCATCACCTGGTCTTCCCAAGCATGATACATTCTGGTGATTTCTGGTAGGTCCCAATCAATCTGATTCTTCAACTCACTCAACCTTTCCTTTGCTAGCTCATCCCCATATTCAAGCCTTTCTGGATCTTCAATAATTTGAATGCTTGAATCTGAACTATCACCTTCTTTATCATCACCACTTTCCTCCTCACTCTCAGAAACAACAAATGGTGATCTTCTACTCCTCCTCAAATCTCTTTCCATAAGTTGTGCAGCCAACTGTTCATCAAATGCTATTTGTGCTGCATCTTTCTTTGGAACATCTTCTTCAATCAAAATACCTTTACCTTTGTCTTTTGGATCAATAATTGGTAAAGTAGAAGAAGAAACCTGTGTGGACACATCTTTGATGATTGTTGATGGCTGGAATACATCAACACTACCTGCAACTTTGTCAGCGTCCAAGTTGCTCCTATCAGCGCCACGATTACCTTTATCAGCGCTGGATGTGTCAGCGTCCAAACCTGTATCAGCGCCCAATGTTTCTTTGAAAGACCCTTCCAAGTTCTTTGGTGTCACCTTGGATGTATCAACAACTGGGTGCTTCTTCAAGTTGGTGAGAGCTTCAGCAACATGCAAAGATTCACTAAATTGTGAACTCTTTTCTGAACTCTTTTCACTAGCTGTGTGAATCAACTCATCCTCCTCATCCTCTTTATCCTCCCCTTTGGAAGATTCCTCCATTAGACTCCTGCTACTTGGATTCTCCAAAACAGTTACTCTCTCCCTCAAAACTTGGAGTTCTCGTCCCTGTTTGTTGACAGTTTGTACAAGACTGACATTTTGCTTTTGCAAGCTAATGACAGCCGCCGTCAATTCAATAATTGTCATAGGTTCCAATCTGCCCTCAGCTAGAATGGGGATTTGACCTCCCAAAATAGGATCATGGGGCATGGATGAGGTATTAATGATGTTGGGACTGTCTTGACCAGCATCTAAGCCTGTGTCAATAGCCCCAGCCTCACCCATTTCACCAGCCACACTTGTGAAGGTGGTTCTCTCTGCTACAAGGCTAGGATCACTAGAGGAGAACACTCCAGTAACCCTTTGGCGTTTAGTCAACCTAGATTGTAATGGGGTGGAAGATGAAGTAGATTGTGTGGGTGTGGGTTGATTAAGGGGTGTTTGGGATTGTTCAGGAAGTGTATCAGTGTTGGGATTGGCTGTGTCAGCGCCCACATTTTGAGTGTCAGCGCTGGGTTGGTCAATGTCCATGTTTTCTGGTGAAGGTGATGGTTCATGAATAGGCTCAAGTTGGGGTTCAGGGTCTGGTTGTGGGTCTGGTTGTGGTTGAGCAGCCTGAATTACTTCAAGCATGGGTTGGGTAAGAGGTATGGGGTCGTTTGTGGAGCTCATTTTAGCAAAAATGGTTTTCTGTTGTTTAGGGATCTCATAAAAAGTGTCATGATCCCTAGAACAATATTCTTGTAAATCAAAGACCATTTGCAAAAATCTAGGGTAAGCCAAAGTCATTTTACTTCCCTTGTTTTTACACATCCCTTCAAAAATCATTTTTGAAAAATTATACTTAAGCCCACGTGTTATACAAACCAAAGCACTTGCAATTGACCTGTTTATCTCATTAAAAGAAGTACATTTTGGACTTAAGCATTGTAAAAGGACATGTATCAAATATTTCCAGTCAGAGGGAAATTCCTGCTTATGATATTTATTTAAAGTGACATCAGCAGGAATAGGATAACCCAATTCCCTAAGACCCTGTTCTATTGTTGCTATGGCAAGAGTAGTCACACCATCAGCGTCATCAAGACGCAAAGCTTGGCGAACCAAAGCTTCAGTGACCACCCATGTTCTTCCATGAACAGTAGATGTTAATGTGGTCACTCCATTAGTTGTTGTGGAACTAACATTGTTCCAAAACTGTCTAATGTGTGCGACAGGGACTAATGGTGTATGAGAAAGTGCATACCTCAATGAAGATGCATTTAAAAATGCCACCATCTGTGAATACTGAGGAAATAAAGCATCATCAGCAGTCAAGTAAGCGATCATATTGTGTTGGCTCTTGAACTCCAATGTTAAATTCTTTGAGTTGAATTTGGGTGCCATGATTTAAAGCTGTTTAGGTTATATGATATGGGAAAAATCTAGGAGGAAAAGTGTTAGACAAGAAAATATGAATACCCAGAACAAAAAGATTAGCCAAATTTATAGGAGAGATGCATGATTTTGATTGGTCAAAAATGAGGCGGTTATATTCAAAGAGCAATCATGAAAATCTTGAATCAAATATAACTTATCTCATGCATTAATGAAAAGTAACTTCTCCCCAAAATTACGGCCAAAGATTAGTCAAAAAATAACAACTGGGTAGGGCCCACTAGGTGTCAACGGTCAAAAATAGCCCATCAGCGCCCAACGGCTATATTTTCTTGTCAGCGTTTGCCTAAAGCCTTGTCAGCGTCACGATTGGACGTAACAGCGTTTGGAGAAAAACTTGTCAGCGTCTAAAAAGTAAAAATAAAAATATTTAAAAAGAAAAAGACCTTAACAAAGTAATTTATCCTAAGGGAAATATCTTACAAGTTGATAATAGTTACTAGGCGGCAAGCACTGTCCATTTATGCACACTTGCATAAGCAAGATAGACACAAATGTCCTCTAGAGTCCCTTGCTAACCAAAATACGTACCAACAAAGTTATTTCATAAAACTCTTTGTAACTCCCAGGTAAACCCATATCCAAAGTATTCCCAAGTCTCCCATCAGACCACAACCAAGTCTAGGCCAAAAATGTCTTGGCAGCATGCATAGATTGTCACCTTTGCATGCTACAGTGCCTCATGGTTTAGTAAAACTAACCCATACTCACCTGTGGACACAATCTAGAATTGTGATGAGAGTATTCTAAGAATACCCAAGAGTCCTAAAGGTTCCTTAAACCTCCCCTTAAACTATGATACATGAGTTCTCAAAATATATATATGAACATTAAAAATTTATGTCAAGATAGGAATATAAATATTCCAACCATCATCCATATAACATGTCCAAATAGCTCTTCAAAGATCCATAAGCAACTCTGTATCCAATGGCATAAAGCTACCATTACCTGCACATTTAGATGAAAACCACAAAACTAACATTTGTTGCTGACAGCGTCCCGACAACACTTATCAGCGTTGAAGGAACTCTTGTCAGCGTTAGACAATAATATCTCCAACAACGGCAAAATAACACTTGACAGCGTTACATTTACCTTTGTCAGTGTTAGAAAAATAATGTGGAAAATCTAAATCATCATAAAGACCAATAACAATGCATTATCCTGTACATACTGTTACAAAAAGATTCCAAAACACATATTAAGTGAGATTAACCATTCCAATATTTGTTACCAAATATTGAAATCTTCCAGCATCAAAAGGTTTAGTTAATAAATCAGCTACATTATCTTCAGTAGCTACCCTATCTGGTTGTATTAAACCTTTCTCAAAGCAATCTCTTATAAAATGATGTCTAATTTCTATGTGTTTGGTTTTAGAATGATGTACAGGATTTTTAATAATGCATAAAGTACTGTTATTGTCTACAAAAATCTTGGTATGCATAAAATTATACCCATAATCCAACAGCTGGTTCTGAATCCATAAGACTTGTCCACAACAAGCAGCTGCAGCAACATATTCTGCTTCAGTTGTAGAGTTTGCCACCACTGTTTGTTTCTTGCATTGCCAAGATATTAATCTGCTCCCAAGAAATTGACATCCACCGGTTGTGGATTTCCTATCAAACTTGTCACCACCATAATCACTGTCTGAATATGCAATAAGGTCCAATGGAGAATCTTTTGGGTACCATAATCCAAGATCTGGATAACATCTTAAGTACCTAAAAATTCTCTTTACAGCAAAAAAGGTGACATTCTTTGGGAGTCACTTGATGGCGTGCACATGCACACACAACAAACATGATGTCAGGTCTTGAGGCTGTAAGATACATCAATGACCCAATCATTGATCTATAGTGCCTAACATCCACATCCTTTCCAGCTCCAATCTTTCCCCAAGGGTGTTGTCTATCCATAGGAGTGGAAGCCTCCTTTTCATGTGGAGAAAAACCATATTTCTTCAAGATTTCAGCTACATACTTGTCTTGTGAGATGAAGATACCATCTTCTTTCTGCTGAACTTGTAAACCTAGAAAGAAGTTCATCTCACCCATTGCACTCATCTTGAATTTATCTGTCATGAGCTTGGAAAAGTCCTCACTCATTTTTGGATCAGTAGACCCAAAAATGATATCATCAACATAGACCTGCACAAGTAACACATGTTTTCCTTTCTTCTTTGTAAACAGTGTCTGATCTATGGTGCCCCTCTTGAAACCATTTTCCACCAAGTAGGTGGACAATGTACCATACCATGCTCTTGGGGCTTGATGAAGTCCATACATTGCTTTCTTTACTCTATAAACCTTGTCTGGATTCTCAGGATCTTCAAAACCAGGAGGTTGCATGACATATACTTCCTCAACAATTGTCCCATAGAGGAAAGCACTCTTCACATCCATCTGGTAAACAGTAAAATTCATACAAGAGGCATAAGCTAGAAAAATTCTTATAGCTTCAATTCTTGCAACTGGTGCAAAAACTTCTTCATAATCAATTCCTTCCTCTTGTGTATATCCCTGAGCTACCAAACGTGCCTTGTTTCTGACCACAATGCCTCTTTCATCTTTCTTGTTCCTTAGAACCCATCTTGTCCCAATTGGTCTCACATATCTAGGACAATCAACCAGCTCCCAAACATCCTGTATAGCAAATTGGTGAAGCTCATCCTGCATTGCTTCCACCCAACTTGGTTCCTTGAGAGCATCAAAAATTTTCTTGGGTTCTTCCTGTGACAGAAAACAGGCAAACAAACATGCTTGTACAAGAGGGGTATCAACCTTCTTGTGTATATTGGCAATAAATCCACCAAGACCTTGATGGGATCTTCTTGTCTGAACTGGAGCCATAACATCACCAATGATTTGAGATGTGGGGTGATGCTTAGCTGTGGAAGTGAGAACTCCTCCTTCAAAAAGTCTGGTATCCTCAACTTCACGCTCCATGTTGCCAATATCTTCTTCCTCAGATTCTTCTTGATCAACAGAAATCTCTTCATGGACACTAGAAGGTCCACCCTGTTCAAAATGAGAAGAGAAAAGCTGTGTAAAGGTGTCTCCAAAGTCTGATCCTTGTTTATCAGCGTTTGGGCTAACAACGCTTGAATTGGTCGTGTTGGAGCTATCAGCGTTTGAATTGGTGTTGTCAGCGTTGGAGCTATCAGCGTCTGAATTGCTCGTGTCAGCGCTTGATTTCCCTTTGTCAGCGCTTGAAGAATCATGCATGTTTGTAGTTGGTGGTATCTGAACACCACCATTATCTTTCCTTGCAGCAGTAGCAGCAGCATAATACTCATCTGTCCATATAGGAAGTGTAACAAATTCTTGTGTGGGAGATGATTTAACTGCTGGTGGTCCATTCTCCTTAGCAACCTGTATACCTGAAACATTACCAATTCTCTTTTCCAAAACACTTGAAGTTACCTTCACAATGTCTGGATCAGTAACAGGCATATAATTTAAAGCTCTAGACAAAGGTTCTAAGTCAAACAACCAATTTGGACCACTCTCAGGATCACTAGGTTTACTCTCTAAAAACCTAACATGTACTTTTTCAAGTATACGTTTTTCCTTTTTAATGTAAACCCTATATCCTTTACTCTGCACTGAATAACCCATGAAGTAGCCTTCATCACCTTTTGAATCAAATTTACCTAGGGCCTCACTAGTTTCTAGAACAACTACATGACATCCAAAAGGCTTCAGAAAACCAATATTTGGCTTCCTTCCCCAAAGTAATTCATAAGGTGTCTTATTATGTATCTTGTTTGACCAATGCCCTATTTTGAACATAACAAGCTGTGTTAACAGCTTCAGCCCAAAAAGCTATAGGAAAGTGGGCATCAGCCAACATGGTTCTGGCTGCTTCAATAAGGGTCCTATTCTTCCTCTCAGCAACCCCATTTTGTTGTGGGGTTCTAGCTATACTAAACTGCCTAGTAATCCCTTTCTTGGCACAAAAATCATCTAACAACTGATTTCTAAACTCACCCCCATTGTCACTTCTAATAATTTTGACCTCATTACCATTTTTCTTTTCAATTTGGGTAATGAAATTAATCAGACTTAGGGCAGTTTCACTTTTCTTGGCTAAAAAGAAAGTCCATGTGAACCTGGAGTAATCATCAGTAATGACAAAACAATATGATTTACCCTTCAAACTTTCTATATTAGTTGGACCAAAGAGGTCCATATGCAATAAGTGAAGGGGTTTAGAACTAGAGTGCACCTGTTTAGACCTGAATGAGACCCTGTGCTGCTTGCCCTTAAGGCATGCAACACAAGAGTGGTCATTGTGGAAAGCCTTTTCAGGCAAACCATCAACTAAACCAAGCCTCACAAGTCTATTAATATTCTTAAAGTTTATGTGCCCTAGTCTCCTGTGCCAAAGATTACTTTCATCTACTGAGGCTTTAGCATATAGACATGACATTTTATTATTTACCTTAATTCCATTAAGATTCACATTATATATGTCTTTATGCCTTGGTGTTCTAAAATCTATGTATTTCTCCTCAGGGAGCTTATAATCTTTGCTTAACACCAAGCACTCAGTATCTGTGAAAAGAACCTTATTTTTGTTATCACACACTTGTGATACACTAAACAAATTATAATCCAGATCTTTCACCAAGAAGACATTATCAAACCTTAGATTGTTGGTGACAAGGGTTCCTTTTCCTGTGATTGTGCCGTAGCCACCTCCAAAGTATACCTTATCACCATCTTGAATGGGAGAGAAATTGGTCAGATAATCTTCCTTTCCTGTCATGTGCCTTGAGCATCCACTATCCCAGTATCCATAGTCATTGATCTTCTTCTGAATGCCCTGCACATAAAGAAAACACATTAGTTTTCTTTGGGAACCCAAGCCTTGGAAGACTTAGATTCATTTGGTTGTTCAACAAGAACAGACTTGGTTCTCATAACAACCCCATTTTCATCCCTGTTTGAATGAAATTCCCAGTTAACCCCAATTGGTGTTGACAATGCCTTTGAAATATAATGAAACCTGTTGCATGTCATAGAAATACCAGTAGAATTAGGGTTCTGGTCCTGTTTTGGTCTCCATGTTAAGCTAGTAGAAGCTTTAGACCTATTTCCCTGTGGTTGCAAATACCTAGGTTTAGCAGTGTTTCTATCAGCGCTGAAATTTCTCTTGTCAGCGCCCCGATTGCTCTTAACAGCGTTGAACCTAGGGTTTGCTACAGGAACCCATTGCCTATTTGACCAAGTATTTGACTTTTGAAAAGGTCTTAGGCCTTGTGTGTTAGACCCTCTAGAAAAGAATGGGGCTGGTCTAACAACTTGTGAACTTTTGTTCACAAAGGTATTGGGTCTGACAGTGTTTGACCTATGTTGACTTTTGTCAGCGCTGAAATGGTTCCTGTCAGCGTTGACATTGAAAGCATTGACACATTTGTAGGCCAAATGTGAGAAGCTACCACATGAGTAACAAGCTTTTCTAGACATAGTCTTAGGTCTAGAAGCAAAGAAGCCTGTTCCATGATCACTAACTTGGCTTTTTGGTGACCTAGTATTCCTATACATCTCTGCATATTTAACACTAGGTTTTCTAACATATTGTGGGCCAAGGTCAACAGGTTTGCCAGTGGTAGGGTGTGTGATCTTAATAGGTTTAGGATCATCAATTGGTTTTGTGATTGGTGTGGGCTCATTTGGACTTTCACACAATAACCCTCCCTTAACAAACAAAGTGTGGTTAGCTTTCTTCCACTCTTCTAGGTCAGTCAGCTTTTGCTGATATTCCTCAACTGGGGAAGTCACTCTAGGTGGAGGAATAAACTCCTCCTCTTGGCATTCTGGCAAGCCAGTCCAAGATAAGTCCTTTGATTGGACACCATAGAAATCCCCAGCTGGTGGTGGAACAACAGTATAATTATTCATCCCAATCCCACTCATATCCTTAGAGTCTCTTTGTTTACTAACACACTCTCCTAGGGATTGTGTGGCCTTATCAAATCTCTGGATTTTAAGACTCACATTATCTTTATTTTTGTTAGCCTCCTCTAACTGAGCTATCAAATCAAGATTAACCCTATTTACTATATCTTGAACATCCTTACTCTGATGTAACTCATGTTTTAAGATATTTATTTGATCCTTTAAATCAAACTCCATTTTCTTATACTCAGATACTGTCTTTTCTGTTTGGGTAAGAGCAACTTGATAGTTAGATACTTTACATCTTTCAGTACTTGCCTCATCTAATAATTTAACTATCTCTTGTTTTAATTTTTCAGTATTTAAACGACAACCCTTAGAAAAGAAAGCATCATCATATACCTCATTATCTGATGAGGAGGAGGAGTGTGCCATGAGAGCATATTCAGCATGCTCTTCTTTAACCTCAGCAATCAAAGCTCTGTCCTCTTCCTCATTCTTAGCCATCCAGCTCCAATCCCATTCTCCAACACCATCAATTTGTTGAACAGCAACCATGGCCTTGGGATCTGGGCTCTTAATCATTTGGCTTGAAGGCTTACCAGCATCAGATCTCCTTGGAGATCTACATTCCCTCATAAAGTGCCCCATCCTATGACAGTTGTAGCACTCCACCTTGGACTTGTCAAAGCCAGCAACATCCTTAGCATTAAAGGTCATCTTCTTCTTGAACCTTTTATTGAACCTGTTTGCTCTTAAACTTACAAGAGCCATAGTCCACTTTATATCCATCTCTTCCAATTGTTCATCACTTATCTGCTCAAGATCTTCATAAGTGATCCTTGAATCACTAGGCAAAGAAGCAATGAAGGCACACACAGTATCAAGATCAAAACCAGCAGGTTTAATTCTATCAGCGCCATGATTGTGTGTGTCAGCGCTTGAGTACAAAGCGTTGACATGATATGATACAGCGCTGACAGATTGACATCCAGCGCTGACACCTTGAGATCCAGTTGCTGAATGTCCATAGAAGTTCATGGAATCAAATTGGCCTTCACTTTGTGAAAAGAAGGCCATGTTGCTGCTGGAAGATTTAGTATCACTTTCCAATTGCCATTCATTCTCCAACAGTCTTAACTTGTTGAAGATGTCATCAAACCTGGAAGTCTTGTGAGTATTATTGACAAGAATAGATCTTGTCTCAATCTTCCATACATCACCAAGGCTTTTGAGAAAAGTAGCATTCAATTCAGGGTCATCAATCTGTTTTCCCATGAAGGAAAGTTGACTTGTGATGTCAAGAAGTCTACTTCTCACACTGCTGAGATTCTCATTAGGTTGAGCTTTAAAGACAGCATACTCATGCAAGAGTTGCTTCTTCTTTTCTTCTTTTGTGTCAGCATTGCCACCATGTGCCACTTCAAGAGCTTCCCAAAGCTCTTTTGCAGACTCAAATCGTTTGTACTTGTGCTGATTCTCATGACCTAGGGCATGTTTCAAGATGTTCAGGATTTTCATGTCCACCCTCTTCTTGGCTATGTCTTCAACAGCAACAGCTCTCCCATCTTCAGGCTTTTCCACCTTATCAGATTCAGGACAATTAGGAACAGCTGTCCTTGTGGCAATAGCAGCAGTAATCTTTGCTGCTTTATCGAATGTGTTCCCATATTCGATAATTTCCCAAAGAGTGTAGTCATGAATAGCTATGTATTGCTCAAAATTGGACTTCCAAAGCTCAAAGTTCCTGGCATCAAACATGGGAATTTTGATACTAGGGTTTGAGAAATTGTTTTGCAGCAAAGCAGGAGGTTGATTTGTGCCAGACATGATGTTTTTAGGGTTTTGAGAATTTTAGGGTTTTTAGGGTTTGGTGTTTTAGGGTTCTGCGTTACTTAAAGATCAAAAGTTTCTCAACAAGCTCTGATACCACTTGTTGATCCCAAACTTAGATCGATTAAGCTTTGTGTAAACGAGATTAGATCAAGTACTACACGTAGAGAAACCTTTGCTTATGAATAAAGTAACAAAGTGTTATGCGGAATTAACACTTGATCTAAAACACAATGATGTTAAACAAACTTTCACTTGTATTAGAATAATCTTGTTGATTACAATGAAAGGTTTAACTTGCGAATACTATGAAAACTGATATATGACTTTAACCTAAAAGACCTTCTTTTATAGAACAAGAAGTCTTGTACAATAAGCTACGAATCAACTATTCTAGGTAAAGATAATAATAGAAAATACAATGTTGTGTTTATCTTTACCATGAACAAATAAACAAAAGATACGTATGAAGATATTCCATCAGTGTCAATCTTCAAGGCTGTCAGCGTTGACTTCTATCAGCGTCCAATGTCAATCTATCAGCGTTGACTTTCTTCTTATCAGCGTTTAGTGATCTGACCCATATTTTATTCCCAACAACCAACATATTTAATAGTGGACTTAGAGGACTTTGATCCTGTTTTAGATTTGGGTGAGCTACTCTTAGAACTAGAATCGCTTCCAAAAAGTCCTTCTCTTGAAAAGAGAACAGGGTTATCAATTTTCCACTGTTTTAAAGCAATTTGTTCCTTTTCAAAGTCCCTAACAACATTGGTTTTCACTAGTTGTTCATCTGTTTCTAGATTATTAGGTATGTATGCACTTAGGTCAAATTCAATATCTTCCTGCTTCTTGAAACAAGAGAGACCAGTCCAAGACAAATCTTTTCTAGGAAAAGGTGCATGAATATTAGCAGGTGGTGGTGGTATAGCAACATGCTCATTTTTTACACCAAAACCTGTTTTGTCCCTAGGAGACTGTCCAATTTCAACTGCTTTAGTTAAATCTTTAGAAGCTTTTCCAAATTTTTCAACAGTTTCTTCATTTATCCTTTTATTAGATCTAAAAACTTCTAGTTCAGCAGTTAATTCCTTAATGGAATCATTATTTTCTTTAGCATCTCTCTCTAAAATCACAATGTGATCTCTATAATCACATTCTCTTTGTTTATACTCTCTTATGATGGACTCTAGCTGTTCTAAAGCACGTTTGTAGTTATCAAGGTCATTATCACAATTAATGTAATCAACTTTTATCTTTCTTATTTGATCATTCAATGACTCAGTATTTTTCCTACAAGCTTTAGTACAATATGAATCGTCATATACCTCATTGTCTGAGCTAGAGCTTGACATGGCCATAAGATCAAAATCCTCATCTTTTTCCTCAGCAACCAAGGCTTGATTTCTTTCAACACTCTCTGTCATGGCGCTCCAATCCCATCCACCTGCTCCATCTATCCCCTACATAGCTACCATAGCCTTAACACCATAATCATCATCCCTTCTTTCCTTCCTATAGCTGCTCCCAGTCTTAGGTCCTCTGCATTCCCTAGCAAAGTGACCTTTCTTGCCACAGTTGTAGCATTCAACCTTTGTTTTGTCAAATCCAGCTACATTAGAAGGATTGATGGATATCTTCTTCCCATACTTCTTGTAAGACCTGTTGGCTCTCAAACTGAGTAGAGCCATGTTCTACTTGATGTCCATCTCCTCCAGTCCTTGCTTACTGATTTGAATCAGATCTTCATGTAATACAGTATATCCTTGTGGCCCTTGGGATGCTATGAAAGCACAAGCAGTGTCAAGGCTGAATGTTGCAGGCCTTTCTTCATCATAAGATGATCCAGATCTAGTAGCAGGGGAATGAGTAGCAGGGCCAACTTCGATTCCACTGCCTTTGGAGATACCACTGCTGTGAGATATGAACGCCATGTTAGCAGGGAATCAGCAGATCCACTTGAATTGGTGGGGATGGTTCCTAATGACTTCATTTCATTGACCACTGGCTCAAAAACTTTCAAGTTATTGTATATGTCATCAATGTTCTTGTCGTCTATTTCATCCCTATTCTGCCAAATAGCTTTGTAGACGAACCATTCTTTTTGAAGACTGTTAAGAAATCTTGTATTCACCTGTTCTCTTGTCACTTCTATTTCAAAGAACTCCAACTGAGCAACCAGATCTTGAAGCCTATTGTAGATAGAACCAATTGCTTCATCACCAATTGCTTTGAAAGAAGCAAATTGATCAAGCATTTGATTCTTCTTCTTCTTCTTTGTGGCTTCATTTCCTCTAAAAGGTTTTGCCTACTGCTTCCCATAGTTTCTTAGCTGTTTTGTATTTTTTGAATCTTAGCTGATGTCTATCAGGTAGAGCCAACAACAAGGAGCTATGAGCCCTGACATCATGCCTTCTTGCCAGTATCTTCTTGTCAGCAAGGGCAAAAGACTTCTTCTTGGCTTTACTTTTGGAGCCTTCACCTTTTTCTTGTCCCTTATCCTTTTCTTCAACTTGTACAGTCTTTGGAAATTGATCACCAAATTCTATGATTTCCCATAGAACATAGTGTTCCATTTTAAGGTATTGTTGAATTCTGAATTCCCATAGTTCAAAGTTTTCAGGATCTAGAATGGGTAGTTTGAGAGCATTGTTGTTGGTTGAGGATGAATGAGAATCTGAAGACATGATTGATGTCGATTGTGTGAGATGTTTTGTTCTTGGTTTAATCAAAGTTTCTCAACAAGCTCTAATACCACTTGTTGATCCCAAACTCAGATCTTAAACCTTAGCTTGTTTAAGGGTTGTGATAGAGAGAATAAATTCAATCTAACACTAGAGAAACTTTGCAATACAAAGTAACTAAACAAGATGCGGAATGTAGTGTTTAACACAAGAACAAATGGTTAAAGTAAACGTTAAACTTTAATATATCAAAGATATACGAATACCCAATAATGGTATTAGGGTTACAAAAACCTTAAAGTATGAAATGAAAGACAACAGAGAAAGACACACTTTGCATGATAAGCTAGTGGGTCCTTTTATAGTACAAGGACTCACGTACAAGATTACTATTAACAAACTTGGAAAGTATCTCAGAGTAGTAACTGAAACGCGTTATAATCTATTCCAAGTTTATCTCTATCAGCAGGGTCTTTGACTTAAGCAGGGGAACCAGTCCTCCTGCCTTTGGTATTTAGCAGGGGGAACTTACTCTAGCAGGGGAAACTTTGACCAACTAACAGGGGTAACTAATACACTTATATTTATTCCCAACAGACCATTCTCAGATTTTCTCTTCACCTCTTTTGCACATACATTTCTAGATTCTTTCATACTTCTTGAATCACTTAAATCCTTGGTCATTTGGTTGATTACTACTTGTTTAATAGTGAATCTTTCTCCTCCCATCTCTTCCTCTCAAAGTTCAAAGAGAAGAACACTTTCATCCTTGAAGTGTTGTGTCTACCTCAAAGATCCAATGAAGATCCAAACTTATTTATTCATTGTTGTGTCATTGTTGTGAAGATCCAAGTAGTTGTGTCTATTTGGAAGTTGTGTATGTATTAAGGTTAATACTTGGTCCTTAAAGTATATTGGTGTAGATTGGTCCTAGCTAAGATTAGGGCTCGACTTATAGATTAGATTCGGAAATTGGATAAGCGACGTTGTGTACGGTTTCTCCACCTTAAGGAGATTGTTGATTAGTGAACTCTCGAGTAAGGAGTACTCGAGGATTGGAGTAGGAACGAGGAGTGAGCTTCGTTGTCGAACCACTATAAATCCTTGGTGTTTGGTTTGATTTTTCCTTCCCTTATCTCTTTACATTCATTATTCTTTATACTTGTGATTATTAGTTCAGTTGCACTATACCTTGTTCATATTGTGTATAAGAAGGTTTCACATAAATACTCAAGCCTAAGTTTTTGAAAAGGATTTTTAAAAAATCATCTTTTAACAAGTAAATTTAAGAAACTATTCAACCCCCCCCCTCTCTAGTTTCTACAATTGGTATCAAAGAGTGGTTGCTCAAGCCTTTTTAAAATATATTGTATTTTAAAACTTGAATCGATCTATGGATTCCAACAAGTATCTAGAAGGGCAATCTATACAAAGACCACCTCTTTTTGAAACCAATAGTTTTATTTATTAGAAAAATAGATTTGAGACTTATGTGAAATCAAAAGATTTAAATCTTTGGCATGTTATTACCCATGGTGAATTTTTGCCTTATCAATATCATGAAGTTTCTAAAAGAAAAGAGATAGTCACTTTTGACAAAGCTAATGATGACACTAAAAGGAAACTTGCTAAAAATAATGAGGCTAAAAAGGTGATTTATAATTCTTTACCAAAGAAAGAGTACGAAAGGATATTTATGTGTGAAACCGCTAAAGATATTTGGAACACTCTTTTAGTAACCCACCAAGGTAATAGCCAAGTCAAAGAAAGCAAAATC
Source organism: Glebionis coronaria (assembly GCA_025667525.1). Classification (NCBI taxonomy): domain Eukaryota; kingdom Viridiplantae; phylum Streptophyta; class Magnoliopsida; order Asterales; family Asteraceae; genus Glebionis; species Glebionis coronaria. The sequence continues at coordinate 382,635,571 of CM046875.1, forward strand.
GATATTCTTGTTCAATAATATGAACAATTTGTCATCTTAGAAGATGAAACTATCTATAGTGCATTTGCTAGATTTAACACTATTATTACTAGTCTAAAAGCACTTGATGAAGGTTTTTCTAGCAAGAACAATGTTAGGAATTTTCTTAGGGCGTTGCATCCAAAATGGAGAGCTGAAGTCACGGCGATTGAAGAATCAAAAGATCTTGCCAAATTATCACTCGATGAACTCATTGGCAACTTGAAAGTTCATGAGATGATAATTTTGAAGGACTCAGAAATGGTGAAAACCAAAGTGAAAGAAAGTCTCTTGCACTTAAGGCCAAGAAGGCGCAAATTGACCATGAAAGCTCCTCGGATAGTGATGATGAGTAATATGCCATGGCGGTTAGAGACTTTAAGAAGTTCTTCAAGAGACGAGGTCAACACGTGAGGCAACCAAACAATGACAAGAAACCCTTCTCCAAAACTGATTTGCCAAAGATGATAAAGGTGATAGGAAATGATTTAGATGTAGTGATCCGAATCATTTCATCAGTAATTGTCCTAAGCCTTCACGCGACAAGAACCACACGGCGTTCGTTGGAGGTACATGGAGCGATAGAGGTGAAGAAGTTGATGACAACCCCAAAGATGTAAAATGTCTTATGGCTCACACTTCTAAAGAGGTACATTCCGAAACCGATTATTATAGCAATAATAGTTCTTCTCAAGATGATAGTGAATTAGAAGGTCAATACAATAACTTACATAAGCTTAGCCTTAAATTCATTGAAAAGAACAAAGTGCTAAAATCAATTAGAACCAAGCTTGAAAATGAGATTAGTGAGCTAAGAGAGAAATTAGCTAAGTTTGAGAAAAACAAAGAAGTTGATTTAGGTTGTTTAAAGTGTGAAAACCTTAGATAAGAGAATGAAGATCTCAAGAGTAACTCCATTAAATTGGAAAAGTTCATGAAAGGTACTAGTGTTGGGAATAAAATTAGCTACATCACTATGCCGCTGACAAAGGGATTTCAAACGCTGACAAGAGTAAATCAAGCACTAACAGAATGAGCACTGACAAGAGATATTCAAGCGCTGACAAGAGAAGTTCCAGTAACAACAGAATACTTAGTCAACACATTTTGATATGTTAGGAAGATATGTATTGTATCTTGTATTTTCTATGTTTATATTGATATATCTTCCAAGAATAGTTGACAAGTTTGCTTATTGTACAAGGCTCCTTATGTTATAAAAGGAGGTCTTATGGTTTAGGTCTGATATACGTTTTCCTATACTTTCATTGTACAAAAGTTTCATTAATCGAAGTGAAAGTTTGGTTTATATTGCGTTTAGCATTGTTCTTGATTCTAAGTGTTAATTCCGCATAACACTTAGATTGTTATTAACACAAAGTTTCTCTACGTGTTAAACTTGATTTAATCTCGTTAACACAAAGCTGATCGATCTAAGTTTGGGATCAACAAGTGGTATCAGAGCTTGTTGAGGAACTTTGATCAAAAGAACCCTAAAAACCATAAATCGCTTAAAACCCTAATTTCATCTAATCATCATGTCCACCTCAGTCGTATCACAATCTTCAAATCACAACCGCGAGATTCTGATACTTGATCCTGACAACTTTAAACTCTTTAAATTCAACTTTGAGCAATATTTGCAAGTTGATAGCTATGTTCTTTGGGAAGTTATTGAGTATGGAAATCAATTCAATAAGGAAGCAAAGATTCAAGCTGCTATTGAAACACGAAGGACAGTTGGACAAACTAGAGATGATCACAATGTAAAGCCTGAAGATGGAAGAGCTGTTTCTACTGCTAAAGTAGCAGATAGAAGGAATGACATGAAGGCCTTAAGCACACTCAAACTTGCTCTTGGTCCTAAGGAGCAACATAAATTCAGAAAGTATGAGTTTGCTAAGGAGCTTTGGGAAGCTCTTGAAGTCATCTATGGGGGTAATGAGGAAACCCTTAAACAAAGGAAGAAGCAGTTGATGATTGAGTATACTGTCTTCAAAGCTCGCCCTAATGAGAAGCTTAGTGAGGTAAGAAGTCGTCTACAAGACATCACTAGCAAGTTGGCGTTCATGGAAACAGAACTTGAAGATCAAGACATCACACCTACCTTTCTTTGAGGTCTTGGTGATGCATGGGAGATTCATGCAAAATCTATCATTGCCACCAAGGCTTACTGGAATGCCTCCTTTGATGATATCTATAATCAATTGAGGACCATGGAACCTGAAGCCATTCTCAAACAAGGAGGAAGTTCAACATCTGGAAGTGTAGCTTTCATCTCTCATAATGACTCACAAACCACTGATAATGTTTCACATGTCAGCGACTTGGATGTTGATCCAGTCATTAGGTCAACATATGTTAATGGCTAAACTTCAGCCGCTGACACCTACAATGTTGGTTCCCCATGTCTTAAACCAGCTGGTATTGACTTGGATACTGTATGTGCATATATTGATGCCTTACCCAATGGTTCTCTAGTTACTTATGAGGATCTTGAGAAAATCAGTGATGTTTATCTTAAAGAGATGGACATCAAGTGGAGTATGGCACTTGCTAGCATAAGGGCCAACAGATGGAACAAAAGATTTGGAAGGAGAATAACTTTCAATGGCAAGGAGACTGTTGGATTTGATAAAACCAAGGTTGAATGTTATAACTGCCATAGGATGGGTCACTTCATGAGAGAATGCAGATCTCCACGAAGAACTGATGCTGGAAAGAACTCAAGTCAAATCATCAAGGTTGAAGATGTTGGATCAAAGGTTATGGTTGCCATGCATGGAATTGATGGACTTGGATGGGACTAGAGTTTCATGGCTGATGAAGTGGAACAGAATCAAGATTTGATAGCTAACAAGGAGGAAGAGCATGTGCAATATGATCTTATGGCAAATTCTTCCTCTTCATCAGACAATGAGGTATATGATGATGCCTTTTGTAGTAAGGGTTGTAGGTTAAACACTGAAAAGCTTAACAAAGAAGTTTTAAAATATAAATCTGATGTGTTTGATGTAGAAATCAGACTAGCCAATTATAAAAGGGGACTTGCTCAATCTGATGGTATGGTTGAGGAGTATAAGAAAATGGGATTTAACCTAAAAGATCACATTAATGTTTTAACCAGAGATCTGAAAGTTAGCAATGAAGCTAGGGATTCATTAATGAAATCTAGAGCAGACTTACAACTTAGGCTAGATGAAGCCATCAGGCTTAAAGAAAATGTAGGGTTAAAAATTGAAAAGTTTGAAAAAGCTAGCCAAACCCTAGAAAAGTGTGTAAGTGAGCAAAGACAACATGGGTACATGTATGGGATTGGGATGAAAGAATATGTTGCTATCCCACCACCTGCTGGAAACTTTTATGGTGTCCTTAAAAAGGATTTCTCTTGGACTGGCATACCTGAACTACAAGAGGAGGAATTCATTCCTCCACCACGTGTGCTTAGTCCAGTTGAGGAATATAGGAAAAAGGTTACTGACCTAGAACAATGGAAAGTAGCTAACCCTTTTCTATTTGTTAAGGGTGGACTGCTCAATGATGAACCAGTTGAAACTAAACCCATGTTGTGACCAACCCCACCACTGGTAAAACTATTGACCTTGGCTCAACCCCAAAAAGTAAACCTAGTGTTAAGTATGCTGAAATGTATAGAAAACCTAGGCCACCTCAAAGCCAAGTGAGCATTAATGGGATAGGGTTTTATCAGTCCTAGCCTAAATTTGTGTCAAAAAAGGCTTGCTATACGTGTGGGAGTTTTTCACATTTGGCCTATAACTGTGTTAACGGACACAATTCACCCGCTGACAATAGGTCATGAGGAATCCTAAGTTTCTGGATCTTTTAGCTACTAGGAACGAATCTCATTCACTTGATTGAATCAAGGCGGAATAGAATGAAACACGTTTAACAAGGTGTTTAGGCACAAAGAACATGAATAAAAACAAATGGATTGCTAACTATATTAATAATTAACAATTACTAGACGTGTATACATTGAATCCCACGTCTAGTCGACACACGCTTTAGGTTTACATTGTGAATGAACTTATGAATAAACCTAATACCCTTGGTTCCTTTTATAGTGTAAGGAATAGGGTTTACAAGAGATAAGAATGAATAAACATGTAAATCTTATATTCAAATAAACTTATACAGAATATAAGCTGCATGTTTATCTAAATAGAAGCTTCCAAAGGCTTCTTGTCAATAATTCTGTCAATGCTTGGATTGCATGTGACAATGCTTGATTTGCATGTGACAATGCTTGCTTCTGTCAACGCCTGATTTGTTCTTGACAACGCCTGGAATACACTTGTCAACGCTTAGACAAATGCCTTCATGTTTTCTTCGTTTTTAAGTTTCTGCCACATCAACTTTTTGACCCAACAATCTTCCCCTAATTGATGCGGCAAAACTCTTTGTGTATCTCTTGTAAGATGTACATCATCTTCAAATTGCTTCTCCTCAATTGTAGCATGTATGTCTTCCCCTTTTTGTCACATCAACAGGGAAGTAAACAATGTATGCAATCTTGAAGATTCTCCAAATGTAGGCTCTGTGTAATGATCTTGAAGAAAAATAAATAAAGTAATCTTGATGTAGAAGTAGAATAACCTAACCTTGTGTTCCATGTCTTGTACTATCCATGTGATGAAGAACTTATACCCATTGCAAATTATAAGTAGACCTCGATCCCTTGTCAATATTCTCATCCTTTGTGAGACACTGAGCACGATAATGTAACTCCTTCATGTGTTATGACAAGTCTTCGTCACCAACCGTCTAAGCATGAACAAGTTATCTTTAAAAGTAATGTTGACCAGACACGACTTTTAAGATATGATAGAACACAAACTCGCGAAAATCATCGTCGAACATCAAACTTACCATAAGAATTCTTCCCCTTAAGCTAACACCTCTTCATGACGCATTGTAATGAAATAACATCTTCATACCATATGTAAAAGGACTTTGACGGATAACTCTTTCACAAGGCTACCCTGATTACATAATCTAATATCTATCAAATTCTCATGAATAGTTGCTAACTCGCATTAAAATCATTAATCCCTTTTAAAAATATCCGAGCCATAAATATCAACTTGATATTCTGAATAAAAACGGAGATTCCATGTACCTTCGTGTGTAAATTCCTCCTTTTTGTGTGCTCAAAACGTACCAATTTTCTCAAACAGCAGCTATTCTTTTGTTGTCCAATATCCTCCTGTATCCAATATACCATCACTGTCTGTTGTCCAACATCGGACAACACTTGTCAGCGTTTGAAAATGCATATATCGGACAACAAGTGTCAGCGCTTTCTATCAGCGCTCGACTTATTATCTGTCAGCTCTCTAAATACGAATGTCAGCGTCAAACTTTAATTCATTCTACACCAATATTCTTTGTTCACGTGAGAACCAATAGGAATTCAATAACCTATACCCATGTGAACAGATCACCAACAATTCACTTTTCATAAATGTAACAATCGATCAAAGAATAAAATAAATATTATTGGGACCTCACATAGATCGAGCCTTCCTTGAATTGTGGCTGCATCATTCTAACGTTAACAGGGCTACCCCACATCCTTTTCTTTAGATCATGTGAACACAAAATACATTCGTGTGAACACAATGTATAGACCAATCATTTGACTTTCTTAAGATGAGCATAGTTGCCATCGTTGACCCTTTTCTTTAAACCAATTTGCTACCTTTTTTCTCACGTGAATGATACAAAAGCAATCAGCAACATACGAAACATGATCTGCTACTTGGGACCACTCTGACTGGATATAAAAACGAACTTAACATCACCATCAACCTTCTTTTCCAATCGTATCAACGAACACTTTCTGCTGATGTTGCTATGTCACAATATAACGAATCTAGGGTTTGGAAGTAAAACCTAGTATGGTGTCAACTATGTAATACCAGCCACAAACCTCATACTTCTCTGCCTTTAAATTCGATTTAGGGTTTATGAAAACCCTAGTTCATGATTTCATGTGAAAAAGCAAAAAAACGTAAATACCTTAACCAGCGAACTTTGACCTTGAATAACTTCTTCATTAGGGCTCAGATCGAAAATCCCTTCAGTGAGATTCTAGACACAAGTGCCAAGAATCTACAGTTCGAAAATCACGATGATCCAACAGTTAACGAAGGAGAGATCGTGTTTTGAATATGGCTGTTCACAGAAAACTGCATTCATCCTGCTGCTGACTTTGACGCTTAATAACTTTTTCTTAGGGATAAAACTTGACAATCCCCCCGGTGGATGTCTAGATATATGTGTACAGAACACACACAAGAAATTTCGTGACGATCCAACTATCCAATCAAAAGTTATGACCTTCTGAATATTGCTGCGCGCACAAAAACGTCCAGAAAAACTCTAGACGGATTTTTCTTCTCTTCTCGATACACGAACACCTTGTTAGTCCTAGCATCACGAGCCACGAGGCTCTAATACCAACTGAGGAATCCTAAGTTTCCGGATCTTTTAGCTACTAGGAACGAATCTCATTCACTTGATTGAATCAAGGCGGAATAGAATGAAACACGTTTAACAAGGTGTTTAGGCACAAAGAACATGAATAAAAACAAATGGATTGCTAACTATATTAATAATTAACAATCACTAGACGTGTATACATTGAATCCCACATCTAGTCGACACACGCTTTAGGTTTACATTGTGAATGAACTTATGAATAAACCTAATACCCTTGGTTCCTTTTATAGTGTAAGGAATAGGGTTTACAAGAGATAAGAATGAATAAACATGTAAATCTTCTATTCAAATAAACTTATACAGAATATATCCTGCATGTTTATCTAAATAGAAGCTTCCAAAGGCTTCTTGTCAATGATTCTGTCAATGCTTGTATTGCATGTATCATGCTTGATTTGCATGTGACAATGCTTGCTTCTGTCAACGCCTGATTTGTTCTTGACAATGCCTGGAATACACTTGTCAACGCTTAGACAAATGCCTTCATGTTTTCTTCGTTTTTGAGTTTCTGCCACATCAACTTTTTGACCCAACAAGTCAACCATGGTCAAACCTAGACTTTTTGTCTAACCATGTCCTCAGGCTACTAGACCAACTCCTTTTCTTCTCTAGGACTGACACCCATGGACAAAGACCCTTTCATAAGACTAATACTAGGTCTAACAGACAATGGGTTCCGGTAGCAAACCCTAATTCACCCGCTGTCAGGAACAATTTATCCGCTGACAAGACTAAATCAGCCGCTGACAGATCTAGGTTTGGTATGAAAAATCCACAACTAGATTCTGTCAGACCTTATGTTAAACCAAGTAATTGATATTTAAAGCCTAAGGGACAAGGTTCTAAAGCTTCATCCAGTTTAACATGGAGACCTAAACAAGACCAAAACCCTAATTCAAATGGAATTTCTATGACCTGCAACAGATTTGAATTTCTTTGAAAGGTTATCACTAAAACTATTGGGGTAAATTGGGTGTTTAGGGTACAAAGGGATGAACAGGGGGTTGTTACAAGGAATAAATCAATTCTTGTTGAACAACCAGATGAATCCAAGTCTACAAAGGCTTGGGTTCCCAAAGAAAACTAACTTGTTTTCTTCATGTGCAGGGTATTCATAAGCAGGTCAATGATTTTGGATATTCGTACAGTGGATGCTCAAGGTACATGATGGGGAAGGAAGATTACCTTACTGATGATTATTCTAGGTTTACTTGGACTTTCTTTTTGGCCTTAAAGAGTGATACTGCTAAGACTTTGATTAATTTCATTACACGGATTGAAAAGAAAACAGGTAATGAGGTTAAAATTCTTAGAAGTGATAATGGTGGTGAATTTAGGAACAGCCTTTTAGATACCTTTTGTGTCAATAAGGGAATCTCTTGGGAGTTTAGCATAGCTAGAACTCCACAGCAGAATGGTGTAGCTGAAAGAAGGAATAGAACTCTTATTGAGGCAGCTAGAACCATGTTAGCAGATGCAAATCTACCCATTGCTTTTTGTACTGAGGCTGTGAACATTGCTTGCTATGTTCAGAAAGGGTCTTGGTTAATAATTTTCATAATAAGACTCCCTATGAATTACTTTGGAATAGAAAGCCTAATATAGACTTCTTTAGACCTTTTGTATGTCATGTAGTGATTTTGAATACTGGTGATAACCTAGGTAAGTTTCATTCTAAAGGTGATGAGGGACTTTTTATGGGATATTCCACAAACAGCAAGGGGTATAGGGTTTATAACAAGAAGTCTAGAATTTTAACAGAAAACATTCATGTTGACTTCTTGGAGAATAAACCAAGTGAGCCCGAGTCTAGACCTAATGGGCTATTTGATTTAGAGCCATTATCAAGGTCCATGAATTATATGCTTGTGACTAATCTAATTATCTTGGAAGCACCTATTGTTGACAATGCAGGTATACAGGTTGATAAAGAAGAAGGATCACATGTAATTGAGCCAACTCCCATATTTGATTTTGTCACCATACCTATATGGACTGATGAGTTTATGCAAGCATCGGCTGCTGCTGGAAAGGAGGAAGAAAAGAAACAAGAGAAACCAGTTGATGAATCCATGCATCCATCTTCATCCGATGACAAAGCCAATTCAGACGCTGACACATTGAATTCAGCCGCTGACAGTCTGTTTGGAAATTTATTCTCTTCCTCGAACATAAATATTTTTGAACATGTTGAAGAACCCATACCCAATCAAGATGTCAGTGGAAGAGTTCCAGTCGCTGATAACATACCTCCAAGTTCAAGTGGGGATGGGAGTAGCAATGAAGATGATATTGGAAACATGGAGTCTACTGTTCATGACAACTCACTATTTGGGGTAGGAATACTTACAAAGGTGGCCAAAGATCATCCTCCCTCCCAAATAATTGGTGATATCCAGACTCCTGTTCAAACAAGGAGAACTAGGAAGACTCAAGGTGGATTCATTGTAAATATTCACAAGAAGGAAGATACTCCTTTTGTTCAAGAATGTTTGTTTGCCTGTTTTCTCTCTCAGTTAGAACCAAAGAAGATTTTTGATGCTCTCAAAGAACAAAGTTGGGTTGAAGCAATGCAGGATGAGCTTCATCAGTTTGCTATTCAAGATGTTTGGGAGCTAGTAGATTGTCCAAGGTATGTCAGGCCTATTGGGACAAGATGGGTTCTAAGAAACAAGAAAGATGAGAGATGCATTGTTGTTAGAAACAAGGAAAGATTGGTTGCTCACGGATATACACAAGAAGAAGGTATTGATTATGAAGAGGTTTTTGCTGTTTCTAGGATTGAAGCATTAAGGATTTTCCTAGCCTATGCTTCATGCATGGGTTTCAAAGTCTACCAAATAGACGTGAAGAGTGCATTTTTGTATGGCATAATCAAAGAAGAAGTTTATGTCATGCAGCCTCCTGGTTTTGAAGATTCTGAGCATCCAGATAAAGTTTATAGAGTAAAAAAGGCAATGTATGGCCTTCATCAGGCCCATAGAGCATGGTATGGAACACTTTCCACCTACTTGGTGGATAATGGCTTCAAGAGGGGTACGATAGACCAGAAATTATTTACAAAGAAGGAAGGGAAGGATTTTCTTCTTGTTCAAGTTTTTGTAGATGACATCATCTTTGGTTCATCTAACCAAACAATGTGTTATGAATTTTCCAAACTTATGACACATAAGTTTAAAATGAGTGATATGGGAGAGATGACCTTATTTATTGGTCTTCAAGTTTAGCAGAAAGAGGATGGTATTTTCATCTCTCAAGATAAGTATGTGGCTGAGATTTTAAATAAATTTGTTTTTTCACCACATGAAAAATGGGCTAGCACTCCCATGGACAGGGAACACCCATGGGGAAAGATTGGAGAAGGTAAAGAGGCTGATGTCACGCACTATCGATCAATGATTGGATCATTGATGTATCTTACAACTTCAAGACCTAACATTATGTTTGCAGTATGTACATGTGCACGTCATCAAGTCACACCCAAGGAATGTCACCTTCATGCAGTTAAAAGGATCTTTAAGTACCTTAGATGATTTCCCATATTGGGATTGTGGTATTCTAAAGAGTCTCCTTTGGAACTTATTGGCTATTCAAATAGTGATTATGGAGGTGATAATCATGATAGAAAATCCAAAACTGGTGGATGCCAATTTTTGGGAGCAGGCTTATATCTTGGCAATGCAAGAAGCAAATTGTGGTAGCCAATTCAACAACTGAGGCTGAGTACGTAGCAGCTGCTGCATTTTGTGGACAAGTGCTACGGATTCAAAATCAGCTTTTGGATTATGAGTACAATTTTATGCATATTAAGATTTTTGTAGATAATAACAGCACTCTATGCATTATTAAAAATCATGTACATCATTCTAAAACTAAACACATAGAAATACGACATCATTTTATAATGGATTTTTTTGAAAAAGGTTTGATACATCTAGATAGAGTGGACACAGAAGATAATGTGGCTGATTTATTAACTAAACCTTTTGATGTTAGGAGGTTCCAGTACATGGTAACAAGTATTGGAATGGTCAATCCATAAAATATGTGTTTTTGAGATTATTTTATAATATGTACAGGATATGCATCGTTATTATTTCATGTAAAGGTATTAGATTTTCCACCATATTTTCTAATGCTGACAAAGGCATTTTATCCGTTGACAAGTGAATTTTGGCCGCTGACAACAAATGTTAGTTTTTGTGGTTTTTGATCTAATCATGCAGGCATTTTTTGAGCATTGTGCAATAGGATACAGAGTTGCTTATGGACTTCATACCTTGAAGAATTTTTATTTATGATGGTTGGAATGTTTACATTCCTATCTTGAAATAAAAATTTATCATCATTATTTATTTGCAATCTGTGTAAGTTTAAGGGGAGGTTTAGGAAACCTTTAGGTATTTGGGTACTTATAGAGTGCTCTTATCACAATTCTAGATTGTGTCCACTGGTGAGTAGGAGTTAGGAATAATGAAGGCTTTTCTTTTTAAGATTTGTTGGAATTCCTAAATCTTGAGGCACTGTAGCATGCAAAGTTGATATAATGTGCATGTTGCGAAGACTTATTGGCCTAGAATTGGGTTTTGTTGGTTGGGAGACTTGGTGTAAATAAAAATGGGCTTACCTGGGAGTTACAAAGGATTTATATGAGATTTCTTCACTTTTAAGAACTTTGGTTAGCAAGAGACACTTGAGGACAATTATGTCTATCTTGCTTATGCAAGTGTGCATGATTGAACAATGCTTGCCAAACTTTAGTCATTTTCAGAGTAAGAGTTATCTTTATTAGGGTAAACCTCTTTGTTAAGGTCTTTTTATTTTGTTACTGTTTATTTTTTGCCGTTGACGCATAGTGGTTCATCCGCTGACAAGCACATTTTCAAACGCTGACATGGCAAATTTACACGCTGACAAAATATAGCCGTTACCCGCTGACACTAACATTTTGACCGTTGAAGAACACTGGTCCCACCTAGTTGTTACTTTTGCGATATTTTGGGCCGTAATTTTATGGGATTTGGTAAATTCTTTAAAGGCTAAGAGATAATTATTAGTTTCTAAGATTTTCATGATTATATTTTGAACAACTTACCTCATATTTTAACTAATAGTGTCCTAGTTTCCATCCTATAAATACGGCTCATATTATTTTAAACATGGTAACTTGCTTGATTGTCTTATTTGTTTTCTCCAAAATCATCCATATTCACTATCAAACTTTGTAACCTTTCACGCACAGTTTTCATGGCTCCTCTATTTAAACTTGTTGGTGCTACTTTGGGCTTTAGGGATCAACACAACATGATCGCCTATCTTGAGGCTAATGACACACATCATCCTCAATATACAGGAATGATTGAGTATCTCTTGGCTTCTAACATAAGGTATGCTTTGACTCATGCTCCTCTCATTCCTATCACATACATCAAACAGTTTTGGAATACTGTAAGTTCTGAAATAGTTGATGGAGTGTTTACATTGTCAGGGACTGTTCATGGGACAAAATAGGTGGTCACTGAAGCACTTATTCGTCAAGCCTTACAGCTTGATGATGCTGATGGTATGACTACCCTTCCTCAAGAATAGTTAGAAGAAGGGCTTAGAGGCTTAGGTTATGAATTTCCCATGAGGGCAAAATTAATAAATATTCAAAACAACAATTTCCCCCAGCCTGGAAGTTCTTGATACATGTCCTCTTGAAGTGTCTTAGTCCTAAGTGTACTTCTTTCAATGAAATCAATCATTCTTTTGGTTGTATTCTTGTTTGTTTGGCCACTGGGCAAAAATATAATTTTTCCCATATGATTTTTGAGGGCATGTTGAAAAACAAGGGTAACAAGATGACTCTTGCTTACCCTAGATTTTTACAAATGGTTTTTGAGCACCAAGGATATTATCGTAGGGATCATGATAATTTTTACAAGATCCCTACTCAAAAAGCTAAAAAAAATTGTCCATGAATACTAGACCTTTCAGACCTTTACCTTTGACACCCTCCATGTTGGTTGTTATTGAAGCAGCCAACCATCCTCAACCTCACCAAGAACCTGAACCAGAACCAGCACAACAACCACCTTCACCTCACCAAGATGACCCTATGCACATTGACCCTTCAGCCGCTAACACTCGTGTTTCAGCTGCTGACACACCCATTACACACGCTGTCACCTCACCACCCTAAACACATGTTCACCAATCCACTTCCTCACTTGAACCTTTTGACTTTAGCCTGGAGAAAAGACAAAGGACTATTGGAGCCTTCTCTAGTGGTCCTATCCATGAAGCTAAGAGAGTTTTGCCTGATGAATCCATTTTGAGGAGTCAAATCCCTATTTTGGAGGAGGGCAGTCTGCAACCATTATCTATTTTAGAATTGACGGCTATCTGCATTGGCTTGCAAAAGTCCAATGTGGAACTGGTACAAAAAGTCACTGATCAAGGCCTTGAACTTAATCAATTGAGGGAGAGGATAGTTGTTTTGGAAGTTGTTGGCTCAAGAAGAAGGAGAGCCATCGTTTTGTCCTTTGAAGATGGTTCTTACAAAGGGAAGGATGAACCTACTGAGCCACTCATGAGTGATAAGGGGTCCCATGAAGGTTCGTATGGGACTCAGGAGATAGCTAAAGCATTGACAGGGATGAAGGAACAAGCTACTCCCTTTTTTGATCACTCCCATGAATCAGTCTTTCACTGAGATGATGATACAAGCTAGTGGACTATCAGCCATTGAAAAAGGCAATTTGAACGCTGACACGCCTATTTCAGACGCTGACAGGATTCCAAGTATGACTGGTGTATCCCAACCACCACTCATGATTCAGGAGCCTTCCACTCAGGTACAATCTTCTACTTTGCTCTCTATTGATCCAATGGATAAGGGTAAACATGTGTTAGTAGTAGAAGATGTCCCAAAGGATGCAACCCAGACATAGTTTGATGAAGTGCTTGCTCATCAACTGCAAGAGCAAGAAAAGAAGGGGCTTAGATCCCACTTGTTGATTACCTTACTAATTTCATGGATCGATTAAGCTTACTAGGATATATCTTCTGTGTGTATTGTCCGAGATCATGAGTCATCTGATATATCTTCTGTGTGTATTGTCTAATATCCATCGAAACTTATCACCGCTTAAAAACCATATATCGGATAACACGATGTCAGCGTCTAAACTACAACGTGTCAGCGTCTTCTTTATCAGCGTGTGTTTTATTCCTGTCAGCGGCTCAACTCAGCCTCTGACACCATATGTGGCTTCATAACTCTCGCCTTTTCTTGTACCACAGCCAATGTTATTGAAAGTACCTCGTTGTTCCACTGTTATTGCTAGGATAGAAAAGGTCCACTATGAAGTCCATTGTTGTCTTTGCTAGATCAATTCCTCAGCGCATCTCCTTGAATCAACATAATAAATATTATCGTAGTACATCATGTGGCTTAAATAAACCACTTTGTTGATTTGCCTTCAACATTTGCTAGATCATGAATTCTGAATCTTCACGTAAACAACACCAATCCCATCATGTGAACATAATTCTGTATATAAACTAACAAAATATGTTCCATATATGCAAACAAACTCCTTTTCTCTTTTGGTCGTGTGAACACAACATCAAACAAACCGCATCTTTGATCATGGATCAGCAGTATATCTTTGGAACATAAAATAATGATGAGTATTATAGTGTGTGCGACACTTCGATAAAGATAAACGTACCTTGATTTCATAAACAGTCCAAAGATCCCATCACGTGCATAGTATATCACTTCTTTATTGGGTATTAACCATAGATGATCATATAATACTGAGGCACGTCACTTACCAAAGCAAATTGTTGCCTTCTTTTGCCTTTATAGCAAACGTCTCTATCTTGTCAATACTTAAGTAAGGTAGTATTGAAGCACAAATTCTCACATCAGAATCTGAAGGTAATGAGAAGGATGAATCTGGTGATGAAGAAGAGGAGAGTGATCATGGGTCTAATATTTTAGAAGAAGACCCAGAAAGATTGGAATATGGTGATAATGATGAGCTAGCTAAAGAAAAGCTCAAACAGATGAAGATGCAGGTTGATTTTGATATGCCTGAGGTAGTTGCTATTTAGTTCAAATAGGAAGAGAAGGTTACATAAAATCCAGACATGACTTTGTCAGAAAAGATTTGGGGTTTGGAGATTCTGTTGAGATTTCAAAGTGATTGCAAGATCATTTTGAAGCATAGAGCAAACAAGGTACTTTATGAGAGAAAAAGGGACATAAGAGAGCTTTATTACATACTTCTTAGGTGTCATCAAACAGGATGGACATATGCCAAATTGAAGAAGCTTTCTTTTGAACAACTGGAGTAGTTTGCATTTCCTATTTAGGAGCGTGTTTGTGAGGATAATATATTTAGGATGCTTTCTGTGGAAAGACATGAAGAAATTGAGGAAGCTATGTAGATTGAAAAGGCTTCCATTGTGCCAATACAAAAGAAGAAGGGATCCAAGCTTAAATTTCCAAGTCTTGATCAGTTGAATCCACATAAGGTTGTTTTGAAGAGAAACATGGTGCTTTCTCCTTTGGAGGCATCTGATATGACTATTTTTGTGCCTCTTGATTTTAAGAATCCAATCATTAAGTATGAGGAGGATTCTATTATTTTTTGGGTGATTACCAGGGCTGGAGGAAAGGTACATACTTTTACTTCATTCATTTCTTTGTTTGCCAGCCTGGATAGAAAGGATGTAGAAACTCTTTGGAGTTTGCTGAAGGAGAAGTATGAGGCAGAAGCTCCTTCCTTCTTGAATAGAATAAAAATCTAGACAACATTTCAAAGGATGTTTGCCCATGATGTTGAAGATCCAGTTTGGTTAAATCTAGTTGATTTGAGTAGCTTAAAGTGGCATTTGTATTCAGCTGCTGGTGTGTTTCATTTTATTACTACAAGGTTTGCAGAGTTCTTGTTGATAGATGTGAAGTATCCACTGTCACAAGATTTGTTGAAGAAGTTGATCACCACTAGGCTTGAAGTTGACTACACCAGTGATGTTAGCATGGACTTTATGAGATTCATATATTCTCATATTCAGGAGTAGGTTTTTGTTTGTAAGAATCCTCTTTGTATTTTGTTTTATTCAGAAACTTGAACATTATTATAAGTATCAAGTTTAGGGGAGGATTGTTGGGAATAAAATTAGCTACATCACTATGCCGCTAACAAAGGATTTCAAATGCTGACAAGAGTAAATCAAATGCCGACAGAATGAGCCCTGACAAGAGATATTCAAGTGCTGACAAGAGAAGTTACAGCTACAACAAAATACTTAGTCAACACATTTTGATATGTTAGGAAGATATGTATTGTATCTTGTATTTTCTATGTTTATCTTGATATATCTTCCTAGAATAGATGACAAGTTTGCTTATTGTACAAGACTCCTTATGTTATAAAAGGAGGTCTTAGGGTTTAGGTTTGATATACGTTTTCCTATACTTTCATTGTACGCAAGTTTCATTAATTGAAGTGAAAGTTTGGTTTATATTGTGTTTAGAATTGTTCTTGATTCTAAGTGTTAATTCCGCATAACACTTAGATTGTTATTAACACAAAGTTTCTCTACGTGTTAAACTTGATTTAATCTCGTTAACACAAATCTAATCGATCTAAGTTTGGGATCAACAACTAGTGCTCTTGATGATATGTTGAACAAACAAATTCATTCTAAGGAAAGACTTGGGTTGGGATATAACACTAATGAAGCATCAACTAGTGAACCAAAACAAGTTAGGTTTTTAGAAAAATGCACCCCTGTACGCGGTTTGCCAGTATATTGTGCGGTTCCTTATTGCTATGGAACCGCGGGTGGAGCTAAAGAACCACGGACAGAAGATAGTTTTTGTGAAAATCTTGAATTTTCTGAAAAGTCCATTTTAGGTGAAGGGCCAAAACATATTCTTATTAACAAGGTCAAAGTACCTATTCTTGAAAATCCTACTCTAGATAAATTCTACAAGCCTTGAGTAAACCTCTAATAGGAACTAGAAACTTATCTAGACAAACATCTACTCCTCTAGGAGTACGAAATGAGTCAAAACCTAGAAGTAGAACACCTACACCAAAAAGAGATGATCAAGCTAAGTCACGACCTAGAAGTAAAACTCCAACACCTAGAAGGAATAACAATAATTCTAGATCAAGATCAAAGACACCTAGGAGAAACTACGGACAACAAACTGGCCATATGAATTGGAACAATTTGCAACAACAATACTATTCCCCATGGGGAATGTCTACTCCATTCACGCATCCCAACCAAATGCAAGGGATGTTTGGAACTAACAACTTTGGACCCATGAGATATTGGGGACCAAATGTTTGATCTTGTGTGTTGTTACCTAGATATTCTTGGGAATCGATTTAGAGCCCGACGAGTGGATTAAGGATAGTGGTTGTTCTAAACACATGACGGGTAATCGAAGTTTGTTCTCGCACTACAAAGCATATGATTGAGGTAACGTTACATTCGCAAGTAATCGACGTGGTAATATCATTGGCAAAGGTACAGTCTCTCTTGACTCTATGACCATAGAAAATGTAGAGCACGTAGATAACTTAGGTTTTAACCCTCTAAGTATAGGTCAAATTTGTGACAATAAGTGTAAGGTCATCTTTTTGGAAAATGACAGTGAAATCATAAAAGATGGAAAGGTCATTGGGAAATGTGTTAGAAAACATGGGCTTTATGTCATGAAGGTCAATAGGAAGTCAAAGGACAACTTATGTCTAGCGACTTTGGATGATAGTTCTACTCTTTGGCATAGGAGATTAGGTCACGTTAATATGCGTTTAATTCAATCTTTTGTCTCTAAGGAGTTGGTAAGACATCTCCCCAAGATGAAGTTTGATAGTCACTTTTGTGATGCTTGTAAAATTGGGAAGCAAGTTCACTCAAGTCACAAAGCTAAGAATTTAGTTTCGACCTCTCGGTGCTTAGAGCTCCTACATATGGATCTCTTTGGACCTTCCGCCATACGGGGTTATGGAGGTAACCTTTATACCCTAGTTATAGTTGATGACTATTCTAGATTCACTTGGACTAGATTTTTGGCATCTAAGAATGAAGCTTTCGATCATTTCGAAACCTTTAGTCGAAGAATTCAAAATCAACCAGGATGTTCAGTTGTCTCTATTAGGACGGATTATGGTATGGAATTTGATAATGAAGTGCAGTTCGGTGCCTTTTGTGAAGCTCATGGTATTACCCATAACTTCTCAGCTCCTCGCACTCCACAATCAAAAGGGGTAGTTGAAAGAAAGAATACGACCATCCAAGAGATGAGTAGGACGATATTAAATGAGCAATCTTTGCCTCAAAAATTTTGGTGCAATGTCGTGGACACATCGACCTATATTCTCAACCGAATTCTTATTCGACCTTTCTAGGAATGACCCCCTATGAGATTCTTAAAGGTACGAATCCCTCATTGGAATTCTTTAGGGTGTTTGGAAGCAAGTGCTTCATTCTCAAGACCAAATATTACCTTACTAAGTTCGACCCAAAGTCTTACGAATGTATCTTTTTAGGTTATTCTCAAACTAGCAAAACCTATATAGTCCTCAATAGAACCTCGGGTGTAATTGAAGAATCACTTAACGTGACATTTGATGAAACCCCTCCTTTATCTAAGACACCACCTTTGGTAGATGATGACTTGGATGAAATAGACATAGTTAATGCCAAAGATGTTAGAAACATAGGAGTTGAAGACCTTAGTGTTGAAAAGAGAGTAAACATTAAGGAGTCAAAGGATCATGCTCTCAACAATGTCATAGGCGAATTAAATCAAAGGACCCTAAGATATCAAGTCCAAAATCAAACTAACTTCTTTTGTTTTGTCTCCTTGATTGAACCAAAGAATGTTAAAGAATCTTTGATGGATGAGAGTTGGGTCATCGCCATGCAAGAAGAATTGAATCAATTCATTGCTAATGACGTTTGGGAACTTGTTCCTCCACCTAGAAGTTCGACCATCATTGGAACCAAATGGGTATATAGGAATAAGTTAGACGAGAATGGTGTTGTGTCTCGTAAGAAGGCTAGACTTGTAGCTCAAGGCTATAATCAACAAGAAGGTATTGACTATGACGAAACATACGCACCCGTAGCAAGATTAGAATCCATTAGAATCCTTTTAGCCTACGCTTGTGCCTTAGACTTTAAGCTTCAACAAATGGATGTATAGAGTGCTTTTCTTAACGATTTGATCAATGAGGAGGTATAGGTGGCTCAACCTCCCGGCTTCATTGATTTTGAGAAACCGGATCATGTTTACGAGCTTAAGAAAGCTCTTTATGGTCTCAACAAGCACCCAAAGCTTGGTATGATATAATTAAAGCGTTTCTTGTAAAACATGAGTATACCATGGGGATGGTAGACAATACGCTCTTTACAAAGAAAAAAGGTTCTCGCATCATTATCGTACAAATATATGTTGATGACATTATAATTGGTTCAACTTGTCAATCATTGTGTGATGACTTTGCCAAAATCATGCATGACGAGTTTGAAATGAGTATGATGGGAGAACTTAACTTCTTTCTAGGACTCCAAATTAAACAAATGGACGATGGTATTTTCATTAATCAATCCAAGTACGTTAAAGAAATGCTAAAGAAATTTGGATTAGAAGACTCTAGACTTATGAAGACCCCTATGGCCTCGGATACTAAACTCATCGTAGATGATGATTGTGAGTCGGTAGACAGCACCAAATATAGAGGTATGATTGGTAGTTTGTTCTACCTAACGGCAAGTCGGCCAGTTATCATGCTTAGTGTTTGCCTTTGTGCTCGCTTCCAAGAGGCTCCCAAAACCTCTCACCTTGAAGCGGTTAAGCGTATCTTCTGATACATTAAGGGCACTATACATTTAGGATTATGGTATCCTAAAGGGACCGGCGTAGAAACCATTGTATACGCGGACTCGGATCATGTGGGAGACTATGTGGACCGAAAAATCACTAGTGGAGTTTGTACGTTCATGGGTTGTTGTTTAACTTCTTGGTTCTCCAAGAAACAAATCGCTCTTGTAATATCCGCCACGGAATCCGAGTATGTGAGTGCCAGTAAAGCTTGTCAACAAGCTCTATGGATGAAGCAAGCGCTTGTTGATTACGGAATTTCTCTTGATGATGTTCCCATCATGTGCGACAATAAGGTTGCAATAGACCTTAGCAAGAATCCCGTGCAACATTCGCGAACTAAGCACATAGAGATTCACCACCATTTCCTTAGGGATAATGTTCAAAAGGGGAACATTTCGATTGAGAAGGTACCCTCGGTAGAAAACTTAGCCGACATTGTCACTAAGCCACTTAAAGGGGAACTTTTTAATTACTTGCGTCTAGGTTTAGGTTTAATGGAACATATTCCTTAATTGCGCATTTTATTAATCGAGTCTTTTTCTCTTTTGAGTCTTTTCTTTCTTTGAGTTATTGAGTATTGCAAAATCTTTTTGGTAAACTTCTTCTTTCTTTTTCAAAATTCTCAAAGTTCTTTCAAAATGGTCGAGAAATGTTTTTACAATGTTAATTCAATCTAAAAACGTTTTTCATAGCTTCTTGCTATTCATAATGAGCTTACATAATTCATATGTATGTCTCTCTAAAATATAGCAAGAACAAAAGTGAGCTATGGAGGATCTTTGTGTCATGACTTTTTGTCTAGTTCTACACACTCCAATATCGATTTTCTTCAAAATCTATGTATTTTGGTCAAAACCTTGTTTGGTGAGTTCTTGTGTGTTTTCTTTGTCTATCTTTACTTCTTAGCATATCTCCATGATTAGTTAGACTAGAAAAATAGGATTTGCTGAATTGGAAAATCCTCATCCATCACCAAATTCAACCCACTATGGGCGGTTGTTTATTGAGACTGCGGCTCCTTATCGATAAGGAACCGCCGGTGGAGAAAAGGAACCGCGCACAGAGCCTTCTTTTTCGGGTATTTCTGAAACTCCAAATTTGTTCCAACACTTTTTGGAATCTTTGTTTCAACCCTTTGACCACCCCCAAAATATCTTGGGCTTTCTCTATTTAACCCTAAGCATTTTGCATCCTTTCTCAAATCAAAATGTCTTATTCTCCAAATGAAAGCCTTGATTCTTCTACATTTTCTCCAATTGATTTCAATCCAAACTCAACCAAGAACACTCAAAATCACATCTCTTCTCCTTCTAAGAATGTTGATTGTGGAACTTCTTATCTTCCACCAATAGCCTTTAGTGTTCTTCCTCCTTCACATGATAATGTCATGCATCATGGAACATATTGTCATTGTTGTCAATATCAACATCTTGCTATGGCTCATATCTATGAGGAGTTGAATTATATCAAGAGTCTCTTAGTCAAACCTCCTCTTCACTATGACTATGAGATTTCTACCAAGCCACCACCACCTCCTTCCGCCACTACCTTGTCTTTTATCTAAGCATTGGTTGCTTATCTTCAAGACATCTAGTTCAAGCAAATCTTAGAGTTCTAGTTTAACTAGGATTAGATTTATGCTTCTATTTTGGCTTGTTTTTATTTCTCATACATCTTTGTATGCTTTGTTTCCTTGTATCTTTTATCATGTTTCCTTTTAACATGACTTATCTTGGATCTTTGTCTCTTCTCTTTTTTTGTGACCTTTGCTATATCTTGTTGGGTGTTTGTTCTCTACTATTAACCCTTCTATGTAGCTTGTTACCATATCTCGATTCCTTGGTGCCCCAAGCATGGGGGAGTAAGCACCAAGGAGGAGAATTTGCAAAGTTCGGTTGTTTTCTTATTCAAAGACTTTTGCAACTCTTTTGCTTCGACAAAGGGGGAGAAATGAAATAAACCGGTCTTCGAAAATCTTGTTTTTATTAGGTAAATGAGTTTATGTATTGTCGGAATCAAAAAGGGGGAGATTGTTAATGCAATGATGCCTAAAAACGTTACTTGCATTTTTCGGTCTCGCTTTGTTTTGATTACGACAATATGTAAAAACAAGCATTTACAAAAACAACGAAAAACGAATTCTTGAGTTCAAGTATTTTTCATTTAAACCATTATCACTTAAGGTATGTACAAACAAGTACTCATCCTAATTAAGTAATCAAGGATTTAATCTTTTCTTAAAACTTACTTTTTATTAAGTGTGACAAGTTTTTATTAAACTTTCTTTTTAAGAAAATGTTTTATTAAATTAATTATTTGAAAATTTGAAAATTTGAAAATTTGAAAATTTGAAAATTTGAAAATGGCATATTCTATCTAGGTTTGGAATATCCTTTCAGGATATTTTAATCTCCAGATTCGAACCATACCACTAAAAGACAAAAAGGAGCGGAGTCTGCTCTGGGGGTTCCTTAGTAGCTATGGCGGTTCCTTATCGATAAGGAACCGCGGGCTGCAATAAGGAACCACGGGCAGATATAGCCGTTGGAAGTTTGTCTTATAAATAGTGGACCATTCTCAGATTTTTTCTTCACCTCTTTTGCACATACATTTCTAGATTCTTTCATACTTCTTGAATCACTCAAATCCTTGGTCATTTGGTTGATTACTACTTGTTTAGAAGTGAATCTTTCTCCTCCCATCTCTTCCTCTCAAAGTACAAAGAGAAGAACACTTTCATCCTTGAAGTGTTGTGTCTACCTCAAAAATCCATTGAAGATCCAAACTTATTTATTCATTGTTGTGTCATTGTTGTGAAGATCCAAGTGGTTGTGTCTATTTGGAAGTTGTGTATGTATTAAGGTTAATACTTGGTCCTTAAAGTATATTGGTGTAGATTGGTCCTAGCTAAGATTAGGGCTCGACTTTTAGCTTAGAGTCGGAAATTGGATAAGCGACGTTGTGTACGGTTTCTCCACCTTAAGGAGCTTGTTGATTAGTGAACTCTCAAGTAAGAAGTACTCGAGGAGTGGAGTAGGAACGAGGAGTGAGTTTCGTTGCCGAACCACTATAAATCCTTAGTATTTGGTTTGATCTTTCCTTCCTTTATCTCTTTACATTCATTATTCTTTATACTTATGATTATTAGTTTAGTTGCACTATACCTTGCTCATATTGTGTATAATAAGGTTTCACATAAATACTAAAGCCTAAGTTTTTGAAAAGGATTTTTAAAAAACCATCTTTTAACAAGTAAATTTAAGAAACTATTCAAACCCCCCCCCCCCCCCCCTTTCTAGTTTCTACACCCTTTGTTATAAGTTTGCATCTTTGTCCCTTTTGGCCCTTATGTTTTGATAACTAAGGAAAAAGGACTAAAAATGCATAATCTTCATTTCTCATGGGCTATTCTTGACATGTATTCATACTTTAGGGACCCTTTTGTACTTTTGTGATTTTCAAGGGTATAAAGTGTAATTATTCCAAACTTGAGGGATTAAACTTGTAATTCTTCAACTCTTTAAGGGTATTTTTGGAAAACCAATGCTCGAGTCCGGTTCTTTGTGCGACTTCGTTTCCCGTGTTTGTTTTTGCTTGATTCTTTTGATCTTTTGGTGTATTCACGATATCCGAACCTACAATCACACAATGAACATATACAAAGGGTTTTTACACGGTTTTTATGATATTTTGTACATTTTAAGCCTGATTTGGACGATGAGACTATGTATAATTTCAGTCTAATCAGGTTCCATGGGTAGAGAAGTTTTGTGAGATCCCTTTTTCATCACAAAAAGCTTCCATGGCATGGTTTTTGAATTCGGTGCCATTGTCACTTCTGATTGCCTTGACGTTACAGTCATTGTGGTTTACAAATTATTTTATAAAAGACATGATGCAATCTGCAGCTTCATTCTTCTTTTTAAGGAAGAACACCCAAATGAATCTGGAGTACTCATCAACAATGACGAGGGTATATTTGTTGTGATTCAAGGATTGTGGTTTAACTGGTCCAAACAAGTCCATGTGAAGAAGATGAAGTCACTTGTTAATGAAGAATGATTGTTTTGTATTGAATGAAGCTCTGTGGTGCTTTCCTTTTTCACATGCTAAACAAGGTCTATCTTTAGAGAAGGTTAGAGAGGGAAGTCTAGCGATCAGATCATTATTGGCCAGTTTGTTGATGTTCTTGAAGTTGAGATGGGACGATCTTTTATGCCAGAGCCAGTTTTCACTATCAGAGGCTTTGGCAAAGAGACGGGTGTTGCTTCCCTATGAACATGATGTCATGTAAATAACATACACATCCCTTCTTCTTGGTGCAATGAGAGCAACATCATCATTTTGATTGAAGATTATTCCTTGGATCTTGGTGAACAAAACTTTGAATCCAACATCGTAAATAATGCTGATTAAGTTGTGCTTTAGTCCATTGACATAAGCGACCCTTGTGAAGGTGATTCCGTTACAATCCACTTAGCCATATCCTTTAGTAGCCCCTAAGGAGTCATCTCCAAAGACTACCTTGGGACCAAACTCCCTTTTATATCTATGCAGATATTGTTTAACTCTTGTCATGTGTCTGGAGCAACCACTATCCAGATATCATACATATTTATTCAAAAGTTCCTACATAGATATAATGAAACTTTGTTAGTTTCGATGATGAACCCACTTTCTAGTGGGTCTATTTTGTCTCTGATTAGCGACTATGGGTCATATTTGGGTCCTTTCTCCCCCTCTTTGATTGTAGTCTCTGGTTTCATGAATCGTACTGCCACATATGTCACATCCAGGATAGTGTTCACACTCATCAGAGTGATGATCATGGAACGTATAGTACTTGCAGGGAGGAGATGGTTTGAGTCTCTTGTGAGGAGTTTGAGATCTCATTTTGAGTCTGGCCTTTTGAACATCTATAATCTCCTCATGTTCTCTAAAGGTATGTTCAGCCGACTCACATGCAATACATCAGGGTTTCTTTAAACAGTTATTAGAAAGATGATTTTTTTTAACCCACAATGTTTTTTTCCCTTGGATTGACTACTACTGGTCCCTTTACCATGGGAACCAGTGGAGGAGTTGTCAGATAAAGGTTTGATTTGCTCTTTTAAACCTTTAACTACTTTCATTAGAGTAAGAAGAAGTTTCTTTGTTGGAGACAACTCCTCTAAGGGAAGAACAAGTTTGGGCTCCTTGGGTTCCTTGGCCACAAACACCTTTTTATAGGGTTTTTAGCAACTCTGGCTAATGGTTTGACCTTAGTGGAATTTCTAGAGGTTTTGGTGGTTGGAATGGGGCCAAGAATAGATTCTGAAGGACTAGCCCTTGTGAGTGTAGGTAAAGCAAGTAAGGGACTAAGTTCCTTAGATTCATCTTCAGATTCATTGTCAACCACAGAGGTGGTTTTATGAGATGATTCATCTGAAGGGACAAATTCTACCTTAGACACTGGTTTGTGATGTTTAAACCTTCCCTCCCCCCAATGGATTAGACAACCTTTCCAGGTATACATTCAGAGACTATGGTCTTCAATGGTAAATTGACCTTTAGCCCATTTTTCAAGAACTCGTTTTAGTTCACTGTTTCATCGGTGAGAGACTCATTGTCAGATGAGAGACGGTTCACTTCATTTTGAAGTTGAGTGGTATGTCTAACAAATAGTTTGAGGTCGATTACTTCACATTGACTTAAGTTTAATTCCTGTTTTAAAGTATGAAATTTATTCAACATGTTCTTTCTTTGTTCTTCCACAAAGTGGAGGTCAATCAGAGTGTAGTCAAGGAGATGGTCTCTGTCCTGACCTTCAGTGAAGGTGAGTAATCTTTGCACCTTTTTCATGGTGATATCAACCCATTGACCAAATCTAGCTTCACTCTTTCCAACAGTATTGGTTCCTTATTAGATGGCCATGAAAGCTCGAACAGTGGTGGTTGTTTCATCCTCAGAGGTGAGAGGTTCGTTATCCCAGTCAAATAAAGCAGCTATCAGCCCTTTCTCTATATTTTTACTTTACTTTTTCTTGGTTGTTTCATCAACCTTTTAATTTAGCTTCAACAGCTCAATTTCAGTGCTTTGTACTTGACTTTGTAGTCCTTCTTTTCCTCTGTGTCAGATTGAGAGGATTGTTTGAAAGGAGAAGGAGAGATCTTGTTCTTGCCATTGAACTTACTAGTTGAGGGATACCTTGGAGTTGAGGTTTTGTTAGAGTAACAATCCTTCTGAAAGTGGCCAGGATTTCCACAAGTAAAACATATTACTTTGAATTTGTATTCCTTAGCGGATCCAACTCTACCAGATCTTTTGTAGTATCTCTTTTGGTCAGCTAAAAGAGCTCTATCATGAAACTCAACATTAAGTTCTTCAAGGAACTCTTGATTGCTTCTTGTGTCTTTTTCCACATCAGAGTCGATGTCCTGAAAATGATGATTAGCAACAAAAGCTTTTGATCCAGTGATCTGAGTGGTAAACCTATTAGTTTCAGATTTGTAAATAGAATCAATTAAACCTTCTACATAGTTGTAGCTTCCAAAAAGTTGGGCCAGAGTGTCATTCTTAATAGCATTGTTAGCTCTTAGGGTTTGGTTTAGACTTAACCATTTCCTAGGAAGACTATTGACAAAAATGGCATTGACTTCAGCTTTAGATAAGACTACATCATTATTTCTAAGGTCATTGAGCAGAATCTTAATTCTGGTGTAGGTTTGACTAACTGTTTCATTTTTCTGAAGCATTGAAAGCATTAAACTTAAGTCTAAGGGCTTGGATTTTTGTTTCCTTAGTTTCCTCTGTTCCTGTATACCCAAGAACTAAATCAATCCACATCTCTTTAGCAGAGTCGCACTTAATGGTGGACTTCATTATATTTTTTGGTAGACAAGATACTATGAGAATTTTTAGTCTCTTGTCCTGATTAGCCAGACGTCTATATGCTAGAGTCTATTGTTTAACATGTTTCTTAAGGGGTCTCTCAAGGGTAGAGGTGGTAGCCATATGAACATAAGGGCCATTTTCTAAAATTTCTATAAGGAATGGTTCAAGGCTAGCTAGGTATATTATAAATACACTTTTCTAGCTAGAAAATCCACTTCATCAAATGCTGGAACATTAGACACGTGAGACCCTGCTCTAACATCAAATAGTTGAGGGAGGTCGTCATCATTATTTCCAACAGTTACAACTGGTGTAGGTGGGGGATTATTTGATCTCGTGGGAGGATTTTTCCTGGCATTGGCTTGGCTAGATTGGCCAAAAGGTGGTAGAATAGGAGGCATAGTTTCAGGCATATTAGGATCTTGATTATAAACAAGAACGGTTAATAGAAAAGTTTTATAAATCAAACCGCTCGGGTACTAATTGAAAGTCCCAAAATACGCCTATTGTAATACTATAACTCGAATTCAATATAACACTCAATGATTTACTTTTCAAACGCGTAATGCTTTATTACTTATAAACAAAGTATTACAAGTGTTATAGATCACACTTGTTGAATGACAATAAAGAAAAAACCCTTTGAACAAGTAAACTTGATTCGAGACTCAAGTTTACAAGTGAACCTAAGAGTCGCTGGTAGACATTAAAGGACTCCAGAGGTTCAATAGGGAGAAAAGACAAAGATATTATCAATAAATACAAGTGATGCTTTTCTTCCCTTTTCTATCCCTATTTATAGTGGTATGAGGTGTTTCCTTAGTAAGAGTAGTTGGCACGTGTCAGCTTCTGAGTGGAAGCAGTACACTTCATTAAATGCATGTCTATTCTTAGACATGACATTTACCAACTTTCTGTAAACAGTTCTACCAACTTTTCACTTTTCTCACTAGGTCATACTATGTAAAACCCGCATTAAAATACCATGAATAGTGAATACACGAAAATACGATAAAATTTAAACTTTCCATTTATAATATATTTATCGTGTCACGATATAAATAACATGTACTTACGTATATATTATAAATGTGTTTACGATTACGACATATAAATGCACGGTAAATAAAACACGAACGATCACGTGAATATTTAATTTAACAAAAGCTATGGGTTTCCTCGTGGGATTCATGGTGGCCGCGGTTAAGGACAAAGAAAGAAAGGGGACGGGCCTTTTGGCCCATGACCCATTATAACCAAATAACAAGAAAACACAGGGAAACTTTTATCACATTTTAGGTTACAGAAAAATCAAGACCCTTGCCTCCCTTTTCGTTCTTGCCGTCGGTTGTAGACCACCACCAAGGGTGTTCGGGACGATTTTTGCTATTTGATTTTGTGTGTACGTGTTCTTGATCAAAAACCTTTCTCTTTCACGCAATCGGTAATTATCAAACCCTTTTCTTTTTAATTCTTTTAATGAATTCATGATCTCATTTTAATTAATCTTATAAACAAATAAGGAAAAACATGTGGGGATTAATTAAAATCAAGAATTAAGGGTGTTTGGTGTTTGCTTGGTTCGGTCGAGACCCCAACCGAGAGCATGAAGCTCTCGGCTTGGTTTAATCACCACCACCGAGACCTCATGGTCTCGGCTTGGTGTGGTTGTGGCTCGATCGCAGCACAAGGGGACCCCGACATAGAGTCGGGGTATGTTCGGGTGTGTGTTTGGTTGGTTTCAGGGTTAACCGAGACCACTAGGGTCTCGGTGTGGCTCGGTTTATCAAGAAGAGTGGGAACCGGCACTTGGTCGGTGTGAACCGGGCTCAGGCAGTAGCTAGTTGGGCTCGGCAATGGGAATAGTGGCCAAACAGTGGCAACCGGTTAACCAGTCTAGCCACTGGTGAGGTTGTGGTGGTTGTTCAGCCGCCGGCTGACACCACTAACCGCCGGCTATGTGGTGTCGGCTAGGCATTTTTCGGGCTCGGGTATATTTTTAAACACGGGTTCGGGCTCGGAATTTTTAATAGCATTTTAATAGTTTAATTAAATTATTTTCAAGACTATTTAATTTAATTAAATACATGACTTAGGTTAAAATATTAGAATTTATATTTCATGACTAACCTAAGTATTTACTTAGTTTAATTTAATTAAAACATGGTATTTTAATTAAATTCTTATAATGTATAGTTTATTAAATTAACCAAGTTAATTATTTAATAAGCTATAATATTTGAACCATGACTTGTATTTTACTGAATAAACTTTACTTGACATTAATAATATAGCTTATTTCTAATTATGGAAACTTACTATTTTTGGAAACTTTCTATTTTTAGAAATTTACTATTTATGGAAACCTGCTCTTTTTAGAAAGTTACTTAGTATTACAATACAAGTATTATACTACCATACTACATGAATAATAAAATACAAGAATAACTACCACTTAAAACAGTTAAAACATAACATAACATGAATAATAAGCTAAGAACACACAGAACCAGTAAAATACATGTATCTCAGAAAACTCATACACGTCCCTATTCTTATGTAGTATTATTCGTCAAGGCGGAGTATGTTCTTCAGCGTTTCCGTTAGCTTCTACTAGACACAAGGTACGGATTTTCCCTCCTTCAGTAAGGACAATCTCTTCCTTTATTAGGATTTCTCGTATGCAGCAAACTGTTTTCCCAGAAGTTATAGATTTAAATGCTTATGTTTTATTAGTTAATTTAGCCATATACATGCATGACCAGTTTCACCTAGTTATGGAGGTACCATAACCATAACACTAGAGTCACTAGTGTTATGACTTCACCATGGCAGAGTGATAGCTTGTGGCGTCCCTTTCAGTTTATTTGGCCTCTATTATTATTCATTATCATGTGGGGCGTATGGGTGCATCCTAGTTACAGTGTCAGTCAGGATTTCATGATGAATGTGGTGTGTGCCTTGCATCCTTCATAAGGAGTTGATCCCTCCTACCCATTACCATATTAATTAGACGCATCCCCTCTAATTGCATGACGAGGTCACCCCTCCAAGTATTCATGCACGTTGTTGACCTCATGACCTATATTGGCTTTTGGTATATTAAACTAATATAGATCTTCATAAGTAAACATAAGCAATGTTTTCAGAACTAAAACCAGTAAACATGTTATATATCTAGGTTTCCTAGAACTTATTCATTTTCGATGCCTTTCATGCTTTATATGCTCTATTATGCTTTCATTACTCTACGTTTCCATGTTTTATTGCATATCCGTGCACTGGGCGTTATGCTCAGCCGTTTTCCATTTCCATGTTCCCAAACGGCGGGTACCCAAGGTCGCAAGTAGGATTTTAAGAGTATGTGCATTCGGATGGAAGCTATCCAGCCTTCTATATCTTATGCATTTATCATACTTTATCTTACTTTATTTCATGTTGGACATTGTTTAGTCCTTTTCCTTTACGGTACTTATATTTGCATGTGTTGAGTTACTTGGACTATCGATGTTTGTTTCTGGTATTTCCATTTATGGTCATGAATGTTTAGAAATTTAACTTGCATGCTTTGATGACACGCCATATATTACTATGATATTACATTTTAACAAATGGGGTGTTACAATTATGGTATGAGAGCCAAGGTTTCGACCTGTAGCTCTGTAAAATATGGCATGTGACTTACGGGTAGTCACCAACGTCTTCCTAGAACAAGGGGCGAAGCTAAGATTTTAAGTTAAAGGGGGCCTAATTTTTTTAACGATAACCACAACGACTAATAGCAGATATCGATATAATTTAGAAAAAGACCAACAATTTGACTACTCCCTCCGTCCAAAATTAATTGTCCCTAGACAAAAACACACAATTTTAGAAAACATCACTATCACTATATTCTTACCCTTATTTTTTTGTAAAATGACACTCTTACCCTTATATAATTAATTAGAACTTTGTATATAATTTGTAATTTCTAATAACATTAAGTGCAATATTGTAAACTTGCTAGATTAAGTACATCTATATTTGGAAAATTTGAAAGAGGAATTTAATTTTGAGACAACCGAAAATAGTATAAGAGACTAAGGAGTACTAATTTTGGTTATTAGCTAATAGTAGACCATAATATATACACTAATTTTTGGTTACATGTTTTTCACGCGTAATATCAGTATAATTCAAAATCTGCTAATTGTACACCAAATTTATTGTATTTTAAAGAGAAAGTGAACCATTTGTTTTTTTGTCCATGATCACGCACCCCGCTATTGATAACTTGTTTTCCCATTGTACACATCGGTCGATCAAAAATTTATGTTAACTTAAGTCCTAAATAATTTGTATACTACATGTTAGAAATTTGTTTTCCGAGAAGTTCATTAAAAAGGCTTAAAACATCAATAAAAATACTAATTAACAAGATGTCATATCAACAAATTTTGCTTAAGATCTCTAAATTAAATAGGTTCGAGCTTTACGCTACTGTTTAAAATAAAGTTATTCGAACAATTAAAAACGATAAAAAAATGTACTAGCTATTTGAATAATGTGATTTCTACTTTTCAATACAATATGACGAAAATATTTAGTTAAACCAATTTCATTTATAAAAATCAGCCAATAATTTCCCTTTGTTAACTTGTGACGAAATCATGGTTTTTATTCTAATGGAGAATTCATATTTACCCTTTGGAGTGGAGGGAGGTCTTATGTTATTATAAGAAATACAAAGGCAATATGTTAAAACATCTTTTAATAAATTCAATTGTATGCAATGAGGTAACGACAAAAACAAGAAAAGTCAAACAAATCTATCTTCTTCATCACCCTTCTTTCTTTACCTGTCATTCTTTTCTTTTCTTTCTCCACCATAATCTACAATTATATACCATATTTGAAGTAAAATTTATGATGCGTTGGTCGAGCATGTGTTTAGGAAATGTCATTGGCAGGGGCTGAATAGATGAAATCACAAAATATTAGCCAGAAACCAAGTTATAAGCTAGACTAGCTGGGGAAGTTGGGGGTGGCCCAGCACCCGCTAGCCACCCCATTGGCTTCGCCCCTGCCTAGAACTGACAGTTGGTTTTCATGCATTCATTTCATTTTCATTTCATGCATTTCATCTCATGGTCGCAGGAATTTTGACTAAGTAATGGTTGGTATAAGACTTGCCCTATTTAGTCGCATGTGGTTTTATCGAAACATTTTGTTCGTTTAATGGATCGACCCATAGTCGTCCACACTTGTCTTTTTGTTTTGTGAACCGACGCATAGGCGTTCACTCATGGACATATCATCATATTTAATTTACCATGCACTTTAAAACTGTTTTATGCATCATAAATAATTCATGTTTTATACACTGTTCATGCATTTTCTACTCATGTCATATTTATTCAGACTCATTATTTATGTTGCATTTTGTTTTAAACTGTCAAATGGTGAACACACGGAATGCTCAAGAATTGGCTGTAGTTGTCAATGCAGCTTTGCAAGCCATCCTTCCCAAACTTCGCAATGAAATCGGGGACGAAGTTCATGCTGAAATCCAAGCCCAGGGCGTTCCATTTGGCCCTCATCCTCAGAACCACAACAATCCTCTACCTCCACCGCCTGTTACCCTGATGACTTGGTTGGAGCGATTCAACAAACAGAGACCCCGTTCGTTTGAGCAGACTGACAGCCCCAACGAGGCTGAAGCTTGGATTTCTCACATCGAGAAGATATTCGATGCGATGGGTTGTGACGGCGTTTTCAAGGCAAGATTGGCTTGCTATAAGTTTAAAGGTGATGTGCTGCAGTGTTGGAAGTCAGTCAAGCAGTCCAACGCTGGTGATAATTGGGTTGCACTGTTGACATGGGACCAGTTTAAGGAGATTTTCCTTAATTAGTACTTCCCGTATGCTGAGCAAGAGAAACTTAAGAGGGATTATCATTATATCCGACAGGTTGCTGGGGAGAACAGCAACGAATTCATGCAGAGTTTTCTCCGTTTGGCTGGTTTCTTGAGTGCAGCAGCTGGTACTGCTGAGGAGCAAGCTGAGAAGTTTCGTTGGGCTCTTCGCACTTTGGTTGCCAACAGTTTGGTTTATGCTACGTTCACTATGGTGGCACAGGTGGCCGATGCAGCCCGAAAGCTTGAAATGCTTCAGGAACGAGAGGAGTTTGGTGATGATCGATCGGTGAAGAGGTATCTTCAATCACCAATTGTAAACCATTCATCTCTTTCAGTATTTTCATTTTCATATCATCCTCTGTTCAACTTTATATTTCAGACAGAAGACTGACGACCGTAAACCTGCTGTCGCTCAGCAGCAAGCATCTAAGGAAAACGGTCAGACCAACGACCGTTCTTGTTCAGATAGGCGTGGCGGTAATGATAATTACCATAACAATGCCAATAACTCGAACAACAACAGGTCTCTACATTTACTTCTTTCATATTTTAACTGCCTGATGTTATGGTATTCTGACACTCCAACGACTCATATTTAGGAACAATAACAACGGCATGGATCAGGATCGTAGAGGTTCACAGCCTAACCGTTCTACCTCATCTGGTAACTATTTAAACCTTCTATGTAATCATGCTTATGTTTCATGATCATGTCTCATGCATGTAATCCTGAAACAGGCTCTCAGCTAGCTAGGACGCCTGCTAGAGGATTCACACATCCTATATGTTCTACTTGTTCGCGCATACATTCAGATGTTTGCCGTCGAGGTACTAGTGGTTGTTTTAAGTGTGGCCAGCAAGGCCATCAGCATAAGGATTGTCGCCAAGGTAAGATAGAAGGCGAATAAGACTTCAGGTACCATCATTGGGAATCTCTTTATGAATGGTTTGGCAGCATGCGTTCTGTTTGATATTGGAGCGACTCATTCAGTCATCTCCACTACTTTTGTTGTACGTGTTAGGATTTCTCCTATGCCATTAGGGGTGAGCATCGGGATGAAACCGAACCATCCTGACCCGATCCCGACTTATCCCGAAACCGAAATCGTGAAAAACTCAAACCGAATCCCGACTCGAGTTAGGCCCGAGCCCCAAACCGAACCGAATTAGGCCCGAGTTACTCCCACTTTGTGTGGTTTTCTTTGTGCGATCCCGAATTAATCCCGAGTCCCGACCCGAACCGAGTTCTGAAATCATGAAAAACCCATCCCGAGTCCCGACCCGAATTTGGTTGGTTTGTTTCAGTCAGTTTCGGTTTCGATCGGTTTGTGTCAGTTTTCGGTTGTCGGTCGGTTTTGATCACCCATATATTCCATTAGATAATGCCTTAAGCATTTCCACGCCACTTAGGGACTCTGTACGAATCACCCAGGTGTATAGAGATCTTCCCCTAGAATTTGATGATAAAATCCGTAGAGTTGACGTACTTCCTTTGGACATGTGCGATTTTGATTTGATATTGGGCATGGATTGGTTATCCAAACACCAGGCTACAATAGACTGCCACATTTATCGAGTTATCTTCAGTGATGTTAAGTCTCCAGAGTACATACACCATGGTTTCTACCAGGAAGGTCTGTACAAATTATTTCATCCATGGAGGCGCGTGCATTACTAACACACGGCTGTCAGGGCTTTATAGCCAATATTCCAGACATTACTGCCGAGTCTCCCCGATCCAAGATCAGCCTATTGTGTCAGAATTTCCTGACGTATTTCCTGATGAACTTTCGGGCATACCACATGTTCGTGAAGTCGAGTTTGGAATTGAGCTCATTCCAAGTGTTGAGCCAATTTCCAAGGCTCCCTATCGCATGGCTCCTATTGAGCTTAAAGAATTAAACGATCAGCTGCAAGAACTTCTGGAGCGAGGTTTCATCCGTCCTATTACATCGCCATGGGGAGCACCGATACTTTTCTTGAAGAAGAAAGACGGCAGTATGCGTTTATGTATAGACTATCGTGAGCTGAACAAGATCACGATCAGGAATCGTTATCCTTTACCGCGTATTGATGACCTGTTCGATCAACTTCAAGGCGCCAAGTATTTCTCCAAGATCGATCTGAGGTCCGGCTACCATCAGTTACGGGTTAAATAGCAGGATATTTCAAAGACTGCTTTTCGTACACGTTATGGGCACTACGGGTTCGTAGTCATGCCATTCAGACTCACAAATGCTCCAACAGTCTTCATGGATTTGATGAACCGTGTCTTCCATGAGTTTCTGGGCAAGTTCGTTATCGTTTTCATTGATGACATCCTGATTTTCTCCAAATCCAAGGAGGAACATGAGGAACACCTTCGTACAGCCTTGTAGATTCTTCGTCAGAAGCAACTGTATGCCAAGTTCTCCAAATGTGAGTTCTGTTTAAGCAAGGTGGCATTTCTGGGCCATATTGTATCTGCAGAGGGGATCACCATGGATCCTGCAAAGGTTGAAGCTATCACCAAATGGCCGAGACCTACATCTACAACAAAGTTCAGAAGTTTTCTGGGTTTAGCTGGCTACTACTGCAGGTTTGTAGAGAACTTTTCACGACTAGCCTTACCTTTGACTAAGCTGATGAGGAAATGAGAGAAATTCGTCTGGACTGAGGAACGAGAGAAGAGCTTTGAAGACCTTACGCAGAAGTTAGTGACTACACCGATTCTTACTCTCCAATCTGGTACAGGTGGATTTCAGATCTATAGTGACGCTTCAAGAAAGGTTATAGGTTGTGTTCTCATGCAACATGGGAAGGTGATTGCATACGCATCACGACAGCTTAAACCGAAGGTGATTGCATACGCATCACGATAGCTTAAACCTTATGAAGAAAACTATCCTACTCATGATTTGGAGCTTGCAGCTGTTGTTTTGGCGTTGAAGATCTGGAGGCATTATTTGTACGGTGAATCATGTGACATCTTCACAGATCACAAAAGTCTCAATTACATCTTCACCCAGAAGGAACTAAATATGAGACAGAGAATATGGTTAGAAATACTGAAGGATTACGACACCAACATTCAGTACCATCCTGGTAAGGCGAATGTGGTGGTAGATGCTCTAAGCAGAAGGTCGGGTATGATTACTGGCATCTAGATTGCAAAGGAGATCATCCGTGACCTAGAGATGACTGATATTGAGTTTTGTGTACGAGGACAGCATGGTTACTGGGCAAATCTTAGAGTGGAACCAGACTTACATTCTAGGATCAAGGAAGCTCAGAAGGACGATGGTGAGATTTGGGCTATCATTCAGAACCTTGATCAGCAGACGGAGTTTCGTGTTGATGATGACGATATCTTAGGGCAGGGCACTAGACTAGTTGTTCCAAATGACTCTACACTCAGGGAAGCTGTGCTGACTGAAGCTCACAGCTGTCCATTTACCATACATCCTGGTTCCACCAAGATGTACCACGACATCAAGCAGCACTTCTGGTGGAGTGGTATGAAGCAGGATGTTTCCACCTTCGTTTCTAAATGCATGATCTGCCAGCAGGTTAAGATCGAACACCAGAGAGCTAGTGGGTTACTGCAACCACTGGATATTCCAGAATAGAAGTGGGACAAAATCTCCATGGATTTTGTTACTGGTCTTCCCGTGACTCAGAGGAAACACGACGCCATCTTGGTTATCGTTGATAGATTGACCAAATCTGCTCATTTTCTACCAATCCGCAAGGAACATCCGGTCAGCAAATTGGCAGACAATTTTCAGAAGGAGATCATCAGACTGCATGGTACTCCATCAGAAATCATCTCTGATAGAGATCCCCGTTTCACCTCATGATTTTGACAGAGTCTATAGAAAGCTTGGGGCACCAGACTTAAGCTCATCACTTCCTTTCATCCTCAGACCGACGGACAGTCGGAGCGTATCATTCAGACTATAGAGGACATGCTGCAGGCATGTGCTCTAGAATGTACAAGAAGCTGGGATGATTATATCTATCTAGTGGAGTTTGCATACAACAACAGTTGGCACGCTAGCAACGAGTGTGCACCGTTCGAGATGTTGTATGGTAGGAAGTGTCGTCCCCCAATCTGCTGGAATCAGGTGGGCGAACGACTGATTGAGGGTCCAGATATGATTGAGTTAACTAATGAGAAATTCGTTGTTGCTAAGGCAAAGCTTCAGGAAGCTCGTGCTCTCCAGAAGAGCTATGTTGATAAACGTCGTAGAGATGTATCTTTCAACGTTGGTGATCACGTTTTCCTCAAGGTATCACCTGCACGAGGAGTTAAACATTTTGAAATCAGAGGGAAGCTCAGTCCTCGCTTCATCGGATCGTTCGACATCATAGAACGTGTTGGTGAAGTGTCATATCGTTTAGCGTTACCGCCTCAGCTATCACACGTTCACAACGTGTTCCATGTGTCCTTACTCAGGGGATACAACTATCATCCCGTTCATGTTATTCAGTATCCGCTTGATCAGATTCGAGAGGATCTTTCATACGTCGAAGAACCTGAGAGAGTTCTTGAGCGACAAGATCGTATCATGCGGACGAAGACGATCCCATTCGTCAAAATCTTCTGGAGGGATCATCCTGAGCGGGAAGCCACTTGGGAGACGGAGGAGTCTATACGGACTTCTTACCCTCATTTCCAGTTCTGATTTGGGTATGTTTCTTTCAATTTATGTTTTCTCCAATTCGAGGACGAATTGTTCTTTTAGAGGGGAAGAGTTGTAAAACCCGCATTAAAATACCATGAACAGTAAACATGAACAGTGAATACACAAAAATACGACAAAATTTAAACTTTCCATTTATAATATATTTTACGTGTCACGATATTAAATAACATGTACTTATGTATATATTATAAATGTGTTTACGATCATGACATATAAATGCACGATAAATAAAACACGAAGGATCACATGAATATTTAACTTAACAAAAGCTACGGGTTTCCTCGTGGACTTCATGGTGGACACGGTTAAGGACAAAGGAAGAAAGGGGACGGGACTTTTGGCCCATGACCCATTATAACCAAATAATAAGAAAACACAGGGAAACTTTTATCATATTTTAGGTTACAGAAAAATCAAGACCCTTGCCTCCCTTTTCTTTCTTGCCGCCGGCTGTAAACCACCACCAAGGGTGTTCGGGATGATTTTTTTTATTTGATTTTGTGTGTACGTGTTCTTGATCATAAACCTTTCTCTTTCACGCAACTGATAATTATCAAACCCTTTTGTTTTTAATTCTTTTAATGAATTCATAATATCATTTTAATTAATCTTAAAAACAAACAAGAAAAAACATGTGGAGAATAATTAAAATCAAGAATTAAGGGTGTTTAGTGTTTGCTTGGTTTGGTCGAGACCATAACCGAGAGCATGAAGCTCTCAGGTTAGTTTAATCACCACCACCGAGACCTCATGGTCTCGGCTTGGTGTGGCCGTGGCTCGATCGCAGGACAAGGTGACCCTAACGTGGAGTCGGGGTAAGTTTGGGTGTGTGTTTGGTTAGTTTCGGGGCTAACCAAGACCACTAGGGTCTCGGTGTGGCTCGGTTCATCAAGAACAGTGGGAACCGGCACTCGGTCGGTGTGAACCGGGCTCAGGCAGTGGCCAGCTGGGCTTGGCAGTGGGAATAGTGGCCAACCAGTGGCAACCGGTTAACCGGTCTAGCCACTTGTGGGACTACGGTGGTGGTTCAGCCGCCGACTGACACCATTAGCCGCCGGCTATGTGGTGTCGGCTAGGCATTTTTCGGGCTCGGGTATATTTTTAAACACGGGCTCGGGCTCGAGAATTTTTAATAGCATTTTAATAGTTTAATTAAATTATTTTCAAGACTATTTAATTTAATTAAATACATGAATTAAGTTAAAATATTAGAATTTATATTTCATGACTAACCTAAGTATTTACTTAGATTAATTTAATTAAAACATGATATTTTTAATTAAATTCTTATAATGTATAGTTTATTAAATTAACCAAGCTAATTATTTAATAAGTTATAATACTTGAACCATGACTTGTATTTTACTAAATAAACTTCACTTGACATTAATAATCAAGCTTATTTCTAATTATGGAAACTTACTATTTTTGGAAACTTTCTATTTTTAGGAATTTACTATTTATGGAACCTGCTATTTTTAGAAAGTTATTTAGTATTACAATACAAGTATTATAATACCATACTACATGAATAATAAAATACAAGAATAACTACAAATTAACACTTAAAACAGTTAAAACATGACATAACATGAATAATAAGCTAAGAACACACAGAACCAGTAAAATACATGTATCTCAGACAACTCATACACGTCCCTATTATTATGTAATATTATCCGTCAAGGCGGAGTAGGTTCTTCGGCATTTTTGTTAGCTTCTACTGGACACAAGGTATGGATTTTGTGTCCTTCAGTAAGGACAATCTCTTCCTTTATTAGGATTTCCCATATGCAGCCAACTGTTTTCCCAGTAGTTACAGATTTAAATGCTTATGTTTTATTAGTTACCTTAGCCATATACATGCATGAACAGTTTCACTTAGTTATAGAGGTACCATAACCATAACACTAGAGGCACTAGTGTTATGACTTCACCACGGCGGAGTGATAGCTCGTGGCGTCCCTTTCAGTTTATTTGGCCTTTATTATTATTCATTATCATGTGGCGCGTATGGGTGCATCCTAGTTACAGTGTCAGTCAGGATTTCATGGTGAATGTGGTGTGTGCCTTGCATCCTTCACAAGGAGTTGATCCCTCATGCCCATTACCTTATTAATTAGAGGCATCCCCTCTAATTGCATGACGAGGTCACTCCTCCAAGTATTCATGCACGTTGTTGACCTTATGACCTATATTGGCTTTTGGTATATTAAACTAATATAGATTTTCATAAGTAAACAAAATCTATGTTTTCAGAACTAAAACCAATAAACATGTTATATATATAGGTTTCCCAGGACTTATTCATTTCCGCTGCCTTTCATGCTTTATATGCTCTATTATGCTTTCATTACTCTATATTACCATGCTTTATTGTATATCCATGCACTGGGCGTTATGCTCAGCCGTTTTCCATTTCCATGTTCCCAAACGGTAGGTACCCAAGGTCGCAAGTAGGATTTCAAGAGTATGTGCATTCGGATGGAAGCTATCAAGCCTTCTATATCTTATGCATTTATCATACTTTATCTTACTTTATTTCATGTTGGACATTGTTTAGTCCTTTTCCTTTACGGTACTTATATTTGCTTGTGTTGAGTTACTTGGACTACCGATATTTGTTTTCGGTATTTCCATTTATGGTCATGAATGTTTAGACATTTACCTTGCATGCTTTGATGACACGCCATATATTACTGTGATATTTCATTTTAAAAAATGGGGTGTTACATACTAGATGTCTTCAACTTGAATCATCACTTTGTCCCGCCCAAAGTTCTTTATCGGATTCTCCCGTCTAAACTTATAAAGGTATAAGGCAAGTCTCTGCTTGCTAAATCTACAAAGGGTCTGGAGTGACCTCTGAGCATTTCCATCACAGAGGTCCTCGAACACCATCGCATTCCTTCTACATTCCAGCTAATACATAATAGCTGGTGGGTATGACTTCAGATAATCTTCGACTTCTCTGACATTGTCTTTGACGTGAATGTTTCTGGTGTACCAGCTAGTCTTTGCCTTCAGCTGGTCTA
Source organism: Glebionis coronaria (assembly GCA_025667525.1). Classification (NCBI taxonomy): domain Eukaryota; kingdom Viridiplantae; phylum Streptophyta; class Magnoliopsida; order Asterales; family Asteraceae; genus Glebionis; species Glebionis coronaria. The sequence goes on from CM046875.1 coordinate 382,675,516, forward strand.
GTTTCCGTCGCTAGATTCTTCAGCGACTCATAACACTTTTTGTCTAATTTAAATCAAATCTAAACTGGGTTATAGTTAGATTTTTCATTGGTCCAACATTATCTCTTCAATCTCTGTACGATAACATGACTTCAATTTTATGTATCAACTAACCAAAAGAAATGAAGACGATCAACCAAGTTGTGGTCAAGTAAGTAACATACGAATTTATATATTTTTGACTAATTTAAACCAAGTTATGACGATTATGTACTTTAGCAATCGATGATAAACGAGTTTTGAAGGTTCCTGTAGTAGTAAGTAGGGCTGCAATCAAGCCAATTTTTTATTAAGCAACTCGAGCTCGAGTTTGGCTCAATCAAGCCAACCTTTTATCAAGCTCAAGCTCAAAAAATAGCTTGAAATATATATCAAGCTCAAGCTTTTGATAACTCGGCTCGAACTTTTATCAAGCTTTATTAAAATGTGTTTTATGATGATTTCATATAGCAACTTATTGTTAATTTGAGTATTAACTTAATTATAAGTGCTTATTTCATAAATAAACAATATATTCTAAAAGGATTTTTAACTTTGATTAAATTTATAATTTAGCTCATCGTATTTTAAATAAAAAAATTTTTTATAAATTTATTACAGTTACTTGGTACTTGGGGAAATATAATATGGATAAATATTTTTTGTACTCTTTTAATACGAATGTGTCATAATTGCATTAGCAATCACATCACGCAATGGTGTTTGGGACCTTAATCGTGTCGGATCTCAACGGTTTTTGAACCAATACTGTACGATTATGTCATTTTTGGTTTTATTAATGCTAAATGAATTGAATTTGGTTTTGATTTATGATTGTTGTTTGTTTTACTTTATACATACGGTTTATATAAAAAGAATTATACACATTCAAGCTTTTCAAGTTAAGCTCAAGCTTTAATCATGACTTATTAAGCTAAGTTTAAATCTAAATTATTAAAGCTTGATAAGCTATCAAATTAAGCTCAAACTTACAATTATTTTATCAAATTAAACACAAGCTCTATAAAGTTTAAGCTCGACTTGATTTAATTGCATCTAATAGCAAGTGATGTTATCGTGACAGGGACTGATGATGGATCATGTGACAAACTATATATCAATGAAGTAACAATGTAATGTCTAAAAGTATTGTAGGTTGAAAAACCCATTTAAGAAATCAGTGAAATAACGTAGTTGGTTTGAAGGTATAAAATTATGGGTTTTGCTAATCAATGTGTATTGGCAAATGTTAGTATGTATTAAATAAGGATGAGCTTGAGACTACTTTTGTCTCGAACTCGTTCTGATTTAGTGCTCCTGAATTTTTTCTAGATTTAAAAAGTTATGTACCGATCTCGTATCGAACGACATTCGGGTCTCAGTACCGGTACGGGTATCGGAACCGGTATCGAGAAATCGGGATTTTCCCTTTTTCGGAAATTTCCCGATTTTGGTACCGATCCCGTACCGAATTAGTGGTCCCGATTTTTTTCCGCCTTATTTCGTAGTCCAGGTCTCGAACCGAACGGGATTCGGGTACCGAGAATCGGTACAGTTCCGGGTAAAGTTCGAGTTTGGATTCGGGATTCGAGTCAAAATGCTCATTTCTAAGACTAAATGAACACAAAAATTCTAAATTAATATTAAAATACATTAAATATACATGAAATAAATTCATAAATTAATATATTTGAACATGATATTCAATGAAATTGATATGTATTTAATGCATTTATATGTTAATTTGAAAAGTTTGTATTCATTTAATTCACACTAACATCTATTCAATGGGTATTGGTTAGCAAAACTCTCAAATTATAATAGGGTTAAAGCCATAAATTACCAACGAACTTTACTTTTTTTCTCGATATTACAAATATAAAACATAAAATACTCATATAGCCATTGAAACTTGTTGGTACCGGCTATTATTAGTAACGTAAAAAATTTATTTTCCAAGTCATTATTTTAGCTTACGTGTCGTTAACTTTATTGACTTTTACACGTCACATAGGGTTATCTTCTCTCAAGAACGGGTTATGCAACATATGATTATCCGCTTTATTCTTAGTGTCCATAACCCCGCTTCATTCTTGGTAGATGCAAGTACTTTAGTGTTACTTTTGATATTCGAATAAGAAGTAACTAATCCGTTGAATAATAATCAATTTCTATGTAAACGTTGACTATAGATCATAATCGTGGAGTAATGGACTACTTAAATTGATTATATAAGCAAATGTTTATACACAAGTATGAAAAACCCACGCTTCGCTGCGGCAGGTTTTCAATTTTGACAAAAAGAACTACATCAACTGGGACAAAAAAATATTTACAAGATTTTTATGTAGTAAAAGCTTTTCGTTTTTAGGATTAAAGAAAAGTAAGATCAAGAAGATGTTATGGGCGTAGTAGTAAAAATCATGCATGACATATGAAATACGACATTAATATCGGTTACTTATAAGCAAATTTACGCATTAACCAATTGAAGTACTATGGCAGTTAGGATTTACCAGCAGGTAATAATGCCACTTATTATACCAATCCACCATAGTGGTATAAATGTGATGTGAAAAAAACAGTACCAGTATTGAATATCATATGGTCTGATATCAACAAAATGGATACATTGATGAGCAGAATAATCCTATACCCTTTTGACCTCAATGAGATGCAAATGAATTGATCTTCTATGACACTTATATGTTGATGTTAAAAGTTATAACTTGCATCAAATACAAAAATTAATAGGGATAATTTGCATTAAACTAACTGGTTGATCCTTTCTTTTCGTCACTGAGCTGACATAAATATTTTCAAACAACTTACTTGTTCCGACTGGTTATGTGTTACAGCACACCTACTCCTTGGACTTGATTGAGATTTAACTGGTTCTCCCACAGTCGTGCTTTCCATAAACAAATTAAGCATTCGAGCAAAGTAATTTGGGTATCCTAAAGTCACCTATGGAAATCAAAATGGAATATTAGTCTCAAGTCAAACAATGGCTTCCCGATCCTACTGTCTACAACCAAAACAACATTATAAAAAAACCATAAGACTATCATAAATAAGATGTTATAACGGTTCAATGCTATTAAGTAGTTTCTTCAACTATGAAACAGCAATTTTCATGAATTAAAAAAACGAAGCTTTCAATGAATGAACCTTGAAAAATCGAAAAAAAAACTATCACCCGACTCCATGGTAGCTTTTATTAGACGTGTTGAGGTCATTTAAATAAAAGCTTAGACTGGATTTTACCTTCCTTCGAAGACCACAGACTAATACACATTGATATTTCTCCTCAACCTTGGTCCATTCCTTTTTGGTTTTTCTGCAAACACACAAACAAACAAAAAATCACCCATTAACTATAAAAACCAAACACAAAGAAAAAATAACAAAACATACTAAATCATGTAAATCTGCAACAGTCATCTGCTTGAAATCAACTATCACTGCCATCTCTTAGGTGTAGCCCCGATTCGCATTCACCTTGAAACAATCATAAAAAAGACCTATTCATTAGTGTGCAAAAAAAAGATGACCAGTCTTATCTAATCTCGTAAATGCAAGCAGGTAAAAGTATTCTGAAAGTAAACAAAAGTATAAGTATCATCATTAAATAAAAAAAAGAGGATGATTGCTTTCGGATTCAAAAAGAAATAATCAATAAACATCAAAACCAAAACCCCTAATAAAAACCTGCTAGTTTTTTATACGAATCTGAATCTAATACACATAAGTTAAGTAAAGAAAACCTCTGATATAAGAAACAAAGAACTAAAATTTTATCCCAAAATAAAACGTAAAAACTCGTACCTATAGTTAGAAGCAATGAATCTGGTTCATTTTATGGATGACAAGATTGAAGACGAAGTAGGTGCACCGTTTTGTGTATGTGTGTGTTTTGTTTGGTAACTACCTGAAAAATACGGGGTTCGATAAAAAAGATAAAGATGAGTGGGTAGGATATGTTTGTATATGTGAATTGTGTGGGTTTGACACGTATTGTTCCAAAATTTACGCGTGTCATATATGTACTATATGAAGATGAGTGCTGAGTTTTTTCCTGCCAAAATGTTAGGTAGGATTAAAAAAAGGATTTATGTTACCGTAGCAGTCGCTTCCATAAACAGTAATAAGTAATAATATCCCTTTAGGATGAAGTAAATCAGATTTAATCATGGAAGGAATGGATCTGGCCAACACAATGACATCTAATTTATTCTGACTATAGATCATAATCATGGAAGGAATGAATCTGGCAGATGGTTTTACCAATCATTTGATCATGACGACAATGGAAATAATGAATACGATGATTACCTTCAACAGCCTGAAAAGAAAAGGCGACTCACAATTGATCAATTTCGGTTCTTGGAGAAAATTTTTGAGTTAAGTTAAAGTTATGGTGTGTTGAAATTAAGGTTCTTAAAGGATTTTGAAGAAATGAAATATGTGGTTGGTGATGGAAAGAATGATTTATATGGATTTGATTTTGGAAGTTAGATAGGTTTTTTTAATTGTGAGTGGAATGCCTAGTTGGAAGGTATAATCTTATGAAAGTCTACATTAAAAATAAATAAACCTAAATTCAAAATGACCAGCTAAAAAGTGTGACGTGTCAGTAAAATTTCCTTTTTAACCTATTAAAAACGGTGACCAATGAGGTTGTTAGCAATATTAGGAAAAATATAAACTTTAATGGCTATATAATTATTTTATGTTCTATATTTGTAATATCAAGAAAAAAATTAAAGTTTATTGATAACTTATGCCTTTAACCCATTATAATAAAACACATTAATATTTTTCAAACTTCAATGATTTTTTAGTAACCGCTTTATCTATTAACTTTCAATTAAAGAACATTATTTTTACCATTATTTTAATTTGACGAATTATTTTAATACATCATTATATGCAGGGGCGGAGCCAGTAGGGTGGCTAACCCCCCCCCCCCCCCCCCCCCCAAACTGGCCCAACTACCTCAGCTTGTAACTTGGTTTCCTGCTAACTTTTTTGTATTCTTCATTTCAGCCCCTGCCAGTAGTCGATATCTAAACACATCTATGGTTATTATGTTTTTAGAATGGTAATTGTTTAGTATAGTCATATGAAGTGTTGGGAATTATTTGTTAAGTGTCAAGTACCGTTAGTGTTATTGAAGTACTGTTAGTTATCTTTCAAGTACCGTTAGTGTTAACGCGGTACATAGTAAGTACTGCTACTTATAAAGTAAGTACTGCTATATTGATTAGGACGAATATATCTTTGTATAAGATATGTCATAGTTATAGTTAGAGTATATTTTATGTGATATACTTAAATAGTTAGAATATTGATAATATATCGTCTGTGATATAGTTATCTTTATAGAATATTCTAAGGTTTCTAGGGTTCCTTACTTTATAAAAGGAACATAGGTCCGATGTCATTCATGTACCTCATTCAAGTCGATTAATAAGAGAATCGAATAGTTAAAAGTAATTCTATTCTTTTGTGCTTTATAAGTTAGATTCCGCATAACTTATTTAGCTTGAGTAAGAGTTCTCAAAGTGTTTTAGTTTGATTACAAACTACTATACTAGTTCTTAACAGAATATAGATCCAATCAAAAGGATCAACAAGTGGTATCAGAGCTTGTTGAGAAACTCTGAAAAAGAAGAACACAACTCCCAAAACTCCACTCACACTAAAAATCAATGTCTCAACCTGGTGATGACCCTCACATGGAAGATATTCCAGATCCTGATCCAATACCACAGGGACAGCCTCAAGTTATGCATCCTACACCAGCACAAGGTGTTCAAGCCATAGATGTTGTAGATACTTCTACAACTACAACACCTTCCCATACTTTTCTGATGTCAAACTCCCAGTTCTCAAAGGTGATAACTATGAGACATGGGCTATGCAGATGGAACATTACTTGAATCACACAGATCACACTCTGTGGTAAGTTATCAAGAATGGGAATACGCCTAAAAAGCTACACTGGTTGCCTGATGGTACATGCTATGCTCTACCTGCTGTGATTGTTGAGGAGGTACAAGCAGAGATCAGAGAAAGAAAGGCCAGAACTGCTTTGGCTATGGCACTTTCAGAAGACATCTTACCTAGCTTTCATCATTATAATGATGCAAAGGCTATGTGGGATGCCATAAAACTTAGATTTGGAGGTAATGAAAAATCTAAAAAGATGAAGAAGATTGTTCTGAAACAAGAATTCGATAACTTCTCAATATCCAGTATAAAAGGGATCCATGGTGGCTATGGAAGGTTCAGTAAGCTGCTTATTCAATTGGCACTTTATGGACAAATTATTCCCAATGAAGAAGCTAATCTGAAATTCTTAAGGAGTGTTCCACAAGAGTGGAAAGCAATGGATATGCACTTCATCACAAGAGATGATCTGGATACAATTCCTTTTGATAATCTATACAACAATCTTAGAGCATATGGGATGGATTTAAAAGGCGTTAAGGTGACCAAGGAAGCAGCAACAACAAAGTCTAACTTGGCTTTTGTGTTAGAAGGTAATATCGGTACTTACTTTTATAATACCGCTAGTGGATCAAGCAGCGGTACATACTTCACAAATACCGCTGGGGGACTTACAAGCAATACATACCCGCAAAGTACTGAAGGCAGCTCCATAGTCTCTCAAAATCCACAAGGAAGATCTTCACCATTGTTTAGTGACAATGATTCCTTCTCATTCTTTGTTGGACAAGACAACAGGCCAAGACTAACTCTCAATGACTTGTTCCAAATGGATGATGCTGATGTTGAAGAGATGGATCTCAAATGGCAAGTTGCTATGGTTTCTGTGAGATCTAATAGGTTCTTCAAGAAGACTGGAAGGAAGATGACTGTTGATCCTAATGAGCCATTAGGATATGACAAGTCTAAATTTGAATGATATATCTGTAGAAGGAATGGACACTTTACAAGAGAGTGCACTAGAGACAAGGCAGAGAGTAGCAGTCAAAAGTCCAAAAATAGCTATAGAACCAGTCCAAGAATTACTGAAAGCTTTCCAAAAGGAAACAACAGGAGTATAAAAGGAACCAAATCATTGGTGACTGTAGATGGAGTGGTGAACCGGGCTGAAGATGAAGAAGAAGAAAAGCTTGGTTTGATGGCTCTCTCACATGAAGATACTGAGGTACATCCTTGTTCTAAAGATTGTGTTCTTAAATTTAATAGTTTAAAAGTAGAACTAGATGAACAGTATCAAAAAGTCAACACATGCACTGTAGAACTAAATGCTTTTAAACAGGGTGTTGTTAAGTTAGAAGAAAATATATTTTTGTATAAAAAGGGTCTGTAGAAGTATGATAATCTTTTATCTAACAAGAGGGTTGTTGTTTTTAGAGAGAGAAACTAGAGAAAGAAAGATGGAGAGAAAATGTGTGTTTATTATGTAAAAGTGAAACAACCAACACCCCTTTCCATGAAGGAAAGGGGTTTATATACCCAAGCCTTTGTGGGCTTGGGCCTTCAACCGATGGACAAGCCCAGGGGTTGGTTTGTTACTAACTTTGATATAATAAACTAACTACGAGCTAATTACATTTAATAATATTGTTGGAGTGACCGATACTTCTAATATACGTTAAAAGCGTATTTCCAACAATCTCCCCCTAAGGGAGGTCACTCCAATTTACAAAGTTCTAAACCTAGCATACTATACTAAGTCTTCGTTCTTGATCTCGTAGTTGTTTCTCTTTTCTTCTTTTTCTTTTTCGGCTTGTGAATATATTGTAAAAATCTTTGAGCTTTGGCTTGCAACATGTTCTTTTGGCTTTGACTTGTCTTGTAACTTGAGATCATCTTCATGTGTAGTCTTTGCCTTCTTGTAATGTTTTCCTCTTTGTGACTTCATGTCCCACATACCTATCCTTTGTTGAATTCTTGAAAGTTTAGAGTTGATACAGCGGAAGACTTTTAGGTCATACTTTCTTGAATTTTGCTAAAATATTTGATGCAGAAGGAATTTACCTCCGGTCGGTGAAGACCGTTGGACGATAATAAATATCGTACTTGTGACAGGTAGCTCTAATTAAAGATCTCCTTGACAAGATTTCTCGGGTAAATCCGTTCTCTTTATTCGACCGTCCAAAGTCGACTGCGAACATAAAGAGTGAATCACTTGGATAATAGATATCCTTATGATTAAAGCCGTCAATTCATGAACCTGGAACAAGTGAATTTCAATTAAGATTTTCACCATCGTTGCTTTCCAGTTGTCACGAGCTTGATTCTAATAGAATCTTGCTTGTCACCTACCGCAGTGGTGTTTGATGTTGAAACTAGAAGGATTTCCATTCTTCACTGTGAACACTAAAGAGTGCCACTCTGAGTGTTATGGCAAGATCACTTGGATTTTGCGTAGAGGCCCTGGAACAAGTTTAATCTCAATTAAGAGTCAAACCATCATTTCTTTCCATTTATCACAAGATTAGTTCTTAAAGAACCACACGTGTCACCTACCATGAGCTTGTTTGATGTTGGCTCAAGCAGGATTTACATCTTCATTGTAATACTTTCGTATCACTCAAATGTTCTGGCAATATTGCAAGAATACTGCGTAGGAATCATAAAAATATTTCTTGTTTTCAAATTGTGTCCTAATGAGACTTTTGATGATCTCGTGGCTCTAGACTCAATAGTGCATTTTGTTTTGGTGATCGGAGGCTGGAGAGGATTGCCACCTTTTCAATATTAATTTATTCGAAGTGAATAAACTAATAGATAACGTGTTGAGCTCCGTGACATTAAAACAAATATCTTTTGAGAGATATTTGAGTTGGCTGGGAGGGGTTGTGCATCGCATCACTGGGTCCATGATACTTTTGTCTTCAAGATGAGTTGACCCGGTTTCTTCCTAAGTTGTAAGGAGGGCTTCTTTCTTTACACCATTTATCTTTACATTTCTTTTTCATTCTTCAATCCCTTCAATGCTTACCAATACATCATCACTAGCACCTTGTTGTGATTGTTCCAGTGCTAGCATCAGTACTTGGTCGGCATTCAGCTACGTTCACAATTCATTCTCCATATTTTCTAAGGACTTCTATTTTCTAACTATGGAATTTTCCTTGGGAAGATTCCTCCGGTTCTGGAAGAATCATTGGACTAGCACCTGATCCTACCACCCTTTTGTCACCACATCCTTCGTGAGTTAAGTGTGTTTTGGGTAAGTATTCGTCTTCATGAAAATTCCTTAAAATCACTAAGGTACTTGTGATATAAATATCAAGAGTGTTTTGTACCTTCAGTGTTTTTGATAACAAAATGCTCCCCCTTAACATATGCATAGTACATATCAAGTTGGATTTTTCATTAAGCTCTTTTCATTTTTAGCCACATATTTTTACAAGTCTCTTTAATCCTATTTTCTCCCCTTATCCAAAATGTTAACCATCAATATTATGGATATTAATGGATTAACCAGTCTTTGGGTAACAAAATGAAATCAATTTTTGGCTATAAAACATATCAATGCTCCCCCTCAAGTTACTAAGGGTTAGTTGTAGTGCTTGAGTATGATATATTTTGAAAGATTTAGAATCTCGTGAGAAATTCTTGAAAAATTACCATACTTTCACACTACAGCAAGCCAGAAAAGCACAATATTCACAGTATTTACATATTCACAAGTAAAATATGGAGTTGACCTGAGATAGTACGACCCATTTTAAATAGATCGTTCCATTAGCTTGTTGTGCGCTCCATATGGTCTACCACCGACAAATCGTTCTAGACTCCTCATTAACCGTCTTTCCCTCAGCTTTTCATTAATCTTGTTGATCAGGTAGTGATCACTTGTTTCGTATCCTGTGTGCCACTAGACGGTAACCTTGGGATGCTTCTTGGTTCTGTTGAGCTGAATCAATGTGTCTCGTACTTGTTGAAGAGTCCCGTCACTAAACTTGGGAAGTTCCGCGACTCTCATAAATTTCTTCTTACCGGATCCATTTAAGTAGAAAGTGCTTGGAACCGGTTTTGTAGTACTCGAGTAGGGACTTTTGTCGCGGTGGATATCAGGAACTTCAGTGTATGGAGCAGTGAGGTTCAGCTTCTTCTGATAACTTTCAACACCGAGTTGCAAGTCTTCAACTCTCTTCTTGATCACAATGCGACGAGTGTACATTCTCATAGCTGAATTGAAGGCAATGATATCTTCGGCTTCCAAGTGTCTGAGTGTACCTTGAGTAATCAGAAGCAACATGTCTTCAATGTCTTCGAGAGGAAGATCCGAAAAGTCTCCTTCCATGATGGTGTAGTGGTTGTCGTCTTCTCTTTTTAGTCGGATCTCTGTTAGATGATGGTAACCAACTTTGGGTTCAATTCTTACTCCTAGAATGGCTTTGATTCTGAACTTAGATACGACTGGAGTCTTTGATTTGAATCCACATGCATAGTTGTAAGCTTTTCGTATGGTTTCTCCCCAATGCGATGCACCCAATTCAGCAAAGTGATCATACTGAGGAATTAATTTCCTAATCCAGAGGCGATCAACCTTTTCCTCAATCCATGGTATTGACCCCCAAGTTGCAGCTTTGACCAAAGTTAATGAAGTCGCATACTTGTTTGCACCTTTTACCAAATACTCAAGGTCATGGCAGACAAAGAAATCACGTATAATTTGATTGTTACCATCAGCTATCGGAAGAGAAGCATTTTCTGGCTTGTGACGACATGTTCGTTGAGGAATGTTCGTTGCTTTCAAAAGCTCATTCGCATTGTATTCAGCCTCCATTCTGTTCATTCTTGAATTAGCGAGGATGGTGGGATCATGAAAAGCTCAAGTTACCATAGCTGGAGTTATGTTGTCAGTTCCATAAGTGTAGACTAGGTATGCTGAGAAGTCGATGGGATTGCTGAGGATTTGGGAGAAGTCTAATTCATCTTCTTGAGTTAGCAGACGAATGCTAGCAGCTTCCGTGACCCAAGGTTGCTCGGGTGAATTTTCATCTACAGTAACTGTATCCACCTATGCCGGTTCACTTGATTCTTGAATAACAGAAACTGCTTCAATGGTTGGAGTCTCCATGATTGGTTTAGATTATGGTTCACATTCTGGAAATGACTGAGTTTCTGGAATATCCTTTACTAGAGCAGATTCTGAAACTTCAAGTATATGCTGATCAGATTCCGGTAAAGGTTGTTAGGGTGCTTGTGTTGTAGATGTGGTAGCTGGAGCAGATTGAACATGAGCGGATGAGACTATCATATTAGCATCAACATCATGACGGTGTTTGGTGTGTTTGCCCTTTTAAGGTGTCTCAGTTTCTGGAGTTTCCTCGGCTGCTAAAGTGGTTTGATCTTTGGTAACATCATCCTTTTGAGACTTGTCACCTTTTCCAGAAATTTGATCATCATTATCATCCGTCTTGTCTTTGTTTGTGTTATCATCCTCAGCCTCATCTTCATCATCTTTTTTCTCTTCTTCATCATCCTCTGTCTCATCCTCATCATTGACTTGTTCATCCATACTGTCATCATCATCGTGTTTTCTAGCATCATCATCATCATCACCTTTGTCACTGTCATCGTTATCGTCATCGTCACCGTCATCGTCACTATCGTCGTCATCTTCACCTTCATCTTCACCGTCATCGTCATCTTCACCGTCGTCATCTTCGTTATTATTAGAAGATTCATCAGGTTTGTCTGATTCACCCTCTACTTCGTTTTCTTTATCTTGTTGTACAGTACTATATGGGACGACGGAGCCATGCTTTTCAAATATCTATGTGTCTTGATCCATAGCCGTCATTAAAGCTTTGTGGAGTGCTATTTGTTCTGGGGTTTGGTTATGGGACCCAACTTGAATCATCCTAGCATGTAACAGCTTCTTCAACTCGTAGTCTGTGAGCCTTTGAGCAATAAGAAAATCTTAGTGATGAGTGTCAGAATACTTGATCATGAAGTTGCATGCAACAATTTGTTTCAACTCGTCTCGCAGAGTGCCGATGGATTCCTTAACCTCTTCATCAAGTGATCCAACAATTGATTCGTTAGCTTTGGCAAGAATCTCTTTCTCATCTCGGTACCTCTTTTTTAGTTCTCGAAGACGAGTAAACGTTGCTTCATTTTTGGCGACTTCATTTGCTTTGACGTGAGCTAATTCTTCTACATGTACTTTTCGGGATAATTCTAACTCTTCTTGGAATTTTGCAATTGCGTCTTCTTGAGCTTTTCTTGTAGATTCTTCTCTTTTCTGTCGACGAGCTAACTCTTCTCGGAGCCGATTGATTTCTTTTTCAAAATCTTTCTTTGATGATTCTAACTGCTCTGTGACTTGAGTAGTTTTATCTTCTTGATCTTTTAGTCGTTGTTCTATTCTTATCATGAAAGCTGTATCGACCGGTGGATGTGACAACAAAGACACTGGTTGAATGGTTGATGGTGAAGGGGTTACAGGAGTTGTCATGATTGTGCTGATTACCAAAGTCGTGGCTATAGTTACAAGGACATTAACCATGTTCGGGTTTGATGAAGGATCGGTTTTAGTGACTTCCGATTCTAGAGATTGAAGGTTTAAGTATTTACCTACTGGATCCGACTCTAAAGTTGATTTGGTAACACTCTTCTCCTTGTTGATGTCAGCTATGTCTGTCTCCATGTGTGTTATCTCTGTTTTTACAGGTGGAATATCATCGAGACTTGTTTCGTGGTACTCGTGCTGCTGATCATCATGAACTGGCTCGTCCTCGTAATCATCGGGTTCTCCAAAATCAGCAATATCAGAAGCTTTGATTTCCTTTGACTTCTGACCCGATCCACTACCTCCTGTTTCTTTTCGACTTCGTTGGAAAACCTTCTTGAGTTCCTTCAGTTGTTGTTTTTCAGTTAAAGGTTGTTCTTCTATGTCTTCATCATTGAGAAGTGTTTTCTTTCCTTTGGCCTTTTTCTCCCATAAAGACATTGTTCTTGTTCTTTTGCCTTTGTCTTGTTTTAGTGTATCAGCTTCTGAAGAATCGGTTTCCTTTCTTTTGCTTTTGGGTTTTGGTGCCTTGAACTCTGCCGTGAACTCTCTCGCTTCTACTTTCTTTAAGTGTGCTTCATTTTCTTTCAGAAGGGTCTTATATGAAGCACTCTTTTTGATTTGGTCATTCAGCATATTATCCGGAACATGAGTAGGAATACATGAGTAAGTAATCTTAGATCCTTCTTGTCTCATGGCTACTATGAAGAAATCATCATCTTCTGAGTTAACAAAGAATCCTCCACGTCGATCTATAGCTTCATCAGCTTTCATGAAGTAATTGATGATGAGTTTTGTGAATCGTGGAAACTGAAGGTGTTCGGATTTCTTCTTAACATTTCTGAAAGCTTGATAACAAAATTCTTCCCATATGAGAGAAGCATAATCCAAATTGAGTCTCTTGTAGATTCCATAAAAAATACGAGCCTGAGAAAGTCTCATAGAATCTGCACCTCTGGATTTTCCCGTCAAACATCGGATAATGATACTAAAAATTGCCTTCCATGGTTGTCCAAGCCTAGAGGTGTTAAACTTAGATATGTTTGGCAATTTTCCATCATAACCAAGAGACATAATCAGATCTATTATTTCTTTTATGTCTGGAACAGGAGCATATGTTTTCCCTTTAGCTAGAGGAGGAGATGCAAAGATTTCACGAAACTGTTTAAGAGAAAATTCCTTCTTCTCACGATTGATGACAAAGGAAAACTTTGTGTTTGTGATGGCTTTGATAGATGACCAAAACTCATGCATGTAAATTTCGGGAACACTTGCTGAAATTCGTAGTGCAGATTTGATTGGTGTAAGATTAAGGATTTTGATAGGGATTCTGAATGTTGCTTGTGGTGGAATGAAGCCTTCTTTAAATTGTTGATTATTGGGAGTGATTGGAAGACGGTTTTCTTCTGGTACGAGTGTATTGTCAAGTTGAATTTGTTGCTCTTGAGTGCGAGCCATGATAGCTGCTAAGATAAAACATACGCGTTGATACACAAGAGATATATATCATACTGTATAAACCTTAAAAGCATCATATTTCAATTTCTTTAAAACATAGCAACTAGCACTTGAAATGCCATACAATCATTACCCAAAATAATCATCAAGATGAAATTCATGCAAATCAGAAACCTAAACAAGCATATCAATCAAAAAATCCAAATAATGAAGCATAAGTCGGAATACATCATTCCAAACCTAAGTCGGAATAAAACATTACCAACATAAGTCAAAATACTTTATGCGTAACATAATTTGGAATACACCCACTCCATACATAAGTCGGAACGAATGAGTTTACACATAAGTTAGAATAAGTGAGTTTACACATAAGTCGGAATAATGCAGTTCAAACATAAGTCGGAATACATAATTCTTAACCTTATCTGAAATCCATGTTTCCAACCTTATCCGGAATCCATGTTTGTGAACTTAAGTCGGAATAAAAAACTCTTAACCTTATTCGGGATACGTATTGTGAACTTAAGTCGGAATACAAAACTCTTAATCTTATCCGGAATCCATGTTTCTAACCTTGTCTGGAATCCATGTTTGTGAACTTAAGTCGGAATACAAAACTCTTAACCTTATCCGAAATACGTATTGTGAACTTAAGTCGGAATACAAAACTCTTAACCTTATCCGGAATCCATGTTTCCAACCTAAGTCAGAATCAGTGAGTTTGCAACAAAATTCGGAATAAATCTATTCTGAACCTAAGTCGGAATCCCAAATTTCTTTTCACTGTTTATCACCTCTCATAATGATTTCGTTCCTAAGGCAAAAGTTGTTAGATGGAAACCAATCTAAGCAACTATCCTACGTTCTAAAAGTTTCTGTAACAAAAACCCGTGTATTTAATCAATTAATTGATCTGATTAAGTCCATAAACCCTAAATGATATGTGGGGATCGACTAATTAAACGAAGAAAGAAGTCAGGTTTACCTTAGGTGTGATGAACGAGAACAACTTAAAGTATTGGATGATCAAGCTTTAACAATGGCGACAAATGTGTAATATTTTGGTGTGTGTGAAACAGTGAGACGAAAAGAAGAGGGGGGGGTCAAGTTTTTGACCTAAGTAAAAAAAAATTAACTTTTACACTTTGGGTCCTCCTTTTTCTTTCTTTATTTCATTTAATTAAACTTAGCATTCGTTATCACTAAATTAACTATTTGTTCACACATAGCCAGACAACGCACTTAAACTCCTATGCCTTAACGCTCATTTATCTCTAAAAATCTAATTAAGAGCACGAGAATGGTCTATAACATATCAAATTCCACAAGCTTGACAAACCCATGACGAACAACATTTAACCGTTTATTTTCTTGAAAAAAATTCTTGAAGACGATATATTGATGACAAAAATGATTTGATATTTTCTCCCCCTTAAACACTGACCCGTTTTCTATTTAAAGAGTTGTAGTCGTTGTTTAAGGAGTCTAATACCAATGAAAGCATTTTCCGTTTAATGATTTAAAAGAACGATTCTGGGTGGTAATAAGATTTCTCTTATTTTAACAAAATAAGTGCACTGAAGCGTACACAAATTTGTGTAAGACCAAGTTATAAAGTAAACTTGATCCCTTGTGTGGTTTTAAAGTAAACAATATCCGATAAAATTAATTCCCGTTGTGAGCCAACGTCTTCGTAAGAAATACGTGACTTTAATGCGAAAAGTGGGTTGCAGTCTGAAATAACTACAAGCCATATGGGCATGTTTTAAAATATGTACAACTTTTATTCGGACTCTATATATGGCGCCGTGTCAATATTAATCGACATTTCTAAGGCCGTAAATATTACCGTACTAAAAGACATGCCCGATTTAAAATGAAAAATATTTTTGGATTTTCTTGATTTTTTATTTTTTTGGTTTTTGTATGTTTTATATTTTTGTATTTTGCTTTGGTGGTTTATATATATACGATAATATACAAGATCACGATAAAAGGATACTCTAGAATAGTTTACCGCCACTATTCTGCAGATTCTTCTGACAACTCCTTAAGTGTCGCCGGTGAGAATGATTTCATACCCAGCTTTTCGATCAAAAACTCGATACGTCCTCGATCTAAGGCGTTTGTGAATATATATGCCAGTTGATACTCAGCGTTGACAAAATACAGCTCGATCACTCCATTTTCCACTTTCTCTTTGATGAAATGGTAGCGAATGTGAATGTGCTTCGCCCGGGAGTGTTGAACGTAGTTACAGCAAAGGGCGATGGCGCTTTTATTGTCACAATACATTGGAATTTTGTTGAATCCAAGACCGTAGTCAGTTAATTGTGATCTCATCCATAGAACTTGAGCACAACAACCGGACATAGCAATGTATTCAGCCTCTGTACTTGATATAGCAGCGCTTTTCTGCCTTTTGGATGCCCAACTAATCAATCTATCTCCAAGAAGTTGCACACTGCCATAAGTGCTACGTCTAGTATCTTGACACCCAACATAATCCGCATCTGCATATGATATTAGTGCACTAGAGGAATCCTTTGGATACCACAGACCACGATGAAGTGTTCCTTTAAGATATCGAAAGATCCTTTTCACAACATGTAAAAGCTTTTCGATAGGCCGGGCCTGATACCGGGCACACATCCATATAGCAAATTACAAATCAGGCCTGCTAGCAGTCAGATAGAGACGGGTGCCGATCATTCCACGGTAAAGTTTAGGATCAACAGCAATCCCATCCCTATCCTCGTCTAACTTGGATCTCTCCACCATTAGACTATCCACGGGGTCACAGTTTTAAAAATGATACTTTTTCAACGATTCAAGAGCATATTTAGATTGATTAATGAAGATGCCTCTTGGATTTTGAGAAATTTGCAACCCTAAGAAAAATGAAAATTTTCCCATCATCGACATCTTAAAGCGTGTGGTCATGATTTTCTTAAAATGGTCAGACAGTCTTTGATTAGTGGCAGCAAAAATTATATCATCAACATAAATTTGTACCAGTATCATGTCGTTGTCCTCCTTGAGAATAAATAATGTAGGGCCCACTTTTCCTTTGGAGAAGCCTTTCGAGATGAGATAAGACGATAGGAGATCATACCACGCGCGTGGAGCTTGTTTCAACCCATAAAGAGCCTTCTTGAGCTTGTACACGTGATTAGGATACTCCAAGTTGACGAATCCATTCGACTGGCTTACGTAGACATCTTCCGTTAATTCACCACTAAGAAATGTCGTCTTAACATCCATTTGGTAGACGATCATATTCGTGTAGATGAGCAATTTCCAAATCGCGATCATAGTAATCCTCTTCAACATCATTAGGAACGAGTGGGGATGTTGATTCGGGTGTAGTTTGAGAATTGTTGGGGGATGGTGCATCTGGTTCAATGGTCACTGAAGATGCATCGGATTGACTTCTATTATCTTGGGCAACAACTTCGGGAATCGGAGCTACTGCTACAGGTGCTGGAGAATCATCACTTGGAGGATCAAAGAATTCATCAAACATAGGTTGAAATAACACATCCCACTCGGGCCTTGTAGGTGGTGTAAATGATGGAGAAGCAGGATTGTTGGGAGTTAATCCAGAACTAATCGTACCGGTTCCCATCTCATGAAGTGCGGGTTCAGAGATGTGTTGCTCAGAAGCCATTGCTGTCAGCTCATCAAAATCGGCATCCAAAGTTTCTACTATCTTGCCAAGACGACGGTTATAAATCCGGTAAGCTTTCATTGCGTGTGAGTAACCAATGAAAATTCCAATATCAGCCTTCGGTTGAAGTTTGCCCAAATTCTCTCTATTAGTATTTGGATAGCACAAAGCACCAAATACATGAAGAAAGGAAATATCAGGTTTGTATCCATGAAAAATCTCATATGGAGTTTTTTTATGGCGCTTACAAATAATGGAGCAGTTTTGGGTATAACATGCGGTTACCACTACTTCAGCCCATAAGAAAAAAGGAGCATTCGCATAAATCAACATGGTTCTAGCAGCCTCCATAAGTATACGGTTACGTCTTTCCACGACACCGTTTTGTTGTGGAGTGCGAGCAACTGAAGTTTCATGTGAAATACCAACCTCTTCATAATAATCTCGTAGAGTCTGATTAGCGAACTCAGTTCCATTATTAGTTCGAATGCGGCGAACAGTAGCATTAAGACGCACTTGAATCATCTTAAGAAAAGTAATAATATATGGTGGTGCTTGATTCTTGGTTTCTAAGAACTTAACCCATGTAAATCTTGAATAATCATTGTAAAACCCACAAAATAAGGTCATTACTTAATTCTTACTTTTCAAATATTTTTGAAGTATTTATGACGTTAAATATTATTACGTTTAACGGTTTAAGTTGAAATCGATATTAAATATTTTATTTTAATATTTTGACGAGCAACGAGGACTACTAGTGATCGCGATACCGACGGATGCCCACAATTTTATATTTCATTATCGATCGTTTAGATATTTAATATTTTCGACGATATCGTTTTAATTACGTATCGAGTCGTTATATTATTATTTTTCGTGTGCGTTTAAACTTTTAAGTATTTTTACGAAATCCGAGTCCCGTAAATATTTTCAAAATTGACTAATAATTATTTCCCACTTTTTAACTAACTATTTACAATTTTTAGCCACAACTTTTGCCAAATTGCAACTTGGACCCTACCCCACTAAATAAAAACTTAAATTAAACACACACATTTCATTTTTTTTACTTCCAAAAATTCACCACTCTCTCTCTTCTCCTTCCTTTTGCCGAAACACCACCCAACCACCCAAACCCATTCAATTTTTAATTTATCTCAAGTTTGAGGTTGATTCAAGCTAAACCAAGCATAGACCCATCTCTATTTTTGATCAAGGATCACATAGGTATAAAATTTTTACACATGCAAGCACTTTTTATTTTCTTGATGTTGGTAGGTAGAAGCCATGGTCATGCATGGTGTTTTTAGCATGATCCATGGTGGTTCTTGCTAGAAATCTTGTTAAAAACTTTATTTTGATCTAAAGATTTTTATTTTTATTATGATTTTGATGTTATGGTGGATGTATGATGATATTAGAGTATAGGAATGATCATTTCTATGGTTGGTTTTGGTCAAAAAGTTGATTTTGTACAAGATTTTGTAACCCTTTTATAGCAGTAAGTAAACTGAAAAATCCGAATTTTTATGTTTTGAAAATGACTTAACTTATAGCCTAGGGTTGTAGATAATTTCCTTAGCTTCCATTTGATATAAGGTAGGGCTTCTAGCTCAAAACGAGCGCGAAGTTATGACGTTTTGAATGATCGTGTACCGGGAGACGAGTATCGGCACTACAAGTAGTTGTTGTCGATATTTGGATCGAATCTCGGGGACTCTAAATGGATGTTTTGAAATGTGTAACCTACTGATAATAAGGTGTTTACTTATTAGGTTGAGTTTACTTTAAAACCCGAGTGTCGGTTTTGTAAACGGAGTCGTTTAAATAAGTTAAAACGGTCGTATGAAAAATTAGCGTAAATCTGTCCGGATTTTGTGGTTTGAAAATGAGTCAAGTGAAGGACTTTAAAAGTAATTTCATTTGATAAACCTATAGGAGGACTTTCTATATATAGTAAGTTATTTTATCGAGTCATTTCATAAACGGTTGACAAGTTTAAAAGGGGTAAATAAGCTAGTACATGTAGTATGTACCGGCGGATTTTGTTAAAAGTGTAAAATGGTAAAGTACATGAGTAGTAAAGTATAATGAAGTTATTTATATCGTTTACTCTCGAGTGTGTTGTGGTTTTATGAGTTCGAGTTTGATTTTATTATGTATGAATTATTTCTCGAGTTTATTATTAATATACGCACCTAAATTGCTAGGTTGCGGTTGTCGTGTTTATCAGGCATCTACTATCGTCGGCGATCGTCTTCAACTACTATAAGTACTAAGGTGAGTCTATAGCCTCGTTTGAGCTCATTCAAATATTTTAAAACCCGCGAGGGGGAATACATGTTTTGTAAACTTAGAACACAAGATTTTTATGGTATGCTTGTCCTTTTATGAATGGACCCGTGGTTGCCTTTAAATTGCATTAAGTGTTGTTAAAGCCTAAATTATGGACCGTTAATTAACCTATGATGGGTTAACCGCTAGTACATTTAATAGATCTATGGGGGAAGCTGCCCCGGTTCAGTTTTTGTGGACTTGTCATAGAAGCTTAGGCCCGACCTCCACACTGTTTGAACATATTGTATTGAGAAGTCAGGTATACGGCAATGTACCAATAATCTGGAGGTAACCGACAATTAATAAATCTCTTGTCTTATCAGACCTCTAAAGGGAGTGTCTAAGGGCTCGGTTTCATGAGCTTATTGCAATTTATGCTATATACAATTATTATTGTTGATGCAAATTATTATTTGATGCTTGTTGCCTTCAAGTATGCCACAAACTTATAATCTTTGCTTGTGTTCAAAATGATTATATAAACCTATAGATTCACTCGGCATTTTTGCTGATGATTTTCTCACATGTATTTCAGGTAATCAGGAAGGGTGAAGCTTGGAAGCCACGGGAATGAATGTTGTGCACTACTTTTGTAATATAAACTCTTTGAATGTTTGTCGTTCCTTTTGGTTCAAAACATTTTAAATCTTTTGTTTTGGTTGTACTTTGGTTACGATGTCTTGGGACTACGCTACTCTGACAAATGTTTTAGGAACGATAAATCTAAAACGTCTCTTTTCGAGTCGTTCTTTATAAATTATGTGTTGTTGTATCATTGTTTAGCACCCAAAGATGTATTCCGCTGCGTGTAAATTTGGGGGTGTTAAAGATTGGTACCAGAGCCATGAGTTATAGAGAACTAGGTCTTTTTCTAAAAACCTAAACTATAACTGTCTGTTTTTATTTTTCAAAGAGTCGGTGCACATGATTTCGCATGACTTCAGGTTCAATCTACTTCTGGGATTACAACTTTAGTATACATTATTATGTATGCCTTATTGCTAAGTATTTCTAAATAAATACTATAATCTTTTATCGATATATATATATTGATATCGTTAAACTTTTCGATAAGAGTTATCATTTATTAATGATTTATTTAAATAAATTTATGGAATTTTCCTGTATATAGTTTGAAGGATTTTCTATATTTATTTAAAATTTTTGGAAATTATTTTATTTCATTTTATTATGACCTTATACCTATTTTGTGAAATTTACCACCGTTAAATTACGTCTTCGATGAGGAGGAAGCAGGTTTCACTGCTGCAAGCGAGACACAGTCAACTAAGCCATGTGGATCCCCACGTGACTAGTGTTTATTATTTTGTGTCGTTGAACTCTATTTGTCTTTAAGATCATTCCTTGTTGATCGATGATAATAGTTTCCTTTGATCCTTATAATGATTGTGAATCCTTGTATTGATAATGTTTATGCATTTGATGATTGATTTTGTACATGATATGACTATACCATGAATACAATTAACTCATTCATTTTATCTTTTCTCTTTGTGATGTGACAGAATCATGCCACCTAGGAGGATGACAAATGATGCCATTGCAAGGCTAGTTGCTGAAGAGGTTGCGAAAGCATTAGCTGCGGATAGAGCTGCGTGTGTTAACACTGAAGGAGCAGGTGGCTCTGGAGGTGCGGGTGCTGAAGGTAAAGGTGAACCTGCGGGACCAGAAGCTACTAGGGCAGGTGTAGCTGAGAATCCTGCAGATGAGGTTGCTCCGGCTGCTGCTGCGGTTAAAGAATGTACTTTTGCTGGATACATGAAGTGTGGACCTACTATATTTCAAGGAACTGGTGGAGCACTGGAATTATTCAGGTGGATTGAGAAAACAGAAACAACATTTGAGATTAGTGATTGCTCAGAAAGGAACAAGGTTAAGTTCGCAGTTGCTACTTTCAAGGAGCGAGCTTTAAGCTGGTGGAAGACTCAAGTTGCTACAATTGGTTTAGAAGCTGCAAACAGGAAACCTTGGGATGAAATTAAAAGGTTGCTGAAAGAAGAGTTATGTCCAAAAGAAGAGTTATCTGCTTTGGAGGATGAGTTGAGGCACCTGAAGCTGAAAGATAACAACATTGCTGCATATACTAGCCGATTCAAAGAGATGGTTTTGTTGTGTCTAGATGCTTTTGTTACTGAGAAGAAAAAGATGGACCAATACATCAAAGGGTTGCCTGGGTACATTAAAGGTGAGACGACTTCATCTCAACCCAAGAACTTTGTTGAGACTGTAAGAATGGCTCATACACTCATGGGGTAGAAGGTTCAAGATAGGGCTGAGAGAGCTGCTGAGGGTAGTAAAAGGAAATGGGAGAATTCGCAGAGTGGTAATCAAGGTAGTAACCGCCATAGGCAGTACAATCAGAAGAGAAATGATGGGGCTAGAGCTGCGACTAACAAGAATGGTAATGATGACCAAGGGGGACCAGCTCAGAAATGTAGGAGTTGTGGTGCTTGTCACTTTGGTGATTGTCCACCAAGGTGCACTAAGTGTGGAAAGGTTGGTCATGTTGTGGAGAAGTGCAAGACAAGGGTCCCTGCTACTAGAGCGAATGCTATTCCGATCAGGACTTGTTTTGAATGTGGAGAACGTGATCATCTTCGTCCTCAATGTCCGAAGTGGAAGAACAAGAAAGCAGGTGAAGCTGCTGGGGCAGTTTATGTTGTTAAGGATGCTGATCAGGCACAAGGTCCAAATGTGGTGACGGGTACGTTCTTACTCAACCATCGTTATGCTAGTGTGTTGTTTGACTCAGGATCTGATAGGAGCTTTATAAGCACTTCCTTTAGTCATTTAATTGATGTTGAGCCAACAAGCCTAAATGCTAGTTATGAGGTCGAGTTAGCTGATGGACAATTAGTTAGTACTAACTATATTTAAGAAGTGTCCTTTGAAATTAGCAAATCATTTGTTTGAAATTTATTTGATGCCGATTGAGTTGGGTTCGTTTGATATGATTGTTGGTATGGATTGGTTGGTTTCTCATGATGCGGTAATTGTATGTGGGGAGAAGATCACTATGGACTTTGTTTCGGGACTTCCGAGGACCTCTAGTGGTTATGATACGATTTGAGTGATTGTTGATCGGTTGACTAAGTCGGCTCATTTCTTGCCGATAAAGAAAACTGATGACTTAGACAAACTTACTCGGTTGTATTTGAAGGAAGTTGTTTGTAGACATGGAGTTCCTTTCTCAATTATTTCTGATCGAGATAGTCGGTTCACATCTGAGTTTTGGAAATCGCTTCAGCGAGCTTTGGGGACTCAGTTGGATATGAGCACTGCGTATCATCCGGAAACGGACGGACAAAGTGAGAGGACTATTCAGACCTTGGAAGATATGTTACGAGCTTGTGTAATGGATTTTGGAGGTAGTTGGGATCGACACTTACCTTTGGTGGAGTTCTCATACAACAACAGTTATCATGCAAGTATTAAGGTTGCGCCTTTTGAAGCACTTTACGGGCGAAAGTGTAGATCACCAGTTGGTTGGTGTGAAGTTGGAGAAAGTCAGTTGACGGGTCCTGAATTGATTAGAGAAACGACTGAGAAGATCGTGCAAATCAAGAATCGTTTATTAACAGCTCGTAGTAGGCAGAAGAGTTATGCGGATAAGAGGAGAAAACCATTGGAATTTGATATTGGCGATATGGTTATGTTGAAAGTATCACCTTGGAAAGGAGTAATTCGATTTGGCAAGCGAGGAAAGCTTAGTCCACGTTATATTGGTCCATTCAAGATTATTGATCGAGTTGGTCCTGTGGCATAAAAGTTGGAATTGCCAGAGAAGTTAAGTGTTATTCACAATACTTTTCACGTTTCTAATCTTAAGAGGTGTTTGGCGGACGAGAATTTGATAATTCCACTTGAGGAGATTCAACTGGACGACAAGCTACATTTTATAGAAGAACCGGTGGATATTATGGATCGAGAGGTGAAACGGCTTAAGCAAAGTCGGATCCCGATAGTGAAAGTGCGATGGAATTCCTAACGTGGACCCGAATACACTTGGGAGCGAGAGGACTACTTCAAGAGCAAGTATCCGCATTTATTCGTAGACGGACCTAAGGAGAAGTAAGCCCCGGGACAGTGCTCTCCTAAGGTGGTGAGGATGTAAAACCCAAAAAATAAGGTCATTACTTAATTCTTACTTTTCAAATATTTTTGAAGTATTTATGACGTTAAATATTATTACGTTTAACGGTTTAAGTTGAAATCGATATTAAATATTTTATTTTAATATTTTAACGAGCAACGAGGACTACTAGTGATCGCGATACCGACGGATGCCCACAATTTTATATTTCATTATCGATCGTTTCGATATTTAATATTTTCGACGATATCGTTTTAATTACGTATCGAGTCGTTATATTATTATTTTTCGTGTGCGTTTAAACTTTTAAGTATTTTTACGAAACCCGAGTCCCGTAAATATTTTCAAAATTGACTAATAATTATTTCCCACTTTTTAACTAACTATTTACAATTTTTAGCCACAACTTTTGCCAAATTGCAACTTGGTCCCTACCCCACTAAATAAAAACTTAAATTAAACACACACATTTTATTTTATTTTACTTCCAAAAATTCACCACTCTCTCTCTTCTCCTTCCTTTTGCCGAAACACCACCCAACCACCCAAACCCATTCAATTTTCAATTTATCTCAAGTTTGAGGTTGATTCAAGCTAAACCAAGCATAGACCCATCTCTATTTTTGATCAAGGATCACATAGGTATAAAAATTTTACACATGCAAGCACTTTTTATTTTCTTGATGTTGGTAGGTAGAAGTCATGGTCATGCATGGTGTTTTTAGCATGATCCATGGTGGTTCTTGCTAGAAATCTTGTTAAAAACTTTATTTTGATCTAAAGATTTTTATTTTTATTATGATTTTGATGTTATGGTGGATGTATGATGATATTAGAGTATAGGAATGATCATTTCTATGGTTGGTTTTGGTCAAAAAGTTGATTTTGTACAAGATTTTGTAACCCTTTTATAGCAGTAAGTAAACTTAAAAATCCGAATAATTATGTTTTGAAAATGACTTAACTTATAGCCTAGAGTTTTAGATAATTTCCTTATCTTCGATTTGATATAAGGTAGAGCTTCTAGCTCAAAACGAGCGCGAAGTTATGACGTTTTGAATGATCGTGTACCGGGAGACGAGTATCGGCACTACAAGTAGTTGTTGTCGATATTTGGATCGAATCTCGGGGACTCTAAATGGATGTTTTGAAATGTGAAACCTACTGATAATAAGGTGTTTACTTATTAGGTTGAGTTTACTTTAAAACCCGAGTGTCGGTTTTGTAAACGGAGTCGTTTAAATAAGTTAAAACGGTCGTATGAAAAATTAACGTAAATCTGTCCGGATTTTGTGGTTTGAAAATGAGTCAAGTAAAGGACTTTAAAAGTAATTTCATTTGATAAACTTGTAGGAGGACTTTCTATATATAGTAAGTTAGTTTATCGAGTCGTTTCATAAACGGTTGACAAGTTTAAAAGGGGTAAATAAGCTAGTACATGTAGTATGTACCGGCGGATTTTGTTAAAAGTGTAAAATGGTAAAGTACATGAGTAGTAAAGTATAATGAAGTTATTTATATCGTTTACTCTCGAGTGTATTGTGGTTTTATGAGTTCGAGTTTGATTTTATTATGTATGAATTATTTCTCGAGTTTATTATTAATATACGCACCTAAATTGCTAGGTTGCGGTTGTCGTGTTTATCGGGCATCTACTATCGTCGGCGATCGTCTTCAACTACTATAAGTACTAAGGTGAGTCTATAGCCTCGTTTGAGCTCATTTAAATATTTTAAAACCCGCGAGGGGGAATACATGTTTTGTAAACATAGAACACAAGATTTTTATGGTATGCTTGTCCCTTTATGAATGGACCCGTGGTTGTTGATGCGTGCAATCTAGTTTTCCCAAAATTAACCTTTACTAGATTATAACACGGGCAGTGTACCCTTGTCAATTGTAAAATAGTATTAGCAAATATCGGGTTCGAACACAGGGACTATTTATAGTTGAAATATTAGTTAGTAAAAATGCGTAACGAGTAACAAATTGGTTTTAGTCTTAATGAAGACTTGCTTATAAAAACAGTGAAAATATTCAAGATTTCAAATATGGATAAAAGATACGCTTGCTTGGACCGTGAATGACTATGAGTTATTCCTTAGGTATGAAAATATCGATAAACTTCTAATGTAAAATCCTAAGTTCCTTTCGAATACCGGATTTCTCCAATTACCTAACCATGCAACGATTCCTTTCGAATACCGTTAACACCTCAAGTAATAGTGCATAAAGTTTCAAGCTGATAAGTGAGAATTAATTTATAAGCTTCCTTTCGAATAGCTTACTAACTCCTAAACCGATTTCTCTTAATTTAATAGCTAGCGTTTGTGTGAATATCTACTTATGAAAATTGTTGTTAATGACTCCTTTCGAATATCATTCACTTATAATCAACTAAAGACAGGCCGATTAATTCGTTCCTATTTTAGTAAAAATTACGGATTCCTTTCGAATACCCGTTTTTAGATTACCAAACAAGAGTATAAACAATTTTGACAAGATAATTAAGTTATTAACCCAAACGGATCCCCAATTAATCTCAACAAATCAATCGAATTTCCAACCCAAAATCTAACACATAAACATCACATAAGCCAAGCAAACGTATAAAGAAATTAGCTACTCATGATTGTAACAAACACAATTGAATATGTAAAAGACATACTTTAATCTTGCTATTAAAATGATAGAAGATGAATACCAAATTGAGAAAGAGGTTCCAATGATCTTCAAAGTAACAAAGTAAAAAAACTTGAAGTAACAATTGTTCAATAGAAACTTATGATGATAATAAAAATTATGCTAAAGCTTGATGATGATGATTCTTGAATTATATCTTCAAAAATGGATGTGTGTAATATGGATGTTGAGTGTATGATGATATGAATGCCTTTTCTCTTGTGTGGATGTTGTGTTCCTTAAATACTCCTCCTGGGACATCAAAAAACGTCTAGCAATAATGTCCCATGATGTCCACTAACTCTTTAGCTTCCCCCTTAATGAGGAATAAAAACAGAGTGAGTAACTGCAAAAAGACCAGTTGCGCCGCAACTGAATGGTACTGCGCCGCAACTCTTGTTCCGCAAGTGCCAAGTCCTGTAGCTTCTTTAGTTGCGCCGCAACTCTTGAGTCTTGCGCCGCAATTGATGATCCGAGAAACCATGATCTGTAGCAACTTCTGTTGCGCCGCAACAGGTATGCCCTGCGGCGCAACTCTTGATCCGAGGCTGAACTGATTTGGGTGTAAAACTTTTGCTTTGCCCCTTTTGGTCCCAAATCTTTACAGCAACATGAGCAGATTTGATGAGCCTTTACCAAGTAGCTGCTCGCTCTTGGGCTAGCCAGTCTTTCTGGTGGAATAAGCATCACCCTGGGAGACTAGAACCCAGCCCAACTCTTAGAACGTGAATCAATGGTGAGTGGGGGTACCCTGATGATTTTAGGCAAACCATCACAGCCGTCAACGGATTTGATATGTCTTTACCAGAAGCCGTACCCTTCTGGACTCGCCAATTCTTAGCAATGAAGCATCGGTGAATTGAACACCCTATAGCTTTAAGCAAGCTATTACAGCTATCAACGGATTTGATAAAATCTTTACCAAGAGCCGTACCCCCTTGGATTAGCCACTTTTCAGTCTAGGACCATGGAAAGTGAAAACCATCCAGTTTTGGGTAACCTGGCAACCATCAACGGATTTGATGTGTCACACCAAGAGCCGTACCCTCAAGGTGAATCAACTCTTTCTTGTCGGTAAGACATGGTGAGTTGAGAACCTACAAAACACACTTTACACAAAATATAAGCAATATGGGGTCTATCCATTACGTTTAGGACACAAAACATAACAAATATCGCTATGAAAAACTCGTTTAAATGAGCGATATCAAACCCCCCATACTTAAGCATTTGCTTGTCCCTAAGCAAATCCGACTCAAACCGTAATGTTTTTTTTCTTTTTTTTTTTTTTTTTTTTTTTTTTGTAAAGACTCTAAATGACTCAAATGGGACTAAAATAAACGTGATAGGGGACAAAACTAACTAATTTCCCGACTCACCCCCCCATACTTGACTAACACATTGTCCCTAATGTGTTCCATCAAAAGAAAATCTAACTAAAAGGGAAATTAAAATAAAATTAGAAAAATAAAAGGGAAAAGAAAAAAAATAACACCGTGTGAGTTCCGATTGATGAGGTCTGAATTCCGAGTCTACTCCGCACGTGCTGAACTTAATGCCAGTCTTAAACACAACTGAAAAAAGAAAAAGTACAACAACAATCAAAGAAGCCCCACAAACGGCTTCAACTTCTTCACTCATCATCCGAAGGTGGTGGTTGGTACCACATGGGAGGTGGGTTGTATTCAGTCCACCCACTTGCTGCCTCGGAATTCTGCACATGATACTGGGAAGTGGCCATATAATCCCACATGGGCTGGTATCGCTGCATGTGGTACTGCGTGTAATCCCCAAACTGGTGCAAATCTGAGCGGGTCCTCTCGACCTCTGTTCTGAGCTGATGAACCTCCGTATATGTCTCATCCATTCGGTGCCCAATCCTATACAATTCCTGCATCATAGGATTAAAATCAAACTGCCCAGGTTGTGGGGGAACTGCTCCCGCTGCGTTTGCATTACCCGCTTCTTCCTCATACTCTTCCTCAGCATCGTCACCCTCCTCCTCTTGCACATGACCAACATACACTCGGTTTGCGGTTACAATATTTGCTCGTTGCAAATCATTCATTGTAAACGTCTTCCATCCCACCGGTGTACCGCACCTTTGAATCCCCGCTTGATTTAGAATACCCAAATTCCTTGCAATCCTCGTAATAAAGTGGCCACAAACCATAGGCCCTGCAGCTTGTCGTCCTGACCCTTTATCGCTCATATACTCAACCAATGCCCACGGGGCATTCACAAACTGATTCGGGTCCCTCTTTGCGAAGAAAAACAAAAGCCACAAATCATCAAGATACACCTTGTCCTGATGCTGAAATCGGTGCAAGAATGAATTAGAGATACCTTTTTCAAGCACTCTAAGTATCGGATCCGTCAGATTGTTTGCTTTGTTGGTGCGTGCGTGAGGCCTATGTCCGGACAAATCAAACCATACCTCATCTTTCCTACCCCGAATTGCATTCCAGTCCCAACTTCCCTCACAAATATAATTTGGCATATTGGATTTATCCATATATTCAGCTTCCGTGAATAAACCCGCCAAATACCCAAACTGTGGTAGGGTGACCTCATGAGCTCGCCCCCCTAACCGAAACTGAATTATCTCGGCACCATAAACTTCATGACTATGATCCGGAACCGGGTCAACTGTCAAAGTAGAGTAAAATTCGAGACAGAGTTCTCGATAAATTTTCTCCCGGACACTAAATGCTCTCCTCCAAACGTCCACCTCAAAAGGTGGCGCCCCTGCCCTGCTTATAAACCGAGTAGTCAAAAACGGATTCAACTCAGCAGTTATTCCCAAGTTATCTAGCATACCCCAATCTAAGAACTTCGGGGGATGAACCACTTTATTCTGAAGCAAGGCCAAATTGTTATTAAACCGGATCTTTTCATCAGCTGTGCATCCCGGCCATTTTAGCCAAGGGTGCACTTCTTGTCTCATGAGCATGGATTCAGCGGATGGAACCGATGAGTGGGTCACTCGAGGTGCTCTGGATGATTCTCCCATCTCTGGCTCCTCAACAGCTTGACGTTTGCCCTACAAAAACAAACAACAACAACAACGAAACAAAACTACAGTGTTAGAATCCTATTACTCTGTCTCGGGCTCTTTCTTGCGCCGCAGCTATTCCCTCTTGCGGCGCAACTGGGTGTTTTCTGGGCAAAAACTGCAGCAACAAGGAACCCCAAAAAGACCAAATCTAAACCTAAAAATCCTAACACTAAACGATATTAGGCCTAATTAACTTATGTTACTAATTAACTAATCTTAATACTAAAGAACCCTAATTAAAAACTTTCCCCCAAATTAATTGTACATCAAGAACCCTAATTAAAACTAAAATTAAGAGTTTAAAAGGAATATACAACATACCGATCTCCTCATGAATGAATTGATTGATTTTTAAGAAAAGATTTGATGAAAATTCGAAGATGGAGATTAGTGTGTGTTTTTGTGTGTTTGCTGCGGCGCTAAGATTGTGTGAGAGAAATAATATGTGTGTTTTTAAAAGATAAGAAACTGATTTTTATCCACACCTGAATGTCTTGCGGCGCAAGACAGAGGAGTTGCGGCGCAACTCTATACACGCAATTTATCAACCACCCTCGAATCCTGACTTGCGGCGCAAGACAGAGGAGTTGCGGCGCAACTCTTGATCCGAGATGTTTTCCTTCTAATTGACTCAAACACTAATACTAAAACATACTATAAAAACTCCTAAGTTACTAAAATAACTAAAGTCAGTAAAAATAATCAAAATAAGAGAAGTTAAAAAAGAAATGATACAACAAACCGGGGTTTAATCCGGAAATGCTCGTTTTTTTTCCTCGAGTCATGAGCTTGACTCCTCGTTGTGCTGAGAATCTAGAACGGGTAAAACCCATCCTCCATCGTCATACCGTTCTCCTCATCTTCCTCATGATATAGCTTGACTCTTTGACCATTAACAATAAATGATCCGCCCTCATCCGTTTCTAACTCCACATATCCACTCGAAAAGACCCGTCTCACCAAATACGGACCCGTCCACTTTGATCTCAACTTAGGTGCTTTAAATTTGTACTTCGATTGAAACAAAAGCACCTTGTCCCCTTCCTTAAACTCTTTCCGCCTAATTTTCAAATCATGGACCATCTTAGTTCTTGCCTTATAAAGAGCGGAATTCTCGTATGCGTTCCATCTTAACTCGTCTAGCTCATGGAGTTGTAAAAATCTAGTTTCGCCACTAGCTAGTAAATCCATGCTACATTCTTTAAGCGCCCAATACGCCTTATGCTCTATCTCCATGGGTAAATGACACGTTTTCCCATATAGCATCTTGAACGGGGTGGTCCCAATCGGAGTTTTGTAAGCTGTCCTAAATGCCCATAATGCTTCATCCAATTTCTTTGACCATAAAGACGGATTATTGTTGACCGTCTTTTCCAAAATCCGTTTAATCGCCCGATTGGTATTTTCGACTTGCCCACTTGTTTGAGGGTGGTAGGAAGTCGAAAACCGGTGTTGTACCCCATATCTTTTCAAAACTTTCTCCATTTGGGCGTTTGCAAAATGGGTTCCCCGATCACTTATCAAAGCTTTTGGCATGCCAAACCTACAAAACAAGCTTCGCAAAAATTCAATAACAACGTTAGCATTATTAGTAGGTAGTGCCTTTGCCTCGACCCATTTTGATACATAATCCACCGCCACCAAGATGTAGACATTTTTGTTTGACGGTTTAAACGGCCCCATGAAATCAATTCCCCAAATATCAAACACTTCGCACACTTGTATACTTTGTTGCGGCATCTCGTCTCGTTTTGTAACCGTTCCTTGCCTTTGACACGAATCACATGTCCTCACTAAGGTGCGTGCTTCCTGAAAAATAGTAGGCCAATAGAAACCTGCATCAAACACCTTCTTTCCCGTCACGGTTGGACCATAATGTCCTCCCGTTGGACCATGGTGACATTCATCGAGAATTCGCCTTGTGTCGGCTCCAGAAACACACCTTCTCACCATTCCATCGGCACACATTCTAAATAGAAACGGCTCCTCCCAAAAGTAATACTTGGCATCCGAGTATAGCTTTTTCCGTTGTTGATAAGTAAGCAATCTACTAACGACTCCACCTGCTAAATAATTGGCTATGTCGGCGTACCAAGGACCCCGTTCACCAACTGCTTTTCCAACAAATGCCAATCTTTCATCCGGAAAGGTGTCTCGAATATCCTCCTCATTCAAAGCTCCAAGACTCGGATTCTCCAAACGGCTCAAATGATCCGCAGCCACATTTTCTCTACCCCGCTTATCTTGGATCTCCACATCAAATTCTTGCAAAAGTAAGATCCACCTAATCAATCTCGGCTTCGCATCTAACTTTGAAAACAGAAACTTCAAGGCCGAGTGATCCGTGAACACTACCGTTTTACTTAATACCAAATAAGACCGAAATTTATCGAATGCGAACACAACAGCTAGTAATTCCTTCTCGGTAGTGGTATAATTTTGCTGAGCTTCATTTAATGTCTTGCTTGCAAAATAAATCGGCCTAAAATGTTTCTCAATCCTTTGACCCAATACCGCCCCTACCGCAAAATTGCTCGCGTCACACATCAACTCAAAGGGTAGATCCCAATTTGGCGAGATTAGAATGGGTGTGTTCGTTAATCTTTCCTTCAACGATTCAAATGCCTTCATACAATCCTCCGAAAATTCGAACTTTGTATCTTTCTCTAACAAACGAGTCATCGGCCTAGTTATCTTTGAAAAATCCTTAATAAACCGCCTATAAAACCCCGCGTGTCCTAGAAAGCTTCTAACTGATTTCTCGTTCGTTGGAGGTGGTAACTTTGCTATAACCTCAATCTTTGCTCTATCAACCTCAATTCCCGCCTTAGAAATTTTGTGCCCCAACACTATTCCTTCTTTCACCATGAAATGGCATTTTTCCCAATTAAGCACCAAATTTGTTTCTTCGCACCGTGCCAGCATCTTATCTAAACTCTCTAAACATCCATCGAATGAACTCCCATAAACCGAAAAATCGTCCATAAAAACCTCCATGGAAGTCTCAATCATATTCTGAAAAATCGCCATCATACACCTCTGAAATGTTCCCGGTGCATTACATAACCCAAATGGCATCCGTCTATAAGCAAAGGTGCCGAAAGGACAAGTAAATGTTGTTTTCTCTTGGTCCTCGGGGTCAATTGGAATTTGAAAATAACCCGAGAAACCATCAAGGAAACAATAAAACTCGTTCCCCGCCAACCTTTCTATCATTTGATCCATAAATGGCAATGGAAAATGATCCTTTCGAGTCGCCTCATTTAACTTCCTATAATCGATACAAACCCTCCAGCCCGTCACTGTTCTTGTCGGTACCAATTCATTCTTTTCGTTCAACACCACAGTCATTCCACCTTTCTTGGGCACACAATGTACCGGACTAACCCAGGGGCTATCCGCTATCGGGTAAATTATACCTGCATCCAAAAGTTTAACAATTTCCTTCTTGACCACATCCTGCATATTCGGGTTAAGTCTCTGTTGTCTTTGGACAACAGGTTTTACATCATCTAAAAAGTTAATTTTATGTTTACAAAAATCAGAACTTATACCCGGAATATCAGAAATACGCCAAGCGAAAGCCTTTTTATGGCTTTTAAGGACCGTTAGTAATTTAATTTTTTCGTCTTCCAAAAGTGAAGACGAAATAATAATTGGGAGACTAGAATTACCATCTAAGAATGCATACTCGAGATGTGCTGGCAATTGCTTAAGTTCCAAATCCTTCGGAGGATCCTCAATAGAAGTCTTGATCCTCTCCCCGTCGTTAACCACCAACTCCTTCACTTCATCCGAGCTTCCCTCTTCATTCGCCTCTTCTTTAACAATGGAATTCAGCCTTTCCATTTCCGCCTCTGCTTCCAAAATGCCTTCCCAATCAAGGTCATAAGCTGCTTCATCTAGAACATCTATTCTAAAACAAGATTCATCTGTAGAATATGAATGTTTCATTGCTTGCTTCAAAGAAAATGTTGCCCTTTCATTACCCAAACCCAAAGAAATTTCGGTATCCCGAACCCGTATGATAGCATCCGCGGTGTTTAAAAATGGTCTACCCAAAATGAGAGGAACTTTTTCATCCTCCTCCATTTCAAGAATAACAAAATCCACGGGATATAAAAATTCTCCGACCCGTATGAGCATATTTTCGGCAATACCCAATGGATATTGATAAGATCGATCGGCCAATCTTATACTCATACGTGTTGGGGTTAAAACACTTGAAGACAATTTAGTGTAAATAGAGTAGGGCATTAAGTTAATGCTTGCCCCTAAATCCGCTAATGCACTAAAAGTAAGTTTATCATTAAAAGTGCAAGTTAAGAGAAAACTTCCGGGATCTTCAAGTTTCGGTGGAATAGATCTCTTCACAATTGCTGAACATTCGGCATTTAAGAACGCGGTGGTTTTCTCCATGTAATCACCTTTCCCACTCACAAGTTCCTTCATGAACTTTGCATAATTTGGCATACCCGCAATAAGATCAACTAAAGGAACATTAATCTTAACAGTCTTCATTAACTCGATGAATTTCCCGTATTGTTCCTTTTTCTTTTCTTTTCGAAGTCTATGCGGATATGGGATATGTGGCTTATATGGCCCTTTTTGTTCGATTTCCGGCTCTTTTCCTTTATTATCACCCTTTGGTTCCTTCCCAGGTCTCGACTCCATTTCTATCTCTTCCTCGTCGTCCGAATCACTATCTATGGGTTCCTGGCTCATTTTGAAATCTCGGACCACCAGTTGCGGCGCAACTCCATCCTCTTGCGGCGCAAGTGGTTGGTCATTGACAATTGGGTTTCCTTCGGATGACGAGTTGCGGCGCAAGTCCCTACTATTGCGGCGCAACTTGTCTGTTTCAGCTGTTTTTCCTGTTTTGTCTTTATTTAGCACCAATTCTCGGTTCCCCCCATACTTAGGTCCAGACCTAGTCTCCACAACGTTCACTTGCTCATCACGATTATTTGGTGGTACATACTTCGACCCTTGGTTCGATGATCCTCCGGTGTTGTTTTGATTTTGCCTCGGATTTGGTTGGGTTGAACTTGGCATTTGACCCGTTGGTCGGTTCGAGAACTTTTCACTTAATCTTTCAAATTTTCGCTCCAAGTCTTGCATGTTAGCTTGGGTGTTCCGTTGGTTTTGCTCCCATTTTGCGGTGAATCCTTTCATGGAGTTAGCCATCATATCATTAGCTGCCTTTTGGGAGTAGACAAAATCTTTCATCATTTCCTCAAAATTCTGTTCGGTATGCTCCTCCTTTTGTTTCGATTGGTTGGGTTGAAATCTCGCCTCATTTCTGTTTCCCTGATTCTTATTTCCATACCCACTATTTCCCCGGTTTTGATACCCATAGTTGGCATAGTTAGCCTCCTCAGATTTCGGCTCACAGTCATCCGTGTAGTGAGGTCCCCCGCACTTCCCACAACCGTTTTTCACTAAGTGTACATCTTTCTCCAAACGATCCATTCGGCTTTTCATTTCCTTACCCAAGGCTTTAATCTCGTTCACCACTTCTTTGTTGCTACCACTACTACCTCCTTCTTCAACTTGGTTTACCGTTCCTCTGGTTCTCCTATTCCTATTAATCCGATCCCTAGCAATATGAGCTTGAACTTGATCTTCCATCATTCGGTGAGCCTCGTTTGGTGACTTGTATAAGAAACTGCCACCACCCGCCAAATCCAAGTCATGTTGAGAACGACTATCCAAACCGTAGTAGAAGATATCAATAACTTCATCCTTATCTAAATCGTGCCCATGGCAGTTCCTTAACAATTCCTTAAGCCTAATCCAAGCACTTGTTATGGACTCGTTGTCCCATTGTTGAAAAGAACGGATTTGATTCAATAGCTTCCTGCGCAAAATAGGTGGAAAAAATCTTGTTACAAAAAGCTCCCTCATTTCTTCCCAAGTTGCAATCGTACCCGGCTCTAATTCATTAAACCACGTTTTCGCCTCTCCCGTGAGAGACAATGGAAACAAACTTAGCATAACGCTTTCCTCTTGACCCTCTCCATATCGAAACATTCTACATGTCTCTATGAAACTCGCCACATGCTTGTGTGGGTCGGACTTGAAATGTCCGTCAAAAGTACTATCTTGAATCATCTTTAAGTGATGACCTTTAACGGAAAATTCATCCCCCAAAACTGGTGCCACAATAGCCGACCCATTCGTCTGTGGTACTATCCTATTCCTATCGATCATCGGTATGTCAAAAGGATTGGGTTGGTTTTCTAGTCTAATATCATCATCTTCGTTTTCTGCCATTTCTTCTTCAAAAACTGATTCAACTTTATCCTCGGAGGATATGCTTTCACTATAAACTACCGAAGCGGCTGCTCCTAAACCCCGATTCCTCAAAAGTTTTTCCGGATCCGACAAAGGACTTTGCAATTGTTTCCCTTGGGATCTCGTGTACATACACAATCAATAATCCTGAAAATCACAACACAAACAACAATACCCGTGAAAAATATTCAACTAAATCAAATCCCCGGCAGCGGCGCCAAAAACTTGATGCGTGCAATCTAGTTTTCCCAAAATTAACCTTTACTAGATTATAACACGGGCAGTGTACCCTTGTCAATTGTAAAATAGTATTAGCAAATATCGGGTTCGAACACAGGGACTATTTATAGTTGAAATATTAGTTAGTAAAAATGCGTAACGAGTAACAAATTGGTTTTAGTCTTAATGAAGACTTGCTTATAAAAACAGTGAAAATATTCAAGATTTCAAATATGGATAAAAGATACGCTTGCTTGGACCGTGAATGACTATGAGTTATTCCTTAGGTATGAAAATATCGATAAACTTCTAATGTAAAATCCTAAGTTCCTTTCGAATACCGGATTTCTCCAATTACCTAACCATGCAACGATTCCTTTCGAATACCGTTAACACCTCAAGTAATAGTGCATAAAGTTTCAAGCTGATAAGTGAGAATTAATTTATAAGCTTCCTTTCGAATAGCTTACTAACTCCTAAACCGATTTCTCTTAATTTAATAGCTAGCGTTTGTGTGAATATCTACTTATGAAAATTGTTGTTAATGACTCCTTTCGAATATCATTCACTTATAATCAACTAAAGACAGGCCGATTAATTCGTTCCTATTTTAGTAAAAATTACGGATTCCTTTCGAATACCCGTTTTTAGATTACCAAACAAGAGTATAAACAATTTTGACAAGATAATTAAGTTATTAACCCAAACGGATCCCCAATTAATCTCAACAAATCAATCGAATTTCCAACCCAAAATCTAACACATAAACATCACATAAGCCAAGCAAACGTATAAAGAAATTAGCTACTCATGATTGTAACAAACACAATTGAATATGTAAAAGACATACTTTAATCTTGCTATTAAAATGATAGAAGATGAATACCAAATTGAGAAAGAGGTTCCAATGATCTTCAAAGTAACAAAGTAAAAAAACTTGAAGTAACAATTGTTCAATAGAAACTTATGATGATAATAAAAATTATGCTAAAGCTTGATGATGATGATTCTTGAATTATATCTTCAAAAATGGATGTGTGTAATATGGATGTTGAGTGTATGATGATATGAATGCCTTTTCTCTTGTGTGGATGTTGTGTTCCTTAAATACTCCTCCTGGGACATCAAAAAACGTCTAGCAATAATGTCCCATGATGTCCACTAACTCTTTAGCTTCCCCCTTAATGAGGAATAAAAACAGAGTGAGTAACTGCAAAAAGACCAGTTGCGCCGCAACTGAATGGTACTGCGCCGCAACTCTTGTTCCGCAAGTGCCAAGTCCTGTAGCTTCTTTAGTTGCGCCGCAACTCTTGAGTCTTGCGCCGCAATTGATGATCCGAGAAACCATGATCTGTAGCAACTTCTGTTGCGCCGCAACAGGTATGCCCTGCGGCGCAACTCTTGATCCGAGGCTGAACTGATTTGGGTGTAAAACTTTTGCTTTGCCCCTTTTGGTCCCAAATCTTTACAGCAACATGAGCAGATTTGATGAGCCTTTACCAAGTAGCTGCTCGCTCTTGGGCTAGCCAGTCTTTCTGGTGGAATAAGCATCACCCTGGGAGACTAGAACCCAGCCCAACTCTTAGAACGTGAATCAATGGTGAGTGGGGGTACCCTGATGATTTTAGGCAAACCATCACAGCCGTCAACGGATTTGATATGTCTTTACCAGAAGCCGTACCCTTCTGGACTCGCCAATTCTTAGCAATGAAGCATCGGTGAATTGAACACCCTATAGCTTTAAGCAAGCTATTACAGCTATCAACGGATTTGATAAAATCTTTACCAAGAGCCGTACCCCCTTGGATTAGCCACTTTTCAGTCTAGGACCATGGCAAGTGAAAACCATCCAGTTTTGGGTAACCTGGCAACCATCAACGGATTTGATGTGTCACACCAAGAGCCGTACCCTCAAGGTGAATCAACTCTTTCTTGTCGGTAAGACATGGTGAGTTGAGAACCTACAAAACACACTTTACACAAAATATAAGCAATATGGGGTCTATCCATTACGTTTAGGACACAAAACATAACAAATATCGCTATGAAAAACTCGTTTAAATGAGCGATATCAGTTGTCTTTAAATTGCATTAAGTGATTGCCTTTGTTAAAGCCTCAATTATGGACCGTTAATTAACCTATGATGGGTTAACCGCTAGTACAATTAATAGATCTATGGGGGAAGCCGCCTCGGTTCAGTTTTTGTAGACTTGTCATAGAAGCTTAGGCCCGACCTCCACACTGTTTGAACATATTGTATTAAGAAGTCAGGTATACGGCAATGTACCAATAATCTGGAGGTAACCGACAATTAATAAATTTCCTGTCTTATCAGACCTCTAAAGGGAGTGTCTAAGGGCTCGGTTCCATGAGCTTATTACAATTTATGCTATATACAATTATTATTGTTGATGCAAATTATTATTTGATGCTTGTTGCCTTCAAGTATGCCACAAACTTATAATCTTTGCTTGTGTTCAAAATGATTATATAAACCTATAGATTCACTCAACATTTTTGCTGATGATTTTCTCACATGTATTTCAAGTAATCAGGAAGGGTGAAGCTTGGAAGCCACGGGAATGAATGTTGTGCACTACTTTTGTAATATGAACTCTTTAAATGTTTGTCGTTCCTTTTGGTTCAAAACATTTTAAATCTTTTGTTTTGGTTGTACTTTGGTTACGATGTCTTGGGACTACGCTACTCTAACAAATGTTTTAGGAACGATAAATCTAAAACGTCTCTTTTCGAGTCGTTCTTTATAAATTATGTGTTGTTGTATCATTTTTTAGCACCCAAAGATGTATTCCGCTGCGTGTAAATTTGGGGGTGTTAAAAACATCCACCATGTCGAGGATGTATTTTCGACCACTCGCACTAGCCGTACGCATTGGCCCACAAATATCCATATGCAAAAGATACAATGGTTCTTGGTTGGTGTCTTCAGCTTTAGATTTGTATGACTTCTTGGTACTTTTCCTCTTGTCGAACTTGAGTTTTGGAAGACCACGAACAAGCTCGTTTTTAGCCAGATGGTTAATAGCATCAAAGTTAAGATGAGATAACCGACGATGCCACAACCATGACTTAGTCTTAGATGCTTTGGTGAGTAGGCATACAGGAGAAGAGGCCATCATGTTTTGAATGGACAGTGTATAGAGATTATCCCCTCGAGAACCTTTTAACAAGTCATTTCTTTCAAGATCACGAATGAAGCAAGTATGTTGTCGAAAAGCAACTTCAAGGTTTGAATCGCAAAATTGTCCCACTGAAAATAAGTTATGACCAATTCCCTCCACGTAATACACCCTTGAATCGTAACATTCCCAATTTGATTCACCATAACCCATGATCTTCGCAATATGGTTGTTGCCAAATTTCACTGTTTCTAGAAACTTGCTGACGAAATTTCTGAGCATCGAGCGGTCTCCGGTCATATGCTTTGAGCATCCAGAGTCCAAGTACCAGAGGATGATTTGGACCACCTGAAAATATCACCAGACAAAGACGATGTATCGAAATCTAGTAGTTCCTCTGTGTTAGCAGGTACATATATATTTATCTTAGATTTGCTAAAAGAAGAATTCTTAGGCTTCCAAATTTTCTTCCTAGATGTCGGCTTAGATTCTAGTTATCTAAGATCCTGAGGTACTTCTTCACTGGTAGGCACAATAGTAAGGGCAGACCTAGTTAAAGGGCGCTTTTTCCATTTTTTTAGTGCTAGTGTTCCTATTTGAAGGACGCTGAGACCTAACTTCCGTGGATGTGATCCTAGTTAAAGGGCACTTAGTTCAATTTGCAGTGAAGGTCCTACCAGTGGGTTTCCATCGCCAACCAACTTGGGTGAATTTATTCCCCGTTATAGTCCATTCAAGATTGTTCCTAATTGCATACATTTCATTCACATGGTCAACAAGACATAAATCATGACGCTGAGAAAACATGCATTCGTTACAATTCCAACATCTCAAATTAGAATTCACATTTTTCTTAGGGTGCTGCACAAGCGTAGGACCTTTAGTCTTAGCTACATGATTCTTTTTATTTAAATTTGAAATAACATTCCTAGGATGAATTTCTACTTTCTTCTTCGCAGTCCTACTAGTGGCAGGCTTGATCCTATCTTTCTTGTCTTGAGATCCTTTAGCCTTAGTAGACACAATTACTCCTGTAGAAGCCAAGGGAACATTAGTGACAGATTTTGATTTAGCCTTGATGGGTGTGTTTAAAATAGGCTTAGCTCATGGGTTCTTATTGAATAGAGTCATGGCAATGGTGGGGGTTTGTTGTTTAAGTGGTGTAGAACCCGTTTGTCCTATGTAATTCAAATGCTCTAAGCATTGTTGTACCTTCTCAATGTAAGCATGAGCAGAGTAATAGTGACTATTCGAGGGATCTAGTTCATAGAGATCATCTACAACATCCCTAGCAAGATCCGCGTGCTTAACTGCATGCTCCATATAGAGCTTATATGATATAGGATTGTTCTTATGGTACGGGTTCTTAGTGATCACCACCTTTTTGGTTTTTGGAGCACTAGAGGTCGGGGCAGAGATTGTAGCTGGATTATCAACAACTTCTTGTCCTTTGAGTTGAAGTGTCTCCTTTAATTCAGCTAAAACCATGTTTTTGTCTATGATTTGAATTTTTAAGTCAGAGATTTCCTCACACTTATGGTTCAGTTGGTCAACAAGTGACTTTTGCTCTGCCGTATTAATAGTGAAGCGTTCTTCTAACGAACCATAAATTTTTGAAAAACCCTGCTTTACTTTATCAAACTCCCCTAGCATAGAAGTAATTATATCTTCTAGGGCATGATTTTTAATCTCTGAAGCCTCTAGTTCCAATTTCTCTGCTAATGATTCTCTCTTAAGTCTCATGATTTCTTCCTCTAATGCCTGAACCACCTGAATCATCTTGTCACTGGTCTCAACGGTGTTTTCACAATCATTTGTTTTTGAAAGAGTTTTATTTTTATATTGATTTTGAATTTCAAGAGATATACAATGTTGTTGAAGCTCATCAAAACATTTTGAAAGTGAGTTATAAGAATCTTGAAGCTTTAAAAATTCAGCGTTAGATTCGTGACAAGAATGTTATCTACATTATTCATAGGTTCAACAATATTCTCAAATAGATCATGCACATCATCACATTTATTCACAACAGATGTAATCTCAAAAGCATATTCAATAGTAACAACTTGCATCACTTCGAGAGACACTACATGTTCCAAGAATCGGTCATATTCGGACAAAATCTTTTCTTTCTCAATTAGATGTTGCTCATAAGCATCATCCATTTCATAGAAAACTTTTCGAACTTCAGCCATTTCGAAATTAAGATTATCCTCGAGATCTAGAAATCCCTCTTTAATATTGTTTACAAACGGAACGATCTCTTTCTCAAACACCATTTTCATGTGTTCAAAAGCCCATTCTCCAGCGGTTTGAGCCGTTGAAGTCGTACATTCCTTGATGACCTTGTCAAATCCGGTAAGGTATCGCTTAATCTCTTTCAAGCTTAGCAATATTGTACTTGCCGGTGGAAGACCCTTTGGAATTTCTTTAGGTTCATTCGGATTGACAAGTGTAGGAAATATACTAAGGTTTTCTCTAGTAGACATGTAAATTGGTGTATGGATAAATTCCCTTTGTATATTAAAGCGAATTCTAAAATTCGTTTTTGCATTCTCATCATTAAGCTGTGGATAACCATACTTAGGATATGTAAAAATCACTTTTGACCGATTCTCTTCATGTAGTGACATATTCTCAGATTCATTCGAAAACACAATCGGATCTAAGACCAATCCTAACTTGGTTGCATCATAAAGTCGTGGGTTGTGGTTAAATGCTTGCTTTGCATACCCCGGGTTAGGTGGTAAGTCTGTTAGACGCGATAGAGTGAATTCCTTAAAAGATGAATGAAACAAGTGTACTAGATGTGAAGCGGAGTATTGTTTTAAAAGCAAAACTTCAGTCTTTTTAATTTTCTCAGACGCCTTAATTTCCGTTTCAACCCTTTTAGACTCGAGAATTTCGA
Source organism: Glebionis coronaria (assembly GCA_025667525.1). Classification (NCBI taxonomy): domain Eukaryota; kingdom Viridiplantae; phylum Streptophyta; class Magnoliopsida; order Asterales; family Asteraceae; genus Glebionis; species Glebionis coronaria. The sequence goes on from CM046875.1 coordinate 382,717,935, forward strand.
AATCCGTTTGCAGTTTTTGAAAATTATTAACGACTGAATCTTTTTCTTTAAGTTCTTTTGAAAGATTTGCTCTAAAACTTTCAATTTCTAGCAAATTATCCATTTGGACTTTCCTAAACCTATCAAATTCTGGATTGGTTAAGGTATTGGTCAAAGGAGTTAATTCCAAGGTTTTAACCTTTTCCTTATACAAAGCAAGCTCGACAGATAATGTCTGATTAACACCTATGGGTTCAAGGACCGTATTATTCATTTGGCCAAGCATAGATGCTGACACCATAACCAAATCTTGTTGAGCAGATGAATTTGTAGACGTAATAGCTCCCGTTTGTGTTTCACTCAAAGTCTGGGGACTTGCATTGATATTTCTATCATTGTTTGTCTCCTCGTTTAAATTACTAACCACCGGAGGCTGTTCCGGATACTTAGACACTTGCTCAACTTGATAAGGTACAATACTAGTATCAGTGGCAGTATTTGGTACCTCAGAGATTGTATCAGCGCCATAAAGTGAAAGATATGCCATGAGAGCTGCCTTGGCGGTATTGAGGTCATCACAGTCTGAATCGTATGCATCAAGATCATCGCATTGATATGTTGCATTGTTGGTAGAAGCTGTTGTGAGTCCTTCAGTATCCGCAACTCCTGGATCTGCTAGAAATGCTAACTCCTCTTAATCGAGCTCTCGACCTTGTGCTTGAGCATTAACCAAGTAAATCTTTTCCTGAAACCATGTACCATCCCTATTCCTCTTTGGCTACTTACAATCCTGAGCCATGTGTCCTTCCCCTTTGCAGTTATAGCAGATGGTCATCTTCACTTTGCCAGTATTGTTTCATCTTGGAGCAATGTTGAATGGGCGTACAGTAGTATTGGATGAGCTTGATCTCCCCTGAAGTGGTTGCACAGTGACTCTACCATCTTGAATTGTTGCTTGTTGACGAGAGTTGGAAGAAGTTCTCAACTGATTGTTTGTTGGAGATGGTCCTCTATAACCTATTTTGTTCAACGTTTGAGTTATGTAGGCAGAAATTTGTGCTAGTACATCAGTAGGATTATCCCCTTGTCTAAACTCGGGAATTGTAACCTCATCATCGCAGTAGAAAACCGGTGCTGGTGGAGCCACATACACACTAGAAGGAGTACTGACATGCTGTGAGTAGTGAGGTTGAGGAACTTCATGTTGCTGGTAGGTGATAGCAGGATTTGTTGGTGGTTGATAAGGAGAGTATGGTTGTTGAGCACGTTGTGATTATAATGCAGGTTGCTGATATTGTTGTTGATATGATGTAGGTGGTTGTGGTAGAATCGAATACTGAGGAAAGCTTGGAGTTTGATACAAGGGTTGATATGAAGATTGTTGTCCCATAGCATACAGAGTGTTGTGATATGACAAAGTTGGATTATTTTCCATTAACGCCAATGGTTCGGAATAAGATCCTTGAGAGATGCGTTTCTGGATCACGTGCTTCTCGTGTTGCTGCAAGAAAGCATAGAGTTGATCTAAATTTGATTTGTGCAAATCTCGAATCATTTTAACATCAGTGACATATTGGCTCCACTCCGGGGGTAACGTATTCAAGAACTTGGTGTTGAGTTGAAACTGAGCAATCCTTAGATTATACACATTCAAATCATTCATCAATGTAGTGAAGCGCCAGTAGTAGTCATGAAGTGTTTCCCATGGAATGTATGAGAACCTATCGAACAAGTCATAGAGTTGACACTCTCGTTCATGCTTGGTGAGTGAAGTCCCTTGTAACAAAACTGTTAAGCGATCCCAAAGTTCCTTTGCTACCTTGTGTTCGCTTACCGTTCGATAAATATCGGGTGGAAGAGCTTGAAGCATGGTCTGAACGACCTTGTCATCCGCATCGGCAATGATTTGATTAGCAATAGTTAATTCATGAAATAACCTTGGCCGAGTCACATTATCTACAGTAACTTCGCCCCAATCGAGTGGACCTTGCTCAATGGATTGAATCATAAGTCTCCCACTGTGTTTACCCATAATGTAAGTCCTCATGCGACCTTGCCATGCTTCAAATAGATCTTTGATGAGCAATGGTGGGCGGGTATCGGTACCCGAGATGATAGAGATATCGGTAAGCGATGTCATTGTCGGCATAAATGAATGAGGATTCATTTTTGATCACTTGAAAGAAAAAGATTATCTTTTGATCGTCCAATGAAATAAAGTTGTGAAATTTGTTGTGTGTTGATGTAGAATTCTTCCAAAATTTACAAATCCAAATCTTGAAAAATCAATACCTAATTCGGACTGAAATCAAGATACTAATCCGGAATGTGAGTCCTTAATCTAATTTGGAATACAAAGCTACACGTAATCCGGAATCCAAAGCTACACGTAATCCGGAATCCAAAGGTACACGTAATCTGGAATCCAAAGCTATACGTAATCCAGAATCCAAAGCTACACGTAATCCGGAATCCAAAGCTTCACCGTATCCGGAATGGGAGTACTTGATTCTAATTTGGAATATAACACCAGTATGTAATCCGGAATACAAATCCTTATTCTAATCTAGAATGTATCTTAATTACTTAATCCGGAATGTATACTTACTACTAATTCGAGATACACATTCAAGGACTAATTCGGAATGTGAAGCACTGAAGCTAATTTGGAATGTGAAGCACTGAAGCTAATTCGGAATACCTCGTCTGCTGTTAATTCGAAATAAAACTTGTGGATGCTAATCCGGAATCCAACTACACACAAGTCGGAATGTGTAAACACCCTAGTATTCCGACTTCTAAAACCCTTATATCCCGAATAAGAAGAAAAATTTTGTACTTTGTAATTTTACCCAATAATCAAGCCAAAACTACTAATTTTTTCATGAAAATCACCAATATGAATAACACAAATCCCTACCATAACTATGTAGGCAATTTGTAAGAAAGATTTTGGGTGAAAAAAAAGAAAAAAAAAATTAAAACACGGATATATCTTGATTAAAAGAGCATAAAAACCAAAACTAACACAACAAAAAACCTTATTTCACCCCATGGCTCTTGATACCGATTGTAGAAGTATGATAATCTTTGATCTAACAAGAGGGTTGTTGTTTCTAGAGAGAGAAACTAGAGAGAGAAAGATGGAGAGAAAATGTATGTTTATTATGTAAAAGTGAAACAACCAACACCCCTTTCTATGAAGGAAGGGGGTTTATATACCCAAGCCTTTGTGGGCTTGGGCCTTCAACCCATGGACATGCCCATGGGTTGTTTTGTTACTAACTTTGATACAATAAACTAACTACGAGCTAATTACATTTAATAATATTGTTGGAGTGACCGATACTTCTAATATACGTTAAAAACGTATTTCCAACAGGGTCAACAAAACTATGAAGAGAAAATAAGAATTTTAACTCTTCAAATGAGGGAAAAAGATGTGGAAGTTAAAGCTTTTGAAAAACAACTTTTGAAAATATCAACAGAAAATGAAGCTTTAAAAGCCAGTCTTTATAATGAAAAGGAAGTGATTAATCATTGGCAAAAGTCCTCTAAAGGATTGGGTAAACTGATTAATTCACAAATGGGGTATTATGATAAGTCAGGCCTAGGATATATTGAGGACCAACCTGGGATAACTTTAACTGACAAGGGCTTATCAAAGGGGATTTTTGATAGTTCTAGTGAGTCGGATAATACCTTGAAAATGATAGATATGCTGAAGGAATGAAGGTAGTTCCTCCACCATTATCAGGAAATTTCATGCCCCCTTGTAATGATACAAGTATAGAGTTAGAAGAACCAAAGGCTGTTAATACTTCAAACTCTAGTACTTTGTCCCAAGATAAGACTGTTGTGACCAAAAACATTGTTTATCCACCTTTAATGAACAATTTTGTTTCTGAAGAGTCTAAAACTATTTCTGCTCCCAAGCAGGTAAAAACTCCTAGCGAGGCATTGGATAATGATGTAAAACATAACAAAACCAAGAGGGGTGGGATAGGTTTTGAGAAAGTTAAGTCAAAACAACCTTTTGGGTCTTCTTTGAGAAGAAAAGGATGTAATGTTTGTGGTAGTCTAAGTCATTTTATCAAAGATTGTACTTTACATGAAGATAAATTTGTGAAACAAAAGGCTGCACAAAAGGTCACAAGAAACAGTAATGGGAAAAATGCACAGGTTACTAGGCAACAGAGAACTAAAAAAGATAAACCTAAGTTTGGTTATTCTAAAAGGGTAGCTAAAAAGGTTACAAATAACTCTACCAAGAACTTTGTTCCTAGAGCAGTACTTATGAAACAAGGTTTAGTACCTTTGAAGTCTGGTAAACCAAGTACCAGCAAGTCTAGAACTGCAAGTACTATTAGACCAAACTTAAGTACTGCTGGTTCAAAGTCTGTCAAGCCAAAGTTCCATAAGACTTCTAAGAATGTTATTGAGAAAGCCAAAGCATCTAGAAGAAAGCATAATAACAAACCAGTGCAAATGTGGGTTCCTAAGAGAGAAAAACCCTGTTTCCAAGTAAGTACTGCTAAAGCAGTACTTAAGTCAAAGAAATATGAGTACATAGAATCACCCTATGTCTTTGACTACATAGCTGAAACCATGAAGTATAAGAGCAAAAGTAGCATTACTGGAAATGCTTCTGAACAGACTTTTAAGTATGTAGGTCCCACAAGATCCGAGCCAAATGTGGCTTGGGTCCCTGTTAAAAACTAATAAGTTTTGTATGTGTGCAGGGGCATCTAATTGATGAATTGAAAGATAAAGGTATAGTAGATAGTGGATGCTCAAGACACATGACAGGGAATAAAAATTTCCTTGCTGAATTTGAAGAATTCAGAGGTGGACCAGTAGCCTTTAGAGGTAGCAAAGGTAGAATCACTGGCAAAGGGAAAATCAATATTGGGAAGTTGGAATTTGAAGATGTGTTCTTTGTGAAAGAATTAAATGAATTCAATCTCTTTTCTGTATCATAAATGTGTGATAAGAAGAACAAGGTGTTGTTCACAGACACAGACTGCTTGGTGCTCTCCAAAGACTTTGAGATGCCTAAAGAATCTCAATTACTGCTTAAAGTACCCAGGCAAGAAAATATGTACACCTTTAATCTTCATACTATTACTCCAACAGGTGGTATTACATGTTTGCTAGCTAGGCTTCTAATGATGAGTCTAACTTATGGCATAGGAGGTTAGTTCATGTGAATTTCAAGAATCTTAACAGACTAGTGAATAGAAATTTAGTTAGAGGGTTACCTAACAAATCTTTTCAAAATGATTTCACATGTGCTGCTTGTCAAAAAGGTAAACAACATAGAACCTCTTGTAAGACCAAGACTGTCAATACTGTGATAAAGCCGTTGCAACTTTTGCATATGGATTCATTTGGTCCAATTTCTATAAGAAGCATTAGTCATAAGACTTTTTGTCTAGTCATAACTGATGATTATAGTAGATTCAGTTAGGTTTTCTTTTTAGCTCTTAAAAGTGAAACCAATGAATTACTTAAGGATTTTATCACTTTAGTTGAAAAGTAGTTCACTAAATAGGTCTTAATCATTAGGACAGATAATAGGACAGAATTCAAGAATGCTGAATTTGATGAATTTTGTAGGTCTAAAGGCATTAAGAGACAATTTAGTAATCCTAGGACTCAACAACAAAATGGAGTAGCTGAAAGGAAGAATAAGACACTAATTGAGGCTGCTAGAACTATGCTGGCTGATTCTCTTTTGCCAAATATATTTTGGGTAGAAGCAATCCATACTGCATGTTATGTGTTAAATAGAGTCTTAGTGACCAAGCCTCAAAACAAAACACCTTATGAACTTTTAACTGGTATTAAGCCAACCATAAGTCATTTAAGACCTTTTGGGTGTCATGTGTCTATACTAAATACTCTTGATCATTTGGGGAAGTTTGATGCAAAATGAGATCAAGGATATCTTGTAGGATATTCATTGCAAAGTAAAGCATATAGGGTTTACAATTTGGCATCCAAAAAGGTTGAAGAAAATGCCCATGTTAATTTCTTAGAAAATAAACCCAATGTCCCAAGAATAGGTTATGCTTGGATGTTTGACTTAGATTATCTAACTAATTCCATGGATTACTATTCTATGCAAAAGGATTGTCAAACTAACAATACATGTGAGGAGTCTGGTACAAATAAGTCAGGTACTCAAGAAGAATTCTCTTCGTCAGATGATGATGTTCACATCTATGTACCTAATTTGCCTACTGTTACTCCCATGTATGCTACTCCCCAGAAGCAAACTATGCCATTAACAGATGATCAAGCCTCCCAAGAGCTTTAGAGGCTTCAAAAAAAAGAATGCTACATTAGCTAATGAGCATTCAGGAGAAGAATCTTATGAGTTACAACACTCAGCAGTACATACTACACCTAGCGGTACCTCATCTGCAAGTACTGCTAAGTCAAAATATGTAAAGTCTGCTGATTCATTAGAAGATATTTTACAAGCTATGGACGATGAAGATATGTATGCTAGTCCAGCTGAAGGAATCTTCTCTAAAGCTTCCTATGATGAGCAACGCGCAGTAACTGATTTCAACAATTTGGAAACTGAAATTCCAGTTAGTTCTATTCCCACTCATAAAGTCAACAACAACCATCCTACTACACAGATCATTGGAAATCCCAAGTCTGTTACGCAAACTAGAAGACAACTTCAAGCCAATACTGAAACTCATGCACTTGTGAGTTATGTCAAACAATAGTAGAGAACTAATCATAAGGATACTCAACATTGTTTGTTTGCCTGTTTCTTATCACAAGTAGAGCCCAAAAACATTTCTCAGGCTCTTGATGAAGAAAGTTCGGTAGATGCCATGCAAGAAGAATTAACACAATTTGGGCTACAAAAGGTTTGGATTCTTGTGGATCTTCCCTTACGTAAAAGAGTTATTGGTACTAGATGGGTTTTCAAGAACAAGAAGGATGAAAGAGGAGTTGTTGTGAGAAACAAGGCAAGGCTTGTTGCTTAAGGCTATAGACAGGAAGAAGGGATAGACTATGATGAGGTTTTGCACGAGTGGCAAGGATAGATGCCATTAGATTATTTTTGTCCTTTGCATCATATATGGGTTTTATAGTCTATCAGATGGATGTGAAAAGTGCCTTTCTTTATGGTACTATTTCAGAGGAGGTATATGTTTTACAACCTCCAGGTTTTATAGATCCTAAGTTCTCCAACAGAGTCTACAAGGTTATCAAAGCACTTTATGGTCTGCATCAAGCTCCAAGGGCTTGGTATGCAACTTTATCCAATTTTCTGTTAGGCATGGATATAGGAAAGGGACCATTGACAAAACTATGTTCATCAAGAAGAATACTAAGGATATTATTCTACTCCAAGTCTATGTTGATGACATCATTTTTAGTTCTACCAATAAGTCATGGTGTGAAGAGTTTGAGGCTTTCATGAAAGGAAGATTTCAGATGAGTTCTATGGGAGAACTTACTTTCTTTTTGGGACTACGAGTCAAACAAAGGAAAGATGTAATATTTATCAGCCAAGATAAGTATATTGCTGAAATATTGAAGAAATTTTCATGTATGGATACAAGGAGTACAAGCACGCCTTTTGAAGCTAAGAAGTCTTTGTCAAAAGATGAACATGGTGAAAATGTTGATATTCATCTATACAGGTCAATGATTGGTTCATTGATGTATCTTACTGCTTCAAGGCCAGATATTATGTTTGTTGTGTGTGCGTGTTCAAGGTTCCAAGTTAATCTAAAGGTGTCACATCTACATGCTGTGAAAAGGATTTTTAAGTATCTTAAAAGTCAGCCTAATTTGGGATTATGGTATCCTAGAGATTCCACCTTTGAATTGGAAGCTTACTCAGATAGGGATTATGCTGGAGCTAATCATGATAGGAAATCTACAACAGGAGGTTGTAAATTCCTAGGCAGATGACTCATATCATGGCAGTGTAAGAAGCAAACCATTGTTGCTACTTCTACAACTGAAGCTGAATATGTAGTTGTTGCTCATTGTTGTGGACAAGTACTTTGGATTCAAAATCAGTTGATAGATTATGGATTCAACTTCATGAACACCAAGATTTACATTGATAATAAAAGTACTATATGCATTGTCAAAAATCCAGTATTTCACTCCAAGACCAAGCATATTGAAATAAGACATCACTTCATAAGAGATGCCTATGACAAAAAGCTTATTCAAGTCTTGAAGATTCATACAAACAAAAATGTAGCTTATTTATTGACCAAGGCATTTGATGCAAAGAGATTTGAATTCTTGGTGACACATATTGGTATGCTCAACCAATAAACTGCTGCATATGTTGAGGGGAGGTAACAATTGTACAATTTTTAAGCTAATTTTTATTGTATAGTGTATGTTTTTTTGTTTTTTTGTTATTGCAGGTTGATAGAATAAGATAAAAGAGGCTATTATGATAGTGGAATGCCTGAACTGGTCAAAATTCTGAGGTACCGTTATGGATCCAAGTACCGCTAGTACAAGTCCAAGTACCGAGTATGTTCCATGTACCACTACATGTCCGTTGTACCGTTAAGGGTCTCTTTTGTAAATTTGGGGGTTTCTTCGCGCTTGGGTTTGTTATTTACTTAAATACTTACTCCAATTATACAAATGATTCACCTAACCTTTTATTTTTATCTCTTGATTCTATAACCTTCTCTCTAATTTTTCGTTCATTAAAAATACTAATGGCTGCTTTACAAGTGATCTCTGAGCATAGTTTGGTTGCGAATCTTGCTCTGAACGATGACTCTCTTGGAATCCATGAGATTCTTGGATTCTTATCACGAAGTCATATTCATTTCACGCTTACTGTAAGTCCAATTGTCTCTGTTCCCATTGTTGAACAATTTTGGAAAACTACTGTGTTAGGTACTAGGTTTGATCAACCTTGCATTAAGGCTAGGGTAAATCATAGAAATATCTATGTCACTGAGGTACTGCTAAGGGCTAGTTTGAGATTAAATGATGAAAATGGACTTAGTATGCTTAATAATACAGAGATACATGACGGCCTTGCAGCCATGGGTTATGAGGGTGATAGGAAAAGTCTTACTTTCTTTAAAGCTTTGTTTTCAACTCAATGGAAATTGCTTTTTCATGCCATTATTCACTGTTTAAGCTCAAAAAGTACTTCTTTTGATCAAATTCCTGCTGCATTGGCATCAGCTGGTATTTGTCTAGCAAATAACAGGGTTTTCAATTTTTCAAGATTAATTTTTGAAGGCATGACTAGGATTTTGGAAGGAACTAAGAAGTTTTTAATATATCCTAGATTCATTTAGACTTTAGTTAGTGTCCAAATCCTTAACCTACCAGAGTTAACTAATACATGGGATGTTCCTACTTTCACAAAGAGAACTTTCTCTTTCTTGACCAAACATGGCAATGCCTTTACAGGAACTGTTACACCATTATTTGCTCATATGTTATCCCAACCTACCAACCAAGAAGGTGAGGAACCTAGCAATGCTAGTGCTTCTCGGCAAACTCCTTCTAACCAGAGTTCCCATTCCTCAGAAGATTCTCAATCTTCTTCTCACAATATTGGTGTTCAACCAAATACTGATGAGATGATCTATACACCTACTGCTTCCATTGTTGCTAGTGGTTCACCACAAGCACATGCACCAGAGGTAATGGATGTTGCAAATTTAACTACTTTGTGTACTAGTTGTCCCAACATGTACATGTGTTGCAAAAGGAAAAGCTTGTTCAAGATAAGAGAATTGCTGAATTGGAGGTCAGCCTAGTCAAGTTAAGGAATAAAGTATCTCCTTGGATGAGGCAGAATAGGTCTATTCAGAAAGCTGCACTAAAAAGCAAAGGTTTAGAAACCATAAGAAAAGGCAACTAAATGCAACCAAACAGGGGAGGAATTATGAAGAACAAATACCTTTTTATGATAATCAAACAAGGGTCTCTGGAAATGACATCAATTTTGAATTGGATGATGATGTCATTGGAAATTATGAAGATGGAACTGGTTTAGAGACTGGTGTGGAAGAACCTACAAACATGGAGTTTCAACTGGAAGAACCACAACCTACTCATGAGGAACCACAAATTGAAGAAATGGTGGTAACTCAGCCAGAGCCACAACCTCAATCAACACAACTTCAAGTGATTTGGAGTAATTTCTATGAGAAGCTGGAGGAGATTAATGTTCAATTTCTATATCTTCAACTCCACCACAAACACAATTCTGGTTTCACAAGAAATAGTCTTTGCAAGTACTGTCAAGATCAAGAGTGAGCTATGGATCAGACAAGACTGAAGAGGTACAAGTTGAAAGGATAACTTCAATGGAAGAAAGGGTATCTGGAGATACACAAGTGATTGAAGAAACAAGTATGTCTAACATTGGTGAAGTCAACATTGTTGAAGATCCAAGTACTACTAGGCCAACTAAGCTGACTACAAGTACCGCTAACATTGTTGAGGACCCAAGTATTGCTAAGCCAACTAAGCCGATTGCAAGTACTGCTGGTGATCATCCTTCACTAGAAAGTCAAACTCCGTATGGAGAGGATGAGACTTTAGCTCAAATACTGCTTGACTTAAGAGAAAAGATTTCAGTTGAGAAAGCAAAACAAGTAGAGATAAGAAAGAAGACACAACAAGAAGTTCTTGCCAAAAAGGATCAAACTAAAGGTAAGAAAGTTTAAGCTTTACACCCTACTAAAGGTATAGTTATTCAACAGCAAGCTGATGAGGAAAGACCTTCCAAGCTGAAGAAGAAGTTACCTAAGATTAATCCAAAGGATAAGGGGAAGAAGCAAATACAATCAGAATATGAAAATGAAAGTGATTCAGATGAAGATATCAGCAAAGTCATGTATAGATTTAATCAACTAGACCATGATGAGGAATATGCTCTCAGAATGCAAGCTCAAATTCGTGAAGAAGACTTACAAGAGGAACTTGTAGCAAAGCAGCATTTGCTAGAAGCTAGGAGAATACAGCAAGAATGGAACATACAACGGTATGATAGGATTCAAGCTGAATTACATGCAAGTGAGCTTCTTGCAGACTCATTGTTAGCTGAAGAAAGAGATGCTTATGATGAAGAAGAGAAATCAAAATTGATTGATGATCTGGTAAGGGAGTGATAGGTGTCTAAACACCCACCCTTTTTACCACTTAATTACAATAATAATCGGGCCAAAACGTGTATTTTATGTCATTTATGTCGGAATTATGCGTGGTTTGTGTTTTTGTTGTGATTTAGGACGAAAAGGTGAAAAGTGGAGAAAACACGGGCATTCACGGGCTTTTATTGAATAAAAAGATGAAAGATGGAGTCAAGTCAAGAGTGCAAAAAGAACGGAAGTCCAAGACCAATTATGAAGATTTATCGAAGAAAAAGTCAAAAGACGGAAGTTTATCAAAAGCCGGAAAACTCAAGTCTAATTTATTGAAGAATTACAAGACGAGTTTGAAGAAATCCTGAGACAAAGTCATTAAAACCCAAGATTAAGAAGATTAAAAGGCTTAAGGACTTAAGAGTGCAATTAAGGAAAAATGAAGGAGGGGAGGAAGCTTCCTAAGCACTCCTTAATCCTCCCCTATAAATAGTCATTAGGATAATCATTTTCATTTTGTTGGATAGTTTGACACACTATTTCTTCCACTTTATTTACTTGCACATTTAAATTCATGTCCATTTAATTACTTGTCCAATTTAAATACTTGTCTTGCACCTTAAATTCCTTTAATTTCAAGTAAGTTTCCATTTAATTCTTGTCAATCTTTACTTTTTATTGTTAATCTCCTATCTACCTTTCTTTATTTGATCTTAATCTTCATGCTTTATTGTTTATGTTCATGTTCTTGATTTTTATTGATTTATTTAAGTGGGTTTTGATTAAATTGATTAGTTTTGTTAGTTTGATTGTTTTGGATTGATTGTTTATGATTAATAGATGTTTATTTATTAGTTTGATTTAATCTTGTGGTTGATTTTGTTTAGGTTTGTTTAGATTCGTGTGTTTCTTGTTCCTCCTTGTTCTTCGGTTGTTTCTGTTACTGTATCTTTCCCAGGAAAAGTTCCGGATCAAGCCAGTATTTCGAGTGAAGGAGTTTGTGCAATTTTATTCCGGATCAAAGGTCGTTCATCCGAATATTAGATATTCCGGATAAGCAGTGCTCATTCGGAATAATTCATTATTCCGGATCAAGCATTCCATCCGGAATACCAAACATTCCGGATAAGCCATTTATTCCGGATCAACAGAATATTCCGGATCAAGGAAATTATTCCGGATAGACAGAACATTCCGGATAGACAGAACATTCCGAATCAACCTAATATTCTGAATCAAGGACTTCCATCCGGAATAAGTGACATATTCAGGATCAAGGAGTTCTATTCGGAATATTATTCCGGATAGGGAGATATTCCGGATCAGCAACATTCCGGATCAAGACCAACATTCCGAATAAAGAAGTTTATTCCGGATAGGTGACATATTCCGAGTAAGCAATTTATTCCGGATCAAGGGCTTTGGTTGATATTCCGAGTAAAGAAGAACATTCCGAACGAAGGTGACATTCCGGATGAGTGTTTATTCCGAATGAGGGTATTATTCCGGATGAGCTAATTTTCAGGTTCCTTTAATTCCAGTTTTTAAGTTTCTGTTTTTAATTTTCAAGCTTTATTTTTCCCGCCTTTTATTTAGTTGCACTTTAAGATTTCTTGCCTTAGACTTATTTTAGCCTTGCCTTAGTTTTAAGTTTTAGTTGCGTTTTAAGTTTGCCTTAGTTAGTTTTAAGTTTGCATTATTTACATTAATTGCCCCTTTAATTTTCGTCACGCTTTTAAATACTTGCCATTTACTTTAAATTAGACTTAGATTTAAATTAAAGTCATTTTACTTTAATTGTTTTGCACATTTTAATACTACAACGAAACAACTATTTGTTTCACCAAAGAACGACTGAGTCGCATAGTTAACCAGGATCAATTCGATTAGACCAACACAACGAACTTTAATTTTTATACGGTCAAAAGCCTTGTATCAAATGGCGACGCTGCCGGCTCTTTTCGTAAAGATTAACGGTTTTCTGTGAGAGACGCGTTGCTTTTTGGGATCCGTTCACTTGTGAGCGTTATTTTATTGCACTAAAAATTTCAAAAAAACCATAAAAATTAGAAAATTGATAAAAATCCATAAAAAATTAATAATTTCAAAAATCCAAAAGGATTTTATTTTTATTGTGTATATATATTCTCTTTGTGTTTGGTATTTTTTTCTTTTGCCTTTGTAGGTGTATGCGTACTAGATCTTCTACTTATCAAGAGCCCGAGACTCGAGAAGAGTTAAGTATGGCAGGTGTAAACAACAATAATAATCCACCGCACCTCAACAATAATAACAACAATGTTCATCCACAGCCCGATCTTCGGACAATGGAGGAGCTTTGTCAACCTACCATGTTTGGACGAGGAGGACCGATTGCCCCGATGCAAATCACGGCTCCGGAGTTTTCGTTGAAGCACCACATGATTCAGCAAGTGCAAACTAATCCATTCGCCGGAATGCCTGATGATGATGCCAACAAACACCTCGACAAGTTCATTACAATCACTCAAAGCATGAAGTTGCCCGGTGCCACAATGGATGTTCTTCGCCTACAACTCTTTCCACATACTTTATCACATCACGCCGAGAAATGGTTTGATCGTCTCCCGAAGAATTCAATTCATACTTGGGATGACATGACTCAACGCTTTTTGTCGCGCTACTTTCCACCGTCCATGGTCACGAGCCTTCGCAATCAAATCAGCGTTTCATGCAAGATCCCGATGAATCTCTTTTTGATGCTTGGGAAAGATATAATGTTTTGATTGATCGTTGTCCAAACCACAACATGCTCCCTGTGACCTTAATTGATACTTTCTACAACGGTTTGACTTTTCGAGATCGTGATACGATTAATGCAGCCGTCGGTGGCACATTTATGAAAAGGAGACCCGAGGAGTGTAGAGAGCTTATTGAAAACATGACTACTCATCATAAAAACTTGGATTCCTCCGCTTCTTCAAGGAACAACCCGAGAGTCAATGTTTCTTCTACTTCAGCATACCCCGACATGACCGAATTCACCCGCATGATGACTGAAATGAACAAAAATATCTTGCTTCTCGCTACAAACCAACAACAACAAGTTAAAGCGGTTGCACCTTCTTGTGAAACATGCGGCGGTCCACACCCATACACCGATTGTTCTTCTACTCAAGGAAATCCGGAAAATGTGTATGCATCTTATGGTAATTATTCACCGGAAAATTACCAAGCTCGATCTCAAGGGGATAGAAATTTGCTGAGTTACCGGTCAAACAACTACCTCTCACCCGGTTTTTCTCCTCAAAACCAAAACCCCGCCAACAATTACAATAGAAGCAACCAAATCCCACCAAGAGCTTCTAATCCTTATCACCCACCCACTCAACAAGCCCCACCCATCAATCAAGATGTTGAAGCCATAATGAGAACCCAAGGTGAGCAAATCAAGAATCTGCAGAGCCAAATTATTAACTTGAAAGGAGATATCATCAAGCAAGGAAATGACATTAGATCCGAGCTTCGAGATAATATCCAATCCTCCTTCAGCACTCAAACGAATGATATAAAGAATATGCTTGCTAGTTTCTTGCCCGCCGCTCAACCTTCTTCTTCGAGTTCTCTACCTTCTAACACCGTCACCAATCCGCGAGCGAATGTGAGTGCTATTACTACCCGTAGTGGAGTTACCATAGTAGGACCACCTATCCCGCCACCATCATCTACACCTCCTCCACCACCATTTATCCCTACTACTCATACACCTAGTATTAGTGCACCATTACCGTCTCCGCCTCGTCATGACGATGTCCCAAAGAAGAACCCTTCAACATCTCAACCTTTACCTGCTACACCTGCACCTTCACGACCCAAACCCAATATCCCTTATCCTTCACGGCTACGCAAGACCACAATGCTCACCAAGGATGACTGTCAAATGTCAAATTTTTTGAAGATGATCTCTCAACTAAATTTCAACATTAGCCTTGTCGAAGCACTTGTCCACATGCCGAAATTTGTCAAAGCATTCAAGGAATTGCTTAACAAGAAGGAGAAGTTGATTGAGCTCGCCAACACACGCTTAAATGAAAAATGTTCTGCAGTTATTCTTAAACAACTTCCGGAAAAACTTGGAGATCCCGGTCGTTTTGTGTTGCCTTGCATTTTCAACAAAACCGAAGAATTTACTGCCCTAGCTGATCTCGGGGCCAGTATTAATCTTATGCCTTTGAGTGTTTGGAAAACACTATCATTACCCGACCTTACTCCAACAAAGATGACTCTTGAGCTCGCAAATCATACTCTCGCTTACCCCGTTGGTATTGCCGAAGATGTGTTCATTAAAGTTGGCACGTTTACTTTCCCGGTCGACTTTGTGGTTGTTGATTATGAAATGGACCCTCGTATTCCTTTAATACTTGGTCGGCCATTCTTGAGAACCGGACGAGCTCTAGTTGATGTTGCCGAAGGTGAATTAATTTTAAGAGTCGAGGATGATGCACAAGTTTTTAAAATGGGGAAGCTTACAAGCAAATCCTTTGGTCGAGAATCTGCGAATATGATTAATGTGCTCGATGATTTTGTCATCTACAACAATCCTCTATTTGAGTCTTGCATTGATAATCCACTTTTTGAAGATGATGTGGATGATTCTCTCTCCAATATGGAACCTTCTTCAATTTATGATTCTCCACCGATTTTTGATGCTTATGATGATGATTCTAGCTCAGATTCGGATGATTTTGATGATTGTACTTCCGAGTATCCTGATATGCCCACTTACGATGATTTTGATGAGGCCGATACTCTCTCGAGTGATTCTTCTCATGATGAAGATCCTCCGTCATCCATGCTTAATCCTACTTTGGATGATTACTCTTTTGAGGAAGACTTCTCTACTTTTCTCAATACTTACTTCCCTCATGAGAGTGATGCTCTTCCTTTAGACTTTGAAGATTATCGTCTTGATCCTACTTTGGATTTGAAGAAAATTCTTTCAAAGGAGAAGCAACCGGTCGACACCACCATCCACAGCACGTATGAGTTAACACCTCTTTGTCCACCTTCTGAGGACGAGGTTGTGCATTTTCTTCGCGGATCATCTTCCCATTCTGCTCAGCCTGAGTGCTATTTTCCCCTAAAGGAAAAGGTGTTCGACCCCGGTATCGATATTCTTCAGCCATCTCAGTATCCACCTGATGAAATAAAAGGAAATATCTTTGGAACTTATGAAGGCATGCTTGCACCTCTTCACCATTGCTTCCACCGTGCTCCATCTTTGCTTAAGGGAACCTTGCCTACTCTTCTTTGGCTTGCCTTGTGAAAGTCCCTAATCAATGCAAGAAACCCTAATCTTAACTTAATCAACACAAGGTATTACTTTTCAAACGTAATCTTATTATTGTATAATAAAGAATTACAAGTGTTATGGATAACACCGTTTGATGACAATGTGTTGTGCACACTTTGAACAACAATAAACCTTAACTTATGAATACAGTCGTAGCTGTTTGATTCACTAAGTTATACGCACTAATGTTCTTAATATCTCAAAGTGTTGAATATTAATGCAAGGATACACATCCTATTTATAGTGTTACGAGGTTGACTTGAACAGTACTTGATGTCGACTACACAAGCTTTTACAAGTTCCCACATCAGTCACATGATGTCCTTCTATTCTTGGTAGTCTTCCATTATGCTTTAAGGAACAGTTGTCCAAAACAGTTTCCTTATTCTTCATATTCTCGAACACACAAATGGCATGTCTAAAGTGTGCTGAGAGTTATCAGGGTATTGCCACCCCTGTTAACTCTCAACCCCTCAGAGTCCCTAATACATCTTGGCTGTTATCCATCACAGCCAAGGAGTATGTCTTCAGGTAATCTTCGACTTCCCTGACAATGTCTCTGACATGGACTCCTCTGAGGTTGCTCACAGAGACTCGGATCTCTGTGAGTCTTGCGAAACTTGCCTGCCTCCTAGGCACAGGCAAGGGACTATCTATCAGCCTAATTATGTTTAAATCAATGAACAGGGAATCTAACAAGTTTAGATTCCCAACAATCTCCCCCTATTTAAACATAAATAATGCTAGATCTAACTAAGTTAAGGTAAGTGAGTTTAACAGCTTCTTCTTACACATAACAGATCTAAACAAACATACCTCATGATTTTATTAAGACTTAAAGAAAAATTACAAGTTCAATACATAAGTTAAATAAAAGATGAAGGTAAAAAGGGCTGATACTATCTTCAATAGTCATCATTTTTGATTCTTTCTTCAGCTTCGGCCACATCTAATCTGTTATCAATTTCATCCTGCAAAGTCTTTGCAAACTTCTTGGAATACTCTGAGTTGATCTTGAGACACTTCTTGTGACAGAGTAGCTGAATAGTTGAAGCCAGGCAAAGCTCATCGTCCCTCTGAAAAGCATATTGGCAGGCTTTGTTCATAAACGCCATTCCTCTTTCAGGCACTGAGTATGTCTGACCATCAACAGGTCCAACTATACGATTAGGAAGGATCAGATCCCTGTGCATTCCATCCACACGAACATCTTCAGTAACAAAAGTTTCATCAATGATTTGGGAAATTCTTCTTCTTTTGTTGCCTGTCTTTGGGGGTCCTTGTTCGAAAAGCTGTGGTGGAGGATCAATCTTGAGTTTGGCAGCTGTTTCCTTGATCCAGTTAAACTTAGCCTTAAGAGTTTTAAGCAGAAGGAAATTTGCCTGTCCAGACTTTTTGGCAGCTAAGGCTTCGAGTTCAAACCATTCTGATAACCCAAGTGTTTTTAACCTGAAGTTGTCAAACACATCCATATTCCTCTGTTGATTATCCCTCCATAAGATCATCTGTGGGGTGTTTGTGAACTTGTGAATGGTGTATCTAAACTTGGTTATCTTGCCAGCAGCATACCTGTTGTTTACGCAGGCATCATAGTCAGCTTTGACTTTCTTTAGGGCCTCAGCGCGTTTAAGTTCCATTTCCCTCAACCTTTGTTTTTGATTTTCTTTTTCAGGTGGTGTCATCTTCCTCAGAGTGGCTTCATTTAATTCTTTGGCTGCCTTGAGCTCACTTAGTCTTTTGAATTCTTCAGCCTGTTGCTCTATTTCTTCAGGCGTTAAAGGTCTCTCATCGGAAGGTGTAAAGGTTGAAAAGTAGGAAAGGTCTGTTGTGGATCCTCCTGTCTCTAGCATCGCAGCTATCTTCTTAAGTTTGGTGTCAGTATCAACCAAAACTATCTCTTTACCTTTCTTTGAGACAGAGGACTCCACACTTATGTTTTTCAAATCATCAGCTCTTTTGAGGAACGCTGTCTGAGCCTGATTTTGAATAGATTTTGGTAGGGAGCTCACAGTGAATTTAAGTTTCTTGGCTGCTGGTTCATCATCATCCTCAGGCTTGCTGATGTTAACTAGGATCATGGATTTAGATGAGTCAGCTCCATCTTGTGTTTGTTGCTCCCCCTGAGTCTGATCCTCATCATCAGGTACTATAACTGGTGTGATGACTTGAAGAGGAACAGGTGTTGTTGAAGGATTGGCTGAAGATGAGCCTTGTTCAGCAGATGCAAGGCTGAGTGTAGTTTTCTTCTCCCCCTCACGTTCATCCTTACTTCTCTTATGTTTGGATGAACGTGCCTGAAATCTTCTTGCAATCTGCTCCACAGAGGCAGCCATGGCACGCTGTCTTTTTCTTGATGCCCTGGCAATCTTCAGCAATAGGTTGGCATTGGCATTGGTGTTTGCCTGAACACGCCTGACAATAAAACCGGCATGGTTGTATTGCCTGTTGCGCACTGCATTGAAGTGCCTGTTTATGTTGTTTTCTTGTTCATGGAACAATGCAGGGACAACTGAGTCAATTGCATTCTTGATTCGTGTCGAGAGATGACTTAGTCCCTGGGCCACACCTTTTCTTGCACCCTCCTGAATAGGTTCAGTGACAGCCTCAGTCACAGCCTTCTTTATAATACCTGGAAAGGTGACAGTAAAATTGTGCATCTCTGACTTGATCACGTCCAGCTTTCTTGATAATCGCTCAATATCAGACTGATGGTGTACAGGCTGAAGATTCTTGATATTGAGGCTTTGTTGAGCAAAATCATCCTCCCTTGGAATCAAGTCGAAGTTAGTCTGGGTAGGATGATCAAACAAAAGGAATTCAGCTGTTGGATCATATATTGGTCTTTGGAAGACTGTTGTTGCAGATGTAGCAGAGTTTTGTGTGTCAACAGCTTCCTTAAGAGGAGAAGTCTTGTCATCTTCTTTAGGAGGAGAGGCTGACAGCTGGTCATCCTCATCTTCTTCCTCCTCTTCATCAAACATTCCCTCAGGGAATTCATCTTCAGGCATTGGTTTAAACTCAGCGACATAATCTTCTACAGAAAGCATTTCTTCATCAGCATTGAGCACAAGTTCTTCTTCAATCGGAATGTCCTGAGTTATTGTTTCAGCCTCCTTTTCATGTACCTGAGGTTCTTGGACTGGCTGTACAATTTCAGCCTGCAAGTTTGTTGTAATTAGTAACAGGGGAAAATATAAAGTGAATGGTCGCCATTTCGCTGTCCCAGAGAGGCTGAGGGTGATTACTCAGCCACTCCAAAGGATAAATCCTTGGGATTCTTTTAAGTGTGAATGAAGTGTGGTTAATGGTCGCCATTCGCTGCCCCTAGGAAAGCTGAGTGTGATTATTCAGCCCCCCCCAAAAGGTAAAAACCTTTGGGACTCTTTTGATTGTGAAACATATGTTGTTTAATGATCGCCATTTCGCTGCCCCTAGGAAAGCTGAGTGTGATTATTCAGCCCCCCCAAAAGGTAAAACCTTTGGGACTCTTTTAAGAGTGAAACATATGTTGTTGTCGGTCGCCTGTTACGCTGCCCCTAGGAAAGCTGAGAGTGATGATTCAGCTCCCCCTGAAAGGATAAATCCTTTGGGACTCTTTTAATGAGGGAACCAAGAGGCTGTGTGAAGTACAGCCATCAAGGTTGAGACATTAATGTATTCAGGTTGTTGTTAGCCTGAATACTGTCTAGAGGGTTCAGGGTCATCGGGGTGCTTTATAAACACAAATGAATCACTCCCTGGTGCAAAGACAGAGTGTACAGAAGTCTTAAAGAATTCTAAGTGAAATGACAGACTTCTATGGGTCGAGGATTACCCTAACTTCACCACTCTCTCCTACAGACAAATGAGAGTGGTTGATTGTGAACCTCTAAAAATGTACACTGATTACCTGTGAGATATCAGCTTGGTTTGGCTGGTTTCCTGTAGTCTCTGCTGACCTAGAGACACTAGACGCCTGTTGTTTGTCAGCCAAAGATTCTGTATCCACAAGAGTATCTGGACCAGAGGCGGTGTCAATCTTCTTTTCCTTGGCCTTACTAACAGCTTTAGGTTGGGAAGAAGAGGGGATTTTCTTCTTCTTTGGCTGTTGGCCAGATGAAGCCTTGGACTTGGTAGTGTGCTGCCCAGAGGTCAAAGACGTAGACTTGCCAGCGACACTAGAAGTATTCACCTTCTCAGAGGAAGGGAGCAAGGGCTTCTCAGCGTTGGGTACCTGGTTGGCCACGTTCAGCATGTGTGCAGTCACACGTATATCCTCAGCTCCTATCTCCTTGTAGATGGCGCCAGTGATGCGATAGGGCTTCAGAGCTGTCAAGGCCTTGTTATGGTAGTTCTCTCCCAGCAAACTCTCAAAGATCAGGGACAGATAACGCACATAACAGATGTTCTTTTCCCTGACTTGATTACGTCCTTTCAGTTGTTCTACCAGGTTAGAGAAAAGGATGCTTCCAAAATCAACATCAGCTCCCCAGATAAGTCCATATGCAATAGCCTGATGATTTGATGACATCTGATCCTGTGATCCCTGCATTCCTCCCAGGGACTTCACAATGTGGGTGAAGAGGACACGCCACATAGGAGTAAAGTACTTTATCTTCAGAGGGGCTTTGGCGAGGACCTCAGCTGGCGTAAGTGCAGGGTTAACATCATGGCAGGGTTTTAGTGTGGCTAAGGCTTCCTTGACAGCCTTTTTGTCAACCGTCTTCAAGCATTCATCTCCATGTTTGAGTCCGGCCACACTAGAAAAATCATTGAGGGAAAAGGCAAAAGGATGTTCATTGCAAGAAAGGCTAAAGGTAATGGTGTCTTCAACTACTTCAGCAGAATACCAGAATTCCCTAAGGTATTCTTGGTAAAAGGTGGATGGAGATTTGGTGAAGGCTTCGTTTAGGTCACAATTCTGCATGAAATTTTCCAGATCTGAGTAGGTGTTGTTTGGTGCCTTGATCCATCCAATGGCGTTATTGGAAGCGATGATGCTCTCGTTGATCTCGAAGTTCACATTGGAGGCTTTTGGTACTGGATACGCCATTGATTTAAGGTTGAAGGAGAATGAAAATGGCGGATGGTTGAGAGAGATAAGAGTTTAGAGAGAGAAGATGATTTTTAGAATGGTGGTGGGTGAGAAGAGAAAGAAGACAATATATATAATCAAACTTGAGTGAACAGTTATTCAACCGTATTAAATGCAAGTGCGAAAATGACTGCTCAAGTGGGTCCCTTTGACCTTTCAAAAAGTTTGTCTCCTCGTTATCCGAAACTTAAATGATTAAAAAATGTGAGAATGTTTTTCGCATTAACTTGGAACGTAACTACCTAGTTTCATGTGAAAAACATTTAATAAAACATTTAATATAGAATCAATCATTTAATGAACACATTTAATATCAAGCCACAGGCTTTGAGATATTGAGCATCCCTAGCTCAGCAACTAGCCTGTTGAACGTAGGTTCAGCCAAAGGCTTAGTAAAGATATCAGCTAGTTGCAGCTCTGTGGGAACAAAATGCAGCTCAATATCTCCCTTCATAATATGATCCCTGATAAAATGATACCTGATATCAATGTGTTTGGTACGAGAGTGAAGAACAGGGTTGTTGGATATGGCAATGGCGCTGGTGTTATCACAAAAGATTGGCACTTTGTCATACAAGATTTCATAGTCAGCCAATTGACTTTTCATCCAGAGCACCTGAGCACAACAGCTGGCTGCAGCGACATACTCAGCTTCAGCTGAAGACATAGCCACAGAGTTTTGCTTCTTAGCACTCCATCCAACCAATTTTCCTCCTAGGATTTGACAGCTGCCTGAAGTACTTTTCCTGTCAATACAGCATCCAGCATAATCTGAATCTGAATAGGCCTTGAGATCAAGGCCTGATTCCTTTGGATACCATAGTCCTAGGGATGGTGTTCCTTTGAGATACCTGAAAATTCTCTTAACAGCCACTAGATGGGATTCTTTTGGGTTAGCTTGGTACCTTGCACAGAGACATGTGGAGAATTGGATATCTGGACGACTGGCTGTTAAATACATCAGTGACCCAATCATGCCTCTATATAAAGTCTCATTGACAGAGACCCCTGACTCATCAGGGCCCAAGTTGTTGGGTGGAAGCATGGGGCATTTCACTGATGCACAATCAGCTAAGTCATATTTTTTAAGTAAATCCTTAACATACTTTTCTTGACAAATAGAAATTCCCTTAGGACATTGTTTAATTTGAAAGCCCAAAAAGTAAGTCAATTCACCCATCATACTCATCTCATATTTCTTGGTCATTAATTTAGCAAAACGTTTACTAAGATTGACATTTGTTGACCCAAAGATGATATCATCCACATAAATCTGCACAATGATGAAATCACTCTTGTCCTTGAAGGTAAAGAGTGTTTTATCAATAGAACCCCTGATAAATTTGTTTTCAGATAGGAAATTTGAAAGAGTTTCATACCATGCTCTTGGAGCTTGTTTCAGACCATACATTGCTTTGTGAAGTCTGTACACATGGTTGGGAAACTCGCTGTTCTCAAATCCTTCAGATTGAGCAACATAGACTTCCTCAGCCAAATCACCATTGAGGAAGGCACTCTTTACATCCATCTGATAGACAGTGATGTTCATATAGGCAGCATAAGCAAGAAAAATTCTGATGGCTTCAAGTCTAGCAACAGGTGCAAAGGTTTCATCATAATCAACTCCTTCAGTCTGAGACTATCCCTGTGCTACCAATCTTGCCTTGTTCCTGATGATGTTCCCAATTTCATCCATCTTGTTTCTATAGATCCATCTAGTGCCTGTGATATTCTTTCCAGGTGGAGCTGGCACTAGTGTCCATACTTTGTTCCTTTTGAACTGATTGATTTCTTCTTGCATAGCAGCTACCCATCCATCTTCTACCAGAGCCTCAGCAACTCTTTTAGGTTCAATTTGAGAAAGAAATTCAGCAAATAGACATTCATTGGCTGAGGCTGACTCAGAGTCTTGGATTCGCTGTCTGGTTGTGACCCCTGCATTTGGTTCCCCAATAATGTTGACAAGAAGAATGTGTTGATCTCTTGACCACTTATTTTGAGGAGCTGGAGTTTCAAGAACAGGGGTACTTGAGGGCACAGCTGGAACAATTTGAGTCTCATCCTGCTGACTAGGAGGGCTTTCTTCAAAGACTACTTCAGTGTCTGAGTCTTCTTCAGCCACATCAAGGGAAGCAATTTCATTATCAGCAGGAGCAACTTCAGAGGTTTGAAGAATTGGTGAGTCATTAATATCATGAGAAGGACCATCAGAGATTTGAGGTTCTTCTTCATCAAGTCCCAGAGAGGTAGGAACTTCTATGTTGTGAGTAGACAGAGGATCAAAAGCAGGAACATAAGGAGTGAGAGTGTTGGAGTGGTGATGACTGGTAGGTCTGGGTTCTGTGAACTCATCACTTGGGAAAGAAATATTTTCATTAAAATCTACTTCATCACCCTCTGTTCCTGTTCTCTGTATGACTTCATCATCTTCATTAAATCTGACATGGAAAGTTTCTTCTACTTCTTGTCTTCTGATGTTGAATACTCTGAAGGCTTTGGCTGTTGGAGAGTATCCCAAAAAGAATCCATCATCAGCCTTTTCATCAAACTTTCCAAGTTTATCCCTGTAGTTATAAATAAACACAGGGCATCCAAACACATGAAAATAGCTGACGTCTGGAGATCTTTTTCTGAAAACTTCATAGGAGGTTTTGCCATGTCTTTTAACAATGATTGATCTGTTTTGAGTATAGCAGGCAGTGTGTACAGCTTCTCCCCAAAATTGCTTTGGTAAGGCTGCACCATTTAACATAGTTCTTGCTGCTTCAATCAGAGTCATGTTTCTTCTTTCAGCCACACCATTTTGTTCAGGAGTGCCAGCTGAAGAGAAGTTCTGTGAAATCCCTTTTTCATCACAAAATGATTCAAGTTGATGATTCTTGAATTCTGTACCATTATCACTTCTTAGAGCTTTGACTCTAACATCATTCATATTTTCAACCTGTCTGATGAAGGACATGATGGCATCAGCTGCATCACTTTTCCTTCTGAGGAAGAACACCCATGTATATCTTGAAAATTCATCAACTATGACCAAGGTGTATTTGTTGTGATTAATGGTTTGAGGTTTGACAGGCCCAAACAAGTCCATGTGAAGGAGATGTAAGCACTTGTCAATAGAGAATGATTGCCTAGTCTTGAATGAAGACCTGTGATGTTTTCCTTTGACACAGGCAGAACAAGTTTTGTCTTTGGAAAACATTACTGAAGGTAGACCAGCAACCAAGTTTTGAGTGGCTATCTTATTGATGTTCTTGAAGTTGAGATGAGACAGTCTTTTGTGCCACAGCCAGTTGACACTTTCAGAGGCTTTGGCAAGAAAACAATTTGAGCTGTCTTCAGAGCACACAGCCATGTTGATGACATAAACATCTCTCCTTCTAGGTGCAACTAGCACAACATCATTATTTTTGTTGAATATGGTTCCCTGAGTCTTAGTAAACAAAACCTTATAATCAGCATCACATAACTGGCTGATGCTAATAAGATTGTGCTTAAGACCATTCACATATGCAACCCTGGTAAAAGTGATCCCATTGCAATTCACTGAGCCATATCCTTCTGTGTCACCTGAAGAGTTATCTCCAAACACCACTTTGGGACCTGGCTCCTTTGAGTATCTGTGCAGGTATTGTTGAATCCCTGTCATGTGTCTAGAACAGCCACTATCTAGATACCATACCGATTCCTTGAGATATTTCTGCACAGATACATAGAAACAGATTAGTTCCTATGGTGAACCCACTTTCCAGTGGGTTCCCTGAATTGCTTGTTAGCAACTCTTGTGTTCCTTAAAAACTTTTGGCGTTGGGATGGACAGTTCATTGTTTCATGGTTATAACTCCCACAGATATCACACCCAGGGAAGTCACCACACTCGTCTGAGTGATGGTCTGTGAACCCACAGAATTTACAGGGAGGATAAGAATTGTAATTTCCCTGGTGTCTTTTGGAACTCTGTGGTCTGTCCCTAGAGGGTGTCTGAGCTCTTTTAGCTGCCATGTGTCTGTCATGATCTAAGGTCGAGTGGTGAGAATTCTTACAAACATTGCAATAAGGTTTGATTAACCTTTCCCCTTTGGGTTCACTGATATTTGCATTTTCAATGGGTTCAATTTTCTCACGATATCCTCTCGAATTGATCTAGGTCTTAAGTGGAATGATTGTTCTTGGTTACTAAATAAGGGGGTTTGGTTTTCTAATCTAATAAAAAGTGGAAATCAGAAATTTAAATCAAAAACAATTACTTTAATTATGATTAACAAAGACTTGAATTAAACTCAAGATTAAAATTAAGATTAAAATTAAAATTTGAAATTAAAGTTCAATAACATAAAGAAACAGTGAAACAGATGAAACAGATAAACAGTAACTTAAAAGGAAAATTAATCCGGAACTTTAACCTTGGTTCGGAACCTTTTCAAAGACAACTCATCCGGAACATCCTCATGCGGAACTTACTGATTCGGAACCTTCCGGATGAAGGGTTGATTCAGAATCTTCCGGATGAAGACTGTTGATTCGGAAGTTTTGGATCTTCCGAATGAAGGACTGGTTCGGAACTTTCCGGATGAAGGATGTTTTCTCTTGATTCGGAACTTATGCTAGATTCGGAACTTACTGGTCCGGAAGTCACTGATTCGGAACCTCCAGCTTGATTCGGAAGATTTTACTTGATTCGGAAGTTAATGGATGATTCGGAACTTTCCGAATGAAAGCTTCATTCGGAACTTTTAGCTGATTCGGAAGTTATGAAACCCAGATACAGTAGCAGTCACGAAGAACACGGAAGCAATGATTTTAATCAAAATCAAACCAAATACTTAAAAAGGTTTTACCAATTTAAACACAAATCATTTAGACATTATAAGCAACGAATCCCACTAATAAAAACACAAATCCAAACAACTTTTGAAGATCAAATCAAGAAAATGAAAACTTAAAAACTTGAAGATAAAGATGATGATGAACAAGATGAAATGAAAGATTAAACAAGAACTTGTATTGATTGATTAATGTTTTGACAAGGTAAAACAAAGATTAAAATTACAAGATTGTAAAGATAAAGATAAAAATCACCAATCACCCTAGTGGTGATGGTGTTCTACGAACCAGGGAGAAAAGTGGGGAAGAAGAGAAAAATAAAAGCTAGTCTAAAATGTGTGAGGGAAAGGCTATTTATAGTCTTGTCCTTTGGTTGGTGAGTGGGCTTTCTCCCGTTCTTCTTGTCTTTTCGTCTTTTTAGAAAAGTTTTCGTTTTCGATTCTGATTCGGGATTTGTCGTCGATTAAATCCAACTCGTCTTTTAATTTCTTCGTTTAATAGACTTGAGTTTCTTCGACTTATATAAATCTTCCATCTTTGGTCCTTTTCTTCGATAAATCTTCGAATAGGCCCAGTGACTTCAAATCTTTTGCATCTCTTGGACAATAGACTTTATCTTGAGTCTTTTTCTTCAGTAAAACCCGTGCAATCCCATGTTTTCTTCAATATTCATCCGGTTGGCTCTGAAAACACAATAAACACAAAAACCACGCATAATTCCAAACAAATGATATTAAATACGTGTTTTGGTCTTGTTTTAGCCCGAATTAAGTGGTAAAAGGATGGGTGTTTACACACCTATCAAATCCCCTACACTTAACCATTGCCATGCCCTCATGCAATGCTTAGTGATAAAGCAAATTTACACTTTTCTCATAATTAATTAACCTTGGCCTTATTTAAAATACTACTAAACAAAAATTAAAGTACTAAAGGGAATTAAGACTTTGAAGGAAACTAAAAGATAGAAAACCATTTTCACTGGAAAATAGCTATATGGAAATAACTTGTAAAGAAATCGATGACTTACATAAGGGCTTTGGTGCTGCGAAGATTTATCACCCTCAAGTTTCACGTTCCCCAAACTAAGCTTAAAAACGAGATCATTGTTATTATAAGTTAGCAATTCAAACACTTACACACATGGCTTAACTAAATGCTTAAACTCCCTTATTCCTAGGTGTATCTCTTATATTTTATTTCTGTCTTAGAATGATCATGAAGATGCATTTTTGGACTTATTTCGATAGTTTATTAGGGCAGAAAGCAAAGTAGGACGATTTGATCAATAGTTAGCTAAAGGACAAAATCTCTTAAAACTGCTTCTCGGGATATCAAAAAGTTCATATCTTGGCATAACTTGGTTCACGATTTGAGACCTTTCTCGGGCCGATATTTGGCATGTACTTCATACTTCATATCTTCGAGAGACGTTCTTGAGATAATGGTCTTCTCATCATAATAGAGTTTCTTCACTTGGAGACTTTTGAGGGGTACTCCAACTTTGTTGACCACGACTTCATGATTATTTCTTCAATCTCTAATTGGGATTTTGAGATACAACGATCCGCCTCCTTTTCGGACTTGGATCTATTTATCCTCATACCTTGTTAGGGTCTTTTCGGATAGACTTCTCCATGATCTTTATGGGAGTTGATTGCTTTTCGTCGTGAGTCTTGATCCTTCATATTGACTTTAGGAATAATGCTTTTCACATCACTTTGGATCTTCAGCAATAAAATTGAATCCTCATGCCTTGTTAGGGCCTTTTCGGACTCGCCAATCTTCGCGCCCCGCTTCATAAGTTATGCCTTGGCTATGAACTCTTATCATTACCGAGCAACTTTTAAACGATCTTGGGCTAGAAGCTAAGTAACTTTTCAAATCGTACGACCTTACTTATTGCAGATAAATTATTAGCAAGTGATGGGAGAATAGGCAAATAATTACACCAAGTGAGCTTGCGCAAGAATACCGACTTATAATTGACTCTATCATTTCTCGTCCTCCACAATTTAAAATCTCAAGTAATGAGACTCGTGGACACTTAGCCTAATAAACCAATTAAGGTCTACATGGTTAAGGATACTAGCTAGAATAAACTTGGATAAGTCTATTCGGGTTGAGTCAAAATAAACGCAACGGGCCTAATATGTCGAAGACTTCTAAACTAGCTACACCACTTTATTAATATTTTTGACTTTATTGCGGGATATATACATATGAAAGCAACGATAAAAATTTAAAAATTACGACTAAATGGCCAAAGTTAATAAAAAATTTGAAAAATGTTGAAAAATATGATTTTCCGGTTAATAGAAGGCATTTTCATGGAAAAGTCCACTTAAAACTTCGATAGAAGTCCCCCCTACACTTAAGATAAACATTGTCCTCAATGTTTAAGCATGTGGGAAAAGTTTCCCCTACACTTATGACATTGTGCACGTTGGTTAACTCAAGTTAAGGAAGAGACGACTAACGTGATCAATTTCAAATGTGAGTATGAAGAAAATTGAATCACGATAGTTGAGAGATAGAACCGGATTTCGTATAAGCACGGGAGCACGGTTCTTCAAAGATTCCAAGAGTGCACTTATCCCTGTAATCACACCATACAAAAGACAAACACATATAGAAGTCCCCCCCTACACTTAGGGGATTAAAACATACAAGGATAGATACTCGGGCTGCCTCCCGAGGAGCGCTTGTTTTTGATAACCGAGTCACGAGCCTGACTCGACCCAAAATTAGTTCATGGGGAACGTGGTGAGGGATGGAATCACCTCCTTAGAGGTGTCCTCACCAAAGTACAACTTCACTCGTTGGCCATTCACCTTAAAATTTGGTCCATTAGGTTGAGCGAGCTCGAGAGTACCATATGGAAAAATTTGGGCAATGGTGAATGGGCCGGACCAACGAGATTTGAGCTTGCCCGAAAAGATTTTCAACCGAGAGTTAAAGAGTAAGACTTTGTCTCCAACATGGAACTCTCGGTTTTTGATCTTAGAGTCGTGAATGAGCTTAGTTCTTTCCTTATAGATCAAAGAATTTTCATAAGCCTCATTCCGAAGTTCATTCAGCTCATTGAGTTGGATCTTGCGTAGGTCACCGGCTTTGTTTATATCAAAATTAGCCCACTTAAAGGCCCAATAAGCCTTGTGCTCCAACTCAATGGGGAGGTGGCACGCTTTCCCGTACACAAGACGATAAGGCGTACAGTCGATTGGGGTCTTGTAAGCAGTACGGAAAGCCCACAAAGCATCATCCAGTTTATCAGCCCATGAGGCACGATGCTCTCCCACAGTCCTTTCAAGAATTCGCTTCAGCCCTCGGTTGGATATTTCAGCCTGGCCATTAGTTTGTGGGTGGTAGGCTGTGGAAAGACGATGATTTACACCGTACTTAGCCATGACTCGAGCAAATTGGTCATTGCAGAAATGAGTCCCACAATCACTAATAATGGCGCGAGGCACACCGAATCTAGCGAATAGAGCCTTCAAAAAGTTACAAACCACCCTTGCGTCATTAGTAGGCAAAGCTTTGGCTTCAACCCACTTTGAAACATAGTCAACGGCTACAAGGATGTATTTGTTTCCTTTAGACGAAGGGAATGGCCCCATAAAGTCGATACCCCATACATCAAAAATTTCACACTCTTGAATAAAATTCTGAGGCATCTCGTCTTTATGTGTGATTTTTCCTTGCTTTTGGCAAACATCACATCGCTTAACCATATTGTGAGCATCACGATATATGGAGGGCCAATAAAATCCCGAATCAAACACTTTCTTTGCGGTGTAGTTGGGACCAAAGTGACCACCGGTGGGTCCTTTGTGGCAAGCATCAAGGATGTCCGACGCTGCCGGTCCATCAACACATCGGCGAATTATCAGATCAGCACATTGTTTGAATAGGTAAGGGTCGTCCCAGAAGTAAGTCTTGATGTCGGTAAAGAACTTCTTCTTTTGCTGGGACGTCAACCCTTCCTTGAGAATTCCACCCGCCAAATAGTTTGCAAAGTCCGCAAACCACGGGGTTTCATTCGGCTTCGAGTTTATAGACATTAAGGTCTCCAAGGGAAAAGAATCATTGATTTCTTTGGTCGGATGATCCCCTTGGTAAGGATCCTCAAGTCTACTAAGATGGTCTGCGGCTAGGTTTTCTGCTCCTTTTTTATCGCGGATGTCGATTGTAAATTCCTGGAGCAGCAAAACCCAGCGAAGAAGTCTTGGTTTGGAATCTTGCTTTGTCAACAAGTACTTCAACGCGGAATGATCGGTGTACACAATGGTGGTGGAAAGGACAAGATAGGGGCGGAATTTTTCAAAAGCATAGACAACAGCTAAAAGCTCTTTTTCGGTTGTCGTATAATGCAATTGTGCCCCAGTCATTGTCTTGCTAGCGTAATGGATCGGTTGGAAGTGTTTGTTCACTCTTTGTCCAAGAACCGCTCCAATAGCAAAATCGCTAGCATCGCACATCAACTCAAAAGGAAGCTCCCAATTAGGGGTAACCAAGACGGGTGCCTTAGTTAGCTTATCCTTAAGCGAGTTGAAGGCTTCAAGGCACTCTTTGGAGAAGATAAAAGTAGTATCTTTTTCCAAGAGGTGGGTCATCGGGCGAGCGATTTGAGAAAAATCTTTGATGAATCGACGATAGAAGCCCGCATGACCCAGAAAACTTCTCACACCCTTCACGGTTGAAGGTGGAGGCAACTTAGCGATAACATCGACTTTAGCACGGTCAACTTCAAGACCGGCTTTCGAGATCTTATGTCCAAGCACGACGCCTTCTTTTACCATAAAATGGCATTTTTCCCAATTTAGAACAAGGCGAGTGTCTTCGCACCGCTGTAGCATACGTTCTAAATTGGCAAGGCAAGCAGAGAAGGAATCCCCGAAGACAGAGAAATCATCCATGAAGACTTCCATGGTTTGTTCAACCATGTCATGGAAGATAGCTAACATGCACCTTTGGAAAGTCCCGGGCGCATTACATAAGCCAAAAGGCATTCTTTTGTAAGCGAAAGTGCCATAGGGACAAGTGAATGTAGTTTTCTCTTGATCTTGGGGATCGATGGGTATTTGAAAATAACCCGAGAAACCATCAAGAAAGCAGTAATATTCATTACCAGCTAATCGTTCAAGCATTTGGTCCATGAAAGGTAGAGGGAAATGATCCTTTCTCGTGGCATCATTGAGTTTGCGGTAGTCTATACAAACTCTCCACCCAGTAACGAGACGAGTGGGAATCAACTCGTTGTGTTCATTGGGAACAACGGTTATTCCGTCCTTCTTGGGCACACAATGGATTGGACTAACCCATGGTGAATCCGAAATAGGGTAAATCATACCCGCATCAAGAAGTTTGATAACCTCTGTTTTGATGACTTCATGTATTTTTGGATTCACCCTTCGTTGGCTTTGAATAGTGGGCTTGAAGTCGTCCTCCATGAGAATTTTGGGTGTGCAGAAGTGAGGATCAATTCCACGAATATCCGAGATTTTCCACGCAATAGCCTTCTTGTGAGCTTTCAGCACGGCAACGAGGCGAGTCTTCTCTTCATCTTTCAAATCCTTTGCAATAATGACGGGTGACTTCTTGTTGTCGTCAAGGAACACGTACTCGAGATGTGGCGGCAACTCCTTAAGTTCCAAATCCGGAGGATTTTCGACGGGAGGCGTTTTCAAAGTCGGAGTATCGATAGCAATGACCGTGGGAGATGGAGGCGAAGGATTGTCTTCGGTGAGAAGATTGTCAAAGAAACTTATATCTTCATCCCCCTCTGTGGGAGAATCATTAGTAGCTAAATTCACATCTCCCATGGTATCTTCAAGATTGTTCCAGAATAAATCACTATCTCCAAATAGAGACAACGATGAATCAATGGAGGACACGGTCTCAACAGTGGGAAGAGAAGTAGGAATACTTTTGCAAGCATCATTAAAGTGTTCTTCACAAGCCTCATCAAGAACGTCAATACAATTAACGCTCTCATATGAATAAGGCTGTTTAGACAACTTTCCCATGTTGAAGACTACTTAGTCGTCACCCACTCTCATGATAAGCTCACCGGCTTCAACATCAATGAGAGTGCGACCGGTCCTCAAGAATGGACGACCAACAATAAGTGGCACACGGGGGTCCATCTCGTAGTCGACGACAACAAAATCAGCAGGGAAGGTGAATTTGTCGACTCCTACAATGACATCTTCGGCTATCCCCACTGGATAAGCAACCGTACGGTTGGCCAATTCCAAAGTCATTTTAGTGGGGACTAGCTCTGGGAGAGATAATTGCTTCCAAACACTTAGAGGCATGAGATTAATACTGGCACCTAGATCGGCTAGGGCCATGCAATTCTCTACTCCCGGGAAATTGCAAGGGATAAGAAAACGACCCGGATCACCAAGCTTGATTGACAATTTCCTTAAGAGCACTGCAGAGCAGTTCTCATTAAGTTGGGTGTTGGCAATGTCGAGGAGCTTTTCTTTGTCGCTCAGAAGGTCTTTAAACATTTTGGCGTATTTGGGCATGTGAGCGAGAGCCTCAGCAAAGGAGATATTAAAATTCAGTTGTTTAAACATTTTAAGAAAGTTAGAAACCTGAATATCATCCTTGCTCTTTTGCTTCTCTTTCCTCAACCTAGAAGGATAAGGTATATTGGAAGAAGAGGAAGGCTTTGGGAGTATAGGATCACTCACAACCACGGGTGGAGGAGGGGTAGAAAGAAGAGGTGGAGAAATTGGGGAAGGAGAAGGATGAAGAATAGGAGCAGGCGACTCGTTCTCCTTAGTCACAACCACCGGTGGAGGTATAGGAAGCTCGGGTTCCTTGGTACCTTTACCACTTCGAGTAGTGATTGCTTTCATCTCCCCTCTTGGTTTCGCAACGGTGTTACTCGGAAGAGTACCCGAAGAAGAGGGTTGACTACTTTGGAAAAAACTAGCCATCATGTTCCTCAGATCATTAGTCTGGCTATCCAACGTGTTTCTCATGTCAGCTCTCAAATCATTTCCTTGCTTGACCAAGTCTGCCTTCAAATTGCGCACTTCCTCTTGGAGATTTCCCACTATCACATCATTGGTTCTCATGTAGGTTGCGACCTCTTGGTGTAAAGCAGTGGTGGTTTGGTTGGAAGGAGCATTGTATGCAGGTGGTTGGTAAGCAGGTTGTTGGTAGACTTGATTGTTACGTTGAGGTTGTTGTTGTTGCTTGTGAGGTGGGACGTATGGTTGTCGAGGTTGTTGTTGTTGTTGAGGAGGGCGGTTAAGGTTTTGTTGTTGGTTTAGGTTGGTAGGTGGAAAGCCAGGTGGTGAAAGATAGTTGTTGCTGCGGTAGCTAAGCAAGTTACGGTCACCTTGAGGTCTAGCTTGATAAGCAGGTTGTTGGTAGGTGTCGTATGCCGCATTCACATTCTCAGCAGGGTAATCTTGGGTGGCGGTACAAGTTGTGTAAGAGTGGGGACCACCGCATATCTCACAAGGTTGGCTGACAGCGTTCACTTGTGCATTTTTGGCGTTGTTGTTGTTGTTGTTGCTGACGGTGTGGGTGACAAGCGATTCAAGAAGCGTAGTGATTTTGTCTAATCGCTTGTCGCTGTCATTAGTGCTAGCACTAGCAACATTGGTCCTAACGCTCTTGGTTTGCACACGAGACTTGTTCTCAATGATATCCCAAGCAGCATTGGAAGTCTTAGCCAATAAATTACCCCCCGAGGCACTATTCAGTGAATCTTGGTCAGTCATGCTTAAACCATTGTAAAAAGTATTGATTTGATGTACTTTGGTAAATCCATGTTGTGGGCATTTTCTTAAAAGATCTTTGAAACGATCCCAAGATTCACTGAATGACTCATCGTACTTTTATTCAAAGTTTATAATCTCATTCCGCAAAGCGGTAGTACGAGAGGGTGGAAAAAAGTAGTTGATAAACTTTGTTTCCAAATCCGTCCACGAGAGAATACTCTGTGGCGGTTCCTTTGCAAGCCAATGCCGGGCTTGTCCCTCTAAAGAAAAGGGAAAATTTTGTAACCTTATCACTTCTTGGGAAACTCCATTGAATTTGACCGTGTTAGTGAGTTGTAGAAATCTCTTGATGTGGTCGTGTGGGTCATCAATGATTCGTCCCAAGAATGGTTGAGCTGAGACCATCTGGATAAAGCCTGACTTTAGCTTGAAATTGTTGGCGGCAATTGGTGGAATAACAATTGGATCCATGTTGCCATCGACATGAGCTTGCAGCAATTCAATCATTGGGCGATTATCCGGAAGGTGCTCATTGTTGTTGTTATTGTTCATGTTGTTGAAAGGCGGATTGTTGTTGTTATTATTGTTGTTCGGAGGTGGTATGTTATTGTTGTTTTGTACACCAGCCATGTCTAAGTTATCGAGAGGCTCGGGCTTTTGATAAGACGTGGATCGAGTGCGCATACACCTGCAAAAGAACGAACAAAGAAAAACAAAGCAAAAATATTTTTGGTTTTTATTGGTTTTTTTTTTTTTTTTAATTTTTAGGATTTTTGAAAATTTTATATTTTTAGTTGTTTTTGAAAATTTTTGAAAAAGTAACGTTCACGGGGAACGGATCCCAAAATCCAAGTTCTCACAAAAAACTTTTGATCTTAACGAGAAGAGCCGGCAGCGGCGCCATTTGATATTTGCATTTTCAATGGGTTCAATTTTCTCACGATATCCTCTCGAATTGATCTAGGTCTTAAGTGGAATGATTGTTCTTGGTTACTAAATAAGGGGGTTTGGTTTTCTAATCTAATAAAAAGTGGAAATCAGAAATTTAAATCAAAAACAATTACTTTAATTATGATTAACAAAGACTTGAATTAAACTCAAGATTAAAATTAAGATTAAAATTAAAATTTGAAATTAAAGTTCAATAACATAAAGAAACAGTGAAACAGATGAAACAGATAAACAGTAACTTAAAAGGAAAATTAATCCGGAACTTTAACCTTGGTTCGGAACCTTTTCAAAGACAACTCATCCGGAACATCCTCATGCGGAACTTACTGATTCGGAACCTTCCGGATGAAGGGTTGATTCGGAATCTTCCGGATGAAGACTGTTGATTCGGAAGTTTTGGATCTTCCGAATGAAGGACTGGTTCGGAACTTTCCGGATGAAGGATGTTTTCTCTTGATTTGGAACTTATGCTAGATTCGGAACTTACTGGTCCGGAAGTCACTGATTCGGAACCTCCAGCTTGATTCGGAAGATTTTACTTGATTCGGAAGTTAATGGATGATTCGGAACTTTCCGAATGAAAGCTTCATTCGGAACTTTTAGCTGATTCGGAAGTTATGAAACCCATATACAGTAGCAGTCACGAAGAACACGGAAGCAATGATTTTAATCAAAATCAAACCAAATACTTAAAAAGGTTTTACCAATTTAAACACAAATCATTTAGACATTATAAGCAACGAATCCCACTAATAAAAACACAAATCCAAACAACTTTTGAAGATCAAATCAAGAAAATGAAAACTTAAAAACTTGAAGATAAAGATGATGATGAACAAGATGAAATGAAAGATTAAACAAGAACTTGTATTGATTGATTAATGTTTTGACAAGGTAAAACAAAGATTAAAATTACAAGATTGTAAAGATAAAGATAAAAATCACCAATCACCCTAGTGGTGATGGTGTTCTACGAACCAGGGAGAAAAGTGGGGAAGAAGAGAAAAATAAAAGCTAGTCTAAAATGTGTGAGGGAAAGGCTATTTATAGTCTTGTCCTTTGGTTGGTGAGTGGGCTTTCTCCCGTTCTTCTTGTCTTTTCGTCTTTTCAGAAAAGTTTCCGTTTTCGATTCTGATTCGGGATTTGTCGTCGATTAAATCCAACTCGTCTTTTAATTTCTTCGTTTAATAGACTTGAGTTTCTTCGACTTATATAAATCTTCCATCTTTGGTCCTTTTCTTCGATAAATCTTCGAATAGGCCCAGTGACTTCAAATCTTTTGCATCTCTTGGACAATAGACTTTATCTTGAGTCTTTTTCTTCAGTAAAACCCGTGCAATCCCATGTTTTCTTCAATATTCATCCGGTTGGCTCTGAAAACACAATAAACACAAAAACCACGCATAATTCCAAACAAATGATATTAAATACGTGTTTTGGTCTTGTTTTAGCCCGAATTAAGTGGTAAAAGGATAGGTGTTTACACACCTATCATTCACCTAGGACTGACTTAGGTTCATGAGAAGTAGGGCATTCAGCGGAAGGCTTAATGTGTTGTTTCAAGAGTTCTACTTCTTTCATAAGAGACAACAGGCGATCTTCAGTGGTGGGGTCAACCTTATTCACAGCTTTAGTAGAAACAGGCTTAAAAGCTACTTGTTTACCAGTTGGTTTAGCAGGCACACGAAAAACTTTGGCTGGAGGATTCTCAATATCTATCTTAAGTTCATCCTTAGCAGATCTAGAAGAACTGCTAGGTTCAACTCCAGAGAGTTTGGGCAAGGGTGGAAGCTCAGCCACATCTTCAGAGACAGGGTCATTAGTCAAAGAGGTATCTGACATATGAATAGTCTCTGTAGATTTAAAGACAATGTCTTTGGGTTTGGTGATAATCCTCAGCTTTTTATGCTTAGCAGTTATATCCCTGTTTAAGTCAGCAGGCACTTCATCCCTAAGCAATTCATCAATAGTAAACCTAGCACACAGCCATTTTTCAATGACCTTGTTTAATTCAGTGACTTTATCATTTAAAGCTAAGTTTTTCAAGGTTAATCTAGCTACTTCATTTTGCAGGGATATTTTCTCTAAGTTAACCCGCCTGAGAGTTTCACATTCAGCCTTAGCATTAATCATTTCAGTTTTAACAGAGTGAAACTTGTCAAGTAGGTTCTTCCTTTGTTCCTCAACAAAGTGCAAGTCAACAATGGTGTAATCAAGGACATGCTTACGTTCATCACAATCAGACATAGATAGAAGCCTGTGTACCTTTTTCATTGTGATGTCAACCCATTGTCCTGATCTTGCATCACCTTTTCCAACAGCTGGTTCATCCTCAGCTATCGCCATAAAAGCCCTGACTCTTGTGGTGTCTTCTTCATCTGAAGTTAATGGTTCATCATTCCAATCATAGGTTTCAGCAACCAACCCTTTCTCAGCCTTTTTCTCACCACCTTTCTTTTTGGACATAGCTTCAATCTTCAAGTTCATCTGTTCTAACTCAGCTTTAAGTGCCTTGTACTTATTTTTGTAATCTTTCTTCTCAGTGTCTGAAGAATTGGATTGAGATGAGTTGTTATGTTGTTTGAACTTGTAGGGTTTGGATGAAGATGATGGATAAGAGGGTGAGGATGTTTTGGTGGAAGGACATTCTTTTTGAAAATGTCCAAGCTTTCCACAGGCAAAACATGTTTCTTTTGACCTGTCAGTTGGTTTGCTAGCTGATCCTACTCTTCCAGATCTTTTGTAGTATCTTCTTTGGTTGGCTAGCAGTGCTCTTTCATGAAATTCTGCATTGAGGTGTGACAAGAATTCTTGGCTGCTACGGGTATCTTCTTCAATATCAGAATCGCTGTCAAGAGGATGTGTTGCAGAGATCAAAGCTTTGGAAGATGCACCTTGGACTACAAATCTTTCAGTCTCTGATTTGTAGATAGTATCGATCAGCCCTTCTTCATAATTGTACTTTCCATAGAGCTGAGCAAGGGTATCATTTTTGATTGAGTTGTTAGCTCTCTGAGTCTGATTCATGCTCAGCCACTTTCTTGGAAGGCTGTTGACAAAAGTGGCATTGATCTCAGCTTGACCAATAGTAACATCATTCATAGCGAGGTCATTTAGAAGAATCTTCAGCCTAGTATAGGTTTGCTGAACTTTTTCACCTTCAAGAGACTTAAAGGCATTAAACTGAAGTCTGAGTGCCTGAATCTTTGTCTCTCTTGTTTCAGAGGGTCCTTCATGGCCAAGAATGAGGTCTGTCCACATTTGTTTAGCTGTGGGACACTGAATGACAGACTTCATGATATGCTTTGGAAGACAGGAAATTATGATGCTTTTGAGACGTTTATCTTGGTTTGCTAATTTCCTATCAGCGGCAGTCCATTGTTTGACAGGCTTGGGAAGAGGGTTTTCTTCAGTAGAAGTAAGTGCCATGGGAATATATGGACCATTTTCTAAAATTTCTAAGAGAAAAGGTTCAAGTCCATCAAGGTATACAAGAAATTGACTCTTCCAACTGGCAAAGTCTTCTTCATCAAAGACTGATACACTGGTTACGTGTGATCCACCTCTTGAGTCAAGAAGTTGGGGTAGATCATCGTCATTTGCTGGGGGGGTAAGTCTTGGTGAAGATGGGTTTCTGGAAGGTGAGTGTGGGCTAGAGGTTTCCGGCATGGTGGATCTTGATTATAAAACGGAGAACGATGTTTCTTGAAGGTTTTAATATCAAACACCGCTCTGATACCAATTGAAAGTCCCTAATCAATGCAAGAAACCCTAATCTTAACTTAATCAACACAAGGTATTACTTTTCAAACGTAATCTTATTATTGTATAATAAAGAATTACAAGTGTTATGGATAACACCGTTTGATGACAATGTGTTGTGCACACTTTGAACAACAATAAACCTTAACTTATGAATACAGTCGTAGCTGTTTGATTCACTAAGTTATACGCACTAATGTTCTTAATATCTCAAAGTGTTGAATATTAATGCAAGGATACACATCCTATTTATAGTGTTACGAGGTTGACTTGAACAGTACTTGATGTCGACTACACAAGCTTTTACAAGTTCCCACATCAGTCACATGATGTCCTTCTATTCTTGGTAGTCTTCCATTATGCTTTAAGGAACAGTTGTCCAAAACAGTTTCCTTATTCTTCATATTCTCGAACACACAAATGGCATGTCCAAAGTGTGCTGAGAGTTATCAGGGTATTGCCACCCCTGTTAACTCTCAACCCCTCAGAGTCCCTAATACATCTTGGCTGTTATCCATCACAGCCAAGGAGTATGTCTTCAGGTAATCTTCGACTTCCCTGACAATGTCTCTGACATGGACTCCTCTGAGGTTGCTCACAGAGACTCGGATCTCTGTGAGTCTTGCGAAACTTGCCTGCCTCCTAGGCACAGGCAAGGGACTATCTATCAGCCTAATTATGTTTAAATCAATGAACAGGGAATCTAACAAGTTTAGATTCCCAACACCTTGTTCGCCTTAAGCTTGTGCTATTTGATGGACGAAAACTATGTCTTTGATCCCGGTGGATGTGTTTCATGCTTCTTCCTCTGCTAATCAAGGTCGAGTCAGGCTCACGACTCGGTTAACAAAAATCAAGCGCTTCTTGGGAGGCAACCCATGTTTCTATCTTTTAGCTTTCTTTATCCTAAGTGTAGGGGAGACCCGTTGGTGTTTGCTATTTCCTCTCTTCTACTATTCTGGGATTCGAGCTCCAATGATCCACTCTTGATGATTCTTGATGAACCGTGATTCCGTGTTCTCTTCTTCCCGGTTCTATCCTACTCTTTTCGATTCACTATTTTATATTTTCCAATATTAAAATATGAATCTCTTTATTTGTCTCTTCCTTAGCGAGATTAAACAAAGTGCACAATGTCCTAAGTGTAGGAGAGTTTACTCCCACATGCTTAAACATTGAGGACAATGTTTATATTAAGTGTAGGGGGACTTCTATCGAAGTTAAGTGGCCTTTTCCTTGTATTTGTCCTCATTTTAACCGGAAAATCAATTTTTCGACATTTTTCAAAATTTTTGATCTATTTTGGCCTATTAGTTTTTCCTTTTGTATAGTTATTTTCTTTCCTTGTTAGAATAAATTTTTAATAAAGTGGTTTTAATTTTCAAACGTTGTGAATCTTTTGACTCAACCCGAGTTTACTTGTCTTAGTTTACTCTAGCTAGTATCCTTAACGTGTTTAAGTCAAGTTTTGCTAGGCTTTTATATAGGGAGCTATAAAACGCGAAAGTCTTAACTCTCACGGGTTAAGAACAAGAACTTTTCGCAAGTTCCTATAATTGATCCTAGAGAGTCGTTTATCAAGGGAACTTTAAAACGCGATTTCTAAGCTTGAAAAAGTCTAAGAATTTACAAGATCCTATAGGCGACTCGAAAACCCAAAGCTTTGATTTAATAGGCTAAGCATCCACGAGTCTCATTCCTTGAGATTTTAAACTGTGGAGAACGAGAGATGATAGAGTCAATTATAAGTTTGGTATTCTTTCGTGAATTTATGTGAGTTAGTTATAAGCCTATTCTCCTATCGCCTGCTAATAAATTTATCTACAATAAATAAGGTTGTACGATTTGAAAAGTTACTTAGCTTCTAGCCCAAGATCGTTTAAAAGTTGCTCGGTATGGATTAGAGTTCATAGCCAAGGCATAACTTATTGAAGCGGGATGCGAAGATTGGCGAGTCCGAAAAGGCCCTAACAAGGCATGAGGGCTACATTTTGTTGCTAAAGATTCCAAGTGATGTGAAGAATCATTTATCGAAAATCAATATGAAGGATCGAGACACACGACGAAAAGCAAATACTCCCCGAAATTCATGGAGAAGTCTATCCGAAAAGACCCTAGCAAGGTATGAGGATAAATAAAGCCAAGTCCAAAAAGGAGGCGGATCGTTGTATATCAAAGTCCAAAATAAAGATTGGAGAAAAATGAAGAAGTCGTGGTCCAAGTATGAATCTCTCAAAACTTCAAGTGAAGTAATTCCTATATGAAGAGAACACCATAATTTCATGAACGTCTCTCAAGGTTTGAAGTATGAAGTCACTGCCAAATATCGGTCCGAGAAAGGTCTCAAATCACGAAGCAAGTTATGCCAAGATATGAACTTTTTGAGGTCCCGAGAAGCAGTTTTAAAAGATTTTGTCCTTTAGCTAACTATTGATTAAATCGTCCCACTTTATTTTCAGCCTTAATAACTATTGAAATAAGTCAACAATGCATCCTCGTGATCATTCAAGACAGTAATAAAATATAAGAGATACACCTAGGAATAAGGGAGTCTAAGTGAATAATTGGCCCACATGAGTTCGTGTTAGTTTGCTAACTTATAATAACAATGATCTCGTTTTTAAGCTTGGTTTGGAGAAAGTGAAAACTTGAGGATGCTGATTATTCATGACATTTCCAAAACCCAAGGTATGCTTTTTGATTTCTTTACTTTGAATGTTTGTAATTTTCTATCTCTTTAATAAAGGCCATTATGGATTGATTGTGATGAAAAATGTAAATGTGCTTTGTAACTAATGCATTGCATGAGGACATTGCAATGGTCAAGTGTAGGGGATTTGATAGGTGTGTAAACACCCATCCTTTTTACCACATAATTACAATAATAACCGGGCCAAAACGTGTATTTTATGTCATTTATGTCGGAATTATGCGTGGTTTGTGTTTTTGTTGTGATTTAGGACGAAAAGGTGAAAAGTGGAGAAAACACGGGCATTCACGGGCTTTTATTGAATAAAAAGATGAAAGACGAAGTCAAGAAGTCAAGAGTACAAAAAGAACGGAAGTCCAAGACCAATTCTGAAGATTTATCGAAGAAAAAGTCAAAAGACGGAAGTTTATCAAAAGCAGGAAAACTCAAGTCTAATTTATTGAAGAATTACAAGACGAGTTTGAAGAAATCCCGAGACAAAGTCATTAAAGCCCAAGATTAAGAAGATTAAAAGGCTTAAGGACTTAAGAGTGCAATTAAGGAAAAATGAAGGAGGGGAGGAAGCTTCCTAAGCACTCCTTAATCCTCCCCTATAAATAGTCATTAGGATAATCATTTTCATTTTGTTGGATAGTTTGACACACTATTTCTTCCATTTTATTTACTTGCACATTTAAATTCATGTCCATTTAATTACTTGTCCAATTTAAATACTTGTCTTGCACCTTAAATTCCTTTAATTTCAAGTAAGTTTCCATTTAATTCTTGTCAATCTTTACTTTTTATTGTTAATCTCCTATCTACCTTTCTTTATTTGATCTTAATCTTCATGCTTTATTGTTTATGTTCATGTTCTTGATTTTTATTGATTTATTTAAGTGGGTTTTGATTATTTTGATTAGTTTTGTTAGTTTGATTGTTTTGGATTGATTGTTTATGATTAATAGATGTTTATTTATTAGTTTGATTTAATCTTGTGGTTGATTTTGTTTAGGTTTGTTTAGATTCGTGTGTTTCTTGTTCCTCCTTGTTCTTCGGTTGTTTCTGTTACTGTATCTTTCCCAGGAAAAGTTCCGGATCAAGCCAGTATTTCGAGTGAAGGAGTTTGTGCAATTTTATTCCGGATCAAAGGTCGTTCATCCGGAATATTAGATATTCCGGATAAGCAGTGCTCATTCGGAATAATTCATTATTCCGGATCAAGCATTCCATCCGGAATACCAAACATTCCGGATAAGCCATTTATTCCGGATCAAGCTCACATTCCGGATCAACAGAATATTCCGGATCAAGGAATTTATTCCGGATAGACAAAACATTCCGGATAGATAGAACATTCCGAATCAACCTAATATTCCGAATCAAGGACTTCCATCCGGAATAAGTGACATATTTTGGATCAAGGAGTTCTATTCGAAATATTATTCCGGATAGGGAGATATTCCGGATCAGCAACATTCTGGATCAAGACCAACATTCCGAATAAAGAAGTTTATTCCGGATAGGTGACATATTCCGAGTAAGCAATTTATTCCGGATCAAGGGCTTTGGTTGATATTCCGAGTAAAGAAGAACATTCCGAACGAAGGTGACATTCCGGATGAGTGTTTATTCCGAATGAGGGTATTATTCCGGATGAGCTAATTTTCAGGTTCCTTTAATTCCAGTTTTTAAGTTTCTGTTTTTAATTTTCAAGCTTTATTTTTCCCGCCTTTTATTTAGTTGCACTTTAAGATTTCTTGCCTTAGATTTATTTTAGCCTTGCCTTAGTTTTAAGTTTTAGTTGCGTTTTAAGTTTGCCTTAGTTAGTTTTAAGTTTGCGTTATTTACATTAATTGTCCCTTTAATTTTCATCACGCTTTTAAATACTTGCCATTTACTTTAAATTAGACTTAGATTTAAATTAAAGTCATTTTACTTTAATTGTTTTGAACTTTTTAATACTACAACGACACAACTATTTGTTTCACCAAAGAACGACTGAGTCGCATAGTTAACCAGGATCAATTCGATTAGACCAACACAACGAACTTTAATTTTTATACGGTCAAAAGCCTTGTATCAGGGAGCAACAAAGATTCTTTGCTGAAAAGAGAAGAAGAGAAAAGATTAAGCCTCCAACTACCATGCAGATAAAGAATCAAATGATGACAATTCTCAAGAAAGTTAAGCATTTCACTCATACTTAACTGGTCAAGAAGAATTTTGAAGAAATCAGGACTTTGTATGAACAACATAAAAGAGCTGAATTGAATTTTGTTGAGATTGGATCTGAAGCAGATAGGATAGCTGCTGAACAAGCTAGAAGATATCTGCAACAACAAAGGCAATTTGGAAGTACTCCTAGAATTGAGCCAAGTACTGCTGAACCTACAACTACATCTCCA
Source organism: Glebionis coronaria (assembly GCA_025667525.1). Lineage (NCBI taxonomy): Eukaryota > Viridiplantae > Streptophyta > Magnoliopsida > Asterales > Asteraceae > Glebionis > Glebionis coronaria. The sequence continues at coordinate 382,761,828 of CM046875.1, forward strand.
CCTATCAAGACCATATATGTGAGGAAGAATAGAAAGGAGAAGGTAAGTTCAAAAGAGGAAGAGACTGCTTAAAGAATAAATGAAGGAGATAAAGCTCAAGATGTTGACAAGACTGAAAATGTACAAGCAGTACATGCACAGTCAACAGTACATACTGAAAAAACGGTACATACAAACTTGGAAGAAGGTTTAATGGAACTTGAAGGAACCTCCAAGGGTGTTAAAAGAAAAAGATCAACAAAGAGGAAACAGAAATCCAAGAAAAAGGCTAAGTCAACAACAAAAGATAGTGATGATGATGATAGCTTGAAAAAGTACTTGAAGATAGTAAAATTTGAAGATCAATGTATTGATACAGAGATTTTTGGAAAGAGGTCATCTATTGCTAGATGGATATACTATATGGATCAAGGACTGGAAGCTCATGGAATACAAAGAACTGATAACACAACAAGAATATTCAGACTTTTAGAAGATATTCTTCATATTATTGACCGACAAGATATTCAGGATCTTTTCAGGTTAGTTCAAGAAGCCAGTACAGGTAAAACTGAGGTATCACTATTGTATAATGAATTACTCTTCATGTATGAACCACACAACTGTGTTCAAGAAATGTTGAAGGTATTAGAGAATCAGGTTCCTAGTTACTAGAAATATTATAGGTCATGTGGACTACATATTTCGGATGTAGATGATGTTACTTACTATATGCTACAAGAGAAGAGTTATCCATTTGGAAGAAGATTGTTAGAAAGAATGTTGGAACAACAATTGGAAGTCACAGAAGAATCTGTTGATGCTTTGGAGTTGATCAGAATGGTTAAACAACAAATCAAGGATTTAAAGGATGAGGAAGAAGCTGAGAAAGAGCCTTAAGTGTTTGAATTTCAGTCACACTTCACAAATGGTTCTTAGTTCACCATGTCTAACACACATAAGAACTGGCTAGTCCATAAGCAAACGGTTTATGGTAAAGACTTCTCAAATCCGTTGAAAGCTAGTAGTTTGCTAAAAACTCTATGGTTCTGACTCACCTTGTTTCGAGACAAAGAGTTGGCTAGTCCTAGACAAACGGTACTAGGTAAAGACTAAATCAAATCCGTTGATTGCTGACAATTTACCAAAAATTGTAGGTTATCAGTACACCTTATTCTTTATGAATAAAGTATTGGCTATTCCAGAGTGTACGGCTAACTGGTAAAGAATATATCAAATCCGTTGATAGTTGGTGATTTGCTAAAAATCATGAAGCCAATACAGATTGGTTTTTGTTGTTAACTGTTTTATTTCAGGTATGAAGATTGCAAGCAAAGAAGTATTCAAGAAAAGATAATTAGAAAGTTTTGTCTCATCAAATCAAGACTGAAGTTCATGATTCAGAGTTCATAGATTTAACTCAAGAAGACAATTACTGTTGCTGCAAAGACAAATGAATGTTTACAAGACACAAGAAGATCATAAGTTGAAGACAAAGATGATGTTCATAATGCTTGAAGGTTATCTTATCAGAAGAAGATCTACATTGAAGTGTTTGGCTACATTCAGTTTGATACAAATACAAATTACCAAGTTCAATCCAATGATGAAGAAAAGACTGAAGACATGTAATTTCAATACATTCAGTACAAAGAGAAACAAGAAGACAACAAGTTATCATTCTTGTTTAGGGGAGGATTGTTGGGAATTATTTGTTAAGTGTCAAGTACCGTTAGTGTTATTGAAGTACTGTTAGTTATCTTTCAAGTACCGTTAGTGTTAACGCGATACATAGTAAGTACTGCTACTTATAAAGTAAGTACTGCTATATTGATTAGGACGAATATATCTTTGTATAAGATATGCCATAGTTATAGTTAGAGTATATCTTATGTGATATACTTAAATAGTTAGAATATTGATAATATTTCGTCTGTGATATAGTTATCTTTATAAAATATTCTAAGGTTTCTAGGGTTCCTTACCCTATAAAAGGAACATAGGTACGATGTCATGCATGTACCTCATTCAAGTCGATTAATAAGAGAATCGAATAGTTAAAAGTAATTCCGTTCTTATGTGCTTTATAAGTTAGATTTCGCATAACTTATTTAGCTTGAGTAAGAGTTCCCAAAGTGTTTTGTTTGATTACAAACTACTATACTAGTTCTTAACAGAATATAGATCCAATCAAAGGGATCAACATGAAGAATTATGAAAAATATAAGGAGAAGAAGACGCAGGTGAGTGGGGAAGAAAGAAGAAAGAAACATTGGGAGTTGGGGAGAGAGGTTGGGAAAAAAAAGAATAAAATACTAGTAAATGAATATATTTATGGCTATTTGTGGTGTAATAGTCCAAATAGTACTATTTTCAGTCATTTTTGGTTTGAAAAGTTGAGAACCTTTTGCATCTAAATTTTATACTGCGTAATTTTCTTTTTACTTTTCATTGATTTTACTTGTTGTATGAGTGTCACATTTAATGTTGTTGTTTGGTTTGTTATTTATGTTTTGATATCAAAATTTTAAAAATGTGCTAATATCATACTAAAATATAATAAACACATTAAAAGTACAAAACATAATAAATTTTGACATATAAAGACAAAAGAAAAAAAAAAGAAAAAAGAATAGGTACATAAACACCTCTCTTGCCTCCTACTACGTATAAGAAAATTTAAAATTTTATTCTGATATTTGATTTCAATATTAACATATCAAATAGATATAATCATTCCAATTATAATTCCCTCGTTCTTATTAACGGATTTTTGAAATTATGACTAATAAAAACTATTTTTTAGCCACATAAAGTCTATTTTTTTTACTTTTTATTTTTTATTTAAATAAGTGCATAAAATAAATTTACCAATTATTTTATTTTTTCTCAATTCATTTATTTCAAGCGCTATACATAACCCAAATCTAAGTTTAAAATTTTAGTCTTATTTTTAGTCCTAGAACCGGCCCTAAAATATCTAGTTGTCCGCATTAGTATAATTAGAAATGTCGTGGGTCATGTGAACCACAACTTTTGGGCGTGTGGTCTCCTCCCCTCATTTGTTGGACCAACAACACTCGTCACTTTACACCTGTCATTTCTACCAATAAACATGCCACTTGACCACTGTTGTTTATTTTTACTCTTCCCCCTAATATTATCACTAGTTTCAACTTAGTCCTCCCTCTTTTTTTACATGCTCACAAATCTTATATCCCAAAGACTTCAAGCATTTTAAAATATATCATATAATTCAAGCAAACATTAGTTCTTGTTTCCAAGCCTTATCGTGCTCAAATTTTAATAGTATATCAATAAATATTTAGCTTGTAGAACCTGTAAATCAATCTAAACGTTCTAGGATTCAAATCTTCAATCTTATTGTTTTCAGAATCACAAATGTTTTGATTTCTTTTTTATATATTTAAGATCTTATATTAGTATTAATTTTATCGATTTATAAACAAGTTTGTTATATTTCTAAAACCAAACAATGGGCAATTATATTCTTTAGAGGGTGTTTGGCTAAGCTTATAAGTGGGATTAGGCTTATATTATATAAGCAAATTATGGCTTTTATATAATAAGCTTATAAACTTTTGTTAAGTGTTTGATTTAGCTTATATAACTAATATAGTAAAATGACAAAAAAATACATAAAAATAAAAGTATAGTAATTATTAAATAAAGGTATAAAAGTCTTTTTAGGTAATATTTTTATATAAGCCCAATTAACCTTACATAAGCCACAAATTATTGGCTTACCAAAACCTCCTTATATAAGCTTAAAAGCACTTATATAAGCTTAACCAAACACTTGATTTTGGCTTATAAGCTTATATAAGCTAATAAGCTTATAAGCCCACTATATAAGCTAAAACAAACACCCTCTTAAACATGACAAACTTTTAAACTAGTGTCTTAAGACATTCCATTCAGGGGCGGAGCCATATGTAAGGTAGTGGGGGGTGTTTCCCCCAACGAAGTTTTTACAAATCTCTAAAACATATAGGAAAAATATCACATTTGTGACAAATATGACGAGTGCCCTCATTCAAATTGTGAGAGCGCCCTCTACAATCTCAAGGTTTATAAAAAAACAAAGCTCTTTAATGAAGAAAGTGTTTTTCCGGCTACATTGCTTGCCGGAAACAATGGAGATTAGTTTAATGGGAAGAGAGAACGTAGGATATGAGGATGGGGTTGTAGGGCCAATCTTATCACGTGAGTTATCTCTTGCTTTGCACTGTCGCACACACAATACATTTCACAAAGTAAATTTAATATTTTATATTCAGTTTTTTTTTATCTTTCTTAAAGTCTTGTACTCTTGTATGTTATGTCTGTGTACTGCAAAGTAATTTTGGTACGATTTGTATAAGTCGTCGTATAGAAATTTTGGTACGCTTTTGATACTTTATGATTTATCAATACGCAAATTTAAAAATGATACAATGTTCATGTCTTGAGATTTGAGAGGTTTAACGTGACAAATTTACGAATTACTAGCTAGTTCCTATATCATGTTCTTTTTATTCTAACTTTTTTGGGATATATCATGGGAGAGTTTTTGAAAATGTCAAATTTTGATAAAATAATCACGTTAAATAGCAAGTACTTTTATATAACTTGTATGTTACCGGGTATGTTAGTTTTTTGTTTTTTTTAAGTCAATAGTAATTGCATCGAAATAGAGTATTTTCGTTGCCTTTATTCAAACGCAAATGCCCGACCCGATTCGTTTAAGGCTACATAAAAAAAACTTTTTATTTCTTTTTGCCCCCGTGATCGGTTTTTCTGGCTCCGCCACTGATACCATTACGTATTGAAAAAAAACAAAAAGATAACTTTAGTTCTATTTGTAAATGTAACCATATCTTGCTTTCTAATACTTATTGTTGTGGTTATACGTCGTAGATATTTAAGTTTGTTTGTTTTTTCTAAAGAACTAGGTCTCTACCCGGCCGTTGGCCGTTTTTCTCAATAACTGATTAAGATCGTTTATTATGTTCAAAGTTTTATATACAATAACTCCAGCAGAATGCACACATGCCCAAGATCTTTGTGGAATCAGTTAACTTACTTTCGGGTTAAGCTCTACACGCCGTCTTTTGAATCATATAAATGACTGAGTTCGCTAATAAATTCCATCAATTTATCATCCGCAATATGTTTTCAAGAAAATATACTATGTATGAGACGAATCATTCAAACCCGTGTGATGCACTACGATGGCATTTAATTGTTGCTCGTGTAATGTTTGCGTCAATAATCAAGGTATATGAATAAGCCTAACAAAAAAGGGTGAAAAATGTCTCTTGTATTTGTTTGTTTTTTCGAAAACGTAACTGTAAAAGTGAAAAAAAATGTTTGTTTTGTGTATGTTAACTGGCCAAAAGTTTAAGCAGTGACACTTAATTTTCTTCATCAGATTTTCATAGAGGGTTTTGGACACCTTAAAAAATACACATTGAATGACGTTCGGTGGCTTTTCAACAGGGATGTTTCTGACGTAGTTTTGTATTTTTCGTTTGTTGGAAAAGTATTTGCTAGTTTTATGAAGACGATTGTCATTTGCCTTATAGTTACGCATTGAATTACATTACAGTGCTGTAGAAAAGCTAAATATGATCCGGTGGTCTAATGTGGTGGTAAGGGGTGGTGGAAGCCATTGATGAACTTAGAGAGAGAGAGGAGAGGTTAGATGTGTGTGAAATGAATAGAAAATGTATTAAGTGAAATGTGACACAACCAACACCCCTCCTTGGAAGCTAAGGAGGGGTATATATAGCCACACACGACATGCTTAACAGTACAAGAACCTAGTCTAGTCTAAACGTGTGTGACTATGATAACTAATGGGAATTCTTAAATGTCGTCACATAAAGTGAGTTTCCAACAATCTTCCCCCATGGGACGACGTGTAGAATTCCTTACAATATTTTTTCCTAACAAGTACATAATGATAAGAACAAGAGCTTTCATGAAGCGTCCAATGCTGATGATGTCTTCTGAGGCCTTTGACTTCAAAACGACTCATCTTTAACTTGTAGTAGAAATACTGTAACGGCACGAGCTAAGTAACCCATACACTTCTGGTTAAGGAGAAGCTTCTGAATTAGCTTCCCCCTAATTCATGCCACATAAACTTGATGTAGAAGCTTTTTAAATAGCTTCCCCCTAAATCGACAATTCTCGTAAGCAACTTGAAAGTTTGGGGTACACCAAGTAGATCAACACCTTCTCTTCTCACGCTTGAATAATTCTTCTGAATTTTTCTCCCCCCTGAGAGTTCAAGTTATGCATACCAGAAAGAATCAAGACATTTCTTCCCCCACATGGTTGAAGAAAATAAACCAATCCCCATTATGAAGCTCAAACACTGAAGTGGACACTTTATCCCATTCATGAAGTTGACATTGTAACACCAGAGTCAATTAAGTCCCGGAAATGCACACGTCTTCTTCCGGAGATGCACCAGAGTCAATTAAGTCCCGGGAATGCATATAGGATAATGATGATGTTTAATTGCAACAATCAAACAATTAAACCTCGAATCAGTAGTGTACCGTTTGGAGATTGATAACGACACGAGTTAAAACACTGATTTTCTCTGCGGCTATGACAAATGTCATCCCGGAATGTCTTCAAGTCAAAAGAAGGTATGAAGTTCATCACGTGTACTCGTTGTGCGTTCAATGTGTCTTCTTCTTCCCCCTTGATGGTTTCGAAACTCGGAACCATCAATAAATTGTACGCACATGAACCTGAAATCTCGTGAGAATAATAAATAAGCTTAATTATATTTGGTGAGAATCAGCTGTTGATTGAAAATCTCTTCTCATAAACTCTCCATGGCCATCTTTACCAACCCACTTGAATGCAATTTGAAGTGACCACTGATGGAATGAACCAGATACATCAAACATGAAGCTGAATAAGAATCCTTCGATCTTGTGACTTAAGCTTGCACTATTATTGAATGAAGAACGGTGGATAAAATTTTAAGTGCCCAATGCATCACTAAAGATGTCTATAAGCACAACCCCTCTTGAAATTATCCACGTCGACTATGCGCGTGACACTGAGTACAACAAAGTAACCCCTTTGAGTGATAGTTATCCGAGTCATCAACCATCCACCCCGAACCCGGAAACCAGATAACCAAGTCTTCATTCTAAGATTAAGCACGAACAAGTTATCTATTGAAAGATAAAATAAATACACGCCTTCGAAAAATTCGTCTCCGTCTTCAAATAATTAATATCCGATCCAAAAAAAAAATCTGTAGCCACTAAAAAAAAAAACGCCCATTTTTGCTTGGTCTCGTCTAAAAAATTCTGTCACATTTGTCTCGTCACATATTCTCGTCACTTTGTCACTTTGTCACGTCACTTGTTGTCTCGACACATTTTGTCACCTTTTAAAAAATAGTTAATCAAAATATTTTCAAAGAAAAGAAAATAAAATGATAACACATTATTTTGAAGTAACAAAACTATTAAGTCACACACATCTGGCCCAATTTACCCAAGTCACACGTCTGGCCCATGTACCTAAATGAGGCCCGAATCAAGTATACGGCCCAAATTGAATACACTGGTAGACCCGGTCCATAACCTATCCAAAACCGGTCCATCACCAATTGAGATAAATAACTTCTACCCTAATTACACTCTCAGATTATACCTAAACACCTTCCCTCGTTTCATCCGCCCCCATCTCACCTAACTTATCTCCCACCTCCCTACCTCGTTTCCTCCGTCCCTCACCCAATCTACACCAAAACCTCAAAACTGGTTAAATCCGCCCCCCCATAAATCTTCATCATCTCCATAACTCAAACCTGCTACACCCTCATCAATCTCAACACACCCGTAGGTAATAAAACCCACGAATCAATCGTACCACTTGTCGTCACAGAAGAGTAAAAGTGATCTCGGGTAAGTGATTTGCGATGCATGTTTGGTTTTTGGTCAGAAAAATCGAAAAGAATAAAGAGTATAACAATATTGTTATAAAACTTTATTTAATTTCGAATATATATAAAAAAAAAGTTGGTATAAAACCAAACACAATCGATGATGATGAATGATTTAATAAACACGATCTAAATAGATCTTTGCTTATTAAACGAATCTGAGATCTAGATTAATTGACTGTTTTGAGTCGAGTCTAGAAGGGAATTAGGAGACGAAGGGTAAAGTTAGATTATCAGTTGGATTTGAATAAGGAGTAAAAAGGTTGGCTGTGTAATCTTGAGTCGACTCAGTGAGTTTGACTGAGTCAACTCGGTAATGACCGAGTTGACTCGGTTTGATGTGTTCAGTTTGGTCAGGTTGCGTTTTAGTCCCGGGTCATGTGTTAAACAAGTCAAGTGGTCACAATGAGTCTTTTTAAAAAATGCATCGCAATATCTTAAATTTCAGTCCATCGAAAAGACTCATCGTCTCATTGCGATGGTACCCATTGCGATGGTACCCATCGCAATGGTACCCATCGCAATATAAAACATCCATCGCAATGTTGCGAGAAATTGGGCAGCATAACGTCTTGTTAAGGCCATTGCGACAGGTCAGCCACCCATCGCAATGTGACTCATCGGAATGAGTCCATCGCAATGGGTATGGCCAACCCATCGGAATGTGTGAAAAACACCATCCATCGCAATATATGCGATTGTACCATGAAGATAAGTCCAAAAGGGGTCCTTTTTTTTTTTTTTTTTTTTTTTTTCTGAAAATCCGGGACAGATTTCTGGGCAGATTTCTGGCAAATCTTGGGTTTTCACCATCAGCAGCAACTTGACCATGATATAAATTTGACCATGTTTGACCAGAGATGAAACCGAGACTCATAAAGATTATAATATCCAAAAACATGTGGCAATATTTTGACCAGTTGACAAATAGATTTGGAACCGAGACACAAAACTTGTCATATTTTGGATAATTTGGACAAAAATAATGAGACGTGACACACAAAAAAATTTTTGTGATAAAGTGGACAGAATTAATATAAACCGAGACACAAGAAAAAATTAGACCACCAAATCGAAAATGTAAACACGATCCAAGGATGGAACCGTGGCTCTGATGCCAAATGTAGAAAAGCTAAATATGATCCGGTGGTCTAATGTGGTGGTAAGGGGTGGTGGAAGCCATTGATGAACTTAGAGAGAGAGAGGAGAGGTTAGATGTGTGTGAAATGAATAGAAAATGTATTAAGTGAAATGTGACACAACCAACACCCCTCCTTGGAAGCTAAGGAGGGGTATATATAGCCACACACGACATGCTTAACAGTACAAGAACCTAGTCTAGTCTAAACGTGTGTGACTATGATAACTAATGGGAATTCTTAAATGTCGTCACATAAAGTGAGTTTCCAACAAGTGCAACAAAGATCATATCCTACGTATAAGATACCTACTTTAATCTCTTAACCCTTGTATATCTATGAATTGCGTTCCCCCAATCTTTAATTTGGATATTGGATTGGGCCAAAAGCTAATCAAAGTATTGGTGCATATATGCAATGAGCCAATGAGCATTTTGAAGATAACAAATACATCCTTGAAAGTTAAAACATAAAACTATAATGACATTTAACTTTACACTTACAAAGAATTGTTAACTTTGTTTCTATTTAGAAGTATTGTTTGACGTCATGCTTGTTGTTGTTGGTATGACCCCAAAGTTCCTGCCATATTACTCAGGGCCAGGCTGACACATTGTAAAGAGGCCGGCTCATATAACCAAGTTAGAGTAAGCCGATGTGGCATCACCATTGGGCTATTTCTTCACGACTTTAAATGAGTTTGGACCAAATGGATATTGGTACATCCTGAGTATCATTCAGGATACATATAAGAAACATGTGCTGTTTCTCATTTCAGGCACCTCCTATATTTTTGAACAAACTGGTCACAAAATCAACTGTCAATGAATTGAACATTTCCCTTTTGTTGAAATCAGGATTATTATTCTAACATAAATTAATCTTCGAAATAAAAGCCAACCTTGACGTAGAAATGTTACCTTTTGACAACGAGGTCACCGTTTTGACAGAATTTAATCCATAGAAAAAGTAGAAACAACATGGCAAAACTAATACTACATAGGAATATGTCTCACGTACATTAAAGATGGGATGGTCCATGGTTGAACATCTTGAAGGAGTCTCTTGAGGGTCTTTTTCATCTCCATATATCTGGCAAGTGGATGAGCGTAAGCAAATTGAGAAAATTATGGTCACAAGATCTGAAATTTAGTATACAAAAACCTCAAAGGTGAAAGACATAGGGACCCTGGTCAACTCAAATACGTACTATGTTGTGGTACCATGTGCCACATACCTTTTTCAGAAAATGTGTTTAATATAAAATATAAAGAACATAAGATTAGCATCACTTAACTAAATGGAAAACGGGCTTCTTTAACAAAAGATATGAACATGAAGTTCCATAAAATATGCATAATATTTACCCAACAGATTAGCCTGTTGATCTAACCACATATATAGCGGTCTCCACAATGAAGGTAGTTTAGTGTTTCGAGCGTAAACTTCCTTTTCTGTGATTCTGGTCCAGATGGCGTTGTATCTTTTTGATCGTATGGCATAAACAGAGCCTGCAAAAATAAATAGCAATTTATGTCAGCCTATGTCATAAGCAATCAGAAGATGTAAAAAATAACCCATATCTAATACATAAGCACAAAATCACTCATTCACGCAAAATAACATTTTTGCACAAACTACTCCAATTCACAACTAAAACTAAAAACGTAAATATTATACCTAAAAAATACACCATATCCGAATTGGATGGATAGCTGTGAATAGCTTCGCAGGGAAAACCTAATAAATGACAACGATGATATAAAGTGTTATGTAAATGGATGGAAGCTAGGCTTTATATCATTAAAATAGTGGGACTGAATCTTATATATAAAGTCTGATTTAAAAACGATTTTAATTGAATTAAACTGCCAATGTCAGTTTTAGGATCGTGGGGAGAGGGGCTGAATTTCTTGAAAACTGATAGATGAGAAATTTTTGGATACTTACTTTTCAAATACCGAATTTTGCTCTGAGACATCCACGTTGGACTTTTTGTAGTTTACTATCTATAGAATTGTGCCACGTATTTACTTTTTATCCTGATTTAATTATAGGATAGATATGTTTGTAAGCGGAAAGTAAATGAAAAAAAATATGTTCTATGTTTGCAATAAAAAAGTAAAAAAAAAAATGTGTTGGTTTATTTTTAGACATAAGAATGACTTTCTTTCCTTTTAGTTGTGTATATTACAGTAGTTTTTATCTGATTATCGTTTCTTGTATCTTAAAAGATTTGGAGCCTCTTCTTTTTTAAACATGATTTTAGTAAGTAATAAAAAATAAAACATTTGAAAAAAGAAACTCCGGGCATGTATTGGAAATTATAAATCTGAAAGGGTAATAAACAAAAATAAACACCCTTGTTTTTCAACCTTGTATCACATTCATCATCATCATCATCAACTCACTTACTTACTTTTGCCCAAACCCTAACATTTCAATCTCCATCTCTAAAACCCTAACCCAGTCTCCATGGCTGCCATGCTTACCCGCCTGACAGCTTCTCTCCGATCATGTCCCATCAACCGTAGGTTGTATGGATCAGCGGCTCAGATGCAGTATGAGTACGATGATAGTGAGTACGAGAGCTCATCGGAAATGGAAGATTCATTGGGATCAGTGTCGGGAAGAGGTGTTCAGTGGGTGGTTATGGGTGATCATAGACAACTCTTTGCGAATAAGCTTTCTAAGCTTTTGAATGTTCCAAGTATTTCTATGGGGACTTTGGTTCGTCAGGAGCTTAATCCAAGATCTGATCTTTATAAAAAGGTGTTTTTTTTTTATTGGTCTTTGGATTTGCTAATTTCATTTGGGGGTGTTATTTTAAGCTTATTTGTGGCCTTATGAGCTTTTTTTTTAATTTCATAAGTCTCAAAATTTGAGACTTATATAAGCTTCTTATGTCATACGTAGTAATAACTTTATATCTTCTAAAATGAAGCTTATGAAATACAAGCCCAAATAATGTAAGTTCGTAAGGCCACAAATAAGCTCATAAACCAAAACGGTGTAGCTTAAATTGTTTTGAGCTTATTAGTCGGCTTATGAGCTTATATCATTTCACCTTTTTTTCTTCATAAGTTCAAAATTTTGGGGTTAATATAAGCTTAAGGTGAAGTATAGAAAAAAGTATACAAATTTGACGTTATGAAATATAAGCCGAAATGATGTAAAGCTTATAAGCCCGCAAATAATCTCATAAGCGGAAATCATATATAAGCTTATAAACCAAATATTAAATTTAAACAAACACCCCGGTCCTTAAGTACTTTGAATAAGCAATTCTAGACAACATTGAAAATCTAAGGTTTATTTTTATGTATTTGTTTTATAAGTTACAATCTTAATTTTACTTACGTGTGTTTTTTGTCAAATTAGATTGCGAGTGCTGTGAATGAAGGGAAATTAGTGCCGGAAGAAGTGATATTTGGTTTGTTATCAAAAAGGTTGGAAGAAGGTTTTTACAGAGGTGAAACTGGCTTTATTTTGGACGGGATTCCAAGGACTCCACTGCAAGCTGTAAGTCTTCGGTTATCTTTGTGTGATTGTCGTTATTTTGTTATTTGTCTGTTTGGCTTTATAATTTGTAAGTGATATAGGCTTTTTGGATTTTGACAATTGATTAAATGTTTAAATTGTTTAGCAAATTCTGGTTATTTGAAAATTCACATGTAATATGACTCTTATCATGTTTTAAGCAGAACGAATATCACTGCCTCTTCTTCTAAATTGATTATCTGTTCCTGTGATTGATAACTGGAACAGTTTTGCTATATCAATCACTGTAAACTAATCTTGTGCGACTAGATAATCGCTTTCAAAATGCAATGCCAAAACCTCCCACATTTTTTTGGTGTAGTGTAGTTTGATTATAAGGGAATGAAACATCTTATATGAATGACAATTCTCCATGAATCATGACAATTTCAGCTCCCAAGCGAGTTGAATGAGTTCAAATTTTTGTATACATTAGCTAATTTTGATGTCTTTCCTATAGAATTTTGACTGACCCTTGTCTTTGTGATACGGGAGTTTATTAATACTTGTTCAATTACTACAGGAGATTCTTGATCAAGTTGCAGACATAGATTTGGTCTTAAATTTCAAATGCACAGAAGGATGTTTGCAGAAGCATCACGTGGCACGTTATCAAGATATTCTCAGTGTGCGCAACTCCATGGTACAATTAATCTATAAGCTAGAATGAATTGTTTGCGTGATTATTAATGTTGCCCGTGAATTATGTTTATATTTTTGTTTAATCTTATCTATAGAACAACCCTTTGGAGGACTACTATAAGAAACAAAAGAAGCTTCTCAACTTCAATGTAGCCGGTGCACCAGGAGAAACATGGCAAGGACTTTTGGCTACCCTTCACCTTCAACATATGAATGCTCTCAGCTCATCACAGAAGCTGAGTGTATAGATGCTCTTTCAACCCGGCAAAACAGTATACAAGTATTACGAGTGAGTGTAATATAGTTTTGTGGCTTTAGCTTTTGCTAATATACGCTGAGTTCCATTTTTCGAGAGAATAATATTCTTTTGTCCATTTAACTCGTACGCGAGTGTTATAGAAGTTTTGTATTGCTTAATGTAGTCTCAGACATATGACCGATTGTCGTCGGTTATCAATTTTGTGTATTACATAATATCAAGACCTTATCTTTGTCGCGTGTATTCCGATTTTATTTTTTTTTGAACGGCAAATTTTATAAAAAACTAGCAAGGAGCTAGAATTACAAGGAAATCAAAAAAGGACGTTGAATCCAATCATCCCAGCTAACAGGTTTTTTTCCTCTAACAGAACTCCAAGAAAACGAGCGTCTAACAATGTCCGCAAAAATGAAATCTAGTCTAGGAGAGGTATCAGCAAACAGCAGTTGGTTCCTTGCAGACCAAACACTCCACCAGCAAGTATAAAAAACTCCTTCAAAAACCATCTTCGAGTTGGCTTTCATACGGATGGACGAGAACCAAACTAGCCAAGAACGATAAGAATCAAAAGGGGAAAACGCCAAGTTCCACCATTTACAAATGGCACGATTAATCTCAGACGAAAGACTGCAAGTGAAAAACAAATGATCCAGGTCTTCCTGAGCGGAGCGACATATAGGACAAAGAGTAGGAGCCAACATCACCCCTCTGTTAACCAAGTTCGAAGCAGTGGGCAACCGATCCAAAGCCACTTTCCAAGCCAAAATGTTAACTTTGATAGGAACGACTTTAACCCAACGCGTAGGAGCTTCAGCTTTGGGAAGAAAAAAGTCATCAATCATCGTACGAGCATCTTTGACGCGAAAATTACCATCACCGTTGAAGTCTCAAATCCAACGATCGTCAACATTGGAAAGGCACACAGAATTTATAACATTTCTAATCTTAGAAAGCTGAAAAGCCTCAACCCCTCCACGAACGTCTCTACGAAAAGAATGTGTAAAATCGCCGTTCAACTTAGACGCCACAGTAATATCTTTTTCGTTTTCGAGAGCAAAAAGACGAGGAAACTCCAAATAAAGGCATCTGTTGCCTATCCATAGATCTTTCCAAAAACTCGTGGATCTCCCGTTACCTACACGAATAATACAATGAGATATAAAGTCGATACCTTTTTGTTTTAAGCGAGCGACTTCTGAAGTAATAGACTTCCATGTAGACGTATAGGGAACAGAGTGACCCTCCTTAAACGGACCATGTATAGCGTGAATAACTCGACACCACAAGGAGTTGTCTCTGGAGATGAACCGCCATAACCATTTAGCAAGAAGCCCTCTATTAAGAGCATAATAACTGGAAACACCTAAGCCACCATAACCATTTAGCAAGAAGCCCTCTATTCCGATTTTATTGTTTTGCAACCCTTAGCCACACTTGGTACCCAACTAGATCCGGTCAAATGCAACGTACCTGTGGGATTCGTATTCCTTAGTCCACTTGGCCCTCTCCAGCTTGTCTTATGCGTTCGCAAAATTGGAGCTTGACTCGGATTGCAATGACATGATAGGCCGACCCGACTTGCCTGGAAACTCACAAAATTGAAATGCACCAGAAGTCACTTGGTTTTATTATTAACTTTTGTACCTTTTAATGTCAATTTAGTTTAGTATAAGTGCAAAGTCAAACTGGCTCATACAAGGCTGGGTTTCTTAAAAGCCAGTGTGTGAGCATATGGTCATTTTTTGTACAGAAAGGAACATATTTAAACATCAAACGTTAATAACATTTACTTGAATACATAAACGAAAATACAGGACACATCAAAATAATACATAAACGGAAATAAGTAACATATAGAAGAAATGCATAACATGAATGACGTTTTATTGAATTATTCGTCTTGGTTGAAATTAGCAATTTCGTCTTCGTCAAAAGGTTCAGCTATATGTGTCGCTATTTCTTCCACGTATATTTCTTCTTCAACCCGTTCCAAGTCGCCTTCAAGAGGCGATGTGTGTTGAATTCGCTCCATGCTATCGAGGTGGTCTTTCAAACAAATGCAAACTTCGATCGAAACCGGTGTGAGTTTTGATCTTCGAGGTGATATAACTCTCCCACTTACCGAAAAAGCGGATTCCAAAGCGACAGTACTTGCTTGGACCGAGAGTAAGTTCCGGGCCATGATAGCTAGAACCGGAAATGAGGGTTCCCATGTTTTCCACCAACCCAAAACATCAAAATTCTCACACTCTTCAACGGTCTTTTGAGCCAAAAAGTTGGATGTTTGGTACCTTTCGAGCTCACTACTGGCATCACATCGAGCTCGTTTTAAACTCTCACTTCTTAAAAGATTAAAAAATTTCATTGAAGCGTCATCAGAATTCCAACCCGCCTCTTGATGAGTAGAATGAAAAATTGAAGAACTTAAGTATTTGTTTAAATAAACTTGAAACAAATTGTCAAAAGCCTGGTTAAAGCGAGCAATTTGACGAGGAACATAACTTGTGTCGTCATCAGTCAACCCCAAATTATTAGCAATGTCCGTAATTAAAAACTCGACCCCGTTTTGGTTTAGAACCGGGTTCAAAGCCGTGGCACAAGTTATCACGGGAGGAAATTCTTTAAAGTATTCTTTCAACTTTTCTTTCATTGGCTTCACCATATTTGCAAATAAAACGCTTCTTGTTTCAAACTCGTTCAATTTTCTCGCTATTATATAAAGTTGTCTCAAAACCAAACAACTTGTAGGGTAGTAAATTCCCGACAACAAAGTAGTAGCATTTTTAAAAACGTCAAGCATTTCCGAAACAATTTCTATAGTTTCCCAACTAGACTCGGGATACGACTCAACAAGATTATGATGTGCAAGTTGGTCATGAAACTTTTTTAAAGTAATTTTCTGACGTAACGCACATTCAAACATGTTGCAAGTAGAATTCCATCGGGTTTGCACGTCCCAACTCGGACCTAAAAAAATGGCATTCGCATCTTGACATAACTTCATATATCTTTTATATCGTTTATTACTAACACAAAAGATATCTCTTAACATATTTTTAAATTCATTTTTTGTTGGCTCGATAACACTTAAACCGACTTGCACAACCAAACCAATGACATGTGCTACACATCGACTATGAAAAAAAACACCATTACAAATCGGTTTGTATTTTAAGTTCAATTTTTCAACCACATCAGCGTTATACGATGCATTATCAAAAGATATAGAAAAAAACTTTTCTTGTAAATTATACGTTTTGATGACATCAACTAAAATATCATATAGATTTTCGCCAGTGTGAGGGTATCCAAACAATTCAAAGGAAATCGCACGCTTCATCATTACCCACGTTTTGGGATTTACCCAATGAGCGGTAACACAAAGATATGAATCCGGTGAATCATGTGGAGCCGTCCAAACATCACACGTTAAATTTATACCGGTTTCTAAGGACTGAAATCCCAAAATCAATTCGTCTTTAGCTAGTTTCCACAGTTTTATACAATCACGTCTAAGGGTAGCTTGACTTACGTGACAATATCGAGGTTGAAGCGTTTCTTGGATAAGGGAGGTGATTCGCTTATTGTCGAAGTGATCAAAAGGCAAAGTTTCTTGAATCACATATTTGGTCATCCTATCATGAACCCGAGCCACATCGTATTGCCACAACGATCCATCAACCCCCATAGAACACATTGCTGCTTTCACAACGCTACAACCTTCATACACGTGATTTCTCAACGAAGAATTCGAGTCATGTTTGAAGAAAAGCCCACATGTTTTACATCTGGCTTTTTTCGAATTGTTCGACATCAGACACACGTCGAAATTAGCTAAAATATCCTCCGAGTTGCTGCTATTCGTCACGGGAAAGTTGATTGACGATTCCCCAACAGATGACATTTTTTGTAAGCGTTTTTTGGTTGACGATTCCCCCCAGCACCTGACTCTTTAATTTATACTAGTAAAGTAACCAAATAAAACTGGCATCCCATGTGACACTTTAATTTTTGCAGTTTAAAAAGGACACAAAAAGCCAAATACACATCTCCCCACCCACCAAAAAGCAGCTTTATTTTGAATTTTTACGCTACCCCATAAACCGGTTTTTCAATAACCGGTTGTTAAATAACCGGTTTTGTCCCGTATATTACAAGCTGAGTGAAGACTATGCGTGAGTCATAAACGGAATTTGTTAGGAAAATCGAGTCTTATATCAGTTCATTTGCGAGGCTAAAGTTGTACTTCCTTTAAGCAAATATAAGTAAAACCTAGAAGTTTTGGAAGGGCCGTGGGCCTCTCCGGTCTCCACTAAGGTCCGTCCAAGGTAAGGTTAGCCAAGGCACAGAATTTATCTGATCCGAGCACAAAGCTAAAGGGTTTCGCGTGAGCTTGAGGCCTTGCATATCCAAGCTCACTTATGGTTAGCTTAAGAATATCGGTATTCACTGCAAACTGAAGTCGACTGTTTTACATTAAAAATATCCTAAGAGTTTCACCTCAAATAGTGCACGTAAAATTACCAACTTGCACGTAACATACACATGATCAATATACGGATCCAGACTTATATCATATGTTCAACTATTTACATGTCACGCTTGCTTTCATCCATCAGTATTCATATATTTCAGAGTACATACCCCCTGAGACTCGTGTATATCGCTATTCGTTATCGACCCATACCTCTTTGAGGAGTTTATACCGAATACTACTGTGGCCGCCTGTATCCTTGGATCTCCAGTTGGGCTTTGTCGAGGCAGGTGATCCACGAGGAGTGCTGATGATGGAAGTCAAGGGTGAACTTAACTCATCAAGTTCATCATCGCTCGTGTTTGACTTTTTGAGGATTGAGCCACTGCGTGTCAACTGAGTTCGGCTTGCACCATCTCCAAATATGAATCTTATTGATGATGCAGAAGGTGGGTGATATACAACCGAAGCTGCTGCACATGGGAGACTGGTGACGCGATCTTCGCCGCCCTCAAATGAATCCTAGTAAAAGCAACATAAGTTCTTTTGTAATTTGTTTAAAATTACAGCCACAATGTTTATTTTTTCGCTAGACATGCCAAAAATGTTCATAAGAAACGATACATTGTATGCCTAAAAGATTATTCAGAATTATATTCTCTAAATGCCTTGGTTTTTCGGTATCTTTGCTAGAACATATATATTCTAATATTCAGATAATATGTGAGAAGGGTTTTCTTCTTATACTACCCGAGTCGATTGTCATTGTAAGGAGTAAGGACTAAAGATCTCAAAAAATCTAGGCAAATTTTATCCAGTTGTAAGTTAATTGAGTGCTTGTCAGCAATTTAATAATTTATATCACAACTTTTGGGAAGAAATATGATGCAATCTAATTATTAATCAGAGTATGTTATTCACATGGATAAGGTCTTTTTGATTCTGAGTTGTTTGCTACTATAAACATCATTCACATTTAAAAGAGAATCAGTAAAAGAAAAAGTGCAAGTACATTGCTGATATGAACTAACCTCTGAATCCAGGGCTTTAAACACAGCATCAGGAATGCGATCTGGGCAAAACTCATCTGGGACAAAAGTATCAAGCATCCTTCGTATTATTGGGGCACCAAAAGCAGGACATACCTACAAAAAAATAAGATTTAGAATGGTGAATAAGGATTAGAGGTGTACAAGAAGTTCCAGTTTTAGGGACGGAAACCTCTTTTCTGACGGTGCTATCTAAGAGCATATCCTTGGGAAGCATCATGAGGTCACTCAACGCATTGAGAAGATGAAATGATTTGAATGATACATCTGTATTCCTGTCGTCGTTTTCATCTTCAAGTGGATCGTCATCAATACCAAATAGATCAGTGAGCCACCTCGACCAGTTTCCTATCTGTGTTTAGCCAAATTCCATGGGAGTTTTAGCATAATTTGAATGAGATAACAAGATCATATGTTTACTGACTGCATTTTTCAGTTACAAAAAAAATAAAAAAAATTGAATGTTACTGACCGCATTTTTTAGTTGTGCACCAGCTCCAAAGCTTGATTTTCCTGATGAGATAGGAAGGACTCTGGCATCACTGATTGGGTCGGATACAGGATCAGTTGGAACATCATCAGCAGATTCACGGAGAATTGCATTAAACATGGCCACGTCTAATCTAGTCATGCACTGTTCCATTACCTGGTGATAAAGAAGATAAAAAAAATTAGAAAGCATGGTCAAACAAGTTTGATTAACAAAGTAAAGAGACTGCAACAAAGTGAAGTTACCAATCTAGAGAGAACAGGCAAGCAACCACAATCATGACCTCCAGCTCGAACAGGACAAATTCTTTCACAAGCATCCATGAAAGCAGTTTTCCAGAGCTCCGTGGAGAAGTTTGCTTGCTCTTGATCACGTTGACCCACTGATTTTTTAGAGGCCTTACTAGATCCTGAATCTACAACTTTAATTATAGCCTTTGCAGCGGCCGATTGCATATATGGAGTAAGAGTCTGCAAAATTTTGAGAGCTCAGAATCAAGTTAAACACATTTAGAACATTATGTATCGTCTGTAGAGACAAAAATTCAAGTTAAACACATTCAGAACATTATGTATCGTCTCTAGAGACAAAAATTCGGACCCATTTAGCTATGATATGGACTATTTTTTATTAGATTCAAAGGGTTTAAAAAGTGTTGGTCAACCCAACACAAGCAATTGAATTCCTCTAGTCCCTACTAAATAAAATAACGAATTTAGTCACAAACCTGCCACCAGACTGACTCGATAATTCTTGAGAAGATCCAAGATTCTACTTTTTCCAGCGCCGTGGTCAAGGTACAAGGGTTCTGCCATTCATTAGAAATCCCACTTCTACTTTCCTTTATAGATGATCCCTTCTTCGATTTGAATGAAGAGTTTATGTCATTATTTCCCTTCAAGACATTCTTTCTGCCAAGTTTTCCAGAAGAAAGTGCCAAATGCTCCTGCTCGAAACTGTTGTATATAATTGCTCTCAGTACAACACAATTAGACATCCAGAAAGTCAACCTGTGTGAAAAAAGAGAGAATTTAAAGTTATATTCAACGGTATTCAAGAAATTCATTTTGTCCACAATAGAGTACCTTGGAACATCATTGCCACAAGCTTTTGCAACTAAAATCAATCCTGAAACAATACTTCTTGCTGAAGTTGCTCTCCTAGATTGGGACTGCTCTTTGCACGAATGCAGATAGAGCCTAGAAAGACGCCTAGCTGGCGCATGAACTTTATTAACCGAACTCCCATGCTCTGCAACTATTGAGTAAAGACCAACTTCAATAGCAGCAGCTTCTCTAAGCTCACCTTCAAGACTTTGTACTTTCTGCTCCAGTTGTTGTACTTTGCTAGACCTCAAAGATCCATTGTTATAGCCCGATTCCAATGGGGAATGGGCAGGCTTCACCTTTCTTAATCTATCACCATTCAAAATGTTAGACTCGGTAGCTTTCAGGATTCGACTTTCCTGTTCATTTAGACTTTCAGCTGTATTTGATACTGGCATATAAGATTGTTGATCACCAGCGTCATTGACCTCGGATCCCATGTCGTCTTTTGTTTCACCTACTAATTCAATAATGGTTTTATCTTGAACCAAGACTTCTTTCTGAGGGTTTAAATTACCAATTGAACGTGAAGTCAAAGACATGGCAGCCATAGAAGACTGGGAAGAAACATCATCATCAGTAACAGAAGCACTTTCGGTTTCTTCAATATTTTCTTCATTCATTGAGTCAGATCTGACACGATTACTCTTATCAACTGCTTCAATCTTCAAAAATAACATCGGTTGAATGGCATTACTAAAAGTCCTCTTGCAGTTCACTGGTACACTAACTTCCAAACCATCTTTTACAATACCATATTCTGCAAAATCCACAACAGCAGTGGCCAACAACTGGCCTTTTAGAGTTTTATCCCGTCGAGGTTCATAAATATTAAACTCTATACAATTCTTTAAGAAAGTGTCACTGTCACCGGCCTTGATCGACATATCTCTCAACAAAGTCACACGGAGCTTAATAGATTCATTAAATTCAATGTTACCATCACCAACACCAGAAGCAGAGACAAGTAAAGGGGCAACTGCTTTAGTACTTCCCGAACTCTTGCCACCATGTTCCCATTGAAGTAAGACAGAACGAAGTGATCTCAACGATTGAGATGGAGGCCATGGCTTAATCTCGATTATATTGATCACATAATCAAGTTGCACAGTCGGGCTTTTTCTATTTTTTGTCTTCACCCCTTGTACCATTTTTGTTTATTGTTCTTGTAACAAAAAACTTGTGCGACTGTCTTCAGAAGGCTATGAAATCACAACACAATAGTCTTTAACCTATATTACACATTTGTAAAGAAAATGAGTTAACAAAGAAACAAACAAAATACAATCCGCGTTAACGGAAATGATTATATGCCAAATGCCTAGTTCATAAATGATGCTCAAAACCATACTTAGGGGATGTCTGGACGACAACAAGTTTCAAAAATCTACGATTATATGATTACCAAATTGCAGAACAAAAGTTGTTACATACTCTTGTTTTACCCTTAATTTAACAACTTGTTAATTATAAAAAACACTCAAAGTGATTAAAATGCTTATGGTGAGTAACATAGCATCACTTCCAAACAAACCTTAAAAGTTAAAACCCTTTTTGTTGCATAGATGAAGGGTTTAAGCAACTAATTTACACAAATAACTACTTACAAACCAAATTGCATGATGATCCACTAAAATAAACCAAACAATAACAACACCACCTTTAACTAGGTAAATGATTATTCAAATAGCATTAACCACCCTAATTGATAATATCAACAAATAATATGTATGGATAACTAAGAGTGAAGTTTGTTTGTAAAAATGACACCATTAGCAAGAGAATTGCAAAGGGTTATCAAGAACTTACATGAAATACAGGTGCAGCTAAAAATGGGT
Organism: Glebionis coronaria; assembly: GCA_025667525.1. Classification (NCBI taxonomy): domain Eukaryota; kingdom Viridiplantae; phylum Streptophyta; class Magnoliopsida; order Asterales; family Asteraceae; genus Glebionis; species Glebionis coronaria. The sequence continues at coordinate 382,784,328 of CM046875.1, forward strand.
AAACTATCAACACAGAGTAAATGTGGTTTAAACCTTAAAGTGGAGATACTTTTTTTTTTTGTGTGTGTGTGGAAGTTATAAACATGGGAATTAAAAAGACAGAAGAAGACTGACTATCCAATAAATGATTTTTTTAATCAAAGAATTCAACTGGAAGCAATCTTTTTAATTTCTGTCCTTCAACTTCTTTTTTTGGCAAAAACAACTACACTTCAAAACATCAGCCTAGCTAGTTAAAGCATTTATTTATATTGTTTTGTGATCTTGTTTGTGTCTTATCGTATACACATTATATTTAATGATGCATATGTCATGTCTGTAATAAAAGGAATGCAGTTAAACAAATTTCAAGTCAGAATGGAAACAAAAATATTCAAAGAAACGTAACTTTAAAACATAATTAGACTCGGGTTGCGTCTAAAAACGAGGGACCAAAAAATCGACGAATCACACTAATATTAACTATAAACTGAAGAATATATTGAAAGTTTATGGACTTTAAAATCGATAGTCGTGTGATAGGATCGAACTCGAGATCACGGGATTGCACACATTACGTGAAGAGTTAATTTATTTATTAAATATATTTATTATATTTATTAAATCAAACTGTAGCTGGCGACCGTTAAGTAATTAAAAGTTAAGTATTAAACGATCGTTATAGAATATTAAAGAAGCTAAAAGAAGGTGTCGGAAAGTTCCGGAAACCCTCTTTTGAGCACATGTATATCCGGCCAAAATTAGAGGCAAAGATAGGGATGAAAAGTTTTAGGCTTTATCTTGTTTAAACCTTGGAAGATAAGTTTCCAATGTGTATATAAACAAACCTTAAGGCCTCATAATTTTTCACTCCATTATTCTTCTTTCTAGCTCTATACCGCCGGCCAATATACACACATTAGGGTTCATCTTTGATTTTCTAAAAGCTATTTTAGATCTAGTCCTAGCCCCTCTCTAGGGTTGTTGGGTAGATCTTCCATAGGCTTGGAAGGCTCGGTTATGTTCGTGCTAGACTCACGATTAGCTCATCGTATCACGTGTGTACAAGATCGTGGTGTGATCTTATTTTAGATTACATCCTGGTGGTGTTCTTAATTTATCTTTACCGGTGATCGTTCTGGACAAAGGTATGTAACCCTAGCCTTGATTAATTATAATTGTGTTATATAAAGATCTTGTTAATCTGCTTCCGCTGTATGCTCTTTGATCTATGTTAGGGTTTTTATAATTGTTATGATCATAAACCAACAGTGGCATCGAGAGCCGTTTTAACATGATTATAATTATCAAGATCTAAAGTTTTTTTTAACTAATATTGATTTGTGTTAAAATTACATGTTGTTTTAGGTTTTATAAAAATTAGGGGTTTTGTTTTTTATTGTTTTAAAAATGGCTTTGCCGTTTTTTTTATAAAAAATTTTTTTTTTTTTGTAAACCCTAAAATTACATGGTAATTAACTTTAGATGTATGCATGAATTAATTGTTATGTCATGTGTGGTTACGATCCGTAGTAGTTTTTTAATTGTTAAGAGAATATGGAAGATCCGTAATAAACATGCATGTTTTTTTACGGATCATATAATTTTGATTGCTATTTGCTTCATTTGATTCAAAGTTTTAAAATTAGGGAAGACTTTTTATGTTCATAAAAACCCTAGATTTGATGTTCTTTGAATAAATTGTTTGCATGTGGCTATTTGATTTAGTTTTTTTTTTGTACTACTTGTTTTCATGCGTTTTTTTAATTGTATGTTGTAAACAAGGGTAATTTTTTTTAAGAAAAATAATATGGACTAAATCTTATCAAAATTAATGAATTATTTTGAGATCTAAATTACATATGATTTGTGTTGATTAGAATTGCAATAGCAACTTAACGGCCTACTCAATTTTGACAAACTATAAAGTGGGTATAACGCACTACTTGTTTTCATGCGTTTTTTTAATTGTATGTTGTAAACAAGGGTAATTTTTTTTAAGAAAAATAATATGGACTAAATCTTATCAAAATTAATGAATTATTTTGAGATCTAAATTACATATGATTTGTGTTGATTAGAATTGCAATAGCAACTTAACGGCCTACTCAATTTTGACAAACTATAAAGTGGGTATAACGCACCGCTGGTCAAGTACCCGGTTAAGGAAGGAGGTGCTATGCTTTTACGCTGACCAAATTCCCGGCTCGCCTGTGCGTCAAAATTGGAATTACCTACGGTTGTTATTGGTATAATTCTTTAAGGTTGTTTGGTTTAACCAATACCTCAACTTGCAAATATATGATGAACTTTTAGTCTCACCAAAAAGTTTACTAAACGTTTTATTAAACTTATGCTATGGAGATGTATGCATGCTTCTCCATACATGATTTTGACACCAAAATCTATACCCTAAAATTTAAGTCATATGCCCTCTAATTGACGAACACTTGAAGTTACAATTGTCGTCATATAAGATATCGGACGATGTTGTAATGGAGAGAAAACTTCATGACTGAATAAGATTGCACATGAAGGTTTTACGTTCTTTAGATTAGTCGACTTAATTGAGTTACTCAGTGAGAACTGGAAACTTAAGGCATAAAGAAGGGATAAAACATGTTTACAATGCAAAAGTTTTTGGCAATGTAAATCCCTGACATATCTAGAAAATGCAATATGATTTGGCAATTATTGTTCGACAAGTTACTGTGTTGAATACATTTGTCACTAGCAGATCAACTGATGTGATAAATCTATGTCAATATGGATTCTAGTTTTTCAAGGAAAATATTATGGTTTTACTACCGGGGTAATTTTATTTTCTTGAATTTTATTATCGAAAATACTAATGTTTGAACTTATTTTTGTAGAAATGGCTCAACCCGAAAACAATCTGACAATAAGCTCGGCGTTCAAAGCATTTTTTGAACGGCCTGAACTTACTGGTCCTAATTTCAATGATTGGTACCGCTCACTAAGAATTGTTCTGAGAGCAGCGGGTACCATCAATATCTTGGAAACTCCTTTTCCGGAGGATCTTGTTGAAGGAGCAACTGATGCGGAAAGGCTTCAACACGCTGCTAACGTTAAGAAGCACCATGAGGTGGCTGCTGTAATGTTAGGGAGAATGGCTCCATCACTTCAAAGGAAGTATGAGCTAGCTTCTCCTCAGCAAATGCTTGATGAACTCAAGGCTGTGTATGAAACGCCGCAAGCTGTAGAGATCTATGATCTGGTTGATGCTCTACATAGTTGCAAGCAAGCTCCTGGTAAGTCCGTAAGTGACCATTATATGGAGATGAGGGGTTATATGGAACAACTCATCGCACTAGGACAACCCTTTGATAATAATATGGCTATTAACTTGATCAATAGGTCCCTTAATAAGGACTTCAATGATTTCGTTCGTAACTATAATATGCATTGCACGGGGAAGACAGTTAATGATTTGCATGCAATGCTCATTGACTTTGAAAAGGGTTTGAAAGATAAGGCACCCACTGCTACTCCTCAAGTACTTTATGTACAAAAGGGTAGAGTGTCAAAACCAAAACCGCAAGTGAATAAGAAGCAGAAAGGCAAAGGCAAGGTTGATAAGAGCAAGCAAGTTGCGACTACATCAAAACCAAAGCAAAACTTTGCTAAGAAATCTCTGAAAGATGAGACTTGTCACTACTGCAAGATGACTGGACACTGGAAGAGGAATTGCTCTCTCTATCTCCATGAAATGGCAGAACATAAGAAGAAGGCTGAGCAAGTTGCTGCAACACCATCTTCAGGTAACTTATTTATGATAGAGTTATTTAATCTTTCATACAAATCAAACTCCTGGGTATATGATACGGGATGTGGTATTAATATTTGTAATACCCTGCAGGGATTTGAGTTGAAGAGGAGACTTACCTATGGGGAACAATTTCTGCAAGTGGGCAATGGCGCACAAGCAGCAGTTGAAGCTATAGGAATATTTAAATTAGTTTTACCTTCGGGTTTAGTACTGTCTTTAAATAATTGTCATTATGCACCTACAATTGTTAGGGGTGTTATTTCCTTTTCTAGTATGTTGGATCTTGGATTTACTCACACGATTGATAATAATAGAATTTCTGTTTTCAAAGATGGTTTATTCTATTTTGATGCAATTTCTGTGAATGGTGTTTTTGAAATTAACATGCATGATAAAAATCCCAAGAGGAAAAATAATTCTGTTTTTAGCATGAATAAGAAAAGTAAGTTAGACAAGAACTCTTCTTATCTTTGGCATTGTAGACTTGCCCACATTGGGAAGACTCGCATACAAAAGCTTCAACGTGATGGGCTTTTGGAAAGTATCAATGATGAATCGTTTGATAAATGTGAATCTTGTATCTCTGGGAAGATGACCAAGAAACCTTTTAATAGCAATATTGAAAGGGCTACTGAACTACTTGGTTTAATACACACTGATGTGTGTGGACCACTTAGACATGTGTCAAGGAAAGGTGCTAGCTACTTCTTGATGTTTACGGATGATTATAGCCGTTATGGTTATGTTTATTTGCTTAAACATAAACATGAGGTATTTGAAACATTCAAAACGTTTAAAGCCGAAGTAGAGTTACAACTAGGAAAGAAGATTAAAGCTCTTCGTTCTGATCGTGGTGGTGAATATTTAAGTCAAGAGTTTAAAGATTATTTAAGTAAGAATGGAATTGTTTAGAAACTTACTTCTCCATATACTCCACAACAAAATGGTGTATCTGAAAGGAGAAATCGTACATTATTGGATATGGTACGATCTATGTTTAATCTTACAACTTTACCATTATCTTTTTGGGATTATGCTCTTGAAACTACTGTTCGTATTCTGAATATGGTTCCCACAAAGAAGGTTGATAAGACACCATATGAACTATGGCATGGCAAGAAGCCATATTTGTCTTATTTGAAAGTATGGGGTTGTGAGGCGTATTTGAAACGTGACTCTGGAGATAAACTCCAACAACGCTCAGTAAAATGTATCTTTGTAGGTTACCCTAAGGAAACTATGGGTTACTACTTTTATTATCCGGCTGAGAACAAAATAGTTGTGGCTCGGTATGGAGACTTCCTTGAAAATGATCTTCTAAATCAAGAATTCAGTGGGAGAAATTATGATCTTGAAGAAATTCAAGAATATACATTGCCTTTTGAAAATACTAGCGATGAAATTCCTGTAGAACCAGAAAGTCTGAGTGTTCCACCGGAATTAATTCCTCCACGTAGGTCTCAAAGGGCTATACGTGCGCCGGACAAACTATGTCTATACATAGAGGATGATGAGGAGGAAGTAGGGGATCTTGGTGAACCTGCTAACTATCGATCCGCAATGTCGGATCCAGAAAAGTCAAAATGGATAGTTGCGATGAATGAGGAAATGAAATCCATGGAAATCAATGATGTTTGGAGTCTTGTAGACGCACCTAAAAATGCTAAAGTAGTGAAAAATAGGTGGATCTATAAGAAGAAAACTGACATGGATGGTGATGTACAATCCTATAAAGCACGTTTAGTAGCTAAAGATTTTACTCAAACTTTTGGCATAGACTACGAGGAGACATTCTCTCCTGTAGCAGACTTACGAGCTATTAGGATTCTCATAGCTATAGCAGCATACTATGACTATGAGATATGGCAAATGGATGTTAAAACTGCCTTCTTGAACGGTCGCTTAGATGAAGACATCTATATGCAACAACCGGAAGGGTATGTTGATCCTAAATATCCAAAATGCGTGTGCAAACTTCAAAGGTCTATTTATGGTTTGAAGCAAGCATCACGTCAATGGAATAAGCGATTTGATGAAGAAATCAAAAAGTTTGGATTTATTCAAAATCGTGATGAGCCATGTGTATACCGCAAAGCTAGTGAGAGTAATGTAGTGTTCCTAATTCTATATGTCGATGACATATTGATCATGGGAAGTAACATTCCAAGACTTAAGGAAGTTAAGGATTATCTTGGTAAATGTTTTTCTATGAAATATTTGGGAGATGCTGCATATATTCTGGGAATTAAGATCTATCGAGATAGGAGTAGACGGTTAATTGGTCTTAGCCAAGATGCTTATATTGATAAGATATTGAAGAAATATAACATGCATAACTCTAAGAAAGGTTTCTTACCGATGGAGGTTAAGCATGAGTTAAGTCATGAGAAAGATGCATCATCACCTGAAGAGGTGGCTTACATGAAGAAGGTACCTTATGCTTCGGCTGTAGGATCTATTATGTATGTTGTAAGATGCACAAGGCCCGATGTGGCGTTTGCTCAGAACTTGGTCAGTAGATACCAACAGAATCCAGGAAAGTCCCACTGGACTGCTGTTAAGCATATTCTAAAGTATTTAAGAAGTACGAAAGATATGTTTTTGGTATTCGGGGGTAAACCAGACACAGAATTGAATGTAACAGGATTCTGTGATGCGTCCTGGCAATGTGATAAAGACGATACGAAGTCTCAGACGGGTTACGTGTTTGTCATCAATGGAGGAGCAGTTGACTGGAAGAGCAGTAAGCAGAAAACCATTGCTATGCATGCGACTCAATCTGAGTACATGGCCGCTTCAGAAGCTGCAATGGAAGCTGTTTGGATTAGGAAGTTTATTGGAGATCTTGGAGTGATGCCTTCAATTAAAGAACCTATTGATATATATTGCGACAACTCTGCGGCAATAATATTCGCCAATGACCCTGGAGTCATGAAGGGCGCCAGACACTTTAAACGTAGATATCACTACGTTCGAGAACAAGTGGAAGCTCGAGAAATAAAATTGATAAAAGTTCACACAGATGATAACGTAGCTGATCCTTTTACTAAGGCTTTATCTAGGCCAAAGGTAGTTAAGCATGCCAAGGCAATTGGGCTGCAACTAGCTAGCGAATTCATGCAATAAATCTGTTGATTAGTGTTTGGATAAAGGATGTAAGACATTATTAAATTGATGAAATAAAGATTGGGTTTCGTTTATTTTTCTGTTATTTAATTTTGTATCCTATTTTACATGTTTTAATCCATGAGCATTTTGATGTTTCTAAATGTCCGTTGTCGATTAATAATATGGGAGTATTATTAAATTAAGACAATTCAAAATAGTGACAGAGTATACTTGAAAGTATATTGGTCAATTTTGGATGATATTTGATGGATCAAATATTGGACTTATCCCAACTATGTGATTTTACTTTATGGATCTTTGTCATTAAGTAAATCATAAATAGTTATCCTTAGACCTGAGATACCAGAAAACTGCATTGAATGTAGTGCATTTCTGTAAGGTAACCTAACGCTGAACGTAACTGGTAGTCATAAGGGTTATTTTCAGAAGTGTTGCGAAGTTCATGTGTTTTGCTTGTAGTCGAAATGGGATTCGTTTCCTTCAAATTATTATTTGAAGTATAAATACAACTGGGCCCCTCGGGGGAATAGTAAGATGTTTGTGTGGCCACACCCAAATGTGTTTTGATAATCTTGCTATATCCGTAAACGAGAAACAGAATAGTTAATGAAGGAATGACTAAGATCCATATCCTTATTAACAATGTATTTGAAATGAGAGGATAATAATAATGATTATATATCATTAAAAGGTTTTGTCCAGGAAGCCTTACTCGAGTTGTACTAGTGACATTGTTAGTGTAACTAGACGTTAATCAATGTGATCACGATATTCGAATTTTGTCCAAGTGGGAGCTGAAAGTTTATGGACTTTAAAATCGATAGTCGTGTGATAGGATCGAACTCGAGATCACGGGATTGCACACATTACGTGAAGAGTTAATTTATTTATTAAATATATTTATTATATTTATTAAATCAAACTGTAGCTGACGACCGTTAAGTAATTAAAAGTTAAGTATTAAACGATCGTTATAAAATATTAAAGAAGCTAAAAGAAGGTGTCGGAAAGTTCCGGAAACCCTCTTTTGAGCACATGTATATCCGGCCAAAATTAGAGGCAAAGATAGGGATGAAAAGTTTTAGGCTTTATCTTGTTTAAACCTTGGAAGATAAGTTTCCAAGGTGTATATAAACAAACCTTAAGGCCTCATAATTTTTTACTCCATTATTCTTCTTTCTAGCTCTATACCGCCGACCAATATACACCCATTAGGGTTCATCTTTGATTTTCTAAAAGCTATTTTAGATCTAGTCCTAGCCCCTCTCTAGGGTTGTTGGGTAGATCTTCCATAGGCTTGGAAGGCTCGGTTCTGTTCGTGCTTGACTCACGATTAGCTCATCGTATCACGTGTGTACAAGATCGTGGTGTGATCTTATTTTAGATTACATCCTGGTGGTGTTCTTAATTTATCTTTACCGGTGATCGTTCTGCTAGGACAAAGGTATGTAACCCTAGCCTTGATTAATTATAATTGTGTTATATAAAGTTCTTGTTAATCTGCTTCCGCTGTATGCTCTTTGATCTATGTTAGGGTTTTTATAATTGTTATGATCATAAACCAACATATATTAGAATCATAGTTCGATTTTTGACTTCTGAAATTTCAAATTTTCGATTTTCATATGATTTTGGTTGGAACGGTCTGATTCTGGTTTTTTTTTTAAATAAATCAACTCTTTTAGTATAAATTTTTATTTATTTAGAACATATACAACTTTTTAAGAAAGTAAAAAAAAAAATTCCTGTCCATTATTAAGCTATAACAACAAACTAGTTTTAATGCCCGTGCACGCACGAGACTTAAAAATAAAAGATAAATTAAGTAATAATTTCGTTATTTCGATTTTATATATATTATATATGTTTTTTTAAAAACATTTAATGTTTATATGTTTGATTATACGGTTGTTTTAGTGTGCAATGTGTCAACTAATATAAACCCACTTTAATTTTTATTTTTCAAATTTCATATTCTTTTTTACTTTCGAAATTTTTATTCTAAAAAATAATTATATTTTATTTATTAATCAACAAACCATTTACATAAACCTTACAGTACACTATTTATAAATTCATGATGTTGTAATGTTTAATATTATTCTATAAAACAGTATTGAAATTTAATACTCAAATAGATATGATGCTTATGGACTCACAAGTTTTATTTGATTTTTCATTATGTGATCATATTAATTAATATTTTGAATAAATATTTGTTGCACAAAGGATTTAACTTTGTTTAACTAAAATATTAGATATCTTTTTATAGACATTGTGTGTTTAGTAACACATAACGACATTGGAAAAATATATGTTGTTGTAATATGTAGAATCCCGTCTATTCATTTTCATCTTACACCGATGTCCAAGATCCTGCATTCATTTTTGTATTTATATTTATGTTAATAATAATTTACGTAGATTTCATTGTTTGACTTTGTTAAGTGTCAAAATACATATAGACAATAATTTATGTTTTTATTTGAATTTTATAATCATGTAATTTATTGATATTTTTAATATAACATATATGTTGTATTTTTAAAATATAAATTTTGAGGGTATAAATTTTAAAGGGTATTTTGTTTTTTTATAAAATTAATAAAATACATGGAAAATTATAAATTTACATTTAAGTCCATCTAATTATATATAAAATTCAACCATTAAAGTTTTATTAATTCACTCCTCATTTTTTAAGTTTTTATTTTCACAAATTTGACACATATATCTTTTTGTGTTTACATTAAAATCTTCCATCAAAATCTTTAATTTTGACTAAGTTGAATTCAATTTTGACTTTTCTCCACCAATCACATCGCTTGATTTTGCTTATGTGTCAAAATAAAGTCATTTGATTGGTCCAATTAATTTTTCTACAACCTCCACTTTTTATTAAAATTGTTAAAAAATCTAATTCTTTTATTATATAAAAGATATATATATATAAATCATAAAAAGTCATAATAAATTAAAACCCTAACTTTTTAATCCATTCCAAATTACACCATACTGTCATTTTAAAAAACATGTTGAGGTTCTTAAATAAAAAGTTAAAACGGTACGAAACTGTAAAAGTTAACAAGTGATGAAGTATTAAGAGGAGGTTTGGAACATAAATACTTTGTTTTTGATATTTTAAACAATTACTGTATAAACTTTTATGACATTTTGTATTTTTATTTATATTATTTTGAATATTTGAAATTATTAGGATGATTTGCATTGTTAAAGATGTTTTTATATATGTTTATATTGTTATAACATATATTTTATGTAACTGACAGTAAAAAAATAAAATTTATAAACACTTTGTTACTGTACTTGGATCCAAAACATTAATAGTACAAGAACTTGGAACAGTTTTTGTTGGTGATTTTAGAGAGGAAGGTATGACAATAAGCCTATTCTTCAAATTTTTGCCTATTCACCTGCTAATTCAACGGCACATCATACCAACACAACTAACTAAAATACCCCTTCACTCACAACACACCCTACTCCTCTTCATTTGGCCCCCACCACTATCTTTTATTTTTATTTTTTTTATTTTCACACAAACTAAAATTTATTTCACACAAATAAAACATTACAAATACGAAAATAAAAATTACATATACGGATTAAAAAAAAATTACGATACAAAAAAAAAATACGATACGAAAAGAAAAAAAAACGAAAATTTAAAAACACAACAATTAATTTTGGGGTTGACGACGCTCCCAAATATGATCAATAAGACAACGTTGAAGCCTTGTATGTGTCGGCTTATCACGAAGTTCTTTTTGTTGTCTTTGACGTATTGCACAACGTTCGACCCATGTCCTTAATATATTTGCCTGTGGACAAACATACATTTCTGCAGCTTCAGATATCGCACCTCTGATTTTTCAAAATCATGTTGTGTAATATGATGCAGGTATACATGATTCTACGTAACTTGTTCACAGTAAATTGACGCGCTGGCTGAGCAATAATACGCCATCTCCCTTGTAAGACACCAAATGCCCTTTCAATGTCCTTTCAGGCACCTTCTTGACGGCGTTTGAAAAAAGCTGTTTTTTCATCGCGTGCAATGCTAAATGATTTTACAAAAGCTGATCATTGTGGGTAAATACCGTCTGCAAGGTAGTACCCTCTATGAAAAGTTTGCCCGTTTACAAGATACGGGGCCTCGGGTTCATTACCATCCAAAAGATCAGCAAATAAGGGTGAACGATTGAGAACGGTAATATCATTGTTTGAACCTGCAACCCCGAAAAATGCATGTCAAATCCACAAATCGTATGATGCAGTAGCCTCTAGTATTATGGTTGGGTATTTTTTTATCCCCTCTATCAAATTGGCCGTGCCATGATCTCAGACAATTAATCCATTCCCAGTGTATACAATCTATACTACCAAGCATCCCGGGAAACCCATGAATCGTATTATGAGCGGCATATAGCTTTTGAATGTCAGATGGTGTGTGTTTTCTTAAAAATTCGGGTTGAAACAAATCCATTACGCACATCATAAAGTAATCAAGACATCGCGTGCGCAATGTGCACCCATTTGCAAGTATTCATCTAATGAATCTGGCAGTGTACCGAACGCCAATTGGCGTAAGGCAGATGTGCATTTCATAATTACACTAAAACTTTTTAAGCCCGTTGCATCAATGCAGCTAGTAAAAAAGTAAAATGTTTGGGTAGAGGATTATTTGTTTGATTGTAATTTTCAATACCTTGAACAATCTCTAAGAAAAGAGAACATCGCATTCGATACTGCTTCTGAAAATACTCCTCGTGATACTTTGGATACGGGCCGAAGTAATCTTCCATCAAACGTGCTTCGGCGATTTCACGTTGACGGTTAATGTATCTACGCTTTCGTATTGCCTCGGCTTCTTCTTCTGCTTCTTCTTCTTCAAGCTGGGTTATGTAATCTAAATCGCCCATATCTTCTTCACCGGATCATTCGTTCTCCATTTTTTGTATAAGGTTTGTTGTTTGAAAGAGAGATTTTTGTTGTGTGTGTGTTAAAAATAAGAATATTGGGTTATATATAAGAAAAAAAAAGTTTTTTTAATTAATTTAAAATGCACCGTTATAGCCCAACGGCTATATCATCCACTATCACCTCGTCGTCAACATTTCGCATTTGCGAAATCCACACAGCGAAATGGAGGGGGGGGGGGTCGGTGTGGCGACGAGCTACGACGAAACTCGACGAGGGGCCACCTTAGCACGACGAGGTACCCCTCGTCACCACACCCTCCTCTCTTAGTGTTATCAACTATTTTAGCTAATTGAAATTCAGTAGAGATCGATGTGATTTTATATTCGGTTCGAATACGAGTTAAAGAAAATATAAAATAAATACTCGTTGAGCTAATATATTTTCAACCACGATAAAAATAAATAATATCAAAAGGGTTGCGCCCCCTTGGGGTCAGGGGCAAAGCCCCTTGCTGACCGTTTTCCTCGTCTTCTCCACCATTGTAATTTTTGGAACAAGCGTTTATGTTTTATAACCGATGCAGAACAATTGCTCTGATTTCTTGTACATAAAATCAAAGTGTTTATTTCTTAAATTATTTTAATGAAGATTTTGTGCAATTTAAAGTTTTAGACATCAACAAAATCGAAATATTTTATATGAAATTAAACTCAACATGATTCAAGCAAAATATCCAATATTATTATCACACAACCAAACCTATTTTTTAACAGTTCTTAGTTTCACATTTTATTTATTTTCGGTTCTAAGTTATTATTATTGTTTTTTGATAAAAGATTCTAAGTTATTTTTTATATCTTTCACTTGATAAAAAATAAAAAGGCTTAGGCCCTGTTTAGTTAGTGGAAATTTTTTCATTTTTCTAAAAATTTTTCATTTGAAAACTGAAAAACAGAAAAGCTGTTTATAAGCATCATTTTCCAAAAGATTTCTAAAATTCCAAAATTTTCATTTTCCAAATTTATATAGAAAATTGAAAAACCCAATATTACTTTTTTCTAAATTTTCTAACTCTTTTCTAAAAAAGAATACTCCCTTCTTTTCTAGAAATTTAAAAACAAAAAAATATGAAAATTTTTCCACAACTAAACACACCCTTAACATCTTGCAAATAGTTACTTATTGATACTATAAATTTATTTCTAACTTTGTACAAACAATACTTATAAAAGGATAAGTTAGTGCATGAGAAAATGAAAAGGGGGTTTTATGTATACACATGAAACATAAAAAGAAAAAAGAGTATTTGAAAGATTTTATTGTTGAATGAGTAAGGTTTACTCGAGTTAGGAGGAAGGTGTACCACACGCTCTAACAATTGTGGTTGTTGTTGGAGTTTGGTGGTGGTAGGCGCGTGGGGTTAAAAAGCACTCGCTCACCGACAGATTTGCTGTTTCCAACTCGATTATTCATTCCCGCTCAAATGCATACCGCTCGTTGGATAATCTTCTTCTTTTTTTCTTTTAAATTTTGGATAGTTGGATTTTTGTAATTGTTTTATTGTCAAAAAAATAATTATTATTTGTTTGTATATGTAAAAAATCTTTGTTAAATTAAACAGTAGCACGCACCCTCGAACAAAAGCGTACAACCTGAAAATAAAATGATACGGCTAATGATTGGAGGTGGCTGACTTTGGACGAATTTGCCCATACAACACTTGACTTATAAGGGTGTTAGTGTCGGTATCCTTCTGGCCTATCAAAAAGGTATCTCTATATATATTTATTTCATTGTTTATTGTTTAGCGTAAATTTTTTATCAATTTATTTTCTGTATATTTGTTAATTTAATACTTTTGACTTGTTACACTTTATAGTTTTTATTATGTATTTTCAATTTCTCAGTTTTTTAACGTAAACAAAATTATAAAAATAAAAAAAAACAAAAAAAAATGGAAAAAATACGGGGGTACAGATGGCTTTTTTAGAGGGTCTTAATAACCTCACCCGACTTATATATACTCCATACTATTTTGTTAATCGCGACGAGTTACATTTAAGCTCTTTTTATCCACGAAGATCATGAACGTGCAAATAACATCATTAGAGTAAGTTTTACATAGTGGTGAGTTTTACATAATCAAGTTACGACGCTATTCCGTTAGTTAGCATTTTTTGAATTAGAAAACTATTTTTTCTTTAAACAACAATTGTAAATTTACAAGATTTTGATACCCGCGCTTCATCGCGGCGCGTTTTGTATACCTCGATATTTAGAAAAAATAAATGTATACCAAAAAGTATAAGAATAGGATACCAATTAGCAAACAAACTTTTGTTAAATTATAACATATCTCATGATTAGATACAAATTTAGCACAAATATAGACATAAATAAGATGCAATTGTCATCTCATGTCATCTCAGATTAGCATAATCTAATCTTTCCCAATGCTATGTTAGACTGAAGGTGAACATAATTCGTATCTCAGGGCACCATCTGGAACACAACTTTTTAATGACGTAAAAAATGTTTTTCAACCTTTCAAATAGCCATCATGCTGTCTTTTATGCACTCACAAATTATAATAAGAAACCTGTATAAACAGTAGCAAAATTTAAAAACAAAAATGATTTTTGAATAAATACTCATTTAAAGAAAATGTAGTATATACAATATTGAAAAAAATAATGTCTCCATCTTTTGTTACATTGAATCCATGTCCTAGTATTGTATATAATCAAAATATCAATGTGACATAGTAACCCACACATTCAACACAAATATGTAAAAAGGTTCTACTTAAGTTTTCTTGATCGCATAATAGAAATAGAGAGGAAAATTTTATGTTAAGTTAAAAAAACCTTGCTACAACATGAACTGGCTGATGTTGAGGTCAGTTTGTGTGTGAAATTTAAACCTTTTGGTTGTTGGGATCGGTTGATTTGGTCTAGGGTAAAAAAAGCTTGCTCCAACGTTAATTGCTTGAATGTAGTCTTGTCTCGTCATCCTTGTTCTTTGCATAATAATATTAACATATACAATAGGTTAAAGTGGAGATTACATTGGGCTATAGATTGTACGAATCTGATGTATGTCACCACAATATTGTAATCAAGCTGAAAGAAACATTCAAACACCGCTATAAGACTAATCAATTAAGCTCATATTCAAGGAATACTTGAAATATGTTCAAGCCATTTAGATTTTAGTTCATATCTACCCATTTGACCCGTAAGAAACAAAGTATAAATTGAATTGACCTGATCTTTCTTTTAATTTCTCATAAGGATGGACATGAAATCATTCATGCAGACATAACAAACCGACCAAATACCGCTTAAACGTAAGTTTCCTCACTTAAAAGCTTCTTTATATATCCTGATTTATGCAAACTCAAAGTCGCTGTTTTCTTTCTTTAAGCAACAATGAATTTATATTTATACATATAGACATGCATGATCCACTAAGAATATAAATATTTTTCTGTTTTACGTACTCTCTATTTTATAAGCAAATAATATTTGGCTATGTAGCCGACCATGATCTAAACATTTAATTAAATCGTCACCTATAATACTTTTTAAGAAATGATGGAAAAAGTGTTTGAGTTAGCCAAGTTGGTTATACCAAGTTTAACATGATCGAAAGAAGATTACGTACTTTGAGCTAAGCGGCCAAGCCATTTTGACCCGTCACTTAACCCACCCATCTGAGCGTTATATTTTTCCACCCTTATTGAGTATGATAAAGCTAACAATTAAACTATTAAACCAACACTTTGGGCTCGAATCTATTTTACTATACGCCTCTTTTGCAAATTATGTTAAGAAAATATAATAATTCCTTCAACAGCAGTTGGTCATCATAGCAACTACGTATAGTTGCAACGTTTACATGCACTAATATACTAAACTCCTTACTACTTCTAGGGGCCTTCTACTTCAATCAGATTAATGATTTGAAGATCCAAAAAAGACAAAAATAACAACAGGACAACCTAAGTATACGAATAACAGTAACGTCATTTACCTTGCATCGACATTTGTCTGTGATCATTGTGTCCTTGTGAGAGCATACCACTTGTTCCAGCACCCTCGCAAGCTTTTGTAACAAATCAATGAGAGAAGGTTAGCATACCACCATATTAAATGGTTCAAGGAAACAAAATAACAGAGATGGAATGCGCAAGCCTAAGTTCATAGATAACCGTGACGGTCCATACCATGGGGCCGACTGTCACACCCCACCATGGCGGAACATGGGGCGCGACGTATGGATATCATCACAACATGGCGTGTCTATAGAGATAACTATATGAAATAAGAAATGTCGTAAAAATGGTGACACGAAGGTCATGACAATATCTCAACAATGCAGGAGTCTAGGTAAGTAGGTAACAGTCCTACCTCTTACCCAAGACAATCAAATATCACAAACAAAACAAACATATAGGTGCCAACAATATCACTTATTAAAAGAACAATCAAATAAAACTAAGAAGGAAACGGGGATTCTCCTTCTATACGCAATCCTATGCTTCTCCCATCCTAGCCACTTATTTTCTCATGCTTAACCATAGTATCACCTGAAAGAGACACTAAAACACGTCAACATAAAGTTGGTGAGAGTCATAGGTTTAGACTCCAATGCTAAATCAGTTACAAGCTGTAAATAACAATCATCAACAAAAGAACATATGGACAATGTGTTACAATTATGTATTAACAACTATCAATCAAGACCAATCATACCAAACCAATCCAAGGCTCCTACCTTGCCAAACAACATCATGGTACCTTAGATGATCACCCGATGTACCTATCCCAAGGCCACTACCTTGGCAAACCACAAGGCCACTACCTTGTCAAACCTCAAGGCCACTACCTTGTCAAACCACAAGGCCAATACCTTGTCAAACCACAAGGCCACTACCTTGTCAAACCATAATAACTGAGACGACACGTGTCCCCCGATCCAAATCATACATAATCAAAAATCACATAGCAGTTAATCACATAATGTACACACAAGTCCATCACAAACCATAAAAACATTCACAGCAACAATTTAGAAATAACTCAACACAATGTCTCTTCCATCCCATCTGGAAGTCAAAATCAATATTAAACATGGGACTATGAAACTCACCTGATAGCTCCTTCACACGTCCTTGTACTAGCAACAAGCTAACAAACCAAAAACACGAAATCAATAAACGAACCAATCACTAAGATGGCTCATTAACCTATGATGGACATCTAGCATATTCTCACATATATAACTCATTAATAAGCTCTAATTACCCCAATACCCTTCCTTAACAAGTCCTTAACTTGGTTAAGTTTAATAACTAACCCGTTCGTATTTTACCCAAAACAGTCCCAGTTTTAGGTCTCAAAACTTTAGGTCAAACGCCCACTTAAACCTACCCATGGTTTCTGTAAAAGGAATATTCATACCCTTACATATGTTGGCTAACACCTCCCACTTGCCCTAACCTTAAAGATACTGTTAAGGCCCCGATATATATATATCTACTTTTGTCATTCTAGATTTCCTGATTTTCAACGTACTAAAAGTTTGTTACCATTAAGGGGTCTTACCCTAAACCACCACCTTAGCCCAAGTGCATATATTAACTACAATATATAAACCGTCTCTCACGTTCGTGAGAAGATCCCAATGCAACCCTAAGTTCCCCAAACAACCCAAAACTTAAAAAGAAAACAGGCTGAATTCAAAACTGTTTTGACCTCCGACTGTTGTAACCTGTTTTTGACCCACTTCCCTACCTCCAATTTAGTTCTCGTTTCTTGCATTGGAAAGCCACTTCAAATATCTTTCCAGGGGTACTTGGATCATAAAATAAGAGTTTATATAACTCCCGATATGATCAAAACAATTGACTCAAAATCTGCCCAGTTTTTAAAAACGGGTTTAAACAAATTGAACTAATTAATTACCCATAACCCCATCTAATACAAGCCCTAGATTATATGATCATCATATTATGATTATAACATCATTAATTTACTGATTTTATATAAACCCTAACCCTAATCCATCATAAGAATGATTAAGAAATTATTAAAACATTTAAATTAAAAAGGGATTAAAGACTTTACCTTCGATTTATGAAAACCCAAAAAAAATATGAAGAACCCTAATTTTTGTGAAACCCACGAATTTAATTTGTCTCCAGGGGATAGATAATGAATTTTGGTTGTGTACAAAATAATATATAGGGTATGGGTGAATCCTAGTCCAACCCAAAACCCACTTTCTTTTTTTTTTCCTTTTTTTCCTTTTTTTTCTCTTCTAAACCGACCCAAACACCCCTAATTTCGTTTTTTCCTTTATTTTTTTTCTTTTTATTGTTAATTAATACCTTATTAATATTACCTTAATTTACCTTAATTTATTACAGCTCCTAAAGCTTCCAAAACCCCAAAACCGTAAAACTAGTCAATTTTACGCGTTTTATCGTAAAAGACGTAAAATATACACTTTTAAAAAAAATATAAAATTTTTAAATAAACTTTATAACTATGTCCTAAATGACTTAAAACCATCCCGAAAAATATTCATATGGCTAATTACCTTATCCGAGACCTCTAAATGCTAAACCATAAATCCTAAAAAAAATACACTATTACTATAATACTTATACGTATACGTAACCACCAAAATATCACCATTTCATTTCATAGTCACTAATTATGATCTCATGAACATGAATTAATCGTTTCTCGATTTACTTATGAGTACTCTATACTCATAAACGATAATCACACCAACCTCGTTCACACAAGGTAAACACGTAAGCACAAAAATCAAGTAGTCACACATAAAATAACCTAAAAGTAAGACCAAGTGACGAACCTCAAAACCACGGTTATCACATCACTCCCTCCTAATAGAAATCTCGTCCCGAGATTTACTCCTTAGGATCAACACACAAACAACAAATCACACGAGGATACTTGTTCTAAATGAACTCCCCTCATTTCCACGTGAACTTTAGTTCAAGTTTCAAGATACCACATGTACAAACCAAAAATAATTAAACCCATTGCCAAACTCTTGACCTCACAGTCAATAAATCTCGCAAATGACTCTTCGATAAAACAAAGACTCTTATTAGCACAAAACCCGAATAACCGGACGTGCAGATATGCATCCTCAAACAACATTTACCAATCCCAATACATGAAATATATCATGTATACAACTCATTTCCCCCAGGTAATTCTATGCTCATAAGTTAATGGTCCGATCTTTCCAAAGATCTTATATGGACCTACAAAACTCTACATCAACTCTTCTATTTTACCAAAACATACCACCCGTTACTATGGGTGAAACTTCATACATAACTCTGTCACTAACTCTAGTGGTTTCCTCCTTTATTCCCTACATCCTCATTAATAGGGAACATGCCCCTCTCACCGGTGACTCTCTCCTTGTAGGAGACTTCTTGCTGATGTGACACGTTCTCCAACTATCTCCAAACCTCACGCCAATGCTCTAGGCGTCTTTCTCAATTACCCTTATAATATACTCATACCAACCATTAGTCTATCAACGGTATACTACGCTTGCTTTCCATCGTTTCTTCCCTTGCCATAATCCTTCATAAGGCATTCCATACATATTAGGCTAACTTTTACACAAAACTTCCTATCCCATCGCATCTGTACGCAATCCTTACAATTTCTCGACTATGTGACTTCTCATCCCTCTTGAAATATGTGATGAATTAGGCAGTCTATCGACTATCACCCTACTCTCATCGTACTTATTCCTCCACCCAATTATGCATCCCTTTCACCAACTTCGTCCTTACATCGCCCTTTCTAAGCTACTCCTATCTATGTAGGAAGTATAGTCTACGTCCCTTTTCTCCATATGATTATCCAAGCCACGCAACATACGTGTTGACGCGTTCTCTGCTTTAGACAACTCAACTCGTGCAACCTACATCCTTCATCCAAACCACCCTAATACGTCATCCATATAGTTTAAGTTCGTCTCAGCTTCACTTCATTCTTCTTATTCCATGTCTCATCAACCATGCTTGCCTTTCCCAAATGGTACTTGGCCTTGCAATTTTCTTTCATCACTTAACTCCACCCATCACCTTTGCCAAATGTTCAATCAAGATGACTGAATATGTGTTGGAGACGTTATGATCCGTATATATCATTCTCCACGTCTCGTACACCAAATGCCTCTAGCATTCTAGGCAGATATAACAGTCTAGCTCCACTAACTAAGTCTATCCAGTTCTTCCAAATCTTCAGTTCCTGCAACGTATAAGTGATCGACTTTCTTTGTCGTCCTCGTAGCGTCCAAATCCCTGCTCCACGTATTGTCATGCTTCGCGAATTCATCCAGTCCTTCCGATAATGCCAAGATCTGTTCATCATCCAATCCACCTCTTCAGCCTCCAAAATGCTTCCTCGTCCTTCTTCACTTCGCCCCTTGCTGGTTCCACGATATGCCATCATCTCTGACTAATAGTCCTGGTCAACTAAATCCTAAAA
Organism: Glebionis coronaria; assembly: GCA_025667525.1. Taxonomy (NCBI): domain Eukaryota; kingdom Viridiplantae; phylum Streptophyta; class Magnoliopsida; order Asterales; family Asteraceae; genus Glebionis; species Glebionis coronaria. Next base: position 382,804,722 of record CM046875.1, read on the forward strand.
CTCACACTTGAAAATCTCACGTTTCATTCCCTTTACTAACAACTCCAAAACCAACAAATAATTCGCCTCATCCTCCTTCTAAGATTTGAGTAGATCAAGATATCGTCGATGCTCCCGATGACAACTCGTTTATATACGTTCATGCACACTCGGTTCATTGACTCTATGAAAACCGCTAGTGCTTTGGCGAAGCCAAATGCATAACCGTAAACCCAAAGCGTTCATACAACATCCTTAGCAATTTCAACTATGTCCTCCTCACACCCTCTCTTAGCGGCAATACGAATAAATTCCTTGCAATTTCTAACAGCTCTTGTTCTTAATTCACTCCATCAACGATTTGCCTTGGAAGACACTAACTACAACTCCTCTCACTTTTCCTACTTGCTCTATTCATGGTTCTACCTCAACGCTCCTAAAGCATACAAAACCAAAACTACATCCTGAATACACCAGATACGATCGACGAATTAAACCCACGGATAACTAACGACATTTCACGTGCACCAATTAAAACAAATCAAAAACCACGAGACTCCAAAGAAAACTCAAACCCAAAACATGTATCAATTCCAAATGACCCATGACAACGAAAAATAATCCAAGAAACACCCAATGGTAACCAAACATATTACGCCCCGCGACATATTATTTAAACCGTGCAAAAGATCGACTTTTCCAAAAGAATTTATATCTTCTTTTTTTATTATTACCTCCCACATCTATGTGACTCAAACAATCTACAAATAACCTTCTAGACGATCTCAAAACTTAACTCAAAGACTAGGTATCCCGTGCATCCAAAATCATAAAAAAAATAAACTACTATTCAAACTCAACCTTTAACCCGACACTTGTACAATAATTTCGGCCAAGATACTGACCTCCCATGACTATACATTCTGAATATTTGAAAAGTACGTTCCGAGTACATAATTTTTGGCTTTTGAATCACCCAAAAAGCTTTAAAAACGAACGAGTTACGACCAAAACAATTTTATGCTAGTTGTTTTAAAAACTAAAGAATAGACTTAGTGATCAATGCAATCCTTTTCAAGGAAAGATATAACTGTATGTGAAATATTCATAAACTCCTTTTAACCTTGTATTAATAACTATAAATGACATGAATCGGTTAAATCCAATTATATAAACTATGTAAGTAGAAAGAAATTTTACTTCGCTTTATTTTAAAGAAAGTCTTTTAGAATTTGAAATAAATAAGTGTTGATAAAAAAAAACTTATGTTACATCTTGTTTCAAACATGACTCCAACACCTTACCCTTATTTTACCGAATACAACCAACTATCTACCTCTATAGTAGATTTCCAAGTCCCCCCCTTTTTCCATATACTAACCAAAAGAAATGTAAGAATCAACCCAAAAGATTTCATTATCCCAAAAGAAATTTCCATTTATTTCAACGGACTTAAAACCCAGAACAACATTTTAAAACGTACACGTGAAATATGAACTCAAAGAATACGTTACAAGACACAGTTCAAAAAATTCGAAACGTTGTTGAAACTCCATCAACTCTAGCACCATAAAACACGAACAAACACAAGGTACGTTCAAGTTATAATAACTAGTGAACGACCATATACCATAACTTAACACATAGTAGTATATATACATTCGCATATATATACCTATTAAACCACCCAAAACATACTCGTTACTATACATATCAGATCAACCAATCGCGTCATACACTCGTTTTTCCATACGAGTAATCACCTTCTCACCGTGCCACAACAAGGCAATAAGCCCACCTCGAAAACCAAACTATATCGTGTGACCCCATAATCACACAACACAACTATAACCCAAAACATATAACACAAAAGAACAATAGCCATATCATAGGCAGCCATTACATAAACCCATATATTATACGTATACCCAAATTCTACATCTCATCATATACAAGCATGTACTAACCCTCTTTCATGCAATCATACTTGAGAACCTATTGAATTTGTGGTACTTGTATAACTATGTTGGCCACCATACTTATACAATTACCCTTTCCCCAATGCACTCCCTCCTATGATGACACTTATAAGAATCAATACAACATATAACACATAAACCCATATACTCACATAAGCTCATAACCACATAACCAATAAGGTCCAAAACTCCAACTATAAAAATAACATAATAAAACTCTTGGAATACCGAAATCCATAGTCTAGCTAAAACATCCTAGACTAAATCCAAAACAAATATATAATCAGTTATAAGTCATGTCGCCCATAAGAGTGGAAAACAGCTTAAAACCCTTCCTATCCACCTACTCCTAGTAACTCGAACCACCACACGATTCTTAGGGAACATGACTTAAACATCAAAAGAAAAATAACATACCTCAGGTATGTAGAATAACTCGATAAAAGATAGAAACTACCTTGTACTAAATTTTGTACTATAATGTACCACTTAAGCAAAATACAACAGTGACTAGCGTGGACGATTATGGTTCAATCCGCACTAGTCACAAACCCGAAAAGAAAATAACATGTGACTAAGTATGAACATACTACGGTTCAATTCATACTAGTCAAAACATCGAAATAAATAACATCCAAACACATCAATTAATATAAAATGCACACATACTCCTATGACGCCTATATGCAGGGACCCTTAAGCTATAGACTAGGCTACGCGACTAGGCAACCTAATTCTCTATAACCATTGTCTCTGATACCATTCTGTCACACCCCACCATGGCGGAACATGGGGCGCGACGTATGGATATCATCACAACATGGCGTGTCTATAGAGATAACTATATGAAATAAGAAATGTCGTAAAAATGGTGACACGAAGGTCATGACAATATCTCAACAATGCAGGAGTCTAGGTAAGTAGGTAACAGTCCTACCTCTTACCCAAGACAATCAAATATCACAAACAAAACAAACATATAGGTGCCAACAATATCACTTATTAAAAGAACAATCAAATAAAACTAAGAAGGAAACGGGGATTCTCCTTCTATATGCAATCCTATGCTTCTCCCATCCTAGCCACTTATTTTCTCATGCTTAACCATAGTATCACCTGAAAGAGACACTAAAACACGTCAACATAAAGTTGGTGAGAGTCATAGGTTTAGACTCCAACGCTAAATCAGTTACAAGCTGTGAATAACAATCATCAACAAAAGAACATATGGACAATGTGTTACAATTATGTATTAACAACTATCAATCAAGACCAATCATACCAAACCAATCCAAGGCTCCTACCTTGCCAAACAACATCATGGTACCTTAGATGATCACCCTATGTACCTATCCCAAAGCCACTACCTTGGCAAACCACAAGGCCACTACCTTGTCAAACCTCAAGGCCACTACCTTGTCAAACCACAAGGCCACTACCTTGTCAAACCACAAGGCCACTACCTTGTCAAACCATAATAACTGAGACGACACGTGTCCCCCGATCCAAATCATACATAATCAAAAATCACATAGCAGTTAATCACATAATGTACATACAAGTCCATCACAAACCATAAAAACATTCACAACAACAATTTAGAAATAACTCAACACAGTGTCTCTTCCATCCCATCTGGAAGTCAAAATCAATATTAAACATGGGACTATGAAACTCACCTGATAGCTCCTTCACACGTCCTTGCACTAGCAACAAGCTAACAAACCAAAAACACGAAATCAATAAACGAACCAATCACTAAGATGGCTCATTAACCTATGATGGACATCTAGAATATTCTCACATATATACCTCATTAATAAGCTCTAATTACCCCAATACCCTTCCTTAACAAGTCCTTAACTTGGTTAAGTTTAATAACTAACCCGTTCGTATTTTACCCAAAACAGTCCCAGTTTTAGGTCTCAAAACTTTAGGTCAAACGCCCACTTAAACCTACCCATGGTTTCTGTAAAAGGAATATTCATACCCTTACATATGTTGGCTAACACCTCCCACTTGCCCTAACCTTAAAGCTACTGTTAAGGCCCCGATATATATAAATCTACTTTTGTCATTCCAGATTTCCTGATTTTCAACGTACTAAAAGTTTGTTACCATTAAGGGGTCTTACCCTAAACCACCACCTTAGCCCAAGTGCAGATATTAACTAAAATATATAAACCGTCTCTCACGTTCGTGAGAAGATCCCAATGCAACCCTAAGTTCCCCAAACAACCCAAAACTTAAAAAGAAAACAGGCTGAATTCAAAACTGTTTTGACCTTTGACTGTTGTAACCTGTTTTTGACCCACTTCCCTACCTCCAATTTAGTTCTCGTTTCTTGCATTGGAAAGCCACTTCAAATATCTTTCCAGGAGTACTTGGATCGTAAAATAAGAGTTTATAGAACTCCCGATATGATCAAAACAATTGACTCAAAATCTGCCCAGTTTTTAAAAACGGGTTTAAACAAATTGAACTAATTAATTACCCATAACCCCATCTAATACAAGCCCTAGATTATATGATCATCACATTATGATTATAACATCATTAATTTACTGATTTTATATAAACCCTAACCCTAAGCCATCATAAGAATGATTAAGAAATCATTAAAACAATTAAATTAAAAAGGGATTAAACACTTTACCTTCGATTTATGAAAACCAAAAAAAAAATATGAAGAACCCTAATTTTTGTGAAACCCACGAATTTAATTTGTCTCCAGGGGATAGATAATGAATTTTGGTTGTGTACAAAATAATATATAGGGTATGGGTGAATCCTAGTTCAACCCAAAGCCCACTTTCCTTTTTTTTTCCTTTTTTTCCTTTTTTTTTCTCTTCTAAACCGACCCAAACACCCCTAATTTCGTTTTTTCCTTTATTTTTTTCTTTTTATTGTTAATTAATACCTTATTAATATTACCTTAATTTACCTTAATTTATTACAGCTCCTAAAGCTTCCAAAACCCCAAAACCGTAAAACTAGTCAATTTTACGCGTTTTATCGTAAAAGACGTAAAATATACACTTTTAAAAAAAATCTAAAATTTTTAAATAAACTTTATAACTATGTCCTAAATGACTTAAAACCATCCCGAAAAATATTCATATGGCTAATTACCTTATCCGAGACCTCTAAATGCTAAACCGTAAATCCTAAAAAAAATACACTATTACTATAATACTTATACGTATACGTAACCACCAAAATATCACCATTTCATTTCATAGTCACTAATTGTGATCTCATGAACATGAATTAACCGTTTCTCGATTTACTTATGAGTACTCTATACTCATAAACGATAATCACACCAACCTCGTTCACACAAAGTAAACACGTAAGCACAAAAATCAAGTAGTCACACATAAAATAACCTAAAAGTAAGACCAAGTGACGAACCTCAAAACCACGGTTGTCACACCGACCGACACTATTTAATCCATAAACAACAGCTCAAGGCTCGGTTAAGCGTATAGTGAAATTTACCGGAGACTAGAGCTTTATCTAATCAATAAGGAAGTAACTATACTACTATAAATCATCTGTAAGAGAAGAGAGTAGTAGTTGTGGTACCTTGTCTACTGAAAATTTTCACAAACCATTTGAATGTTCCTACAAAATGAATGATATGATGTCAGACATGCGGTCATGGCAGATTATGTTTTAGTCATCCAATCAAACACTTTCATACATATATTAAGCAATCGTCTTCTCGGTTAACATGCAGTGACTTCTTATAGTGGATAAAATTGACTTTATACCCTGATTTTCAACCTTAAATGTTTAAGAAGAGATACGTAGCTTTTTAACGTTCCTTGATCCACTTCTCAAAAATAAATGTAACATAATTATGAAATAAGCAAATCGAAACTCAATATTCTACAATGCTTAGTGTAAGTAGCTTATAAGCGGCTATTTATTAGGAAAAGCTGAACAAATAAGTAACTCACTAACTTAAATACAGTATAACCTTAATTTTTTTAGAAATAGTAACTTGGTGAAGAGAATCCGGAACAACCTTGGCGCATCCTCTTAACTCCCATTTTATCAACTATACCTGCAAAACTCACAAAACATCATTAAATTAAACCAATCTTTTATCTTATATCATTTTGAACAACCAAATTCCAACAGAAAATAAAAGAAATATAAGTTAATGATAGCATAAACAAACTCAAATTCCACTCAACTTAATCGAAACATAAAAATCAAAACTCATATTTTTATTTTCGTTCAAAAAAAAACTCCTATTTATTTCTATATAAATCTGAATATACACATAAATTAGATCAAAAAAAGCCTACCTGGTTAAATTTAGAACTCGAACATGTTCAGAAACCAACACCGTTTCTGCTTTCACTTGTCGTGTGAGTGTGTAGTTGATGCATCTAGGTTTTCTGTGTGGTTTTGTTTAGAGTGGATTTTGATGCACCGGTTTAGATTTGTTTAGTAATTTAGTGATGTTATGAGTCATGAAAGGTCGAGACACATGTTAATGTAAACTGGACAACTAATGTTTAATATTTGTTTAGTGATAAGTTACTATTCATAAGCATTAAATATTATTATTTACGAATTACTGTAGCAATTGAGAGAGGGTCAACCGGTCAACAAATGTCATAAACAAACTCAATTTACACTCAACTTAATCGAAACATAAAAATCAAAACTCCTATTTGTATTGCCGTTCAAATAAAAACTCCTATTTGTTTCTATATAAATCTGAATATACACATAAATTAGATCAAAAGAAGCCTACCTGGTTAATTTTAGAACTCGAACAGGTTCAGAAACCAATACCGTTTCTGCTTTCGCTTGTCGTGTGAGTGTGTAGTTGATGCATCTGGGTTTTCTGTGTGGTTTTGTTTAGAGTGGATTTTGATGCACCGGTTTAGATTTGTTTAGTAATTTATTGATTTTATGAGTCATGAAAGGTCGAGACACGTGTTAATGTAAACTGGACAACTAATGTTTAATATTTGTTTAGTGATAAGTTACTATTCATAAGCATTAAATATTATTATTTACGAATTACTGTAGCAATTGAGAGAGGGTTAACCGGTCAACAAATGTCATAAACAAACTCAAATTCCACTCAACTTAATCAAAACATAAAAATCAAAACTCCTATTTGTATTGCCGTTCAAAAAAAACTCCTATTTGTTTCTATATAAATCTGAATATACACATAAATTAGATCAAAAGAAGCCTACCTGGTTAATTTTAGAAATCGAACAGGTTCAGAAACCAACACCGTTTCTGCTTTCGCTTGTCGTGTGAGTGTGTAGTTGATGCATCTGGGTTTTCTGTGTGGTTTTGTTTAGAGTGGATTTTGATGCACCGGTTCAGATTTGTTTAGTAATTTAGTGATTTTATGAGTCATGAAAGGTCGAGACACGTGTTAATGTAAACTGGACAACTAATATTTAATATTTGTTTAGTGATAAGTTACTATTCATAAGCATTAAATATTATTATTTACGAATTACTGTAGCAATTGAGAGAGAGTCAACCGGTCAACAAATGTTTTATACTTATAATATGTTAGTGTTATATATAATTCGTTTGACACTTTGACTCTCTTGAATACACTTTTTCAAAAAAACTAAAGACGATAAACATGTGTTGATCATTATATTGATAGTATCACTTGTGTAGTAAATTAACTTGTCAAAATAACTAATATATATTTTAATCCTGTAAAAATGATCATGTTGTTTTTGAGTTAATAGTTCAATCACATCCATATCTTAAATTGAACCACCAAAGTATAAAAAAACCAATCTTAGAATCCAATTGGCTGAAAAGCATTTCTAAAATTATGTGTCTGCCTTTTAAGTTATCATTTTTTACAGCATAAGATTTCATAAAAACTAGAAAGATGCTAAGAATTATAAAAGTTACGTAGCTATTCGTTTTAATTCAAGACTAATCTACTTATAAACTTTAACCAATTAAAAGAATAAAAACGAACAAAATCATAAATATCATTTTTCCTACATTTTTTAGAGTTAAAAGTGACATAGTTACCATACCTCCATATGATCTAGAACATAGCAACAATGATGACAAATAGACAGGTTTTTTTTCACTTGCGAACCCGCGATGTTGTCCAACCAAGAATTCCAATCTGTGTAGGAAGGCGTATAACTATTTGAAATGTTACACCAGCTTCGAACCTTGCCCCAAATCTGAGCACTCACTTCGCAAGAGAAAAATGTGTGTTCATTGGACTCCATATACTTGTTACATATCATACAAAGAATAGTCTCAATATCAAGGCCATGCTTAGAAAGATTGAGACGATGAGGAAGACAGTCTAACTTGAATCTCCAAAACAATATGTTTACCTTTCTTGGGAGGCAAGGGATCCATGTTGTTGAAGAAGCCAACGAAGGAAGCATAATATGGTCTATATGAATCAGAATAAAAGCTACTGAGAAAGAACCATCATTCCCAATATTCCATTTCTATCGATCTGGAGATGTACAAAGATTAACATTAGTAAGATCTGTGAGGAGAGCTTGAAACATAGAGTCTGTTCAACCAAAAGCAATGAGCCTAGTCCATTGCGAAGACCATCTTCCTTCAATGTATCGCTCACTTAGCAGACAAGTCTCCTTAATGTCTAGTTGATAAATAAGATTATATATAGAACATAAAGGTTCATATCCAAGCCAAAGATCTTTCCAAAACGCGTAGTAAAGCCATTACCAATGGACATTTCAAAGAACCTTTAGGAAGTATACTTTGAGAATGTAGATAATTAGTGGTACCGAAAATAGAAGACCATATACCTGATGTAGCACAACCTTTACCGTCAAAACCCGCTTCAGAGCCATGGATAACTTTAATGAGATTAACCCATAAAAGATTCAGATTCGTGACAAACCGCCATCTCCAATTTTGAAGTAAATCAATATTGAATGCTTTTAAACTGCCAATGCCCAAGGCTCCTTGGTCAAGAGATGTAATGACATTATCCCATCGAACCTAAGTCATTTTGTTGTTTCTATGCTAGCCACCAAAAGAACCTAGCACGCGCTCTTTCAAGAATGTTACTAATAGATTCAGGAGCTTTGAATTTGGAGAGGTAATAAATACCTAAGCTTCCCAAAACAGCTTTAATCAAAGTGAAACGTCTCCAGCTAGATAAAAGAGAAGCTCTCTATTTTGAAGGTTTTGAATTGAATTTCTCAATCAAAGTATTCAAATGGAAAGGTAATGCATGCTCTTACCAATTAGGAGACCAAGGTAAGTGATTGGAAATGAACCCGCTTGACAACCTGTAACACGAGCCATCAAATAAAAATCTTCCTCGAAAACACCTATGCCATAAAGGTTAGATTTAGAGATGTTTATCTTGAGACCTGATGCATAATAAATGGAGTTAAGGGAGTTAATGATTTGTTGAATGTCAAGAGTATCATAATCTGAAATAATCATAACATCATCCACAAGAAGAAGTGAGACAAGTTAATACTCAGATTCCCAACTGTGGTTCTTTTGATACGCTTGCATGCCCATCATTTTCCAGAATTAAGTAAAGCCTTTCAATTATAATAATGAAGAGAAACGGAGAAATTGGATCTCCTTGACGAAGACCGCGTTCTAAAGAGAATTCAAGGGTAGGACTACGCTGACAAGAATGAAAGTACGATCTGAATAACAAGCTCGAATCCATGAACGCCATAAGTCACCAAAGCCCATTTTAGATATAATGAAGTGGATGTAACTCTAACTAACCAAATTAAAGGCTTTCTCAAAATCGACCTTGAAGATCATCAGTTTTTTGTTACGATTCATGTACCAATCAATGATTTCACTGACCATAAAAGGCCCATCGAGGATATGACGGCCTGATAAAATCCAGTTGGGTTGGTGATGGTTGTAAAATCACCCCTTTAGGAAAAGGATGGCAAAAATAGGGTAAGCACGACGAATTAGGAAAACCATGTGTAAATGACCCTTTGATGAGTTCGTTCTCAAGGAGGCTAGTGTGTTATGTGTGTAATGACTTGGATTAGATTTGTGATTATATTGTTGAGAAAGAAAAATAGAAATGAGATTAGAAGAGAATGACGGTTACGAAGGCGGATTAAATTAAGTCGAAAAAGGTGTACACGTAAAATCGTAAAAAGCACTAAAATTAAAATTTTACCCTAAAAATTCCAAAAAATTACCAAAAATCCACAATAATATTCTAAGAGTTTACAAAAAATCCAAACTTTCAAAAACCTTTTAATTAATTAGATAATGACTTTTTAATGCTAATTAAAGCCCTAAAAATCAAAATTAATTATTAAAAGTCCCAAACAAGATCTTAAAGTTTGTAAACCTTAAAAATACCCTAATTAAGCTAAAAAGTTTTTTTCAAAATTTTAAAACCAATAAAAACTGTTTTTAAACAATTAAAAACTACTAAAATCAATTAAAACTTAAATTAATTCTAGAAAATAATTAAAAGACTCTAAAAATATTTGGAAAATTGAAAAATTCTTAATTAAGTGTTTAGACCTAGGAAAAATATAAAAACTTAGAAAATCAGACTTTTAATTTTTAACAATAAAATAATATTAAAATATTATTAAAAATCCAAAAATCATAAAAAATTCTAAAAAGTTACAAACTAGCTTATTTTAACCTAAATAACTCAGAAATGAAAGTGAAATGACCTAAATACCCTTAATGGGCCTAGAAAATGGGCTAAACCCAAAACAGTCCACTATTGGGCCAAATTTGGGCCTAATAATAAAAAAGTGTTCAAAATAAGCCCAAAAAGCATTGGTTGACTCAAAATTTGATTTTAAACAACTTTTTCCAAAGGCCCAAAAGCTGAAAGTGTGAAATAAGCTAGCTTATACCAAACAACTTATTCTTAATGGGCTTTTTGGCCCATTAAGCTATAAGCCAATGCCATAAGCTGAAATTAAACACACAAGCTTCTTTTGTCCTAAACAAGACTTCTGCAAAAAGAAATTTGAAATAAGCCCAAGGAATAAGCCTGAAAATGCAATAAGCAATCTACAGAAAACGACAAAATAGTCGTTTTTGAGTTTTAGACCACCCCAAGTGCTGATTCAAGTTCCTAAAGCTTTTAAATGACTTAATTAAGCAAAATCAACAAAGAGTTTTCAAATAAGCTGACTCAATAAGCTGGAAAAAGCAAATAAGCACTTATGTAAAAGTCAAATAAGTTGGTTTTCTAGTAAAAAGTCAAAGTCAAAGTCCAATAAGCTCCAGTCTACTCAAATGGGTCAAATAATGAAGATCTATCACAAAAAATAAGTTGTTGCAAGTCTGGATAAGCTAAAATAGCTTATTGATAAGCTGAGTTCAAAATAACACTAGCAGGGGCTAGTTTTGGGTGTTGAGCAGTGGAAACTTTTTCCACTGCTTGACTTGTTTGACTTTTTATCTTTAGTGACTTTTTTGGAGATTCAGATTACCCAAAGTCACCCAAATGATCTTTGGATCAAAAGGAGTCAAGAACAATCAAAATATCACAATCACAAACACCCAATTGATACAGTTTAATCAATAAAGCACCAGATATGATACAGACATGAACAAATAAGCAGTTGAGCACTTATAAGCAGTTTTAGCAATAATCAGCCAACCAAATTCAACCAAATGCATACACAAGTTATTATAAACTCTAATGAACAAGTTTAAACAGTTTTCATGCAATGGATTAAAGCCTAAATCAAGATTCAAGCTTATGAATGTTACTGATGAACACTAACACATGCAGTTTTACACTTTGATGATGTATTTGACCAATAAGCCAGATTCAACACTCAATGTCTATCAAATAAGTTATAATAATGATGTTTTAACAACTTTCAACCCTAAGCATGCACAAATACTAGATTTCACCAAAATCTTAGGTCAAAAACAGTTAAATTCACCAAGTTATAGCAGATTGTTTGATTTGAAGTTTCAAACCCAAAAACTTGCAGCAAAACACTCTCAACAAGGCATATATCAGATACCAAGCACAAACAATACCTTCTAACAACACAATACCAATATGCAATCACAAACAGGTAATCCCAAACACCCTTTTAACTTTTCAAAACCAATTTTTTCAAAGGAAAAGTGAGATTCAAGACCACCCAAGCACCAATTAACACAATAACAACTAAGAAGAACAGATTCAAGCAGTATTAAGCCACAAAATTCACAAGAACACAAGTCACATACAAATATCACCAAAAATCAAGATTTAAGCAGATTTTAGGATTAAGTATGCAAACCTCATGGATGTACATCCACACCCACGAATTTATGAGCTTATGTACTAGCAAGAACAAGTACAAGCTTCCAATAACACTCCTGCTAAGAATCAACAAGGTTAGAAGCACAAGTATAAAATCAGAAATATGAAAAATCCTTTATTGATGCAACTCTTGTCCTCCACACTTGATTATCCCCAAGTTATAAGCCTCACCACACCTTAATCAATACAATTAGGATGCTATGATCAGCCCTATAACCCAAGAATTCCAAGATAGACCAAGAACTTAGCAAAATATCAAGAAAATGAAGAAAATGTGCAAACTTTTGCTCACTCCTCTTTTGAAAACAGGTTTTTGATTCAAATTCAGTAAACAATGAACATAAACAAGCATAAATAAGATGGCACTTGGTCTTTCTTCAACACACTTAACACAAATTTCATAAATCTGAAAATGGGATTTGCAAGTGCTTGAACAAGGAAAAACCAAAAGCAGCTTGAATGTAAAGTCCTAGTGCCTTTATATAGGCTTACAATGTATCTAGAAGTGCAAAGGAAAAGGTAAACCCTAGCTGTGAAGTCCCCATATTGCCCTTTAAAAATTTGAATAACTTGGCTTCATGTGACTGATTTTTGTATGTTTGTGAAGGATCATGTGATGCCAGTGGTGGATATGTAATCTTGGACGTCCATTCCATGCTTAGAAAATAAGCAAGCCTTTGGGGCGTTGATCTTCTGGCTCATTCTTGTTTGGACATGAAGGGTGGGGCAGGGGAGGTAGCATGTGACAAAAGGGATGATGATGTGGCATGTTTTAAGGTTGGGTTGTGATTATAGGACCCTTAATCATTATTCTGGAAAGAATTAGCCTCTAATTCATAATGATTAAGGAATGCCTAATTGTGTTCTTGAGCTGATGAACACAAGGTTTGATCTTATTTAAGGATGGATTAATTTTAAATGGGTGTTAAGGCGCCAAGGTTAATTTATTAATTAACCCGGATGAGTGGAAGGTTGAGATGGAAGAATGGTGGAGTGTGATTGGGTGATTTGTGGTAGTGGGGCACGTGGCATGTTGTCACTGGTCTAGGTAAGTATGGCTGTCTGCCCCTTTTGGTCCCTTAACTCCTTTCTTCCTTTCACTTTGTAAATAATCACAATAAACTGAATTCCCTTTGTAATTGAACTTTCAGTTTTCACACTTTTGCCCCAAAAACTTTTGTGAAGTGAATTCAGGGGTATTTCTTGCCATTTTGTGATACTTCAAGGGCTGATTTGGCATTTCAATGATGGATAATGGTCTTGACTTGCATATTTGATGTTTTGGAGGACTGAATTTGCCAAGTCATGTTTGATGAGGGACCATTTTTGCCAAATGTTGAAAGTCAAGGGTCCTTTTTGTAATTTTGGGATTTTCAAAGGACCAAACTTGTAATTTCTTGTACTTTGAAGGACTTCATGATGTATTTGACTTTGTGGAGGATAATGGTTGACAATTTAGCTTTGTTGAGGGGCTAAACTTGCCAATTCTTCAAAGTGGAGGGCCCTTTTTGTAATTTTGACAAACTTTAGGGACCAAACTTGTAATTATGAGGATACAAGGGTATAAAGTGTCAAATATTTCATATTGGAGGACCCTTCTTCATAATTATTCAAATCTTCAAGGGTTAATCTTGGGAAAGTCTTCATTAGGGCTTGGTTCATTGTGCGGCTTCGTTTCCCGTGTTCGTTTTTGCATGATTCTTGTGATCTTTTGTCATTTTCTCAATATTCGTACCTAAAATACACAAGCAACAAACACAAGCATATATATGGGTATTTTGATGATATTTAATGCATTTAAGCCCTATTTGGACGATGAGACTATGTATAAAATCAGTCTCATCACTCCCCCATACTAAACCATTGTCGTGCCCTCACGCAATGCTAGAATAAAGTATCGTAGCATCACCAAAATTCATTTTATTCACTTTATTGAACGATAAACTAGCTACACTACTACTATTGCTACTACCACTTGCGTTTTAGACATAATGTATGATTTACATCGCAAAATGGGACGTTTAGGTTCATAGAATAAGAACACGTGAATGCTTCGTTAGAAATAATTTTATCGTCCTCGATTTTCACCCTAATTCCATGCCAAGCGTCCAACGAGATCATTGTCATTATAAGTTAGTAATGCTAACACTACTCATATGCCCTAATCACGTACTTATCCTCCCATTATTCCTAAGTTGTATCTCTTATATTTTATATTGTCTTGAATGTTTCACGAGGATACATTGTTTGACTTATGTGATAATAGAGATTTAGGTCTAAAAATAGAGTCCTAACGGTTTAACCAAGACTATCAAATCAATAATCCCTTCCAATAGACAACGATGTCAAAAAATTAAGTCAACAAGAAGGATCGATAAACACGGTTTTATAACGGTTTTGAACATGAGACTTATTACCAAGACTTTTATACGCCCCCTAACGGAAGGGCCTTATTATCTTTGGTTTACCTCCATCTTTTATTCAACTTCGCCATGAAGCTTTTATTATCACTTTGGTCTTGCCTTGCCTTTTATTATCCACCTCATCGGTAGTTTTATTAGCCAAAGACGTATATCCTCACGCAAAGGCGAATTTTGGATCTTTAAAGCTTCGAAGATTAAGGCTTGATTCACTTTCAATTTTGCATAGATTTTTTGGCCTTGTGGGGCTTCAAATTGTTTGCTTGATTTAGGTGAGCACTTGAAATCTTATTATTGGGTGAAGCTTTTGATTATTCGGGTGCCAATACTTCAAAACCGTGACGTTGGCGATACCTTAATGTCTTCCCAATTTAATTACACGGAAGCTACTAGAAAAGACTAGAAACCCAACAATCCCAACTAAACCGCTAAGTCAATATTTATTAAGCAAAAAATATTTACATGCGAAGGGAGAATAAGCAAACAACGAGAACACATGAGTTTTTGAAAGAATACGAGTACTCTACGTTTAGCATAGTAACTTATAATTAACCCTATCATTTCTCGTCCTCAGTTAAGAGACTTAGCCTAATGTGAAGCCATCGGAAAATCTACATTCGTGTCTTCAAACACGTATAAAACATGAGAAATTTTTTAAAATTTGGCCATTTTTAGCCTTATTTTGCAACAAAAACGATAAACAAAAAGATAAACTTTGGAAAACGTGAAGGTTTAGCAAGGCAAGTATCTATTCACCCTCCCATACTAAAGTTAAACATTGTCATCAATGTTTCGAGTCTAGGGGTGCAAACACCCCAATACTAGAGACGTAGTCGAATGCCTAATCTATCATGGTAAGGGTGTAACCAATAAATTAATAGCCGTTTATGAAGTGTGCTAATAACCTAAGGTTAGAACATCAAAAGGATATATCATGGATATTGAGAAAGTCTTCAAAGCAAACGATCGAGTGCTCCCATGAACACGAGAGGCTCCAATCGTGAAGATCATGATCATCTAAAGTCCACAATTCACAAACAACCACGGAACAAAGGTTGGAAGGGCACAAATCCCCACACGTTAACTACATTAGAAAGTGATAATATGTACATAGGATAAGCATGGGACTCCCCCACGAGGCACCTCGTTTTTTATTACCGAGTCATGAGCTCGACTCGATCCCCTCAATACTAATTATCATTGGGGAAGGTGACTTGGTCGAGGTAGTTCAAGGATGGAACTTCCCCGCCAAAGTAGTGCTTCAACCTATGTCCATTCACCTTGAAGTTAGGACCATCATCTTGAGCTAGCTCGATGGTCCCATACGGAAACACTTGAGTCACGGTGAATGGACCGGACCAACGGGATTTCAACTTACCGGAAAAGATTTTTAAGCGAGAATTAAAAAGCAAAACTTGATCCCCAATGTTAAAAACCCGGGGTTTTTAATTTTAGAATCATGCAACTTTTTAGTTTTTTCCTTATAAATCAATGAATTTTCATAAGCAATGTCCCTCAATTCATCCAATTCATTTAATTGCATTTTCCGGTGTTTTCCCGTGGTCTCCATATCATCATTACAATGCTTTAGGGCCCAATAAGCCTTGTGTTCTAACTCGATAGGCAAATGACAATTCTTTCCATACAAAAGCTTATAGGGAGTGCACCCAATGGGCGTCTTATGAGCGGTCCTAAAGGCCAATAAAGCATCATCCAACTTATCCGACCATAATTGTCGGTTTTCCCCAACGGATCTCTCCAAGATCCTCTTCAACGCTCGGTTTGAAACCTCGACTTGCCCACTCGTTTGTGGGTGATAAGCCGTAGAAAGCCGATGTGTAACCCCATATTTCTTTATGACCCTTTCGAATTGGTCGTTACAAAAATGGGTTCCACGATCGCTTATGATCGCACGAGGGGTTCCAAACCGAGGAAAACAAGCTTTTCAAAAACTTGACTACCACACGAGCATCATTGGTGGGAAAAGCCTTAGCTTCCACCCACTTAAATAGGTAGTCAACCGCAACGAGGATGTACTTATTACCACGAGACGATGGGAACGGCCCCATAAAGTCTATACCCCAAACGTCAAAGATCTCACACACTTGGATGATATTTTGTGGCATTTCATCTTTTTGTGAGGCTTTTCCTTGTCGTTGTCATGAATCACACGACTTCACAAGATCTTGTGCATCTCGGTAAATAGTAGGCCAAAAGAAGCCGACATCAAACACCTTCTTAGCCGTTAGATTAGCACCGTGGTGACCACCCGTGGGTCCCTCATGGCAAGCTCTAAGGATGTTAGAAGCTTCGGTGCCAAATACACAACGTCGGATGATTTGATCCGCACAAGTTCGAAACAAGTAAGGGTCGTTCCAAAAGTAGAACTTGACGTCACGAAAGAATTTTCGTTTTTCTTGAGTCGTCATACCCTTGATGATGAAGTTACCCGCATGGTAATTTGCAAAATCCGCAAACCATGGGGTGGAAGAATCAAGCTTAGAATTCACTACACCAAGTGTCTCGAGCGGAAATGTTTCGGTGATTTCCTTGGGCTCGTAAACACTTTGGTGAGGATCTTCCAAACGAGAAAGATGATCGGCCGCTAGATTCTCGGCTCTTTTTTTGTCAACGATGGTGTGATCAAATTCTTGAAGGAGGAGAATCCAACGAAGTAATCTAGGCTTAGCATCTTGCTTTGCCATGAGATACTTGATAGCCGAATGGTCCGTATACACTATGCATTTAGCTAAGACGAGATAAGGTCGGAACTTCTCAAATGCATACACCACGGCAAGGAACTCCTTCTCCGTTGTAGTGTATTTTAGTTGAGCCTCGGTCATCGTCTTGCTAGCATAGTGAATAGGCAAGAAGTGCTTATCATGACGTTGCCCCAAAACGGCCCCAATAGCGTAGTCACTAGCATCACACATGAGCTCAAAGGGGAGGTTCCAATTGGGAGCAACAAGAATGGGAGCTTCGGTAAGTTTCCTCTCAAGGATTTCAAAGGCTCGTACACAATCTTCGTCAAAGACAAAACGTGCCTCTTTTTCAAGAAGATGTGTAATGGGTCGAGAGATCTTTGAAAAATCCTTGATGAATCGACGATAAAAGCCCGCGTGGCCTAGGAAACTCCTAACTTCCTTAACGGTTTTGGATGAGGTAATTTGGCGATGACGTCTACCTTAGCTTGATCTACCTCAATCCTCGCTTTCGAGACCTTGTGCCCTAAGACGATTCCACTCTTAACCATAAAATGACACTTTTCCCAATTGAGCACAAGGTTGGTTTCCTCACAACGTTTCAACATTCTCTCAAGGTTCGACAAACACGAAGTGAACGAATTACCAAACACGGAAAAGTCATCCATGAAGACTTCCATCGTCTTCTCAATCATGTCATGAAAAATAGCCATCATGCACCTTTGAAAGGTTCCCGGTGCATTGCAAAGTCCGAATGGCATTCTACGATAGGCAAACGTTCCATATGGACACGTAAACGTAGTTTTTTCTTGATCACGAGGATCGATGGGAATTTGGAAGTAACCGGAAAAACCATCTAAAAAGCAATAGAAATCGTTTCCCGCAAGACGCTCCAACATTTGGTCCATGAAGGGCAAGGGAAAATGGTCTTTTCGAGTGGCTTCATTCAACTTACGATAGTCAATGCACACTCTCCATCCGGTCACGAGTCTAGTGGGAATCAACTCGTTGGCATCGTTTGGCACAACGGTCATCCCTCCCTTTTTAGGGACACAATGAATAGGACTCACCCAAGGGCTATCAGAAATAGGGTAAATCATTCCCGCGTCAAGGAGTTTAAGGACTTCCTTTTTGATGACGTCGTGAATTTTGGGGTTCACCCTCCTTTGACTTTGGATTGCGGGCTTGTAATCCTCCTCCATTAAGATTTTGTGGGTACAAAACTTGGGATCGATTCCCTTAATGTCGGATAACTTCCACGCAATTGCCCCCTTGTGGTCCTTTAGAACATCGACAAGTGCGGTTTTTTCATCATTCGAAAGTTCCTTCGCAATATAACCGGCAACTTGTCGCCCTCCTCCAAATAGACATATTCGAGATGAGGAGGTAAATCTTTCAACTCGAGGATAGGTGGTTCCTCAAGTGAAGATTTGGGCTCGATACTCATAACCTCCTCGGGTGGAGGAAATGGGAAATCGTTGAGAAAATCCTTGATAATCGAGAAGTCCTCATCGTTGTCGAGGTCCTTAATAATCGAGAAGTCCTCATCGTTGTCGAGGTCTTCGTCACAAGTAAGTGTAACATCGAATTCTTCCAACGTAAAACCACCACCTTCAAATGGAGTGAAGGTTGATGTCGAATTATCAAGAATTGGATCTAACATAGTGGGATTGCCACTAGTTTCTTCATCACCAAAACCTAGAACTTCTTGTGAAAATTCCTCGCAAACCACGTCGATCATATCAACGAGGTTTATGGTTGCAACGGAATAAACATGAGAAATTTGAGAGTTTTGAGTTGCGTTTATAACAAGTGCCTCGTCGTTGAAACGTAAGGTGATCTTTCTAGCATGAACATCGATCAAAGCCATAGACGTATCTAAAAACGAACGACCTAAAATGAGAGGAACTTGAGGATCCGTGGGGATATCAACAACGATAAAGTCTACGGGATAGTAGAACTTCCCCACTTTCACAAAAACGTCTTCCGCCAAACCACATGCGGGAATCGTGGAATGGTCGGCCAACTCGATAGACATTAGTGAAGGAGTAAGATTAGGAAGATTGAGCGACTTGAATATTGCAAGTGGCATCAAGTTAATGCTAGCACCAAGATCGGCCAAGGCGAAGCATTCCTCCATATCTTGGATTGCACAAGGGATCAAGAATTTACCGGGATCACCGACTTTTTGAGGTATGCGATTAAGATAAACCGATGAACAACTAGACAATTGGTGCAATTTCTCCTTGTTGTTCAACATACTCTTTAAGTTAGCGGCAAATCGAGGCATCATGACCAAAGCATCGGCGAAACTCACATTAAAGTGCAAATCACGAA
This sequence comes from Glebionis coronaria, assembly GCA_025667525.1. NCBI lineage: Eukaryota > Viridiplantae > Streptophyta > Magnoliopsida > Asterales > Asteraceae > Glebionis > Glebionis coronaria. The sequence continues at coordinate 382,824,436 of CM046875.1, forward strand.
ACATTTTCATAAAAAGCTCAAATTGGTAATTGTCGCGCTCTTGACGTTTCTCCTTCCTAAGTCTCGATGGATAGGGCAAAGGTGGTGTGGGTTGAGGCATAGTAGGCATAGCCTTTGGAATCTCGGGTTCCAATGTTGGTAATGGGTCAACCGTAGGTGTGGCATGAGCGGTACTTCGTGGGATTGGGACATGCTCCTTTTGGACCACCACCTCGGGTTCTTCCTCAATTGCTTCCTCCGTAGGAGCAATTGGTTGAGGAGTCGGTTCCTTAAGTGTCTTACCACTACGTGTGGTAATCACTTTCATCTCACCCTTAGGGTTGGATACGGTGTTGCTAGGAAGACTACTCGAAGACGGTTTACACATTATTGCCTCAAACATAGATGAGATTTTATCTTCAAACATGGATTGCCTCTTCTCGGCTTTAATCATCTCTTGTTTAATCTTATGTTTCCCTTGTTCCATTTTTTGTTGGTTTTGTTGTAACCTAGTGACATTTCCTTCCATTTTGTTGGTGTGGATTTTAAGTTCATTAGCTAACTCATTTTTCAACTCTTTCTTCAAGTCGTTCTTAAACTCAGATCTTAGGCTAATGATTTCTCTTTGGATATTGTCAAACCTAGCATCATTCCCATTAGCGTATTCAACAAATTCATTTGGAAGATCTTTCAAAGTTTGTAAACCTTTGTTGTTGTTTTGAAAATCATTTTGATTTTTGTTTGAAACTTGATTATTAGCCCCTTGATTACCATAATTTCCCTTGTTGAAATTGTTTTTGAAACCAACTTGATTGTTGCGATAGTTGTTGTTAGCATTTTGATTTGAACCAAAACCCGGTGGAGTCAATTGATTGGAGCGGGAAACTTGACCGTTTTGGTTGTAATTTCCCGTGGCCGCGAAGGCACTTGAAGTGTTACCACCGTTGGTAATGCACTCGGAGAAATCATGACCTCCACCACAATACATGCAAGAAACCTCAACCGCTTTAGCCGTAGCGGGAGCACTTTGTTCACCAACTTTAAACTCAATCAAAAGTCCTTTTAGCTTATCAAAAATCTTGTTTTCCAAGTTCGCCTCAATTTGGCAAGCATCGATGGTAGTAGAAAAAGAAGGTGAAGCCGAAGACGAAGCCTTACGAACACTAGACGTGCTACGAGGACTATACACCTTAGATCTATTCTCAATTATCACCAAAGCTTCCTCAACCGTTTTACACAAAAAATTACCACCCGCGGCGGCATTCAAATAATCCCTTTCATGATCATTAAGTCCATTGTAAAACGTGTCAATTTGATGCAAGTCGGAAAAAACCGTGATGAGGACATTCATGTAACATTTCCTTAAACCTATTCCAAGTCGTTGAAAAACTTTCATTAAATTCTTGTGAAAACTTTGAAATCTCGTTTTTCAAGTGCGTAGTCTTAGAGGGCGGAAAAAATTGGTTCACAAACTTAGACACGAGATCCTTCCACGTCAATATAGAATTGGGTGGCTCGTTCTCTAACCAAATTTTAGCGGGTCCCGCTAAGGAATACGGAAAAAGCATCATCTTAATCGAGTCATTCGAGACATCCTTAAACTTGCAAGTGGCGGTAAGATGATTGAATTGGCGGATATGGTTGTGTGGATTGTCCTTCTCATCACCACGGAATTTGTTGTTTTGGATCATCGACAACAAACCCGTTTTCACCTCAAAATTCTCCGCAAGGATAGCGGGAATCACAATAGCCTCTCCATAACCCTCAGTGGGTGCTTGAAGTAACTCCATCATAGTTCGATTCGCCATGGTTGGTGCTTCTCTTACAATGGGTTCGTCAATAGGAGACTCCTCACTAGAAAGATTGGGAGTGGGAGTTTTGTTCTTTCGTTTACGTGCACGTCTTGCTTGATTACGAGTTAGCATAAACGTCACGTACAACGAGGGGACGAGAAAAGAAGATTCTTTTTGGTGTTTTGTATTTTTCAAATTTTTTTGTGGTTTTTGATTGTATTAACCTTTTGGATTTTGGTGAATATATTAAGTAGACACAAATCTACAAATCTCCTCCTTAATCAAATCTCTTGATTAAAGAAGCCTCAAGGAATGAAAACGATCACGTGAAGTGAAAACCTTCGATGACTTTAGAACATTGGTGGAACACCAAAACGTTCAAGAGGGTTTAATCAATGGAAACCAAGAAAAAATATATGATACTTAGTAATACTTTGGGCGGCAAAACCCTCGATTAGCTCTCAAAATCAAATACTCACAAGCAAGCGGGGAAACGAGGCGGCGCGAAGCACTTAAGAGCCTTTTTCCTTAGGATATATTTTATAATATCCGCCTTATACCCACCTTATAGTTTGTATTTTTCAAGATTGAGCTTCACGAAAGTATTTTTCTATTTTTGCCTTTTTCTTTGGTTTGAGATTCGAATACAATGATTGGGTAATGACCTCCCAAGTCAAGGTTGTGATTTCTCACGTATTTGGAGTACTTGTGAATTTATTGTTCTACGTATACACTATAGTAATAGTATTCACACAAAAACCGAAAACCGATAATACGTATTAGTAGAGTGCTACTAATAAAAATACTATTTATGGTTAGTATATAAAAACAACAATTCCAAATCAAAACACAACACGCCTCCCCGGCAGCGGCGCCAAAATGATGGTTGTAAAATTACCCCATTAGGAAAAGGATGGCAAAAATAGGGTAAGCACGACGATTTAGGAAAACCGTGTGTAAATGACCCTTTGATGAGTTCGTTCTCAAGGAGGCTAGTGTGTTATGTGTGTAATGACTTGGATTAGATTTGTGATTATATTGTTGAGAAAGAAAAATAGAAATGAGATTAGAAGAGAATGACGGTTACGAAGGCGGATTAAACTAAGTCGAAAAAGGTGTACACGTAAAACCGTAAAAAGCACTAAAATTAAAATCTTACCCTAAAAATTCCTAAAAATTACCAAAAATCCACAATAATATTCTAAGCGTTTACAAAAAATCCAAACTTGCCAAAACCTTTTAATTAATTAGATAATGACTTTTTAATGCTAATTAAAGCCCTAAAAATCAAAATTAATTATTAAAAAGTCCCAAACAAGATCTTAAAGTTTGTAAACCTCAAAATACCCTAATTAAGCTAAAAAGTATTTTTCAAAATTTTAAAACCAATAAAAACTGTTTTTAAACAATTAAAAACTACTAAAACCAATTAAAACTTAAATTAATTCTAGAAAATAATTAAAAGACTCTAAAAATATTAAAATTGCAAAATTCCTAATTAAGTGTTTAGAACTTAGGAAAAATATAAAAACTTAGAAAATCAGACTTTTAATTTTTAACAATAAAATAATATTAAAATATTATTAAAAATCCAAAAATCATAAAAAATTCTAAAAAGTTTAAACTAGCTTATTTTAACCTAAGTAACTCAGAAATGAAAGTGAAATGACCTAAATACCCTTAATGGGCCTAGAAAATGGGCTAAACCCAAAACAGTCCACTATTGGGCCAAATTTGGGCCCAATAACAAAAAGTGTTCAAAATAAGCCCAAAAAGCACTGGTTGACTCAAAATTTGATTTTAAACAACTTTTTCCAAAGGCCCAAAAGCTGAAAGTGTGAAATAAGCTAGCTTATACCAAACAGCTTATTCTTAATGGGCTTTTTGGCCCATTAAGCTATAAGCCAATGCCATAAGCTGAAATTAAACACACAAGCTTCTTTTGTCCTAAACAAGACTTCTGCAAAAAGAAATTTGAAATAAGCCCAAGGAATAAGCCTGAAAATGCAATAAGCAATCTACAGAAAACGACAAAATAGTCGTTTTTGAGTTCTAGGCCACCCCAAGTGCTGATTCAAGTTCCTAAAGCTTTTAAATGACTTAATTAAGCAAAATCAACAAAGAGTTTTCAAATAAGCTGACTCAATAAGCTGGAAAAAGCAAATAAGCACTTATGTAAAAGTCAAATAAGTTGGTTTTCTAGTAAAAAGTCAAAGTCAAAGTCCAATAAGCTCCAGTCTACTCAAATGGGTCAAATAATGAAGATCTATCACAAAAAATAAGTTGTTGCAAGTCTGGATAAGCTAAAATAGCTTATTCATAAGCTGAGTTCAAAATAACACTAGCAGGGGCTAGTTTTGGGTGTTGAGCAGTGGAAACTTTTTCCACTGCTTGACTTGTTTGACTTTTTGTCTTTAGTGACTTTTTTGGAGATTCGGATTACACAAAGGTACCCAAATGATCTTTGGATCAAAAGGAGTCAAGAATAATCAAAATATCACAATCACAAACACCCAATTGATACAGTTTAATCAATAAAGCACCAGATATGATACAGACATGAACAAATAAGTAGTTGAGCACTTATAAGCAGTTTTAGCAATAATCAGCCAACCAAATTCAACCAAATGCATACACAAGTTATTATAAACTCTAATGAACAAGTTTAAACAGTTTTCATGCAATGGCTTAAAGCCTAAATCAAGATTCAAGCTTATGAATGTTACTGATGAACACTAACACATGCAGTTTTACACTTTGTTGATGTATTTGACCAATAAACCAGATTCAACACTCAATGTCTATCAAATAAGTTATAATAATGATGTTTTAACAACTTTCAACCCTAAGCATGCACAAATACTAGATTTCACCAAAATCTTAGGTCAAAAACAGTTAAATTCACCAAGTTATAGTAGATTGTTTGATTTGAAGTTTCAAACCCAAAAACTTGCAGCAAAACACTCTCAACAAGGCATATATCAGATACCAAGCACAAACAATACTTTCTAACAACACAATACCAATATGCAATCACAAACAGGTAATCCCAAACACCCTTTTAATTTTTCAAAACCAATTTTTTCAAAGGAAAAGTGAGATTCAAGACCACCCAAGCACCAATTAACACAAAAACAACTAAGAACAACAGATTCAAGCAGTATTAAGCCACAAAATTCACAAGAACACAAGTCACATACAAATATCACCAAAAATCAAGATTTAAGCAGATTTTAGGATTAAGTATGCAAACCTCATGGATGTACATCCACACCCACGAATTTATGAGCTTATGTACTAGCAAGAACAAGTACAAGCTTCCAATAACACTCCTGCTAAGAATCAACAAGGTTAGAAGCATAAGTATAAAATCAGAAATATGAAAATCCTTGATTGATGCAACTCTTGTCCTCCACACTTGATTATCCCCAAGTTATAAGCCTCACCACACCTTAATGAACACAATTAGGATGCTATGATCAGCCCTATAACCCAAGAATTCCAAGATAGATCAAGAACTTAGCAAAATATCAAGAAAATGAAGAAAATGTGCAAACTTTTGCACACTCCTCTTTTGAAAACATGTTTTTGATTCAAATTCAGTAAACAATGAACATAAACAAGCATAAATAAGATGGCACTTGGTCTTTCTTCAACACACTTAACACAAATTTCATAAATCTGAAAATGGGATTTACAAGTGCTTGAACAAGGAAAAACCAAAAGCAGCTTGAATGTAAAGTCCTAGTGCCTTTATATAAGCTTACAATGTATCTAGAAGTTCAAAGGAAAACGTAAACCCTAGTTGTGAAGTCCCCATATTGCCCTTTGAAAATTTGAATAACTTGGCTTCATGTGACTGATTTTTGTATGTTTGTGAAGGATCATGTGATGCCAGTGGTGGATATGTAATCTTAGACGTCCATTCCATGCTTAGAAAATAAGCAAGCCTTTGGGGCGTTGATCTTCTGGCTCATTCTTGTTTGGACATGAAGGGTGGGGCAGGGGAGGTAGCATGTGACAAAGGGATGATGATGTGGCATGTTTTAAGGCTGGGTTGTGATTATAGGACCCTTAATCATTATTCTGGAAAGAATTAGCCTCTAATTCAAAATGATTAAGGAATGCCTAATTATGTTCTTGAGCTGATGAACACAAGGTTTGATCTTATTTAAGGATGGATAAATTTTAAATGGGTGTTAAGGTGCCAAGGTTAATTTATTAATTAACCCGGATGAGTGGAAGGCTGAGGTGGAAGAATGGTGGAGTGTGATTGGGTGATTTGTGGTAGTGGGGCACGTGGCATGTTGTCACTGGTCTAGGTAAGTATGGCTGTCTGTCCCTTTTGGTTCCTTAACTCCTTTCTTCCTTTCACTTTGTAAATAATCACAATAAACTGAATTCCCTTTGTAATTGAACTTTCAGTTTTCACACTTTTGCCCCAAAAAACTTTTGTGAAGTGAATTCAGGGGTATTTCTTGCCATTTTGTGATACTTCAAGGGCTGATTTGGCATTTTGATGATGGATAATGGTCTTGACTTGCATATTTTATGTTTTGGAGGACTGAATTTGCCAAGTCATGTTTGATGAGGGACCATTTTTGCCAAATGTTGAAAGTCAAGGGTCCTTTTTGTAATTTTGGGATTTTCAAAGGACCAAACTTGTAATTTCTTGTACTTTGAAGGACTTCATGATGTATTTGACTTTGTGGAAGATAATGGTTGACAATTTAGCTTTGTTGAGGGGCCAAACTTACCAATTCTTCAAAGTGGAGGGCCCTTTTTGTAATTTTGACATACTTTAGGGACCAAACTTGTAATTATGAGGATACAAGGGTATAAACTGTCAATTCTTCCATATTGGAGGACCCTTCTTCATAATTCTTCAAATCTTCAAGGGTTAATCTTGGGAAAGTCTTCATTAGGGCTTGGTTCATTGTGCGAGTTCGTTTCCCGTGTTCGTTTTTGCATGATTCTTGTGATCTTTTGTCATTTTCTCAATATCCGTACCTAAAATACACAAGCAACAAACACAAGCATATATATGGGTATTTTGATGATATTTAATACATTTTAAGCCCTATTTGGACGATGAGACTATGTATAAAAGCAGTCTCATCAGTTGGACACAAGTTTATCAAGTACACTCGAAAGTCGATTAGCAAGTACCTTTGCTATAATTTTGTATTGCATCCCTGACGAGACTGCAATTATACATAGTCTCATCGTCCAAAATGGGCTTAAAATGCTTAAATATGTCATAAAATACCGTGAAATATGCTTGTATTTTTTTCTTTTGTATTTTAGGTACGGATATCATGAAAAAGACAAAAGATCACAAAGAAACAAGCAAAAACGAACACGGGAAACGAAGCCACACAAAGAACCGGACCCGATTGTTGATTTTCCAAGAAAGTACCTCAAGTTTGAAGAAATGACAAGTTTGGTCCCTCAACTTTGAAGACTTGTCAAAAATGATTCTTGAAGAATCATTTGTACAAGTTTAGTCCTTAAAGATTGAATACATGTCAATAATATCCCTTGAAGAAAAAATGAATTGCATGTATGGTCCTTATATCATGTTTGAAAGTATTTGTGCCAAATTTGACAAAGGAAAAAGCCCTAAATTCGTTTTGTAAATATTGAGAAGTGAAATATACTTTTCTGCTAAGTAGAGGGGTGTTTTCTGCCACAATCTATAACCCGTTAAACCAACCCTTATCCACCCATAGCACTAACCTAGCCCATACCCAAAAGCCCTTACCCGTTTGTTTATTTAATACATTTTCAAAATAGTATTAAATAAACAAACATGCACTTAACATCAAAACTCTCCCCTAAACAGATCAAACTCAAATACTGTTCACCCTAAACCCTAAAAATTTACCCAGGGTCGATTTCACTCTAAATTAAGAGGAAAACTAAAATTACCTTTCCCATTTTACCATTCACTACTCCCCAAACTATTTTTCCCACCCAGAAAGTGACTTCTCATTCTCTTTTCTTCTCGCACGCCTTCCCCTACTCACGTTTTCACATGTGGTACTGACACCTTGACCCTATCAACGAACCAAATGAGTTTCCTTGTTCCCCACACCAATTTGAACGGTTTAAGATGCATTTATCCCAACTGGCACCACACAAGACTGTTGAACGATCGCATGCCTATGTTCTTGACCATTTGACGAAATTTTCAAATTTGAAGACTTGAAGGGCAATTGAGGAATCACAGTACTTAGGTTTTAGTTTTTCTTTTTCATTTTCTTGTACCCTCTATATAAAGGGACATAGGTCTTAGTTAGAAATTGTTCCAGAACTTCTTTCAAAATTGTTGTAAATCCTTTTTATTTTTATATAAAAGTTGGTAAAGTTTAAGAAGGATTCGGAGTTCCATTGTTACTTTATGTTCATGTTTTGAGTTCTAAGTTTTACAAAGTGTAATTCTTTTTTCAACATTTTTTGAAAAGCTGGTAGTTTACAATGACTTAGTTTCAAATCTTTTTCATGCAATTTGTTAATCTTGTTTACTTTTGTTGTGTGCAAAGTTGTATCAAAGTTTTGTGAAAAGGTTTTGAAGGAAACCCTTTAATTTAAACCAAGTTTGTTTATCATAATTTTCTTATATCTGATTTTTATCTAACTTTATGCTCACTAAATCAAGACCATAGGTCTTGATTATTGAATCTCTGTGTTTGTTTGTATGTTCAACAGAGTGGAAAGCTTGCAAGTGCACTTGCATAATCTCAAAACACCCTACGGTGTGGATGTACACCTTGGAGGTTTGCATTCTCTTTTTTTTTCTTTTCATTTTTCTGCCAAAAACTTTTGTGCTACATGAATTTGTTATATTTGCTTTGCAAGTGAACTTTCTTGCTTGTTATCTGTTAATTAGGGTGTAGTAAAGGTGAACCAGTGGTGATCTTTGTTAATTATAGTGTTTTAAGCAAAGTTTCTTTGAAAAAAATTGATTACAAGATATTAAGGGGTGTTTTGAACTAGAGTGTCACTGGTAGGTACTCACCACCAAGGTACATCTTCTTATTTTAGACAGCCCTTAGTAGGCTTAGGTGAGTTGTTTTGAGTCAAAACTTGGTGGTTATAGTTGAAAATTTGGTTTTGAAAGTCTTTGCTAAAATCTGTCACTAGATAGGTAGATTTCTAGGTTTCTGCATTTTATTGTTTGCTTTATTGGTTAGCCTGTTTAGACTATTGATTTATTGTGTTTGCTTTGTTTGTAAGTCTGGAGGATTTATTTGTGTACCATTGTGTGCAATCTTGCCTTTTATCTTGCTGCCTAAAACATTCAAAACCATCAAATAGGTCTTTGGAATTTGATTTTTGTGATTTGAGAATTGAAATCTTGTAGGCCGGTAGTTATTTATTTCATTGAAGTCTGTAGTAGGTTATTTGATAAGCTGGTAGCTTATTGAAGCTTATAGAAGCTTTTGAAAGTAACCAAAAAGCCATATCGAGGCCACTGGCTGAGATAGTCTTCATTAGTGCTATCCGATATCTGAAAAAACCTTCGGCTTTGTCAGATATCGGACAAAAGGGGATTAACACTTCTTATTATCTGTGAATATCCGAGCTTGTTTTTGGCTTTTTATGTGCTTATTGAGTTTTGTCTTTGCTTATTACTCACCTCCCCACAAACAGAACACTTGTGGGGTTGATTGTGTCAAAAAAGAAAGTGAAAATAAATGCAAAAACATCATAGCCTGGTTTCGAACGGGTGGCCTATCGAGTAGGGGTCCCCGTTCTTACCAGTGTGCTATGTGTTATCAATTTGTAACACTTTCCCTTGTTTGATTCTTATAGGCTTGTTGGTTTTGCTTATAATAATAAATTCGTAGCCTTATAAGTACTTCTGGGCTTATGGGCTTACCTTTTTTTTCTTTCTTTCCATTTTTTCCTCAAAGTATATTAAGTTTAAGATTTTTCTGGGTAGGTTTGGTATTTTTCCCTTTATTTCTTTATTTTTTATGATTATTTTATTTTCTGATTTTATAAATTAATTTAAAAATAGTAAAAATAAGTTTTTAATTTTAAAAAAAAATACCTTTTAGGCTTAGAAAAATATATTTTAGGTTTAAAAAAATATAGATTTGACTTTTTTTAATTATTTTGATTTTTAGGTTTTTAATTAAACTTTAAAATTAAATAATAATTAATTAAATTGTTTTTACAAATTTTTGTCAACTTTTCTTTCTTAGTTAGACTTTTTAAGATTTATTTATAATTTTCCAAATTTTTTTTAATTTTGTCGAATTTTATATTACGTTTTACGTTTTCGCGTTTTACGACGTAGTTCAATTTTAGCTAATCCATCTTTGTTTTTCTCTTCTTTTCTCTTTCCAAAAGCCTAATAACTCCAAAAGCGTCTTTAATTTGGTTTAACACAAATACCTCCACCGAGAACGAACTCAACGACAAGCATTTACGTTTTTCCTAAAACGTAGTGTTTAATACTTACCGCATTTGTCACTTTCTTTTTCCTAAAATAAAGTACACAAAACCACTACATCAAAATGGCATCGCTGCCGGGAGGTTTGTTTAGCCATAGTTATTATCGTGTTTGTTTGAGTATTTACGTTTTTGACCTTCCATTTTTAGGAAGTGTATATATTGTACATACTCTTTTTTATTTTTCTATTATAGTATCCATATAAACAAATAAGTGTTAAATTGAACTCAATCAACACACAAAAAAAATCGTTTTCGTTTTTCTTGTGAATAATACATTGTATTTATGTAGCACAATTAATAAACAATACTATCCAAATACGCGTAAAAACGCACCTCAATAGTGGGCGCTCTGGTCATTATTGAGTGTATCGATCAAAGAAAGAAAAGACAAAATAGATAAATACTCTTAATTAATTTAATCTCGATTAATACAAACTATAAGGTGGGTATAAGGCGGTTGTATTTCACGACCTAAAGAAAAAAGACTCTTAAGTGCTTCGCGGCGCCTCGTTTTCTCCACTCGCTTTTGCGTATTTTGAAAGTGACGATTAATTAAGGGTTTGCCGCATCAAGTATTATTAATCTATTTTTGTTGCTTATATTATTGAACCCTCGAAATATTTTGGTATTCCACCAACGTTTTAAAGTCGAATGAAGGTTTTCACTTCACGTGATTACTTTCATTCCTTTGGATTCTCTAATCGAAAATATTTGATTTGAGGAGGTTTTGTAGATTTATTATCTACGTAATACACAAAAATTCCAAAAAAATTGAAAAACCAAAAACACAAAAATAATCTTCTACTTTCCCATCTATTTTCATAATTCTCTTCTTTAACCCTCTAAATCGTTTAGTTCTCATAACGACGCTCTCGTTGCATCATCTCCGATGATGGTGGTTATTACTCGTGTCCATATTGTGGAATCCCGCCCGACGATGCTAATTGTTTTAATTGCGAGATTATTGGAGGAAGAGAGGGTTATATCTATAACTCTCCTCCAAATGATCATGATGATGAATTTCAATCCTACGACCAAGCTCCACAACCACATTATTCGTCTTATACGTCGTATGATTCGTCTTATAATTGTGATAATAATCAAAATGATGCAATGAATCACAACGCCTTTGGTAATTATATGAGACGTAATAATGAAATTTTAACGACGATTTAAGAGCAAATGGCGACTCTAAAGGCAACTCACTTAGAACAAATGGCAACCCAAAAGGAATATTTCATAGAGTTGCAAAACAAATATGATGCCGCTTTTCGAGAGCAAGAACGTTTATATGACCAAAATCTAGAGATGTGGGAAAAATATGTATATAAAATTGTGGAAGGTCACACTAATGAGCGAGATAAAATTCTTTTAGTGGTTGAGGCCTTATTGGAAAGATTAACATCGTCGAATTCTTCATCGAGTGATACCAATCCTAATCTCGAAGGAGAGGTTCAAATTTTTTTGAATCCTAAGACTCACGCGCCTCGTATTGATCCCACTCTCTCTAATTCTAGAGTCGTGCAACCTTCATCATCTAATAAGAACGTAGAGGAGACGAAAACGTCAACAAACGAGGTTTTTTAAAATGTTTTTGTAAAGAAACACTAATAAAGAGATTTTGCTAAGTTGAAAAATTCGTTTCTCGGAGTCTTCTCGAATTGATTTCCGGTTAATTGTGTGAGATTAGTTGTTCTTGGTGAAACAAATATTTTTGGTTTTGGAAAAATAAATGAGCACGACTTAATAATAAATGACGAGAAATTACCACTAAAGCAAGTTAAAATGTAAACGGTGCGATATTTAAAACTTTGAAAATAAATGACGAGAAATGAAAGGACGTAAAATTAAAACTTAACATAAAGTAAATGATGCAAACCAAAAATTAAACTAAAAGGAAAGCAAATAAAAAAAATCAAATAAAGAAAAAGGTGAGAAAAGTAAAGCTTGAAAATAAAAGACAAAAATACTTAAACAGAAAAACCACAAAGAAAATTAGACAGAAACCTTCATTCGGAAGTTTTCAAAGTTCCGAATGAAGCCCTTGATCCGGAACTTTTAGAGTTCCGAATGAAGCACTTGATCCGGAAGTTTTAGACTTCCGAATGAAGACTCTTTGATCCGGAACTTTCAAAGTTCCGAATGAAACACCCTTGATCCGGAACTTTTAAGACTTCCGAATGAAGGAATGTTGACCCGGAACTTTCAATGTTCCGAATGAAACACCCTTGATCCGGAACTTTTAAGACTTCCGAATGAAGGGTCATTGATCCGGAACTTCTGGGAATACAGTAACAGAACCCAACAAAATGAAGAACATGGGATACAGTGAACGCGATTTATCCTCAAATTAATCAAAAACAAACAAAAGATTAAACCAAAACAACCAATAAGCATCAACTAACAATAATCAATCAAAACAAATCATCAAAACTAACAAACATAACCAAATCAATCAAAACCCACTTGATCAAAATCATAAAAATTCAAGAACATGAACAATCAAGATAAAGAACAAATCAAACAAGAAAGGTAGAAGGAGATTAGCAATAAGATAAAGATTAACAACAATTAAAGGTAAACTTACTTGGAATTAAAAGAGAATCAAGGGTGCGTTACATGAAAATTAAAGTGTATAAAATTAAAGAACAAGAAAAATGAAAATGGGGAAGAGAGGCTTATCAAGCCTCCAACAACTTAAACAAATGGCTAAATATGTGTATTTATAGGGGAGGAAGGGATTAGTGGAAGGAAGCTTCCTCCCCTCTTTCCTCTTTTTCTTAATTGCGTCATTAGGTCCCTCCTTTCTTTAATCTTCTTAAATCTTGGCCTATAATGACTTTGGCTCGGGATTTCTTTGAACTCGTCTTGTAATTCTTCAATAAATTAGACTTGAGTTCTTTGGCTTTTGGTAAACTTCCGTCTTTTGACTTTTTCTTTGATAAATCTTTAGAATTGGTCTTGGACTTCCGTTATTTTTCCACTCTTGATCTTTCGACTTCATCTTTTGTCTTTTTCTTTAATAAACGCCCGTGAAAGACCGTGTTTTCTTTCCTTTTCACATTTTGACCCTGAAACACAATAAAAACACAAACCACGCATAATTCCGCCATTTACGACATAAAATATATGTTTAGGTCCAGTTTTAATGTAATTAAGTGGTAGAAAAGATGGGTGTTTTCACACCTATCAAATCCCCTACACTTAACCATTGCAATGCCCTCATGCAATGCTTAGCAATAAAGCAAGGATTACACTTTCCATCATAATCAACCTACCTTGGCCTTTATTAAACAAATAAGGAAAATCAAAAAGATAGAAAATAACAAGATGCAACAAGGAAGAAACTTGTAAAGAAATCTAAGACTTACATTAGGGCTTGTGTGTCATGAATGTTCATCACCCTCAAGTTTCACGTTCCCCATGCCAAGCTTAAAAACAAGATCATTGTTAATACAAGTTAGCATAACAAACATTTACTCATGCGGTTCAATTAATCACTTAAACTCCCTTATTCCTATGGGTATCTCTTATATTTTATTGATGTCTTGAATGATCACGAGGATGCATTGTTGACTTATTTCGATAATTTATTTAGGCTGAAAGCAAAGTAGGAAGATTTGATCAATAGTTAGCTAAAGGACAAAATCTCTTAAAACTGCTTCTCGGGATATCAAAAAGTTCATATCTTGGCATAACTCGGTTCACGATTTGAGACCTTTCTCGGGCCGATATTTGGCATGTACTTCATACTTCATATCTTGAGAGACGTACTTGAGATAATGGTCTTCTCATCGTTATAGAGTTTCTTCACTTGGATACTTTTGAGAGGTACTCCAACTTTGTTGACCACGACTTCATGATTATTTCTTCAATCTCTATTTGGGATTTTGAGATACAACGATCCGCCTCCTTTTTGGACTTGGACCTATTTATCCTCATACCTTGTTAGGGTCTTTTCGGATAGACTTCTCCATCATCTTTATGGGAGTTGATTGCTTTTCGTCGTGAGTCTTGATCCTTCATATTGACTTTGGGAATAATGCTTTTTACATCACTTTGGATCTTCAGCAATAAAATTTTGAATCCTCATGCCTTGTTAGGGCCTTTTCGGACTCGCCAATCTTCACGCCCCGCTTCATAAGTTATGCCTTGGCTATGAACTCTTATCATTACCGAGCAAATTTTAAACGATCTTGGGCTAGAAGCTAGGTAACTTTTCAAATCGTACGACCTTACTTATTGCAGATAATTTATTAGCAAGTGATGGGAGAAAAAGATCATAATTAACTCACATAAGTTAATGAAAGAATACCAAACTTGTAACCAACTCTATCATTTCTCGTCCTCCACAATTTAAAATTTCAAGGAATGAGACTCGTGGATGCTTAGCCCAATAAACCACTTAAGGTCTACATAGTTAAGGATACTAGCTAGAGTGAACTTGGATAAGTAAACTCGGGTTGAGTCAAAATATTCACAACGGGCCTAATATATCTAAGATAACTAAACTTGTTAAAACCATTTTATTAAAATAAGAGAAAAATAGCAAAAATAAAGGGAACTACAACTAGGCCAAAATAGATTAAAAATTTTGAAAAATGTCAAAAAATCGATTTTCCGGTTAAAATGAGGGCAAATACAAGGAAAAGACCACTTAACTTCGATAGAAGTCCCCCCTACACTTAATATAAACATTGTCCTCAATGTTTAAGCATGTGGGAGTAAACTCCCCTACACTTAGGACATTGTGCACTTTGTTTAAATCTCGTTAAGGAAAAGACAACTAAAGAGATTCCTATTTTAATATTGAGAAATATAAAATAGTGAATCGAAAAGAGTTTAGGATAGAACCGGGAAGAAGGGAACACGGAATCACGGTTCGTCAAAAGTCATCAAGAGTGTGTCTTTGAAGCTCTAATCCCTGCACATGATAAGAAAGATAACAAGAAACAACAACGGGGCTCCCCCTACACTTATGATGAGAATAGATAGATAATTGGGTTGCCTCCCAAAAAGCGCTTGTTTATATTAACCGAGTCACGAGCCTGACTCGTCCCCGAATTAAATGGTCCATGGGGAAGCCTCGAATGTGATACCGGGATCAAAGACCTTGTCCTCGTTCCCGGTTGACATCAACAGAGGAGAGGCGGGGGGATAAGTCTTGAAAGGGAGAAAGGTCCTTTCAACATACGTATAGTATGTGAATTCAAGATCCACGGGAGGTGGGTTGGGTAAAGTAAGCACATTGTCCTCCCCCAAAGACAATGGATGCTGAGCAAACGGCAAAGCCGTATTGTTATCAATCATAGCATAATCAATGTCACCTCCCGGGTCAAAGCACTCATCCTCCGTGATAGTGGCTAAAGGGGAGGATGAAAGGTGCTCGGGAGGGGGACTTGGGTCAATACTTTCCTGCAGCAAATTATCAAAAATAATGTCCCCCTCCGTGTCAGAATCATCAATACCTGGAGGGATGGAGTGAATATCGATTTCTTCCTGCAATGGGTCATTATCGTCAACGGGAGGAATAGATGGAGGTAAAGACTTGGAAAGAGAAGGAGAAGTCAACTCTTCGATGTGAGCAATAAGAAGATGAGCTTTCCGTAATCTATCGCGAAGAAGCACGTCGTCCACCTTATCCACAAGATCATGTTCATCGGTGAACTTCTCGTAAACCGGAGAGAATAAATCGTCATCGTCTGCATCTCCCGGTGGAGATTGAGAAATTTCAAAAGTGAAATTCTCATAGCAGAGAGAAGAATCGTCATCAGTAGGATCGACCTCGTCTGTAAGAGCAACGTCGTCCTCAGGCTCCATAGCAGGTAAGTCACAAACCTCATTATCCAATACTTTGTCGAGACCAACATCACTAAGCTCATGCAACGAATCTAGATCCTTAGACGCAGTAGGAACATCGAGAGTAGGAGCAGCAACTTCAGAAGATGAGTTGAAAGTGCATACAGCATCATTGTCATCATCATCATCATAATAGTATTGACGCACAAGCGGAGGGGTATAATCACTAAGATTAGATACTTGCTCTTGTTGCAGTCGCTTTTCCTCGTCCCTAAGTTCTTTAAGCAAAACAACGGCCTCTTGAAGTTGCAAAACAATGGAGTGTGTTTCTTCATTCAAGGTAGTGAGTTGTGGGTCAAGATGAATTTGCTGAGAGGATTGATGATTGAGGGTGTGATGTGGGGGCTCATAGTGTTGAAAACCTGAATTATAGCAAGGTTGTGGCTCATAGTTGTTCATCGGTTGGGAGTAATTAGAAACCGGGTTTGGTTCATAATAATCCATAGGTGAAGAAAACCGAGGACACGGATTTGGCTCATAACAATTCATTGGTTGACAATAATAGGTGTCGTGAGGACCCCCACAGTTGTTGCAAACTAGGTGTGGAGAAAAACTGGGTGCTTCTTGTGGATAGCTATTACCATTATCATAATTGTACCCCGGTTCTTGCCCGTGACCATACGGGTATCGAACCGGGCACGAAACATGCCAATGAGAATCGCTTCCACAATAGATGCACGGGGGAACAGGAGGAGGTGGGTTCAAAAAGGACGAATTAGTCGAGTTGCACAAAGGACAAAATCCGAATAGGAATTGTGTATTGTCGAGATCGTTTCCACACCGCTCACATGTACACCATTGACAAGAGTTGTTCCCAGATAATTGTTTCCCACACCGGACGCAATGGACATAAAAATCCATAAAGAAAGATAGATAAGCAAGAAGAATATTTTTGGTGCAAAACTTTGAAAAAGAAATGCTTTTTATGATTTTTCAAATGTTTTTGGATTTTTGAAAATTGTTGGACACGAAAAATAACGTTCACAAGTGAACGGATCCCAAAATCCAACGCGTCACTCACAAAAAACCTTCGATCTTCACGAAAAGAGCCGGCAGCGGCGCCATTTTAATAAAGAGATTTTGCTAAGTTGAAAAATTCGTTTCTCGGAGTCTTCTCGAATTGATTTCCGGTTAATTGTGTGAGATTAGTTGTTCTTGGTGAAACAAATATTTTTGGTTTTGGAAAAATAAATGAGCACGACTTAATAATAAATGACGAGAAATTACCACTAAAGCAAGTTAAAATGTAAACGGTGCGATATTTAAAACTTTGAAAATAAATGACGAGAAATGAAAGGACGTAAAATTAAAACTTAACATAAAGTAAATGATGCAAACCAAAAATTAAACTAAAAGGAAAGCAAATAAAAAAAAATCAAATAAAGAAAAAGGTGAGAAAAGTAAAGCTTGAAAATAAAAGACAAAAATACTTAAACAGAAAAACCACAAAGAAAATTAGACAGAAACCTTCATTCGGAAGTTTTCAAAGTTCCGAATGAAGCCCTTGATCCGGAACTTTTTAGAGTTCCGAATGAAGCACTTGATCCGGAAGTTTTAGACTTCCGAATGAAGACTCTTTGATCCGGAACTTTCAAAGTTCCGAATGAAACACCCTTGATCCGGAACTTTTAAGACTTCCGAATGAAGGAATGTTGACCCGGAACTTTCAATGTTCCGAATGAAACACCCTTGATCCGGAACTTTTAAGACTTCCGAATGAAGGGTCATTGATCCGGAACTTCTGGGAATACAGTAACAGAAACCAACAAAATGAAGAACAGGGGATACAGTGAACGCGATTTATCCTCAAATTAATCAAAAACAAACAAAAGATTAAACCAAAACAACCAATAAGCATCAACTAACAATAATCAATCAAAACAAATCATCAAAACTAACAAACATAACCAAATCAATCAAAACCCACTTGATCAAAATCATAAAAATTCAAGAACATGAACAATCAAGATAAAGAACAAATCAAACAAGAAAGGTAGAAGGAGATTAGCAATAAGATAAAGATTAACAACAATTAAAGGTAAACTTACTTGGAATTAAAAGAGAATCAAGGGTGCGTTACATGAAAATTAAAGTGTATAAAATTAAAGAACAAGAAAAATGAAAATGGGGAAGAGAGGCTTGTCAAGCCTCCAACAACTTAAACAAATGGCTAAATATGTGTATTTATAGGGGAGGAAGGGATTAGTGGAAGGAAGCTTCCTCCCCTCTTTCCTCTTTTTCTTAATTGCGTCATTAGGTCCCTCCTTTCTTTAATCTTCTTAAATCTTGGCCTATAATGACTTTGGCTCGGGATTTCTTTGAACTCGTCTTGTAATTCTTCAATAAATTAGACTTGAGTTCTTTGGCTTTTGGTAAACTTCCGTCTTTTGACTTTTTCTTTGATAAATCTTCAGAATTGGTCTTGGACTTCCGTTCTTTTTCCACTCTTGATCTTTCGACTTCATCTTTTGTCTTTTTCTTCAATAAACGCCCGTGAAAGACCGTGTTTTCTTTCCTTTTCACATTTTGACCCTGAAACACAATAAAAACACAAACCACGCATAATTCCGCCATTTACGACATAAAATATACGTTTAGGTCCAGTTTTAATGTAATTAAGTGGTAGAAAAGATGGGTGTTTTCACACCTATCAAACACCAAGAAAAACTCGTAGGATACATAGGCACGATGTCAGTTGTTGAAACACGTTTACCTTTGAAAAACATTTTTTCTAATGAAGAGGAAATTATCAAGGATTTTCTAAATCAATATACACCAGTTTTGAACGAAAAAATTTCGTTAAATGATTTTGAAATAGAAAAATGAGATAAGGTTTTAGGGAAAATCGTTGACCCCTCGTTTTTAAAAGGTGATCAAAAATTAATTCCGGAGGGACGCGTTGGTAATTTTGCTAAGATGTTTGAGAACACGCGTTCGATCCCTCCGAAAGACATAGTTGAATCTGCCAAGGCTAAATCATCTCGTGACGAGCCTTTCATTCCTAATCCCACATCATGTGAGATTATGGATTTATCATGTGAGAAGTCCACCGATGGCCTTGCTCACATTGATACATTTTTCAACGCCGATGTCGAAACAACCAAGGCAAAATCTTCAAATGAAGAGCCTTTCATTCCTAGTTTCACGCCGGTTGAAACTAGTGATTCGTTTATCTTTAACGTTATTTCTTGACCAATTCTATGGAAGAATAATGACGTTTTCGATTCGTTTTCGAGTGATGACCATTACGTTGACCCTCATGGAGGGATTTTCTTTATTGACTCACGATTTAAAAATATTATCCCCCCTCCCATCCATAATTTAAGTGTGAAAGTTTTTAGTGCGACTAATATCATTTTAGAAACACCAAATATTTTCAAATTAATCAATGGAAAATTGGGTTTTCATAATGAAGAGTTAAAAAATAAAAAAGGGAAATTTTTTAAATTTAATTAAATAATGTCCCTAAATTAACTTCGTCGTCACCTCGTTTAATTGAACTTACTACAAATGCGTCTACTCCTTTTGACGACGTTTTGTGTGGATCTAGTGTGGGAGAAGCCCCATTTGTTTCCTCACACTTCTCTACCGAGGACGAGATTTTTGACCCCGGTGTCACGTTTAAGATAAAATCTTGGTCTTCCACCGAAGTAGACACTAGAAGTCACTTCTACACTTACGGTGCGAGTTTACCTCGAGTAACTCAATTTGTTTGCCCACCCAATGTCCAACCCTTCTTTTCTCATGCTATTTTCTTATGTCCCATTGGGACGATGTTCAAAGTCGTGTTGTTTCGTTTATCATCCGAAAACAAAGACACGATCTTTGACCCTGGTATAAAGACTATGTCTTTAATATCGGTTGCTTTGGGCTTTGTGCTTTTCACGTAAGACCCACATGACCATTACCATGATAATCCCTGAATGATCACATTTATGGGGATCGAGTCGAGCTCATGATTCGGTAATAAAAAACGAGGTGCCTCATGGGGGAGATCCCATGCTAATTCATGTACATATTATCGCTTCCTAATCATAGTGTAATGTGAGGGGATTTGTGCCCTTCCAACCTTTGTTTCGTGGTCGTTTGTGATTATGATCATCTAGGATCATTATCATCACGATTGAAGCATCTCGTGTTCGTTTTGCTCGAGCTTCGATCGTTTGCTTTGAAGATTTTCTGATATCCGATGATATATCCTTTTATATTCTAACAACTATCTTTTCGCACAATTCATAAACGGCTTAAGATTAATTGTTATACCATTTCCATGCTAGATCTTAAGCATTCGACTTTTCGTCTTTAGTATTGGCGTGTTTCACCCTTAGACTCGAAACATTGAGGACAATGTTTTACTTTAGTATGAGGGGTGAATAGATACTCGACCTTGCTAAACCTTCACGCTATCCAAAGTTTATCGTTTTGTTGCAAAATAAGGCTAAAAAGGCCAAATTCTAAATTTTTTCTCATTTTTTATTAGTGTTTAAGACACGAATGTAGGTTTTTCAATGGCGAGAATAAGAGTAATTTTTGACTCGACTATGCGTGTTGAGCACTTAGCTTTGATTCCTTAACTTTTATTAGGCTAAGTCTCGTAAATGGGGACGAGAAATGATAGCGTTAATTATAAGTTACTATGCTAAACGTAGAATAGGCGTATTCTTTCAAAAACTCATGTGTCCTAATTATTTGTTTATTCTCCCCTCGCTTGTATATATTGTTAATAAATATTGACTTAGTGGTTTAGTCTCTATTGTTGGTTTCTAATTTATTCTAATAGCTTCCATGTATTTAAATTGGGAAAACATTTGAGAATCGCCAGCGTCACGGTTTTGAAGTATTGGCAACCCGAATAATCAAAAGCTTCACCCAATAATAATTTTTAAGCACCTCTTCACCTAAATCAAGCAAAAATTCGAAGCTCACAAGGCCGAAAAATCTATGCAAAAATTGAAAGTGAATGTCTTAAATCTTGAAGCTTTAAAGATCTAAAATTACGTCTCACGTCAAGGATATACGTCTTTGGCCATAATAAACACCTCATGGCGAGGTTAAATAAAAGGCAAGGCAAGACCAAAGTCATAATAAAAGCTTTATTGCGGAGTTGAATAAAAGATGGAGGTCAACCTATGATAATAAGGCCCATTCGTTTGGGGACATATAAAAGTCTTGGTAATAAGTCAAATGTTCAAAACCGTTATAAAACCGTGTTTATCGAATCCTATTTGTTGACTTAGTTTTTTGGCATCATTGTCTATTAGGAAAGGTTATTAATTCGATGATTTTGGTTACACTTAAAAGTCTTGGTAATAAGTCAAATGTTCAAAACCGTTATAAAACCGTGTTTATCGAATCCTATTTGTTGACTTAGTTTTTTGACATCGTTGTCTATTAGGAAAGGTTATTAATTCGATGATTTTGGTTACACCATTTTGTCTTTGTTTTGACCTAATCTCTATCCACGCATAAGTAAAAAATGTATCCTCGTGATCATTCAAGACAAAAATAAAATATTAGAGATACCAATTAGGAATAAGGTAGTCTAAGTACGTGATTAGAGCATATGAGTAGTGTTAGCATTACTAACTTATAATGACAATGATCTCGTTACACGCTTAGCATGGAATTGGGTGAAAATCGAGGATGACGAACTTATCTCTATGAGGCATTCACGTGTTCTTATTCTTTGACCCTAAAAGTCACGTTCTCATGATGAAGATCATACATTATGTCTAACACACGTAGTAGTAGTTTAGTAAGTTTTATTTTCAATAAATGTCTTATAAAAATGAATTTTGGAAGTGCTACGATACTTTATTCTAGCATTGTGTGAGGGCACGACAATGGTTTAGTATAGAGGAGTGATGAGACTGCAATTATACATAGTCTCATCGTCCAAAACGGGCTTAAAATGCCTAAATATGTCATAAAATACCGTGAAATATGCTTGTATTTGTTTCTTGTGTATTTTAGGTACGAATATCGTGAAAAATACAAAAGATGACAAAGAAACAAGAAAAAACGAACATGGGAAACGAAGCCGCACAAAGACCCAGACCCGATTATTGATTTTCCAAGAAAGTCCCTCAAGTTTGAAGAAATGACAAATTTGGTCCCTCAACTTTGAAGGTAAAAAATGGTCCTTGAAAAATCATTTGTACAAGTTTAGTGCTTAAAGATTGAGGACATGTCAAGAATAGCCCTTGAAGAAAAGATGAATTGCATGTATGGTCCTTATATCATGTTTGAAAGTATTTGTGCCAAATTTGACAACTTCATCTCACATAAAAACAAAAGAAAAAGCCCTAAATTCGTTTGGGAAATATTGAGAATTGAAATACATTTTCCAGCTAAGTAGAGGGGTGTTTTCTGCCACAATCAATAAACCATGTAACTAAACCCACCCATTAAACCAACCCATATCCACCCACAACCCAAACCTAGCCCATACCCATAAGCCCTTACCCGTTTGTTTATTTAATACGTTTTCAAAATAGTATTAAATAAACGAACACGCGCTTAACACCAAAACCTCCCCTAAACAGATCAAACTCAACCACTGTTCACCCTAAGCCATAAAAATTTACCCATGTTCGATTTCAATCTAAATCAAAGGGAAACTAAAATTACCTTTCCCATTTTACCATTCACTACTCCCCAAACTCTTTTTCCCACCCAGAAAGTGACTTCTCATTCTCTTGTCTCCCCCCACACCTTCCCTTGCTCACGTTTTCACATGTGGTACTGACACCTTGACCATATAAACGAACCAAATGAGTTTCCTTGTTCCCCACACCAATTTGAACGGTTCAAGATTCATTTATCCCAACTGGTACCTCACAAGACTGCTGAATGATGACATGCCTATGTTCTTAACCATTTGACTAAAGTTTCAAATTTGAAGACTTGAATGGCAATTGAGGAATCACAGTACTTAGGGTTTAAGTTTTTCTTTTTCATTCTAGAAGTTCTTGTACCCTCTATATAAAGGGACATAGGTCTTAGTTAGACTTTGTTCCAGAATTTCTTTCAAAATTCTTGTAATTCCTTTTTATTTTTATATAAAAGTTGGTAAATATTAAGAAGGATTCTGAGTTCCATTGTTAATTTATGTTCATGTTTTGAGTTCTAAGTTTTACAAATTGTAATTCTTTTTTCAACATTTTTTGAAAAGCTGGTAGTTTGCAAAGACTTAGTTCCATATCTTTTTTATGCAATTTGTTAACCCTGTTTACTTTGTTGTGTGCAAAGTTGTATCCAAGTTTTGTGAATAGGTTTTGAAGGAAACCCTTTAATTTCAACCAAGTTTGTTTATCATAATTTTCCTAAATCCGATTTTTATCTAATTTCGTGCTCACTGAATCAAGACCATAGGTCTTGATTCTTGAATCTCTGTGTTTATTTGTGTGTTCAACAGGGTGGAAAGTTTTCAAGTGCACTTGCATAAGTTCAAAACACCCCAAGGTGTGGATGTACACCTTGGAGGTTTGCATTCTCTTTTTTTTTCTTTCATTTTTCTGCCAAAAACTTTTGTGCTACATGAATTTGTTATATTTGCTTTGCAAGTGAACTTTCTTGCTTGTTATCTGTTAATTAGGGTGTAGTAAAGGTGAACCAGTGGTGAGCTTTGTTGATTATAGTGTTTTAAGCAAGGTTTCTTTGAAAAAATTGATTACAAGATATTAAGGGGGTGTTTAGGACTAGAGTGTCACTAGTAGGGGCTCACCACTAGTGTACATCTTCTTATTTTAGTCAGCCTTAATAGGCTTAGGTGAGTTGTTTTGAGTCAAAACATTGGTGGTTATAGTTGAAAAATTGATTTTGAAAGTCTTTGCTAAAATCTGTCACTAGATAGGTAGATTGCTAGGTTTCTGCATTTTATTGTTTGCTTTATTGGTTGGCATGTTTAGACTATTGATTTATGGTGTTTGATGTGATAGTAAGTATGGAGGATTTAGTTGTGTACCATTGTGTGCAATCTTTCCTTTTATCTTGCTGCCTAAAACATTCAAAACCATCAGATAGGTCTTTGGAATGGATTTTTGTGCTTTTAGAATTGAAATCTTGTAGGCTGGTAGTTATTTAATTCATTGAAGTCTATAGTTGGTTATTTGATAAGCTGGTAGCTTATTGAAGCTTATAGAAGCTTTTGAAAGTAACAAAAAAGCTATATTGATGCCACTGTCTGAGATAGTCTTCATTAGTGCTATCCGATATCTGATAAAAAGCCTTTGGCTTTGTCAGATATCGAACAAAAGGGGATTAAGACTGCTTATTTTCTGTGAATATCTGAGCTTGTTTGTGGCTTTTTCTATGCTTATTGAGTTTTGTCTTTGCTTATTACTCACCTCCCCACAAGCAGAACGCTTATGGGGTTGATTGTGTTAAAAAAGAAAGTGAAAATAAAAGAAAATGCAAAAACATCATAGCCTGGTTTCGAACGGGTGACCTGTCGAGCAGAGGTCCCCATTCTTACTAGTGTGTTATGTGTTACCAATTGGTAACACTTTCCCTTATTTGATTCTTATTGGCTTGTTGGGTTTGCTTATAATAATAGAGTCGTAGCCTTATAAGCACTACTAGGCTTATTGGCGTATCTTTCTTTTCTTTCTTTCCATTTTTCCTTAAAGTATATTAAGTTTAAGATTTTTCTGGGTAGGTTTGGTATATGTCCCTTTATTCCTTTATTATTAATGATTACTTTATTTTCTAATTTTATAATTGATTTAAAAATAGTAAAAATAAGTTTTCAATTTTCAAAAAATACTTTTTAGGCTTAGAAAATATATTTTAGGTTTACAAAATAAAAAAATTGGATTTGACTTTTTTTAATTATTTTTGATTTTTAGGTTTTTAATTAAACTTTAAAATTAAATAATAATTAATTAAATTGTTTTTACAAAATTTGGTCAACTTTTCTTTCTTAGTTACACTTTTTAGGATTTATTTATAACTTTCCAATTTTTTTTTAATTTTGTAAAATTTTACGTTACGTTTTACGTTTTCGCGTTTTACGAGGTAGTTCAATTTTAGAGTAATCCGTCTTTGTTTTTCTTTTCTTTTCTCTTTCCAAAAGCGTAAAAACTTCAAAAACAACTTTAATTTGGGAGTAAAATGCAAGTTTGCTCCCTGTGGTTTGCCAAAATTGCAGGTTTGCTCCCCAACTTTCAAAAAGTGCAGGCGGCCTCCCGGACGACGAAGGTAAGTAGCAACGAACCTCCTGGAAACTAACATTCGTTAATTTTTTCTAGTTAACTTTGTTTTGTTCAAGGGTATTTATGTCCTTTCATAATTTCTTTTTAACCTAGTATATTTTTATTGCACCCTTACTCCATGTGGTTTACACTTAAATAGTCTCCTCTAACACTTTTGCAAACACACGCCAGGATCAAAATCCCCTTTCTAAAAACACATAAACCCCAATTGATAAGATTTTCTAATGAAAATTACCTTTTGTGTGGAACTGAAACCAATCTAGTACTAGTTATTTATGCACCACTGGTTCCATCGAAAAACCAAATAATGTTGATCGTACATGCGTCTTTCCTTCCCCTAACTCGCTTCCTTTTCAACGTCACAATTTTTCCCATCAGCGTTACTTGTAATGTCAGCTTGACCATCATTGTACTCCATGTTATCTTCATCAACTAATTTCCGTGCTTTCCCAGTACAAGCAACCTTTTTAGCCCTCCCTGGTCTATCTTTACCTACTGTTCTTTGCTTTTTATCCTTCGATATTATATTATCTTCATTGGCTTTACGACCCGACTCTGATATTAGAGGTTTACTAAAATCTTTGTAACTGAGTTGAGGACGCTCCTTTTCCCGATCTACAAAATTGGATGCACGAAAACACTTTTCAATTTCTTTGGCTGCTTTTAGCAACTTAGCTTGTTCTGGAAATAACGTCTTCCATATCCTCCTACATTGATTGTCTGTTCGTCCATGAATACATTTAGCTACCTGAGCCCATTCCATGCTATGTTCTTCAGCTGCGGCTTTTAATTTTATATCCTCCTCTTCAGTAAACTTACCCTTAATGATTGAAGGATCTAAGCTATTAACCCATCTTTCTCGGCATTGTACTTGCGTCCTTCCAGGCACATACTTGGCTATCTTATCAAAGTGTTTGTCACACTTCGTTATCTTATTAAAAGAAATTAAGAAAGGACATAAATACCCTTGAACAAAAAAAAGTTAACTAGAAAAAATTAACGAAAGTTAGTTCCAGGGAGGTTTGTTGCTACTTACTTTCGTCCTCCGGGAGGCCGCCTGCACTTTTTGGAAGTTGGGGAGCAAGCCTGCAATTTTGGCAAACCACAGGGAGCAAACTTGCATTTTACTCTTAATTTGGTTTAACACAAATACCTCCACCGAGAACGAACTCAACGACAAGCATTTACGTTTTTCCTAAAACGTAATGTTTAATACTTACCGCATTTGTTACTTTCTTTTTCCTAAAATAAAGTTTACAAAACCACTACATCAATCCCGATGAGAGACTTTATAGGGGATCTTGGTCCTTTATTTATAGTTCTTGCATTAACTGGTCTGGAATTAGGTCCTCAAACGAAAACGTTGATCTCGACAAAAAAAGAGATCGGTCGAAAAGCTTAATTGAGAATTAGGCTTGGTATTTTTGGAATGGGAAGTGATTGGGACACTTTCAAAATTGATTGGGACACTCATATGTACAAATAGTTAAAGCATTAAATATTTACAGTACAACTGTTTAATGCATCTTTTGGAGTGTCCCAATCAATTTTGTGAGTGTGCAAATCATCTCCCTTTTGGAATCAGCGTAGTGAAGGCGGAGTTGGTACCTTTAGGCATGCTTCCAGATTCCATGAAGTGATTAACAAAATTCACGATATCATCTTTAAAAATATTCCACTATGTTTTAATAAAAAAGAAAAGAGAACTTATTAGATACTTGTGACTTACTACTTCCACAATCATAAGCTTTATAAATTTCATCCAACGTTGCTTTTTCTTGAATCATGGTGACATATTCAGAGGAAAGCATAGCAAAACCCGAATTCAAATTCGAATCAAAAGAGGAGTCAACTGATATGAATTTATTTTTATAAAACTTCTAAAATTCACATTTGATCTTGGAAGGGTTAGAAACCCATTCGCCCTCGATAAGAATCCCATGAATAGACTTGTGTCGACGTTTTCGTTTGAGAATACCGTGGAAGAACTTGGAGTTCTCATCCCCTTCAACATCGCACTGAATTTTAGCTTTTTGAGCT
Organism: Glebionis coronaria; assembly: GCA_025667525.1. NCBI lineage: Eukaryota > Viridiplantae > Streptophyta > Magnoliopsida > Asterales > Asteraceae > Glebionis > Glebionis coronaria. Next base: position 382,851,788 of record CM046875.1, read on the forward strand.
ACATTCTAAGATAGAAGACGATCAAGATCATCTTGTTCTTTCATTAACTGAAAACAAGATTGAATTTCTTCATTAGTAGCATTAGACGAACCAATCTTCTTGTCTCATTATTAAGGGTAGATTGGATCACATGAAGACTAGAGGTGTTCACAAGGTTAGATTGATGTCACCATTCTTTGATTTTTGTCTTGAAGAACTTTATTCTTTGTTTAAGAGAATCTTGGCCCTGATGCATAATAACTTGTTTATAGTACAGTTTCTCGGTATCTAATCGAATTGGTCTCAAGTTTTTTATCAAGACTTAATTGTTTTTGGTGATATTTCGTAATTTTGGTATCTATTTAACTTGACAAGTAAGCACGTAAAAATGTAAAAATACTATGTATACGTAATACGTACTAATCTACAAACAAATTGCACATACCATATTTAAATGTACAAAATTTTAAAATACAAAATACAATTTTAAACTACAATTTTAGAGTACAAAATATAAAACTAAGAGAAATTTCTATAAAACCAAAATTACAAATTTTATAAAAGTAGAATGTAAAATTGATTCTATAAAACAAATAACAACACAGTCCAAAATTAAAGACTTAATCAGACTGGCCCAATATGCAACAACCCAACAACTTGAAACCAGCTAACGGGCTACTAACAGTAAACTTCTAATCTAGGAGGTATTAGGGACTGACGATGCAACAACTTTTAACTAACAGGCCAACTAACGAATTAATAAGGACTGTGCGTGAAATGAGCTAATACAAGATTAAGGACTTAAATTGTAAATCGACTAAACTAATGCAAAAATAAAAGAGATCAGGCTCTAGTCTCGAATCCAAACATCTACAAATCGAACTTGTTGTTTTTATGAAAACTTTTAACCGAATTAGCTTTCAAGAATCAACTTTAACAAGTCACCAGCTTAACAAACTAAACTAACATTCTAAAATTCCAACTTACTCCTAATAGATTCAAAATTGTAGAATCTTATGAAATAATAGGTACTAATCAAATTATCAAATTACCACTAAAATATGCTAACTAACAAATTCAAATCCTACTCAACAGATTAAAAACCTTCTTTAACCACAAAGATTTAGAAAAAGGCCTAGTTAGGAAACGTAAATCAATTTTACTAACTCAAATCCACTACAACTTTTCTAATTCATTAACCATTCTAAATTCTATCTCCCTCTTGCTGACTTATAATATTGCACAGATTCTATTGTTTAACTAAACACAAACTTATACTACAGTAACTCCTCACTCATACATCTATTACTATTTAAAAACTAATTTGATTACACTACTTGACAATGAAAAATCAGCAAGAATAAGCTAATGCCAAACACTCTATATCAGAAAATTTAGAAATGTAAAGACAACTATATGACTAAAATCAATTGCAGAACAATATCAACTAACAAACTATCAGATTCAAAACATATAGAGCATGTATCAGTCAAGATTATAATGCCATTCTACAGCTAGCATTAACTAAGAATTTGTAGAATATTGAAAAAGGCGTGACCTCTCTATCCCGGCCTGCCCTTTGATGACGATAAGCTAGGACAAATCTAAAACTGAAAACACTGGAACACCAAATGCTCTGCTCATATACAATGGCTGGAAAGATTGTAAACTCAAAAACAAAAACCTACAAAAGATTAGGGAAACGAAATACTATGCTAGCAGAATGAGCTATGAGGCTAATAAAAGTTCTCAAGGATTGTAAAAGAAATTTGTGAAAAAAAAATGTGAAACGAAAACTTATAAGCTGTTAGCTAATGAGCTAATGAATTAACAACGATGAAAACGAATCTTTGACTCAAAGATGTTCAGAAAACTGACTTCACTCTCAAATCCTTGAGACATATCTAACTCATTTAAAAACGTCAAATCATAACGATAACAAAACAACATATTCTGGAAATTCATGAACTCAGTTCACTTGAAAAATACTAGTAGCTATTACAGAAACTAATCATAAGCTACGATTACTACAGTAGCAATTAGGAATAGAAAAGAAGAATGTAACGGTAAAAAAAACTTCATTAATGGAGGTTGAAAAGAATCTTGTTACAACTGTGTAACTGTAATGTAACTAACTGTAACAGAATGTAGAAACGTTCTTAATGATAGAAGATTAAACTAACTACCTAACTATTGACTATGTGAAAATCTGCACCTACTTTTAAACTCAACTCTGTACTTTTTGAAGATTAAACTCTACCCAAACACAGTTAACTAACAGTAAATGAAAACTCAACTTGATAACATTCAAGAACAATGAAATCAATAGTTTAGAAGGAAGAGAGATGAGAAAAGCTCGAAATCTTATTAATGGCACAAAAGAGATTTGTATTACAATTGTATAACAGGAATGGTAACTGAATTAACTAACATATGTAACTGTATTCAAACTAATTTGTTACAGAAATTTATACTAACTAATTCCTATTATACTATGTGAAGAATTACACTTAGTGCCAACCATCTGAAATGAGGGGTGAGGTTGTATATTTATAGAAGAAAAGTGAAGTGTAGAGAGGTTGTGAAACGCGTTCGAACAAATCATCGATTGCCACGTAGCAATTAGGGTTCTTGACAATTAAGGGATTTAGGGATTTCTCATTGAGTGAATGATTGGGAAATTAACTGTTATAGGAGTGATGAGAAGGTTATGTTGATCATTTTTGCTATTTAATCTGAGTAATGAGATCCACTCCTTTGTTCTTGATTTGATGAAGAAGATGAACTGATGTGTCATGCTCCTATTAGCTGATAGCAAGTCACAAGGATCAAGATCTTGAACCTTTGGTGTTAAATCTGAAATGTATGACTGAGATCAAGTGAGGTGGCAATCCATGTTCAACTTTACTTGCCTATTTATTGATCCATGTGGCATGGGAGAAGATCCCCACACACCCATATTTAACAAAGGTTCCATGAATCAATCTACACCATCCATCATTAAATGATCTAAGGGCTGTGATTAAACCCACCTTTCTTATAACCAAATTTTATTTTTAAAAAAAGAAAAGAAAAAAACAATGGATCGGGATATTAACCACTGGCAACCACCACAACAACCACCTAACCGCCACATCTCCAACCCACCTTTTTTCCGACGACCACCACAACCAACCCCCCGTTTCCCAGTGACCACCACAACCAAACCCACCTTCTTCCCGCGACCACCACAACAAACCCACCTTCTTCCCGCAACCACCACAATAAACCCACGTTTTTGCGGCGACCTCCATATCAAACCACTCTTTTCTGACGATCTCCACTCCAACCCACCTTTTCCATACATATATGAAGCTGATGCTAATGTTATTGAAGATGCATATAGCTGTTGTTTGTAATATAGGTAAAGTACATGTTATGATTGTTTATGCACACCATGTGTTTGATGAAATGGCACAATGATAATCACATGTGATTTAGCAAGTTCTAAGTTATGAAACATTTAACTGTATACAGAAGAAGGCAAAGAGATGATTGTACAAGAAGAAGACAAAGTAATAACCTACAAGGTTAGTGAAACATTTAACTGAGAATGACTCATACACGAGTCACTGTGACTCATGTAGTGTGACTCATGCATGAGTTAGTGTGACTCATGCATGAGTCAGTGTGACTCATGTATAAGTCACTGTGACCCATATATAAGTCACTATGACTCATGTATGATTTAGTGTGACTCATGCATTAGTCAGTGTGACTCATACATGATTTATGCTCACTTATTAACTTGTTTCATGTTTATGTTCAAGGTTCTCCGTAATCCTGGAGATGGATCAGTTGAGTGTACGTGTAGGCATTTTATGCGTTATGGTTTTCTTTGTCCCCACATATTTTCTGTTTTGAAGAACCGTGATATTGAAGAGATTCCAGAGAAGTACATTTTAAGGCGTTGGAGAAGGGATTTGATACAGCTTTCATTAAGAAGAAACACAAGCAGATACGGAGAGAAGAACGAAACAATTTAGAGACTAACAAATGAGGCTAACTTCCACATAGACGAGTGTTTGTTTTGGTTGAGTAAAGATGCAGAAAAGTAGGAGAATAAAATACAACAACTACTTCAAGTGTTGAAAACATGTGTTGAATATCTGATTTAATTTTCTGTTTTTCTTTTATTGAAGTGTTGAAAACATGTGTTGACTATTTGATTTAAATTTATGATTTCTTTTATTGAAGTGTTGAAAACATGTCTTAAATATGTGATTTGAATACTATGTATTGAATATCACGAGTCACCTGACTCATGCATGAGTCGCCTGACTCATGCATGAGTCGCCCGACTCATGCATGAGTCATATAAATTTGCAAGTGTTTATAAACATTTGTACTTGATTGTTGTCATTTCTACACTTAATACAATTTTATAAATATGTAAAAGTGCTTTTAACAGTTAAAACATATTTTGAGTCATTATGACTCATGCATGAGTCATATAATTTTGCAAGTGTTTATAAACACTTGTACATTTGATTCTTGTCATTTCTACACTTAATACGTAAAAGTGTTTTTTACAGTTAGTACATATTCTGAGTCATTATAATACATATTCTGTCATTATGACTCATGTATGAGTCATACTGACTCATACATGAGTCACATGACTCATGTATGAGTCACATGCCTCAAGTATGAGTCAAAGACACTTATGATTCTCAGACACCAAAAAACATACTACTATGATTTTTAAAACATACTACTTAAGATCATAAGTCAGTGTGACTCATGTATGAGTCACTGTGACTCATACATCAGTTACTCATATATCATACAATTCCCGACTCATATAAAAAGGGTATGTGCGAAAACAAACGTAGGATATAAAAGGTAACACTTTTTGATTATATATACAAGCAAAAGGGTACAATAAAGAACTACAAAAAGAAAGTGGGAAAGGGAAACTAGTTACAGACTTAACACCTTAACAAAGTTATTGTCCCAAACCTATATTCAAATAGACAACACATAAACACAAGACAGATTAATCATCATCATCGCCCCTATTGTTACAACGTGAGTCCATCATGATCGAACTTGAACCAACATCATGCTACAAACCTGAGAGAGAGAATCACCACCTTTGAGAGCATAACCCGGGGGACTAAGCAAACAACTCATTAGTAGGAAACCTTTTAGGGCGTACAAGTAAAGGCATCTTTCACTGTGCGACGAGCTTAAGCTGGAGCTTTCACCAACTGTACTACTACGGTGGTTGTTGTTTATCCTCTTCGATGTCCTGCCCTTGGTAGTTTTTGCAGTATGGTGATATGCACATAACTTGGATACTAAATCAGTTGCATCCTTTGCAACATTCACAGCAACAAACCTGGATCAGAAAACAAATGAAGCTTTTGCTCAATAATAGATAATGACTCATAATGAGTCATAATAGAAAATAAATGAAGCTTTTACATGAGTCACAGTGACTCATACATGAGTCACAGCGACTCATACATGAGTCACAGTGACTCATACATGAGTCACAGCGACTCATACATGAGTCACAGCGAGTCATAGCGAGTCATAATCTGTAATCATAAGTCACACTTCTATAATCAGCTTATCAGCTATAAAAATCGACCCAACTTCCATAAAAATTCTCACTCATAAATTGAAACTTGCTAAAGCACATGTGATTATCATTGCGTCATTTCATCAAACATATGGTGTGCATCAACAACATTACATGTGTTACCTAGAGTAGATATGAAATCTTCTAATTAAAATCAAAATGAAACAAAAACATAAAAACAAGCATAAATCAAAACAACTTACAATCATCGACATGAAACTTAGTTTTAAAAATTAAGGTTTTGTGGTGTGGATTTGATCGGAATAATGTGGGCCTCGTCGTGGTTGTTGCTGGTAGTTGTTAGTGGTGGTGGTGTTGGTTGGTGGTGGGGGTGGTGGTGGGGGCGGTGGTGGGCGACGATGGTGGGCGACGGTGGTGGGAGGCAGTGGTGGTTGGTGGGTGTTGTGTTTTCAACATATACGGTTGAAAAAAGAGGGGGTTTTGTTTATTTTTCTTTAATCTGGGCTGTTGGATGTAAAATTGTTGGATGGTGGGGATTAGTCCATGAGGACTTTGCAAAAAAAGAGGACTGCATAGAACTTTTGGTCATGTGGCATAGTATGTTAAAACTTTTAGCAGTTAACAAAACCAGCCCTTGTAATCTTGAACTTTGGCAGATTTTCTTCATTGTTTATACTTTGTAATATACTTTTAGAAAACTTCCAAATCAGTCATCAATCTTGCATCTTTAGTCTTTATAAACTTGTTGTCTTTTTCCTCATCTTTTCTTCAAATAAAACCCGTGAAAGCTCGTATTTGCTCGATGATGCATCCAACTTGCCTGAAAACACACAAACACGAAATACCCGCATAATTCCGATATTTTACAGTTCAATATAAGATATTTGCCCGTGTTTTAAGTGGTTTTGGGGTTATTAAACATGAGTGTTTTCACACTCATCAAATGCACCTCCACTTAACCATTGTCATGCCCTTATGCAATGCAATATTTTAACGCTCTAAGGTACACTTTTATCATAATTAACCCACCTTGTCCATTATGATATGCTTGCTTGTACACTATGCTATGCTATATGATGCATGATTCTTAATTTTTAAGAATGAAATGCAAGATATATAAAATATGTTTATTTATTTTTGTGTTTTCTTGAAATGGTTTGATGAAAATTACTCGTAAAGAAATTAATGACTTTTATTAAGGCTTTGGTACCATGAAGATTTATCACCCTCAAGTTTCACGTTCCCCATACCAAACTTAAAAATGAGATCATTGTTATTCATAAGTAAAAGTACATCGACTTATTCATAAAAATTAATTGTGTTAACTATATAACCCCACTTATTTTGCATCTAAACCGATTTTATTTGATCAAATTGCTCGGGGGCAAATTTGTCTTTATTTGGCGTGAAATATTAGAAATTAAAAATCAGAAAATAAGGAAGCACGGTTTTAATGATAGATAATCATCTCATCCATTACTTGAAAAACCGCCCAAAATTGATATAAGTCCGTATAAAATAATAATATGATAGCCTTATGCGTGCTAAACTTATGTCATGCTTAGGATAAGTGGCTACACACTCGCTAAGAAAAGAAAAATAAAACTCACGCAATAAATTATATCCGTCGCCTTTATAAGACCTTGGATTCTCGATCCCGCAACCCATCAAGGTAATATTGGACCGGAAAAGTAACTACCAAATTCCTGCAACCCTTGTGAGAGTAATATTGGAATTCAATAGACACCTTACACTTCACTGCCCCCTTTTTGGGAGTCTTTTAATAATTATTTTTTTCTCTTCTTTTTTTTTCTAGCCACTCATTTTTTTAGCCGCTCTTATTTTTCTTTATTCCTCACAATAAATTCCGCCACTTAGTAAGCATAACAAAAGTATAGGACACATAAAGCGATCAAACTTAGAATCTCAAGACGTACTTATATCAACCACGAATGATTAGTAAAAAAAGGCATAAGAGACTAAAAACCGATTAAAACCATTCTTGATTATTTATTAACAATATATGCGTTGACAAGAAAGTAAAGGTTAAGAAAGGGGGTAAAATAGCCACAAGTAATTAATATGAGGTTTATCTAGCCCTTTACACTTACTTCAAACTCTATCATTTCTCATTCTCCACAACTTAAATCTCAGAGACTCGTGGATGCTTAGCCTAATAAACCAATGAAGGTTTACATGGTTAAGGATACTTGATATGTGTGTAAACACACATCTTTTCTACCACTTAATTACAATAATAACCGGACCAAAACGTGTATTTTATGTCTTTTATGTCGGAATTATGCGTGGTTTGTGTTTTTGTTGTGATTTAGGACGAAAAGGTGAAAAGTGGAGAAAACACGGGAATTCACGGGCATTTACGGGCTTTTATTGAAGAAAAAGATAAAAGACGAAGTCAAGAAGTCAAGAGTGCAAAAAGAACGGAAGTCCAAGACCAATTCTGAAGATTTATCGAAGAAAAAGTCAAAAGACGGAAGTTTATCAAAAGCCGAGAAACTCAAGTCTAATTTATTGAAGAATTTAAAGACGAGTTCAAAAGAAATCCCGAGCCAAAAGTCATTTAAGTCCAAGTTTAAAGAAGATTAGAAGAATAAAGGACTAATGATGCAATTAATGAAGATTAAAAGAAGGAGGGACTTAATCTCGCAATTAAGAAGAAATGAAGGAGGGGAGGAAGCTTCCTAATCCTCCCCTATATATAGATTAGGATGATTATTATTTTTCCTTTTTGGCTAAGTGTGACAATTAGTCTTCCACCATTTACTTATCTTGCACCTTTAATTCATGTCAATTTAAATACTTGTCAATTTAAATACCTTGTCTTGCACATTAAATTCCTTTAATTTCAAGTAAGTTTTCATTTAATTATTGTCAATCTTTACTTTATCTTGTTAATCTCTTATCTACCTTTCTTAATCTTTGATTTTCATGTTTATGTTTGTGTTCATGTTCTTATTTTTATTTTGATCAAGTGGGTTTTTGATTATTGTGGTGAAAGTTGTTAGATTTCTTGATATAGATTGTTTGTTTATAATTAATTGATGTTTCGTTATTAGCTTAATTAAATCGTTTGTTTGATTTTGTTTAATCTGTGATATATTACTTGTTACTGTGTTCCCTTGTTCTTCGGGGAAGTGGTTGCTGTATCTGATCTTTCCAGGTGAAGTTCCGGATCAAGAGGTCTCATTCGGAACTTTAAAAGTTCCGAGTCAAGCTAAAACTTCCGAACCAAGCCGTTCATCCGGAAAAGTTCTGAGTCAAGGTTTGTCTTCCGAATCAAGCTTCATCCGGAAATCTTCCGAACCAAGTTCCGGACGAAAAACTTCCGGATCAACACAAAAGTTCCGGATCAATATCTTCCGAACAAAGTTCCAGACGAAATCTTCCGAACGAAGGGAAAGTTCCGGGTCAGCACATTCATTCGGAACTTTAGAAGTTCCGAACGAAACTTCCAAATCAAGACTTCCGAGTCAAGACTTCCGGACGAAATCTTCCGGATCAATTCTTCCGAACCAAAGTTCCGGGTCAAGAGGTTCATTCGGAACTCAAAAAGTTCCGGATCAATCTAAAAGTTCCGAATCAAGGTTTTGGGGTTTGGGAAGTTCTGACTCAAGATTGTTTCACTCGGAACTCAAAAGTTCCGAGTCAAGCCAGTTCATTCGGAAGTTTTGAACTTCCGGATCAAGGCTTCTTTCATTTCTTTTTAGTCTTTCTTTGTAAATCTTTGTCTTTTATTTTTAAGCTTATTTTTCCCGCCTTTTTATTTAATCGCACTTTAAGATTATTTGTCTTAGCTTTATTTTAGCATTGCCTTAGTTTAAGTTTTAGGTGCGTTTTAAGTTTGCCTTAGTTAGTTTTAAGTTTGCGTTATTTACTTTAGTGCCTTTAAATTTCAGTCACGTTTTAAATACTTGCACATTACTTTAATTAGATTTAGATTTACTTTAATTGCACTTTTACTTTAATTGTTTTGCACTTTTATTTAAAAACAACCAAAAATATTTGTTTCACCAAAAACAATAGAGTCACATAGAGAGCCTAGATCAATTCGTTAAGATATCGAAACAAGAACTTTAATTTTTATACGGGCAAAAGCCATGTATCAATACTAGCTAGAGTTAGCTTGAATAAGCAAACTCGGGTTGAGTCAAAATATTCATGACGGGCCTAATATGTCAAAGACGTCTAAACAAGCAAAAACCATATCCTTTATTATAGTTTTTCCTTTTTCATATATATATTTTTGAAGAAGCAAAAATAAAGAAAAATACAAGGTGTATGCAAATGAAAATGATATGCAAAAATGAAAAAAAGGATATTTTGGCCAAAGTAGATCAAAAATTTGAAAAATGTTAAAAATTTTAATTTCCTAGTTATCATGAAAGCAAAGGCAAAGGTATAGGCAAGGCCACTTCGATAGAAGTCTCCCCTCCACTTAAGATAAACATTGTCCTTAATGTTTAAGAGTATTGGAGTATAAACTCCCCTACACTTATGACATTGCTTACTTTGTTTAACTCAAGCTAAGGAAGAGACAACTAAAGTGAATTGATTTTCAACAAGTTTGAATATCACAATAGCAAAAACAAAACAATGATAACCGGATACACAAGCCTCCTCCATAAGCTCCATGAATGAAATGAGAGAGAGCAACCCTTGAAACAAACACCAAAAGAAGACAAAAAGCAAACCCCTCAACTTAAACTCTGCTATAACACTCTCTTATTGATGGAAAAAATCTAAAGAATCTAAACCTAGTTATTCGATGCTTGAGTTTATTACTAGAGTCTATAGCTCGACTCGATCCCAAAATAACTAGTTCTTAGGGATAATTATGGAAAAACCAAGATTTACAAGAAAGGAAATCTCTCCATGATAGAGTATGGTGTCATGTCTATATAGGGAAACCTCAAAGAAAGTCCACCACGGTCAAATACATGATTTTCATCCCAATAATAGTACAACCCCAAGGTGGGAATCACACACAAGGGTAAAGTATTCAGGTCCCCTTAGGCAAAACATGGTTACAATGAAGGGTATGATAACAAAGTAATGATCCCATGTTTCTAAAAAGTTTTCCTTTATTGTATCAGTTGGATACTGAGATAGGTAAAAAATGTTATACCATAATTAAAAACCTTTTCCTTGAGGGGAAAATGACAAGTCAAAGAAGTGTTCCCCTTAGAAGATTCCCCCTTATAAAAATTCACATCACTAGACACCGAAGGTTGAAAAAGAGGTGTTCAAACACAAGTAGTATGAACCTTCTTGTCTTTTTTTTTTCTTTTCATTAGAAAAGTTTTCATTAAGGGCCAAATGAGGGCAAAAGTCATTATCTAAATCCAAAGTAAGAGAGTCGTCCTCGTCCAAAATCGATGAAAAGACAATATAATCATCAGATTTATAAGAAAACTCATCCTCATTAGGAAAATAGTAATTTAGAAACGTTTCTAAATCCTCCTCAAAAGTAATGTCCTCAAAAGTAAGGTCAATCTCTAAAAGAGAAGAATCCTCCTCAAAAGTCACCACTTCAAAAGTAGGACTATAAAGGTCAATATAAGGGTTAAAAATGGGAGGATCACTCTTAGAGATGATATGATCATGAGGCTCAATTGGTATCTCATCAAAACCCAAAGTAGAGTAATCACTTAAAGAAGCATCATCACTATAGTCATCATAGATTGGGGTATCAAACATTTGTAGCTCAAAAGGTATCTCATCAAAACCTAAAGTAGTGTGATCACTTAAAGAATTATCATCACTATAGCCATCATAGATTGGGGTATCAAAAGTTGGTGGCTCAAAAGGTGGGTTTGAATTTATCACAAAATCATCAATTGTAGACTCTTAAGTTCCAAAAGGATTTATAATAACCTCTTTAATATCATCATTGTTAGACTCTTTAGTTTCAAAACTAGTGAATGAGGAAGCAATGGAAGCTATAGTCTCAACATTGGGTATATCATAGTTTCCACCTTTGCAAGCTTCGTGAAAATTTTCATTACAAACTTCATCAAGAACAACAATGTTATTCACCGTCTCAGGCTCATGAGATGTCTTAGATATCTTCCCCATATTAAAGACAACTTTATCCTCCCCTACTCTCATAATTAGCTCTCCCTTAGCCACATTTATGAGGGTTCTCCTAGTTCTTAAGAAAGGTCTCCCTACAATCAAAGGCACCCTAGGGTCCATATCATAGTCCACAACAACAAAATCCACAGGGAATGTGAACTTTTTTACCCCAACAAACACATCCTCGGCTATCCCCACTGGGTAAGCAACCGTGCGGTTAGCTAACTTCAATGTCATCTTAGTGGGGGTAAGCTCAGAAAGAGATAATTTCTTCCACCTAGATAAAGGCATTAAATTAATACTGGCTCCTAGGTCTGCAAAGGCCATACAGTTTTCTACCCCAGGAAAGTTACAAGGTATTAAGAATCATCCTAGGGTCACCAAGTTTTGTGGGCAATTGTTTTAATAGGACCTCAGAGCAATTTTCATTCAAAGAGGCGTTAGGCACATCAATTAACTTTTCCTTGTTTGACAAAAGGTCCTTAAACATTTTAGCAAACTTAGCCATGTGAGCAAGAGCCTCAGCAAAAAAGATATTGATATATAATTGTTTGAACATTCTAAAAAAGTTTGAAACTTCTATATTATCTTTGTTTTTCAATTTCTTCTTCCTCAACATTGAAGGGTATGGTAAAGTGGGTTTTTAGGTAGAACGTTGAGGAGAGGGTTTTGGAGGACTTTGCTCAACCTCATGTACAGACTCACGTGCCGTCTCAGAAAGTATAGGGACAGTCAAAGGTGGTATGTCATAAAGAGGGGCAACCTAAAAGGTTACGTAGACAACATCGCCGTGTACCTATCAAAAGAATACACGAGCAACCTAAAAAACCTCGTGTAGTTTATCCACAATTTGATAACCTAACCCAAGCCTTGTTTCTTATTCGATTCACCGAACATCATGATCCAATGTTAGACACCAATGATGAACCAATGTGGTCCGTCGAGCGAGTTGTCACACCAACTCCTGGCTCCGCAATCATTTTACCTGACATCGCAAATAAATTTGCTATCAAAGGAAACCACTTGACTCTTGTAAAAAACAACCAATTTGATGGACGAATCAAAATCGATCCTCACAAACATGTCCATGAATTTAGTAGCGCTTGCAAAATGTTCAATTATGGAGAAGGAAAGGCCGAAGCTATCCAACTCATGATGTTTCCATCATCCCTAACTAGAGAAGCCAAATCATGGTTAGACGAACTTAATGAATGAACCATTCAAACATGGGTAGGCCTTTGAACCGCTTTTATTAGTTGATTCGTTCCTCCTGCTTATTCGAAAAATTCCTTGGAGAAATCTGAAGCTTTTGTCAAAACGATCAAGAAACTTTCACTAACCCATGGCTAAGAATGAAAGCATTACTTAGAAACTGCCATGCTCATAATCTCAACAAAGGAAGCATAGTCAAAATCTTCTATCACGGTCTCGATGATATTACTCAAGATGCCTTAAATGCCGCAGCGGGCGGTATATTCCTTTATAAAACACCCAACCAAGCCTATCAACTTTTGGAAGATAAAGTTCTACTCAAACTCGACTGGGCTAAAACCCATAAAACCAAACCCACTCGAAAGACTGTAGATTTGGCCGAGGAAAGCAGAAGCCAATATGATAGTGACAAAATTATGGCTCGTATGGATGTCATGTCTCTTAAAATGGATATCCAATACAAAGAGATGAAAAACAAATATTGTATAACCTCCATCCACTGTGGAGGAAACCATTCTTCTGATGAGTGAAGTGACGAAGATACACCTATGAAAAAAGAAGAAGAAGCAAACTTCATGCAAACCTTTCAACCCACTCGCTTTCACAACGATTATCGCAATCGATATCGTGATAATTGGAGATCAAATGACAAATCGAGTTACAATCGAGATAATAAAACACCCAATCAAACTGATGACAAATCTAATCTCCAAAACAAGATCGATGGTTTCATTGACTCTTAAAGGAAAACCAATATTTTTGTGAGAGATACATTCACTGATCTTAAGACAAAGTTTGAAACCGCAAACAAAAATCACCAAGCATCCACTCAAAACTTAGAAGCTAAATTTACTGTTTTGCTTACAAGCAATCCAATCGTGCTTCTGGTTCACTACTGTTGGGAATTATTTGTTAAGTGTCAAGTACCGTTAGTATTATTCAAGTACTGTTAGTTATCTTTCAAGTACCGTTAGTGTTAACGCAGTAAATAGTAAGTACTGCTATATTGATTAGGACGAATATATCTTTGTATAAGATATGTCATAGTTATAGTTAGAGTATATCTTATGTGATATACTTAAATAGTTAGAATATTGATAATATATCATCTGTGATATAGTTATCTTTATAGAATATTCTAATGTTTCTAGGGTTCCTTACTTTATAAAAGGAACACAGGTACAATGTCATTCATGTACCTCATTCAAGTCGATTAATAAGAGAATCGAATAGTTAAAAGTAATTATGTTCTTCTATGCTTTATAAGTTAGATTCTGCATAACTTATTTAGTTTGAGTAAGAGTTCTTAAAGTGTTTTAGTTTGATTACAAACTACTATACTAGTTCTTAACAGAATATAGATCCAATCAAAGGGATCAACAAGTGGTATAAGAGCTTGTTGAGAAACTCTGAAAAAGAAGAACACAACCCCATACACTCCACTCACACAAAAAAACTCAGTGTCTCAACATGGTGATGACGCTCACTTGGATGATGTTTAAAACCCTGATCCAATACCACAGGGACAACCACAAGTTGTGCATCCTGCACCAACACAAGGTGTTCAAGCCGTGAATGCTGTAGCTACCTCTACAACTACAACACCGTCTCATACTCTTTCTGCTGTCAAACTCTCAGTGCTCAAAGGTGACAATTATGAGACATGGGCTATGCAGATGGAACATTACTTGAATCACACAGATCATATTGTGTGGCAAGTTATCAAGAATGGGAATACACCTAAGAAGCTACACTGGTTGCCTGATGGTACATGTTATGCTCTACCTGCTATGACTGCTGAGGAGGCACAAGCAGATATAAGAGAGAGAAAAGCCAGAACTGCTTTGGCTATGGCTCTTTCAGAAGACATCTTACCCAGCTTTCATCATTATAAGGATGCCAAGGCTATGTGGGATGCCATAAAACTTAGATTTAGAGGTAATGAAAAATCTAAGAAGATGAAGAAGATTGTTCTTAAGCAAGAATTTGATAACTTCTCAATTTTCAGTATAGAGGGAATACATGGTGGCTATGGAAGATTCAGTAAGCTGCTTATTCAATTAGCAGTTTATGGACAAGTAATTCCTAATGAATAAGCTAATCTAAAATTCTTAAGGAGTGTTCCACAAGAGTAGAAAGCAATGGCTATGCACTTCATCACAAGAGATGTTCTGGAAACAATTCCTTTTGATCATCTCTACAACAATCTTAGAGCATACGAGATGGATGTGAAAGGCATTGAGGTGACTAATAAGGCAACGACTACAACAAAGTCTAACTTGGCTTTTGTGTCAGAACGAAACAACAGTACTTATTTTCATAATACCGCTAGTGGATCAAGCAGCGGTACATACTTCACAAATACCGCTGGGGGACTTACAAGCGGTACTTACCCACAAAGTACTGAAGGCAGCCCCATAGTCTCTCAAAATGCACATGGAAGATCTTCACCATTGTTTAGTGACAATGATGCCTTCTCATTCTTTGCTGGACAAGACAACAGGCCAAGATTAACACTCAATGACTTGATCCAAATGGATGATGCTGATGTTGAAGAGATGGATCTTAAATGGCAAGCTACTATGGTGTCAGTAAGATCTAACAGGTTCTTCAAGAAGACTGGAAGAAAGATGTCTGTTGATCCTAATGAGCCATTAGGATATGACAAGTCCAAAGTTTAATGCTATAACTATGGAAGGAATGGACACTTTGCAAGAGAATGCACTAGAGACAAAGCTGAGAGTAGCAGTC
Source organism: Glebionis coronaria (assembly GCA_025667525.1). Taxonomy (NCBI): domain Eukaryota; kingdom Viridiplantae; phylum Streptophyta; class Magnoliopsida; order Asterales; family Asteraceae; genus Glebionis; species Glebionis coronaria. The sequence continues at coordinate 382,867,416 of CM046875.1, forward strand.
AAAAGTCCAAGAACAGCTATAGAACCAGTCCAAGAATAACTGAAAGATTTCCAAAAGGAAACAACAGGAGTCCTAAAGGAACCAAAGCATTGGTGACTGTAGATGGAGTGGTGAACTGGGTTGAAGATGAAGAAGAAGAAGAGCTTGGTTTAATGGCTCTGTCACATGAAGATACTGAGGTACATCCTTGTTCTAAAGACTGTGTTCTTAAATTTAATAGCTTAAAAGTAGAACTAGAGGAACAGTATCAAAAAGTCAACACATGCACTGTAGAACTAAATGTTTTTAAACAGGGTGTTGCTAAGTTAGAAGAAAATATAGTTTTGTATAAAAAGGCTCTACAAAACTATGGAGAGAAAATAAGAATTTTAACTCTTCAAATGAGGGAAAAGATGTGGAAATTAAAGCCTTTGAAAGACAACTTTTGAAAGTGTTAGCAGAAAATGAAGCTTAAAAAAAGCCAGTCTTTATAATGAAAGGGAAGTGATTAATCATTGGAAAAAATCCTATTGGGAAAACTGATTAATTCACAAATGGGGTATTACGATAAGTCAGGCCTAGGATATATTAAGGACCAACCTGGGATAACTTTAACTGACAAGGACTTATCAAAGGGGATTTTTTTATAGTTCTAATGAGTCTATTAATAAACTTGAGAATGATAGATATGTTGAAGGAATGAAGACAGTTCCTCCACCACTATCAGGAATTTTCATGCCCCCTAGTAATGATACATGTAAAGAGTTAGAAGAACCAAAGGTTAAAAATACCTCAAAATCTAGTACCTTGTCCCATGATAAGACTGTTGTGACCAAAAACATTGTTTATCCACCTTTAATGAACAATTTTGTTTCTGAAGAATCTAAGACTAGTTCTGCTCCCAAGCAGGTAAAAACTCCTAGCAAGATATTTGAAAATGATGTAAAACATAATAAAACCAAGAGGGATGGGTTAAGTTTTGAGAAAGTTAAGTCAAAACAACCTTTTGGGTCTTCTTTGAGAAGAAAAGGATGTTATGTTTGTGGTAGTCTAAGTCATTTTATCAAAGATTATACTTTGCATGAAGATAAATTATGAAACAAAAGGCTGCACAAAAGGTCATGAAAAACAGTAATGGAAAAAATGCACAGGTTAATAGGAATCAGAAACTTAAGAATGAAAAACCTAAGTTTGATCACTCAAGGGTAGCTAAACAGGTTAAAAATAACTCTACCAAAAGTTTAGTTCCTAGAGCAGTACTTATGAAACAAGGTCTAGTACCTTTGAAGTCTGGTAAACCATGTACCGGTAAGTCTAGACCTGCAAGTACTGCTAGACCAAACTTAAGTATTGTTGGTTCAAAGTCTGTCAAACCAAAGTTCTCTAAGACTTCTAAGAATGTTGTTGAAAAAGCCAAAACATCTAGAAGTAAGTTTAATAACAAACCAGTGCAAATGTGGGTTCCTAAAAGAGAAAAATCATGTGTTAAAGCAAGTACCGCTAAGGCAATACTTAAGGCAAAGAAGTCTGGGCATATAGAGTCACCCTATGTCTTTGACTATATAACTGAAACCATGAAGTATAAGAGTAAAAGCAGTATCAATGGGAATGCTTCTGAACAGACTCATAAGTGTGTAGGTCCCACAAGATCCGAGCCAAATGTGGCTTGGGTCCCTGTTAAAAACTAATAAGTTTTGTGTATGTGCAGGGGCATCTAATTAATGAACTGAAAGACAAAGGTATAATAGATAGTGGATGCTAAAGACACATGACAGGAAACAAAGATTTTCTTGCTGAATTTGAAGAATTCAGAGGAGGACCAGTAGCCTTTGGAGGTAGCAAAGGTAGAATTACTGGCAAAGAGAAAATCAATACAGGGAAGTTGGAATTTGAAGATGTGTTCTTTGTGAAAGAATTTAATGAGTTCAATCTCTTTTCTGTATCATAAATGTGTGATAAGAAGAACAAGGTACTGTTCACAGACAAAGACTGCTTGATACTGTCTAAAGACTTTGAGATGCCTAAAGAATCTCAAGTACTGCTTAAAGTACCCAGGTAAGAAAATATGTACACCTTTAATCTTCATACTATTACTCCAACAGGTGGTATTACATGTTTGCTAGCTAAGGCTTCTTATGATGAGTCTAATTTATGGCATAGAAGGTTAGGTCATGTGAATTTCAAGAATCTTAACTGATTAGTAAATAAAAATTTGGTTAGAGGGTTACCTAACAAATCTTTTCAGAATGATTTCACATGTGCTGCTTGTCAAAAAAGTAAACAACATATAGCCTTTTGTACGACCAAGACTGTCAATACTGTGACAAAACCTTTGCAACTCCTTGCATATGGATTTGTTTGGTCCAGTTTCTGTAAGAAGCATTAGTCATAAGACCTTTTGTCTAGTCATAACTGATGATTATAGCAGATTCAGTTGGGTTTTCTTTTTAGCTCTTAAAAGTGAAACCAATGAATTACTTAAGGATTTTATCACTTTAGTTGAAAAGCAGTTCACTAAACAAGTTTTAATCATTAGGACAGATAATGGGACAGATAATGGGATAGAATTCAAGAATGCTGAATTTGATGAGTTTTGTAGGTCTAAAGGCATTAAGCGACAATTTAGTAATCCTAGGACTCCACAACAAAATGGAGTAGCTGAAAGGAAGAATAGGACACTAATTGAGGCTGCTAGAACTATGCTGGCTGATTCTCTTTTGCCAAATACCTTTTGGACAGAAGCAATCAACACTGCATGTTATCTGTTAAATAGAGTCTTAGTGACCAAGCCTCAACACAAAACACCTTATGAACTTTTGACAGGTGTTAAGCCTACCATAAGATTTAAGACCTTTTGGGTGTCATGTGTCTATACTAAATACTCTTGATCATTTAGAAAAGTTTGATGGAAAGTCTGATCCAGGATATCTTGTAGGATATTCATTGCAAAGTAAAGCATATAGGGTTTATAATTTGGCATCTAAAAAGGCTGAAGAAAATGCCCATGTTAATTTATTAGAAAATAAACCCAATGTCCCAGGAATAGGTTATGCTTGGATGTTTGATTTAGATTATCTAACTAACTCTATGGATTACTATTCTGTGCAAAAGGATTGTCAAACTAACAATGCAGGTGATGAGTCTAGTGCAACTAATGCAGATACTCAAGAAGAAGTTTCTTCATCAGATGATGATGTTCATATCTATGTGCCCAATATGCCTACTGTTACTCCCATGTCTGCTACTCCCAAGAAGCAAACCATGCCATCAAAAGATGATCAAGCCTCCCAAGAGCTTCAGAGGCTTCAAGATCAAGAAAAGAATGCTAGATCTGCTAATAAGCATTCAAGAGAAGAATCTTTTGAGTCATAACACCCAGCAGTACATACTACACCTAGCGGTACTTCATCTGCAAGTACTGCTAAGTCAAAATCTGCTAAGTCTGTTGATTCATTAGAAGAGATTTTACAAGCTATGGACGATGAAGACGTGTATGCTAGTCTAGCTGAAGGAATATTCTCTAAAGCTTCCTATGATGAGCAGGGTGTAGTAATTGATTTCAACAATTTAGAAACAGAAATTCCAGCCAGTTCTATTCCCACTCATAGAGTCAACAACAACCATCCTACTACACAGATCATTGGAGATCCCAAGTCTGCTGTACAAACCAGAAGACAACTTCAAACCAATACTGAAACTCATGCACTTGTGAGTTATGTCAAACAACAACAGAGAACTAATCATAAGGATACTTAGCATTGTTTGTTTGCTTGTTTCTTATCACAAGTAGAGCCCAAAAACATTTCTCAGGCTCTTGATGAAGAAAGTTAGGTAGATGCCATGCGAGAAGAATTAACATAATTTGAGCTACAAAAGGTTTGGATTCTTGTGGATCTTCCCTCAGGTAAGAGAGTAATTGGTACCAGATGGGTTTTCAAGAACAAGAAGGATGAAAGAGGAGTTGTTGTGAGAAAAAAGGCAAGACTTGTTGCTCAAGGCTATAGACAGGAAGAAGGGATAGACTATGATGAGGTTTTTGCACTGGTGGCAAGGATAGAAGCCATTAGGTTTATTTTGGCCTTTGCATCATATATGGGTTTTATAGTCTATCAAATCGATGTGAAAAGTGACTTTCTTTATGGTACTATTTTAGAGGAGGTATATGTCTCACAACCTCCAGGTTTTGTAGATCCTAAATTCCCCAATAGAGTCTACAAGGTTATCAAAGCACTTTATGGTCTGCATCAAGCTCCTAGGGCATGGTATGCAACTTTATCCAATTTTCTGTTAGAGCATGGATATAGGAGAGGGACCATTGATAAAACTCTGCTCATCAAGAATAATGCTAAGGATATTATTATAGTTCAAGTCTATGTTGATGACATCATTTTTGGCTCTACCAAGAAGTCATGGTGTGAAGAGTTTGAGGCTTTGATGAAAGGAAGATTTCAGATGAGTTCCATGGGAGAACTAACTTTCTTTTTGGGACTGCAAGTCAAACAAAGAAAAGATGGAATATTTATCAGCCAAGATAAGTATGTTGCTGAAATCTTGAATAAATTTTCATGTATGGATACAAGGAGTACAAGCACACCTTTGAAGCTAAGAAGTCTTTATCAAAATATGAACATGGAGAAAGTGTTGATATTCATCTATACAGATCAATGATTGGTTCATTGATGTATCTTACTGCTTCAAGACCATATATTATGTTTGCTGTGTGTGCCTGTTCAAGATTCCAAGTAAATCCAAAGGTGTCACATCTACATGTTGTGGAGAAGATTTTTAAGTATTTTAAAAGTCAACCTAATTTAGGATTATGGTATCCTAGAGATTCCACCTTTGAATTGGAAGCTTACTCAGATAGTGATTATGCTGGAGCTAATCATGATAGGAAATCCACAACAGGAGGTTGTCAATTCCTAGGCAGAAGACTCATATCATGGTAGTGTAAGAAGCAAACCATTGTTGCTACTTCTACAACTGAAGCTGAATATGTAGCTGCTGCTCATTGCTTTGCACAAGTACTTTGGATTCAAAATCAATTGTTAGATTATGGGTTTAACTTCATGAACACCAAGATTTACATTGATAATGAAAGTACTATATGCATTGTCAAGAATCCATTATTTCACTCCAAGACCAAGCATATTGAAATAAGACATCCCTTTATAAGGGATGCTTATGACAAGAAGCTTATTCAAGTCTTGAAGATTCATACAGACAACAATGTAGCTGATTTGTTGACCAAGGCATTTGATGCAAAGAGATTTGAATTCTTGGCGACACATATTGGTATGCTCAACCAATAGACTGCTGCATATGTTGAGGGGAGGTAATAGCTATACAATTTTTATACTAATTTTTATTGTATAGTCTATGTTTTGTGTTTTTGATGTGATTACAGGTTAATAGAAAAAGATAAAAGAGGTAATTATGATAGTGGAATGCATGAACTGGTCAAAATTGTGAGGTACCGTTATAACTCCAAGTACCGCTAGCACAAATTCAAGTACCGCGTATGTTCCATGTACCGCTACATGTCCGTTGTACCGTTAAGGGTCTCTTTTGTAAATTTGGCGGTTTCTTTGCGCTTGGGTTTGTTATTTACTTAAATACTTACTCTAATTTCACAATTGATTCACCTAATCTTTTGTTTTTATCTCTTGATTCTATAACCTTCTCTCTAATTTTTCGATCATAAAAAATACTAATGGCTGCTTTACAAGTGATCTCTAAGCATAATTTGGTTGTGAATCTTGCTGTGAATGATGACTCTCTTGGATTCCATGAGATTCTTGGTTTCTTATCTCGAAGTCATGTTCGTTTTGCACTCACTTTAAGTCCCATTGTCTCTATTTCCATTGTTGAACAATTTTGGAACACTGCTGTGTTAGGTACTCGGTTTGATCAACCTTGCATTAAGGCTAGGGTGAATCATAGAAATATATATGTAACTGAGGTACTGCTAAGGGAAAGTTTGAGATTAAATGATGAAAATGAAGTTAGTATGCTTAATAACATAGAGATTCATGATGGCCTTGCAGCCATGGGCTATGAGGGTGGTAGGTAAAGTCTTACTTTCTTTAAAGCTTTATTTTTACCTCAATGGAAATTGATTTTTCATGCTATTATTCACTGTTTAATCTCTAAAAGTACATCTTTTGATCAAATTCCTGCTGCACTGGCATCAGCTGGTATTTATCTAGCAAATAACAAGGTTTTTAATTTTTCAAGATTAGTTTTTGAAGGCATGACTAGGAATTTGGAAGGAACTAAAAAGTTTTTGATGTATCCTAGATTCATTCAGAATTTAGTTAGTGACCAAATATCTAACCTACTAGAGTTGACTGATACATGAGATGTTCCTACATTCACAAAGAGAACTTTCTCTTTCTTGACCAAACAAGGCAATGCCTTTACAAGAATAATTACACCATTGTTTGCTCATATGTTAACCCAACCTGCCAATCAAGAAGGTGTGGAACCTAGCAATGCTAGTGCTTCTCAACAAACTCCTTCTCACCAGAGTTCCCATTCCCTAGAAGATTCATAATCTTCTTCTCACAATGTTGGTGCTCCACCACATACTGATGAGATGATCCATACACCTGCTGCTTCTATTGCTGCTAGTGGTTCACCACCAGCACAAGCACCAGAGGTGGTGGATGTTGAAAATTTGACTGATTTGTGTACTAGTTTGTCCCAACAGGTACAGGTGTTGCAAAAAGAAAAACTTGTTCAAGACAAGAAAATTGCTAAATTGGAAGCTAGCCTAGTTAAGTTGAGGAACAAAGTATCACCTTGGATGAGGCAACATAGATCTATTCAAAAGGCTGCACTAAAAAAGCAAAGATTTAGAAACCACAAGAAAAGGTAACTGAATGCAACCAAACAGGAGAGGAATTATGAAGGACAGCCACCTTCTTCTGATAATCAAACAAGGATCTCTGGAAATGACATCAATTTTGAGCTGGATGAAAATGTCATTGGGACTTATGAAGATGGAACTGGTTTAGAGACTGGTGTGGATGAACCTACAAACATGGAGTTTCAACAGGAAGAACCACAACCTACTCATGAGGGGCCACAATTTGAAGAAATGATGGTAACTCAGCCAACACCAACACCTCAATCACCACTTCAAGTGAATTGGAGTACTTTCTATGAGAAGTTGGAGGAAATTAATATTCAATTTCCTATATCTTCAACTCCACCACCATAAAGACAAATATGGTTTCACAGGAAACAGTCTTTGCAAGTACTGTCCAGATCAAGAATGAGCAATGGATCAGACAAGACTGAAGAGGTGCAAGTTGAAAGGATAGCTTTAGTGGAAGAAAGGGTATCTGGAGATACTCAAGTGATTGAAGAAACAAGTGTGTCTAATACTAGTGAAGTCAACATTGTTGAAGATCCAAGTACTACTAAGCCAAATAAGCCGACTGCAAGTACTGTTGACATTGTTGAAGACCCAAGTACTACTAAGCCAACTAAGCCGATTGCAAGTACCGCTGGTGATCATCCTTCACTAGAAAGTCAAACTCCTTTTAGAAAAATGAGACTTTAGCCCAATTACTGCTTGACTTAAGAAAGAAGAATTTAGTTGAGAAAGCAAAACAAGTAGAGGCAGAGAAGAAGATACAACAAGAAGTTCTTGCAATAAAGGATCAAACTAAAGGTAAGAAAGTACAAGCTTCACACCCTACTAAAGATATAGTTATTCAACAGCAAGCTGATGAGGAAAGACCTTTCAAGCTGAAGAAGAAGCTATCTAAGATTAATCCAAAGGATAAGGGGAAGAAGCAAATACTATCAGAATCTGAAAATGAAAGTGATTCAGATGATGACATAATCAAAGTCATGTATAGATTTAATCAACTAGACCATGATGAGGAATATGCTTTCAGAATGCAAGCACAAATTCGTGAAGATGAATTACAAGAGGAACTTGCAGCAAAGCAACATTTGCTAGAAGCTAAGAGAATACAACAAGAATGGAACATACAAGAGTATGATAGGATTCAAGCTAAATTACATGCAACTGAGCTTCTTGCAGACTCATTGATAGCTGAAGAGAGAGATGCTTATGACGAAGAAGAGAAATCAAAGTTGATTGATGATCTGGTAAGGGAGCAACAAAGATTCTTTGCTGAAAAGAGAAGAAGAGAAAAGATTAAGCCTCCAACTACTATGCAGATTAGGAATCAAATGATGAACTTTCTTAAGAAAGTTAAGGGTTTCACTCATATTCAGCTGGTCAAGATTTTTTTTGAAGAAATCAGGACTTTGTATGAGCAACATGAGAGAACTGAATTGAATTTTGTTGACATTGGATCTGAAGCAGATAGAATGGCTGTTGAAAGACATAAAAGACATCTGCAACAACAAAGACAATTTGGAAGCACTCTTAAAATTGAGCCAAGTACTGCTGAACCTACAAATTCATCTCCAACTATCAAGACCACTTATGTGAGGAAGAGTAGAAAGGAGAAGATAAGTTCAAAGGAGGAAGAGACTGCTCAAAGAATGAATGAAGGAGATAAAGCTCAAGATATTGCTCAGAATGAAAATGTACAAGCAGTACATACACAATCAACAGTACATACTAAAGAAACGGTACATACAAACTTGGAAGAGGGTTCAACAGAATTTGAGGGAACCTCCAAGGATGTAAAAAGAAAAAGATCAACAAAAAGAAAGAAGAAAGCCAAGAAGGCTAAGTCAACAGCAGAAGATAGTGATGATGATGAGAGCTTGAAGAAGTACTTGCAGATAGTAAAATTTGAAGATCAATGCATTGATACATAGATTTTTGGAAAGAGATCATCTATTGCTAGACGGATATACTCTGTGGATCAAGGACTTGAAGCTCATAGAATTCAAAGAACTGATGGCACAACAAGAATATTCAGACTTTTGGAAGATATTCTTTATATTCTTGATAGACAAGATATTCAAGATCTTTTCAGGTCAGTTCAATAAGCCAGTGCAGGTAAAACTGAAGTATCACTACTATATAGGGAAATGCTCTTCATGTATGAACCACACAACTGTGATCAAGAAATGTTGAAGGTATTAGAAAATCAGGTTCCTAGTTACTAGAGATATTATAGGTCATGTGGATTGCATATTTTGGATATAGATGATGTTACCTACTATATGGTACAAGAGAAGAGTTATCCATTCAAAAGAAGGTTGTTGGAAAGAATGTTGGAACAACAATTGGAAGTTACAGAAGAATCTGTTGATGCTTTGGAGTTAATCAGAATGGTTAAACAACAAATCAAGGATTTGAAAGATGAGGAAGAAGCTGAGAAAGAGCCTTAAGTGTTTGACTTTCGGTCACACTTCACAAATGTTTCTCAGTTCACCATGTCTAACACAAATAAGAACTGGCTAGTCCATAAGGAAACGGTTTGTGGTAAAGACTTCTCAAATCCGTTGAAAGCTGGTAGTTTTCTAAAAACTATATGGTTCTGACTCACCTTGTTTCGAGACAAAGAGTTGGCTAGTCCTAGACAAACGGTACTAGGTAAAGACTTCATCAAATTCGTTGATGGTTGAAAATTTACCAAAAATTGTAGGGTTATCAATACACCTTATTCTTTATGAATAAAGTATTGGCTATTCCAGAGTGTACGTCTAACTGGTAAAGAATATATCAAATATGTTGATAGCTGGTGATTTGCTAAAAATCATTAAGCCAATACATATTGGTTTTTGTTGTTAACTGTTTTATTTCAGGTACGAAGATTGCAAGCAAAGAAGTATTCAAGAAAAAAATACTTAGAATGTTTTGTCTTATCAAATCAAGACTGAAGTTCATGATTCAGAGTTCATAGATTTAACTCAAGAAGACAATTACTGTTGCTGCAAAGATAAATGAATGTTTACAAGACACAAGAAGATCATAGTTTGAAGACAAAGATGATGTTCATGCTGTTTGAAGATTATCTTATCAGAAGAAGATCTACATTGAAGTGTTTGGCTACATTCAGTTGGATACAAATACAAATTACCAAGTTCAATCCAAGGATGAAGGAAAGACTGAAGACATGTATTCTAAATACATCCACTACAAGAGAGACAAGAAGACAACAAGTTATCATTTTTGTTTAGGAGAGGATTGTTGGGAATTATTTGTTAAGTGTCAAGTACCGTTAGTATTATTCAAGTACTGTTAGTTATCTTTCAAGTACCGTTAGTGTTAACGCGGTACATAGTAAGTACTGCTACTTATTAAGTAAGTACTACTATATTGATTAGGGCGAATATATCTTTGTATAAGATATGTCATAGTTATATTTAGAGTATATCTTATGTGATATACTTAAATAGTTAGAATATTGATAATATATCATCTGTGATATAGTTATCTTTATAGAATATTCTAAGGTTTCTAGGGTTCCTTACTTTATAAAAGGAACATAGGTACAATGTCATGCATGTACCTCATTCAAGTCGATTAATAAGAGAATCGAATAGTTAAAAGTAATTCTGTTCTTCTGTGCTTTATAAGTTAGATTCCGCATAACTTATTTAGTTTGAGTAAGAGTTCTCAAAGTGTTTTAGTTTGATTACAAACTACTATACTAGTTCTTAACATAATATAGATCCAATCAAAGGGATCAACAACTACCTAGCAATACCAACCCAAACCTTAAAACTAAATATCAACCATCACAAGCTTACGATGAGCATGTGAATGTCGTATTCACATGGAGTGGTTTATCTTATGATGAACCCCCTAAACCAACTCAAGACACCACCAATTAACCTTAGTTCAGCAGTGATAACGATGATGAAGAACCGCCACATAAGGAATCCAAATCTACTGAGAACTCTACAGCAACCTCTGAACTTAAACCTTACAAACCAAGAGTACCATACCCTCAGCGCTTACGAAAACAAAAGATAGAAGCCAAATATGGTAAATTTCTTGACTTAATTCAAGAAGTTAGAATCAACATGCCTTTAGTCGATGTTTTGGCTGGTATGCCAAACTATGGTAAATTCCTTAAGGAGATTATTAAGAACAAACATATGTTCGAAGAAATCTCTTCAGCTTTTCTTAATGATGAATGCTCTGCCATCATTCAAAACAAAGTACCACCTAAACCTGGAGATCCTGGAAGTTTCCTAATTCCTTGTACTTTTCTCATGCCATATTCTCTATATGCTATGCTATTAAAAGATAATCTCCAACCCACCAAAATGAGTGTCCGCCTTGTCGATCGATCTTTTCAATATCATGTGGGTATAACTGAAAACATGCTAGTTGAAGTCCGAAATTTCATTTTACTAGTAGAATTTTTTATTCTAAAAATGGAAGAAGACAACAAAGTACCACTAATTCTTTGTAGACCTTTCTTGGATACAGCCAATGCTGTAATTCGAGTCAAACAAAAACAACTCAACCTTGGAGTTGGAGATGATAGAATCACGTTTTCTATTGATGAATCAATGAAACACTCGTATTTTAATGACGATACTTGCTTTAGTATTGATGTCATTGACGAACTCGTTGAAGCCGATTTCGATGCTCTTTTTGAGGAAGGAAACCAAATTCTTTATTTTATCGAAGGAACCATCCTCGAAAGTGAACTTTTTGCCGAATTTGACGCTTTCATAGCCATTAACACCACTGAACCTATTGAGTTACTTGAGGAAGAAAATGAAGTACCTTTTTAATGTATAACTTTTGAAACCGAGTTCAAAGTTAAAAAATCTATTGAAGAACCTCCTGCAGATCTAGAACTCAAACATCTAGAATATGCATTTATTCATTAAGAAAATTTACTCCTAGTAATTATCTCATCTAATCTTTCTAAAGAAAACAAATTCGAACTAATCAACGTTCTCAAGAAACGTAAACAAGCTTTCGCTTGGAAAATCTCAGATATTCCTGGCATATGTCCATCGTTCTGTAAACATAAAATCCAACTCTTGGAAGATAAGAAACCAGTTGTGCTAAAACAACGAAGACATAATCCTAACATGAAAGATGTTGTAAAAAAAGAAATAGCCAAACCTCTTGTTATTTATCTAATTGCCGATAGCCCATGGGTTAGTCCTATTCATTATGTACCTAAAAAGGGAGGTATCACAGTGGTAACTAACGAAATTGACCAATTAGTACCAACCAAAACTATCACCGATTGGAGAGTATGTATTGACTATCTAAAATTAAATGACGCCACCGCGAAGGATCACTTTCCTTTGCCATTCATGGATCAAATGTTAGAAAGACTCGCAGGAAATGAATACTTTTGTTTCCTCGATGATTTTTCTGGATACTTTAAAATCCTTATCAACCCTATGGATCAATAGAAAACCATGTTTACTTGTCCATTTGGAACTTACGCGTATAGGCGCATTCCTTTTGTCCTATGCAATCCACCTACTACTTTTCAGAGGTGCATGCTCGCCATTTTTCATGATATGATCGAAGAATATGACGAAGTTTTTATGGACGATTTTTCCGTCTTTGGAGACTCATTCGAAAAATGTCTAAATAATCTCGATAAAATGCTCGCACGTTGTGAAAAAGACAATCTTGTGCTAAATTGGGAAAAATATCACTTCATGGTTAAAGAAGGGATTGTGCTTAGACACAAAGGGTCTGACGGAGGACTTGAAGTCGAAAAAGGCAAGATACATGTAATCTCAAAACTCCCACCACTTACTAATGTTAAAGGCATTATAATTTTTTAAGTCATGCCTGTTTTTACCGCATATTTGTTAAAGATTTCTAAAAAATTACGAGACCTCTCACTAAACTTCTAAAAAAAGAAAGCACATTCAATTTTGATGATGGATGCCAATTAGCATTTGAAACTCTCAAAGAAAAGATTACATACACACCGATAGTCACAAGCCCTAATTGGAACCTTCCATTTGTGCTAATTTTTGATGCAAGTGATTATGCCCTTGGAGCCGTCCTTGGACAAAAAGATCAAAAACAATTTCACATCTACTTTGCAAGCAAAACTCTTAACGCATCTCAGCAAAATTATAAAATAACTGCAAAAGAACTTATGGTTGTAGTTTTTGCGTTTGAAAAATTTCTAGCATACCTTGTTTTATCCAAAACAATTGTGTATACTGATCACTCAACTCTCAAATACTTGTTCACAAAACAAGACGCTAAACCACGTCTTATACGTTGGATATTGTTATTACAAGAATTTGATTTGGAAATTTAAGATAAAAAAGGAGCAAAAAATGTTGATGCCGATGATTTATCTCGACTTGTGAATGACGATTTAAGCGAAGATGAATACGATGATTTTCCCGACGAGCATATTATGCAAGTAAGTACTAATGAAACACCATGGTTCTCAGAATTTGCAAACTATCTAGCTGTAGGTATCTTGCGAAAGGGAATGACATATCAAGAAACAAAGAAATTTTTCTCTGAACTTAAGAAATACTTTTGGGATGAACCATATCTCTTCAAAGTATGCTTTGATGGAATGATCCGATGTTGTATTTCCAGGTCCGAAACTCGTAAGATTTTAGAAACTCGTAAGATTTTAGATGAATGTAACTAGGACTGACTAGAGGACATTACGCTACGAATACAACCGCTAAATAGTGTTCGACGCAGGTTTATACTGGCTTACGATTTTTAATGAAGCTCATACCTTAGTCGTCTTTGTGAAGCATGTCAAAAGACTGGAAACATTTCCAAGAGAGATTAAATTCCTCTCAACAATATCCAAGTCTGCGAAATTTTTGACGTGTGAGGTATTGACTACATGGGACCTTTTCCCAAATCTTATAAACGTGAATACATTTTAGTCGCCATTGACTATGTGTCAAAATGGGCCGAAGCTCAAACCTTACAAACCAATGATGCAAGAGTTGTTATAGCATTCTTAGAGAAATTATTATGTTGGTTTGTAATTCCAAAAGCTCTTATAAGCGATAGAGGAACTCATTTCTATAACAAGCTCATGAATAAAGCAATCCTATGGAGTTAACCACCATTTTCCACATCTTACCATCCCCAGACGAGGGGCCAAGTTGAAAATACTAATGGAGCTCTTAAAAGAATACTTGAAAAGACCGTTAAGAATAACCCTGCCATTTGGTCTAAAAATTAGAAGATGCTTTATGGGCCTTTCGTACTGCTTTCAAAACACTTACTGGAACCACGCTATATAAGCTCTTATATGGAAAGACATGCCATCTTCCCATTGAAATAGAACACCGTGCATATTGGGCACTTAGAAACTGTAACCCAGATCTTATCGCAGCTTGCAAAAAGAGAATCTTTCAAGTTCATGAGTTTAATGAATCCAGACATCAAGCCTATGAAAATTATCGTCTATACAAAGCACAAACTAAAGTTTGGCTTGACCGTAAACTCCGATTAAGAATATAATTCAAGAATGGAAATATGGTACTCCTCTTTATATCGAAGTACAAATTAAAGCAACTGAAGCTTACTTCAAGATGGACTGGGCCTTATGTAGTTAAACACCAATATCCATATAGATATGTCGAACTATACGGTAGAGACAATACCACATCCATTGTCAATGGACACAGACTTAAACTCTATCACGAGGAGGAAAACTATAATGAAATTGAAGAAGAAGAAGTACCATTCCATGTGCAATAAGAAACCCGAGTAGCCGAGTTTGGCTGAAGACTCTAAATTTAGCGCTTCACGGAAGGTAATCCGTGTATTTTACCCCCACTTTTCATCTTAAGTGTGGAGGAGGACTTCTATATAAATAAAACCGCCCTTTTATATATATTTGATGTGTGTGTTTGTTTGTTAAACTTTACAAGAAAAAATGTTTTAGAGCTCTACGTTGGATTCAACTTCTCAAGTCTAACAATTTTTCAATAAGCCTCGGGAATTACTCGTTTCCCTTTGAAACTTAATTTTCCCTATTATAATAATTATTAGTTCCCATATTGAGGACAATTTTCACCTTAAGAGTGGGGGAGGAGACAAATAAAAAAATTAATCAATTTTCTTCACATGCAAAACCTTTTCAAAAATTTAGCGAATAAAAAATATATATATTTTGAATAAATAAAAAAATGTTTTAGCAAAGCAAAAATCGCATTGATTGATACTATAACTAAGCACAAATCAATCCACTAAATACGTGAGGAAATCTAGCCTATATATTTCTCTATTTTGTGTGAAAGCCGATAATTTAGCGTGCTTCAGAACATGTGCTTGATTATCATTTATTAAACCACAGTGAGGTTAGTTTATAGATATTTTTGAAAGGAGGCAAAATAAATCCCATTGTATATTATTTTAGTTGAGCTACACTAACTTGCTAAAATATTTCGCACTCATACTTATGTGTTATATTATCTCATGTGCCCATTATCCCTTGTGCTTATGCCTTCCGTTGTCAACTCGTATGTGTTATAATTTTCATTTAAAATAAATAATTAAACAAAAAAATAAAATCAAAAAATAAAAAAGAAATAAAGTATTATAGTGTTGTTTACTCTACGACTTTGACAAGGCATATTATGTTACTAAACCTTCATCTTTATCACGTTTTTCCTCTTTGAAAACTTATCTGGTGCTCACGCTGCAACGGTTATGTTTATGTGTCTGGTACAAGCATATGGTAACTATCTATTTTATGTTTGTGCTATTTGAGTGTTATCTTACATTTTTTCTTTGTGAGTGACATTGTGTGAAATCAAATCTAAACATTATCCCTACGTGAGGTGCTGAAATTATTGTGTCATTGCTCTTGCTACTTAGAAACTTAAATCATTTTCCTATCATGCTTCATATCGATACTTATGCTTTTACTCTAATCTTTTTTTCTCGCTTTGATTGCTCGAGAGCAAGCAATAGCTAAGTGTGAAGGAATTTGATAACACCCAAATTGTACATATTTGACATAACACTATCGACCTATTATCTATGTGAAAATAAAGGAATTTTGATACTTAAATATGCAACTTTATGTGCAGGTTAAACATTGAAGGGCCTGAAGTGAAAAGATCCAAAGATACACTACTATAACGCAATATAGTGAAAATAAAGTACAAAACATTCTGGACGCACCAATGTGCAGTGCACCATTTAGATTGTGCGGCTCACTAATGTCACCTCCAATGTGCGGCGTACATTAGGTTTGGGGCGGCGCACTTTTGACCTCATCTAGCATTATAAATTGAGGCCAACACCTCTCATTTCTCACACATCTATCTATCAATCTCTATCCAAATTCTTAGTATCTTTAGTAGCTTTTTGGGTATATTTTCCACTTTGGGAAATATTTTAATAAGAGCATTATACTCTTAGATTGTTGGAACGTTGTTACTTAGTGACACTTGTGTAATCGTCATTCCAATTCAATCTAGGTATGATTTCTATTTACTCTTTTCCATTTGATATAATATACTTGATGCTATGCTAGGCTAAGTAATTTGTGACTACATGGGTAAGCAAATATGACTAGTGATGATGCTATGATATGATCTTTTCCTAAATGATTTCAAGCTAATATCGAAGAACCACAATACTATTTAAGTTCTACCATCTTGTTTTATCAAACTAGATTGGTTACAATAACTTGGGGTCCGAAAGGGTCAAGTTGTTATAATTAGTTTTTGAAGAACTTATATATGGTTTTTGAATCTTTGGTTGGATAAACCCGCTTAGATAATTTGATAAAACATTTAACTTATAGTAACTTGTTTAAGCTTCGGAGAAATCATTTGCTTATAAGACATAAGTCTTGAATCAAGCCACGTGTTGACGAAAATGGTTTATTACTCTTTACCTACCTTATCATATCTCGATCATTATTATTATCATCACGAAGTTATATGAGCTATCCCATTAGTAGTCATATTTGTTATCATATTATTTCAAAATTAGTTCAAAACGTTTGTTTATTATCTTTGATTACTACTATGGTTATCAAAACGAAACTAAGTCCCCGTAAATGATCTTGTCTTACCACTATAAACTATACTATACATGAAATGATATACTTTCCCATGCTTGTGTCCTCGTCACTCGTTTGGTAAATCCTTGTTATATAAATTTAAGACTTGTGGAACATGCCTCAATGAGTTGTGAGACCATTTCGGATTATAAGATCAAGGAGTTGGTTGGCTAATTAGAGATGTTAAAAGAAGACTCTCAATATAGCTAAGATGATTTCTTATAGTTTGAATCTCGCTACTTGAGTACATGCAACATTGACAAAAATTAACATGAGAATTAGTTTGGCTAAAAGATAGATGTAGATTGTAGTGAGAGTAGGGTTGAGTGGATGAACTCGAAGGATACTCATTAGGGAGGGGTTTGAGTGACTCCTACAAACGCCAATGATCTTCACATGCCTTGTTCCAAGATTCAACGAATCTCAGAGATAGAGGATGGGTGTGACAATCCGTCAATTTATGGTCGATATTTTATTCTCAAGTATTATTTAAAACCATTATTTTAATGTTATATTATGAACTCACTCATTTTTGGGAAGAAATTTGGGTTTACGTCTTGAAGTAGCATCGACTACGTGTAAAACGGAAAATTCTACGTTACGTGCTTACGTTTACATACACCGTTTTTGGTGACAGTCCGACATTTTAGAAAATAAATTTATTCTCGAATATTATGATGGAATTTTAATTTGTGTTGGTTCATAAACTCACAAATTTAAGAGAAGAGATTAGGACTTACGTGCATAATTTAGCTTCTTTTACGATTTAACCGGAAACCCTAGGTTTACGTATTTACATTTTTGAACTCCGTTTTTGAAGAGACAATTTTTATTAGATTCGTTTTGTGCCGTTGATTCATTATTTATAAAAACGTTTTTCGTAAAATGAACCGAGGGCACACAAATCGAGGAAACTAGAATCGAGGAATACCCGTAAATAAATGGGGATGAGACAAGATAACTCTTTCCCCACCCCCATACATGTGGCGGCAAGACTTAGCCATACCACCCTTTGGTGGCAAGCTAACATGCATCTAAAGGACACATGTCCTCTCATTTTAACCAAAACCACTAACAACTTAAAACTAGCAACATAAACCATTTCTATCATAGTTCAACATTCAAACTCACACAAGTCTCTCTCTAGCTCCTCTCCTTGCCGTCCCAATCCACCACCATAAACCACCTTTGATCAAAAATTATACCATGAATCTTGTGTTAAACTTGCACAAGATGAAAACCTATAGAAGACTTGTTGATTGGAGTTGATCCTAACATCTAAAAAGGAGTTTACATGGAGTTCAAGGGCTGATTTCATGGAAGTGTTCATCCATTTGAAGGACCCAAGAAGTTGTCTTGAAAGGTTGAAGATTTGGTGGCAAGATCAAGCCTTGATTCATCCAATATCTCATCCTTTCCATCATATAGATTGGTATAGAGATCAATTTCTTTCTATCACCCTGTTGTTTTGAATATGTATTCATGTGTTTTCTTCAAAAATGTATATGTATATGATGATTAATGATGATCAAAGTATTATGTGGGGATCTTGTGTTGATAGATTTGGTTAAAAAGACTAAAATCAACATATAAAGATGCTAAAATCTTGATTAAAATTATGGGCTGTATAAAACAGTAAGTAACCATATGATAACTTTGATAAAATGACTTGGATTATTGAATATACAGTAAGATATATGATTTTTACATATGTGAGAGTTGATCACTCAATGAAATCCATAAAATGAGCAAGATATGATCAAAACATTATTAAGGTTCAAACTGTATAGTCTGTTTTGGACGAATTATTAGAGACAATTAGAGGATGAATGAGCAGTAGCTAAAAAAGAGTTAATTGTAGCACATATTATGTATTTTGTTCTGCCCAAAATAGAGCTTCTATCTCCTTGTAAAACTCAAGATATGGCAAAAATGGTGAAAGTGAGTTTCATAATCAGATTTGGAAAATAAAAGTATATATTATAATATAAGCACTCAAGTGATATTATTATAAAATACATATATAAAACCCACTAACTTATAATAATACTTATAAAATAAGTTGTATACTTGATAAATAAGTATAACATTTTATAAAATTACAAATTGATATGTTTTCTAAAGTTATAAAACTATATATATAAGTTTTACGTCTTTTCGGCTAAAACCGAAAGATTAACGTTTTCGTCATATAAAACTTAGACGGTCAGACCCGTCTAATGTAACATTTTTATAACTCATATACTGATATGTAAATACATTTGACAAGTAAAAACCGATAAAACCCGAGTTACATTAACAGGCCAAAGTAGCCTTATTGGACTATTAACCCAACTAGTTTGGCTAAACACTAATGGACTTACTCATTGGGCTTAACCCACTTGGGACCAACATATGAGTATAAGCCTGGTATTAAAAGTATAAAATGGGCTAATATAATGTATTGGGCTTATTGGGCCTCAACATGTAAACAAGTTAAAACTAGTATAACTAATCAAAAATTTGACTAACACATAACACTATAATGTGTATGAAGAGATAAAATTACACTTGATCATCATCATACTTATAATATCATCATATATACATAGCCATTGTTTTTATAAAGTCATTGGATAAGAGTCTAAGACGAGTATTATTTGTCTAGGTTTCCGTGATTGAAGCACGTACCGTACATCCAAATCGCCGATAACCCGCCTTTCCCAATCAACGTGAGTTCATAGCCTCGCACTCTTTTAAATGTTTTATGAAATGTTTTATAAACCCGCGAGGGAGATAACATGGTAGTTTTAATAAAATAGGACACCAGTTGTCCCGACTGTTTGCTTATTGATATGGACCCGAATGATTATATGACCCGATGAATGATTTTATGACTCGATGAATGAAATTAAATGGATTATTATAGTTAGGTTATGTCACTAAAAGTCCCATTAGCATGAATTGTGAACTACCGGGATTTGGTAGACGCTTATGCATATAATAGTACTATTTGGGGAAGATCACCCCACTACGCGCCTTGACGGTTGATCCCCGTCGTGCCACATTGATTGGTAAGCGAATTTATGTATGAGAAGATTTATATAAGCGTGATTATTGTGACGACACGCTGTATTAGATGGGTAAAGTAATTACGGGTTAGCTACCCGTTGGTTGTTATAGTAAGGTAGCAATGTCATGCGGCTTATAATAATCAAATATTAAAACTACTGATGTACGAGTTGAATTATAATATATTGCTTGACTAGCAATACGTGGTCTTATTACTGATATTATGTTCGTGTTTTGGTTTTACATAACCATTTTCATATAACGGTTTTATTGGATTCTATACAACGTCATAAAACGTATTTTATGATGTTTTTGCGACGATGGTTCGTATAATGGTTTTGAAGGTAAAAGCCTATATTATGATTTACAACAAAGATTTGTACAAAATGAATTTTCGGTAATAATTATATACCGATGATATATTAATGGTTTTATTAAACTCTATGAATTCACTCGGCGTTTTCGCTGACCTTTTAACATGTTTTATCTCAGGTACTTGAAGGTAATTCTCGAGAAGACGACAAGAATTTATGGCCCACATTCAAATAAAACTTCCATTCAAATGTTTTGTAAAATTTGTATGAAATACTATGACTTGGGACCTATGTAAATTGATATTTATGAATGGAAAATGCTTTATTATTAAACGGCGTAATTTTTAAGCCTTGTCTATGATTTGAGTAATGTGCTATCCCGTAACACCAACGACTGTTCCGCTGAACTAAAGTATGAATATTTGGGGGTGTTACAGTTTGGTATCAGAGCTCTCGTTATAGAGAACGAAAGATTTTTAAAACCAAGGTTTTGAATAAAACATTTCAAAATCTTTTATCCATAAATATTTTTAAATAAATATTTTGAATAAAATGTTTAAAAATCTTTTGACTATGACGGTGCCGAAGAATTCTAGAGTTACCGACAAAGCCAGACTAAGAAGTGTTATTTTAATATATATATATATATACATATATATATATATATATATATATATATATATATATATATATATATATATATATATATATATATATATATATATATATATATATATATATATATATATATATATATATATATATATATATATATATATATATATATATATATATATATATATATATATATATATATATATATATATATATATATATATATATATAACTTGGATTATATATATATGTATGTTGTAATTTGATTACATGATTGTTTGATGATTATTTTAATACTTATACGAGGTATTTATACGACGTAGATTGTCACAAGAAACCCTAACTCCCCTAGCAAATCAATCGAAGCTATTCCTGTAGAAAATCTAGCTATTCTAGATCTAAACCAAGTTGTGGATATTTATGATTGTTATCTTCTAATTATGGCTAGTGTATATCCTATACTTTAGGGTGAATCCCAACCCTAATAAGATTGTGATTCTGTCTGACCCTGCCCCGGCTGTACCGGGCCATGGGCCGCACATACTTTATGCGGCCACTGTCCATTTAAGCCCATAAGCTTAACATAACCCAACCCATTCGTGATGGGCCAGATACGGGTAGTACCCATGGGCCGGGCCCATGACCCGGTTGGGGAATATACGTCATCATGTCCCCCTAGTCTAGTTGTTACAGCCGTAGGTGGAATATCTAGACTAACAAGATGCCCCCCGGACGTACCAAGGAAAGAACATCCTGAAATGTTGAAATGGATGAAAACCATATTTCGACCGCACGTAGCAACTTTGTTAGAAAGTTCATTCCTATAGTGCACCAGCACACACGACGACCGAGACAAATTAAATGAAACATTGAATATGGTCTTACGTATGACCGCATATCCCGACACAATTGACTGTTCATCTGCCATTTTGACTGACAAAGTGCAAACAGTCAGTACCTCGAGCGACGCAATCTTCTGAGTCAGAAGTGACCCGTGGGCCCCACCTGACTGTTCACTTGCCACTCACTTCCCAACCACACGATTTAAGTTAGTGGAAGACATGTGTCATGAATCTAACGAACCATGACCAACGAGGCAACCCTATAAATAGGTTTCCCACACGGCTGGGTGTGACACACAGTCTTTTTCCAATTTCTACCATTAACGCTTTCTCCCTTACCACCACCTTCTTTCGCATGGATCCTCCCTTACACAGGTTAGAATACCACACCTTCATCTTGCTTTAGTTAATTATGGCTCATAGAAACAACCCTTCCATCGGATCCGTGGTAAATATAATGACGGAAGAGAAACTAGGGCACTTTTGCTCTGATTTCTTCATCCCTAGAAACCTTCATTCCTCTCTCCCTGGTGCCGGGGACCTCATAACCGAGGCACCCCAGGGAAAGATTGGCCTATACACTCGTCTATTTGACGCGGCCGATTACCGCATTCCTTTTACCAGATTCCTCGTAGATCTACTAGGTTAATATGATGTGCATATCACCCAGTTACACTGTATAGGCGCATGTAAGATTAGCCAGTTTGAAATCCTATGCCGTGCACGAAGCATTCCCCCAACCGTAGAGTTATTTAGGCTGTTTTATACCCCCAACTTAGTGAATGGATGACTTTCCTTTAAGAAACGATCCTCAACCAGCCCCACAGCTCACATTAAAGCCATGGACTCGCTGAAAAATTGGTACGACCACTACTTTTTATTGACGCAGTAGTTTGGCCGACTGATTTTGTATTTAAACATAGATTATCCCCTGACCTTCCTCCCCGGGCCGGTACATATAATGCCCAACACGCCCAAGAAATAGATAGGAATAGGACAGGGTTTCATAGGAATCTACCCGAGTCATTCCTTTGCCTACTAGGGATTAGCCGCAACTACTTTGGCCCGTCAAACAGATACCCTGTATTTTGGAGAAGGCGTGGTGAAGGTAGGTATAGTATCCGCAACCTTGAATATATATAAATCCGTTGTCCGTAACTAACATACTTTGCGTTACAGAAATGAACTTCTTTGGAGTCCTACGCCAGGGAGATCCCAAGACCATACCGGAGGGAGCACGCCCCATACGAGAAAACCAGCTACTCCTTCTTGAGCATACCAGAGATGTGACCATCGCCCTAGCGGCCGTACCTGACCCCCAATCTGATGAAGAAGAGACAACAGTTTTAAAGTCTCCCGAAGACTTTGCCAACAAAGATGGGGACAATCTAATGCTGGAGAATGAAGCTGGGCCCTCTTCCCCGCCGAAGACTACCACCCCTGCCCATGAGGAGGAGTAGGGTAATAACATAGATAGAACTACCTCCAGCCTCCGCAAAATGCTGGGCGATGATGAGGAGGAGGTGCAACGAGTAGAAGAGGAGGAGGAGGAAGAACCCCAACCCGTCACCCGTAGAAAGAATAAGCGGGTAAAGAGAGCTACTAAGGCCGTGATCGGGGAACACAATGCCCCCGCAAAGAGACTGCGCGAGGATCACCCCCTCTATTAATCTGGTGAGAGCATCAACCAAGCCCAAGGGACGGTGCAGGGTGCTCCCATAGCTCAGGACGTGTCGCTAGCAGTTGTGGATCCGGTCACTCAGGTGCCTCCGACTACGTCAGAGCTGGCGAAAACCAACATGTAAGTCCTCCGCACATGTTTTGTTATTACTTCTCTCTTCCAAGTAAAATGTACGTCCTTCCGTAATAATATTAATGTGTATGTCAATTTTTGTTGCAGGGATGAACAAACTAGTGCCGCACCTGTCCAAGGGACAAGGAAGGAGAAGGAACCCGTCCTGCATGCTGTAGCGACCAAATCTGGCCCAGCCTTTGAGGAATGTACTCCCACGGCTTCACAAGAGATACCGGTGTCCGACTCCCACACACACTTCAACCCTGATTGGAAGATAACCACCACTTCTAGAATGAGGGAAGTAGAAGAATACCAGGACTATCTAAACAACTGCATTCCACCTGGCCTAGTAAAGGACATAAATTCACTATGTCATGCAGACTTAGTAGATGAATATAATGGTGCCTTAGTGCATTAGATGGATATGGGTACTTCCATGCGGGTAAGATTTGAGGCCGCCCTAGAGCATGTTGACTCTCTGAAGAGGAAGAATGGCCGGAGGGAGAAAATGATTGAAGACAATGAATCCCGCATTGTCGCACTCCAGTCCTAACTTGCTACTGCTGAGGCCACCATCAAAGAACAAGTCGTGCATGCCAATACTCATGATCATCGTGTAGCCGAGCTTGAAGCTCAACTTGAGACTGCAATAGCTAAGGTATGTATCCGTATAGTATCACACCCACGTCCACATTATTATCTATTCTAACCTTAAGGTACCACATGCAGGTGACTGCGACAGAAGCTTTGGCAAAAACCTCCACTGACCAAGTATCCACCCTCCTGAAGGAGCTTGAAGACGCACAGGCATTGATCCAAGGCGAGGAGATGCTGAAAGAGGAACTTGCCAGAGAAAGGACCACGGTGGAACAGTTGACGGAGGCTTCCACACAAAAGGATATAGAGCTGAACGCCCTGAGCACAGACCGTGATGAAGTGCTTTACCCCCAGCTACTAGCAGCCATTGCTGGCCGGAGGTGGATGGTGGGTCATGGGGTGCGCCTCGCTATTACAAAAGTGTTGGAGGCCCCTCAATTCGTGCAGCAATTTGCAGATCTTGTATCAGATGGCGTCGACCACGGCCGTCATGAGGGTATGGTTATGGCCGCAGAGTTGATAAGTAAAAAGTATAATTTTACTAAACATGCCTTCTTTAACCCTGGGGCCGCAGAGAAGATGACCGCGTCCATGGCTGCTATACGGGATTTGGATTACCCCTTCTTAGATGAGCTCGAGTCTACGAAGGATGCTTCCAACAAGGAGATCATGGAGAAGCTAAGCCTAGGTGCATTCTCGCAGGGCAAGGGACACCCCCGGACTCACTTCACACCCTCCCCCATCCAACTCACTCTTCCCATTTACGAGGACGTCACCAGGATCGTAGTTGGTGAGCAATTATTAAGTGAAGTGCTGGAAGTGAACGCGGCTCGGGCTCTGAACAGGAAAGACCATGGTGAAGCATTGCCTCGAGTAGCTGAGGAGCAGCGGGAGATAGGTAAGTTTCTCCCCCCAATGTAGGGTGTTCCTTTATTGATGTAATTTCTGAACAATTTGGTTTGTAAGAAACATTCGTCCGTGGATGTCCACGACACTTTTATCTTTTGTAACATTATCTGAACACTTAGAATATAATATTTATGCGTCCGTGGTAATCACGACAATTTTGATAGTTGGAAACTTACTTATATTCTTTAGATATTATATATCTGCGTCGCATGACATGTCACGTCTTACTTAGAATAAAACTAAGTCTATATTTTACTAGACGTGCGGCGTACGTCTTTACCATGTCCGACACTATGTAAGTGCGGCATGTGGAAACTTATTACAACGTCTTGTAAATAAGGTGTCTAGCAAGGATACATGATCCGCGTCACTAGGGTTGCATCCCTCTTATGCGACAAGTTGAATTATTAGGTTCACTTAATCCTCTTACCCCGTCTGGGGGCGAATAGTACATGTACAGTTTGAATGAATGCATATGAATAAGAAATGGCATATTATAATAATAATAAATAAATCTAACAGACATGACAATAATTTGCACAAGAACGGGCCGTGGAGCTAGCTAGGCACCACAACATTTTATTAGGACGTTTACGATTTTTTGACAAGAATGAAAATCCTAAGACAAATAGAACCTAGAAAGCATGAAAACAAAAAATACATGGATCTTCATTGAAGCTAACTATAGCGAAGTGTCCATGCGGAGGCTGTAGCCTTTCAAAGATAACATTTTTAAGGTTGTAGATATTCCATGTACGTTCCAGGTCACGACCATCCAAATCACGCAACTTGTACGCGCGCAGTCCCAAGGCTTCCGTAACCTCATACGGCCCTTCCCACTTGGGACCCAGCTTTCCTGTATTCTCCGCGTGACTTGCCTCGTTAGCACGATAAACAAAATCATCTGGTCGAAAGGAAACACCTTTAACCTTGGCATCGTAGTAAGCCTTCATCCGTTCCTTGGACTTGGCCTCATTGATGGCCGCTATTTCTCTTTTTTCCTCCAGCAAGTCCAGATTAATCCGGAGTTGCTCATCGTTCGTGACGACATTAACCTCCGCCGTGCGGATGGTTGGCATTTCAATTTCTGCTGGTATAACAGCCTCGATTCCATAAGCCAACACGAATGGAGTGTCCCCATTGGCTGTTTTAATCATTGTCCTGTGTGCTCACAGAACATGCGGCAGCTCATCTACCCACTTGACACTTCGTTCATTTAAGCGTGCCTTGATGCCTTCACCTAGGATTTTATTTGCCCGCTCCACAAGACCGTTAGTCTGCGGGTGATTAACCGATGCGAAGCGTCGTGTGATGTTCAATGCCGCGCACCAATCCTTGAATGGATTATCCATGAACTGCTTCCCGTTATCCGAGATGATTTCCCCTGGTAGGCCAAAATGGCACACAATGTTTTCCCAAACAAACTTTTTGACCTGTTTGCCCGTAATGGATTTAACCGCCTTAGCTTCTATCCAGGGTGTGAAGTAGTCTATTGCTACAATCAAGAACTTGACTCCCCCTGCAGCAACGGGGAAAGGTCCTACGATGTCGATCCCCCACTTATAGAATGGCCATGGGGATGTGATGGGTGTTAGTTCTTGCTACGGATGTCACGGTACTGGTCTGTGCACTTGGCAATCACTGCATTTACGAATCATGTCACGTGCATCCCGATGTGTAGTAGGACAATAATATCATGTGCGTAAAGCTCGTGCTACTACAGATCTAGGCCCTGCGTGTATACCGCATGACCCTTCATGTATCTCACTGATCACATTGGTAGCCTGGCGTGGTCCGACACGCCGTAACCACGGCTGTAAGAAGGAGCGCTTGTACAGAATACCTTCTCGGAGCTCAAAGTGCTGCGACTTTCTTTTGATACGACGCGCCACCTTTTCATCGTCTGGAAGGGTCTCATCAGTTAAATAGCTGATGATCGGGGTCATCCATGTAGGTCCTTCTTCCTCAACTATAGCTGCGATTTCCCCTCCCGTTATAGATTTTCCCTTTAGTATTTCTACCAAGACTTGCTTGGATAAGTGGGCGAAGCTTGTAGACGCAATCTTGCTAAGAGCATCCGCCTTCTTGTTTTCACCTCTTGGTACCTGCTTGATAGAAAACTTTCCGAAAATGGCTATGAGCGACTTGACTTTCTCCAAGTATTGAACCATGTTATCCTCCTTGGCTATGTAACCTCCTAGGATGTGATTCACAACAAGCCGTGAGTCCACATAAGCCTCAAGGTTGCGGACTCCCATCCTAGCGGTGATTTTTAGACCCGCAATCAATGCTTCATATTCCGCCTCATTATTGGTGGCTGTGAACTCAAAACACAGGGCGTAGGTAAACTCCATTCCTTCCGGATTCGTGAGAATAAGGCCTGCTCCTGATCCGTCCGTGCACGAAGATCCGTCAGTAAACAAAACCTATGGTTCTGCTTGAACTTCCTCTCGTTGTACCATTGGTCCGTCCTCCTCTGGCTTCTCAATTAGGAAATCTGCCAAGATTTGGCCCTTGATCGCTGTCCTTGGTCTATAGGAGATGTTATGCTCTCCTAGTAGAATGCTCCACTTCTGTAGCCTCCCGACTACATCTGGCTTGGAGATGATTTGTTTTATTGGCTTAACAGTGATAACCACAATTGGATGCGCCTAGAAGTACCGGCGAAACCTTTTCGTGGCGTATACCAACGATAAAACCAACTTCTCCATAGAGGAATAGTTCAACTCTGGCCATGTAATGTTCTACTTATGAAGTAAACCGGAGTCTGGAATGCATCCCTATCTGTCATGAGTACTGCGCTTATTGCTCCGTGTGTATCAGACAGATACATGATGAGCTTTTCCTTAGGTTGGGGAGCCACTAGCATGGGAAGAGCTGCGAGGTGCTGCTTAAGCTGCTCAAAGGCTTCCTCTGCCTCCTTTGTCCAGCAGAAATCTCTTTTCTTTATGCACTTCTTGAGTGTCTTGAATAGAGGTAGTGATTTCTCCGCGGACTTCGACAGGAACCTGTTTAGTCCGGCCAGCTTTCCATTTAGCGATTGTACCTCTTTTCGTGTATGAGGGGATGGTAACTGTATCACCGCGTCCGTCTTTTCTGGACAAGGCTTGATGCCGTTTGGATCAATCATATATCCAAGGAACATCCCTTTAGTTTCCCCAAACGTGCATTTTTTTGGATTCAGTTTCATGTTGATTCTCCTCAATGTGTCGAACGTCTCTTGGATGTCACGGAGAAGCGCCTCCTCCGTATGACTCTTGATGACTAGATCGTCAACGTAGACCTCAAGGTTGCGGCCTATCTGTGAATCGAAGGCTTTATCAACAAGTCGCTGATATGTCGCTCCGACGTTCTTTAGTCCGAATGGCATTTTTGTGTAACAATACACGCCCTGGCTAGTATGAAACGCCGTCTTCTCCTCATCTTCTTTTTCCATCTGGATCTGATGGTATCCTTTGTACGCATCTAAGAAACACTTGAAAGGGTATCCACATAAGGATTCTACCTTCCAATCAATTTCTGGTAGCGGATAGCAGTCCTGCGGACAAGCCTTGTTCAAGTTCGTGAAATCCACACACATGCGCCAACTCCCGTCATGTTTCTTGACCATGACTGGGTTGGATAACCACTCGTGCTAGTATACCTCGAGCATAATTCCCGCGTCTACTAATTTCCGTACCTCATCCAGTATTACCTGGCTGCACTCTGGTGCTTGACCCCGCTTCTTTTGTTTAACAGGAGGATATCCATGGCGGATTTGAAGTTTATGTTCTGCTATCGAACGCGGCACACCTGTCATATGCTTAGGCTCCCATGCGAATACATCCAAGTTTTCTTTTAGGAGAGATCACATGGCCCTCTTGCCGTTATCCGAGAGCGTTCCCCCTATGGACACCTCTTGTTCTGGGTAATCGGGATGAATTGCCACCTTCCAATTGGGGGGGGGGGGTGGGGGGGTGGTGATCCTTCCTTAATGGGAACAGGCTGGACTGGTGTTGTCACGGCATGGCATTCAGATGCTGGTATGATTGAATTGTAAATAGTAATAATTCCCCCTTCAAGTCTTCCAATAATTCCATTGTATGGAGAGTGTGAGCGTATCACCATAAAGTTCATCCACACCGTGGTGGAATGCTCTTCATTCCCAATGGTTACTATCAAACACAGTTGTCCTATTGGCCAGATAGTGTCTCCACTAAAGCTAATGAGTGGCGACGTGGCCAGAACTAATTGGCTTCTTATCTCTGGTCGTAGCTGTACGAAACAGTGTTCGTAGAGTACTTCCGCCGATGACCCTCCATCCACATACATACGGCGAACGTTGTGGGTTCCAATGCTCACCTCAATCGTGAGAGGTGCATCAGCCACGTTGCTTGCCGTAATGGGAGGGAATGAGATTTCTCTGCCGCACGAGAATTTTTGACTAATTTTCTTCTTTGTGCGGCGTTGCCAAGATTGGATCATATATATCGTCGAAGGTTTGTCCTTTTGGGGATCCTTCTTATCGTGCTTTTTTTATCCTTTCCATCCTTCCAATCCTTGACCAAGTTCTTGATTTTTCCTGATTTGATCAGCGACTCAATGTGCTTCTTGAGCTAGATGCATTCCTCCGTGCCGTGGCCCTTGTCGTTGTGGAATTCGCAGAAGCGATTCCCTTGACGGCGGTCCATCGGCGTCATCATTGGGGGAGGCCTTGGGAAGTTCACCCCTTCTGTCAATAAGATGTCCCGGTAAGTCATCTTTAGGGGGGTGAATTTGGCATCCGACCGCCCTCCTTTATTCTGACTCTTATAATCCGAGCCCCTTCCACTGCCTTGGTTGCTTTGACCACCCGACTGCCTTCTGGGTTGGTTGTTCGATCGATAGTTGTTGTTTCCCTTTGTAGGATAGGCCGCGGCTACCGCGGTTTCTCCTTCTACAAGGTTCCTGACCCCTTCCATGAGGTCGTCATACTTCTTCGACCGCTTGTCATTGAGGCGCCTAATTAATTCCTTGTCCATTATGGCATGCATGTAGTCAGAAATTTTCAGGAGCTCTGGCATCGTTTTTGTGCGCGTGCATTCGTCGTTGAAACGTTCCGTGAAGTCCTCCGTATATTCTCCAGGCCGTTGCTTGACGGTTGCCAATGAGACCGGATCCCTATTATACTTCTTTCGCTGAGTATAAGTGTTTTTTAACGCAGTGCGCAGCTCACTGAAGCTATCGATGCTTCGGGGAGGTAGTCCCTCAAACTAATCACGGGCATTGCCGATCAAGGTCGAATTGAACATCTGGCACCATATAGGCATGGTCCAACGTTCGATCTTTGCCTGTGTGTCAAATATCTTTAGGTGATAATCCGGATCACCAGACACATCATAGGTTTTGACACACGCTGGCATGCGACGCTTCTTATCCTCGGAGTAATTCCGTATGCGGAGGGTGAAGGGATCTTCCCTAGGATCACACCATGGGCGGGAGAGATCTTCCCCTTCCACCTCACGATAGTAAGGGCCACCGTAGTATCCCTCATCATCCGATGGTGGTGTAGGAGTACGCCTAGGTCGGCGACCCTTGGGGGATGGTCATCCGAATTCGACCCCAAGGGGCCGGGAGAAGGGGGCGGTGCTCCACTTCTCGGTTGAGGACCCCTTTTGTGAGAAGAGCTAGGAGCCTTCTTCCCACTGTCCACCCTATCCCAAACGCTGGTGCGGCGATCATTCTTGGTTGATTCTAACACCGGGCATTCGGTAGAGTCGTCAGACCTGTCTCCTTCCTAATGAGATTGTAGCAGTTCCTGCATAACGCGATCCCCTATGCGATCGAACACATTCCGGGGTCGCGAGTTTTTTTAAGTGGTTTCTCTCTTGTGAGCGCGCCTTCCTCTTCTTTTGAGTTTGAGGAGAGGCTCTGGATATAGCCCTGCCAAAGTTGAGCCTAGATTGGAGGTTCCTACCTAGGTTCAACCTTGACGCGATACACGGGACGATCCTCTCAAAGTTATGCGTGAGAACACGAGCGAGG
Organism: Glebionis coronaria; assembly: GCA_025667525.1. Classification (NCBI taxonomy): domain Eukaryota; kingdom Viridiplantae; phylum Streptophyta; class Magnoliopsida; order Asterales; family Asteraceae; genus Glebionis; species Glebionis coronaria. Next base: position 382,898,473 of record CM046875.1, read on the forward strand.
TCTTCGTCACTAAGTGGTTCGACTTGCACTTCTTCTTCGATTGATGGCCTGCGTGGCTCCTTATTAGGGGAGTTAGGCGCACTCCCTGGGTTAGGGTTGTCCATGGTCATGGTTGGTGGTGGGGTATTAGCGGACGTGCCTGTCCCACCCACGGACTGAAAAACGCTTCGGTTATTCGGTCCACCTGTTTGATTGCCAGGGGACTGGTTGGGGATGAGTATCCCGTCCCCTGTGGACTTCCGATTCGCAGGATTCGTGTTCCTGGGGTTTCCTTGTGGATGTCCCTTCGTCATTGAAAGAGATCGAGATGAAATTTGTTCTAGCTTATTGTATTGGTCCCACGGATGGCGCCAACTTGTTGATACAAAAGTTGGATGATCCTTGCTAGACCCGAATTAGGCTTAATTCGGGTTGGGTGGGCTCCGACTCTTGCACCAAGTGAATAGTCTTGCTGAGATCCTGTACACTAAAGCAACACGCGTTAGGCTTACCGTGGGAATGTATCCCACGATTAGACTCCAGCGTGAGAGTAAGTAATCGGTTAGGGTTAAGAATCGGATGTGAGGTTTAGAGTATGGAGAATGTAAAACCTTTGTGGAACCCTTGGGGGTTCCTTATATAGGCAGTGAAACCCTAATGGGCTCACTGTTTACTTCGGCCCCAAGTATAGGATAACCACCATAATTAGCTTGATTGTTATCTTCTAATTATGGCTAGTGTATATCCTATACTTTAGGTTGAATCCCAACCCTAATAAGATTGTGATTCTGTCTGACCCTGCCCTGGCTGTACTAGGCCGTGAGCCGCACATACTTTAAGCGGCCACTGTCCATTTAAGCCCATAAGCTTAACTGATTAACCCAAGCCATTTGTGATGGGCCAAATACGGGTAGTACCCATGGGCCGGGCCCATGACCCGGCTGGGGACTATTCGTCATCAAGACCGATGGATCTTCCGGGACAGGTGGAACACCTAATGACTCTTGTAGATTAGTATTCATTGTGGTATCTTTTAAAATCCCTAACTTAACTGAGACATCAGTTGATAGGATGAGTTCTTGGAATTGTATGACATGGCGACACGTAATATGTTACGGTGCAATTTTGACTTGTTTGTGATTAATGAAAAGACTACCTTTGATTGCTAATTTTTACATGTATCAATGTTATCTATCTTTTCTTGCTTATTCCTAATGTTCGCATTGGTGATGCAACCATTGAACAAGTACTCATCTCGATTTGAGTTACGTTGTGCATTATTCTTTTTGAGTGCCATCGAGGTCATGAACCTCATGATTAATTGGCTAAGCTCATTTCCTATTATATTGTAGTTAGTTCTTGGTGAACAACTTTTCATCACTCTTTTGCAGGTCACTCATTGTTTTTATAAGGTAAAACAGTATCCCTTGAGAAAAAAAATTCAATTTTCATCACCATATGGATTATTCAAAGTGAGATTTATAAGTGATCGTTATCGAAATAAAGTTGTTTATGAAATACCTTGGAAAACTTAATTGTTTCCATAACAAAGAACATCTCTGTAAATTCATTTTGAATTAAGCATAAATATATATATTTTAAACATGATGACAACGTTTTGACGAACTGAGTATTGCATCATTAATCCTAAAATTATATATAGTTGCGCTCCTACATACAATATGGAAGGGACCATGCAAGGCTGATTAGTAGTCACCATGAAATTGTTAATACACACTACATTTTCTTTGAAATTGTGAAAGATTAAAATTTTATGAGATTTGCAAGAAGTGCAAAAATAGGGACATATTGTTAGGGACACCTACATATGTGCCCGTACTATTTATTCTTCTGAATCGAATTTACTCATCTGTGGATATTGTCTTAATCGACAATTGATATCCCCTTCTTGTCCAATTCTCTTGTGGTGAGATTCTTTGGAAAAGTGTCTAATTATCGAGTATTGATACCCGACTGGATGTATCGACGTTCCTATCATTTCTTTTGATTAGATTTCATTTGAATGACCTGGGTAAAGATACGAGGTGCTTCCAGATGCATACTCAAATCATGAAAACATGGGATATATTCATATTCGTTCGTGTTTTCGTCTGTATCTGATTTGAAATTCTCTCGCGTAGATTATGCGTTGATCTTACTCTTTTAATGTTAGCTATGTCTCCAGATATCCTTGAATTTGTGATGACTTATGAGTTCTTATTAGTCTTTTGAGAAGTTCACATCTTATCGACGGTAATGAAATTGAAAGGTTGATAGTGCCAGTAGAATGGATTGATTGATTATGACATGATGTCATTGTCTTAATTGATGGGAACTCGAGTAGAAATCCCCTAAAAGATAAGATGTTGATTATAAAAAGTGATCTAAATAATTCTTGATGGATGACCATATCCTGCATTTAGACTTGAAATTATACCATGAATGGTTGTGAACTAGTCATAGACCTTGTAATCTAGAAAGAACCTAAGGTGGATTTATTAAAAGATGTTTATGTTATCTGAAACTTTAGGAGGTATTTGCTGGTGAATTACCTAGAATTTCGCCATTAAGGCAAGTTGAATTTGGTATTGATTATATTCTCGGTGCTGCACCTGTGGCATGTGCACCCTACTTCAGCACCATCTGAATCAAAATAGTTGCCGTGCAACTGAGAGAGTTGTCAGAAAAAGCTTTTATTCTACCAAGCTCGTCATCATGGAGAGCTATGGTGTGATTATTCCTTGTATTTATTGATTACCGTGAACTAAGTAAATTGACGATCAAAATTGACATCCATTACCCAAGATGGAAGATTTGTTCAATCATTTACAAAGTTATAGCATATATTCAAAAATTTGATCCACGGCATGTTTATCATCAACTTCGCGTCCGCGAAAAAGATTATCTATTCCAATCACTACATCCAGAACTCGTAATGAACATTATGAGTTTCATGTTATGTCGTTTGGAGTGACCAATGCACATGTAGCATCCATAAATTTGGTGAATCACGTGTGTAAGTTGTATTTTAATAAATTCATGCTTGTGATCATTAAGGACCATCTGTTTGTATCTAAGAATAAGAAGGAGTTAATAATCATTTATAGACTGCCCTAAATTGGCCGAGCCGTGAAAACCTGTACCCTGAATATTTAATATATGATTTAAGGCTTAATCCTTTATATTATTTTACCGTGTGATTAATAGATAATGGAATCTATATTGACTCTTCAAAGATTAGAGCCATTAAGGCTTTGGGTTTTACCATAAAGAAAGTGCAATTATGTTTTGAAAAATATTTTATCAAAGGATTTTTTAAGAGATTATTCCCTCATACCCATATCATTTAACTACCCTCCCTTAGGAGTAAATGTTTGTGCATACCTCAAGACAACCTAAGAGGGATTGAGGAAACCATTTAAACCATGACTTAAAATTTGAAACGACAATTTTTGCTTTTCAACTAAGAAAATTTGGACCAAAGTATAAACAAAGACTTTTCGAACATTTACAAATCTTATCAATTAATTTCGATAAATCAACAAAAATCGTGTTAACTAAATTCAAATTTATTTTTGAACATTTTCTATAATTGGACGAACTGAGAAAGTTAAAACTTTTTATGTTTACGTTTCATAAAAATAAATATTTATTATTTAATTTCTAGTAATATTTATCGACGCTTTAAACGTCGGGTTGAGCTAAACTAATAAAGATAATAGTTGAGACGAAAATAAAACTTAGAAAATACGAAGAAAGAATTTCTGAACGAATTGTGATCATGATAATTATTTCATCAGGGAAGGTGAATGTTGATACTGACACATTATGAAGAAAAGATAAATAATCAATTAGGATGTGTTCCTTAGTAATGAACTGTGTAAAATAATTTGCCCGAACAATTTAAAAATAGCTGATGCTTGTATGAAGGATACTATGGATAATAAAAAGAGGGTTCGCGGCTAATGTGAACCATTAGAAATGAGAGCCGATGGCGTTAAATGATTAAAAGGTCGTTTTTGGTGGCCTGAATATGGAGGATTTCGAGATTTAGTCATGTTGGAATCTCGTAAGTTTAAGTATTCTATTCATGCCATTCCCGATTAAATGTATCTTTATCTGAAGAAGTTGTATTGATGGCAAATTATGAAGACAGACATCGCCTCATACATTAGTAAATGTCTAACTATTAGAAAGATCATCATCTGAATTTGATTCGATTTGGGTCATCATCGACAGACTGACCAAATTTACTAATATCATTCCCGTTAATGATAGATTCTCGATGAAGAAATTGACTCTTTGTATGTAAAGGAGTTGTGTAAACATAGTGTTTTGTATCGATCATCTCTATCAAGATCCTCACTTCGCATCAAATTTCTAGAGATTTCCTAAGAAATCATTGGGAACGAATCTTGATGAGAGTACTGTTTACCACCCCAATCGAAGGGTCGAGGTAAAGTAACGATACAAACACTAGAAGTCGTGTTTTATGTTTGAATGATTGACCTTTGGTAATGAACAGGATAATCGTTTTCCATTGGAGAGATTATCATTGATCACTATCGTATTAGGATCAAGATCGAATCTTGTGAGGATCTAAATATGAGAGAATCTTTGAGCAGGGTGAGATGAAGACACCCGACATACACCCATTGTGAGTTGGACATATCTGTTAGATTTAAGGTTGCCTATGGTGACAAACCTAACCTTACAAGATACCCAACCCGTGAAACCTGAAATGATTGTTGAAATTAGGATCTGATTATTGACTACCAGTAGTGGGCAGGAGGTTATGTGAATATGAAATGTAGATCTTGAAGTGTAGGATGTGTAGCGAAGTTATGCCAAAAATTTTCACCATGGAAAAGTGAATTGATGATCTGAAAGATCATGGGAAATAAGTGCCCGTTGTATGGGACCATTGAGATAATGTAAAAAGTTGGTTTGAAAGGTGATGGTTGTAAAATTACGTCTTTTAGGAAAAAGAGCGTAAAAATAGGGCAAGCGTTAAGTGTCGGTTTAGGAAAACCGAGCACTAATGACCAAGTAAGTCCAAGTTCGTTTCCCAAGGAGGCAAGTGCGTTGTGTATTGAATTGATATTGATTTGTGATTATATTGATTGAGAAAGAAATGGGATTAGAATAGAAAGACGGTTATGAAAACGGATTAAACTACGACGAAAAAGGCGAAAACGTAAAACCGTGAATAGTGCCAAAATTAAAATTTTATCCTAAAAATTCCTAAAAATTACTAAAAATCCCCAATAATATTCTAAGGGTTTACGAAAAATCCAAACTTGCTAAAACCTTTTAATTAATTAGATAATGACTTTTTAATGCTAATTAAAGCCCTAAAAATCACTTTTAATTATTAAAAAGCCTTAAACAAGATCTTATAGTTTGTAAACCTCAAAAATATCCTAATTAAGCTAAAAAATATTTTTAAAAATTTTAAAACCAAATTAAACTATTTTTAAACACTTAAAAACTATTAAAATCTATTAAATCTTAAATTAATTCTAGAAATTAATTGAAAAGTCTAAAAAACATTTGGAAAGTGACAAAACTCCTAATTTAATGTTCTTAACCTAGGAAAAATGAAAAAACTAGAAAAAAAGAAACTTCAATTTTTAATAATAAAATAATATTAAAATATTCAAAAAAAATTAAAAGTTTGTAAATATATTCTAAAAAATTACCAAAAATCCTAAATAATGTAACTAAAACAAAAATGCAAACCAAATTTTCTGAAACCTATTTAATAATTTTATATTAAATTTTAAAGTTAGCTAAAAACCCTAAAATCCAATAAAATCAAAAATAAGCTAAATTGAAAACCTAATAAGCTGTAAACCTCAAAAACATGATTAAAAACCTAAAAATTATTTTTCCAGATTTTTAAATTACTTTTTATTATTTTTTAATGACTTTCTAAAAATTAAACTTAAAATAATCCTAATAAATAAAATAATAAAGGGAAAAATTTACTTTTTGCTCAGAAAAATCAACAACACTTATACAAACCCAGGAAAAATGCTAAACCTGAAAATGCTAAAAGAAATAAGCTAGAAACTGCTTATTTAAAAGCAACTAACTTAAATAAGCTCAAAAACAAAACACCTTAAATAAGTAATGAAAGGAAAGGAAAACGTAAAAAGGCCATCTAGATCATTGGTAAACACGCTACTCCTTGGAACGCAAGGTCGCGTGTTCGAGTCCAGGCAGGGTGTGCCTTTTTGCAAAACTTTTTTTTTTACTTTAAACTCATTCCAGTGACTAATTTAAACACAAAAACTCAAACACAGATCAATTTTAACCAAGATTAAACAAGGTTCAAAGCAAAACGTGCTCAGTTGAGCACTTGGTTTCTGATGAACACAAGTGACCTTTTCACTTGTGCAAAGACCAAGAGGGCTTGGTTTTTGGCTTGTTTGGTGGTGATTTTGATGGAACAAGGGCACCCTTGTACTTTTTGGAGTACAAGGAGTCAAGATAAACACAAATTAAGCAAGTACAATGATCAAGTCACACAAAGCAAGCAGATTAAGGTTGCTGATATAGCATGCACAAATTTAATGATGTTTGCTGGTTTAGTGTGCACACAAGTGAGTTTCAAGGGCTCAAATCATGCATACAAGTCCATCAACTAACAAATAAACAATGCACAAACCTAGAACAACCTAACTTCTAGCAGATTTAACAACTTGAGGCACCAACTTTACACAAATAAACAGGAATCAAGCAGTGACTGATTATAGCTAAGTTTTCAACAATTTTCACATGCAAATGCTCTAAAACCTGACCAAACTGCAATACACAACTAGCATACACCCTATCCTACCCTAATGAGTGATTCAAAGCAGATTTAACTCACAAACTTCCAAGGAAACTCAGATAAATAAGCAGATCCAAACACCCCTTTAACTATGAAAATGTAAAATTAACAAAGCAAATCTTATCAAAACTCAATCAAACTGAATCAAACTCAAACTAACATGCATACAACCCTATTTTGAGCAATTACTAACAGCTTAAACAAACAAACAACACCTTTCAAGAAAAATCACAAAAATCACATAAATTTCAGAAAAATATAAAATGAAATAGGAGTCAAGAACTACCTTAAGGGTCCTACATCCAGGACCCTTAGTGGTTGAAAAACCACCTCCATATAGGCTGGGACCTATTCAGAACTTTGTTGAGAGGGTTATGAGGGACTGCTTATCAAAATGGGTGAAAATTGTTTCTCTTTGAACCTGTTAAGAGAGATAAGGGAAAAGGCTGTGTAAAAAGCTTAAGGCTTGCTTCTAGCTTATAGATTAAGCTAGAAGAGAGTCTTAGCTTGTGGGTAAGGATATTATAAGCTTAAAAATAGGAAATGAACAAACCAATGGATATCTTAAACTTGGGTACCCACTACACCAGAACAAGCCATGGTGTTATGGACATACACAAGCCCAAATACCATCAATCCAACACACTTAATCAACATTGTATCAGATTTGTATGAATTTTTAAGATCTAAAAAAAAACTTGAAAAACAATCAGAAACTTGGAAACTTAAAACTTTTTGCTGAAAATCAAACCAAACTCAAACAATTGTAATTTAAATCAACTGAAATGTAAAGGGAACTCAATATTTCTCATCAACAACACTTAAACCATTTATATTAATTCATAAACTGGCTTTACAAAGTTTGTGAAAAAGGAGAAAAATCAAGAACAAGACTATGTTAAGTCCTATATGCCTTTATATAGAGGCTACAATGTGATTCTAGAACTGAATGGAAACTAGAAACCCTAACAAGTGAACTTCCAATCTTGCCCTTGGACGATTTTTGAATTTTGAGTCAAAACAAAGCCATGTGATGATCTTGGCATGTAGCTGAGATGCCAGTGATGTAGAAGCAATCTAGGACGTCCATTTTGCCTTTGGGAACAATAAAATGTTGTGGGATGTTGATTTGCTGTCCTCATTTTGTTTGAGAGTGAATAGTGGGGCAGGGGAGGGTTGCACACACATGTGAGGTGATGGTGATGGGAGTTTAAGGGTGGTTTTGGGTTTAAGAGGTGTTTAATTAAGGATCTGGAAATAATCACCCAAAACCCCTTTGATTTGATTAGTGTTCTTCCTGGAAATCTTTAGGGTTTAAGGATAGATTAGGGAATGTTTAATCTGAAAAGAGGGGTTAAATATTTAAAAATTGTGTTTGCCACCAAATTTAAAAACGGTTTAAGTTAATTTAAATAAATGGTGAGTGGATTTGTGACGTGGAGGGGAGGGTGATGCTGATTGGTGGAGGGTTTAAGGTAGGTGAGGTGGCAGCTTGTGAGTGGTGGGTTGTCTTAGGTTGTCTGGGCAGATTTGCCCCCTCATGTTTCTTCACTCTTTCATTTTGTATTAAATGCAATAAACTTCCATTCCCTTTGTATTTAAGTTTGGGCTTTTGGCAATTTTGGCACATAATGTTTATAAACTTGAAACAAGGACTACAAGTGCAATTTCTTCATATTCTAAGGACTGATTTTGACATGTCTTCATACTCCAAGGCTTTGACTTGTTTGTTGACTTCTTGGAGGACCATTATTGACAATTTAGTTTTGTTGAGGGACTAAATTTGCCAATTCTTCAAAGTTAAGGGTCCTTTTTGTAATTTTGACAAACTTTAGGGACCAAACTTGTAATTATGAAGATACAAGGGTATAAAGTGTCAATTCTTCAAACTTGGAGGACCAATCTTCAATATTCTTCAAATCTTCAAAGGTTTTCTTTGGAAAATTCTTCATTAGGGCTTGGTTCATCGTGCGACTTCGTTTCCCGTGTTCGTTTTTGCTTGATTCTTGTGATCTTTTGTCATTTTCTCAATATCCGTACCTAAAATACACAAGCAACAAACACAAGCATATATTTGGGTATTTTGATGATATTTAATGCATTTTAAGCCCGATTTGGACGATGAGACTATGTATAAAAGCAGTCTCATCACTCCCCCATACTAAACCATTGCCGTGCCCCAACGCAATGCTAGAATAAAGTATCGTAGCATCTCCAAAATTTAATTTTATTCACTTTATTGAAATGATAAACTAGCTACACTACTACTATTACTACTACTTGTGTTATAGACATAATGTATGATTTTCATCGCAAAATGGGACGTTTAGGTTCATAGAATAAGAACACGTGAATGCTTCGTTAGAAATAATTTCATCGTCCTCGATTTTCACTCCAATTCCATGCTAAGCGTGCAACGAGATCATTGTCATTATAAGTTAGTAATGCTAACACTACTCATATGCCCTAATCACGTACTTATCCTCCCATTATTCCTAAGTTGTATCTCTTATATTTTATGATGTCTTAAATGTTTCACGAGGATACATTGTTGACTTATGCGATAATAGAGATTTAGGTCTAAAAATAGAGTCCTAACGGTGTAACTAAGACCATCAAATCAATAACCCCTCCTAACAGACAACGATGTTAAAAAATTAAGTCAACAAGAAGAATCGATAAACACGGTTTTATAACGGTTTTGAACATGAGACTTATTACCAAGACTTTTATACGCCCCCTAACGGAAGGGCCTTATTATCTTTGGTTTACCTCCATCTTTTATTCAACTTCGCCATGAAGCTTTTATTATGACTTCGGTCTTGCCTTGCCTTTTATTATCCGCCTCATCAGTGGTTTTATTAGCCAAAGACGTATATCCTCACGCTAAAGCGAATTTTGGATCTTTAAAGCTTCGAAGATTAAGGCTTGATTCACTTTCAATTTTGCATAGATTTTTCGGCCTTGTGGGGCTTCAAATTGTTTGCTAGATTTAGGTGAGCACTTGAAATCTTATTATTGGGTGAAGCTTTCGATTATTCGGGTGCCAATACTTCAAAACCGTGACGCTGGCGATATCTTAATGTCTTCCCAATTTAATTACACGGAAGCTACTAGAAAAGACTAGAAACCCAACAATCCTAACTAAACCGCTAAGTCAATATTTATTAAGCAAAAAATATTTACATGCGAAGGGAGAATAAGAAAACAACGAGGACACATGAGTTTTTGAAAGAATACGAGTACTCTACGTTTAGCATAGTAACTTATAATTAACTCTATCATTTCTCGTCCTCATTTAAGAGACTTAGCCTAATGTGTAGTTAAGGAATTAAAGCTAAGTGCTCAACACGCACGGTCGAGTCAAAAATTACTCTTATTCTCGCCATCGGAAAAACTACATTCGTGTCTTAAAAAACTTATAAAACATGAGAAAATTTTTAAAATTTGGCCATTTTTAGCCTTATTTTGCAACAAAACGATAAACAAAAAGATAAACTTTGGAAAGCGTGAAGGTTTGGCTACGCAAGTATCTATTCACCCCCCATACTAAAGTTAAACATTGTCCTCAATGTTTCGAGTCTAGGGGTGCAAACACCCCCATACTAGAGACGTAGTCGAATGCCTAATCTAGCATGGAAAGGGTGTAACCAATAAATTAATAGCCGTTTATGAAGTGTGCTAAAAACGTAAGGTTAGAACATCAAAAGGATATATCATGGATATTGAGAAATGTCTCCAAAGCAAACGATCGAGTGCTCCCATAAAACGAACATGAGAGGCTCCAATCGTGAAGATCATGATCTAAAAACCACATATCACAAAAAACCACGAAACAAAGGTTGGAAGGGCACGAATCCCCACACGTAAGCTACATTAGAAAGCGATAATATATACATAGGATAAGCATGGGACTCCCCCACGAGGCACCTCGTTTTTTATTACCGAGTCATGAGCTCGACTCGATCCCCTCAATACTAATTATCATTGGGGAAGGTGACTTGGTCGAGGTAGTTCAAGGATGGAACTTCCCCGCCAAAGTAGTGCTTCAACCTATGTCCATTCACATTGAAGTTAGGACCATCATCTTGAGCTAGCTCGATGGTCCCATATGGAAACACTTGAGTCACGGTGAATGGACCGGACCAACGGGATTTCAATTTACCGGAAAAGATTTTCAATCTTGAATTAAAAAGCAAAACTTGATCCCCAATGTTAAAAACCCGGTTTTTAATTTTTGAATCATGCAACTTTTTAGTTTTCTCTTTATAAATCAATGAATTTTCATAAGCAATGTCTCTCAATTCATCCAATTCATTCAATTGCATTTTCCGGTGTTTTCCCGCGGTCTCCATATCATCATTACAATGCTTTAGGGCCCAATAAGCCTTGTGTTCTAACTCGATAGGAAAATGACAATTTTTTCCATACACAAGCTTATAGGGAGTGCACCCAATGGGCGTCTTATGAGCGGTCCTAAAGGCCCATAAAGCATCATCTAACTTATCCGACCAAGATTGTCGGTTTTCTCCTACGGATCTCTCCAAAATCCTCTTCAAATCTCGGTTTGAAACCTCGACTTGCCCACTCGTTTGTGGGTAATAAGCCGTAGAAAGACGATGTGTAACCCCATATTTCCTTAAAACCCTTTCAAATTGGTCATTACAAAAATGGGTTCCACGATCGCTTATGATAGCACGAGGGGTTCCAAACCGAGAAAACAATTGCTTCAAAAACTTGACTACCACACGAGCATCATTGGTGGGCAAGGCCTTTGCCTCCACCCACTTAGAAAGGTAGTCAACCGCAACGAGAATGTACTTATTACCACGAGATGATGGGAACGGCCCCATAAAGTCTATGCCCCAAACGTCAAAGATCTCACATACTTGAATGATATTTTGTGGCATTTCATCTTTTTGTGAGGCTTTTCCTTGTCGTTGGCATGCATCACATGACTTCACAAGATCTTGTGCATCTCGGTAAATAGTAGGCCAAAAGAAGCCGACATCAAACACCTTTTTAGCCGTGAGATTAGCACCGTGGTGACCACCCGTGGGTCCCTCATGGCAAGCTCTAAGGATGTTAGAAGCTTCGGTGCCAAAAACACAACGTCGGATGATTTGATCCGCACAAGTTCGAAACAAGTAAGGGTCGTTCCAAAAGTAGAACTTGACATCACGAAAGAATTTTCGTTTTTCTTGAGTCGTCATACCCTTAATGATGAAATTACCCGCATGGTAATTTGCAAAATCCGCAAACCATGGAGTGGAAGAATCAAGCTTAGAATTCACTAAACCCAGTGTCTCGAGCGGAAATGTTTCGGTGATTTCCTTGGGCTCGTAAACACTTTGGTGAGGATCTTCCAAACGAGAGAGATGATCGGCCGCTAGATTCTCGGCTCCTTTTTTGTCAACGATGGTGTGATCAAATTCTTGAAGGAGGAGAATCCAACGAAGTAATCTCGGCTTAGCATCTTGCTTTGCCATGAGATACTTAATAGCCGAATGGTCCGTATACACTATGCATTTCGTCAAGACGAGGTAAGGTCGGAATTTCTCAAATGCATACACCACGGCAAGGAACTCCTTTTCCGTTGTAGTGTATTTAAGTTGAGCCTCGGTCATCGTCTTCCTAGCATAGTGAATAGGCAAGAAGTGCTTATCATGACGTTGCCCCAAAACGGCCCCTATAGCGTAATCACTAGCATCACACATGAGCTCAAAGGGGAGGTTCCAATTGGGAGCAACAAGAATGGGAGCTTCGGTAAGTTTCCTCTTAAGGATCTCAAAGGCTCGTACACAATCTTCGTCAAAGACAAAACGTGCCTCTTTTTCAAGAAGATGTGTAATGGGTCGAGAAATCTTCGAGAAATCCTTGATGAATCGATGATAAAAGCCCGCGTGGCCTAGGAAAGTCCTAACTCCCTTGACGGTTTTGGGATGAGGTAATTTGGCAATGACGTATACCTTAGCTTGATCTACCTCAATCCCCGCTTTCGAGACCTTGTGCCCTAAGACGATTCCACTCTTAACCATAAAATGACATTTTTCCCAATTGAGCACAAGGTTGGTTTCCTCACAACGTTTTAACATTCTCTCTAGGTTCGATAAACACGAAGTGAAAAAATCACCAAACACGGAAAAGTCATCCATGAAGACTTCCATCGTCTTCTCGATCATATCATGAAAAATAGCCATCATGCATCGTTGAAACGTTCCCGGTGCATTGCAAAGTCCAAATGGCATTCTACGATAGGCAAACGTTCCATATGGACACGTAAACGTAGTTTTTTCTTGATCACGAGGATCGATGGGAATTTGGAAGTAACCGGAAAAACCATCTAGAAAGCAATAGAAATCGTTTCCCGCAAGTCGCTCCAACATTTGGTCCATGAAGGGCAAGGGAAAATGGTCTTTTCGAGTGGCTTCATTCAACTTTCGATAGTCAATGCACACTCTCCATCCGGTCACGAGTCTAGTGGGAATCAACTCGTTGGCATCGTTTGGCACAACGGTCATCCCTCCCTTTTTAGGGACACAATGAATAGGAATCACCCAAGGGCTATCGGAAATAGGGTAAATCATTCCCGCGTCAAGGTGTTTAAGGACCTCCTTTTTGATGACGTCGTGAATTTTGGGGTTCACCCTCCTTTGACTTTGGATTGTTGGCTTGAAATCCTCCTCCATTAAGATTTTGTGTGTACAAAATTTGGGATCGATTCCCTTAATGTCGGATAACTTCCACGCAATCGCCCCTTTGTGGTCCTTAAGAACATCGACAAGTGCGGTTTTTTCATCATTCGAAAGATCCTTCGCAATAATAACCGGCAACTTGTCGTCCTCCTCCAAATAGACATACTCGAGGTGAGGAGGTAAATCTTTCAACTCAAGGATAGGTGGTTCCTCAAGTGAAGATTTGGGCTCGATACTCATAACCTCCTCGGGTGGAGGAAATGGGAAATCGTTAAGAAAATCCTTGATAATCGAGAAGTCCTCATCGTTGTCGAGGTCTTCGTCACAAGTACGTGGAACATCGAATTCTTCCAACGTAAAACCACCACCTTCGAAAGGAGTGAAGGTTGGTGTCAAATTATCAAGAATTGGATCTAACATAGTGGGATTGCCACTAGTTTCTTCATCACCAAACCCTAAAAGTTTTTGTGAAAATTCCTCGCAAACCACGTCGATCATGTCAACGAGGTTTATGGTAGCAACGGAATAAACATGAGAAAGTTGAGAATTTTGAGTTGCGTTTATAACAAGTTCCTCGTCGTTGAAACGTAAGGTGATCTTTCTAGCATGTACATCAATCAAAGCGATAGACGTATCTAAAAACGAACGACCTAAAATAAGAGGAACTTGAGGATCCGTGGGGATATCAACAACGATAAAGTCTAAGGGATAGTAGAACTTCCCCACTTTCACAAAAACGTCTTCCGCCAAACCACATGCAAGAATCGTGGAATGGTCGGCCAACTCAATAGACATTCGTGAAGGAGTAAGATTAGGAAGATTGAGCGACTTGAAGATTGCAAGTGGCATCAAGTTAATGCTAGCACCAAGATCGGCCAAGGCATAGCATTCTTCCATATCTTGAATGGCACAAGGGATAAAAAATTTACCGGGATCACCGACTTTTTGAGGTATGCGATTAAGATAAACCGACGAACAACTAGACATTTGGTGCAATTTTTCCTTGTTGTTCAACATACTCTTAAAGTTAGCGGCAAATCGAGGCATCATGACCAAAGCATCGGCGAAACTCACATTAAAATGCAAATCACGAAACATTTTCATAAAAAGCTCAAATTGGTAGTTGTCGCGCTCTTGTCGTTTCTCCTTCCTAAGTCTCGATGGGTAAGGCAAGGTGGTGTTGGTTGGGGCATAGGCATAGCCTTTGGAATCTCGGGTTCCAATATGGGTGATGGGTCAACCGTAGGTGTGTCATGAGCGGTACTTTGTGGGATTGAAATATGCTCCTTTTCGACCACCACCTCGGGTTCTTCCTCAATTTCCTCCACCGTTGGAGTAATTGGTTGAGGAGTCGGTTCTTTAAGTGTCTTACCACTACGTGTGGTAATTACTTTCATCTCTCCCTTCGGGTTTGAAACGATGTTACTAGGTAGACCACTCGAAGTAGAGGCTTTGTTCCCCATGACGGCTTCTAAGATAGCATTAAGCTTAGCATCAAAACTATTAAACTTCAAATCTTGACTAGCGGCTTTTTGGTCAATTCTTTGTTAAAGCCTAGCATGACTTTGCTCTATCTTGTTGTTTTGACCTCGAATTTGGTTAGCAAAATCATTTTTCAATTCATTCTTCATGCTAAGATTTTCTTTAACAAAATTAGCTAACTCCTTAGTGTTCTTAGCCGTGTCCCTAGCTTGATTAGCCAATTGCTCTTGAATGTTTTCCAAAATCTTATCATTTGCCGTGGCGTAATTCACAAAGTCCATTGGAAGTTCTTTAGTGTAAACATTTTGAAGACCTTGACTCGTGTTTTGAAAATTACGGTTTTGATTTTGATTTTGCAATTGGCTACTACTACTCCCTTGATTCCCATAGTTGTTATTACCCTTGTAATTGTTTCTTTGATTGCTTTGGTAACCAACTTGATTGTTTCGATAATTGTTAGCATTTTGATTTGGTGGAAAACCCGGTGGAGTCAATTGATTAGTGCGAGGAACTTGACCGTTTTGGTTATAAGTTCCCGCGGCCGCGAAGGCACTCGAAGTGTTACCACCGTTGGTAATGCACTCGGAATAATCGTGAGCTCTACCACAATACATACAAGAAACCTCAACCGCTTTAATCGTAGCGGGAGCGGGTTGTTCACCAACTTTAAACTCAACTAACAATCCTTTCACTATATCAAAAATTTTGTTCTCCAAATTAGCCTCGATTTGGCAAGCATCAACGGTGTGTGACAATGAAGGCGAAGACGAAGACGAAGTCTTACGAACACTCGACGTGCTACGAGGACTATACACCTTAGACCTATTCTCAATGATTAACAATGCTTCCTCGACCGTTTTACACAAAAAATTACCACCCGCGGCGGCATTAAGATAATCACGCTCATGATCGTTCAAGCCATTGTAAAACGTGTCTATTTGATGCAAGTCGGAAAAACCATGATGAGGACATTCGTGCAACATTTCCTTAAACCTATTCCAAGCCGTTGAAAAACTCTCATTATACTCTTGTGAAAACTTTGAAATCTCGTTTTTCAAGTGCGTAGTCTTAGAGGGCGGAAAAAATTGGTTCACGAATTTTGAAACGAGATCCTTCCACGTCAATATAGAATTGGGTGGCTCTTTCTCTAACCAAATTTTTGCGGGCCCCGCTAAGGAATACGGAAAAAGCATCATCTTAATCGAGTCGTTTGAAACATCCTTAAACTTGCACGTGGCGGTGAGACGATTAAATTGGCGAATGTGGTTATGAGGGTTGTCCTTTTCGTCACCTCGAAACTTGTTGTTTTGAATCATGGACAACAAACCCGTCTTAACCTCAAAATTCTCCGCAAGGATAGCGGGAATCACAATCGCTTCTCCATAACCCTCGGTGGGTGCTTGAAGCAACTCCATCATAGTTCGATTAGCCATGGGTGCTTCTTTCACTACAATGGGTTCGTCAATAGGAGACTCCTCACTAGAAGGAGTGATGGATTTGTTTCTTCGTTTACGAGCACGTCTTGCTTTGGAGCGAGTTTGCATAAACGTCACGTACAACGAGAATGCGAGCAAAGAAGATTCTTTTTGGTGTTTTTACTTTTTCATTTTTTTTGTATTTTTTGATTGTTTTTTACTTTTTTGGATTTTTGGAATGTATTAGTAGACACAAATCTACAAATCTCCTCCTTAATCAAATCTCTCGATTAAAGAAGACTCAAGGAATGAAAACGATCACGTGAAGTGAACGCCTTCGATGACTTTAGAACGATGGTGGAACACCAAATCGTTCAAGAGGGTTTAATCAAATGAAACCAAGAAAATATATATGATACTTAGTAATACTTTGGGCGGCAAAACCCTCGATTAGCTTTCAAAATCAAAATACGCACAAGCAAGCGGAGGAAACGAGGCGGCGCGTAGCACTTAAGAGCCTTTTTCCTTTAGGTCGTGAAATACAACCGCCTTATACCCACCTTATAGTTTGTATTTCTCAAAATCGAGCTTCTCGAAAGTATTTATCTATTTTTGCCTTTTTCTTTGGTTTGAGATTCGAATACAATGATTGGGTAATGACCTCCCAAGTCAAGGTTGTGATTTCTCACGTATTTGGAGTACTTGTAAATTTATTGTTCTACGTATACAATATATTAATAATATTCACAAAAAACGAAAAACCGATAATACGTATTAGTAGAGTGCTACTAATACAATTACTTTTATGGCTATATATAAAAACAACAATGGTTCAACCAAAACACAACACGCCTCCCCGGCAGCGGCGCCAAAATGATGGTTGTAAAATTACGTCTTTTAGGAAAAAGAGCGTAAAAATAGGGAAAGCGTTAAGTGTCGGTTTAGGAAAACCGAGCACTAATGACCAAGTAAGTCCAAGTTCGTTTCCCAAGAAGGCAAGTGCGTTGTGTATTGAATTGATATTGATTTGTGATTATATTGATTGAGAAAGAAATGGGATTAGAAGAGAAAGACGGTTATGAAAACGGATTAAACTACGACGAAAAAGGCGAAAACGTAAAACCGTGAATAGTGCCAAAATTAAAATTTTTTCCTAAAAATTCCTAAAAATTACTAAAAATCCCCAATAATATTCTAAGGGTTTACAAAAAATCCAAACTTGCTAAAACCTTTTAATTAATTAGATAATGACTTTTTAATGCTAATTAAAGCCCTAAAAATCACTTTTAATTATTAAAAAGCCTTAAACAAGATATTATAGTTTGTAAACCTCAAAAATATCCTAATTAAGCTAAAAACTATTTTTAAAAAATTTAAAACCAAATTAAACTATTTTTAAACACTTAAAAACTATTAAAATCTATTAAATCTTAAATTAATTCTAGAAATTAATTGAAAAGTCTAAAAAACATTTGGAAAGTGACAAAACTCCTAATTTAATGTTCTTAACCTAGGAAAAATGAAAAAACTAGAAAAAAAGAAACTTCAATTTTTAATAATAAAATAATATTAAAATATTCAAAAAAATTAAAAGTTTGTAAATATATTCTAAAAAATTACCAAAAATCCTAAATAATGTAACTAAAACAAAAATGCAAACTAAATTCTCTGAAACCTATTTAATAATTTTATATTAAATTTTAAAGTTAGCTAAAAACCCTAAAATCCAATAAAATCAAAAATAAGCTAAATTGAAAACCTAATTAGCTGTAAACCTCAAAAACATGATTAAAAACCTAAAAATTATTTTTCCAGATTTTTAAATTACTTTTTACTATTTTTTAATGACTTTCTAAAAATTAAACTTAAAATAATCCTAATAAATAAAATAATAAAGGGAAAAATTTACTTTTTGCTCAGAAAAATCAACAACACTTATACAAACCCAGGAAAAATGCTAAACCTGAAAAAGCTAAAAGAAATAAGCTAGAAACTGCTTATTTAAAAGCAACTAACTTAAATAAGCTCAAAAACAAAACACCTTAAATAAGTAATGAAAGGAAAGGAAAACGTAAAAAGGCCATCTAGATCACTGGTAAACACGCTACTCCTTGGAACGCAAGGTCGCGTGTTCGAGTCCAGGCAGGGTGTGCCTTTTTGCAAAACTTTTTTTTTTACTTTAAACTCAATCCAGTGACTAATTTAAACACAAAAACTCAAACACAATTCAATTTTAACCAAGATTAAACAAGGTTCAAAGCAAAACGTGCTCAGTTGAGCACTTGGTTTCTGATGAACACAAGTGACCTTTTCACTTGTGCAAAGACCAAGAGGGCTTGGTTTTTGGCTTGTTTGGTGGTGATTTTGATGGAAAAAGGGCACCCTTGTACTTTTTGGAGTACAAGGAGTCAAGATAAACACAAATTAAGCAAGTACAATGATCAAGTCACACAAAGCAATCAGATTAAGGTTGCTGATATAGCATGCACAAATTTAATGATGTTTGCTGGTTTAGTGTGCACACAAGTGAGTTTCAAGGGCTCAAATCATGCATACAAGTCCATCAACTAACAAATAAACAATGCACAAACCTAGAACAACCTAACTTCTAGCAGATTTAACAACTTGAGGCACCAATTTTACACAAATAAACAGGAATCAAGCAGTGACTGATTATAGCTAAGTTTTCAACAATTTTCACATGCAAATGCTCTAAAACCTGACCAAACTGCAATAAACAACTAGCATACACCCTATCCTACCCTAATGAGTGATTCAAAGCAGATTTAACTCACAAACTTCCAAGGAAACTCAGATAAATAAGCAGATCCAAACACCCCTTTAACTATGAAAATGTAAAATTAACAAAGCAAATCTTATCAAAACTCAATCAAACTGAATCAAACTCAAACTAACATGCATACAACCCTATTTTGAGCAATTACTAACAGCTTAAACAAACAAACAACACCTTTCAAGAAAAATCACAAAAATCACATAAATTTCAGAAAAATATAAAATGAAATAGGAGTCAAGAACTACCTTAAGGGTCCTACATCCAGGACCCTTAGTGGTTGAAAAACCACCTCCATATAGGCTGGGGCCTATGCAGAACTTTGTTGAGAGGGTTATGAGGGACTGCTTATCAAAATGGGTGAAAATTGTTTCTCTTTGAACCTGCTAAGAGAGATAAGGGAAAAGGCTGTGTAAAAAGCTTAAGGCTTGCTTCTAGCTTATAGATTAAGCTAGAAGAGAGTCTTAGCTTGTGGGTAAGGATATTATAAGCTTAAAAATAGGAAATGAACTAACCAATGGATATCTTAAACTTGGGTACCCACTACACCAGAACAAGCCATGGTGTTATGGACATACACAAGCCCAAATACCATCAATCCAACACACTTAATCAACATTGTATCAGATTTGTATGAATTTTTAAGATCTAAAAAAAAACTTGAAAAACAATCAGAAACTTGGAAACTTAAAACTTTTTGCTGAAAATCAAACCAAACTCAAACAATTGTAATTTAAATCAACTGAAATGTAAAGGGAACTCAATATTTCTCATCAACAACACTTAAACCATTTATATTAATTCATAAACTGGCTTTACAAAGTTTGTGAAAAAGGAGAAAAATCAAGAACAAGACTATGCTAAGTCCTATATGCCTTTATATAGAGGCTACAATGTGATTCTAGAACTGAATGGAAACTAGAAACCCTAACAAGTGAACTTCCAATCTTGCCCTTGGACGATTTTTGAATTTTGAGTCAAAACAAAGCCATGTGATGATCTTGGCATGTAGCTGAGATGCCAGTGATGTAGAAGCAATCTAGGACGTCCATTTTGCCTTTGGGAACAAGAAAATGTTGTGGGATGTTGATTTGCTGTCCTCATTTTGTTTGAGAGTGAATAGTGGGGCAGGGGAGGGTTGCACACACATGTGAGGTGATGGTGATGGGAGTTTAAGGGTGGTTTTGGGTTTAAGAGGTGTTTAATTAAGGATCTGGAAATAATCACCTAAAACCCCTTTGATTTGATTAGTGTTCTTCCTGGAAATTTTTAGGGTTTAAGGATAGATTAGGGAATGTTTAATCTGAAAAGAGGGGTTAAATATTTAAAAATTGTGTTTTCCACCAAATTTAAAAACGGTTTAAGTTAATTTAAATAAATGGTGAGTGGATTTGTGACGTGGAGGGGAAGGTGATGCTGATTGGTGGAGGGTTTAAGGTAGGTGAGGTGGCAGCTTGTGAGTGGTGGGTTGTCTTAGGTTGTCTGGGCAGATTTGCCCCCTCATGTTTCTTCACTCTTTCATTTTGTATTAAATGCAATAAACTTCCATTCCCTTTGTATTTAAGTTTGGGCTTTTGGCAATTTTGGCACATAATGTTTATAAACTTGAAACAAGGACTACAAGTGCAATTTCTTCATATTCTAAGGACTGATTTTGACATGTCTTCATACTCCAAGGCTTTGACTTGTTTGTTGACTTCTTGGAGGACCATTATTGACAATTTAGTTTTGTTGAGGGACTAAATTTGCCAATTCTTCAAAGTTAAGGGTCCTTTTTGTAATTTTGACAAACTTTAGAGACCAAACTTGTAATTATGAAGATACAAGGGTATAAAGTGTCAATTCTTCAAACTTGGAGGACCAATCTTCAATATTCTTCAAATCTTCAAGGGTTTTCTTTGGAAAATTCTTCATTAGGGCTTGGTTCATCGTGCGGCTTCGTTTCCCGTGTTCGTTTTTGCTTGATTCTTGTGATTTTTTGTCATTTTCTCAATATCCGTACCTAAAATACACAAGCAACAAACACAAGCATATATTTGGGTATTTTGATGATATTTAATGCATTTTAAGCCCGATTTAGACGATGAGACTATGTATAAAAGCAGTCTCATCAAAAGGCATATAAGCTGGATCTACCCTAGGACTTCAAGGGCTGCGTGAATCATGTTTCATATATCGAACTTGATAAAACGTCTATCAAGTGAAAATCTGATTACTTCTTAATGAAGTTTGGATCGGCAAAAAGTTGCATTCATCAGAAACCCGTGAACATCATGGATAGGGAAAGTAAGTCAACTTAAGCCCGATCGTATCCCCGTAGTTATGTTTGATGAAACTCACATATTGTAATGAATTACACTTAAGAGAAAAGACCAAATGTGGAGGAAATACCTACGTGTCTCTAACTCTATAAGAAGCGAGTAGTAAGATAAATTGATCTTTGAGGACAAAGATCTTCTTTAATTTTAAATGCTGTGACAATCCGTCAATTTATGGTCGATATTTTGTTCTCAAGTATTATTTAAAACCATTATTTTAATGTTATATTATGAACTCACTCATTTTTGGGAAGAAATTTGTGTTTACGTCTTGAAGTAGCATCGACTACGTCTAAACCAGAAAATTCTACGTTACGTGCCTACGTTTACATACACCGTTTTTGGTGACAGTCCGACATTTCAGGAAATAAATTTATTCTCGAATATTATGATGGAATTTTAATTTGTGTTGGTTCATAAACTCACAAATTTACGAGAAGAGATTAGGACTTACGTGCACAATTTAGCGTCTTTTTACGATTAAACCGGAAACCCTAGGTTTACGTATTTACATTTTTGAACTCCGTTTTTGATGAGACAATTTTTATTAGATTCGTTTTGTGCCGTTGATTCATAATTTATAAAAACGGTTTCGTAAAACGACCCGAGGGTACGAAAATCGAGGAAACTATAATCGAGGAATATCCGTAAATAAATGGGGATGAGACAAGATAACTCTTGCCCCACCCCCATACATGTGGCGGCAAGACTTAGCCGTACCACCCTTTGGTGGAAAGCTAACATGCATCTAAAGGACACATGTCCTCTAATTTTGACCAAAACCACTAACAACTTAAAAATAGCAACATAAACCATTTCTCTCATAGTTCAACATGCAAACTCACACAACTCTCTCTCTAGTTCCTCTTCTTGCCATCCCAATCCACCACCATAAACCACCTTTGATCAAAAATTCTACCATGAATCTTGTGTTAAACTTGCACAAGATGAAAACCTATAGAAGACTTGTTGATTGGAGGTGATCCTAACATCTATAAAGGAGTTTACATGGACTTCAATGGCTGATTTCATGGAGGTGTTCATACATTTGAAGGACCCAAGAAGTTGTCTTGAAAGGTTGAAGATTTGGTGGCAAGATCAAGCCTTGATTCATCCAATATCTCATCCTTTCCATCATATAGATTGGTATAGAGATCAATTTCTTTCTATCACCCTATTGTTTTGAATATGTATATGTGTTTTCTTCAAAAACTTATATGTGTATAATGATGAATGATGATCAAAGTATAATGTGGGGATCTTGTGTTGATAGATTTGGTTAAAAAGACTAAAATCTACATATAAAGATGTTAAAATCTTGATTAAAATTATGGGCTGTATAAAAAAGAAAGTAACCATATGATAACTTGATAAAATAACTTGGATTATTAAATATACAGTAAGGTATATGATGTTTACATATGTGAGAGTTGACCACTCAATGGAATCCATAAAATGAGCAAGATATGATCAAAACATTATTAAGGTTCAAATCTGTATAGTCTATTTTGAACGAATTATTAGAGACACTTAGAGGATGAATGAGCAGTAGCTAAACTGGCGTTAATTGTATCACATATTATGTAGTTTGTGCTGCAAAAAATTGAGCTTCTATCTCCTTGTAGAACTCAAGATATGGCAAAAATGGTGAAAGTGAGTTTCATAATCAAATTTGGAAAA
Organism: Glebionis coronaria; assembly: GCA_025667525.1. Lineage (NCBI taxonomy): Eukaryota > Viridiplantae > Streptophyta > Magnoliopsida > Asterales > Asteraceae > Glebionis > Glebionis coronaria. The sequence continues at coordinate 382,921,674 of CM046875.1, forward strand.
TAAAAGTATATATTATAATATAAGCACTCAAGTGATATTATTATAAAATACATATATAGAACCCACTAACTTATGATAATACTTATAAAATAATTTTTATACTTGATAAATATGTATAACATTTTATAAAATTACAAATTGATATGTTTTCTAAAGTTATAAAACTATATATATAAGTTTTACGTCTTTTCGGCTAAAACCGAAAGATTAACGTTTTCGTCAAATAAAACTTAGACGGTCGGACCCGTCTAAAGTAACATTTTTATAACTCATCAACTGATATATAAATACATTTGACAAGTAAAAACCGATAAAATCCGAGTTTTATAACATAAGGACATTAACAGGCCAAAGTAGCCTTATTGGACTATTAACCCAACTAGTTTGGCTAAACACTAATGGACTTACTCATTGGGCTTAACCCAGTTGGGCCCAGCATATGAGTATAGGCCTGGTATTAAAAGTATAAAATGGGCTAATATAATGTATTGGGCTTATTGGGCCTCAACATGTAAACAAGTTAAAACTAGTATAACTAGTCAAAAATTTGACTAACACATAACACTATAATGTGTATGAAGAGATAAAATCCCACTTGATCATCATCATACTTATATTATCATCATATATACATAGCCATTGTTTTTATAAAGTCATTGGACAAGAGTCTAAGACGAGTATTATTTGTCTAGGTTTCTGTGATTGAAGCACGTACCGTACATCCAAATCGCCGATAACCCGCCTTTCTCAATCAACGTGAGTTCATAGCCTCGCCCTCTTTTAAATGTTTTATGAAATGTTTTATAAACCCACGAGGGAGATAACATGTTAGTTTTAATAAAATAGGACACCAGTTGTCCTGATTGTTTGCTTATTGATATGGACCCGAATGATTATATGACTCGATGAATGATTATATGACTCGATGAATGAAATGAAATGGATTATTATAGTTAGGTTATGTCACTAAAAGTCCTCTATCTCTTGACTCGTCTGACAAATCTTGCCGTTGCACTTAGTCTCAGTGTACTGGCTGTACACTTTAGTGTACCTTCTACTTAAAATTTCAAGAGATAGAGGAGATGGTTTGGGATATGTTTGCTAGGTTTGATTGTTTCTGGAATTGTATGTTTGGCAGGGTCAAGTCCTTGTTATGCCTTATTTCTAAATAAAAAATCATTTTGAAATCTAAATACAAAAATTGTTGATGTAGAACACAACATTAGATCTTGATATAGGGTCTATTGTGTGTCTATATGCAACAAATGTGGAGTGAATTATTTCGACTCTAGAAGAAAAACCGAAGGAATAATTAATAAACCTCCTTAATTCACTTTGGCTTGATTTGTTAGTCGAAAAATATCTTTAATAATATAATCTGATATTGATCTCAAGCAAAATATGCATGCAAGAAAAATACATTTCAACGAGTATTAACAATGCATACAAAAATATGTTTATCCTAGAAGTCAGAAGATATTATATGGATAAAATAGTTGAATTTTTTACAACCTTATATATGTGTATAGTAAAAAAATATAACACCCAAATAATATGTGTGCAAAAAAGAATCATAGACATGAGATTAGAAGAAAATAAGCACACTTATGGAATAAGTTCCATCATTCCTAGTCCTAAGCGAATATAATTAAAGGTTTCACTTTTAAGGGGTTTAGTAAAAATATCCGCTAAATAATCTAAAGATGGCACCTTTTCTATGGTAATGTTTCCTTTTTGAACATTATCACAAAGAAAATGATACTTCATTTCTATATGTTTGGTACGAGAATGTTGAACGGGAATTTTACTTAAATATATAACACCTTTATTATCATACATAATGGGAATATTGTCTAATCGAATATCGTAATCTACAAGAGCTTGTTTCATCCATAGTGCTTGTTGGCATGCCTTTTCGACGCTTACATATTCGGCCTTAGTTGTGGAGATAGCAAGAGCGGTTTTATTTTTGGAAAACCACGATGTCAAACAACATCCCATAAAAGTAAAAATACCGCTAGTGATTTTTCGATCCACATAATCTCCCGTATGATCAGAATCGGCATATACTACAATTTCTATGTTGGTCCCTTAGGATACCATAATCCCAAGTACATGGTGCACTTTATATATCTAAAGATATGTTTAACTGCTTCAAGATGAGATGTTTGAGATCCTCTTGGAAGCGAGCACAAAGTCAAACACTATACATGATATCAGGCGTACTCATCGTGTGGTATAGTAAACTACCTATCATACATCTATACTTAGTATTATCCATGTACTCATATCCTTCATCTTTCATGAGCTTGGTATCGGAGGGTATCATGGTTTTCACTAGTTTAGAATCTCATAGTCCAAATTTCTTAAGCACTTCTTTAAAGTATTTGAATTGATTAAATAAAATGGCATCCTCTATTTGTTTAATTTGTAAACCTAAGAAGAAGTTGAGCTCACCCATCATGCACATTTCAAACTCATCATGCATTATTATGGCAAAGTCATCACACAATTCTTGACAAGTTGAACCAAATATAACGTCATCGACATATATTTGAACAATGATTAGGTTCAACTCCTTCTCTTTAGAAAAAGAGTGTTATCTACCATTCCAATGGTGTAACCATATGTGATAAGAAATGCATTTAGTCTATCATACCAAGCTTTTGGAGATTGTTTAAGACCGTACAAATCTTTTTTCAACTTACAAACATGGTTAGGTTTTCTGAAGTCAACGAACCAGAGGTTGAGCCATGTATACCTCCTCGTTGACAAAACCTGTTAAGAAATGCACTTTTTACGTCTATTTGATAAAGCTTAAATTTAGCACACGCATAAGCTAAAATAATTCTAATAGACTCTAACCTAGCAACCAAAGCGTAAGTCTCATCATAATCATTTCCCTCATGTTGATTATAGCCTTGTGACACTAACCTAGCCTTATTTCTTGAAATGATTCCATTTTCGTCAAGCTTGTTTCTATACACCCACTTAGTACCTATAATGGTCATGTTTTGTGGACACAAAACTAACTCCCAAACCTTATTAGCGATAAATTGACTTAATTCTTTTTGCATTGCTAAAATACAATTATCGTATTTTAAGGCTTCAGTTATATTTTTATGTTCTATTATTAGTACTAAACAAAAGAAATTACTTTGATTTTGTATTTGTGATCTTAGAGTCTTAGATTTAAGTTACCAATAATATTTCCTAACGGATGACTTTTAGACTCTTTTATGCTTTTATTGGTGTAATCTATAATTAGTTCTTCGACACGCCTTTCTATAGACGTAATTTTGTTAGCTTCAATAGCTTCTTCTTCGGCTAAATCATCATATACCAAAGGTGATCTTTTGAGCGGTGGGGGAATTTTATTAAATGGCACGTTGTATGATTCTTCGATGACCATTGTACTTTTATTATATACTACTTTGTGAATATCCAAAGAATTTACCTTCGTAAGACTTTGGGTCAAACTTGGTAAGATAACCTTTAGTAGTTAAAATAAAACATTTGCATCCGAAGACTCTAAGATAATTTAAAGTTGGTTTCTTACCTCTTAAAATTTCATAAATGGGTTATCCCCAAAGGATGTCTTATTTAAGATTTGTGTAGCGGTATCAATGGCATGACACCAAAACTTTTGAGGTAAGGATTGTTCATTTAACATATTTCGACTCATTTATTGAATTGACCCGTTTTTCCTTTCAACGACACCATTGGATTGAGGTGTGCGAGGTGCGGAAAAATTATGAGTTATACCATTTAAATTGCAAAACTTCTGAATTGAGTTTCATTATCAAATTCTCTCTCGTGATCCATTTTTATTGGAAAAATATTGGACTCTAATTGATTTTGAATTTTATTTCAAATTCTTCAAACACTTCGGCTTTGATTGATAAGAATTTAGTCCATGTATACATGGATTAGTCACTACAATTGCTAGGGTGTAAAAGTTTCCTCCATAGCTCCGTATGGCGGAAGGACCTAAGAGGTCCATGTGAAGAAGTTCTAAACACTTAGATGTTGAAACCATGTTTCTAGCTTTGTGGCTAGCATGGGTCTGTTTTTCTATATTGCATTGTCACAAAAGTGTTGATCAAAATTAAGTCTAGGAAAGTTTCTAACTAGTTCCTTAGAGAACATGGATTGAATTAACCTCATATTTGCATGACCTAATCTTCTATGCCATAATGTCGAGGTTTCCTCTATGGAAACAAGACATAAATTATTTTTGGGTTCATTCCCTAATTTCATGATGTACACACCTCATTTCCTAAGCCTTTACATATAAATTTTTTATCTTTAATTATTTCCCTCTTGGTTTCGGTAAATAATACGTTACACTTACTATCATACACTTGACCTGTGCTAAGAAGATTAAAGCCTAAATTATCTACATGAGCTACATTATTGATAGTCATGGAGTTGGAAGAAATCGTACATTTGCCAATAATGTTTCCATGTAGTTTCCTAGCAAAGATGACATTTTCTACATCGTATGATTTGTATATTTAAAAAAGGCTTTGGTTTCCCGTCATATGTATAGAACAACCGCTATCATTAATCCATTCATCAATTCCAAATCGATTCCCAAGCATATCTAATTAAATCATATAAAATTTCAAACATTTCGTCCCTAATTTATCATGGGTCCAACATTATTAGCACCATACATCCCTTGCATTAAATGCATTTTATTAGGATGTACAGAGGGTGGACAAAAGCCAAATGGCATAAAACTTTGAGGAGAATAGTTAGTCCACATCATAGGAAATGAGTTATTGTGTCTCATATTATTTTCCTATGTTGTGGTATTTTAGACCTTGGACAAGAATTGTTATCTCTCATAGGAGGTAGAGTCCTCGTCCTTGCAAGGAGTTTTAGATCTCATATCCGGTTTCTTAAAACCAAGTTCCGAGTTTTAATGAAGGTTTTGTATAATTTACTCATTTCGTTTTCACTAGTAATATAACATCTAGTAGTTTTTGTTAATGTAATATCCATGTTCATAAATAAAAAGGTGATTTTACTTAGAAATTTTTGCATTTTCACTATACTACATGACTGACTTATGGATCTCACTATCATAATTTCCACATCAACATATGCCTATATGTTTTAAACACTATGTATATATCAACTATGAGTTCTAAAAGTTATCATATGACTAAACAATGTATAAGAACAACTCAAATATAACAAGGATGCCCTAAACTCCTATAGAAACCCTAGAAATCCGCAATGCAACCACAAAATGACTATATACTATTACTAAACACTCTACACTAATTCTAATCCACCATATAAAGTAAATGTAAATAATCACAAAACACTAATATTCACTAATCACAAGCTAATTACAAGAAAATGACCTAATGCCAAGATTAGCATATAAAATCCAACCTATAATGAATTAGACTCTAATCTTTTGCAACAAAACATAAAACTGAACTAAGTATCATAATATGATCATACATTTATCTTGAACCAAGTTACAAATTATTAAAGCATAAAGTAAAAGTTTTCAAAGCATAGAACCTTAATCTTGCTTAAATAACCCTAGAATATGATCAACTTATATAAACCCTCAAACTAAGAATGTAGAACCCATAGAAGTGATAAAAATACTATATAAGACTTAGAATAAGTGTACATTAAGATATAAACCCTAATTACCTAAGTTAGAAAATCATTAGGATCGGATTAATGACCTAAAAAACCTAATATTAAGGAATATACATGGAATCACTACCTAGTTCTTTTTGGACAAGTCTAAAAATACTTATAGGACTTCACTAAGATTATAAGATTATATTAAGACAATGTAAAAGTACCATAATGCACAAGGTACAAGATTTCAATGCATGACTTATAAATTAGGTTAAAATAGGTATTTTCACTCTTGGACATGTTTACCTAAATAAACCCTCAAAACAAGTATAATAACTCTTTGGAAACTTAAGACAAAATTTATAGGACCTAAATTAAGTTTACATCAGTAGCTAAGAGAAGGAAAATCACATTTACTAAGATTAAACCCTAGATCATTAGAAAACCCTAATATACAAATGTGTACTTCCCATTTTCACATCAAACCTCTTAAATAGAATTTCTAAACCCTAATTAAGCCTTAATCATTCACTAATCACTTTCCTAAGTCCCTAATCACCAAATACATAAAACGTAAGTTACAAGCCCTAGATTTTGAATCCGGTTTTGTAATTTCTCTCCAAAACACATTTTCAAACCATTTACCTCCATTCCAAGTTTGAAAACCTGATATTTATCAATCCTAAGATATTTTAGGAGTGTGAAAAGTAGGTGGATTACCTTCTTGCTTGCTACACATCACCATTCTTATCCTATGTATGCCGTGACCTATTTTGAACTACAAGGAAGGATTAGGACTAAGCTATGACCTATAAACTTGTGTAGATCTTCACTAGCATTCATTATTCATCCCTCTATCTATCTTACACGTTTAGATGCATAACTTGGAGGCTAAGGGTGAAAACAAGTATAAATAAGGGCGAAATGCTTCATTTGAAACTTGTACCCCTTTTCCTTTGTATCTCATACCCATTATCCATTTCCACCTCTATATATGTATTAGTACATCCCACAGGACCAAAAACCAGGTCTAGAAGCTAGACTTTGAAGCTCTTGAAGCTTTGATAGCAAGTTGTGTTCATAAGAAGCCATAAGGAGCCATTTTGGAGCTACCTAGGTAAATCTATGTTAACCAAGGCTTTGATGTTTTAATAATATTTATTTAGACTTATAATGCCAAATTAGGTTAGAAAGATAATCTAAAAGAAACTAAGGCATTTCATCATTTTAAATGAAAGTTATAAGTTAAAGATGTCTTAAACCCTAGTTTTGTAATCTACATAAATAATGAGCAAAAACCCATTTCAAAAGCTATAATTCTGAATAAATGTTTTTATTATGATAATAAATGTGTTCATAAACTTTGTTTTCAAATCCTAGATCATTTGGATTATTTTTGAGCTTGTTATGTGATTTTTACAAGTTTAGGGACTAAAAATGTCAATTCTGAATCTATTTATCATTTGGGCCAAAAGTGTCATTTTATGAAAGTAAAAGCTATAAGAATAAATGTGGTAAAGTATGAGACCCTAAGGTTAAATATTGAAGGTTGAAATTGCAATTTATGAAACTATATACTTAAAGGGTAAAAAGTGTAATTACACCAAACTATAACAACAAGGGCTATTTTTGCCAATATTGAAACTCAAAAGGTAATAAAATATATTGTGTCATTTAGTATGGAGCTTTGTACAAAGATGTTCCATCTCGATATTACGTTCTGACGGTGTGGTTGGGTTTACGATTTAAAGTGCCCTCGCTCCTCAAACGTTTATAGAATGGCTTCTAAGTATGATGGCCCGAACAATGATACTATTACTCCAAAATAATTCAATCAAAGAATGTTAATTAAAGAGAATGAACTTAGAGACTAACACTTGATATATATTATATATATATATATATATATATATATATATATATATTTATATATATATATATATATATATATATATATATATATATATATATATATATATATATATATATATATATATATATATATATATATATATATATATATATATATATATATATATATATATATATATATATATATATATATATATATATATATATATATATATATATATATATATATATATATATATATATATATATATATATATATATATATATATATATATATATATATATATATATATATATATATATATATGCATGTTGTGTATCAGTCCAGATTTTGTGAGAAGGTTTTGATTGGATAATCAAAAGACTCTATAGGCTAAAGTGAGTTTATAGCCTCACTTTTAAAAGCTTATAAACAATTTGAAAACCCGTGAGGGGGATATATGCAAAACTGGAATACAAGTGTTTTTGTATGCTGCCTATATGATTATTAATGTAACACCCCCAAATGGTCAAATGCAGCGGAACAGTACGTAGGGTGTTACTTTTTTGGTGGATCGATAGCACACGGTATATAGAGCGGATCATCAAATGTCATTAAAACACATCACATGAATTTAATTGTGCAAATTAAGTAAATTGTCTTGAAAACATATTTATTATAAATTGTAGAAATATCCCAGCCCGATGGTAAACATGAATGCTCCTTATGATGCTGGAATCAAATGCATGCACCTGCTTACTTTCCTGAGAAAACATAAAAAGTAAAATGTGGGGGTCAACACGAATTTGATGAATTCACAAGTTTAATTATAAAGTAAATGTACTGATATGCAAAACACCACGAAGATAGTAGAGCACCAAGCTTCCTACTATAGTAGTTCCTATTGCCCTGTAATAGATGCTAGACAATGTTTCTCAGGTGCCTATCTGGATCATCCTGATGTGAGACCCTCAGTCCGATAATGAAATAAACCTGTTGCTTGTCCTAAGCGTTTCGTGATAGCAAGTCACGCAGGCCGGGCATTGTCAATACCCAAATAGATCTATTTATAACACTTTGCCCTAAACTATTAACTATTACAGTCCATGGGAATAAATGGGGCAAACAATAGGAAGTAATCTGTTGTTGTCTGTAAGTGTTTGCATATACAATAATTAAGTATGTTTTCTACCCCAGTTATTAAACAGTAAAAGATGGGGCCATGAACTCACCTCAATGATAAAGCAGTGGTAGAATGTCACTTGGTATGCTGATAGGGTATGATCACGGTGTAGTAAAATTACTTGTTTAGTGAATGTGGTGGCGAATGAACGAGACTAGCTAGGATGCTTGTAACAACCCGAACTCAACACGCCTTAGACTCCTTAACCGTGACCTAGAGTACTTTTGCTTGCCTTGATAAACAAGATTCGAGTAAGGACTTGCACTAAATGCCCTTGAGACAATGATTTGGGATAGTAAATGTGGAGTAAATGTGTTTTGTGTATGTGTGATATGAGATCCAAAAGTGGAAGTGTTGTAAGTGATATTTGAGGATGTTGAAGTTAAGCTTATACTCAAACTTGGGATATGTGTGTGGTTCGGCTTGTAGACAAGACTAGAGAGAAGGATGAGTAATATTTGGTGATCTTAGGTTAGTACTTAGGTGATCTAGTTAGGGATTTGTTAGTACTAGGTTTTAAAGGCAACAAAGTATAGTGCCCCTTTTGGTTGCCCCTTTAGCCGTCGCATACAAGTCAAGGCACAAGGATGATGTATTGTATAGTGCTAGGTTTAATGAGGAAGTGTTATACATGTTTAATTTAAAGTCTAATGTAAGCTTGTAAAGTTGTAAGTTAGTGTAAATGTGATTTATGTAGTATTCGGCTAGAATAAGGTGTCTAGGGTAGTTTTAGGTTCAAGTCTAGTGATTTGGTAGAGTTAGTGTAGTGTGAGTGTAGGTTCGAGTCTAAGTCGATTTGGTTAGGTTTTAGGGTTTTTGGTGAAAGTATAGTCATAAATAAATAAATGTATAGTTTTATTTATTTAAAGTAAAAGACACTAAGTAAAATATTATACATTTGTTAGGTACAAAACTATTCTGTGACAATAGCTTTGTTGACTTGAAGTAACACTTATAGTATATAGAAAATATATAGGATATATATACTTTGTAGTAATGTGGTACTAGATAATCGTTATTAATTATGATCATGGTTTTAGATTTTTATAAAATTAAAATGATGCATGAATATGCTCATGTGTTTTAGGTGACTTAATAGTCCCAAAAATGATTGTCTGTAGGTTCTGTATGCTCATAAAGATGTAATCATACTTGATGTTCAGTGAAATGTAGTATGTCTGTATGCTCATAAAAATGTAGTCATACATGTTGTTCATGTGATTCCATGATGGAATACTCACAATCATAATGTACTGTTTAAAGTTTTTGTGGCTCAAATGTTCAACTGTTCCTAGATATGATAAATTGCTCAAAGCTCTAGTGATCAAAATGATGTATGCTCATGTATGATGCATATGATTGTACAAAGTTTCATGCAAAGGTGAATATATATATATATATATATATATATATATATATATATATAATATATATATATAATATATATATATATATATATATATATATATATACATATATATATATATATATATATATATATATATATATATATAAATATATATATATATACATATATATATATATATATATATATATATATATATATATATATATATATATATATATATATATATATATATATATATATATATATATATATATATATATATATATATATATATATATATATATATATATATATATATATATATATATATATATATATATATATATATATATATATATATATATATATATATATATATATATATATATATATATATATATATATATATATATATATATCAAGAGGTGACGTGTACAATGATGTCATAGTCAAAACCTAAAAACTGCAGGTTTTACAACACTATCCCGTTACTTTAGCTTTGTCCTCAAAGGTTAAGATGACGTTACTGCTCAGGTGAAGAGTTGTGGGTACTTAGCTCTAAACGAGTCTTCGCGTTCCCAAGTGAACTCAGGACCTCTCCTGGAGTTCCAACGTTTCTTAACCAATGGAATTTGGCTGCGCCCTTCAGCTTCTTGACTACTAATAACTATTATTTTAGTTGATTAAAAATGTAGCTTTTGCAAGATCTTTCTTTGCGTTGCTCGTACCCAATTGATATATGTCGTTGTTTCGTTCTCGGTATCTTCTCGAATTGATCACGGTCAAAAGTGGAATAGTTGTAATTGGTAACTAAAAAGGGGGAGCTTTGGTCTAAATCTACTAAAATGATAAGATTAAGCTAAAGATAATTACTGAAAATAAGGATCGAATTTAAGACTAGAATAAAACTAGAATTTTACCTTTACTCGGAATAATGATTATCCGGAATATGTTGCCCCTACTCGGAATAAATCTCTACCCGGAATAAATTGTGCTTATGCGGAATGTTAAGCTATCCGGAATAAGTACTCTACTCGGGATGTTCATGACCATGCGGAATGTTTAGCTATATGGAGTAAAGTCCCTATGCTGAATCATGATACTATTCGGAAAAAGATGGTTATGCGAAAAAATGACTCTATGCTGAATAATAGAAAATAGCCCTATGCGGAATAACTGAAAAATAACTCTATGCGGAATAATTGAAAGGAAACACTTATGCGGAATAATTGACAGATGCTCTACGCGGAATGCTTGGAAAGAAAGCTTTATGCGGAATATTTTATGCTGCTCAGAACATTTCGGTTATGCGGAACATTTTTAATAAAACCCTATGCGGAATGTTTCGGTTATTCCGAATAGACAATGAAATTACTACTCTACTCGGAATAACTTAAAATTCCATATAACCAATGAAATCAAGCCCTACTCGGAATAATTGGTTATTCTGAATAACCAAGATAATTACTATCTTGACCCGGAATAATGAAACTTCCGAATCAAAAGTAAAATGACAAACCACTATTCGGAATAATGGTGAACACAGTATCAATATGTCGAAGTTAGCCCACTTCAAGGCCCAGTATGCCTTATGTTCCAGCTTGATAGGGAGGTGGCAAGCTTTCCCGTACACAAGACGATAAGGTGTGCAACCAATCGGTGTCTTATAGGCGGTACGGAAAGCCCACAGAGCATCATCAAGTTTATCGGCCCACGAGGCACGATGCTCTCCCACAGTACGTTCTAAAATTCTCTTCAGTCCACGGTTGGATATCTAGGCTTGACCGTTGGTTTGAGGATGATAAGCGGTGGAAAGACGGTGATTGACACCATACTTAGCCATGACTCTTGCAAATTGATCGTTGCAAAAATGAGTCCCGCGGTCACTGATAATAGCACGAGGAACACCGAATCGAGCAAACAGTTGTTTCAAGAAATTACAAACCACCCTCGCGTCGTTAGTGGGTAAAGCCTTGGCTTCAACCCATTTGGAAACGTAGTCAACAGCGACAAGGATGTATTTGTTGCCTTTAGAAGAAGGGAATGGCCCCATAAAGTCGATGCCCCATACATCAAAGATTTCACATTCTTGTATGAAATTTTGAGGCATCTCATCTTTGTGTGTGATTTTGCCTTGTTTTTGACAAGCATCACAGCGTTTAACCATCTCGTGAGCATCACGGTAAATGGTGGGCCAATAGAATCCCGAATCAAACACTTTTTTGGCGGTGTAGTTGGGACCAAAGTGACCACCGGTGGGTCCTTTGTGGCAAGCCTGGAGAATGTCCAAAGCGGCCGGTCCGTCTTAACATCTTTCAAGAACTTCTTCTGTTGTTGGGATGTTAACCCTTTGATGAGAACACCACCCGCTAAGTAGTTTGAAATATCGGCAAACCACGGGGTGCCATAGAGATTGAGATTTATAGACATTAAGGTCTCAAGGGGGAAAGAGTCATTGATCTCTTTGTTCGGATGGTCCCCTTGATATGGATCCTCAAGTATGCTCAGATGATCCGCGGTTAGGTTTTCAGCACCCTTCTTGTCACGAATTTCAATGTTGAATTCTTGAAGGAGTAAAACCCAGCGGAGAAGTCTTGGTTTAGAGTCGTGTTTAGTCATTAAGTACTTCAACGTAGAATGGTCCGTGTAAACGATGGTGGTGGATAAAACAAGATAAGGGCGAAATTTTTCAAAAGCATAGACAACAGCTAAAAGCTCTTTTTCAGTTGTCGTATAATGCAATTGGGCCCCTGTCATTGTTTTGCTAGCATAGTGGATTGGTTGGAAGTGTTTGTTGATCCTTTGTCCCAAAACCGCACCAATAGCAAATTCGCTAGCATCGCACATCAACTGAAAGGGTAGCTCCCAATTAGGGGTAACCAAGAACGGTGCCTTAGTTAGCTTATCCTTAAGAAGATTGAAGGCTTCGATACACTCTTTAGAAAAGATAAAAGGAGTATCTTTTTCCAAGAGGTGGGTCATCGGGCGAGCGATTTTAGAGAAATCCTGAATGAATCGACGATAGAAGCCCGCATGACCCAGAAAACTTCTCACACCCTTCACGGTTGAAGGTGGAGGTAATTTGGCTATGACATCTACTTTAGCACGGTCGACTTCAAGACCGGCATTAGAGATTTTGTGTCCTAGCACAATGCCTTCTTTTACCATAAAATGGCATTTTTCCCAATTCAGAACAAGGCGAGTGTCTTCGCACCGCTTAAGCATACGTTCCAAATTGGCAAGGCAAGAAGAGAAGGAATCCCCGAAGACCGAGAAATCATCCATGAAGACTTCCATGGTTTGCTCAACCAAGTCATGGAAGATAGCCAACATGCACCTTTGGAAAGTCCCGGGGGCATTGCATAAGCCAAAAGGCATCCTTTTGTAAGCAAATGTGCCATAGGGACAAGTGAATGTTGTCTTCTCTTGATCTTGGGGATCGATGGGTATTTGGAAATAACCCGAGAAACCATCAAGAAAGCAGTAATATTCATTACCCGCTAATCGTTCAAGCATTTGGTCCATAAAAGGTAGAGGGAAATGATCCTTTCTCGTGGCATCATTGAGTTTGCGGTAGTCTATACAAACTCTCCACCCAGTAACGAGACGGGTAGGAATCAACTCGTTGTTTTCATTGGGCACAACGGTAATTCCACCTTTCTTAGGCACACAATGGACTGGACTAACCCATGGTGAATCCGAAATAGGATAAATCATACCCACATCAAGAAGTTTGATAACCTCTTTTTTGATGACTTCATGGATTTTAGGATTCACCCTTCGTTGGCTTTAAATTGTGGGCTTGAAGTCGTCCTCCATGAGAACTTTATGTGTGCAGAAGTGAGGATCAATTCCGTGAACTTCTCGTTATCTTCAACACGGCGATGAGTCGGGCTTTGTCTTCTTCTTTCAGGTCCTTCGCAATGATGACCGGTAACTTCTCGTTATCTTCAAGAAAAACGTACTCTAGATGAGGAGGTAGGTCTTTAAGCTCAAGAGTAGGAAGATCCTCAATAGATGGTGTAACTAACGATGGATCATCATTAGTCACCTCTTTAGGAGAGGGAGGAGAAGCCGGGTCTTCATTGAGAAGTATCTTAATAGTACGAATGTCTTCATCCCAATCAGTGGAAGAATCATCATACTTAATATCGAGAGGACCCAAGCTAGCTTCGAAATCATCCAAGTCACTTTCTCCAAAAGGAGTCAATGCCGGAGCAATTGAGGCAACGGTCTCAACATCGGGTAGAGAAGAGGGAGTACTTCTGCAAGCATCATTAAAATGTTCTTCACAAGCCTCATCGAGAACATCAATAGCATTAACACTCTCATATGAATAAGGTTGCTTAGAAATCTTACCCATGTTGAAGACAATTTTGTCGTCACCAACTCTCATGATTATTTCACCTGCGGCTACATCAATGAGAGTGCGACCGGTCCTCAAGAAGGGACGTCCAACGATTAATGGAACACGGGGGTCCATCTCGTAGTTAACGACAACAAAATCCGTCGGGAAGGTGAATTTGTCAACGCCAACAAAGACATCTTCGGCTATCCCCACTGGATAAGCAACCGTACGGTTGGCTAATTCCAAAGTCATTTTGGTGGGGACTAGCTCGGGGAGAGATAATTGCTTCCAAACACTTAAAGGCATTAAGTTTATACTGGCACCTAGATCGCCTAGGGCCATGCAATTCTCTACTCCCGAAAAGTTGCAAGGAATCAAGAAGCGACCCGGATCACCAAGTTTGGTGGGCAATTTCCTTAAGAGAACAGCGGACCAATTCTCATTAAGTTGGGTCTGAGAAATGTCAAGAAGCTTCTCCTTGTCACTTAGAAGATCTTTAAACATCTTAGCGTATTTGGGCATGTGAGCGAGAGCCTCAGCAAAGGAGATGTTAAAATTTAATTGTTTAAACATTTTTAGAAAGTTTGAAACCTGAATATCATCCTTGCTCTTTTGCTTCTCTTTCCTCAACCTTGAAGGATAAGGTATATTGGATGAAGAAGAAGGCTTTAGGGGAGTAGGATCACTCACAGCCACGGGTGGTGGGGAAATGGGGATAGAAGGTGAAGGAGGTGAGGAAAGTTGCTCTTTTCCTTGTTCACAATCACGGGTGGAGGTGTAGGAAGCTCGGGTTCCGTATAACCTTTTCCACTACGAGTGGTGATTGCTTTCATCTCCCCTCTTGGATTTGCAACGGTGTTACTCGGAAGAGTACCCAAAGAAGAGGGTTGATTACCTTGGATGAGCGAACGAATCATATCACGAATGTTAAGCGCTCGAGTGCTGAAAGAATCTCTGATGTCGGCACGGATCTCATTGCTCTGTTTTGCCATATCATTCCTAAGCTCGGCTCGAATATCGTTCCCTTGTTTCGCCATTTCACCCTTCAAGTTGATGACTTGACTCTGAAGATTTGTCACCAGCTCCCGATTAGTCTTCATGAACGTCTCGACGTCTGGACTCACTGCCATCGGTTGATTGAGAGGTGGAGCTTGGTAAGCTTGAGAATTTCCTTGAGTTGGGTATGGGTTTCTTTGGGATTGATATTGATTGTTAGCACGAGGTTGGGATTGATTGTTTCGGTTATAGCTTTGTTGTTGGTTTTGGTTTACAGGAGGGAAACCGGGTGGAGCAAGATAATTGTTTGAACGATAACTTAGCAAACTACGGTCTCCTTGAGGACGAGCTTGATAGCCCCCCGAGGGATAAGTACCGTATGCCGCGTTAACGTTTTCAGAGAAATTTCCTTGGGTAGAAGGACAATCATTGTAAGAATGAGGACCACCACATGTGTCACAAGAAATAGCAACGGCTTTAGCTTGTTGAAAGTGGTTTGTGGCCATGGACATGAAATCCTTGTGCATACTCGCGATTTGTCGAGTAAGTTCAGATATCTCGGGATTGGAAGTAGTAGAAGAAACGTTGACTCTCTGATTAGATCTTGAGGATGCGGATGAATTCGAATTCTTGTGGTGAGTAGTCATGTTTTCGATCAACTCTCTACACTCCTCTGGTCTCCTTTTCATAAAAGTACCACTGGCGGCGGCGTTGATCGTGTCACGATCACGAAAAGTGAGACCATTGTAGAAAGTATCAATGTGAGTGACAGGGAGCATGTTGTGATTTGGACAGCGGTCGATCAAATCATTGTATCGTTCCCAAGCATCAAAGAGCGATTCATCATTGTCTTGCATGAATCCACTAATTTGGTTACGAAGGCTCGTGACCATGGATGGTGGGAAGTAGCGCGACAAAAAACGTTGAGTCATGTCGTCCCAAGTATGAATAGAGTTCTTTGGGAGACGGTGAAACCATTTTTCGGCATGGTGAGAAAGCGAGTGGGGAAAGAGTTGGAGGCGAAGGTCATCCATAGAAACACCGGGGGACTTCATGCTTTGGGTGATGGTAATGAATTTGTCGAGGTGTTTGTTGGCATCATCATCCGGAATTCCGCGAAATGGGTTAGTTTGCACTTGCTGGATCATGTGATGCTTCAACGAAAACTCCTGAGCCGTGACATGCATCGGTGCAATCGGGCCTCCACGTCCGTTCATCGTGGGTTGACATAGCTCCTCCATGGTGCGTAGGTCGGGTAAGGGTGGATTATTCATGTTTTGGTGGGGTGGATTATTATTGTTGTTGTTGTTTGGGAGGGGTGGATTATTATTGTTGTTGTTGTGTACACCGGCCATGTCTAAATCTTCGAGAGTCTCGGGCTCTGAGTAAGACGTTGATCGAGTACGCATACACTAAAAAGAAAATGCAAGAGAAAATATTTTTGATTTTTATAGGTTTTTAATGTTTTTGTATTTTTGAAAATTTTAGATTTTTATGGGTTTTTTTTAAAATTTTTGTGTTTAAAAATAACGTTCCCGAAAGAACGGATCCCAAAATCCAAGTTTTCTCACAAGAACCGATGATCCTTACGAAAAGAGCCGGCAGAGCCGCCATTTTAATAACTATTATTTTAGTTGATTAAATATGTAGCTTTTGCAAGATCTTTCTTTGCGTTGCTCGTACCCAATTGATATATGTCATTGTTTCGTTCTCGGTATCTTCTCGAATTGATCACGGTCAAAAGTGGAATAGTTGTAATTGGTAACTAAAAAGGGGGAGCTTTGGTCTGAATCTACTAAAATGATAAAATTAAGCTAAAGATAATTACTGAAAATAAGGATCGAATTTATGACTAGAATAAAACTGGAATTTTACCTTTACTCGGAATAATGATTATCCGGAATATGTTGCCCCTACTCGGAATAAATCTCTACCCGGAATAAATTGTGCTTATGCGGAATGTTAAGCTATCCGGAATAAGTACTCTACTTGGAATGTTCATGACCATGCGAAATGTTTGGCTATATGGAATAAAGTCCCTATGCTGAATTATGATACTATTCGGAAAAAGATGGTTATGCGGAAAAATGACTCTATGCGAAATAATAGAAAATAGCCCTATGCGGAATAACTGAAAAATAACTCTATGCGGAATAATTGAAAGGAAACACTTATGCGGAATAATTGACAGATGCTCTACGCGGAATGCTTGGAAAGAAAGCTTTATGCGGAATATTTTATGCTGCTCGGAACATTTCGGTTATGCGGAACATTTTTAATAAAACCCTATGCGGAATGTTTCGGTTATTCCGAATAGACAATGAAATTACTACTCTACCCGGAATAACTTAAAATTCCATATAACCAATGAAATCAAGCCCTACTCGGAATAATTGGTTATTCCGAATAACCAAGATAATTACTATCTTGACCCGGAATAATGAAACTTCCGAATCAAAAGTAAAATGACAAACCACTATTCGGAATAATGGTGAACACAATATCAATATGCGAAGAACAGGGGATTCAGAAACACAAATTTAACACAAATTTTCACCAAGTTTTTAATCAAAACTTAAACCAATTTCACCACTAATCATTTACCTAAGGTAAACATCAATCCAAAACCACAAAAACACAAAACCCACTTACTTTTTATGATCAAACCAATAAAATAAAACTTAAGAACTTAGAATCAAAAAGAGATGAAGAACAAGATGATGAAAAGATTAAAAGTAGACTTGTATTAATGATTTAGAATTCAACAAACAAAGTGGAAAGATCAAACTTACAAGATTGGAAGAAATCAAACAAAGATGAAAACCACTCCTTAAGGGAGATGGTTTTCTTCCTACGAAATAGGAAAAACTGTAACAAAAAGAAAAAGTTAGTCGAAAGTCTTGAATGGGAGGAGTATTTATAGGCTTCTCCCTTGGTTGGTGAGTGGGCTTTCTCCTTTTTTTGTCTTCTCGTCTTTTCAGAAAAGTTGACGTTTTCGATTTCGATTCGGGATTTGTCGACGAATAAATTCAACTCGTCTTTTAATTTCTTCATTTAATAGACTTGAGTTTCTTCGACATGTGTAAATCTTCCATCTTTGGTCCTTTTCTTCGATAAATCTTCAGATAGGCCCATTGACTTCAAATCTTTTGCATCTCTTAGGCTATAGACTTCGTCTTTTCATCTTTTTCCTCGATAAAACCCGTGCAATCCCATGTTTTCTCCAATATTTACCCGGTTGGCTCTGAAAACACAACAAACACACAAACCACACATAATTCCAAACAAATGACATTAAATACGCGTTTTAATCTTGTTTTAGCAAGAAATAAGTGGTAAAAGGATGGGTGTTTTCCCACCTATCAACTACTCTCTCCATGACTTCTACGGGTTCTTCTGTAAATTGGAGTTTGTCATCAAAATGAACTCCCTACAATGGAATGGCTAATGGCTCATCCGCGTAGCACTTCTTTAGGTTCGAAACATGGATTGTAGAGTGTACCCGGCTCAATTGCTGGGGTAACTCTAGGCGATAAGCGACTTCACCAATTCTGGCAATCACTTTGAAAGGTCCTACGTATCATGGGTTTAGCTTCCCACATTTCCCAAAACGTACAACGCCCTTCCAAGGTGATACCTTAAGCATAACACGGTTACCTACTTCAAATTTCATAGGTTTTCGTTTGCGATCTGCATAGCTCTTCTGTCGGTCTTGTGCAGCTTGAATTTTCTGTTTGATGAAATTGATCTTATCAGTCGTTTCTTGGATTAATTCGAGTCTAGTAAGCTAAAACTCCCCTACCTCTGCCCAGCACACGGGTGATCTGCACTTGCGGCCATAGAGAGCCTCAAATGGTGCAGCTTTGATGCTGACATGGTAGCTATTTTTGTAGGAGAATTCAACTAAAGGTATATGTTCGACCCATCCTTTTCCAAAGTCGATCACACATGCCCTCAGCATGTCTTCCAGGGTTTGCATTGTTCTTTCACTCTGACCATCGGTCTGTGGGTGATATGCAGTACTCATATCTAAATTTGTTCCTAAAGCTCTTTGAAAAGCTTTCCAAAAGTTTGACGTAAACCTACCGTCTCGATCACAAATAATTGAGACTGGTATACCGTGTCTAGTCACAACTTCCTTCAGGTATAGTTTTGCTAACTTGCTCAAAGAGTCATTTTCTCTTATGGGTAGAAAATGGGCGGATTTTATGAGTCCATCGAAGATTACCCAAATTGAACTTAAGTGTCTTCAAGATTTACCAGCAGTGGGAAATCCAGCAGGGGAAGTACTCAAGCCAAATTGTCCAGGCTGCTCTTGCTATAGATTGCTTGATTTAGGTGAGCACTTGAAATCTTGTATCGTAACCGTGAGATGAAGTAGGAAGTTTGCTAATGAAGTTCATGGTTATGTTGTCCCATTTCCATTTTGGTATCTCAGGTTGGACTAGTAATCCTGACGGTCTCTGGTGTTCAGTCTTCACTCTGGCACATGTCAGACATTTCTTTACGTATGTTGCAATGTCTGCCTTCATGTTTGGCCACCAATACAACTTCTTCATGTCCTGATACATCTTTTCGTTTCCGGGATGTATGTAATACTTATAATTATGATATTCGTGCATGATCACGCTTCTCAAGTCTCCGTAACATGGTAACCAACTTCTTCCATGTAGACATAACATTCCGTCTGCTCTTGGTTCTAACTTCTCCTTGCTTAGATCCGTCCTAAGCATTCCTCTTATGTCTTCTTTCCTAACGTTTTCAGGTTTTTGTGCTTGGATTTGAGCCTCTAATATTTGCTTGGGTAGATACAAGCTAATGGTCATAACTAATGCTCGAACTCTCATGGGAGGATCAGTTCCTTTGCAGCTCAGTGCATCTACAACCACGTTGGTTTTACCTTGGTGGTATTTGATGTAACAATCGTAGTCACTAAGCAGCTCTATCCAACGACGTTGCCTCATGTTCAACTCCTTTTGGTCTAGAATGTGTTGCAAACTCTTGTGGTTGGTATGTACAGTACACTTTGTTTCGTATAGGTAGTGCCTCCAGATTTTTAAGGCAAAAACTACGGATCCAAGTTCTAGATCATGAGTAGAGTAAATTTGTTCGTGCTTATTTAGTTGTCTTGAAGCATAGGCAATTACTTTCTTTCTTTGCATCAGTACAACACCTAAGCCTTTGTGTGAGGTGTCACAGTAGACAACGAAGTCTTTGTTGCCTTCTGGCAAGGCTAGAATAGGTGCGCTACACAACTTTTGTTTAATAGTTTGGAATGTTGATTCTTCTTTTTATCCCCATTCAAACTTCGCGCCTTTTTGAGTAAGCTTCGTCATAGACTTAGCTATCTTGGAGAATCCTTCTATAAATCTCCGATAGTAACCAGCAAGACCTAAGAATTGACGAATCTCTTTTGGTGACGTAGGTGATGCCCAATCCTTTAGGGATTCGACCTTTGTGGGATCTACTTGAATTCCCTTGCTATCTATCACGTGACCAAGGAAATGTACTTTAGGAATCTAAAAATCACATTTGGAGAATTTGGCGTACAACTTCTCTTCCTTAAGTAATTTCAGCACTTGAGCAAGATGTTCTCCGTGCTCTTGTGCATTCTTGGAATAGATGAGTATGTCTTCGATGAACATGATAACGATTTTATCCAGATACGGTCTGCACACTCGATTCATGAGGTCCATGAATATGGTTGGTGCGTTGGTCAATCCACATGGCATGACCTAAAATTCGTAGTGACCGTAACGAGTTTTGAAAGTTGTTTTTGATATGTCTTCCTCTCTGACCCTCAAGTGATGGTATCCGGATCGTAAGTCGATCTTGGAGTACACGCTTGATCCTTACAGTTGATCAAATAGGTCGTCGATTCGAGGAATTGGGTAACGATTTTTCACATTGAACTTATTCAGTTCTCTGTAATCAATTCACATTCGGAAAGAATCGTCTTTCTTTTTGACAAATAGTACTGGAGCTCCCCTAGGTGAGGAACTGGGTCTAATAAAACCTTTGTCTGACAGTTCTTGGAGTTGTTCTGCGAGTTCTTTCATCTCAGTTGGTGCTAACCGGTATGGTGCTTTAACTACAGGTGCAGCTCCTGGTATCAAGTCCATCTAGAATTCTACTTGACGAGTTGGTGGTAAACCGGGTAAGTCGTCTAGGAAAACTTCAGGATAATCACGCACAATTGGTATGTCCTTGATTTGTTTCTTCTATGGTTCATCTTCTTTTTCTGCTTGGGAAATATGTGCTAAAAAGATAGGACATCCTTTCAGTATGTATTTATGGACTTTGGTGCACGAGATGACACTCAGTCTAGTGTCAGTCCTGTCCAAATTCCCTTCTCCTCCTATAATTAAGTTTTATTTCCCCCACGGTATACGGACTAGATTTTCGTCAAACACAATGGTTGCGTGATATTTTGCTAACCAGTCCATACCGATGATAACGTTAAAACTACCAAGATTTACTGGGATTAGGTTGATATCAAAGGGATGGTTCAAAAGGTTTAGGGTACAACCTCTTAAAATAGCATTGGTTTCGATGATTCTGCCATCGGCTAATTCGACTCTGTAATAGTTTTCTAACTGGGTAGGAATGATGTCTAGTAAATTACTAAACTTGGTGTATATGAAACTCCTATCAGCTCCGGTATCAAACAAAATGGATGCATATCGATTGTTCAAAAGAAATGTACCGGTAACCACATTGGAGTCGGTCCTGGTGTCTCCTATCATGTAAACTCTGGCTGATGCTCCTCCACCATTCCCGCTCTTTCTTGCTTTCTTCGGGCACTCGGGTCGGATATGTCCTGTCTCTCCACAACCATAGCAACGAACCTCCTTCTGTTTCACATCATTTCCACCTGTGGGAGGACGATTTCCCTGCTGTCTATTTCCACGGAAGTTCTGGCCATTCCCGTTGTTAGGCCTAAAGGTGGTGCTAGAGTTGTTTCTATCAGCCGAAACATAGGTAATTCCTTGTCCGGGCCTTCGGCAAGATGTGTCGTTGTAGTGGTGAAAATTGCACTTAGGACATTTTGGCTTGGTACCTACGTATGGAGGCGACCCTGAGAAAGTATCATTGTAAATCTGCTCTGAGTTCTGTCTCTTTGGTTAGGGTCTGATGATGATTACAGGAGTTCTCATCAGCTTTCCTTTTGTGCTCGGTCTGTCTTATCGCATGATCACGGCCTCGTTTGTCCATCAGTTCAGTGGCAAACTCGATGGCACTCTCGACTGTAGTGGATCGAGATGCTAGCACACTGTCATGAACAAATTTTAGAAGTCCACTAACGTACTTCTAGATCTTGTCCATTCCCTCAGGATACATCCTGGTACACATTAAAGTCAACTCTTGAAACCTTTGGTTGTAGGCTGTGATGTCATAGTTTGTGCACTTGAGATTCCATAGTTCAATCTCTAGCTTCTTTATTTCACCGCGAGGACAATATTTCACGGTCAGCCTTTCTTTCAATGCAGTCCAAGTCATCCCATAGGTATCATCATGCCCAAGGGTAGAAACTAGTGAATTCCAACAGGTGAGAGCATGTTCCAGTAGTGTACAGGTAGCAAATTTTACCTTGTTTTCTTCCGTATAGTCACTAATACGGAACACGGTCTCGGTTCTCTCGAACCATTGCATGAGCTCAACTACTCATTCTTTGCCCCTGAAGTAACTGGGCTTGCATTTAAAAAGTCGGGGTAAGTACACCCTCTAGCAACTCGGTTCCTAGCATTGGAGTTTTGGCTGTCGCCTTGGTTTCCGCTGGGATATGTTTCCCTGGCGGCTAGGGCGGCAGCTATGCCTTGAACGATGAGCACTCTAAGTTGTGCTTCCGAAATAGCTGTTGTGGGAGCAGCTCCGGAATTCTGTCGGGTAATTCTTTGTGCCATTTTTCTATAATACACAAGGATAAGATTTATAAGTTTATCAATATGATGGTTATACTAAATTACATGGAAATATGTATGCATAGAATTCACAAAAAATTGGATAACCTGTCAAGAGTTCATAATAATATAAGTACAAGAGATAATAGAGTAATGTTGGTGTTAATCTCACTTCAAACCATAACACAATATTAAGATGATATTTAGAGAGAGAAATAGATGAAGGTAGAGAGAGAAAGTAGAGATAATTGGATGGTTAAAACATTACTAGAGAGAGAAAGTAAGAATGAACCAACACCCTCTTCCACACATGGAAGATGGTTTATATACCCATGGGTTTGGTGGGCTCATGGGCTTGTTTCCTTGGGTCGGGCTTGGCTTGCACTTGGGCTTACGCCCCTAACTTACATAATATTAGCTTAAAGTCCAAGCCCGGTTAACCCGACTAACCTATTGCAATACAAGACGATTAACGACTAAGATGACCTATTACATTCTTGTTTGACTATATAAAATATAGTGCTAACAATCTCCCCCAATGTATCGGTCATCTATAAATGCATAAGATGATTGAGTGAATACATTCTTGTGGAGGTGATCTTCCTTCTTAGGTTTTGTATCTTGGTCTTGATCTTGTTTGTAACAGCTTTGTTTCTTTCATGCCTTTTGTGATCTTTATCTTGAGCCTTTGTCATTTGACTTTGAGCGCTTGAGATCTTTAGTCTATCTTTGATAGTGTTCATCTTGTGCTCTTGTGACAAGATAACCTATTACATTCTTAAGTATCTTGATTATCGCCATCTTGTGCTCTTGTGACTTCTGAATCGACATATTCACACTTTGTTGATTTTGAAAGGCTAATAATTTCCCATACAAGTATAGTTGTAGTTAATCCTTCAAATATTCATCAGAGTTGCGGAAGATTTTAACTTTTAGTATGAACATGTGAAGACGACTACGGTTTGTACACAGCTACGCCACCATCTTGATATGCAGAAACATATATAGATACAGATAAAATGGCTTTGAACATTTCATCTAAACTCGGTAGTGTTTTACCTCCGGTCAGTGAAGACCGTTAGACGATATTAGATACCGTACATGTGATCGGGTGGATTCAATTAAGAACCTCGTTGACAGGGTTTCCCGATGGTAGTATCCATTTTTCTTTACTCGACCGTCTCAAAGCAGACTGCGAACGTAAAGTGTGAATCATAAGGATAAATTATTCGTCTGATTAGAGTCGTCAATTAATAATTCCTGGAATAAGTTTAATTCTATAAGAATCACACATTGTTGCTTTCCAGTTTGTCACAAGCTTGATTCATAGAGAATCTTACGAGTCACCTACCGCAGTGCTGTTTGATGTTGACACTGGTAGGATTTCCATTCGTCACTATGAGCACTCAAGAGTGTCACTCTGAATGTTCTGGCAAGATCACACGGATTTCGCAAAAAAGAAACCTGGAATCAAGTTTGAATCAATTAAGATTCCAAACTGAGTTGCTTTCTAGTTCTCACCAGTTTGATTCGTGTAGAATTGCACAAGTTGCCTACCATGAGCTTGTTTGATGCTGGCGCAAGCAGGATTTCCATCTTCATTGTGAATCGTATCATTCAGATGTTCTGGCAATATCACAAGGATAATGCGTAGGACTCGATTGTGTCCTAATGAGATGATAGATTGATCTCTTTTAGGCTCTAGAATCGATAATTGCATTTTGGTAATCGGAGGCTGGAGCAGACTGCCACCTTTTCAATATTAACTAACTTGGAGTGAGAAAGTCAATAGATACGTGTTGATCTCTATGACAATGAGACAAGTTTCTTTTGAGTGAAACTCGAATGGCTGGGGAAGGGTTGTGTATTGCACCACTGGGTCCATGACACTTGTCTTCAATAGATGTGTTAACCCAGTTTCTACCTAAGTTGCATAGAATATTCAACTCCTTCAATGCTTACCAATACGTCATCACTAGCACCTTGTTGTGATTGTTCCAGTACTAGCTTAAGTAATCAGTCTGCATTCAGATTCGTTCAACTCCATCTTTCCTAAGGACAACTATTTCTAGCTATGGAATGTCCTTGAGTAGATCCCTCTGGTTCTGGTTGGATCATAGGACTTAGTTTCCTATCCTAAACCACCTTTTGACTTCATCGTTCCATCGTAGATAGTAGGTAGTTTTGGGTATAGATCGTAACCATAAAACCATTAAAAACGATTCAAAGTGCTTGATAAAAATCAAAACTTTTAACACTTTAAAAGTTTTACATTTTCAAAATACTCCCCTACACACATGCATCGATATACGAAATAGTTTAGCATGTGAAGGAAAGAGTTGCACTTGAGTCTTTAAGATCACATGTTGCGATATATTATATTTTAATCACCTTTTCCCCCTATCTCTAATATAAAAACATAATATTAGAGATACCAATTGATTAAAATATGACAATTTTCTAAAGTCCGATGGGAGAGAAAGATGTGTAATAAAAATTTGACAAAATTTGGGAAAAATGACACCACAAAAATATGTTGAGGTACGGAGATGAGATGCCTTTTCAGATATAATATATTACATTTGACAATTTTATATCATTTTTGGAATGTGTTGGATACATAAAATATGACAATATCAAAGATGTACCCAACAACATTAAAGGCTTTGATTTTAAAACGCTCCCCCTAAAAAGTTGATCCAAATAACATATGACATTTTAGATATAAAAACCATTTTATAAGAAAGGGAGTGTTGAACACACATTTTGAAAGATTTAGAAAAACCTGTTGAGAAATTCTTGAAAAATTGTGTTCAACGGTTTTAAAATAGTATCCGATTTACATGAGCTCAAAACTTTGAATGTTTTGTTACTAGCTTATGACCGAGAAAAATTAATTTCCTGTTTTGAAGGATAAGTTATCATCCGTGATAAACTTTCCTTAAGGTGAAGTGCGAGTTCTAAGTTGACATTTTCTTAGAAATCATTTTTCATGAACTTACAAACTTTGAATGTTTTTATGAGAAGCTCATGACCGAGAAATATTAATTTCTCTTTGAGAAGGATAAGTTATCGTCTGTGATAAAATTTCCTTATTTGAGGTCCGAGTCCTAAGATGTGATGCGCTTAGAAGTCATATACACGAGCTTAAAACTTTAGAATAGTTTTGATGGAAGTTCGTGTATGAGAAAATTGAATTTCTCGTTCTGAGGATAAGTCATACCCGGGATGAACTTTCCTTTCTTTTGAGATCGAGTTACAATCTGTTATTTAACTATAAGTCATGTACACGAGCTTAAAAACGTTGAATGTTTTTACAGATAGCTCATGTCCGAGAAAACTTAATTTCTCATTTTGAGGGTAAGTTATCGTTGAAGAGATAAACTTCCCTGTCTTTGAGAAGCGAGTTACAGCATGTAATTTGACTCTAAGTCATTGCTAGAAGTTTAATTGTGAATCCCCTAAGACACCTGTTTCTCAGATATCTGCTTCTTTAATAGCCAAACTCTAAGAGTGTCTTTGGTTGAACGGGTTACAAATATTGGACCTTTGTGTTCCCGTTGAACCATGACGTCGGTACCTGCACTTTTATTAGTAGTTTGTATCCTTGCATGTGGATAAGTGATATCTTTAAGAGAACCATGTGGGGGTTCATTGTGAAACTTTGTCGCGCTAGAGGGAAATATCTTTCCAGTAGGAACCCACCTAAGACCAATTGTTTGGAAGGTTCTACCTGTTGGCATCCACCTAAGACAAGGTCTAGGAGACATAGGTTTCTCATGCACAGCGGAAGACTTAATTTGAGAAAACCTATTTCCTTTAGGGTTCCGTCTTTGAGGTGCTCTAGCTTTTTGGTTCACCGTATTCAGGACTTTAGTGATATAATCATCATGAATGGCATTAAACACACATTTGTTACATTTCGTGTAAACAAAGTGCTTAGCAACTGAGAAGGCTCTAGAGTTCCTAGGGTTGGCAGAATTACGCTCATCATAGAAGGGTCTAGAATTCCTAGATGTGTGATTAGCGCTCCTAGGCTGTGGTTTGGTCCTATACCTTGCTTGTGTCTTGTTGTTAGCATCCTCTAGATAGCTTTTGTGACCCGTGTAATTTGAACTATGCCATGGTATGTTCTTGGAGCTATATCTAGAGTTGCTTGAAGCATTCATGTGATTGGGTTTTGCGTAGGCAGGATTTATTAAGGAGGATCTAGATTGTGGAGTGACTGTTTTAGGCAAATTGCTACGCACGTCAACTTGGGATGCAAACCTTGGGTTCGACGTTTTGTGTCGTTCAGATTTAAACGCAGTCAGTTGTCTAGCAACTGAGCGGTTTCTGAATAGTTGAGAAGGAGGTTTCCCCAAGACTGACTGTTTTGCTAACTTAGTATCCACACTATTTCCTTTTAGTTTCCTTAATTCATTTTTCACCGCTGTTAGTGCAAAAACCTTTTCCTGAATCTGATCTTTTAATTTATCATTTTGTAGAAGTAATTTAGCGACACGTTGCTCTAGCTTAATGTTCATATTGTCAAATATGTCGTGATCAACATTCGCGTCATTACTATCTAAAGTGTCGATAGGTTGCAGAGATATTTTATTTAATGAAGCAGGCGGAGGACTTGGATTTTGAAAAACCAACTTTGATTCTAACAAATTTATTTGTTTCACAAAATGTTCTTTTTTCCGCTTGAGAATCTTGAATCTTACGATCCAATTTTTGGTCAAGAACAACATTTGCATTTTCAAGTTTTTCAAAATAAATTCCAAATTTGTCACTTTTTTGTGAAAATTGGAGTTGGTCTTCCTCAAAATCTTTTGTGTTCTGAGCTAACAGAAGTTCAAGCTCGTGAATCTTAGAATCAACATCCTGGGCACTCTCTCCTCCATTAGTACTTGTATCTGTTGAATCAGGTGTGGTATTGCTATCAACCTTTTCCACTAGATATCTGTCAAAAATAGGTTCAAATTGCTCAGTATGTTGAGGAATATCATATTCAGCATTTAATTGTACCGTAGCCATTGATTCATCATCATAAATGGGTCTGATATTCGCATCATTGGCTGTTTGATCATTCCCTGAGCTGTTGTTGGTATGCTGCTTTTCGGATTCTGTCCCGCTGCTTTCTGTATCAACCGAATAAGCATCTAATGCTTGACCCTTATCGACGTTGCTATGTGTCATCTGCATCAGTCTTTGATTCACCCTTCATTCAAATTACCTTTGATGGCATGTTCTTTCAGCAATTGACTTCTTTATATTACTCATATGTTGAATAAGTGTCTCTTTGAACGCTTGAAGATCTACGAGAGTATACTTGGTAAAGTATGTACTTGCGAACTCTCGATCGTTGTTGGATAAGCCACTTGAGTCAATGAATTGCTGGAACTGATTGTTGAGAGCTGAAAGGACCTCCATGGATATAATCTCGTGAAAATCATCTCTGTCAAGTTCTTGTTGAAGATGGTCCACATTAAGTAGGATCGTTTTGGTGAATGTCTCAATATCTTGACCAAATAGTAGAACGAATACCCGTTTGAATCCAATTTCAAGACGAGTTCCTTTTAGGTCTTCTCTTGAAAGAACCTGAAAGTGTGACTGAAGAAACTTTAAGTGTTCCATGCATCTATCTTTTGCTTTCAACATCTTGTATTTGATTTCATGAACGGTTTTGGTTGTAGAATCCTTTTTAGAAGGTTTACTGATTGGAGTCTCAGTATTTGTTTGAACCTTTGGATTCTGCATCTTCGCTTTATTCATATCAGTCATGGACGTTGTTGTTGTTTAATTCGCGAAGATGTCCATTGAACGGGTGTCTCGAAAAGCATATTATGCGTATGGATTATGAATCTTTAGTAGATGTGTTGTGATTCTATCGTGGTTGAAATTGCGAAAATACCCATTTTTTCTCAGTCCGACAAAAAATTCCTCAATCCGACAAAAACGGTAAACCGAAAATTTTGAATTACCAAATTTTAAAATCGAGTTAGAAAGAGCCTAAAACTAGTAGGGAAAAAATTTGAAAAGTGAATAATTTTGATAAAAATAAAACCTAAAATGGCCTAAAAATTTGAATTTTGGTCCGAAAATTTAATTTTGGGTCGAAATTTTTTTCGTTTCGCCAAAATTTGAAATCTAAGCTTAAATGGCCTAAAAATGGTCTAGGAAAAAATAAATTTTACCACGGTTTTCCCGCCAAGGTGTCTAACTAAAAATGGCTAAATCTAAAAAGGTGTCTAACTAAAAATGGCTGACTTTGGAATATGACAGTTTGTCACTTCGGAATAAATTCCACTTCGGAATAAATGTCACTTCGGAATAATATTCTCCTATGGGACTTCGGAATAAATCAAAACTTACCTTTACTTCAGAATATTGCTACTTCGGAATATGGGTGAACTTCGGAATGAGGAAAAATTAACTTCTGAATCCCCTTAAAATGAACTTCGCAATATAAGTAACTTCAGAATAACCCACTTCGGAATAACCCACATCGGAATAACCCACTTCGGAATAACCTACTTCGGAATAACCTACTTCGGAATCCCACTTCAGAATAACCTACTTCGGAATCCCACTTTGGAATAACCTACTTCGGAATAACAATGACTTCGGAATAATGAATCTTGGAACTTCAGAATCCTTGTAACTTCGGAATTAAAGAACTTCGGAATAAGGGGACTTCGGAAAAAAGTGAACTTCAGAATAAGATGGCAAAAGTTCACTTCGGAATAACCCACAAATGAACTTCGGAAAAAAATCTTATCTTCGGAAAACTAGAACTTCGGAAAGAAACTGACTTCGGAATGTACACTTCGCAAAAATAAAATAAAATTTTGCACTTCAGAATATTTGAAAAAGTACACTTCATAATATTTGGCACTTCGGAATATTTTCCACTTCGGAATGTGGTATTTGCCAATTTCGGAATATTTAGAGTTTCACTTCGAAATATAAGGAACTTCACAATCCAAGTTTACTTAGGAATAAATTTACTTAACTTCGGAAAGACAAACACCTCAGAGACAAAGTGCTATCTTCAGAATCTTAAAACCCTAGGACGAACTTCGCAATGCCACCAAAAGTATTCCAAAGAGAATGAAACCGTTGGCCGACTTCCAACTTTATCGGATCTAACAATCTCAAAACGTGATTTTAAGCCAAAAATTGATCCAAACACCCAAAAATTTTGTGTTTTTAGCCAAAGAAACAATACCAAATCTCTACCACTACTATGTAGAAGATTTGATCAAGATTAAACCATAAAAAACACAAAAAAATTGGATTATGGATTATGGATCAAATACCTCACAAAATCAATAAGAACACAACCACAAATCTTCAATCATCTATCCACTATAGGCTCTTGATACCAAATGTTAGTCCCACTTCAATCCATAACAAAATATTAAGATGATATTTAGAGAGATAAATAGTTGAAGGTAAAGAGAGAAAGTAGAGAGAATTGGATGGTTAAAACATTACTAGAGAGAGAAAGTAAGAATGAACCAACACCCTCTTCCACACGTGGAAGAGGGTTTATATGCCCATGAGCTTGGTGGGCTCATGGGCTTGTTTCCTTTGGCCGGGCTTGGCTTGCACTTGGGCTTACGCCCCTAAGTTATTCAATATTAGCTTAAAGTCTAAGCCCGATAAACCCGACTAACCTATTACAATACAAGACCATTAACGACTAAGATGACCTATTACATTCTTGTTTGACTATATAAAATATAGTGCTAATAGTTGGTATAAGTCATTTCTGGAAAATAACAATATCATACAAGTACAACCGATCTAAGACAGGGATACAACATGCCTGTCTGAAATAGTGGTATAGATGTTTTTAATACAACAAAGATAACCTACCTACTATGGTTAGGTTCTAAGGATAGGAATATAACTGAAAAATAAGAGATATAGTACAAAAGTCCTAAATCATGCGAGCTAAGATGCAACTCAATGCTTGGCATGATACACAAGATATCTAAGCTACACTAGAGTGGCTGCCTGTTGGTGCGGCTGGTGCAGCTGGTGGTATAGGTGCCTGAGTATCCTGTAATATCATCATAGCGTCTCTGGTCTCTCTGGTAAGTCTGAGAGCCTCTAATAGCTGAATCTGACGTACGGTGTCTGCACTCCTCAGATAACCTGTCTCTGCTGTCGTCCCCTGATGACGAACCTCAGCTAGGTTGAAGAAGATCCTGAAGGTCTCCTCCTGGGTCAAGACGGCAGTGTGGATCTCGTACGGATGACCCTTAAGTGATGATAAGAGATGGCGGAGATAAGAGTTCTCCCCAAGTAGCCACTACAGGGTGTTCTGGACAGTCGTCCACGAACCCTGAGCAGCCTGTGACTCAGCAGCAACTGACCAGTAGAGAGTGTTAAGTCTCTCCTAAAGTACCGCACGTCCTTGATGGTCCGCGCGTAGCAAGGCATGGATAACAACAGTATCCTATGTCTGCCTAGCAGTCAGCGCATCTAGCTGCGCCTGGATAGTGTCGGGTGCTGCCTAGCCGGCTCCCGATCCCTCCTCTATCTCGAATGTGGAGACATGAGTGGAGGTGTGCCTCCTCTTGAGAGGTGGAAAAGCTCAGGTGGGGTAGGTATAGACTGTAGATAGTGGTGGTAGAGGTGGTAGAGTAGGTACTACCTGGTCTGCTTCCCTAGGTGGGGAAGTAGGTACAACTGGTGGTGATGAAGAGAGGGAATCTGACAGCACGATCACTCTGTCTGTCAGGTGATCTCCAGACTCTGCATCAGACTCAAGTCTGTTTAGTACTGATGTCGATGATACGGGCGTAGCAGCAGGAGTCATGAGAGCGTCAAAGGTAGTCACTATAGTCGATGACGTCACGATAATTTGAAAATAATAGAATTTCAAAGTTGAGTAAGTTTTAGCTTACACAATTCAAAAAGTTTTCAAAAAGATGCATATGCGATGCTTATGTATGCATGTGGTAGTGTAATCAAAATTACGTAGGCACTTAGGTGATCATATAGCAGAAGCTATATATCAATGCATAGTTAGTTCACACAATATGTATGCTTTATATGTGTATGCCTAACTATAAGGGTTCCCTAAAAATCAGTTTTTGTAAACCAATTGATTTTTAAATTCAGTTATAGTCCAGTTATAAAGTTGTAGTATTTAAAAATTTTAGGTTTAAATCTGGTTCTCTATAACTATGCGCTCTGATACCATTTTTGTAACACCCCTAAATGGTCAAATGTAGCGGAACAGTACGTGGGGTGTTACTTTTTGGGTGGATCGATAATACACAATATATCGAGCAATGATCATCAAATGTCATTAAAACATATCACATGAATTTAATTGTGCAAATTAAATAAATTGTCTTGAAAACACATTTATGATAAATTGTAGAAATATCCCAGCCCGATGGTAAACATGAATTCTCCCTATGATGCTGGAATAACATGCTTACTTTCCTGAGAAAACATAAAAAGTAAAATGTAGGTGTCATCACGAAGTTGGTGAATTCACAAGTTTAATTATAAAGTAAATGTACTGCTATGCAAAATACCACGAAGATAGTAGAGCACCAAGCTTCCTCCTATAGTATTTCCTATTGCCCTGTAATAGATGCTAGACAATGTTTCTCAGGTGCCTATCTGGATTATCATGATGTGAGACCCTCAGTCCGACAATGAAATAAACCTGTTGCTTGACCTAAGCGTTTAGTGATAGCAAATCACGCAGGCCAGGTATTGTCAATACCCAAATAGATCTATTTATAACATTTCGCGCTATACTATTAACTATTACAGTCTACGAGAATAAATAGGGAAAACATAGGCAGTAATCTGTTGTCTGTAAGTGTTTGCATATACAATAATTAAGTAGGTTTTCTCTCCCAGTTATAAAATAGTAAAAGATGGGGCCATGAACTCACCTCAATGATAAAGAAGTGGTAGAATGTCACTGGGTATGCTAATATGGTATGATCACGGTGCAGTAAAATTACTTATTTAGTGAAGGTGGTGACGAATGAATGAGACTAGCTAGGATGCTTGTAACAACCCAAACTCTACACGCCTTAGACTCATTAACCGTGACCTAGAGTACTTTTGCTTGCCTTGATAAACAAGATTCAAGTAAGGACTTGCACTAAATGCCCTTGAGACAAAGATTTGGGATAATAAATGTGGAGTAAATGTGTTTCGTGTATGTGTGATATGAGATCCAAAAGTGGAAGTGTTGTAAGTGAGATTTGAGGATGTTGAAGTTAAGCTTATACTCAAACTTGGGATATGTGTGTGGTTCGGCTTGTAGACAAGACAAGAGAGAAGGATGCGTAAGATTTGGTGATCTTAGGTTAGTACTTAGGTGATCTAGTTAGGGATTTGTTATTACTAGGTTTTAAATGTAACAAAGTACATTGGCCCTTTTGGTTTCCCCTTTAGCCGTCCCATACAAGTCAAGGGGACAAGGATGATGTATTGTATGGTGCTAGGTTTAATGAGTAAGTGTTGTACACGTTTAATTTAAAGTCTAATGTAAGCTTGTAAAGTTTTAAGTTAGTGGAAATGTGATTTATGTAGTATTCGGCTAGAATAAGGTGTCTAGGG
This sequence comes from Glebionis coronaria, assembly GCA_025667525.1. Lineage (NCBI taxonomy): Eukaryota > Viridiplantae > Streptophyta > Magnoliopsida > Asterales > Asteraceae > Glebionis > Glebionis coronaria. The sequence goes on from CM046875.1 coordinate 382,955,511, forward strand.
TAGTTTTAGGTTCAAGTCAAGTGAATTGGTAGAGTTATTAGGAGTTTAGGTAGTGTAGTGTGAGTGTAGGTTCAAGTCTAAGTCGATTTGGTTAGGTTCTAGGGTTTTTGGTGAAAGTATAGTCATAAATAAATAAATGTATAGTTTTATTTATTTAAAGTGTAAGACACTAAGTAAAATGTTATACATTTGTTAGGTAAAAAATTATACTATGACAATAGCTTTGTTGACTTGAAGTAACACTTATAATGTATAGAAAATATATAGGATATATATACTTTGTAGTAATGTGGTACTAGATAATCATTATTAATTGTGATCATGGTTTTAGATTTTTATAAACCTAAAATGATGCATGAATATGCTCATATGTTTACAGGTGACTTAGTAGTCCCAAAAATGACTGTCTGTAGGTTTTGTATGCTCATAAAAATGAAATGTTCAATGACATGTAGTATGTCTGCATGCTCATAAAAATGTAGTCATACATGTTGTTCCTGTGATTCCATGATTGAATACTCACAATCATAATTACTGTTCAAAGTTTTTGTTGCTCAAATGTTTCAACTGTTCCTAGATATGATAAATTTCTCAAATCTCTAGTGATCAAAATGATGTATGCTCATGTATGATGCATATGATTGTACAAAGTTTTATGCAAAGGTGAATATATATATATATATATATATATATATATATATATATATATATATATATATATATATATATATATATATATATATATATATATATATATATATATATATATATATATATATATATCATGAGGTGACGTATATAATGATGTCATAGTCAAAACCTGAAAACTACAGGTTTTACAATTAACACTATGTTTACTTGTTGCCATCACAAGTCCCTTTTTAATCGTGAACTGCTAATCATTTAATGAGCGCTAATATCATGAATAGTACTATTGGAGATTGACATCTCCTATCTTGGCAAGTCGCACTTGCTAGCAGCTAATGGTCCATTCCTAGGCTAAATAGACATGCTTTATTTTGCTAAAACTCAGGATAGTCTGGCAATCTTCCTGCTTAAGGGCAATTTGTTGGATTTTTCCTGATAATGTCTAGTCGCGGGTCATGAGCTAGTGCAATAAGAATCGATCAATTTAAAAACTGGGTGTATAACACTATAGCCTGAGAGTCATACTTGTATTCAAATCATGTTTAAAACCTATAAATTCACTCAACCTTTGTGTTGACTTTAAGCATATATCTCAGGTGAATGAAGACTGGCATGCTGCGAATAATGGTGTCTTGAATAAGTTATCATTCTATCAATAAAACTAGATCTTTAGGAAACCTGTGTTTGTACAACGTATGTACAGTTGTTTATTAAGCTCTGATTTAAATAAATGAATGATAACATTTTGTTTTATAAAAGTGTCTTTTTGGCATTTTCTATTATTGTGACTATGGTACTATGAAGTAATACCCCAGATTAGCTTCCGTTGCTATATGGTAAAAATGGGGGTGTTACAGATTGTCATCAGAGCTTACAGTTATAGAGAATAAGGTTTTCCTAAACTATAACTGAAATTTTAAAAATTCAAGACTATCAACCATCAGTAGCGCCATCGTAAGATTTTTATCCCTTTAGAAGCATATCTTATGTTATTTGTTATAAAAACTACAAGGATGTCTACTTCCACCTATATTCTCATCTCCGACGATGATGAAAGAGAAATCCCAATGTTCACTCCCTCTTCCACAGATGTGCGTGTTTCGAATTTGTCTTTTTACGATACCCCTGAAGTACAAGAATATTTCTCACATCAAACTGAAGTGATGAATAGTACACCTTCACATACGTCTCATTTTCTGTTACCTGAAGATCTTTATTCGTCTCCCAATCGAAGTCGCAAAGAGCCTTATGAAACTAAAGAGGTCTCTAAAGCACGGATTGTGGAAAAGCATGACCGGCAATTATCTGCAATTGCAAGTCATCTTGATGAAATATCCTTAGAAGCTTTTAGAAGAGTAGAAAGTAATGTCAAAAATTAGTAAGGGGGAGAAAAGAAATTGAAGAGCATTTTACGCAATTGGAATATAAAATGGACGTTACCCGACACCATAATATTAAACTGAGTAGAAGAATGCATCATTACGAAGTAACAATGGCAAGACTTGATAAGGAGAACGCTGAACTGAGAGAAGGACTTATGAGAACTGGGCTTAATTTAGAAACACTCATCGAAGATCTCAAAACGACTCAACAGTCTGACTCTGGATATATTTTGGACAGAATTGAGGAGATCAAAATGAGAAATTAAGCTTAGAAATATGGTCTCAGTTTGTAAATATGACAATTTTCTTTATGTAACAGCGGTGCTTATCGTGTAAATATGAACGATAAGTTGTTAATAAATAAAGAAGTGTTCTTTTGTTCTTGAAAACTCTTGTCATTTTGTTTTAGTTTTATCATAATTCGTATTATAAATTCTCCTAAATGAATTTGTTAAGAAATTGTCATTCATATTATGAATCCTCATATATGAAACTGTCAAAAGAATGAGAACTCAACAATGATATATTAAATTTATTCCATACTCCACGTATGAAAATTTAAATAATATCAAGTGTTATTATGTGCTAGGATGGCTCCTACAAGAGCATCAACATTTGTGACAATAAATATGACGCTTGAAGAAATAAGGCAAATGGTTGCTGAGAGTGTGACTGCAACTTTCCAAGCACAAGCCACCAATGTAGCCGGTGCAAGTAATGGAAATGCTGCTAGAAGAGAAGTTCCCGTGGAAAGAAGATGTAGTTACAAGGATTTCATGAACTGTCAGCCTTTTAACTATAAAGGATCTGAAGGAGATGTTGGACTTATCCGCTGGTTTGAGAGAACTGAATCAGTATTTGTTCGCAGTGACTGTTCTGAAGATTGTAAAGTGAAGTTTGCTACGGGTACGTTAGTAGAAGAAGCTTTATCTTGGTGGATTGCTTATGTACAACCCATTGGGATAGAACAATCTTATCGTATTCCATGGAATGAATTCAAAAATCTGCTAACTAAGAAGTATTGTCCTCGCAATGAGATTAGGAAAATAGAGGAGGAATTCTATAATTTAGCAGTAAAGGAGAATAATCTTAAAGCTTATATCCGAAGATTTCAGGAACTAGCATCACTATGTCCTAATATGGTGCCTAATACTGAAAAGTTGATGGAAGCTTTTATTGGAGGATTACCTAGAAGCATTAAAGGGAATGTTACCGCCTCTAAACCCCAAACTCTAGAGGACGTTATCACCATTACTCAAAGATTAATGGATCAAGTAATAAGGTATAATCCTGCACCAATGGCAGTCGATAACAAGAGGAAGTTTGATGATAGGAGGAATTTTCTTATTAATCTTTATTTACAGAAGAATAGTTTTCGTAATTATAATCAAGGCAATAATCTTCAGCAGCAGAACAAAATAAATGATGTTTCTAAAGTTTATGCTGTAACTACGAACAATAGTTATAATGGAAGACAACCCTTTTGTCAGAAATGTTCTTTACATCACACAGGGTTTTGTACTATCAAGCGTCAGAACTATGGAAATACAGGACATCATACAAGATTCTGTAGAGGTGAAGGACCAACTATTGGGAGTAATCAAATTCCGGTAACTAAGGTTTGCCATAACTGTGGAGAAAAAGGGATCTGGTAAATGAGTGGCATAAAGAGAGCAATAGCATAGGAAAAGATTATTTGCTGAACGATACTCATCAAGATCAGAATACGGTTACGAGTATGTTTCATCTAAATCAACATCTGGTTAAAGTAATATTTGACTCAGGAGCTGATAGAAGTTTCCTATCTGTTAAAATTGTTGTTAAGTTAGGTATACCGACTGTTTTCATGAATAAAAAGTATGATGTAGAAATGGCCGATGGAAAAATAGTTAGCACTAATACCATTATTCAAGGATGTATCATTACTTTATTACGTCAATCCTTTGAAATCGACCTTATGCCAATTAAGTTCGGTAGCATTGACGTAGTCATAGGGATGGATTGGTTATCTAAATACCATGCTAAAATCTTATGTGACGAGAAAGCCGTTCATATTCCCATTAACGGTGAAGTTTTGGTTATCCATGGTGAGCGAAGTAAAACTCGACTAAATCTCATATCATGCTTAAAGATAAATAAGTATGTATCCCGAGGTAGTCAAGTTTTCTTAGTTCAAGTGACGGAGAAACTGCAAGAAGTAAAGCGACTAGAAGATATTCCGATAGTTAGACATTTTCCCGAAGTATTTCCTGAAGAATTACCAGGTTTGCCACCTAAACGTCAAGTTGAATTCCAAATTTATTTGTTACCAAGAGCAACACCAATTGCTAAAGCGCCTTATCGATTAGCACCTTCAGAAATGCAAGAATTGTTAAGTCAAATCCAAGAAATAACTGCTCGAGGATTTATTAGACCAAGTATATCACCGTGGGGAGCTCCAGTCTTATTTGTGAAAAAAAAGATGGATCTTTTAGAATGTGTATCGATTATCGTGAGTTAAACAAACTTACTATAAAGAATCGTTACCCATGACCCAGAATCGACGATTTATTTGATCAACTTCAAGGATAGAGCGTGTATTCGAAAATTGATTTATGGTCAGGTTATCATCTAAGAGTTAAGGAAGACGATATTCCTAAAACTGCTTTTAGGACACGATATGGACATTATGAATTTCAAGTTATGCCTTTTGGTTTAACAAATGCACCAGCTGTTTTCATGGACCTCATGAACAAAGTGTGTAAGCCTTTCTTGGACAAATTTGTAATCGTGTTTATTGATGATGTTCTTATTTACTCTCGTAACAAAGAAGAACATGCCAAGCATCTTGGTATAATTCTCGAGTTACTTAAGAAGGAGTAGTTGTATGCAAAGTTCTCGAAATGCGAATTTTGGATCAATGTTGTTCAATTCCTAGGACATGTCATTGATAGCCAAGGTATTCGTATGGATCCTACGAAGATTGAAGCGGTGAAAAATTGGAGTAAGCCTAGTGTGTCTACGGAAATTAGACAATTTTTAGGACTTGCTGGGTATTATCGAAGATTTATAGAAGGTTTTTCAAAGATCGCTAAAGCTTTGACATAATTAACTCAGAAGAACAAACCGTTTGTCTGGGGAGATAGTCAAGAGATATCTTTTCAATTATTGAAGTAGAAGTTGTGTGAAGCACCTATCCTAGCATTACCATAAGGTAACGATGAGTTTATCGTTTACTGTGATGCATCTATTCAAGGAATGGGAGCAGTTCTTATGCAAAGTAATAAAGTTATTGCTTATGCATCAAGGCAGCTTAAACCGAATGAGAAGAATTATACTACTCATGATCTAGAATTAGGAGCGGTAATATTTGCTTTTAAGATACGGAGACATTACCTCTATGGTACGAAGTGTGTAGTGTTTACCGATCACAAGAGTCTTCAATGTATTCTTCAATTTTTAAATATTTATTTTTCTCTAATTTATATATCTTTTCTTATAATTCCATCAGTTTGTTCGCTAACTTAGAGATATTAGCTTTCAACGATGTGTTTTTATCCATGACTTTTTGACTAATAAAGCATAACCGATTATATTTACTAGCTAATTCATTATCATCCATAGAAGAATAATCGCTAAAATATTCTGTTTTGAAACTTACCTCACTAGATGTTTGAGCCATGAAGCAAGTCTCATATTTAGTCTTTTCATCATCTTCATCTTCACTATCACTCCAAGAGCCCCCAACAAATGTGGTTTGCGTCATGGATCTTGGTGGCATAGGATATTCACCGATGAGATAGTCGGGGTCTCCACATCTATAACACTTCCTTTCAAGTTTCCCACTTTGTCGTCTTGGCCTTTTGGGAAAGATTTCTTCTCTTCATAGGGTTGTCTAACAAATCTACCTCATCTTTTGAAAACTTTTTAAAGTTGCTAACCGCTATAGCATAATATTCGTCCTCATTTTCGAAATCAAAATCTTCATCACTTAATTCTTTCTTGGCCTTTAATGCAAGTGGTTTTCTTTCGACTTTTACTTTAGCCAATTCAGAATCTTTCTTGATGATCAATTTGTACACTTTCAAATTTCTAATGAGTTCATCAAGTGAGAGCTTCGTTAAATCTTTTGATTCTTCCATTTTCATGACCTTTGCTCTCCACTTTAGATGTAATGCCCTAAGGAACTTCCTTACGTAGTTTTTGCTAGAGTAACCTTCATCAAGTGTTTTCAAACTAGTAATAATAGTGTTAAATCTAGCAAAAGCATTATCTATATATTCATCTTCGGTAATGACAAATTGTTCATATTGTGGCACAAGTAAATCGATCTTATTATCTTTGACTTGATTATTACCTTAATGAGTGATTAGCAAAGTATTCCATATTTCTTTAGCCATATCGCACATAAAAATTCTTTTTTATTCTTTGTGTGGTAAGGCATTATAAATAAGCATTTTAGCTTCATTATTTTTTGCTAATTTCTTTTTATTGTCATCATTTTCTTTATCATATGAAACAAGTTCATGCTTTTTAGTTTCACTATTATATTGAAAAGGTTTAAAATCACCATCCATAATAACATGTCAAAGATCTAGATCTTTAGATATAAATAAGTCTCGTATCAATTTTTCCAATAAATAAAACCATCGATTTCAAAAAGTGGCGATGTTTGCATAGATTTCCCTTCTAGATATTTGTCGAAATCCATAGATCGATCCAATCTTGAAAATACAGTATACTTTAAAAATCTCGAGTGACGTTGACTCTGATACCAATTGTGGAAAATAAAAAGGGGGGGTTGAATAGTGTTAGATATACGTTTTATGTATTTAGCAAGGATCGTTCACTCAACCAATATATTAAGTAGTAGCTCGTAGTCCAAGTAAATATTAGTTGGACTTTAATTCGTTTAACAATAGAACCCGATCCATATGTATGTATATGGTCGACCCATTTACATGAAGCCCATGACCCATGGTTATGGGTATATAAGCCCTCTCCTTTGATGGAGAGGGTTGGTTGCTTATTTCATTTTACACATAGTAAAAGTATGTGTCTTTACTCTCTCTTTCGAAGTGTGTGTGTGTTTAAACCTTTCTCTCTCTACCCTTTTCTCTCTCTCTATATATAGATACAATATTTTACAAATGGTACCAGAGAAATGTCATTCAATAATGACACGGTGCCATAAATAGGGTTCGTACGGAAGTTGTAAATATTCATAAAACTTGCCTAAATGGCTTGCTATTATTTCAGACAGTAACCCGCTCTACATATTAAAGTCAAGTATTTCTTATGAAAGCTTTGGCTCAACGACAATAACTAATTTTCTCGGGCATGGTCTACTTTATAACCATGTAAGGGATTATGTTTATGTTATAACATAATATAACACGAATATATGTACGCATTAGTGCATATATTTGTTAATACGAGAGAAATCTTGTTTTTTTACGAAGTTATCATCCCTACTAACTGGTATCTACATCCTCGACGACGTGACTACTCAAACAAAGACTACAAATTTTTAAATAGAAAATGGGTCAACAATTGAGGGGATCAATTTTCAAGCATTCTCTTCGATGTCGATTCTAGGTACAATTGGTGTCAAGACAAAATTACCATTTTACATTTGGTAAAAGATAACCGATTTTTAGAACGAGGAAATGACTCCAGACATGACGGGGAGACCAACATTTGCCGACAAGAACCACATGACTCTATCATATGATGTTCTCATTAATCAGGTCGAACCTTGTTAATTTCTATATATGGTGAATATGTTGTCTATTTCTCTCAAATATGGTATCACAAATGAGTATCATGTGATTGATTACAAATGTGTTTCAAATGAGTATGACATTTCTTAAAAATTTGTTTAAATATGTTTTATACAAATGTGTTTCAAAATTACATACTTAACTCCTCACACAATTGTGTATCTTTAATTATATTTGGTATCATGAAGATAAACGAACTTACAAATTTTTTTCCTAAAACTTTGTTAAAACTCTCATTAAATTAATTGATATCAAAAATATCGATTGGGTTAATATTTTTAATATGGGGAAGAAAATATGATTTAATATGAGATTAAGTCTATTACAACGATGTTTAGTACAATGGTTTTACTTAATGTGCTGGCTGATCCCAACATGTGCGAAATGTTTTTCGAATATCGAGGCATATGTTAAGGGGGAGCAAAATGGATTTGGATATCAAAATAAATTTCATGGTGACATACTTACCCACAACCCATTTATTTCAGGATGATGAAGTTTGTGACGACATACGAATGGTAGGATAGGTTAAAGTCCAATGATTCTTCCAAAACTGGAGGAATCTTCTCAAGGACACTCCTTTACTAGAAATAGTAGTCCCTAGGAAAGATGGAGAAAGATTGTGAACATAGATGAATGCTGACCAAATACTTAAGTTAGCACTGGAACAATCACAACAAGGTGCTAGTAGTGACGTATTGTTAAACATCAAAGGGGTTGAAGAATTAAAAAGAAATGTAAAGGTAAAGGGTGTAAAGAAAGTAGTCCTTCTTACAACTTAGGCAAAAACTGGGTCAATACATATGCTATCGGGATCATTTTAATGATGCTCGGTATTAAAGATAAGACATCATGGACCTAATGATGCAATACATAACCCATCCCAGCTAACTCAAATATTCTATTAAAGGTATTTGTTTTAATCACACGGAGATTAACACATTATATATCGATTTATTCACTCTGAATAAGTTGGTATAAAAAGGTGGCACTCCGCTCCAGCCTCCGATCAATTAAATCCAAAATGCACAATCGAGTCTAAAGCCATTTTAGATCATCTATAATCTCATTAGGACACATTTCCATATTCCTTGCCTTTTCACACATTGTGAAAAGTAAGAAAGATATTACGAATTCCTACGCAAAATCTTCATGATCTTGCCTGAACATCTGAGTAATACGAAAGTATTTACAATGAAGATGGAAATCCTTCTTGAGTGAACATCAAAAAGTTCATGGTAGGTGAATTGTGCGATTTCTTATGAATCAAACTCGTGATAACTTGAAAGCAACGGTGGTTTAATTCTTAAATGAATTCAAACTCGTTCCAGGTCTGTACGTAATATCTTTATGATCTTGCCAAAACATTCAGAGTGTGTAACACCCCATTTTGGAAATGGAAATATCACAACAATTATGGCGTGTCATCAAAGCATACAAGGAAAAATGTCTAAACATTTCTTGACCATAAAAGGAAAATACCAGAATCAAACATCGGTAGTCCAAAAGTAAAGCTCATCACACACAAACATAGTATAATAAAGGAAAGGACTAAACAATGTCCAAAGCATAAGTATCATAAGAAAGGAAATGCATAAAGTAAAGAAGGCTAGACAGCTTCCAGTCCATATGCACGTACTCTTAGTGTCTACGAGCGTCCCTGAGTACCTGCCGTTTTGGGAACATAGAGAAGGAAAACGGCTGAGCAAATACGCTCAGTGCACGGATGTACAATAAGGCATGAATAGGATAAGCATATAACATAATAACAGCGGAAGAACTAAGTCCCGAGTAACCTGGTTAAGTCTTGATAAAACTGGTTTAAAAGTTTTAAAGTCTTATGTTTATCTTATAAAAACTGTTTGTCATATTTTACCATTAGCCAATATAGGTCATGAAAATCCACCGTGCATGAATACTTGGAGGGGTGACCTCATCATACAAATTAGAGGGGCTGCCTCTAATTTAATATACTGGTTTTTGGGTAGGAGGGATCAGCTCCTTGTGAAGGATGCAAGGCACACACCACATTCACCATGAAATCCTGAATAAAAACATGTAACTAGGATGCACCCATACGCCCCACATGATAAATATAAATAAATGGCCAAAAGCTGAAGGGATGCCACGAGCAATCACTCCACCGTGGTGAAGTCATAACATCAGTGCCTCTAATGTTATGGTTATGGTACATCCATAACTAGGTGAAACTGGTCATGCATGTATATGGATATAGGTATTCTTAATTAAACATAAGAAATTAAACACATAACTTATACTACGAGAAAACAGTTGGCTGCATACGGGGAATCCTAATAAGGAAAGATTGTCCATACTGAAAGGACGGGAATCCGTACCTTATGTCCAGTGAACGAAGAAGACGAACTGAGAGGAATCCTACTTCCGAATCACTAGTGCTACATAAATACATACATGAATAAGTATCTGCTTACTAAATACGTAGCTAGTTTTATGTCATGTCTTAGCTTAGTTTATGTGTTCTTACCATGTTTTACTGTTTAAAAGCCTTAAACTGTGTTTATCTTACATTCTGTTTAATCTGATTAAGATTTCTGGTATTTCATGTATTATTATACTTACTGTGTAATAATAAGTAACTTTCCAAAAATAGAAGGTTTCCTAAAATAGAAAGTTTCCAAAATAGAAAGTTTCCAAAAATAGAAAGTTTCAAAAAATAGAAAGTTTCCAAAAATAGAAAGTTACCAAAATAGAAAGTTTCCAAAAATAGAGAGTTCCCAAAAATAGAAACTTTCCAAAAATAGATTTACTGCTTAAAATAGATAAGTTTCTAAAAATAGAAAGTTTCCATAAATAGATTAGCTGCCTTAATTAAATAAGTTTCCATAAATAGATTAACTGCCTGAAATAAATAAGTTTCTAAAAATAGAAGGTTTCCATAAATAGATTAGCTGCCTTATTTAATTAAGTTTCTAAAAATAGAAAGTTTCCATAATTAGAAATAAGCTGGTTAAATAAGCTAAGTATATATGCCTAAGTGTTTTCATGATTATTTTCTAAGTCATATGATATAATGTATAGTTTAATAATTATTTCATGTAATTAAATTAAACTATAGGTTAAAATATTTAATTAAAGTATAACATGTTTTTAATTAAATAAGTTAAATACTTAGGTTAAAATATGTATTATTATATATTAATAATATAACCTAAGTCATGTTAATTAATTAATTATATCCATGGTTTTAAAATAATTAATTAATTATAAGTCTTAAATATACAAATACTTAGGTTAATTAATTTCATGATTATTAATAATTAAATAACCTAAGTCATGTTATTAAATTAATCATGTCATTTTAGTAATTTAATTTTTAACATAAGATCATAAACATAAAAAAACTAAACATACACCATGAACCGGATCTAAGCTAAAAACAATGAACCGGACCGGAAATCGACACCGTACCCCGAACCAACTCGGGGTACCCCGTGTTTTACTGCTGCCGTGGGACCCACACGCACCAACCAAGACCGTATGGTCTTGGTGGTGGTCGGCTTGGCCAAACCGAAACCCCTTCGGGTTCGGTGCAGCCTGCGGCCAAAACAAACACCCCTTAAAAACACTCTTTTGATTTTATCTAACCCCAAATTATGTTAGATCCATGTTTAATTATTAGGTTTTTGTAAAACATAACATGTTCTTGATTTATGAAAAGATTAAATCAAAAGAAAAGGTTTAAAAAGGATTTACCGAATTCGTGGATCAAAAGGATGAAGAACAAACACGATCAATCACTAAAATTCCAAGATCCAAGATCACAAACCACCTCTTGTGGTGGTTGTAGGGTGGCGGCACAAAGGAGAAAGGGATGGAGGGTTTTAGGGTTTTTCTCTAAAATCTTCTATGAATGAAAAATGAGTAGTGAAAAAAATTATTAACCCCCTTTTAGTAAATTTGACAAATAGGCTTGGCATATTTGTCCTTGTAGCCGCGGGTAGGGGCCCCACTTGTGGTACCCGTACCTTTTTCCGTGTCTCGTTGTTAAGTTAAACGTTTGTGATTATTTGTGTTCGTGTTTTAAGTGTTCTCGTTACGTAAATACCGTGATCTAATATATTTAATTACGCTCGTAATAATTATATATACGTAATTAATAATAGTTCGTGTTTTAATTACGTTCATGATTTCATGATCGCATGTTCGTGATTAATTATCGTCAAATAAATATTACATGATCGTGCATAGTAAATACTTATCGTGTTCTAACACGTACGTAATACGTAAACTCCTAATACGTAATCATAATCATGCTATATTAGGAAAGTTTTAATCTAGTACGTACGATCCTAAGGGTACTATTCATGGTAAAAGCATGCGGGTTTTACAACTCTTCCCCCCTAAAAAGAATAATTCGTCCCCGAATTATAGATAAAGTAAACTAGAAAAGAAGAACATACCCGAATTCAAAATATGAAATGAGGGTAAGAAGCCCGGATAGACTCCTCCATTTTCCAAGTGGCTTCCCGCTCGGTATGATCCCTCCATAGAATTTTGACGAATGGAATCGTCTTCTTTCTCATGACTCGTTCTTGTCTGTCAAGAACTCGTTCGGGTTCTTCTATAAAAGTTAGATCTTCACGTATCTGTTCCAGTGGATACTGAACCATGTGAAGGGGATGATACTGGTACCCTCTGAGTAAGGACACATGAAACACATTGTGCACATGTGAAAGCTGCGGAGGTAACGCCAATCGGTAAGATACTTCACCGACTCGTTCAATGATATCAAACGGTCCGATGAAACGAGGACTGAGCTTCCCTCTAATTCCGAAGCGTCTAACACCACGTGCCGGCGAAACCTTAAGGAAGACGTGATCTCCTACGTTAAAGTGTATATCCCTACGATACTTATCAACGTAACTCTTCTGACGTGACCGTGCCTCCTGAATTTTCTGCCTAGCTACTGCGATCTTCTCATTGGTCATCTCTATGATTTCTGGTCCTTCAAGTGTTCGCTCACCAACCGGATCCCAGCAGATTGGGGCGCGACACTTCCTGCCATACTGAAATTGAGTATAATGCAGTTCGTTTTTCTCAGTTCTTGCTAATTGAAAGTCCTAACAATTTCGGGTTTTTAACTGTTTTTGGTTGTTAATCTTTTTTGGATATTCTATTTGCTAATTCAAACAACACGTAAAAAAATGGAAAATATTAATCTACTTATACGTAAAACAAATTGTCAAATACCACATTTTTATTCAATTAAGGACAAGGTACTAGTAAGCAAAGCACAAGTAACTAACTAACAAGTTTAACAAGAAAATGTAACTAATCCAACAATCTAACAAATTTACCAAATTTAACAAACTTAACCAACTAGAAAGTGTAACAAATTCCAACAAAATTTCAACTAATTTTTTATCAAAGTCTAACTAACCTTTTTTTATAAAATTCTAACTAATCTATTTTTTTAACAAATGAAATTTTATAAAATTCTACAAAATTTAACCAATTCTAAAAATACCAAAACTTGTAAAAATAACATTCTTTTTATAAAATCTAAATGTTTAACAAATCTAAATTTTTATAAAATCTATACTCACTAAAAATGAATTAAACTAATTTGAGCCTTTTTCATTAACTAGTTCTGATAGCCCAACAAGTAAACCCAATAACCAAAAGAAGTAAACTGTCCACTAACTGCTCAATCTAACTGGCGAAATGTAATTCTAACTAAAGTTTTTCAACAGTTATTATATCGAATTGCATGCATGATTTTATACTAACGTCTTATACTAACAGTACAAAAAACGTAACTAAAGAAAACTTATATAGAACGTAACTAGTGCTTAACCTGGGCATCCGTCGTCTAGTCCGTTGATGGCGAAGCTTATCGCTGAGCTAGCTTAATCGAACACAACCTTAGAATGTGTACCGAAACAAACTATTATCGTAAACGAACTCGAAGCTATCGAACCAATATCAGCAACACATTTCTGAACAAAGACTTGTTAAATCATCGCCGTCAACGCAAGAACTCAGCTATCCCACACTTGTACTACTTTAAATGTAATGACGAATCTCGGAATCAACTGCTACTATGTAAATCAGCTTCGAGCTATCAAACCAAACGAATCGAAACTGATATCGAAACTCCTACTCAAGATTACTTTACAACTTCGATCTGAAAATTACTTCGTATGTAACACCGGCTATCACTATCAACTCGTACTGATCAATCTGCTGCTAAAATAAAACCTCGAAAATCCGAATGCGTCTTTGTGAATCTCTCTATACGAAACTCAAATATCGACACCTGTTAAACCTAACCAACCGCAAAGAACTAGATCCTATCTGCTGCTACTATCCTGCTACGGTCTTGATCTCAACTGAAATAAAACGTTCCTTCTTGAACTGAAATCAGAATTGTTTAACAGAAGTATTATCCTACTTCACGAACTAACACTAGCAGAACTTGTATCAGGAACAAGGATCGATATATTGCTATAAATGATCAACGTTGCAGCCTAGTACTCTGTAGAACTCTGGCAGAATCATAAAGTTTAACACCTAATTCCGACAAAGCTTCAATCTTCCATTAAAAGTTCATTACAGTAACTCACAATCCAGCCAAAAACAGTAACTCGATTCAACAGCATCAACTATGTATGATTCTGCTAAGTGTAAAGGGAAATTTGAGAGAATATGAGAATGAAGAAGTGTATTTTATTGATGAATGGTAAATGATGATTACAACTGATTGTAACTAACTGGAACAGAATGGTAACTAACTAATGTGAAAACATAGAGAAAGTGCTACTATGTGAAAACTAACTATTGGCTAGCTAACTGTGTGTAAAAAAATACACACTAAGTTCTACGTACGTCTAAAATGAAGTACAAAAGGAGGTATTTATAAGCGAGAGAACATGCAGGGGTGGTGAGTTATAAATTGTTCTGTCCAATGGGAAAATGCCACGTGGAGGAAGCTGTTGGAGTTTTAGGGTCATGATCCGGATCAAAGTAATTTATAGAGTGTGATTGGTTGTGGTGGTTGATTGGGATTCGGTTTGTTCTATTAAATGGGGGAAGAAATAATCCGCTTTAATTGCCATCATTTTATGCTTCAATCCGTGTGACATACTACTTTGCATTGTGATTGGTTAATGTGTGTACACTTGGATCACCACTTTCTGCTGTTGGCGAATTCAGTCCCTGGAATTTACAGATTTATAATTTGAGCTTGGCACTTTATAAACTTGTCATTTCTGATCCTTTGAGCTTCAAACTTGAACACAAATGATCCCTTGACTTGACGACTTGACTTTTGACCAGGTTTAACTTTGATCTTGACTCTTCCAAAATTGCACTTTAAGTCCCTTAACTTTTGAATGTTGTCAAGATAGGTCCTTTGTCTTCTCATGGCTTGTCATCTTTGATCCTTCTTTGTCTTTTTCATCCATTTGAGCTTGATTTTTCCTTGTTTGCTTGAAAATGTATCCTTTTACCTACACAAGTGTACACAAACACAAACATACCACATAATACTATTTTTTGCAAGATAAATCGGTATTTTGCTTCATGTTTTAGGGTTATTTGTTGATAAAAGGATATGAGTTTAAGCTCATATCAAAATCCCCTACACTTGAACATTGTCATGTCCTCATGCAATATTATATATTAAAGCTCAAATTTACATTTCCCTCATAATTAACCCACCTTGGCCATATGAGATGCATCTACACTACTCTAAACTAAATGATGCATGATTTTGACTTTTAATAATGCAATGAACAAAATACAATTCTATCTATATCTTTTTGATTTTTTTCTTGAAATGGTTTTGATGGAAATAACTCATAAAGAATTCAATGGCTTAGATTAGGGCTTGGGTACCATGGACATTTATCACCCTCAAGTTTCACTTTCCCCATACCAAGCTTAAAAATGGGATCATTGCATTCACAAGTAAAAAGTGCATCAACTTATTCATGACAATTAAATGTGGAACCGGTTATTATTTGAGCAAATTGCTTGTGGGCAAATTTGTCATTTATTTCAAGCGTGAAGTATAAGAAATGCAAAATCCAAAAATAAGGAAGCACGGTTTTAATCCTAAGTAATCCTCTCATCCATTACTTGAAAAACCGCTCACAATTAATACAAGTCCGTTTCAAGAGTAATAAGTCATTCGCCTTATGTGTAAAATTCTCATGTCATGCTTTCATAAGTAGCTACACACTCGCTAAGGAAAGAAAAATAAAACTCACGCAATAATTTACATCCGCCATCTTTTTGAGACTTTGGATCTTCAACCCTGCAACCCGTCAAGGTAATATTAGATTGGAGCAATCTATTGAATCCCCGCAACCCGTCAAGGTAATATTGGAACTCAATAGTCACTATAATTAACACCACACTGCCCCTCTTGGGAGTCTTGTATTATTTTTTTCTTTTTTTTTTTTTTTTTTCTAGCCACTCATTTTTTTTCATAAGCCGCTCTTATTTTTCTTTATTCCTCACAAAGAAATTTGAAAAGAAGAAAAGGAAAAACACCCGCTAAATATGGAGCATGACATAAGTCTAGTACACATAAAACGTGCTAACTTAGAATCTTAAGACGTACTCATATCAACCATGAATGATTAGTAAAAAATGCATAAGAGATTACAAACCAATTAAAACCGTACTTGATTATTTATTAACAATTATATACATGCGAAGAAAATAGAGGTAAAGAAGAGAAGGGTTTAGTCACAAGTAATTGCCATGAAGTCTATCTAGCCCTTTTACACTTGCTTCAACTCTATCATTTCCCATTCTCCACAAATTTAAAATTTCAAATAATGAAATTGGTGGATGCTTAGCCTAATAGACCAATGAAGGACTACATGGTTAAGGATACTAGCTAGAGAATGCTAAAATAAGCAAACTCGTGTTGAGTCAAAATATCCATGGCGGGCCTAATATGTCAAAGAAGTCTAAACTTGTTAAACCATGTTTTATTATATATTTTTTTTCTTTTTATATATTTTTGATGAAAAATAAAAGAAAAGATATATACTATGCAAATGTGATATGCAAAATGATTGATGCAAAAATTATGAATGCATATTTTTGTTGGCCAAAGTAGATCAAAAATTTGAAAAATGTTGAAAATTCAATTTTCCATGTTATCATGCAAGACAATGACAAGTTCTAGGTAAGGTCACTTCGATAGAAGACCCCCCTACACTTAAGCTAAACATTGTCCTCAATGTTTAAGAGCATGGAAGTATAAAAACTTCCCCTACACTTATGACAATGAATAGACGTTGCTTAACCCAAGTTAAGGAAAGGACAACTATTAGTGAAATCATGTTTAAGCATAAGGTGTCAATGAAAATTCACTAAAGTAACGAAGTGAACCGGATACAAGGGCCTCCTCCATAAGCTCCAAAGCATGAGATGAGTGAGCAACCCTACAAACAATCATGAAGACAAAAGAAGGTCTCCCCCCTACACTTAATCTTGACTATATACCTTTTTATGATTCCTATTCTATCACACTCTATACTAGTTGATCTAATCCTAGTTATTCAAGCTTGATTTAAAGAGTCTCTAGCTCGACTCATCCCACACTCAAAAGTGTCTAAAACCTATCATGGAGAAAAATTTTTGCCCTTTTGAAGAAAAATCTCCATGATGAGGTAAAACAAGTGTTCATTTACCAAAACTCCATAAATATCCACCAGGATCAAATACATAATTACCCTCCCACTTATAACACAATTCAACAACTAGCTTCCCAAGCAATGGTGAAAAGAATGAGGTGTAATTCTCTAAAATGGTTTCCCATATGTTCTTCCCAAGGTGATAGGGTAAAGCTCTCAAATCTTTCACAAGGTTTCCTTTTATTGAATCAGGTGGATACTGAGATGGTTTAGCAAGCTCTATGCCAGGATCAAAAATCCGTTCCTTGATGGGAAAACAACAAGTGTTGGTTGCCTTAGAAGATTCTCCTTTGTAGTTCACATGGTGAGAGAAAGGTTGTGAAGGCATGGGTAACAACAAGATCTTGGAAGGAACCATCATGACTTGTTTTCCTTTATCACTTTGAAAGGTTGAGATGGGCAAGGAAGAAGGTAAAGGATCTTCATGCAATAGAGATTCTATATAGAGTATGTCCCCCTCCTCATCAACATATCCAAGAGTATACTCAAAAGGTATATCCACCTCTAAAAACTCATCAATCTCATCAATGATAGAATCCTCCTCATCACCATAAACATCATAGATAGGTCTATCAAAGATTGGTGATTCCTCAAAACCCAAAGAAGTATGATCATCAACAAATGGAGAGTCACAAGTAAAAATCTCATCATCACTATATTCATCATATATTGGTGTATCACAAAGAAGAGATTCTTCATCACTAAAATCCGCATGAATATCATCATTATCATGGAAAAGTGGATTGTCATATGGGGTTTCACCAAGGTGTAGCTCTTGAGGTTCATGAAAATCCAAGGATGAAGTAATGGAAGCTATGGTCTCAACATATGGAGGATCATAATTACCACTTGTGCAAGCTTCATGAAAATATTCACCACAAACTTCATCAAGGATATCAACTTGATTTACCTCCTTATCAATAACATCAATATGCTTCACGGTCTCGTGTTCATTGGATTTCTTAGACAACTTCCCCGTGTTAAACACAACTCTTTCATCTCCTACCCGCATTATGAGTTCACCTTCCGCCACATCTATTAGAGTTCGACCCGTTCTCAAAAATGGCCTACCAACAATCAAAGGAACTCTCGGATCCATATCATAATCAACTACCACAAAATCCGCGGGAAAAGTAAATCTATCAACCCCAACAAAAACATCCTCCGCAATTCCCACCGGATAAGCTATAGTACGGTTGGCCAACTCAAGAGTCATCTTAGTAGGAGTGAGCTCGGGAAGTGAAAGTCTCTTCCAAACCGATAATGGCATAAGATTTATGCTTGCTCCTAAATCCGCTAAAGCCATACAATTTTCCACCCCCGGGAAATTGCAAGGAATCAAAAACCTCCCAGGATCTCCAAGCTTAGTAGGCAACTTCTTAAGCAAAACCGCGGAGCAATTTTCATTCAATGAAGCATTAGGCAAATCCACCAATCTTTCCTTGTTAGAAAGCAAGTCCTTAATCATCTTAGCAAACTTAGGCATATTGGCTAAGGCTTCCGCAAAGGAGATATTGATGTTAAGTTGCTTGAACATCCTCAAAAAGTTAGAAACTTGGATATCATCCTTGTTCTTAAGCTTTTCTTTTCTCAATCTTGAAGGATAAGGAAGACTTGGTTTTGGTTGTGGTTGAGGTGTGGATGAAGGATTTTCCTTATTGAGTGTTTCATGAATAGGCTTTGAAATTGGAGAAATGGGAGCATTTTGAGGTGGTGAAGTAGAAGTAGAGGGCTTGTCACAAGTAGGAGCACAAGTGGGTTGAACAATAGTAGGTTTAGGAGGTGAAGGATCCTTTGTTGTTGTTCCACTCCTTGTTGTAATAGCATTGACATTGGCCCTAGGGTTTGTTTGTGTGTTAGAAGGTAAAGCCCCTTGTGGTCTTTGAGTTACCGCCACTAAAACCCTATCGATTTGGTCACTCATTCTTTTCTCCATTTCACGCATTTTCTTGTCAACATACTCTTGAGTCTCTTGCATCCCATATCCTTGATTTGGAACTTGAGGGTAAGCTTGATTTGGTATTGGAGCATATGCTTGATTGGGAATAAATGGAAGTGGTTGATTAAATCCTTGTTGTGGTGGATAAAAGGTATTTGCTTGAGGTTGAAATTGATTGGGTGCCTTGTAGTTATTTCCTTGGTATGGTGGTCTTTGCCCTTGATTCCTTGCTAAAATTTGAGGAGGATTTTGTGGAATTTGGGTGGGTGGTTGGGGTGGGAAGCCGGGTGGAGTAAGGTAATTTTGGGATTTGTAAGAAAGGTTATTTGGATTGATATTAGGCTTGAAGTGTTCACGATGTTCCTCTTGGTAAGCATAGCATTCCCCTTGATACCCTTGCACCTTATCACATTGTTCATAAGAATGGGGACCTCCACAAGTAACACAAGAAATGGCAATGGCATTCACATTATTTGAAGAATTGTTCAATGAAACGGTCTTAAAAGCTTGAACTATCTCATGAGTCATTTCTTGTTGTCCTTGTTTGACTTGTTGAAGGATCTCTTTAAGAAATTGGGTGTCACAAGGAGTTTGAGAATTATTTTGGATAACATGAACCTTTTCTTCAAATGGATTGTTTGTTTGAACCATTGCCTTAGTCTCAATAATGTCCAAAGCCTCTTGATAAGTCTTAAGAAGAATACTCCCTCCCGCGGAAGCATTGAGTGAATCTTGGTGGTGAGCTTTAAGGCCATCATAAAAGAGACTTATTTGGTGAACTTGATCCAATCCATGATTAGGGCATCGCCTCAACAACTCACTATACTCTTCCCAAGCATCACTAAAGGATTGACTAGGTTTTTGTTGAAAGCCCATAATTAAAGTCCTCAAAGCCATAGTCTTATGTGGAGGAAAGAACTTGTTCAAAATCTTAGTGGTGAAACCATCCCATGTGGTGATACTATCGGGTGGTTGGATGTCTAACCTATGCTTAGCACTCCCCTCTAAGGAAAATGACACTAACATCAACCTAATGACCTCATGTGGAACCCCATTATGCTTAATGGTATTGCAAAGTGAAAGGAATCTCTTAAGGTGAGCATGAGGATCCTTATTTTGTTTACCAAGGAAAGGTGATTGTGCAACCATATTGATCATAGATGTATGTAGCTCAAATGTGTTAGCGGGAAAGTCGGGAATCTTAATGGCACTAGAATATCCATGAATGTTGGATTGCATACGTTCATACAAAGTGCGAGTATCAATAGCCATGGCTTCTTGTGGTGGAGTCAAAGCACGATTCTCGTGATCGGCTTGGTGGACGATGGTGGTCTTACTCTTTCTCTTTTTCTTCCTTTTCGGAGGAAGAGGTTGTACACCAATCGGTATTTGTGCACGCCCGCGAGTGAGCATGCAACTCAATACGAGGAATGAGAGAGAAGCTCTCGTGTGACTTTGAAGAGAAATGGATTATCCTCTTTGAGTTTCAATATTAAATATCCACAAGAAAATAACACTATACGTATATACTACTTTGGGTGCAAGACCCTCAATAAAGCCTTCCTTCTTAGAATACTCCCAAGTGAACGGGGGGTTAGGTGGCGCGAAGCACTTAAGTACCTATTGACCCTTAGATGGCATTTTATAGCACATCGCCTTTCTATTCACTTAAATGTTCGTATTCTTCGAATTGTTGCTTATTGAGAGTATTTATCTATTCTTGCTTTATTTTGTTTGATCGATACACGTGTCAAGGACCGGAACGCCCCTCAACACGGTGTATTGCCTCGGCAATACTTATGGAAGATATGTAGATTGGTTGTTTTTATACGTATACGTATTTACTTATAATAATATATGGAAAATATTTTTGTATTTATGAGTTTTTTAAGAGAAAATACTATATGTACATAAAAACCGAGAGAATCCAATAATATATATTTTTGGGTGCAATCTCTTAGGAAAAAGATTGCTTTTTGGATTTTTTAATTTTTTTGGTCAATTCTTTAGGAAAAGAATTGTTTTGTTAATTTTTTAGTTTTTATATATTTTTATATTTTTTATTTTTTATTTGTTTTTGATTTATGATACGTAAAAATAACGTTCACAAAGTGAACGGATCCCAAAAGCCAATGAAAACCGTCAATCGATAGTCTCTCGTGTAGTCAAAGAACCGGCAGCGGCGCCATTTGAAATTGAGTATAATGCAGTTCGTTTTTCTCAGTTCTTGCTAATTGAAAGTCCTAACAATTTCGGGTTTTTAACTGTTTTTGGTTGTTAATCTTTTTTGGATATTCTATTTGCTAATTCAAACAACACGTAAAAAAATGGAAAATATTAATCTACTTATACGTAAAACAAATTGTCAAATACCACATTTTTATTCAATTAAGGACAAGGTACTAGTAAGCAAAGCACAAGTAACTAACTAACAAGTTTAACAAGAAAATGTAACTAATCCAACAATCTAACAAATTTACCAAATTTAACAAACTTAACCAACTAGAAAGTGTAACAAATTCCAACAAAATTTCAACTATTTTTTTATCAAAGTCTAACTAACCTTTTTTATAAAATTCTAACTAATCTATTTTTTTAACAAATGAAATTTTATAAAATTCTACAAAATTTAACCAATTCTAAAAATACCAAAACTTGTAAAAATAACATTCTTTTTATAAAATCTAAATGTTTAACAAATCTAAATTTTTATAAAATCTATACTCACTAAAAATGAATTAAACTAATTTGAGCCTTTTTCATTAACTAGTTCTGATAGCCCAACAAGTAAACCCAATAACCAAAAGAAGTAAACTGTCCACTAACTGCTCAATCTAACTGGCGAAATGTAATTCTAACTAAAGTTTTTCAACCGTTATTATATCGAATTGCATGCATGATTTTATACTAACGTCTTATACTAACAGTACAAAAAACGTAACTAAAGAAAACTTATATAGAACGTAACTAGTGCTTAACCTGGGCATCCGTCGTCTAGTCCGTTGATGGCGAAGCTTAGCGCTGAGCTAACTTAATCGAACACAACCTTAGAATGTGTACCGAAACAAACTATTATCGTAAACGAACTCGAAGCTATCTAACCAATATCAGCAACACATTTCTGAACAAAGACTTGTTAAATCATCGCCGTCAACGCAAGAACTCAGCTATCCCACACTTGTACTACTTTAAATGTAATGACGAATCTCGGAATCAACTGCTACTATGTAAATCAGCTTCGAGCTATCAAACCAAACGAATCGAAACTGATATCGAAACTCCTACTCAAAATTACTTTACAACTTCGATCTGAAAATTACTTCGTATGTAACACCGGCTATCACTATCAACTCGTACTGATCAATCTGCTGCTACAATAAAACCTCGAAAATCCGAATGTGTCTTTGTGAATCTCTCTATACGAAACTCAAATATCGACACCTATTAAACCTAACCAACCGCAAAGAACTAGATCCTATCTGCTGCTACTATCCTGCTACGGTCTTGATCTCAACTGAAATAAAACGTTCCTTCTTGAACTGAAATCAGAATTGTTTAACAGAAGTATTATCTTACTTCACGAACTAACACTAGCAGAACTTGTATCAGGAACAAGGATCGATATATTGCTATAAATGATCAACATTGCAGCCTAGTACTCTGTAGAACTCTGGCAGAATCATAAAGTTTAACACCTAATTCCGACAAAGCTTCAATCTTCCATTAAAAGTTCATTACAATAACTCACAATCCAGCCAAAAACAGTAACTCGATTCAACAACATCAACTATGTATGATTCTGTTAAGTGTAAAGGGAAATTTGAGAGAATATGAGAATGAAGAAGTGTATTTTATTGATGAATGGTAAATGATGATTACAACTGATTGTAACTAACTGGAACAGAATGGTAACTAACTAATGTGAAAACATAGAGAAAGTGCTACTATGTGAAAACTAACTATTGGCTAGCTAACTGTGTGTAAAAAAATACACACTAAGTTCTACGTACGTCTAAAATGAAGTACAAAAGGAGGTATTTATAAGCGAGAGAACATGCAGGGGTGGTGAGTTATAAATTGTTCTGTCCAATGGGAAAATGCCACGTGGAGGAAGCTGTTGGAGTTTTAGGGTCATGATCCGGATCAAAGTAATTTATAGAGTGTGATTGGTTGTGGTGGTTGATTGGGATTCGGTTTGTTCTATTAAATGGGGGAAGAAATAATGCGCTTTAATTGCCATCATTTTATGCTTCAATCCGTGTGACATACTATTTGCATTGTGATTGGTTAATGTGTGTACACTTGGATCACCACTTTCTGCTGTTGGCGAATTCAGTCCCTGGAATTTACAGATTTATAATTTGAGCTTGGCACTTTATAAACTTGTCATTTCTGATCCTTTGAGCTTCAAACTTGAACACAAATGATCCCTTGACTTGACGACTTGACTTTTGACCAGGTTTAACTTTGATCTTGACTCTTCCAAAATTGCACTTTAAGTCCCTTAACTTTTGAATGTTGTCAAGATAGGTCCTTTGTCTTCTCATGGCTTGTCATCTTTGATCCTTCTTTGTCTTTTTCATCCATTTGAGCTTGATTTTTCCTTGTTTGCTTGAAAATGTATCCTTTTACCTACACAAGTGTACACAAACACAAACATACCACATAATACTGTTTTTTGCAAGATAAATCGGTATTTTGCTTCATGTTTTAGGGTTATTTGTTGATAAAAGGATATGAGTTTAAGCTCATATCACATACAACATCTCAAATGGAGCACACTTGATACTTGCGTGACAACTGTTGTTGTATGCAAACTCCACCAAACAGATGTAATCGTCCCAATCACCCGTCCATTCCAACGCACAAGACCTCAACATATCCTCCAATGTTTGAATGGTTCGCTCCGACTGTCCGTCTGTTTGAGGATGAAAAGCAGTGCTAAGCTTAAGTTGTGTACCCCAAGCTTTCTGCAGACTTTTCCAAAAGCGCGAAGTGAAACGAGGATCTCTGTCTGAGACGATGCTGGATGGTGCACCGTGGAGTCTCATGATCTCTCTTCTGTACGTATCTGCGTGTTTACTTACCGGATCTTCCTTGCAGATCGGTAAGAAATGAGCTGATTTGGTAAGTCGATCAACGATAACCCAAATTGCATCGTGCTTCCTCTTGGTAGGCGGAATACCAATAACAAAATCCATGGTGATTTTGTCCCACTTCCACTCTGGGATATCTAACGGTTGAAGGAGACCGCCAGATTGCTGATGCTCGATCTTAACCTACTGGCAGGTAAGACATTTGGAGACGTAAGTGGCCACATCCTGTTTCATACCACTCCACCAAAAGTACTGCTTGATGTCATGGTACATCTTAGTCGAACCAGGATGTATCGAGAATGGGGAGCTATGAGCTTCAGCTAACAAGGCTTCCCGGAGTTCTTGGTCATCAGGGACACAAAGTCTCGTGCCCTGCCATACGATACCATCTGCATCTACTCTGAATTTTGTCTGCTTCTCCAAATTCTGTATTATCGCCCAGATTTCTCCGTCATCCTTCTGAGCTTCCTTGATCTTAGATAGCAACTCGGGTTCTACTCTAAGATTAGCCCAGTAACCGTGCTGTCCACGTACCATGTACTCGATGTCTAGTCGCTCCAAGTCTCTGATGATTTCCTCTTCGATTTTAATGCCGTTGATCATTCCGGACTTCCTGCTAAGAGCATCTGCTACTACATTTGCTTTTCCGGGATGATACTGTAGATTAATGTCATAATCCTTCAACAGCTCTAACCATCTCCTCTGCCTCATGTTCAATTCACGCTGAGTGAAGATATACTTCAAGCTCTTGTGGTCCGTGAAAATGTCACATGATTCTCCATATAAGTAGTGCCTCCATATTTTCAATGCAAACACGACTGCAGCAAGTTCCAGGTCATGCGTGGGGTAATTTTCTTCATAAGGCTTAAGCTTCCGTGAAGCGTACGCGATCAATTTCCCATGTTGCATGAGAACACAGCCAAGTCCCTTCCCCGATGCATCGCTGTAGATTTGAAATCCATCTGTACCAGATGGTAGAGTAAGAATAGGTGCAGATACTAGCTTCTGCTTTAGGTCTTCAAATCCCTTCTCTCGATCTTCAGTCCAGACGAATTTCTCCCCTTTCCGCATCAGTTTGGTCAATGGTAGTGCTAGGCGGGAAAAGTTCTCCACAAACCTACGGTAATAGGTAGCTAAGCCTAAGAAACTGCAGACTTCCGTCGCTGATGTCGGCCTTGGCCACTTAGTAATGGCCTAAACCTTCGCTGGATCCATAGTGATTCCTTCTACTGATACAATGTGACCTAAGAATGCCACCTTGTCTAACCAGAACTTACACTTGGAGAATTTAGCATACAGCTGCTTCTGGCGAAGAATCTGTAGTACTGTACGAAGATGGTCTTCGTGTTCCTCCTTGGACTTTGAGAAAATCAGGATGTCATCGATAAAGACAATGACGAACTTGTCCAGAAATTCATGGAAGATTCTGTTCATCAAATCCATGAACACTGCTGGAGCATTTGTCAGGCCAAATGGCATAACTACAAACTCGTAGTGGCCATAACAGGTACGAAAGGCAGTCTTAGAGATGTCCTGCTCCTTGACCCGTAGCTGATGATAGCCTGACCTAAGATCAATCTTGGAGAAGTGTTTGGCCCCTTGGGGTTGGTCAAACAAATCGTCAATGCGTGGCAGCGAATACCTATCCGAATGGTAATCTTGTTGAGCTCGCGATAGTCTATGCAAAGACGCATACTGCCGTCCTTCTTCTTAACAAACAAGACCGGTGCGCCCCATGGAGATGCGCTCGGTCAAATGAAACCTCGTTCAAGAAGTTCTTGCAGTTGATCCTTCAGTTCCTTCAGCTCTATGGGAGCCATGCGATAAGGAGCCTTGGAGATTGGTTCAGCTCCTGGAATTAGCTCGATACTAAATTCCACTTCTCGTGCAGGTGGTATGCCCGGAAGTTCTGCTGGAAAAACATCCTGGAATTCCGACACTATGGGTTGATCTTGAATTGATGGGGATTCAGCATCCATGTCGTGAACCGTAGCTAGATAATCCTCGCAGCCATGTGACAGTAGTGCACGCGCTTGCAGGGTAGATATGATTTGTACAGACCGTCCGGGTATGAACCCATTATGAATGTACTCTGGTGCATTAACATCACCGAAGATAAGTCGATATGAATGGCAGTCTATGGTAGCATGATGCTTGGATAACCAATCCATGCCCAAAATCATGTCGAAGTCATTCATGTCCAGCGGAAGTGCGTCGACAGGTCGAACCTTATCATCAAATTCTAGGGGAAGACTCTTGTATACATGGGTGATTAATACAGAGTCCCTCAAAGGCGTGGAAATAGTAAGACTATTTTCTAGTGGCACGGGAGGCATCCTAATGTTCTTAGCATAAGCAGTAGAAATAACCGAGTGAGTAGCACCCGTATCAAAAAGAACACATGCAGCTTGACCATACATATACAAGATTCCAGTGATGGTACCTGTAGACTTGTTGGCCTGGTCTCGAGATGTCGTGTAGACACGCCCGGTAGTAGGAGGCGGCTTGGTATCAGCATCACCTGATGTACCCTCCATCTCGCCCTTACGGCAATCCTTCATAATATGGCCAGGGAGACCACACTTGA
Organism: Glebionis coronaria; assembly: GCA_025667525.1. Classification (NCBI taxonomy): domain Eukaryota; kingdom Viridiplantae; phylum Streptophyta; class Magnoliopsida; order Asterales; family Asteraceae; genus Glebionis; species Glebionis coronaria. The sequence continues at coordinate 382,982,623 of CM046875.1, forward strand.
AGCACGCATCAGTATTACTGCGACATGGTCCTGGGTGCCTATGGTGGCAAGTAGAGCAAAGAGGATGAGTGTATCCTCCAGCAGGTGCTCTGGCTGGCTGAGAACCTGATAAAACATTCTACATAAGACATGATAGTTGGGTACAAAGGACAAAACGGAAGATCGTAAGATTAAATACCAGTGATAGCTGGACGGCTAGGCTGCAAACCTCTCTGGTTCTGGTCCCTACCGTTTCCATGGTTCCTGGTAGAAGTTTGCTAAAGTGTCAGAATATGAGTTATAACATGAAAACATAAGGAAATTTCGTAAGTATTAGACCTGCTGCTGTTGGAGTGCCCAGCGTTGTTACGGTAATTGTCATTACCGCCACGCCTATCCGTAGCAGAACGGTCGTTAGTCTTACCGTTTCCCTTGGGCTGATGAGGCTGCTGCTGAGTAGCCGGCTGAGACCGGTCCCTAGTTTTCTGCCTGGAAGATACATTTAAGAGATGAATAATTGACATATAGAAAGTATACGGACTGGTCACCGCTTGAATACAAATGTTTACCTCTTGTCGGGTCTTTCAGCTTCCCCGAACTCATCTCTCTCCCGCAGCATCTCAAGTTTTCGTGCTGCATCGGTCACTTGTGCTACAGTGTTGAACGTAGCACACACCAGATTGTTTGCGACCGATGTGCGAAGAGCCCACCTAAAGTGATGTGCCTGCTCTTCAGGAGTACCTGCTGCCGCACCAAGGAAACCAGCTAAGCGAAGAAAGCGCTGCATAAACTCGTTGCTATTCTCCCCAGCTCTCTGTCGGATCCCATGGTACTCTCTCTTGAGCTTTTCCTGCTCAGCTTTGGGAAAGAACTGCTCCATCACCCTGTCCTTGAACTGAGCCCAAGTCAAACCAGCAACCCACTCGTCACCAGCTTCAGACTGCATCAATGTTAACCACCAATTGAGTACATCGCCTTCGAACCGATAGCATGCCAACCTCGCCTTGTATGCGGGGTCACAGCCCATAGCGTTGAAAATCTTCTCGATGTGTGCCAACCAGCTTTTAGCATCGCTGGGGCTATCTGTCTTCTCAAAAGCTCGAGGGCGGAGCTTGTTGAATCTCTCCAGCCATACTGCTAATGTCACTGGAGGAGGAGGAGGAGGTGGCGGATTGTGCTGCTGATTGTTGGCAGCTTGAACTTCATCCCTGATGTCATTCCTCAGTTGAGGAAGCAAGGCTTGCATGGCAGCCTGAATTGCAGCATTGAGCTGCTCCTGTTCGCGTGTGAGAACCATCTGACATTATAATATAAAACATATGATTAAGCAGATCAAAACTTAAAATATATATATACATGAAAAAAAATTTATACTAAAATTTCACGAGAAAAATTTTATGCAAGAAAATTTTGTGTATGAATGCATGATGCAGTTTTATGAAAACTTTTGTATGCTCGAGAGTGAACGCCTCTGGTCAGTTCACCCAAAACAAAAGACATAGCGAGGGGACGCCTATGGGTCGGTCCCAAATCTAAAAGTTTCGATAAAACACATGCGACTAAATAGGGCCAGTCCTGTACCAACCATTACTTAGTCAAAAACCCTGCAACAATGACATGTATATGTATGCTTAAAAATGATGAATGCATGAAAACAACTGTCAGTTCTAGGAAGACCGTAGTGACTACCCACTAATCACAGGTCATATTCGAGAGCCTACAGGTCGAAGCCTTGGCTCTGATACCATAACTGTAACACCCCATTTTGGAAATGGAAATATCACAGCAATTATGGCGTGTCATCAAAGCATACAAGGAAAAATGTCTAAACATTTCTTGACCATAAAAGGAAAATACCGGAATCAAACATCGGTAGTCCAAAAGTAAAGCTCATCACACACAAACATAGTATAATAAAGGAAAGGACTAAACAATGTCTGAAGCATAAGTATCATAAGAAAGGAAATGCATAAAGCAAAGAAGGCTAGACAGCTTCCAGTCCATATGCACGTACTCTTAGTGTATACGAGCGTCCCTAAGTACCTGTCGTTTTGGGAACATAGAAAAGGAAAACGGCTGAGCAAATACGCTCAGTGCACGGATGTACAATAAGGCATGAATAGGATAAGCATATGATATCGCTCATTTATACGAGTTTTTCATAGCGATATTTGTTATGTTTTGTGTCCTAAACGTAATGGATAGACCCCATATTGCTTATATTTTGTGAAAAGTGTGTTTTGTAGGTTCTCAACTCACCATGTCTTACCGACAAGAAAGAGTTGATTCACCTTGAGGGTACGGCTCTTGGTGTGACACATCAAATCCGTTGATGGTTGCCAGGTTACCCAAAACTGGATGGTTTTCACTTGCCATGGTCCTAGACTGAAAAGTGGCTAATCCAAGGGGGTACGGCTCTTGGTAAAGATTTTATCAAATCCGTTGATAGCTGTAATAGCTTGCTTAAAGCTATAGGGTGTTCAATTCACCGATGCTTCATTGCTAAGAATTGGCGAGTCCAGAAGGGTACGGCTTCTGGTAAAGACATATCAAATCCGTTGACGGCTGTGATGGTTTGCCTAAAATCATCAGGGTACCCCCACTCACCATTGATTCACGTTCTAAGAGTTGGGCTGGGTTCTAGTCTCCCAGGGTGATGCTTATTCCACCAGAAAGACTGGCTAGCCCAAGAGCGAGCAGCTACTTGGTAAAGGCTCATCAAATCTGCTCATGTTGCTGTAAAGATTTGGGACCAAAAAGGGGCAAAGCAAAAGTTTTACACCCAAATCAGTTCAGCCTCGGATCAAGAGTTGCGCCGCAGGACATACAGTTGCGGCGAAACAGAAGTTGCTACAGATCATGGTTTCTCGGATCGCCAATTGCGGCGCAAGACTCAAGAGTTGCGGCGCAACTAAAGAAGCTACAGGACTTGGCACTTGCGGAACAAGAGTTGCGGCGCAAGACCATACAGTTGCGGCGCAACTGGTCTTTTTGCAGTTACAAACTCTGTTTTTATTTCTCATTATGGGGAAAGCTAAAGAGTTAGTGGACATCATGGGACATTATTGCTAGACGTTTTTTGATGTCCCAGGAGGAGTATTTAAGGAACACACAAGAGGGGGAGGAATTCATATCATCATACACTCAACATCCATATTACACACATCCATTCTTGAAGATATAACTCAAGAATCATCATCATCAAGCTTTAGCATAATTTTCATTATCATCATAAGTTTCTATTGAACAATTGTTACTTCAAGTTTTTACTTTGTTACTTTGAAGATCATTGGAACCTCTTTCTCAATTTGGTATTCATCTTCTATCATTTTAATAGCAAGATTAAAGTATGTCTTTTACATATTCAATTGTGTTTGTTACAATCATGAGTAGCTAATTTCTTTATACGTTTGCTTGGATTATGTGATGTTTATGTGTTAGATTTTGGGTTGGAAATTCGATTGATTTGTTGAGATTAATTGGGGATCCGTTTGGGTTAATAACTTAATTATCTTGTCAAAATTGTTTATACTCTTGTTTGGTAATCTAAAAACGGGTATTCGAAAGGAATCCGTAATTTTTACTAAAATAGGAACGAATTAATCGGCCTGTCTTTAGTTGATTATAAGTGAATGATATTCGAAAGGAGTCATTAACAACAATTTTCATAAGTAGATATTCACACAAACGCTAGCTACTAAATTAAGAGAAATCGGTTTAGGAGTTAGTAAGCTATTCGAAAGGAAGCTTATAAATTAATTCTCACTTATCAGCTTGAAACTTTATGCACTATTACTTGAGGTGTTAACGGTATTCGAAAGGAATCGTTGCATGGTTAGGTAATTGGAGAAATCCGGTATTCGAAAGGAACTTAGGATTTTACATTAGAAGTTTATCGATATTTTCATACCTAAGGAATAACTCATAGTCATTCACGGTCCAAGCAAGCGTATCTTTTATCCATATTTAAAATCTTGAATATTTTCACTGTTTTTATAAGCAAGTCTTCACTAAGACTAAAACCAATTTGTTACTCGTTACGCATTTTTACTAACTAATATTTCAACTATAAATAGTCCCTGTGTTCGAACCCGATATTTGCTAATACTATTTTACAATTGACAAGGGTACACTGCCCGTGTTATAATCTAGTAAAGGTTAATTTTGGGAAAACTAGATTGCACGCATCAAGTTTTTGGCGCCGCTGCCGGGGACTTGATTTAGTTGAATATTTTTCACGGGTATTGTTGTTTGTGTTGTGATTTTCAGGATTATTGATTGTGTATGTACACGAGATCCCAAGGGAAACAATTGCAAAGTCCTTTGTCGGATCCGGAAAAACTTTTGAGGAATCGGGGTTTAGGAGCAGCCGCTTCGGTAGTTTATAGTGAAAGCATATCCTCCGAGGATAAAGTTGAATCAGTTTTTGAAGAAGAAATGGCAGAAAACGAAGATGATGATATTAGACTAGAAAACCAACCCAATCCTTTTGACATACCGATGATCGATAGGAATAGGATGGTACCACAGACGAATGGGTCGGCTATTGTGGCACCGGATTTGGGGGATGACTTTTCCGTTAAAGGTCATCACTTAAAGATGATTCAAGATAGTACCTTTGACGGACATTTCAAGTCCGACCCGCACAAGCATGTGGCGAGTTTCATAGAGACATGTAGAATGTTTCGATATGGAGCGGGTCACGAGGAAAGCGTTATGCTAAGTTTGTTTCCATCGTCTCTCACGGGAGAGGCGAAAACGTGGTTTAATGAATTAGAGCCGGGTACGATTAGAACTTGGGAAGAAATGAGGGAGCTTTTTGTAACAAGATTTTTTCCACCTATTTTGCGCAGGAAGCTATTGAATCAAATCCGTTCTTTTCAACAATGGGACAACGAGTCCATAACAAGTGCTTGGATTAGGCTTAAGGAATTGTTAAGGAACTGCCATGGGCACGATTTAGATAAGGATGAAGTTATTGATATCTTCTACTACGGTTTGGATAGTCGTTCTCAACATGACTTGGATTTGGCGGGTGGTGGCAGTTTCTTATACAAGTCACCAAACGAGGCTCACCGAATGATGGAAGATCAAGTTCAAGCTCATATTGCTAGGGATCGGATTAATAGGAATAGGAGAACCAGAGGAACGGTAAACCAAGTTGAAGAAGGAGGTAGTAGTGGTAGCAACAAAGAAGTGGTGAACGAGATTAAAGCCTTGGGTAAGGAAATGAAAAGCCGAATGGATCGTTTGGAGAAAGATGTACACTTAGTGAAAAACGGTTGCGGGAAATGCGGGGGACCTCACTACACGGATGATTGTGAGCCGAAATCTGAGGAGGCTAACTATGCCAACTATGGGTATCAAAACCGGGGAAATAGTGGGTATGGAAATAAGAATCAGGGAAACAGAAATGAGGCGAGATTTCAACCCAACCAATCGAAACAAAAGGAGGAGCATACCGAACAGAATTTTGAGGAAATGATGAAAGATTTTGTCTACTCCCAAAAGGCAGCTAATGATATGATGGCTAACTCCATGAAAGGATTCACCGCAAAATGGGAGCAAAACCAACGGAACACCCAAGCTAACATGCAAGACTTGGAGCGAAAATTTGAAAGATTAAGTGAAAAGTTCTCGAACCGACCACCGGGTCAAATGCCAAGTTCAACCCAACCAAATCCGAGGCAAAATCAAAACAACACCGGAGGATCATCGAACCAAGGGTCGAAGTATGTACCACCAAATAATCGTGATGAGCAAGTGAACGTTGTGGAGACTAGGTCTGGACCTAAGTATGGGGGGAACCGAGAATTGGTGCTAAATAAAGACAAAACAGGAAAAACAGCTGAAACAGACAAGTTGCGCCGCAATAGTAGGGACTTGCGCCGCAACTCGTCATCCGAAGGAAACCCAATTGTCAATGACCAACCACTTGCGCCGCAAGAGGATGGAGTTGCGCCGCAACTGGTGGTCCGAGATTTCAAAATGAGCCAGGAACCCATAGATAGTGATTCGGACGACGAGGAAGAGATAGAAATGGAGTCGAGACCTGGGAAGGAACCAAAGGGTGATAATAAAGGAAAAGAGCCGGAAATCGAACAAAAAGGGCCATATAAGCCACATATCCCATATCCGCATAGACTTCGAAAAGAAAAGAAAAAGGAACAATACGGGAAATTCATCGAGTTAATGAAGACTGTTAAGATTAATGTTCCTTTAGTTGATCTTATTGCGGGTATGCCAAATTATGCAAAGTTCATGAAGGAACTTGTGAGTGGGAAAGGTGATTACATGGAGAAAACCACCGCGTTCTTAAATGCCGAATGTTCAGCAATTGTGAAGAGATCTATTCCACCGAAACTTGAAGATCCCGGAAGTTTTCTCTTAACTTGCACTTTTAATGATAAACTTACTTTTAGTGCATTAGCGGATTTAGGGGCAAGCATTAACTTAATGCCCTACTCTATTTACACTAAATTGTCTTCAAGTGTTTTAACCCCAACACGTATGAGTATAAGATTGGCCGATCGATCTTATCAATATCCATTGGGTATTGCCGAAAATATGCTCATACGGGTCGGAGAATTTTTATATCCCGTGGATTTTGTTATTCTTGAAATGGAGGAGGATGAAAAAGTTCCTCTCATTTTGGGTAGACCATTTTTAAACACCGCGGATGCTATCATACGGGTTCGGGATACCGAAATTTCTTTGGGTTTGGGTAATGAAAGGGCAACATTTTCTTTGAAGCAAGCAATGAAACATTCATATTCTACAGATGAATCTTGTTTTAGAATAGATGTTCTAGATGAAGCAGCTTATGACCTTGATTGGGAAGGCATTTTGGAAGCAGAGGCGGAAATGGAAAGGCTGAATTCCATTGTTAAAGAAGAGGCGAATGAAGAGGGAAGCTCGGATGAAGTGAAGGAGTTGGTGGTTAACGACGGGGAGAGGATCAAGACTTCTATTGAGGATCCTCCGAAGGATTTGGAACTTAAGCAATTGCCAACACATCTCGAGTATGCATTCTTAGATGGTAATTCTAGTCTCCCAATTATTATTTCGTCTTCACTTTTGGAAGACGAAAAGATTAAATTACTAACGGTCCTTAAAAGCCATAAAAAGGCTTTCGCTTGGCGTATTTCTGATATTCCGGGTATAAGTTCTGATTTTTGTAAACATAAAATTAACTTTTTAGATGATGTAAAACCTGTTGTCCAAAGACAACGGAGACTTAACCCGAATATGCAGGATGTGGTCAAGAAGGAAATTGTTAAACTTTTGGATGCAGGTATAATTTACCCGATAGCGGATAGCCCCTGGGTTAGTCCGGTACATTGTGTGCCCAAGAAAGGTGGAATGACTGTGGTGTTGAACGAAAAGAATGAATTGGTACCGACAAGAACAGTGACGGGCTGGAGGGTTTGTATCGATTATAGGAAGTTAAATGAGGCGACTCGAAAGGATCATTTTCCATTGCCATTTATGGATCAAATGATAGAAAGGTTGGCGGGGAACGAGTTTTATTGTTTCCTTGATGGTTTCTCGGGTTATTTTCAAATTCCAATTGACCCCGAGGACCAAGAGAAAACAACATTTACTTGTCCTTTCGGCACCTTTGCTTATAGACGGATGCCATTTGGGTTATGTAATGCACCGGGAACATTTCAGAGGTGTATGATGGCGATTTTTCAGAATATGATTGAGAATTCCATGGAGGTTTTTATGGACGATTTTTCGATTTATGGGAGTTCATTTGATGGTTGTTTAGAAAGTTTAGATAAGATGCTAGCACGGTGTGAAGAAACAAATTTGGTGCTTAATTGGGAAAAATGCCATTTCATGGTGAAGGAAGGAATAGTGTTGGGGCACAAAATTTCTAAGGCGGGAATTGAGGTTGATAGAGCAAAGATTGAAGTTATAGCAAAGTTACCACCTCCAACGAACGAGAAATCAGTTAGAAGCTTTCTAGGACACGCGGGGTTTTATAGGCGGTTTATTAAGGATTTTTCAAAGATAACTAGGCCGATGACTCGTTTGTTAGAGAAGGATACAAAGTTCGAATTTTCGGAGGATTGTATGAAGGCATTTGAATTGTTGAAGGAAAGATTAACGAACACACCCATTCTAATCTCGCCAAATTGGGATCTACCCTTTGAGTTGATGTGTGACGCGAGCAATTTTGCGGTAGGGGCGGTATTGGGTCAAAGGATTGAGAAACATTTTAGGCCGATTTATTTTGCAAGCAAGACATTAAATGAAGCTCAGCAAAATTATACCACTACCGAGAAGGAGTTACTAGCTGTTGTGTTCGCGTTCGATAAATTTCGGTCTTATTTGGTATTGAGTAAAACGGTAGTGTTCACGGATCACTCGGCCTTGAAGTTTCTGTTTTCAAAGTTAGATGCGAAGCCGAGATTGATTAGATGGATCTTACTTTTGCAAGAATTTGATGTGGAGATCCAAGATAAGCGGGGTAGAGAAAATGTGGCTGCGGATCATTTGAGCCGTTTGGAGAATTCGAGTCTTGGAGCTTTGAATGAGGAGGATATTCGAGACACCTTTCCGGATGAAAGGTTGGCATTTGTTGGAAAAGCAGTTGGTGAACGGGGACCTTGGTACGCCGACATAGCCAATTATTTAGCGGGTGGAGTCGTTAGTAGATTGCTTACTTATCAACAACGGAAAAAGCTATACTCGGATGCCAAGTATTACTTTTGGGAGGAGCCGTTTCTATTTAGAATGTGTGCCGATGGAATGGTGAGAAGGTGTGTTTATGGAGCCGATACAAGGCGAATTCTCGATGAATGTCACCATGGTCCAACGGGAGGGCATTATGGTCCAACCGTGACGGGAAAGAAGGTGTTTGATGCAGGTTTCTATTGGCCTACTATTTTTCAGGAAGCACGCACCTTAGTGAGGACATGTGATTCGTGTCAAAGGCAAGGAACGGTTACAAAACGAGACGAGATGCCGCAACAAAGTATACAAGTATGCGAAGTATTTGATATTTGGGGAATTGATTTCATGGGGCCGTTTAAACCGTCAAACAAAAATGTCTACATCTTGGTGGCGGTGGATTATGTATCAAAATGGGTCGAGGCAAAGGCACTACCTACTAATAATGCTAACGTTGTTATTGAATTTTTGCGAAGCTTGTTTTGTAGGTTTGGCATGCCAAAAGCTTTGATAAGTGATCGGGGAACCCATTTTGCAAACACCCAAATGGAAAAGGTTTTGAAGAAATATGGGGTACAACACCGGTTTTCGACTTCCTACCACCCTCAAACAAGTGGGCAAGTCGAAAACACCAATCGGGCGATTAAACGGATTTTGGAAAAGACGGTCAACAATAACCCGTCTTTATGGTCAAAGAAATTGGATGAAGCATTATGGGCATTTAGGACAGCTTACAAGACTCCGATTGGGACCACCCCGTTCAAGATGCTATATGGGAAAACGTGTCATTTACCCATGGAGATAGAGCATAAGGCGTATTGGGCGCTTAAAGAATGTAGCATGGATTTACTAGCTAGTGGCGAAACTAGATTTTTACAACTCCATGAGCTAGACGAGTTAAGATGGAACGCATACGAGAATTCCGCTCTTTATAAGGCAAGAACTAAGATGGTCCATGATTTGAAAATTAGGCGGAAAGAGTTTAAGGAAGGGGACAAGGTGCTTTTGTTTCAATCGAAGTACAAATTTAAAGCACCTAAGTTGAGATCAAAGTGGACGGGTCCGTATTTGGTGAGACGGGTCTTTTCGAGTGGATATGTGGAGTTAGAAACGGATGAGGGCGGATCATTTATTGTTAATGGTCAAAGAATCAAGCTATATCATGAGGAAGATGAGGAGAACGGTAAGACGATGGAGGATGGGTTTTACCCGTTCTAGATTCTCGGCACAACGAGGAGTCAAGCTCATGACTCGAGAAAAAAAAAAAAAAAACGAGCATTTCCGGATTAAACCCCGGTTTGTTGTATCATTTCTCTTTTAAACTTCTCTTATTTTGATTATTTTTACTGACTTTAGTTATTTTAGTAACTTAGGAGTTTTTTTTATAGTATGTTTTAGTATTAGTGTTTAAGACAATTAGAAGGAAAACATCTCGGATCAAGAGTTGCGCCGCAACTCCTCTGTCTTGCGCCGCAAGTCCGGATTCGAGGGTGGTTGATAAATGGCGTGTATAGAGTTGCGCCGCAACTCCTCTGTCTTGCGCCGCAAGACGTTCAGGTGTGGATAAAAATCAGTTTCTTATCTTTTAAAAACCCTCACACATATTATTTCTCTCACACAATCTTAGCGCCGCAGCAAACACACAAAAACACACACTAATCTCCATCTTCGAATTTTCATCAAATCTTTTCTTAAAAATCAATCAATTCATTCATGAGGAGATCGGTATGTTGTATATTCCTTTTAAATTCTTAATTTTAGTTTTAATTAGGGTTCTTGATGTACAATTAATTTGGGGGAAAGTTTTTAATTAGGGTTCTTTAGTATTAAGATTAGTTAATTAGTAACATAAGTTAATTAGGCCTAATATCGTTTAGTGTTAGGATTTTTAGGTTTAGATTTGGTCTTTTTGGGGTTCCTTGTTGCTGCAGTTTTTGCCCAGAAAACACCCAGTTGCGCCGCAAGAGGGAATAGCTGCGGCGCAAGAAAGAGCCCGAGACAGAATAATAGGATTCTAACAATGTAGTTTTGTTTCGTTGTTGTTGTTGTTTGTTTTTGTAGGGCAAACGTCAAGCTGTTGAGGAGCCAGAGATGGGAGAATCATCCAGAGCACCTCGAGTGACCCACTCATCGGTTCCATCCGCTGAATCCATGCTCATGAGACAAGAAGTGCACCCTTGGCTAAAATGGCCGGGATGCACAGCTGATGAAAAGATCCGGTTTAATAACAATTTGGCCTTGCTTCAGAGTAAAGCGGTTCATCCCCCGAAGTTCTTAGATTGGGGTATGCTAGATAACTTGGGAATAACTGCTGAGTTGAATCCGATTTTGACTACTCGGTTTATAAGCAGGGCAGGGGCGCCACCTTTTGAGGTGGACGTTTGGAGGAGAGCATTTAGTGTCCGGGAGAAAATTTATCGAGAACTCTGTCTCGAATTTTACTCTACTTTGACAGTTGACCCGGTTCCGGATCATAGTCATGAAGTTTATGGTGCCGAGATAATTCAGTTTCGGTTAGGGGGGCGAGCTCATGAGGTCACCCTACCACAGTTTGGGTATTTGGCGGGTTTATTCACGGAAGCTGAATATATGGATAAATCCAATATGCCAAGTTATATTTGTGAGGGAAGTTGGGACTGGAATGCAATTCGGGGTAGGAAAGATGAGGTATGGTTTGATTTGTCCGGACATAGGCCTCACGCACGCACCAACAAAGCAAACAATCTGACGGATCCGATACTTAGAGTGCTTGAAAAAGGTATCTCTAATTCGTTCTTGCACCGATTTCAGCATCAGGACAAGGTGTATCTTGATGATTTGTGGCTTTTGTTTTTCTTCGCAAAGAGGGACCCGAATCAGTTTGTGAATGCCCCGTGGGCATTGGTTGAGTATATGAGCGATAAAGGGTCAGGACGACAAGCTGCAGGGCCTATGGTTTGTGGCCACTTTATTACGAGGATTGCAAGGAATTTGGGTATTCTAAATCAGGCGGGGATTCAAAGGTGCGGTACACCGGTGGGATGGAAGACGTTTACAATGAATGATTTGCAACGAGCAAATATTGTAACCGCAAACCGAGTGTATGTTGGTCATGTGCAAGAGGAGGAGGGTGACGATGCTGAGGAAGAGTATGAGGAAGAAGCGGGTAATGCAAACGCAGCGGGAGCAGTTCCCCCACAACCTGGGCAGTTTGATTTTAATCCTATGATGCAGGAATTGTATAGGATTGGGCACCGAATGGATGAGACATATACGGAGGTTCATCAGCTCAGAACAGAGGTCGAGAGGACCCGCTCAGATTTGCACCAGTTTGGGGATTACACGCAGTACCACATGCAGCGATACCAGCCCATGTGGGATTATATGGCCACTTCCCAGTATCATGTGCAGAATTCCGAGGCAGCAAGTGGGTGGACTGAATACAACCCACCTCCCATGTGGTACCAACCACCACCTTCGGATAATGAGTGAAGAAGTTGAAGCCGTTTGTGGGGCTTCTTTGATTGTTGTTGTACTTTTTCTTTTTTCAGTTGTGTTTAAGACTGGCATTAAGTTCAGCACGTGCGGAGTAGACTCGGAATTCAGACCTCATCAATCGGAACTCGCACGGTGTTATTTTTTTCTTTTCCCTTTTATTTTTCTAATTTTATTTTAATTTCCCTTTTAGTTAGATTTTCTTTTGATGGAACACATTAGGGACAATGTGTTAGTCAAGTATGGGGGGGGGGGTGAGTCGGGAAATTAGTTAGTTTTGTCCCCTATAACGTTTATTTTAGTCCCATTTGAGTCATTTAGAGTCTTACAAAAAAAAAAAAAAAAAAAAAAAAAAAAAAAAAAAAAAAACATTACGGTTTGAGTCGGATTTGCTTAGGGACAAGCAAATGCTTAAGTATGGGGGGGTTTGATATCGCTCATTTATACGAGTTTTTCATAGCGATATTTGTTATGTTTTGTGTCCTAAACGTAATGGATAGACCCCATATTGCTTATATTTTGTGAAAAGTGTGTTTTGTAGGTTCTCAACTCACCATGTCTTACCGACAAGAAAGAGTTGATTCACCTTGAGGGTACGGCTCTTGGTGTGACACATCAAATCCGTTGATGGTTGCCAGGTTACCCAAAACTGGATGGTTTTCACTTGCCATGGTCCTAGACTGAAAAGTGGCTAATCCAAGGGGGTACGGCTCTTGGTAAAGATTTTATCAAATCCGTTGATAGCTGTAATAGCTTGCTTAAAGCTATAGGGTGTTCAATTCACCGATGCTTCATTGCTAAGAATTGGCGAGTCCAGAAGGGTACGGCTTCTGGTAAAGACATATCAAATCCGTTGACGGCTGTGATGGTTTGCCTAAAATCATCAGGGTACCCCCACTCACCATTGATTCACGTTCTAAGAGTTGGGCTGGGTTCTAGTCTCCCAGGGTGATGCTTATTCCACCAGAAAGACTGGCTAGCCCAAGAGCGAGCAGCTACTTGGTAAAGGCTCATCAAATCTGCTCATGTTGCTGTAAAGATTTGGGACCAAAAAGGGGCAAAGCAAAAGTTTTACACCCAAATCAGTTCAGCCTCGGATCAAGAGTTGCGCCGCAGGACATACAGTTGCGGCGAAACAGAAGTTGCTACAGATCATGGTTTCTCGGATCGCCAATTGCGGCGCAAGACTCAAGAGTTGCGGCGCAACTAAAGAAGCTACAGGACTTGGCACTTGCGGAACAAGAGTTGCGGCGCAAGACCATACAGTTGCGGCGCAACTGGTCTTTTTGCAGTTACAAACTCTGTTTTTATTTCTCATTATGGGGAAAGCTAAAGAGTTAGTGGACATCATGGGACATTATTGCTAGACGTTTTTTGATGTCCCAGGAGGAGTATTTAAGGAACACACAAGAGGGGGAGGAATTCATATCATCATACACTCAACATCCATATTACACACATCCATTCTTGAAGATATAACTCAAGAATCATCATCATCAAGCTTTAGCATAATTTTCATTATCATCATAAGTTTCTATTGAACAATTGTTACTTCAAGTTTTTACTTTGTTACTTTGAAGATCATTGGAACCTCTTTCTCAATTTGGTATTCATCTTCTATCATTTTAATAGCAAGATTAAAGTATGTCTTTTACATATTCAATTGTGTTTGTTACAATCATGAGTAGCTAATTTCTTTATACGTTTGCTTGGATTATGTGATGTTTATGTGTTAGATTTTGGGTTGGAAATTCGATTGATTTGTTGAGATTAATTGGGGATCCGTTTGGGTTAATAACTTAATTATCTTGTCAAAATTGTTTATACTCTTGTTTGGTAATCTAAAAACGGGTATTCGAAAGGAATCCGTAATTTTTACTAAAATAGGAACGAATTAATCGGCCTGTCTTTAGTTGATTATAAGTGAATGATATTCGAAAGGAGTCATTAACAACAATTTTCATAAGTAGATATTCACACAAACGCTAGCTACTAAATTAAGAGAAATCGGTTTAGGAGTTAGTAAGCTATTCGAAAGGAAGCTTATAAATTAATTCTCACTTATCAGCTTGAAACTTTATGCACTATTACTTGAGGTGTTAACGGTATTCGAAAGGAATCGTTGCATGGTTAGGTAATTGGAGAAATCCGGTATTCGAAAGGAACTTAGGATTTTACATTAGAAGTTTATCGATATTTTCATACCTAAGGAATAACTCATAGTCATTCACGGTCCAAGCAAGCGTATCTTTTATCCATATTTGAAATCTTGAATATTTTCACTGTTTTTATAAGCAAGTCTTCACTAAGACTAAAACCAATTTGTTACTCGTTACGCATTTTTACTAACTAATATTTCAACTATAAATAGTCCCTGTGTTCGAACCCGATATTTGCTAATACTATTTTACAATTGACAAGGGTACACTGCCCGTGTTATAATCTAGTAAAGGTTAATTTTGGGAAAACTAGATTGCACGCATCAGCATATAACATAATAACAGCGGAAGAACTAAGTCCCGAGTAACCTGGTTAAGTCTTGATAAAACTGGTTTAATAGTTTGAAAGTCGTATGTTTATCTTATAAAAACTGTTTGTCATATTTTACCATTAGCCAATATAGGTCATGAAAATCCACCGTGCATGAATACTTGGAGGGGTGACCTCATCATGCAAATTAGAGGGGTTGCCTCTAATTTAATATACTGGTTTTTGGGTAGGAGGGATCAGCTCCTTGTGAAGGATGCAAGGCACACACCACATTCACCATGAAATCCTGAATAAAAACATGTAACTAGGATGCACCCATACGCCCCACATGATAAATATAAATAAATGGCCAAAAGCTGAAGGGACGCCACGAGCAATCACTCCGCCGTGGTGAAGTCATAACATCAGTGCCTCTAATGTTATGGTTATGGTACCTCCATAACTAGGTGAAACTGGTCATGCATGTATATGGCTATAGGTATCCTTAATTAAACATAAGAAATCAAACACATAACTTATACTACGGAAAAACAGTTGGCTGTATACGGGGAATCCTAATAAGGAAAGAATGTCCATACTGAAAGGACGGGAATCCGTACCTTATGTCCAGTGAATGAAGAAGACGAACTGAGAGGAATCCTACTTCCGAATCACTAGTGCTACATAAATACATACATGAATAAGTATCTGCTTACTAAATACGTAGCTGGTTTTATGTCATGTCTTAGCTTAGTTTATGTGTTCTTACCATGTTTTACTGTTTAAAAGCCTTAAACTGTGTTTATCTTACATTCTGTTTAATCTGATTAAGTATTTCTGGTATTTCATGTATTATTATACTTACTGTGTAATAATAAGTAACTTTCCAAAAATAGCAGGTTTCCTAAAATATAAAGTTTCCAAAAATAGAAAGTTTCCAAAAATAGAAAGTTTCCAAAAATAGAAAGTTTCCAAAAATAGAAAGTTACCAAAAGTAGAAAGTTTCCAAAAATAGAAAGTTCCCAAAAATAGAAAGTTTCTAAAAATAGATTTACTGCTTAAAATAGATAAGTTTCTAAAAATAGAAAGTTTCCATAAATAGATTAGCTGCCTTAATTAAATAAGTTTCCATAAATAGATTAGCTGCCTGAAATAAATAAGTTTCTAAAAATAGAAGGTTTCCATAAATAGATTAGCTGCCTTATTTAATTAAGTTTCTAAAAATAGAAAGTTTCAATAATTAGAAATAAGCTGGTTAAATAAGCTAAGTATATATGCCTAAGTGTTTTCATGATTATTTTCTAAGTCATATGATATAATGTATAGTTTAATAATTATTTCATGTAATTAAATTAAACTATAGGTTAAAATATTTAATTAAAGTATAACATGTTTTTAATTAAATAAGTTAAATACTTAGGTTAAAATATGTATTATTATATATTAATAATATAACCTAAGTCATGTTAATTAATTAATTATATCCATGGTTTTAAAATAATTAATTAATTATAAGTCTTAAATATACAAATACTTAGGTTAATTAATTTCATGATTATTAATAATTAAATAACCTAAGTCATGTTATTAAATTAATCATGTCATTTTATTAATTTATTTTTTAACATAAGATCATAAACATAAAAAAACTAAACATACACCATGAACCGAATCTAAGCTAAAAACAATGAACCGGACCTGAAATCGACACCGTACCCCGAACCAACTCTGGGTACCCCGTGTTTTACTGCTGCCGTGGGACCCACACGCAACAACCAAGACCGTATGGTCTTGGTGGTGGTCGGCTTGGCCAAACCGAAACCCCTTCGGGTTCGGTGCAGCCTGCGGCCAAAACAAGCACCCCTTAAAAACACACTTTTGATTTTATCTAACCCCAAATCATGTTAGATCCATGTTTAATTATTAGGTTTTTTTAAAACATAACATGTTCTTGATTTATAAAAAGATTAAATCAAAAGAAAATGTTTAAAAAGGATTTACCGAATTCATGGATCAAAAGGATGAAGAACAAACACGATCAATCACTAAAATTCCAAGATCCAAGATCACAAACCACCTCTTGTGGTGGTTGTAGGGTGGCGGCACAAAGGAGAAAGGGAAGGAGGGTTTTAGGGTTTTTTTTCTAAAATCTTCTGTGAATGAAAAATGAGTAGTGAAAAAAATTATTAACCCCCCTTTAGTAAATTTGACAAATGGGCTTGGCCCATTTGTCCTTGTAGCCGCGGGTAGGGGCCCCACTTGGGGTACCCGTACCTTTTTCCGTGTCTCGTTGTTAA